>OY730198.1:380000-2780000 GCA_963422505.1 Pseudognaphalium luteoalbum | reverse complement strand
AGTTATAGATGATGAAAGAGAATCACTAAGGAATGGAAAAGAAAAACTCCCCTAGAAAGGACTGAGATGTCTAAATGAAGATTCTGATTTAGATGTGTAGGTCGATCAGCTTGTGTCAGGATCTTTGCGTGATTCGTGCGTCATCTTGGTTTCTTCTCGGGGAACTTTCATATTTTTTTTACTCTCTCTTTTATTGCAAGTAATCTAAAAACTAACTAAGAAAAGCATAAAATAAGTAAATGATAGATAAACGATAAGATAGGATAGATAGATGGGTCCAACCAGATTACAGGTTGGAACCCAAATAGTTCATGCATCAACAATCAAATACAGTAATCCCAAATATCAGTAATAGTAATAATAAGTGATACAGTTATCCAACACAAATGAAGATAAAATCTGATAAGATCAAGGGTGAGAAGGATCCTGGTCGGATGGTGGTCCGTGAGCTGGAGGTGGCATGGAATTGTAAGGTGCATGACGGGAGATAGAGTGCTGTCCACTGGATAACCTGCGGGAGACTGATGCTGAAGATGAACTGCGTTGCCTGCCGGATGTTGGTGGCTGGATCGGGTACAAATGGAAGTTGGGATCTAGTCCCATCTCTGCAACCTCATATGATCCTAAGGAGGCACCATGCATCGGGTACGGTGGAAGCTCAGCAGAAGGCACTGGGTTGTTCTGAAGCATCCCTGTGAATCCTGAAAAAGTAGGCACAACAGTAGCAGTAGTCATATCAGGCAGATAATCAGTCTACACCGGTACCTGGTCATCAACCTGCATGTCCTGTCTGAAACCTGACTGAGGTGAGTCTGTCTCTGAAGATGTGTCTGATGTGGCTGACTCAGCTGGTCTCGGACGGGTCATGGTACGGGAAGATGGCTGTCCAATATGTGGGATATGCGGCTCATGTGGTGTCGCAGTGTGCACAGAGAAAACCGGCTCAGCCGCAGGAGTAGTCCTGGTATGGCGGGCTCGAGGAATCTCCATGTGCACAGTGCGAGTGGAGGATGTGGGTGGTATGGAGGTGTAGGGAACGGTGGTAGTGGGTGGCATCATGGCAAATGGATGTAGTGGCATGGTGTGGTAGTTGGGTGGTCGTGGGCCGCATACCCATGTAGGACGTGTAGGTTGTGGGAATCCAAACTCAGTAGCTAAATATGTGTCTTGTGTGTAATGTGAGTTAAGCATACCCAATATACCGTACATGAGCTCGGATGATACCGGATCTCCCCAACCAAACTCTCGAACAGGCGGTATTAGTGGACTTTGAGCCTCAGCAGCGGCTGTCTCACCTTCCTCTCGCTCATGAGCAACAGCGGTCCTAGGCTGTCGGTGGACCGTGCTGTCATCGAACTTAAACCTAACACTCTTGCTCCTCGGGGGTCTCATTCGAACTCCCGGAATGATATCACCATCCTTCCATCTTATCTGCCCATCAGCATCTTTCTCTAGCAACCAAACCCTAACCATATAGTTAATGTCATATGGCTTAGATACCCTATTTGCTACTGGTGTCAGGTTACCAATCACCTCCTCAGTCAACAGCCCCATTCTCCTAACTAACTTAGTGATTATTGCCCCCATATATGCAAACTCTGACTCGGTGTAACCCGACTCAGTAAGGATTCTATCAGCAACCAAATAGGCAACATTAACGTGTTCCTGCTCTATAATGCTCTTAATGATCTGCAAGTCCTTTACCCCAACAGCTCCCTTAGTCTTCCTCTTTCCTCGAATGTTGCAAGCGATGAGGTTGTGGAGAACTTGGTAGTGCTTATCAAGAAAGGAAGTGGCCTTGACATTGGACTGGAACTGATTTCCAGTCAATTCTTGCCAAATAGCAGTGTGGTCTCGCTGTTTTACCTCTGTGTTTGCCTTCAGGAAGAAAGGAGTGGTAACTTGATACTCAGTGTACAATTCAAGATGTCTGGAAAAGGTTGCTAATGACATGTGGTGAGGATTTCCCATGAAGTTGAATCTAATCATTCGGTCATCATTTAGCTTATCAGTCGTTTTGTCGAACTGGAAGGATACCATAAACTCAGCAACTAACTCTTGATAAACATTTTCTTTAATCTCAAATAGATTCCTCCATGCGCGCAGATGTCGCTTCCCTTCCTTAAACATTATCAAATTTTCAAACCCTTCCTTTAAACCGATTTGCTCCAAATCCTCCCATACTAAGTACCTATTTTCTGCCAACTGATGTGTTAGCCATGTCTGATATCTTTCCCGTTTCTCTGGGTCCTTGATGGATTTTCTGATATATCGGGGAAAATCAGTCATCTTAATGAAGATGCAATGATGTTAGATGACATAAAAGTGACCTAGAGATGAAGGTTTGAAGCTTGGTTTGGTCAACAATGGTGGAAAATGGTGGGTTTGGGATGGTGGTGATGGGAGCCGCGGCCAAGGGAGAAGGAGGAGGGGAAAAAAATGTTTTTGTTGTTTTGACTTTGTTTGACCAATTTTTACCCCTTTTTATTTACTTCTCCTTTTTACCATTTGTCCATAAATAACCTTTTAAATGTAATTACTAGGTATTTTGGGTAATTAAAAACCTTAGCCAAATATTTTAACAAAAGTTTAAAATTTGGTATTTGACTGTGCGCAACAAAAGATTGTTTTATTAAATTGCAAGTAGAACTACTTAACTAGATAAAAATAAACAATATTTTTGGTTTCAAATTTTGATTCTTTAAAATCTAAGCAATTTAAAACTTTATAAATATTTTGATTTAAGATTTTCAAGTTTTCAGAAACTGCACAGATTTTGCAGAGACAAAGATTTTAAAAGGGTTTTCTTCTTCTTTTCTAAAACAATTTAAACCACTAACTAAACTAACTTATTTTTAACTTAAGAAAATTATTTTAAAGACCTAATTAAAAATTTGGGTTGCCTCCCAAAAAGCGCTTGTTTCAAGTCTGTAGCTCGACTATTGTTCCAAATCTATTTAAAGAGGATTGCTTGAAAGCAATCTTGAAGTATAGCGAGGAATAAAATCACAGTTTAGAATGTTAACGACATAATCAAATAGCTTGGCAGGGTGTAAAATTTTTTCGAATTCGCTAAGAATCTTACATTCTTTCTGGCCTAATTCTAGCAGATTGTTAACAAACTTATTAAATTCCTTTCTAACTTTCTTTTTACTTGAAATTCCTATTCGCATACCGCGGTCTATATTATTAAGATCGTGAAGAAGATTTCCTAAAATTCTCTGAAACCTAAGTTCCTCTTTTGAGTCGGGATCTCCATTTGTAGTTTGCACTGCAATGGTGATATCCCAAATTAAAGATTTTTGAGAAACGGTAAAAGGGAATTTGGATTGATCGAACAACGAAGCGAGTTTAACGTGAATATCTTTTCTTTCGGCAAAGAAAACGGCTTCTATCTTGTCGTCGTCAGCTCCAGGAAATATCTCTTGCATCTTGGTGATTATATAAGCGGCGGGATCTACGAAGAATGGAATTTTTCCAGAGATTACGAGAGTGATCGAAGGATCTTTAGAAGTTAATAGCTCAAGCTATTTTATCATTGCTGCAACATAACGATTAATCATGGTTTGTGAAACTGATGGATAATCGGTGCAAGCAAATAGATCCATGAGGCGATCTATTTCTGATAATAGCTTTCGCTCTTGCTCTCGATATCGAGTGAAGATACCATCTTCCTTTTGGATCGGAAGACAGTGGAGAACACCTACGAGTATGTCAATCCTTAAGATGGTTTTTCTTTGCTCGACTGAGTAAGGAAAATCAGATATATTTAAGTGTAAGGCAAATGCCTTACACACACCTAACCTCTTATCAGGGTCAAAAGAATAACCAACGTATCAGATTTCATTACCATCTGAATCTTTCGGTATCTCCTTATCAACAACACGATAGATGGTGTACGAAGGTTCAAAAATTGGTGATTTTGGAAGATGTTCATGAATATCCTCATTCCTTATGGGGATTCGTTCTTCATTAGATGAGGAATGAAAGGATTGAGTGTTTTTAGGACTATTATCCGTAAAATCAGGGAATCTAGGGATATTTTCTAAGGAATATTTAATCTCGGGCACAGGTAAAACCTGATAGCTTGGAAAGCTAGAAGCAGAAGTTGAGATCTTCTGTTGAGATTTATGGGTTCCTAAGTCAAGATCTAAGAATTTCCCTAAAGTTCTAGAATCGTCGCCTGGGCTAGCGGAGGCTTCTTCCGGTGATGAGTGAAAGTCGGATTTCAACTCTGGTTCCAAGTGGTCGAAGAACTCAGCATCGTCCATAGCCGTCATTTCTTCAGTCGTCTTGGAGGCGGAAAGAGAAATGGGACAGGAAGGCGGCGAATCATAGAAAGATATTTTTGGATTTTTCATTTTATTTTAAACTAAGCTAATTTATTCTAAGTAAAGTAACTTTCGAATAGGTTAAGGACAACCTATACGAAAAGGATCTCCTAATTGCTTATTCTATCTAAGGCGGCTTCAGAATCGTAACGCTCTACGATCCCCGGCAGCGGCGCCAAAAACTTGACGGCGCCCAAACGGTCAGTCGGGTTTTCACCCCGTCGTCGGACCGTCCGTCGGAGCGCGCGTCGGTAGGTTTTAAAATTTATAAAGAGCTGGGGACTCAATTTATAAGTACTACCTATCACACAAGGTGAGTAAGCAGTAAGTATAACTCGAGGTCGTTCTTAAATCGGAGCGAATTGAAATGAAGTGGTGCCAAAGATAGAGTTTCGCTTTTAGGATGGGTTTTGTGCAGATAGGTAGGTTTTGGGGGTTTTCTAATTTAATTAACTAACTAATTAAAGACAGGAAAAGTAAATAAGATAGAGTAGAATCGGTAGCTAGGTAGACAGATAGAGAATTGCGGCGGTTGAAACTTCAATAATCAGTTGCGGGGATGATGCTTATTATAAAGATAAATGGGGACATTTTTAGTTAATAAACAGATGCATTATGGGTGTAAACACTAGGACCCTACTTATTCTAGTTAAGTACCAGAATTAGCATGTCACGAGACCTAGGCTATCGTGATTCTGATCAGAACAGGATGCTCAACCTCCCACACTGTCCTTTTGGACAAGTGACCCTTTAAGGGTGCATGAATAAGGTAACAGACTGCCACTTGGGTTATTCTGACCGTTCTTATCACCTAAATGTAAATGCCATTTCCTAAATATGTTCAGATTATTAACTTGCTATTCTAAACTATCAGTTTTGTAGAGTCTGGGGGTTTTAAGAATCCTGAACCACTGCTGGGCTTGACTTTCATCTCCAGACTCATTCCTTACGTTTTATTAGTTCAACTACTTCTGTCATGATCTAGCCTCTCATTTGCAATCAGTCATTCAGCCCAAGGAACACCAGCGGGGTACAATGCATGCTCCTTCCACAGTGTACTAACCTAGGAACCGTTTACGATGTACCGCACTTAGATAATTCCACAGATTCGTGTAACCGAGGATGTACTTACGGTGTACTATGATATTTCCACAGCTTTTCATCCCTAGGTACATATACGGTGTATAATATCGAAGTGTTTCCATAGCTTCAGTTACAGGGGTAGCCAGACGGTGTACTGTGCACTTCCACAGCTATATTGGTTTCTAGGCCATATTCTAGGGTCTCTAGGTAATCCAAAGTGTCGGCACAGATGGCTTTTTCCGGAGCTTCCACATTGTACTCCACCAGTGGTGTTTCCAAAGCTATACTCAGTACTTCAGCCGAATTACAGTGACAAACACGGCTTCTTTACTATAACACAGATAACTTTCCTACTGTACCTAGAGTTGATCATGTTCTAAGCCTAAAGTAGCAGTCACGCGAAGGACTGGAAAGGGTGATCCATAGCTAAGTCTAGATGCATGATAAGTTTAAACATAACAAATATAACAATTCCCAATTATATAGATTTAAAGATTAATTCAACATCATCCCTACTTCTAACTATCTACATTTCAACAACCGCAACAGCATACTACTCAATAAACATGGCGATAATAGTAACATACATCATACAAACAGGCAGAAATAATTCGGACATAGTATAAGTATGAAAAGAGAGATATCACCAGTAAAATTGAGCAGAGTAACAGCTGAAAAGAAAAGGCAGAGTCTTGCACCAAGAATGCTTCTTGTTACACCGTGATTACAATACCAGCTTTTCTCTCTCTCTACTCCTAACCAACTAACTATCTAACTCTCTCTCTCTAGAGAGAGAAACTATCTAAACTATTCTAGAGAGAGACTAAAAATATAAAAATATAAGAAAACGAAGAATTGAAGTGTGTTGAATGAGATGTGTCAAGTGTTGGATTGTTGAATGCTTGAAATGATGAAATGAGGCTAGTATTTATAGAGAACGCACAACCGTATCCGTAGACCGTATCCAAACCTCAAAATGCACAACCGTATTGCAAGGGCAAATAAAAATCAGATTTTTATCACCCAAACGCACGATACGGCTGAGTTAGGGTGAATACGGGTGAACTGGACCGTATATGGCTGCGCGTTGGGTGAATACGGCTGAACTGGACCGTATACGGCTGTGCATAGGCCGTATACGGCCTGCACAGACCGTATACGGTCTAGGTCCAGCCGTATACGGCCTGGACCAGCCGTATACGGCCTGGTTCAGCCGTATCCTGGCCTCTCGGTTTTCTGTTTCTTTGTTCGGGCGTAACTTCTTCGTCGTTTATCCGTTTTGAGCGTTCTTTATACCCACGCGTTTGTATTTTCCTAACGAAGAGAATGACATAAGTTAGAGGTTATAACTCGGAGCGTAGCTTAAAGTGCATTGAAATGAGTGAACGGTGGTGTGATAAAGCAGTTTTGCCCGGTTTCTTATGTTTTTCATGCCATTTTTAGTGATTTTTTCAAACATCGACTCCGTTTTGACTTAGTTAACAACAATTTATGAATAATGTCCTTTTAAGTATGTTTTTGTTAACTTTGTGTCTAAAATGTGGAAGATAACGTACGTAAAAACATGACTTTTTACGTGTTATCAATAGGACTATTATCGAGACAGCTCGGACTATGCTGGCCGATTCTAAGCTTCCTATTATCTTTTGGGCAGAAGCAGTCAGTACTGCTTGTTACGTTCTGAATCGCGTGCTCACGGTTAAGAAAAAGAACAAGACCTGGCTCTGATACCACTTGTAGGTGCCCGGTACAGACCTAATCAGATCGTCAACTCAATTGAAAGTGCGGAATCCAAACAATCAAGTATTGAACGTTTAACGAATCAAACAAACACGATATCTATAATCTTTGTATATATTCACACTTAAAGAATAATGATTACAGATTACAAACTCTCTCTCACTCTCTCTTTCACGGCTCTCTCTCACTCTCTAGGGTTTTATCACTCTACAAATGAAACCCTACTTGCCTATTTATAGGTTGTCCAACTCTATAGCGACACTAGCCAAGTGTTGCTATATGCGACACTTGCTTAGTGTCGCATAAACACTAATTTGTGTATATTTTCTATTTCACTATTCGTTTATAGACCCGCATATACACACTAAACATTATACATACGCAGACTAATTGACTTTGACAATTACAAACGTTTGACCAACTGACTGACACACAAAATGCACTAACAACTTACTTTACACCAACAGTGGTAGTAAGTTCCCATTACATACACTAAGTGTTATTACATTGACACTGCTGCTACAAATATACTAGCAGTGGCTAGTCTTCATTCCTTTTAACAGTGGCATTCGATTGAACTAACAGTGGCAAGTCTTCAACACTTGATCAATTCTGCTCAGATCCCAATAATCTCCCCCTAAACTTGATCAATCTTGCATTGCATTAAGTTTCTGCATTCAGCTTCATTCTTTTGTAGAAGATTTGGAACCTTTTGGATTGCTATTGATCTCTCTTATGGTACTGATTCATTATTCTGTAGACTATATCTTTGCTCTTGGAATTCTTCACAACAACTTGCAATTTCTTTGCAATCAACTGCTTCAACAATGCTATACTAAGAACATAATCTCTTTCATCCAGCATATAAATAAATCTTCCATTTCTGAGAGCTATAAATGCACACCTGCCCTAACAAAATGTCTCCAATTGCCTACTGCTTCAGCACATAAAAACAATTCTCCATATACCTCAGGCTCAAACATCATTTGTATCCATTCCCAAACATGCCTTTCAAGACTGACTTTAAGAGTTTTCACATCCTTTTCTAAGCCAATCTTATACATATCATATACATCAAACCTGTTTACTCTTTTAAGAATATCTTGCATTGACTTATGAAAACTGACAACACCATTTTTCCATTCAATCCTAATTTCATAAGTAACTGCATCAGTCTCTATTAACACTGCTTCCCACTTGATAATTTCAGAGTAGTCTTCACCATCCAAATTGATGTTTTCTAATCTGTCAGGCTTTATTATGATCGACTTTTCTAAGATCTCCTCATCCCTATCCAAATCACACACATTATCATCCATCTCCTGTAATTTAGCAAAAGATCTCCTAACTCCTTCAACCTTCAATCTCAATTCTTTCTCCTTCTCAAGCTCTTCATCAATCATATCATATCTTTCCTGTAATATTCTCTGAATTTCTGGATCATCTTTCCTTTTCTTTTCTAACCTTTTCTTTGCTTCAGGATTGACAAAAGGATTATTATCATACAACTATTGCAGTTGTTCCAGAGACATTTTCCTTAATTGGACTGTAGGAATCCTATCTCCTCTTAGCTTACACACCAGATCATTTTTCAATTCTGCCCTTGTTGGTTTCTTTCCTCTCTCTTTCAATTTTCTTCTTTAAAGCCACTTGCAGAGGATTACCCTTTTTCTTTTCTTCATAAGCTTGATACACAGTATCATCATTCAACCCCTTTTCTTTCATTTCAGTATACACTCTGCTAGCTTCTTTGGTCATCTTTACAATCTGACCATTTTCAAGCATAACATCTACTTCATCAACTTCAGATGTAGGAGTTTGAATGGTCCTCTGAGTAGACACTGCCCTCTGTACCTCAGTTGCTTTCTTTTCTGTTCTTACTCTCTCCTGCTCATCCAATTCTACTTGCAACCTCAATGCATATTCATGATCATGCTCAATGCTCCTTTGTACCAGTTTGACCTTTGACTTTGGTTTTTCTACCAACTTACCCTTGCCTTTGTCTTTTGGATCATCTTTGGAAGCTTAGACTCAGGTTTATCTAATCTAGTTGATTCTCTGATGACAAAAGGTATTTCTGGTGTTCTAGCAGTGGTTGGTGGGTTTGTAGTAGTTGTTGTAGCAGTGGGTTGTTAAGTTGTGGTAGCAGTGGGTTGTTGAGTTGTGGTAACAGTGGTTGATTCTGTATCAACAGAGGTAGTATTAGCAGTGGTAGCCACCTTAATTAGCAGTGAGACTACTTGACTTGGCTTTTCCGATCTTTTCCATTTTTTTAGCTTTGATACTGAACAATGGTACTGATTTCTTCCTACCATATGTAAGTTTAGGATCTGATCTTGGCTTTGACTCCCCCTCTGCCTCTGCATCATCACCATCACCTTCCATCTTTTCAGTTTCTATACTCACCAAATCATCAACTGGTTGTACCACTTCTTCACCATCTTCTATATCAATCATCACTTCTGTTTCACCATCAATCCTCTCTACAGTCTTTTGCATAACACTTTCAACAATCTCAGTCTGCATATCATCTTCCAATACTTCAGTGTTAGCATTAGACATAGCATCTGTTTCACCTACTACCTCATCTTCATTATCATGTATAAACACATCATCATTGAACATATCCTCTGCATTCTTCTCCCCCTTGTTGAAAGTGTCCTTCACCAATAAAGCTTCTATAACAGCAAGCCTTTCTTTGAGATCAACAATTTCTTTTTCCTGCTCAACAATCTTAGCAGCCTGCTTTACCAGCTTAGTATCTTGAGCTTTATTCACCTTCTTCTCTTGCATCAATCTCTCCCAAATTTTATCCACAGCCATTGTCAATTGTACATTCATCAATTCAATGTAAGTACTAGCCTCCTCATCATCAGAGTGTGACCTCCTAGATGAATCATTGACAAAATCATCTTCTGCCTCATGCCAAGCATGATCAACAGAAGTCCCCTTTGTCTTGGTACTGGGACCTTCACCTGCTTCATTACCCTTAGGTTCAGCAGTAGAAGTTGCCTCTGGTTGGGTCTTATTGATGTTACCAATGCTCTCCTCTGTCAGTGGACTAGTAGGAGTAGTGGCAGCCCTTCCAGAATGACCACCCATCTCCAGTGGGGTCACTTGCTGTGGTGAAATTGATGGCTGAGATAAGTGAGCAGCAGGAACCTCACTTGCCTGTTTTCTTTTCTTTTTCTTGGGTTGGAAGTGGGTAGGTTGTTTGTTCCCTTGTTTTCTTTTGGTACCCCCAATTGGTGTGTGTTCAGACTTAGTTGGTACTACTGGTCTGTCACCAATTGGTTCAGATGTAGTTGGTGGTACTACATCTGTGGTGGAAGGATCAGGAAGCATTGTAGAAAACAATGATGTTTCCTTCCCAGAAAACTTCTTATTGGTATTCTTACCCATCTCTATAAATGTTCTAGCAGAAAGAGTACTAACACCAATAATAAGTTCTTGTGCAACTAAACCAGGGATTTGTTTGTTTAAAACAAGTTGCACAAATCTAGGATACATAATAAACATATCCCTTTTCCCTTTTGTGATATTTCTTATCATGCCTTCAAGTATGTATTTTGAAAAATTAAATTTTTGACCCCTAACCAAACACACAAGTGCATAGGCGATTTGGGTGCCAAATTTATTGAAAGCAGTTCTTTTAGATGACAAGCAGTGGAGAATTGTATGTATTAAAATTTTCCATTGAGGACTAAAAAGTGATTTAAAAAAGGTAAAACGTGTATAATCACCCTCATACCCTATTAATCGAAGATTAGCATACAAATCTCTGTCATCAATAGAGGATATACCTGCAGCATCATCAAGAAGAAGTACTTCTCGAAGAGAATCCTCTGATATCACCACATGGTTTCGTGAATCGTGGAAACCACTTGATTGTTGCCCTCAATCACTTCTAATCTGGCATTCTTCCAGAATTCGGTCAAATGACCCCTTGAGACCCTTGGAGATACGGTAAGCACATGAAATATATAACTAGAACGAAGAAAATCCACAATTTGTGTGAAATTTTGCGCCGATAAGGGTTTCATCAGAAAAGCGATCATATTGTGTTCTTCATAAACACTTAATGTAAGATCGGTTGAAGAAGAAGCCATTACTGTCAAATTGATTGTATTAGAAGTGACGGTTTGATTTGGAGTTTAATCGCAGTGGTTATTCGGGAAAAGAAGAAAGCGTAATGAAAAAATGAAGTGTTGAAAGTTTATATACTATTAGTTATAAGAAAAGAGTCAAGCCCTAATAAAATAAGTAACGGTGGCACTGATTAGTATAACTAACAGTGGATAGAGATAAACAATGCCTTAACAGTGGCAAACACTTGTACAAATTTTCAAATGCTCAAGAAAATACTTATAAAGCTAACAGCAGCTACTAATACTAGCAGTGGTAACCGACCAAGGTGACCAAAATTTAATACTAGCGGTGCCAAGCACTTAGCTTTATAAGAAAACAATTATTATTATTATTATTATTATTATTTTTTTAATAAAACGAAACAAGTAAACTGTGTTAGTTGCCAGCAGTGGTAATGTCTTCTGACAGTGGCTAGCGACCTGTACAGTGGTTAGCTAAAACAAAGAAACAGTGACAATAATATACAAGTGTACAAGCAGTGGTAATTTTATAAAGACAGTGGCTAGAATGTTCTAACAGTGGTATCAGCTGAAAGCACAAAAGTGCTAACAGTATTAAACACTTGGAACAAAAGGCACTATACTTTATAAAGAAACCACTGCTAGTATCAATTCTAATGTGCTTGATGCAAGCCATATAGAGCCTTATCCAATCTGCATACTCTATCTGGATACTTGGGGTCTTCAAATCCAGGTGGTTGACAAACATAAACTTCATCATCAATTGCCCCATACAGAAAGGCACTCTTGACATCCATTTGATAGACTTTAAATCCGTGATAAGAAGCATATGCCAAGAATAATCTGATTGCTTCTATTCTTGCAACAGGAGCAAACACATCATCATAATCAAAACCTTCTTCCTGTGTATACCCCTGTGCCACCAACCTTGCCTTGTTCTTGATTACAATACCCCTTTCATCCTTTTTGTTCTTAAAGATCCATTTTGTACCAATAGCTCTTTTTCCCTTTGGTAGATCAACTAAGGTCCACACATTCTGTATCTTAAACTGTAGCAATTCCTCCTGCATTGCTTCAATCCAACTGGGATCTTTTAGAGCTTCTACTGCCTTCTTTGGTTCAACTTAAGACAAGAAACACACATATAAAGAGGTATGAAGTTTCTCTTCATCCATGTGAATCTGCTGTCTAGTTTGAACTGGAGTATTGATGTCACCAATCACATCTTTTAATGGATGATCCCTATGAACATGATAATGTGATGTGGGTGAATCTGGTATCTCAGATTCCAAATTAGTGAAGTTAACCTCTGAATTCTACAGGATGCTTTGTACATCACTTGTAATTGATTCCACTAAAGACCTTGTGCTTCCTGAGAAATTCAATTCTCTTTCAAGCTGTTCATCTGTCTTTGGATCAGCTTCTTCTTCACTTTCTGACAATAGGGGCATATCTGGATCATCAGGAAAAGTATGTGTAGATTTGTCATTTGAATCTTGTGAACTAGACTTTTCTGAATCTAAACCATGAGATGTCATGGAAAGAGCTGAGTCAAACACTTCTGGAGGATCAGGAGACCATATTGGAAATAAAATATATTCTAAAGAATCTGTCTTCTTTCCAACTGGTAATCCTGTGACTGCAGCAGCTGTTCCATTCATTGTACCTTCAATTGTACCTCCATTTAAACCTGCACTAGCATCTGCACTTGTACCTGCACTTGAATCTACAGTTGTATATCTAAAAGCAGTGTTAAGTGCATCAATATCAAACAAAGACTCAGGGCCTTTACCAACAGGATTTGGAGTATTCTCATTAAAGGTAATATTCATGGACTCCTCTATCACTCTGGTCTTTTGATTGAATACCCTATATGCTTTACTTTGAACAGAGTAACCAACAAAGATACTTTCATCTACCTTGCTTTCAAACTTTCCTAAGTGATCTTTGGTATTTAAGAAAGTACAAGGACACCCAAAAGTTTTTAAGAAACTAACCAATGTTTCTCTTAAATAGCAGTTCATATGGTGTCTTGTTATGAGGCTTAACAACTAATACCCTATTCTGAACATAGCAGGCTATGCTAACAGCTTCTGCCCAGAAAGACATAGGCAACTTAGCATCAGACAACATAGTTCTAGCAGCCTCAATTAGTGTCCTATTTCTCCTTTCAGCTACTCCATTTTGTTGTGGAGTTCTAGGTGCACTAAACTCTCTCTTAATACTTTTAACTTCACAGAACTTATCCATCTCATGATTTTTAAATTCTGTTCCATTATCACTCCTAATGACCTTAACCTTCTTATCCAATTGATTTTCCATCTTAGTTATGAATGATCTAAGGATTTCTACTGTTTCATCCTTTGTTCTAAGAAAGAAAACCCATGTGAACCTAGTGAAGTCATCAATGATCACAAGACAATAAGATCTCTTACCCATACTACTTATGTTGGTTGGTCTAAACAAGTCCATATGCAATAAGTGTAGAGGTGTGTGATTAGAATTTACAATTTTGGTCTTAAAAGAAGTTTTGTGTTGTTTGCCTTTTTGACAGGCAAAATAATAATCATCACATGAATACACCTTTTCAGGTAAACCTCTAATAAGCTTGTTTTTAGCAAGTTTGTTAATGGTTTTGTAGTTCATATGACACATCCTTCTATGCCACAGTTCAGACTCATCAACAGTTGCTTTAGAAATAAGACAGTTTGATTCTGGTTGAGGTGTCATATTTGCTAAGTCACACTTATAAACATTATCCTTTCTGGGAATTTTCATTAAAATCATGTGCTCAGGAATACTCAATTTCTCAGAAAGAATAACGCATTCAGTGTCAGTAAAATAGACTGGATTCTTTTTATCTGTGATTTGACTCACACTTAACAAGTTGTACCTCAACTATTCCACAAAATACACATCATGAAAACTTATCTTATCACTTTGCACTGTTCCTTTTCCTGTAATCTTCCCACCTTTGGGATTACTTCCAAATGCTACATAACCTCCATCAAATGATTTGAAGTCCTGTAGCTTTCCTTTGTCTCCAGTCATGTGCCTTGAGCAGCCACTATCAACATGCCATAAGCTCTTTGGCTTGCCCTGCACAAACATCAAAAAGAGAATTAGTTTCTCTTGGGAATCCAAACCAATTTGGTCTTGGGTTTCCCATGTGCATCATTAATATCAACTCTCTGGAAGATAATTGATTTTGATGCACTGTTATATTTGGAAACTTTGGATGTAACAGTGTTCTTTGGTTTCCAAATCCAACTGATTTCAGACTTAACAGTGGGAGTTAGCCTAACAGTGGTAACCCTTAGGTTTGTGTTAATTATTTTAGCAGTGGTAGCCATACTTGGTGTAAACATTCTTTTGGAATTTTTAACACTAGCAGTGGCTGCATGCTTAACAGTGGTAACACTTCCCACTGTATTAGTCGTTTTACCTCTGTTGGCTCTGTTTGGTGGTATCACTGCAGCAGTAGTAGCAGTGGCTGCAGTTGTACCACTGTTAGCCGTATTCTTCATCCTCTTGACAGTGGCAACATGATTAACTTTTGATTTAAAATTTTGTTTATTAATCATGTTTGTTGTTGTCCATAATGGTTTCACATCCCTGGTGAAATTCTTAGGATTGTGATAACAATCATGTTGAAGATGATTGGTTTTTCCACAGATATAACCAGATTTTTCTTTTACCAATTGAAAATTATGCCCCAATCTTTGTGAAACCATTTAGTTCAAATTTCTTTGATTGCCTCTTGGTGCAGTTTTATTAAAAAAAATTGGTGGAGAAAGTCTTGTTTTGCAATCACAGTTCATACAATTATCATTCAAATTTTTCACAGATTTTGACTCCTGCTTAACTGTTTTACTAACAAATCCTAGACCCTTTTTCTAGACTTATTAGTATTGATCACTTGTTCTATCTGTTGTTTGGCCTTTTCTTGAAACATCCTTTTACCCTCTTCTAGTTTATCAACATTTAGTTCAGAAACTAGAGCAGTAACCTTTTCGCTACCTTCACATGATGAATTAGATGATTCAAAACTTTTAGATGTACTATCACTCTGATCATCTTCCTCACACCACTCTCTTATTTCAACTTTATCAAACTCTTTATTACACTCCAAGCTTTCAATTGGATCAACCCTTTTAACATCATCTACCATTCCTTCTTTTAACTTATTTAAATCTAAATCAGTTTTAGAAGGAAAGTAGTTGTTGTTATAAGGTGGAGGAACATTATTATATCCCAATCCAGTCTTAAGCTTATCATGTATTTGAGAGTTGATACACTTTTGTACATTTTGTGAGGCATATTGTAGGTTTTCTACTGATAACTTAATACTATCTCTCTCACATGTGACCTCAGATAGTTTCTTAGTTAACAATTCTACCTTATCATTCAACACACCTTTTTCCCATTTAGCATAATCAATGTCATATTTAAACTGAGTTGCATTAATCTCATGTGCTTTGATTTGCTTTTTGTCAGATTCAGCTATGGCCATCAGACATTGATTCTTCATCACATGTTCTTCTTGATCACTCCAGTCCCATCCACATCCATCCATTGAGACCAAAGCATTTGGTGAAGCACCTTGAACAGGTATGTTTCTTGATTGAGTTCCACTGCTCCCTGAACTTTGACCATTACCATTCTGCTCTTGCCTGGGACTCCTGCATTCTCTGGCAAAGTGTTCCATCTTATGACAATTGAAACACTCAACTTTGCTCTTATCAAACCAGTTGGCATCATTCCTCTTGTATGCAAAGTTATTCCTCCCGGTTCTCTGCATAAATCTCTTTGCCCTCTTAGTTATCAAGGCAATCTGTAGTTTGATATCCATCTCTTCTAAATCATCTCCATCAAACTGTTCTAGATCTTCATTAGTAAGTGAAGAGTTCACATTACTAGCAAAGAAAGATTCTAGAACCTGATCATTAGATTTGATCTCAGATGATCCTACTCCTCCAGACAAATAGGTAGATTTTTGTTGGCTTGATTCACCCTTTGATCCACCCATGGACATAAAGGCTGCATTGTGACTATATCCAGAAGTCTGCTTCTTGCTTTCTATCTCAGATTCAAAGTTTCTTAGGTCATTGTAGATGTCTTCTAACTCCTTAACTTCTATATCTGCACTCTGTCTTAGACCAACAGTGTATATGGTTCATTCTTCACCTAATGACCTTAAGAACTTTCTGTTCAGATCATCCTTATCAATCTTAACCTTGTGGTTTTCCAGATCTCCCACAAGTTTAGTGAACCTATCAAAGGTTTGAGTCAAAGTTTCTGACTTGACAAAATTAAAGTTCTCAAATTGCTGTTTAAGCATAGATCTTTTATTCTTCTTAGTGTTCTTATTCCCTCCAAATCTTTTCTGTATTGCTTCCATCAATTCTTTAGCATCATCACAGTTTTCGAATCTTCTTTGATATTCATTGGGAATTGACAGAAGTAGAGTACTTAAAGCCTTGTACTCGGTTGATCTAACCTTTCTCTCGGCTTCTGTTGTTGGTGGAGGTCTTTCTCGGACACCATCACTGTCTACTTTATAAGCAGGACCATTAACAACAACTTCCCACATCTGATAATCTGTGAGAAGCATATATTGTTTGATCCTGACCTTCCATAGATCAAACTCATTAGGTTTGAGCATTGGAATCTTTGTTGCCTGTACCCCTTCGTTTAACTCTGTGGCCATTGCTGTTATCTTCTTATAAAACTTAAATCTTCAATCTTCTTGAATATCAAAGCAAAACTTGCTCTGATACCACTTGTGAATCCCTTAACGATCTTTATTATGTTGCTTTGAATTGAATTGTTAATTATTCGCGGAATAACTATTAACAACTATCAAGAAGATTGAATAACATGCACAAAATTATCACCAAAAGCTTCAATATTATTACGTTAATAATAATACGAATACACGGCTGTATTAGGGTTTTCACCTTGAAGCTAAACGTAACCTATGATATTGTCTATCTAAACTAGGTTACAAGATTTCTATTTATAATACATAGAGTCCTATACAATCTACACTTCTATGGAAATTATATCTATTCCATAATAATCTCTAACAAACTTAACCGACTCAAAATAACACTAACAGTGGGAGTAACTTACTTTACACCAATAGTGGTAGTAAGTTCCCGTTAAATACACTAAGTGTTATTACATTGACACTGCTGCTACAAATATACTAGCAGTGGCTAGTCTTCATTCCTTCTAACAGTGGCATTTGATTGAACTAACAGTGGCAAGTCTTCAACATTTGATCAATTCTGCTATGATCCCAACAATATGTTTGAGTATCTAACTTATGAGCCTCAATATGCTTATCGTACGTGCTCACGGAGAAAGCATCACATTCAAGATTGATGAGAATGACTGTGTTCCGATGGAGAATGTTGAGCTATATACGGTCTCTATTAGCCAAGACACATCTGATGACGAGACCTCTGAATCAGGAGCTAAGCAGGAACAAGAAGAAAAGGAGCCTTTTGCCAATGAGGATATTTATCCTCTTGATTCTCCAGAACTGCCTCATTCACAAGCATTATCTCAAGAAATCATCTGCATCCCAATCATTTCTGCTCATGAGCAAATGATTTATGTGATAGACGAATACGATGGTGATCCTCACATTATTATAGCAGCTATTAGAAATTCCACCATTGATTACTCAATGCATTAAAGATGGCTAATAGCGGTTACTGAGGCAGCATCTACTATCTATCTCACTAGCAAAGGAATCGAAGATCGATCAACCTTAGACATTGCATCAAAACATATGCCGATGCACTCAAATCTCAGTTCAAAAAGTAAAGAAAGAACGCAGAAAAACTACTCTTCTACATCGAACAGAGGCAAATATACCATAAGGTGTATGATGTTCTCATGGGTTCTGCTTTCCCTTATTCCTCAAAACAAAGGGAGAAGTTGGGTGCTATCAGAAGAAATATTGAAGATGCTACTGATTTCATGGTGATGAGAAATCTACAGGGATTCCTTGACTTACTAGCTGAAAAAGATCACCTGAGTACCAAAGAAAGCAATCGATTTGTCATCAAGTCTACTTTAGAACATCATATAAAGTTGATAATCGAGGAGCTTAGGTACATCACTAAGGACGAAAGAAGGCGTAATCATCCTATCGGTGTTAAAAATATGTATGTACTCGATATTGTCTCTTTTGTGATAACTCGATTACATGAGATATTAAATGCAGAAGACGCTGAGAAATCAGAGTATATCCTCCACACTGGATATCGTGAGATATTCAACAAATTGATTCATATTTTCAAAAACTCTAGCTTTCCTTTCACCCTTCATCAGCACCAGCTAACCAAAAGCTTGTGCAAGGCTACAGCTAGGGGTGTTCGTTCGGATGGATTAGATCAAATCTGATCCATATATATAAATCCATTTGGATTTTGGTTCTCAAAATGTGAATCCAATCCATCCAAATGAATATCAAATCCGAATTAAACTGAACCAAAATACTATTTGGATGGATCGGTTTAAACCGTTTGGATTTTTTGTGGATTGCATGAGATATCATTTTGACTTGTGAAAGGGTAATATGTAATACCCGCCAAATTAGGGCTTGCCATTAGGTCCTAATCATTCTCTAATACATGTAATTAGTTCTATGTTAGGCTAATTAATGTATCGAAATATATATATATATTGTTGAATATATACGAATATGCGATTCGATTAAATCGTACAAGTTTCAAATCGAATGTAATTCGGTTCAATTAAATACGGACATTGGTGATCAATTTTATTAAATAGTATAAAATTATTTAATAACGATAACATACCCCAAAATATTATTTTGATAATATTTCAATTACATTTCGTATCGTATAATAAACATCTACGTGACTTAAACATTTAACACACAAGCAAACGAAACCATTTAAGTTTATTAAGTATTTGGTAAAATACTTCAACAAAAATATTGAATAAATCTCCATATTTTAAAACTTGTAATTAAACGTATAAAAATAATTATTTAACGCAAAACGATCGAAAAATGAACGCCGCACAGAGCGCGTACGCGGGAGAACGAAAAACTGGTGAAGTCCACACTCAGTGGACCCCACCAGCCGCCCCCCCTTTTTCCCCCTCCTTTTTCTTCTCTTTTTTTCCTTTCTTTCCTCATTCTTCCTTTTTACTTCCTTACCTTTTCTCATTTCTCTTTCAAAAACCAAACCACCACCACCACTTAATCTCACTAAAAACACCACCAAACGACCTCGATCTTCACCACCCGTTTGGAGAAAAAGAACCGCCTCACGACGATCTACGTTTCTATCCTTCCGAATCCTCCGCGCAATGATTTGTAAGTTTCCGACAAAACCCGAAAACTCTCGGTTTCAAGTATTTTTAGGTTCTAGTTGTTTCTTTAAGCTTAGAATGTCCCTATAAGGGTTGGGTAAAAGAATCAGACCAAACGGAAACCCGAAAACTCATTTTTGGCTCAAATTTTCGTCAACAGCTTTAAGTGTCGCAACGAAGGTGCAGTATAGCGTCACTCCGTGCGTCACTTAAGTGACGCACTGAGTGTCGCTAAAAGCCCTAATCTTGTGTCACTTGCATAAGTGCCGCATAAAACCCCTTTTTCCCGACACTTACCTCCGTCACTTGTTTAGTGACGCCTAGAAGCCTTATCCGACAATTATACCCGACACTTATGGAGTGACGCCACCTTATGCGTCACTTACCTAAGTGACGCCCTAAACTTAGAATTTCCAATTTTATGCGACACTTCCTAAGTGTCGCCCAAGCCACCTAGTGACGCCTCACTATGCGTCACTTCCATAAGTGACGCCATAAGTGACGCCCTTACCCAGATTCTGATATTTCATGCATCACTTCCTAAGTGACGCCTAAGACCCTAAGTGTCGCTATAAGTGTCGCATGAAACAGAACCCGGATTTTTACTAAGTGTCGAGACCTGAAATTTTATCACTTGATTTTACCCTAATTCAAATCTTAGATGCGTTTTTCCCTATAACAATATGGTAGAAATAAAAAATTTTGCCACCCCTGGGACCCCGCTAACCAGGGGAGCTGCCCCCGGACCCCCGTCACCTAAAGTTTGTAAATACTTTTTAAGTATAACACTTCGACATAATAATAATATTATTGCAAATAATCACCAACGGGCCGTACACGTTTTCAAAACTCAAACTTACCAATCAAATCAAATCATTGGACATTACTAGTTGGATGAACAACTAGCATAGGTTATCTTTTAAGATAGCTACTTATTTTATTCAACCTTGCACGTTATAAATGCCCGGCAGGTTACAGTCTTCGAACACCCCATTTTACTTCACCACATTTGCTTCGTTGCAACTCTCCAGGCTCAGGTGAGTCTCATAGCCCCGACTTTTTACTGTTTTTACTCCCGGGGTGGGATACATGCTCTAACTGTTTTACACGTGTACACGAGTACAAAACTCGCTATATTCTGCATGAGCTGTTTTCTAATCACTTTTAAGTTCTCTACGATCATAGTTCTGGTAATACTTTATGAAGCACGAATATTAGTGTATGGTACCATATAGGACTGACCATCCTCGTCCAGGTCAGCAAGCACTGACTGGTTAAACGGACGCATTAACTTTTGTTCATACGAGTGTGGATTAGACACTCGCTCGGAGGCACCCATGATCAGGCACTTTAGTGTGATCCTGACACCCACGTTAAGTGCAGACTATGACCTCATGGCAGACGTATGCATTATTTGATTCATTTCAAACAATCATTACAAAATCTTGTGGTTCACACTTACTTTATTACTACGCAAACCTGTGAGCTCACCAGCTTTTAGCTGACTTTTTAGTATGTATTCTCAGGTTCACAGCAGTAGTAGGACTGCTCAGGATTAGCTAGTTCGAGTCGCATGCAGATCTCAAGAGATTCATATGCATTTCTACATTTTGTAAAATAGATATGCCTTAGAATCTCTTACATTTTGGCTCACGAGCTTTTGTAACTATTATAACATTGTAAAACTTTTGAATTATCAATGTAATGTTTAAAATGACACATATAGAGTCGTTCCTTATACCTTGTGTGTTTTGATTATTGATTAGTAGCACCCCAAGGCTTGCTTCCGCTAAACAATAAATTTGGGGTTGTTACAGATTGGTATCAGAGCCTAAGGTTATAGTGTTTAGTGGGCCTAGACTATGACCGTTAGGCAGTATTCCTTATTAAGTATGATTAGGTTCAGTGACTACATGGTATTGGTTTAATTTAACATAGCCTGATCAACTATGTACAATTAAAAAAATATGATGTGAGATCTGAAAGGAATCATGACTGAACAGGATACACTAGTTGACTCTGACCACGAGAGAAACCGGGACCCAAACTTGTATGTGTTAGACACCTTAGGCTATTATGTGATATATATATATATATATATATATATATATACTTAGATAGGCCTCGCTCTCACTCAATAACTTAGGCTATTTTATATATTATATGAATATAGGCCTCATTCTTTCTAACGCTTTGTCTCAGAATGGCAAACACACCACCCAATTCGTCACACTCTCAATCCGGGTTGCAGTTGCCGAGGGTAGCTAGGAGGAACACCCGGTTGCCTCGAGCTAGCTCGTACCCCACTCACTTCACTCTGCCGGCCTTGGCCGCTAGGCTGGACCGTCACGAGCAACGACTTCGCACCATGGATGTCGCTTTGTAAGAAACCAACGAGAACTGGAGACTCACAGCGATTGAGCGCATCGACCAAGTCTCCGAAGATCACGAAAACACCGTTAGAAACATGAACATACTCCACGACCGGGTAGTGGAATCAGGAATAGAAGTCGAGATCTTGCGACTCAGGTTGGAGCAATGCGAGCAACGCCTGCAGGAGGCCGAAGAATACTCAAGGATGCTGGTGCAATGATTAGTCTTGGCTGAAGACAACGCCCGACAGGCCAACAGCCTTGCAAATACCGTGGATCGTCTTGTGGCATTGATGGAAAAAATTAACCTACGTCAAGATTAGTGTAGCCTTATCTTGTAATTTCCCTAGTGCTTAGGTGAAATCGTTGTAATTCAACCGGATGTAACAATTCCCAGCACCTTTTTTTATCCTTATGTTCTGTACCTTTTGGAACTCGTACCTTGTATCCAACTTAATTATCTAAATGGATTATAATTATCATTATCATATTGTGTTATCATTGTATATTTCACCACCTATACAACTGTGATACATCATAATATCCTACAAACATCTCACTTGTTCTTTTTCCTGATTCAGCAATATGCCTTCGAGACGATACACATTCAGCGATACCGAAATCGCCCAGCTCATCGCCCAGAGTGTGGCTCAAGCCATGGCTACCCGAACAACAAATTCTGGTAGCGAAGACACGGCTGCCAACGGGCCACAACCTAGGCCTTGTTCATACAAAGATTTCCAGAACTGTAAGCCATTGAACTTCAAAGGCACCGAGGGTGCCATCGGATTATTACGCTGGTTGGAGAAAGTAGAGTCAGTCTTTCGCATATGCAATTGCCCGGAGGACTGCAAGGTCAAGTATTCCACCTGCACCTTTCTGGATGGTGCTCTGACTTGGTGGAATACCTATGCTCAGACTGTGGGCATCAATACTGCTTATCTGACTTCGTGGGAAGAGTTGAAACAAATGCTGAAGGACGAGTACTGTCCTAGAGACGAGATTCAGCAGCTAGAGCACGAGTTCTGGCACCTCACCACCCAAGGCAATGATATTGTCGGATACACTACCAGGTTTAACCAACTGGCACTGCTGTGCCCATCTCTTGTTGATCCGGAGTACAAGCGGATCGAGCGTTACATCTGGAGACTTCCCCCACGCATTCAGGGTTTGGTTACTGCTTCCAACCCCGCCACCATCCAAGCTGCCGTCCGAATGGCACATAACCTCATGGCACAAGTGGTCCGTCGAGGAACATCTGCCGCCAATAATCCGAACCAGTATGGGGATAACAAATGCAAATGGTCGGGAAACAACAATGAGAACACCTCATCATCCAAGAAACCTGAAACCATCAAGGCTTACTCTTCTGGGTCTGAACCAAAAAGGGTCTACTCTGGAAACAAGCCCTTCTGCTCTAAGTGCCGCCGACACCATGATGGTCCTTGTGGTACCCAATGCTCAAACTGTCAGAGATTTGGGCATATGGCCAAGGAATGCAAATCTACCGCCAACTCCAATACCAGTCAATCCAGAGCCTGCTTTGAGTGCGGTAATCCAGGACATTTCAGGAACGAATGTCCGAAACTGAAGAACAAAGGCAACAACACTGCAAAAGGTAGAGCCTTTGTCCTGAACTCAAAGGATGCCCGCCAAGACCCGAATGTGGTCTCGGGTATGTTCATCATCAACAACTTATTTGCTTCTATTCTATTTGATACTGGTGCTGATAGAAGTTTTATATCTGATGAATTATGTCCACTACTTGACATCACCCCTATTGCATTAGATTCTACATACGTCGTAGAGTTAGCTAACGGCAAACTCATTGAGACCGATAGTGTGATACCCAATTGCACTTTAAACCTCACCGACGAGTTATTTTCGATCGATCTTATACCCGTCGAGATCGGAAGTTTCGATATCATCATCGGCATGGACTGGCTGTCCAAGCATCGCGCCGAGATCGTGTGCTATGATAAAATTGTCCGTATACCCCTTACCTCCGGTGGTACTCTTACCATACGAGGGGAGACCGGTGGAACGAGGTTAAACGTCATTTCATGTATGAAAACCCGCAAATATCTGAGAAAGGGTTATCCGGCAATCCTCGCTCACATTATGGAGAAAAAGTCAGAGGAGAAGAGGCTTGAGGATGTGCCAATCGTTCAGGACTTCCCAGAAGTCTTTCCTGAGGAGTTACCTGGCCTTCCACCGTTTAGGCAGGTAGAGTTCTCCGTCGATCTTGTGCCCGGAGCAGCACCCGTGGCACGAGCACCGTACCGTTTAGCTCCATCCGAACTTCAAGAGTTATCCTCTCAGTTACAGGAACTCCTAGACAAAGGATTCATCCGACCAAGCTCTTCACCTTGAGGAGCTCCGGTCTTGTTTGTCAAAAAGAAATACGGTTCTTTCCGCATGTGCATCGACTACAGAGAACTGAACAAACTAACCATCAAGAACCGTTATCCACTACCACGCATCGATGATCTATTTGACCAACTTCAAGGGTCAAGTTTCTATTCCAAAATTGATTTACGATCTGGTTACCACCAATTATGAGTTCGCGATGTCGTTACGGGCACTATGAATTTCAAGTCATGCCCTTCGGTTTGACAAACGCAGCGGCTGTATTCATGGATCTCATGAACCGAGTGTGTAAACCATATCTCGACAAGTTTGTCATAGTATTCATTGATGACATTCTAATCTATTCGCGCAACGAGGAGGAACACGCGCAACATCTTAAGATCATTCTAGAACTTCTCAAACACGAAGAGTTATACGCCAAATTCTCTAAGTGTGAATTCTGGATACGAACCGTTCAATTCCTTGGACACGTTGTAGATAGTCAAGGAATTCATGTCGATCCGTCAAAGATCGAGGCTATCAAAGGTTGGCAAGCGCCGACAACGCCGACCGAGGTACGTCAATTCTTGGGTCTCGCTGGTTATTATCGACGTTTCATCGAAAATTTTTCAAAGATAGCCCAACCTCTCACGATCCTCACTCAAAAAGAAAAGAAATTCGATTGGACTGACAGACAAGAGTCAGTTTTCCAACTCTTGAAACAAAAGTTATGCAGCGCACCCATTCTATCTCTACCTGAAGGCACCGATGACTTTGTGGTATATTGCGATGCTTCGCATCGAGGTCTCGGTTGCGTGCTTATGCAACGAGACAAAGTCATCGCCTACGCCTCCCGACAACTCAAAATCCATGAAAAGAATTACACCACTCATGACCTGGAACTAGGAGCCGTAGTGTTTGCACTCAAAATTTGGAGACACTATCTCTATGGCACTAAGTGCACGATCTTTACCGACCACAAAAGTCTCCAACACATTCTCCATCAGAAAAATCTCAACATATTACTTTACGATAATTAAGACCGTTTATATTTTACCACTATGATGATCCTAAGGCAACAATCAAACAAGAACATGCAATAAGACGATCAAAGCAATACTACCTATCTTTAATATTTAATTATAAATCATCCCATAATTAGTTTACTACATCGCAAGCAAACACAACAAGTATACTACTCTCTAATCATGGCAATAATTAAATCTAGCATAATCAATATAAACGTAATTAATTAAGATAGATAAGGATTAGAAAGCACGAGGATTAAATGCGGGAGAAAGTAGACTTGAATTAATTGACACAATTCCAAGCTTACACCAAAAATTTACAATGCGTTCCGTACTTTCCTTCTATTCTAAACAAGCTTCTAAACTAGCCTAAAACTAATTTTTAGTAAGAAAATAGAAAGAAAGTAGAAGCAATATCTTAAGAGAAGTATATTGTTCTAAGAATGGTGTGTGTTCAAATGAAGCCTCATGCCTCCTATTTATAGGTCAAATTCGGCTCACGTTAGCAACTTGAGGAGCACTTTAGCGAAAGGTGGAAAAGGTGGTGCACCAGGTACGTACAATCGCGTAAAGGTGTGACACCGGGTACGTACAATCGTGTAAAGGTGTGGCACCGGGTACACGCAAGGACCAAAAAGCGGAATTGGGATGGGGGCAGGTGGCCGCGCCGCCACCCTGGTGGCCGGCGGCGGCTGGCTGGTGGCCGGCGGCGGCTGGCAGCCTGCCGCCCCGGTTCGCCGTCTTTTGCTCCGTTTCTTGATTCATGCGTGTTTTCTTCGTTATGCGTCCGTTTGCGTCGATTCTTTATTTGTTGGATTCGTTTTTTAAAAAAGAAGACTTTGATGAAAAGAAATCCCAAAATATGTCTATGAACTTTAGATGTGTCGTACGAATCGTTTGAATCGTCCGGCGTGCGTATAATCTTCATTCTTCATCCGTTTTTGCCGATTCTTCTTCTGTTGGAGTCATATTTTGAAAACGAACATCTTGGATAAGAGAAATCTCAGTGGTGGACACTTTGTCTCTAAATCTTGTTTTGATGCCTTAAATATTCAATTGTGCGTGGAATCTTCGCTTTTCATTCGTTTTGCTTGATTTTTATCGTGCAACCTTGTTTTGACCATCTCAGCATAATATCACTGATTTGAACCGTATTTGAGTTCAATATGCCAAGAATCGTTCCAGAATGAGAGAGATATCGGTAGTAAAAACGTGACTTTTTACGCGATATCACAAACCTACCAAACAACTACATTTTAACAACTATAACGACTACAACATTAACCTACAACAATTATAGCGTAGAGAACCAAATCAACAAAACGTGGTAGAACATAAACCTACAATATGGTGTGCACGTATAACATTAACGATTACAACATTAACCTATCGTGGTAGAACCTAGAGAACCAGATCAACAAAAACCAATCTAAATTTACATTGTGGCATTTCATCGAGCACGTGGTGTGCACACACATTTATAGCATAACAATCGAATAAAATGCGGTAGATACAACAACTATAATAGCAAAACAATGGCATACCTGAGAATCGGACATCGTCACGTAGTAAACGGAGGCGGTGAGTGGTGGCGGTGGTGCGTGGTGATTTCGGATTTTGTTTGAAATCAGATTGTATGGAGGTGGTAAGGCAAGGCGGTGGTAAGGTGGTGGTTAGACTACGGATGAAGGGCGGTGGTGGTGGTGTGATTGAGGGTGGTAGTGACGGGGTCGGGTGGTGGTGGTGCGCTGTGGAGGGTGGTGGTGACGGAGGGTGGGGATTTGATGGCGTGGTGGCGTGCGGCGGAGGGTGGTGGTGACGGGTTCGTAGATCGCAAATTGATGTTTCGATTTGCGATGGTGGTTGGGTGGAACGGTGGTAGGGGTGGTGTGGTCGGGGTGGTTTCCGGAGAGGTGGTTGGGTGGAACAATGAGGACCGATTTAGGTTTAAAAAGCTTTTTTTTTTCAAACCGGAGGTAATTCGCAAATCCCAAAATTGCGATTTGCGATTTGCGATTAACGGGTATTCTCGTTCACGGCATAGGTAAATCGTTCACATCTCGTTCACTACTCGGTTACGGGCCAATATCTCGGGCATTGGCAAATTGCAAATCGTAAATTTGCGATTTGCGATGGCACATACATCCCGGCTACGGCTCGATCGATGAACGGATCGCAAAAGCAAGACGCGGGATCGCAAATCGCAAATTTGCGATTTACGATTTCTAGGGGCATATCTTCACTTTTTTTCGGAGGGCAAAACGAATTAAACTTGAAAAAAAAGTGGCATTTTTTTAATCTCCCATCATTATATACTAAAATTCACTAAAGTGCTCCAAATATAGTAGTTGCTGCAAAAACCACTAAAAACGTCCAAATAACGAGCAAAACAGAACGAATAAACAACAACCAATTCTCACACCCTCATTTACCCTATGATAAGCATATTATAATCTTATTATATGATGTCATAGGTAAAACGAGACGGGAGAATCAAGAATCATGCAAATTGGATAAAGAACGGAGGAGATACGGTTTCTACAGATCGTTAAAAGTTATTCCGGCTATACCTGAGCTCCACACATCCAATTTCCATGAAATTGGTATCATTAGAAGCATAACTGAATTACGAAGCCATAGGCAAAAGAATCAGGTCAAACGGACGTGTAACGAAGGAGATACGGGCGTTTTAAGCAACAAACGAAAATCGACGAACCTCGTATACGGCCCTAGAGACCTGATACGGCCTCTACAGTACCATATACGGCTGCTACAGTACCGTATACGGCCCCTGTAGCACTGTATACGGCCCCCTTACCCCAATTGGTCTCCATTCATGCTTCGTTCGCTTGTACGCTGTGTTGTTTCGCTTGTACGTATGATTTGAGACTTCACCTATAAATAGGGGTCACCTCCTTCAAGTTTTTCACACATTCACCTCATTTTTCTCTTCCACTTTCTCTCTCTCACACACTCTCTCTCTAGTTTCTCTCTCTTTAGCTTTCTCTCTCTAGGTTAGTTTTAGGTTAGTAGTCAGTTAGTTCTTGGTTAATATTTAACCAAGACTAACGGAGGGATAATATTGTAATATTGTTGAAGATACTTTAAGGGGCTTATTTGTAATATTGTCAAAGATATTTTGGAGGTTCCGTTTGTGTATTCTTTCAGCATATATTCAATCTACGCGCTATTTACGGTTACATCTTTCTTATCTATTATATTGCATTGCATATTTGTACTGCTGTTATGCTATATTTAGGATTTATTGTCATGACTTGTGAGTAATTATATTGTGTGTTTGTTGTGATGTAGTTAGTTATTAATTGGGATGATGTCATTATGAAACAACGAAAGTAACGTTATACGGCTTTCATTTGTATAGCGCTGGAAACACCAATGTGTGTAGTACAGAACGTGGAAGCTATGAAAGTCGTGGGCACAATCTGTTGTGGATTAATGTTCCAAACTATTATATATTATAAATGAAAACTCGGTGCTTTGATTACACGTTCCATCTATGATTTTAAACCACATATTCAACTAATGCCTTTCCACCAATAAACGTGCTTAAAACCTTTTGATAAGACGTCATATCCAGGGTAATTAATTATCTGTGTTTTGGTTTTGGATCTATGGAAATACTTTATACGTATTGTAAACCGTGAATAAACTTCGGATTAAATATTCGTGTTCAAATAACATGGTCTGGTTTTGAAGCCGTGAAAATGTTGTGCTAAATAAGTATTGTACACTGTGAATAAACTAGGGATTTATTGGTTAAATACAAGTGAGGGCCGGTTTATATCATAAATGGGAAATTTGTGATCTAACATACAAATGAAGTTTATGAATCCAGAAAGGAAGACGAGGAATCAACTAGTATTCCGAATTTGTCTATTATTGATGGAAAGTAATCAAACACCAACCAAAGTCTTAGACTTAAATGTTATATTCAATTGAGTATCACTATGGTGTTAAGAACGGTCAGACCATTAGTGGGTCTGTTACTCAATGCATGCACCCAGGAATCTTCGTATTCTAGAAAAAGGTCACTGTTCCGTAACAGGGCGGTGTTGAGAGTTGAGCAGCCTCCTCCAATCAGAATTACGATAGCCTAGTTACTCAGTGACATACTGATTGAGCAATCATTTAGTAGGGTACTAGTGTTTACACCATAAATACTTATAACAAATAAAATACAAATATTTAGAAAGACGTTTTCATAACTTAAACTAAAACATCATCCCAATGAAAGGCTAATGAAGTCACAACATACACCTCCTCTATCCTGACTGCTATTCCTTTATTTTATTGCCTAGTTTAAATTAGTAGTGTATGGTTTACTTGTTTAAGTTTAATTAGTAGTATAATTTAAGAAACAAACAAAAACAAATCTCCAACTGCTTTTAAAAACACCCCTTTCACTAGATAGATTTGGACATCTTGATTTCTCTATTTCACAATATTGTTGGTTTTGAAGAACGACCCTAGGTCATACTACTGCTATACAGCTTTAGTAAACTTAGGTCCCCAGCTTTATAAATTTAAAACCCTCTGATGCGCATCCCTGTTAGCCGGATCAACGATCAGTGTAAAAACCGACTGACCGCTCGGATCACATCATGCGTCATAGTGGAGTAAGAGTCTTGTTGTTGCTATTATAAATTGTACTCATGCATTATTATTAAGAGATGTGTAGAAAACATTTTAAACTTTGTGTGTGTTTGTGGTGTGAGTTTTCTAAGGACCTGAACCTTCAATATATACAATTTATTTTACATATGTACACTTGTACAAGAATGTTCGAAAAGCAACAGATATATAGGGATTTGTGTGTTTTTCTCTTGGTTTATATGCGTCTGTGTATCTGAATATATCAAATATAACAAATATATAACTGCACTTATAAATCAGAAAACTAGATTCAATACTCCGCTAAGGAAAACAATTCACATAATAGCAACTATACTTGAAATACATAACAAGTTGAAAGGAACAAAAAACAGAATTCACGAAAGTATTCACAACGACAACATTCAAAAACTTGGACTTCGATAGTAAAGTATACCCTTCTTTGGCTTAAAGAGATACTTGGAACTATATGTTGCACGATACACATCTATCAAAAGAGGATATTGCAGTTTAGCATATAAACTGGCTGGTATTATAGCAATTACGCTAATAACAATTGGTATGGAGATATATTTGTTATGGTATAGAACAAAGAAACTGACACTAAAAGAAACCATCATGGTGATAATAGAGAGGAAAAGTGTTGTCAGACCTATTAACAATTTTTTGGGTAAGGATTCCAAGAAATCATCTCTAGCGTAACGAGAAGTGAGGATGGATAAGAACATCAGGATTGAAACCGACGCTAAGATTAAAGAAATTGCATCAAGCATGACAAACACTATGAAGGGTCCATTTTTTTGAAATATAGGATGTCCAGTGTTTTGATTGTACCCACCCGGAATTGTAAATGCCGCTGCAAATACAACGGTGGTGATCAATGCAGCTACCACCATGCTTTGGTTAGCTGTTTCTTTCATCCACTTTTCTCCTTGGGTTACTAATTCTTTGTGGTTCTTGACGAATAGTTCATGTGGTGTTTTGCCAGCCTTGTTCTTCTGTTTTCTATGAGAAGGAGGGAGCATAGCCTCTACCTCCTGCAAGGCACAATTAAGGTCATTATACTATGTGCTCCTCCAATATTACAATTAGGAAAATGCTTGACAAAACCATCTTCACTATATCAAAGATAAAAAAACATCTGCAACTTAAATATGTCTTACGTGGCATAAAACAATATATGCTTTCTCTGCTATCCCTTTATATGTCACTAGGCAGTTTGGATAGCAATTTTGTTTTTGTTCGATGAGTTTCACCTGGATTAAATAAATAAACAAGTTTTTTCCTTTAGAAAAATTTCTTGACATTTGTTTGCAGATTATGAGGAGGCCAATATATAACTACTTGTGACAGCATATTTTGTGTGTCCAGTATCAAACTCCTACTTTCTCTTCTTTCCACAATTATTCTGGACCTAAATTGAAACAGTAAAGCTCATGCTTTACTGAAAATCATCATTCTCAGATAGCATGAACATTGTGATCAATAAAAATGCAACTACATAAATATCAACACTTAATATTTGGGGCCATTAGTTATGATAAAGTAAACATGGAGTTTCAATTACAGGGAAGAATTTGAAAAACAATATTGAAAAAGTTAACAGGTAATGTTTGAATGGGGTGTATTTTTATTCTTCTTTATATCTTAGAGCCTCATCAGTTGCTAACTTATTCCTTTATCCTAAAGCTGAGGTTTCACCAATCCAATGGACACACTTAAAGACATTATCTGGGATACTCAGTATGAAAAAGTACGTAATCATTCAAGTGCTCTCAATCCTCACATTGATACTCATAGAGATTGGAAAGAAGCATATAGGAGATATAGAGAGTTATCAGATATACACAAGCCTGACAACCCGTAAGTTAAGGGGGAAAAAATGTACCTTATACCATAATAATTCACGTTGCATTTGAAAAGCAGCTCCTGAAACATCCTCAAGTGGATCATTTTCTGCACTTATTCCCACTAAATGCAACATATTATTTCCCTGATGATCTGTGAGAGGGGTTATCATATCCTTCATTGAGCCTATCTCATATAGCAGGTTGTATATACTCTCATGACGATAAGAAACAGCAATGTGAAAGATAGTTCTACTGCTATCATCTTTCTTCCATATTAGATCAGGGTATAGACGAATGAGCTCAATTAAAAATTGAGTGTTGCCCAATTCAGCAGCAATAAATAGTATTCGAGTAGGGTATGTATTAGTTTTTTCTACCTCAATCATGGGGCCTCTTAGTATTTCATAAATTTCTTTCTTAGGTAGTACTGCAATTTGTTCCCAAATTATCCTTAGTAATTGTGTGGCATCACTTTTCTTGGTGGCATGTCCCATCTTCACACGAGTGACTACAAAAGTGAGAGCATAAAAAAAACAAGCAACAGCATGGTGAACTAAAACTACAAATACCGTAAGTAAAGTACAGTGGCGGAACTTAACAACTTTATTAAGGTGGTGAAAATTAGTATTAAGGGGGGCAAAAATTAGTAAAACAGAGCCATCAATCAAACGTATAAAAGTAATATATATTTTTTTACAATAATTAAGTTACATAAATTAGAACTCATCTCTATCAATCAGTCCCGAGGCTTTTGATGCCTCAGGCGAAAAAGGCTGAAAATGCCCTTACTAGATTTTGTAGAGAATTAATACACTAATTTTAACTTTAAATAGGTGGCACATCTTTATTTTATTTCGATAAATAAAAATTCTTTTAATAAAGTAGTTGTAGAGATGGAGCAATTGATTGTTGTATTTTTCTCTTTTTCTATTTTGAGTAACGATTTTGAACGAGAAAGCAACACAACAATAAGTGTTTTCTTTTCAAGTGGGTTTAAATAACTTTGACATTACTTAAAATGAACTCATCTTTATATGTGATCTTGATAAGATTATGAGTCGCGAAATGGAACAGTTTAAAGTTCTCATGGCCTCAAATTTTTTAGGGGAACAACGATACACAAATATTTTATTTTCGATACATTAAAATCGAACACACTAAATACAACCCCTCCCCACCCCCCACCCCCCAGGCCCCAAAGAAATATGACCCAGAAACTTACTTGAATGAATGGTTCTCCAGATAGCATGTGGCTTTATGTCATAAAATGCGTAAGGCTTCCGACCCAACACCTGCAGCAAACTCCTTAACGCCTCATCTTTGAAGAGCATCTTATCTTTGTGGTCTTCCAATATTCTTAGTGCAACATCTACATGAGATTCGACAATTAATTAATCATCAGGTCAAAGTGACAAAATCAAGTAAAACTGGAGAACCAAGTAATGTATAACATAATATCTGCAACGACTGCCTACTAATTTACGTACCAAATATATCCACCTCAATGCACTGCAAGAAAATCCATACCATATCATTCCGATCAGCACTTGACATTTGCTCAGATTCATCATAGAGATAAATCACCATATCACGTTTTCCAAACAAAGCAGCAAGGTGGATTGGCATCATGTTCCGGGTACCGCGGATTGTCAGCAGTTCCCTATTTTTTTCAACCATTATCTTAGCCAATTTCACATTTCCAGCTTCAGCAGCTAATATAAGAGCAGTATTGCCCTGCTTATTCTGAAGTTTCATATCGTCCTCATTCATCATGCCAACAAGGTTTTTCAAGAACTTGGTGCTATGGGCCGTTGCTGCAATGTGAAGCGGTGTTTCCCAATTTTCAGTAATGCTATTCCGTACCATATATTCATGATCCTGGAGGATGTTAAATGCAGCTCCCCAATCTCCTTTGATTGAAGCTTCATATAGAGGAACACAAATTCTTATGTACGTTTTCCGGTCTCCTAAGTTATTCCAAAAAAAATGAGTTAGTTAATAACATATTCATCGATCACATGCTTAATTCAAATATCATTTCTGATAAGGCTACTAAACACATATTGTTCAAATTAGGCCTTTGGCCGAGTATCCTCAACGTGGCCCAATAAAGCAATAATCAACATGTTGTAGGTTCTAGTCCCATTAGAAGGAGAAGTGTGCGAGTATTTCGAAACTAAAAAGGTAACTCAAAGAAGTAAAGGGTACTACAAAATTTGATAATGGGTTCTTTTTAATAAAAGAAAGTCATTTGTACAAGGGTTTATGGTTTCAACTTGTATGCATAGAACTTTGTACGTTGTGTATCCAACTTTAAAACGTCCTAATGTACGAAGTCAAGTCTTAGAAACGCATATTTGTATGTTTTTAGTTGTTTTTTGCTACATAAAACAATTTTTTGTTTGTAAGTTTTACGGATACAATAACAAATTAATTGCATACAATGGACGCTTTTAGAAATTGAATACATACAATAAGACATTCAAAAGTTGGATAAACAATGGTAAAACTTGTAATGCTCAATTCATACATTTTGGAGCTATAAACCCTACATATATTGTAGTAAAATGAATCATTACATAGTCTAAAGTGTAACTTGCTGGTAAGAATCAAATCCTTGGATGATAGAACATACCTTCAAGTAACTCTCGATCCGGATATTTGTATCTTGCTTTTGGTTGTTGTTGAGAAATAGTAGGTGCTTCTGGTAGTTGTTGTTGCCGAGGGGTTGGTAGTGGCTGATTATTGGTAACGTATTCACTCTGTTGGTGAACCTACATATCAACCCTGATATTTAGGTGCATGTATATCCCTCAAAATAAAGTTTTAAGTTCGTTTTAACCATATTCTGTTCATTAAAAAGTATGCAGATATCATATGGGTGAATTAAATATACTGTGAAAGGTAATTAATCTGCAAGATGAAATTACTGAATCTGCAGCTATTGGAACTAAGTCTGTTGTCTTTGTGATCAGCTCAATGGATGTCGAATGACCTGCAAAGTGATGTATAGCATCATTATTTACTGGAGTACTAATAAATTTAACAATAAATAAATCATAAGAAAAAAATTATGCGAAGTATGAGATATGCATGTTGCAATACATGAAGTTGTAAGAATAGTTTTCAACCAAAGAAACTTGTTTTTATTAATTATCAGGGTTGATCATTTCATAAGGACCAAACGTTTGGTTCCTATTACAGTCACAATTCTTTATGAAAACGATCAAACTGTTGTAAAAAGCTCATTTTATATCACAAGAGATAAGAGATGGTGTTGCTCATTCTCCAGAAGAAGAAGAACAAAAAAATTATTCCATTTTACCAGAAGATGACTCTCCAGAGACTTGGGCCATTGAAGGTAGCTTGTTTTGCTTTCACTGATCCGGCCTGCTTCTGATTTCCTTTAGGACAGTGACGGATCGTATATTTTGGAGGCTAAAATCATTTATTGGGAAAACGTACTTGAGCAAGTGTCAATATTATTTTACACAAGTATACAATAGGTCTTTTAATCTTTGCGAATTAAACGAGTATTTATTCACAACCGGCAAGATTCATAATTTTTACAATTATTGTTAGAATTACGTAATAGACATTAAACACCTTATTTAGTTATTACTTTATCTTCCATATTATACATGAATATATATATGAGATTTTTGATGAGAATACAGGAACCAACCAGAAGGTGTCATGTGTCACAAAAACTTCCTCACATATTTAAAACTTAAATATCTCACAAATGATAAGTCGAAAAATCATAATAATTACACCATAAAAATCAACTTATTTTTTCTTTGACATCTCACAAGATATACCTTCGACGACTTTTTTTTTGGTTTTACAAAATTAGTAACACATGTATTGGTTGCTGGTAACATATATGTTACCCGCTTCTAACACATGTGTTACTCGTTTTTTAACACACCAAAAAATAAAAATAAAAAGTTAGTCGAAAGTATACCTTGTCACATCTCTAATCGAAGAGAATAAAATACTGATTTTTATGTTGCAACTTTTATAGTTTTTCGACTTACCGTTTAACAGATATTGTTTTAAATAATAATCCCAAAGTAATATAAATGTTTACAATACAATGGAAGGCAAACGGGCAAGTAAAGTGAAGGAGAGAAAGTAAAGTGACATATGACAGATTCCTATTGGTTCTCTCATTGTCACCCAAAGTTATTGTACTCATTTGATATGTAATATGTTATAATAAAAAGAAGAAATAAATTAGGAACATAAGAAATTATATAAATGAAAGGGAAAATATAAAGTCACTTCCTGAATTACAGGGGCCTGGCCCACTTCAGTCCGCATCCATTCCTTTTTCAATTTAGTTTTATTTAAGACCGATCCTAATTCAGTACAGAAGATGGGGTATATATACCCAGAAAGTAAAACGAAAAGGGAAAATCTAAAGCCACCCCCTGAATTACTGGGGGATACCCCCTGGCCCACTTTGGCCCCGTGCAGTCCTTTTTCAGTTCAGTTTTATTTTAGATCAATTCTAATTCAGTACAGAATCAGTTCCAGTTTTAAACTAAACAGGGGGTAGAAAATTAGACAAAGAGGGGGTGTACCCAGAAAGTAAAAAAGAAAAAACATGACGTGATTGATTAGATGGGTGGAGGGGGGTAAGAGATGAGAAAAAGTGGGTCAAGGAGGTATCTTTAGTAGGACCCAAATGAAAATAGCATAATGTTATTGATTAGATGGGTGATGGGGTATAAGATGGGAAAATGTATAGGGGTATTTAATATGGACCCTGAAAGAAAATGGAAAGCAAGTGTCGGTTCATGTAAAGAACTTCTTTTTCCTTTCACATTATTCGAGTCAATATAGTTAGATAGTGTTCCTTCACATCATCTTCTGGAATGGATTATTAAAGTAAATAGAGGTCATGTTCGAATGTCACTTGAAGCAAAAAAATTTGGAGTGAACATGGGAAGTTTTGGAAATGATCACGGTAATGGTTAAGTTGCATACATCATAAGCATAAACTTGATCAACTCGGGAAACCGGTTATAAACGATAGTACCCGTTAAATAAAATCCAAAGATACCTCCGGTTTTCTTTGTCATACCCCGGGTCTAGCCTGGGTCCAGTCTGATCCTTTTTCAGTCCAATCCTTTTCTAAGATCAGTTCTAGACAGTTCAAAACCAGTTTCAGTTTTAGACTTATCAAATATATGAATTAGAAAAAGAGGGGATAACATAAAGAAAGTAAAAAGAAAAATATGATGTGATTGAATTGACAGGTCAAAGAAGTATTAGATAGTAAGAAGGGGGAAAAGGGGTATTCAACCTCTCATGTTTATCGGTAAATAACCATTGATCATTCAAATGAGAAAATCACAAAAATATCCAATCACCACACCCCTTTTAACAAACTAATTATTTGACCAACCAATTTAACAAACTAATCCACCTTTTGGCGCCGAATGGGCGCCCCTGGCGCCCCACCCTCAAAAAACGCGCCACATGGGACGATTTATTAATATTTAATAGTTGGACGCCGGCGCTCCACGTGGGGCACCTAGGGCGCCGGTCCCACATGTTTGCGCCCTGACGATAATTATGCAAGCTTTTTCCACGTGGCGCCTTTTAAAAGGTGAAGCGTTCCACGTGGCACGTTTTTTGAGCGCCAAAAGATTGATTAGTTTGTTAAAATGATTGGTCAAATGATTAGTTTGTTAAAAGGAATGTAGTAATTGGATATTTTTGTGATTTTCTCCATTCAAATTTCCCTTAAAAAACAAAGTATACAACATTATTTGCAGAAAACTTTGGGGGGCCCTCCCTGCCCCACTAAAATCCACCCAGATTCTGGTTGTAGTTATAGGTGATAGAAAGAAATGTACAATAATGGTGAGGGATCCCACAATGCGAATAGTATGTTAAAACGGTACTCAGTTTATCCCATTTAAAATCTGAGTATTACTACTTTACAATGTTCTAATTAAGTGTCCTTCGATATTTCAACAAATCAAAAAAAACTTTAATAGATAGAGATGTTATTTTGGTAAATAGTGTAGTTAGTGGAAAATTATAAAATTGTGTGCAAAATCAAAGTGGTCACTTTAACAAAGACGGAGGAAGTAATATTAGTTGGGGCATCTCTAACAAATTAAAGTTAGAGTTGGATAATATATGTTATTTTATTTGTCTAAAAACAAATATTGTAGAGTTACAAAAAATAATACTAGTTATTTGGGTGTGTTTATTTTGAATGTTTATCGCTTATCAATAAATAATTTGAAAAATTGTAGCAAATTTTGAAGTTTCTAAACTACCTCTAATATAAGCAAAGAAACTTATGAAATAAGCACATCCAAATAACAAAACATCAGCTTATTCTAACCAAACACCCCTGGAAACCGTTAAACTTTCAATTTATTCTCGTCAACTACTCTTTAATGATTAATTCCTTTAAATTTCAAGTCAAAAGGACAAATCACAAACCTAACAATTAGTTACTCCATTGTTTATTGAATATATTTCATGGAAGATTCATGTATATTGCGGTGAACCTTCATAATTGCATCTATATTCTTAGTACTTTTAAATTACATCATCATCCTTTTTAAAAATAGAAATACTCATAAATACAAATAAACAATGTAATTACTACGTAATACGATTAAATACTTTTAATCTATGAAAGAGTTAAAGTAATAAATTAACAATGTACTTATCTTTTGTATTAATATGAGTAACTTACTCATTTTATGATGTGAGTAACCATTTTTTAGGTTCTTTTTCAATCTTAATAACATATTCCTTTCGTCACACCTCAAGTATCCACATTACTATTCTGAATTGTCACAAATAAGTGTCCATTTTCATGTTACAACTAATCAAAAGAGACTTTAATTAGTTGGTACATATGTTATTTGTTAAGTGAATAAGGTAGTTAGTGAAGAATGTTAAAACTGTGTCTGTAGTCAAAGTTGACATTTTGACTGAGACGGAGGGGGTAATATCTTAGTCACCATTTACTTATCATCATTTCGCATTTCGCTAACATTTACGCTTTTAATGACATGACATGACACCTTATGTATATTTAGTGTACTTAAACTTATTTGTTGTATATGCCCAACTAACAGTAATATTTTTAATGTATACAACTTTTAAAAAATGTGTTTTAATGTATTTTGAAGTATTTTTTAATGATGTGTCATCTGTTTAAGGTGTCACGTGACATCCATAGAAGTTGACACATCATTAAAAGTAATCCAACATACACTAGAATACATTTTTTTGAAAATTGTATACATTAGATAATAGATACATCACTACTTGATTAGATACACACGCAAAACATTGAATGCAATTTGAATATTCTTTGTTTTTACACCCTTGTTTTCTCCTGTCTCTTCCTCCTTCTTGTATGTAACACCTTAGGCGAATCCCACATCGGTATGGATATGAGGAATCTGGGGCTTATAAGGGTAATATATATCCACCTTATATGACACAATGCGTTTTGGGACCAAAGGTATAGTAGATCCCGTGAGAGCACTGTAGTTAAACGTGCTCGAGCAGAGGTAGTTCCAGGATGGGCAACTTCATGTGAAGTGGTAGTGGTAGTAGTAGTGTGGTCGCCAAGAAAAAGTCATGCGTCTGCAGGCAAAGCGGATAATATTGTAGTAAGGCGGGATGTTATATTGTACTTCCAAACTTGAAGTTCCTCTAGTAAAGAGGAACTTTACCTCTTTCTAACACGCCGCTAAACCGGAGCTATAACTGATATCGCGTAAAAAGTCACATTTTTACTACCGATATCTCTCTCATTCTGGAATAATTTTTGGCATATTGAACTCAAATATGGTTCAAATCAGTGATATTATGTTGAGATGGTCAAAACAAAGTTGCACGATAAAAATCAAGCAAAACGGATGAAAAACGAAGATTCCACGCACAATTGAAGATTCAAGGCATCAAAACAAGATTTAGAGACAAAGTGCCCACCACTGAGATTTCTCTTATCCAAGATGTTCGTTTTCAAAATACGAATCCAACTGAAATAAGAATCGGCAAAAATGGATGAAGAATGAAGATTCTACGCACGCCGGAAGATTCAAACGATTCGTACGACACATCTAAATTTCAGAGACATATTTTTAGGATTTCTTTAGATCAAAGTCTTCGTTTTTGAAAAACGAATCCAACAAAAAAAGAATCGACGTAAACGGACGCATAACGAAAAAAACACGCACGAATAAAGAAACGGAGCAAAAGACGGCGAACCGGGGCTGCAGGCTGCCAGCCGCCGCCGGCCAGCAGGGTGGCGGCGCTGCCACCTGCCCCCATCCTAATTCTTCTTTTTGGTCCTTGCGTGTACCCAGTGCCACACCTTTACGCGATTGTACGTACCTGGTGCACCACCTTTTCCACCTTTTGCTAAAGTGCTCCTCAAGTTGCTAACGTGAGCCGAATTTCACCTATAAATAGGAGGCATGAGGCTTTGATGACACGCAAAAAGTCATGTTTTTGTGTGCCATTATCTCACCATTTTGGCCCAATTATTAATGAAAACACTTGAATATGAACTTAAACATCACATTTCATCATGTGGGCTAAAATATAGACGATGTTTCAAGAATCGACAAAAACAACCTAAAAATGAGTAAAACAGAGCACAAACGATCATTGATTCTTCGGTTCACTTAATTTAGCACTTTTTGAGCTCCACAAAGAATTATGACCTCTAACTTATGTCATTTTCTTCGTTAAGAAAATACGATCGCGTGGATATAAAGAACGCTCAAAACGGATAAACGACGAAGAAGTATCGCCCGAACGAAGAAACGAAGAACCGAGGAGCCAGCATACGGCTGAACCAGGCCGTATACGGCTGGTCCAGGCCGTATACGGCTGGACCTAGACCGTATACGGTCTGTGCAGGCCGTATACGGCCTGTGCTCAGCCGTATACGGCCCAGTTCAGCCGTATTCACCCAATGCACAGCCGTATACGGTCCAGTTCACCCGTATTCACCCTAACTCAGCCGTATCGTGTGTTTGGGCGATAAAAATCTGATTTTTATTTGCCCTTGCGATACGGTTGTGCATTTTGAGGTTTGGATACGGTCTACGGATACGGTTGTGCGATCTCTATAAATACTAGCCTCATTTCACCATTTCAACACATCTCACACCAACAATCCTCAACACTTCTACACTTCACATTTTCTTTACGTTTTCGTTCTTTTAGTTAGTTAGTTTAGTCTCTCTCTCTAGTTTCTCTCTCTAGAAACTAGTTGGAAGATTAGAGGGAGAATCCGCCGCTGTTAGAATAGCTATGTAAGTACGTTCGTAGAGGCTAGCTTATGTAATGCTCGGATATTATGAAGAAATACAAGTGTTATTCTGCTCGCATTTCGTATCGGTATTATCTATCCTTTCTAATATAAATTTGTCATATTGTTCTTGTTTGATGTACGTGGTTTATTAATGTTAGAAATGATTACTGCTATGCTTTGTGAATAGTTGCTTGTATGGTTGCCATGATTTAGATAGTTATAGATGATGTTGAATTAATCTCTAAATCTATATAATAGGGGATTGTTATATTTGTTATGTCTAAACTTATCATGCATCTAGACTTAGCTATGGATCACCCTTTCCAGTCCTTCGCGTGACTACTACTTTAGGCTTAGAACCTTATCAACTCTAGGTACAGTAGGAAGTTATCTGTGTTATAGTAAAGAAGCCGTGTTTGTCACTGTAATTCGGCCGAAGTACTGAGTATAGCTTTGGAAACACCACTGGTGGAGTACAACGTGGAAGCTCCGGAAAAAGCCGTCTATGCCGACACTGTGGATTACCTAGAGACCCTAGAATATGGCCTAGAAACCAATATAGCTGTGGAAGTGCACAGTACACCGTCTGGCTACCCCTGTAACTGAACACTTAGATAATATACACCGTATATGTACCTAGGGATGAAAAGCTGTGGAAACATCATAGTACACCGTGAATACATCCTCGGTTACACGAATCTGTGGAATTATCTAAGTGCGGTACATCGTAAACGGTTCCTAGGTTAGTGCACTGTGGAAGGAGTATGCATTGTACCCCGTTGGTGTTTCTAGGGCTGAATGACTGATTGCAAAGGAGAGGCTAGATCATGACAGAAGTAGTTGAACTAATAAAACGTAAGGAATGAGTCTGGAGATGAAAGTCAAGCCCAGCAGTGGTTCAAGATTCTTAAACCCCCAGACTCTACAAAACTGATAGTTTAGAATAGCAAGTTAATAATCTGAACATGGTTAGGAAATGGCATTTACATTTAGGTGTTAAGAACGGTCGGAATTACCCAAGTGGCAGTCTGTTACCTTATTCCTGCACCCTTAAAGGGTCACTTGTCCATAAAGACAGTGTGGGGGGTTGAGCAGCCTGTTCTGATCAGAATCACGATAGCCTAGGTCTCGTGACATACTAATTCTGGTACTTAACTAGAAAGAGTAGGGTCCTAGTGTTTACACCCATACTGTATCTGTTTATTAACTAATTATGTCCCCAAATAAACATCATCCCAACCATACACTACCCTAAATCATGGTGAACCACGTCTTCGTTATCATTTAGGTGTTATATATGCTAGTCTCCCCTTTACTTTATGTTTCATTAGTTTTAATAGTTTAATAGATAAAAACCCAAAAACAACCACCTATCCACTTATCTAAATCCTAGCTTAAATATTAGTTTATCAGAACTAGCTCTGTTTCAATTCTACCGTCGAGAGGAACGACCCTGGATCATCCTTACCACGTACTAATATCGGGTATTCATACCTAGTAATAGTAAGTAATTCGGAAGGTTTAGGCTCCCCCGACTATTATAAATTTAAAACTTCCTGATCCGCGCCTCGACGGCTGGACCAACGACCGGTGTAAAAACCGACCGACCGTTTGGGCGCGATCAAGTTTTTGGCGCCGCTGCCGGGGACGGTAGTACGATTTGGAGCTTGTTTAGATAAATTAGTTTTAAGCGATCCTTTTGACTTGGATTCACCATCCCTGTCAGAAGTTATTTGTGCCGTAGATTAGCGTAGTTAGATTAGATTACCTTAGCTTAGCGTAGTTTAGATTAATTTACCTTCTCAACCCAACTTTAATTCTTAAACCTTCTTCGTGTGCTATCTTTTTCTAAAAACTTGGGCAAATGGCAACTCAACAACAATTAAAAGATCAAATTGATAGTCTTGCTAAATCAATCCAGGATAGATGTAGGAGTAATGCCCATGTAGATAACGAATGTCAAGGGAATAGTATGATTTATTCGGATAACATAGGGTACTTAGATCCTCAATTACAATATCATTACGACCCTTATGCGTTCCAAACACATCAATACCAGCCTTACTATCCTGAACCATCCAATGTCTACTCACATTCATCTTACCCTGTACACGAACCATCACCATATGAGAGTTCTGACTTGAAAGATATGCCCATAGCTTATCTCAGTAGAAATACTTCCTCACTTTCCTACAACCCACTTGAGCAACTACTTAAGGAACAAGAAGACATGCTTAGAAGATGTACTGATAAGCTGTCTGAAATACAAACACGAGTCCAAGTGAGTAGTAATGAAACTAGGAATCAAGTTATAACCGACAATTGGCTACAGGAAAATGATAGGCACTTACCTACCACATCTATTTCACTCGACATAGACTTTCATTCTCATGAGTCTGGTTGCAAACTTCCTTCAAATCCTACACCCACACAATCTTCTAAACCCTCACTTCCACCCGTTCTTAACCTATCAACGTCCAAGACTGACAAAGAGTTCATTCTAGAGGAGCTCTCCGAACCATTGCAACTCGAAACTTCCGGCCGGGGTGACGAGTATGACGAGGTAGACGAGGAAATAGAAATGGAGAACCCGGCATGGGAGATCTACATAGAAGACTCAGGTTCAGAAGGACGAGAGGAATGTGTGCCAACTCTGAGAAGTGATCTCATTTCTATTCAAACCGACATGGTTGACAACATCCCGCAACAAGTTGTGGTTGATGATGTCCCATCTATCTTTCCGAATGAATCACCCAATGATCTAGTTGAACCCTCAATTGCCTTAGACCAAGTAGTCGATGAAAATGTTGCTACGAGATTGGAGACGAAAACGGATACTGTCCCACCTCCATGCCCAGAGTACAACATTATCATTGACCAAAAGACCATAGGAAGCAAGGTGGGTTCTGCGTCATGGTTTCCTTTCAAACCCTCTCTCAACCATATAATGCCTTATACACCATTGAGAGATAAGGATTCCTTCGACCAACCCATTCTGACAATCCAACCCAAGGAGGTGTTAGAAGTTGAGAGATTTGTGATACCTCTGATAGAACCATTCCCTCACTTCGAACCATCTCCTTATATTGGACATACCCTAGCCCTAATCTGCTCTAAAATTTTAGGTATGTACCAATATTACCCCTTGTGTCTACTGATGGATGCAAGGAAGCCGCTAGGATTTCCTGATAAGTAGTGCTAGAGTCAAGCTAGTGACTCGAACAAAAACAAGCGCTTCTCAGGAGGCAACCCGTGTCTAACGTAGTTTTAATTGTAGGATAAGTCGTAAGCTAACCTAAATAAGTAGAAAATGATCCCTAAAAAAAAAAAAAAAAAAAAAAGATTTTGTTCCAAGTTTTCTTTATTTTTATGAACAAAAAGGATGGTTTGCGAAATTAATTCAATGAAATTTTTGTCAAAACCTTAAAACTTCCTACTCCCACTTGTTTGAGCTTTATTGCAAAATCCAATCTAAGATCTCAAGTTCTCAGTATCCCTTTCACTCTCATGGAAACCTACTAGGAGTTAGGAGCATTAGTCATAACCACTGACATGTTTCGAGCATTTGAGGTACTTACATATATTTATGTGAACATACATGAGATACTAATTCTTAATCTGATATCCTGATCTGTATGTCAATATGTGTATTATGCTTGAACTTGTTTAAAAATGTGTGTTTTGGATATCTCTATTCTTGGCTACCTAATTCAACTAATAACACTAGTATTTCCATATCTGCTACGGTGAAATTTTAGGCAACTAACACTTTTAGTGTGAGATTAGACTCTAAGTCATATACTGGTTTGTTTCATCTTCAAAGTACTCACTTTGATAGCCTTTTCACAAACCAGTGAATCTCTGATTTGGAGGATAATCACGTGTTTGTTAGATCACGTTTGCTTGTTCTACTTGTACAAATGCCTAACAAGCAGGGATTTATGCCTATGGATGAAGAATCTTTGAGAATGATGGAAAGGCAACAAGGGAAGCTTACAGTTCATTAAAATTGGAAATCTTTGGAGCATTTCTTTGCAGGGGAAGAGATGGTGCTTTCAGACACATATATGATTTCTAGTTTTATATGACTAGTTCATCAAGGAGAGGCCTTCACTCTTCCAGTATCCAGAGGACGCCATCACTTTGCTTTATTTTCTACAATCTATCCAAGTCAAGCTCTCGACTATAAAAGCAGCGCTTCGCGGGAGGCAACCCGTGCAATGAATATCCTTTAGTATTAGTAGTATTTGTTTTTAAATTCCAAGAAGTGAATTATCTCTGACTATCTTTCACACTTGGATATACACCACTTCATTCTTACTGATAGCTTTTACCACATCACTTATCTAAGAAAATAGGAAACAATTTTAAATAATAAGTCATGTGTTTCGAGCATTTGAGGTACTTGCGTGCTACTTTCATGCATTATGCTCGAACTCGTTTAAAAACGCATGACTTAAACTCGTTTTGTATTAGCAAACATCTTTGGCATTCTTGGATTAAGTCACTCTGTTGGTAAAAAGCTGCTATGAGAAGTCGGTAAAAAGTATGTCCAACGTGTTCACACTTACGAGATATCTTCACATGAAAGTGAAAGAAGTGTTAAGATGGAGAATAAAGCTGCTATTTGTGAGATTTGCACGCCAAAAGATCTTCAATGATCTGCCGAAAAAGAATTTCTGGCAAGATCTCCTCTTCGGCGCATCTTCAAATCTCCGCCTTCCACCTTCACTTCGATAGGGGAGTTCTCTCGTTCTCATCCTCGTTTTTGATATGATTGTTAGCTTTAAATTCTCATTAAAGTAGTCTATACCATATCCCAAGCTTATCACTAAGTGTGGGATTCCAGCCCAAAATAAACACTTGAGTAACATTTTCCGATTTGTTCAAACTCTAAGTGTGAGATTTTTCTCAAATCCCAACTCAAGAGAACATTAGGGACAATGTTCCTCTAAGTGTGGGATAGCGGTATAGAATACCTTAGGTTTGCTTGTTAGATTCTCATTTCCAAAAGCAAACTCAGAAAATGTTTCTCAAAATCATAAGCTTAACTTCGACAGTGGAGATGCCACTCATTCAGTTGGCTTAGTTTTCATAAAAACTCACTTTTTCTCAAAATCATAAGCTTAACTTCGACAGTGGAGATGCCACTCATTTAGTTAGCTTAGTTTTCATAAAAACTCACTTTTGCTAAAAAAAAATTCAAAATTTTTGAGTTAAAATATCTTAAGAAGGAACATTTTCGTATATGAGTAGGGTATTTTGGAAATTAAGAGTAAATAAGATAGGAATTTTTTAGGTCTAAAATGATAATCTAAGAGGGGCATCGCATGGCTAGGCACAAACAAACCTAAAAACTTGCAGTGAGGTATCTTGAGCCAATATAAGCATTCATCTTTAATGCTTCACTATTCGTTTGTTTGAGTGTGTCGATGCATGCATCCGGAATTAGAACATGTTCCTGGTATGCACTTCGAGACCACATTGGTAGAGTACCGTACGCGGTATAGGTGCAATTAAATGACCTTGACATTCCTTAGGATTTAACCCCCTTTTTCATCATATCTCTTCAAGCCCAAAACCCTTCCAACACTCATCTTTAGTGTTGATGATCCGCTTAGATAACCCTGTTGAGCCTTAGCCTGTTCATTTCTTTCAAAACCCTTAAACCATTTATCCCACACCCACCAAAACTTATCTTAGAAACTTTCAGCTTGTGGAAAAAGATCATTTAAATGTCCTTTTTGCTATCACTCCAAATCACAAATACTGGTGTTTACTTTCTCTCGCGTGCGTTCCCTTGATAAAAATCAAAAGTTGAGAGTTTACGGTGTGAAAAATTGACACCAAGTAAATGCAAAGTCATCAGAAGGATGAAAAAGATGAAAGAAAGAAAAGGATTTCAAAAAGGGCAAAAAGAAAGAAACAAAATAAAAATCCCTAGAAAAATCCAAAAATAGAAGCAAAAGAAAAAGAAAAAGAAAATAGAATAAAGCTAAGTGCTTCGAATTTCTCAAAAATTTCCCGCTCTTATAAAAGTCATAAATTCCCTTGTGTATTTTCAAAAGATAGAAGTCAAAATAGCTATCTTCTTCCTGTATTGTTATCCGTTTCCGTTTTCATTAAAAAGGTTGTTTAAATATTGTTTTTCAAAAGTTTAGAAGTCCTAAGATAAGCAAAACCCTCTACAACAACTTTCCAACTTATCCATACCCCGTAACCCTCACCTACCATTACAACCCACTCTGAATGTCCTGGGATAGCTAGCACCGTCCTCACCTAAGTGGTGGAGATATGATTCTCGAGCAAGCCTATGACGATGGATGTTGCATGACTGGCTTATGAGCGATTTCGTTTGATTAGATTGATAGGTAACCCGAAACACTTTTGAGTGAATTGAGTGACCACCTGGTGAGATCGCCTAGTCATGTATATTCCAAGATCGCGAGAATTGAAAGCATGCCTAAGAAAATCATTTCAAGCCTCTGAAAAGAATACCTTACTTTCACTTATTTCCAGGATATGTTACTTGTATATGAGGATGGTTGTTTTTGATATATTTTGATTCACCCCAAAAATAAACTCGTGTTTTCAAAATGTTTTTCCTAAAAGCAAGTGAGAATTTTGAGTTTTGCTTGAGGACAAGCAAAGTCTAAGTGTGGGATATTTGATGACACGCAAAAAGTCATGTTTTTGTGTGCCATTATCTCACCATTTTGGCCCAATTATTAATGAAAACACTTGAATATGAACTTAAACATCACATTTCATCATATGGGCTAAAATATAGACGATGTTTCAAGAATCGACAAAAACAACCTAAAAATGAGTAAAACAGAGCACAAACGATCATTGATTCTCCGGTTCACTTAATTTAGCACTTTTTGAGCTCCACAAAGAATTATGACCTCTAACTTATGTCATTTTCTTCGTTAAGAAAATACGATCGCGTGGATATAAAGAACGCTCAAAACGGATAAACGACGAAGAAGTATCGCCCGAACGAAGAAACGAAGAACCGAGGAGCCAGCATACGGCTGAACCAGGCCGTATACGGCTGGTCCAGGCCGTATACGGCTGGACCTAGACCGTATACGGTCTGTGCAGGCCGTATACGGCCTGTGCTCAGCCGTATACGGCCCAGTTCAGCCGTATTCACCCAATGCACAGCCGTATACGGTCCAGTTCACCCGTATTCACCCTAACTCAGCCGTATCGTGTGTTTGGGCGATAAAAATCTGATTTTTATTTGCCCTTGCGATACGGTTGTGCATTTTGAGGTTTGGATACGGTCTACGGATACGGTTGTGCGATCTCTATAAATACTAGCCTCATTTCACCGTTTCAACACATCTCACACCAACAATCCTCAACACTTCTACACTTCACATTTTCTTTACGTTTTCGTTCTTTTAGTTAGTTAGTTTAGTTTCTCTCTCTAGGTTCTCTCTCTAGTCTCTCTCTCTAGTTTCTCTCTCTAGAAACTAGTTAGAAGATTAGAGGGAGAATCCGCCGCTGTTAGAATAGCTATGTAAGTACGTTCGTAGAGGCTAGCTTATGTAATGCTCGGATATTATGAAGAAATACAAGTGTTATTCTGCTCGCATTTCGTATCGGTATTATCTATCCTTTCTAATATAAATTTGTCATATTGTTCTTGTTTGATGTACGTGGTTTATTAATGTTAGAAATGATTACTGCTATGCTTTGTGAATAGTTGCTTGTATGGTTGCCATGATTTAGATAGTTATAGATGATGTTGAATTAATCTCTAAATCTATATAATAGGGGATTGTTATATTTGTTATGTCTAAACTTATCATGCATCTAGACTTAGCTATGGATCACCCTTTCCAGTCCTTCGCGTGACTACTACTTTAGGCTTAGAACCTTATCAACTCTAGGTACAGTAGGAAGTTATCTGTGTTATAGTAAAGAAGCCGTGTTTGTCACTGTAATTCGGCCGAAGTACTGAGTATAGCTTTGGAAACACCACTGGTGGAGTACAACGTGGAAGCTCCGGAAAAAGCCGTCTATGCCGACACTGTGGATTACCTAGAGACCCTAGAATATGGCCTAGAAACCAATATAGCTGTGGAAGTGCACAGTACACCGTCTGGCTACCCCTGTAACTGAACACTTAGATAATATACACCGTATATGTACCTAGGGATGAAAAGCTGTGGAAACATCATAGTACACCGTGAATACATCCTCGGTTACACGAATCTGTGGAATTATCTAAGTGCGGTACATCGTAAACGGTTCCTAGGTTAGTGCACTGTGGAAGGAGTATGCATTGTACCCCGTTGGTGTTTCTAGGGCTGAATGACTGATTGCAAAGGAGAGGCTAGATCATGACAGAAGTAGTTGAACTAATAAAACGTAAGGAATGAGTCTGGAGATGAAAGTCAAGCCCAGCAGTGGTTCAAGATTCTTAAACCCCCAGACTCTACAAAACTGATAGTTTAGAATAGCAAGTTAATAATCTGAACATGGTTAGGAAATGGCATTTACATTTAGGTGTTAAGAACGGTCGGAATTACCCAAGTGGCAGTCTGTTACCTTATTCCTGCACCCTTAAAGGGTCACTTGTCCATAAAGACAGTGTGGGGGGTTGAGCAGCCTGTTCTGATCAGAATCACGATAGCCTAGGTCTCGTGACATACTAATTCTGGTACTTAACTAGAAAGAGTAGGGTCCTAGTGTTTACACCCATACTGTATCTGTTTATTAACTAATTATGTCCCCAAATAAACATCATCCCAACCATACACTACCCTAAATCATGGTGAACCACGTCTTCGTTATCATTTAGGTGTTATATATGCTAGTCTCCCCTTTACTTTATGTTTCATTAGTTTTAATAGTTTAATAGATAAAAACCCAAAAACAACCACCTATCCACTTATCTAAATCCTAGCTTAAATATTAGTTTATCAGAACTAGCTCTGTTTCAATTCTACCGTCGAGAGGAACGACCCTGGATCATCCTTACCACGTACTAATATCGGGTATTCATACCTAGTAATAGTAAGTAATTCGGAAGGTTTAGGCTCCCCCGACTATTATAAATTTAAAACTTCCTGATCCGCGCCTCGACGGCTGGACCAACGACCGGTGTAAAAACCGACCGACCGTTTGGGCGCGATCAGGCTTCATTTCAACACACACCATTCTTAGAATAATATACTTCTCTTAAGATATTGTTTCTACTTTCTTTCTATTTTCTTACTAAAAATTAGTTTTAGGCTAGTTTAGGAGCTTGTTTAGAATAAAAGGAAAGTACGGAACGCATTGTAAATCTTCGGTGTAAGCTTGGAATTGTGTCAATTAATTCAAGTCTACTTTCTCCCGCATTTAATCCTGGTGCTTTCTAATCCTTATCTATCTTAATTATTTACGTTTATATTGATTATGCTAGATTTAGTTATTGCCATGATTAGAAAGTAGTATACTTGTTGTGTTTGCTTGCGATGTAGTAAATTAATTATGGGATGATTTATAATTAAATATTAAAGATCGGTAGTATTACTTTGATCGTCTTATTGCATGTTCTTTTTTGATTGTTGCCTTAGGATCATCATAGTGGTAAACTATAAACGGTCTTAATTATCGTAAAGTAATATGATGGCCCCTATTCGACTGTTACTCGATATAGTACTGGAAACACTTCAAGGTGGAGTACAAATGTATGGAAGTCGAGGAATGACCGAAGGTAGTCATATTACGAAATGGTACAATATTACGAAGTAATATGATGGCCCTATTCGACTGTTATTCGATATAGTACTGGAAACACTTCAAGGTGGACTACAAATGTATGGAAGTCGAGTAACGACCGAAGGTAGTTGTATTACGGACTAACATAGAAGATGAGAAACCTAGTTTAATTAACCTTTCTAAATAGACTTTTAAACTTCAAATTAATCTAATCGCCTTTCCACCAATAAACGTGATTACAACACCTTTTTAGCGACGTCCAATTGAAAGGTAGTCAGTCATCTATGTCAATATAATTTGTCAAAGGTATGAAAATATGGAACCGCAAGGCTACATGGGGAATTATCGTAGGACAAGACATGGCCAAGGTTTGAAGTGGCGAAACCACTTTAAATGAGGAACGTTGTGGATAATTAGGGGATTTATTGGGTAGTCTTAAGCAAGGGATAGTTTAAAGTCATAAATGAACTTTTTAAATATACGAATCTGTTAGGATGATGAGGAATCGTTATATGATTCAGTTATGTCTAGTACCTTAAGATTTGGTTCCCGTTCATATGAAAGTATTATTAAACCATAATTAAGATTTTGATTATTATTCTAAATACATTGTATTGTTACCTTAACCTAGCTCCCGGTGTGACATGCTAATGGAATTTTAATTAGTAGGGAATCTAGTGTTTACATACAAGTATTCAAGAATGATAATTAACTAATATCTTTCAAAATAGTTTCTCCAAACATCATCCCATAACTTAATTAACGAAGTCTCAGCAAACAATATCTTTATTTATCCGCTTTAGCTTTTACTTTTATTTCGCTTTTATTTATTTACCTGCCTAAGTTAATTAATAGAAAAACCAAACTCCCCCGCTATTTTATAAACCCTTCACTAGTTTGAAAGCCCTCATCTTTCACGCCTTAGTTTCAATTCAGTCGGTTTGAAGAACGACTCTAGGTCATACCTACCACTTGCTAACCTTTAGGATTAGCATTGTTAGAGAAAACTTAGGCCCCGCAATTAAAAATTTGAAACACCCACTGATGTTCGTCGCCAGTAGCCGGTGCAACGACAAGGGTAAAATCCTTACCGACTGCTGGTGATGCATCAATAACGCTAGCACCATAGTGAGTGGTCTTATGTTAAGTTGTGTACTCGTTAATTCGTGTTTATCTATGACCGTTAGTAGGGCCGGTTCTGATTTTTCTACTGGCCCGGGCGGGTCGGTCAAAAAATACCCCCACTAAATTGGTAAACAAACAACACACTATCTTATATGGGTTTGGAAATTAATCAAATTATTTCATAAAACAAAGGCCGTAAAATGTTATTATAGTTGGAACTTTTTATTTTGGAATGAGATCGAAAGAGCAAGCTTCGATTAGAGAGAAAGGATAGCAGGCACTAGGCTAATCACACAGCGTGATGTGTCAATTATTAAGTTTCTTTTGGACCCCTCTACTTTACTTATATTATATTTTCTTTCCTTCAATTTCTTCAATCACACTCCCCCATCCCCACTACCACCTACCACCAACTTCAACTTCTTGTCACCAACCCCGTCGCCATCTGTCGGCTACTGCCGTTGGACACCACCAAACGTCGCCGGAAACCAGTGACTTTTTTTTGTTCTTTTCATTAATTCTTATTTTTTTTAAATCATTTACTTTACTAATACTTAAAGATACACAATACAATATGTAGTAACAAACCAAAAATAACAGCATAACAAACATAAAATGAAGTGAAGAGTAAAAATGCATTGAAAAAGATGATACAATACTCATAAGAAAAAAGAAAAAAAATACAAAATGCAATATCGAATAAATCATAAAATGTAGTAACATTTAATAACCACATATCAAACCTAATATTCGATAAAAACAAATCCGTAAAATGTAAGATGCAGTAAAAAGATTTACTGATGACTAAATGTAAAATGCAGTAGCCAATAAAATGTAAAATGCAGTAACAATAACCATATACTCGTATCAACAATAATATGCAGTAAAACAATTTTCTAAAATCCAGTAAAATTGAAGATTCACTGGTGATGACTAAACATAAAATAAATTGCAGTAGAATGTACAATCACTTGTCTCCCTTCTCATACTCCGGTATAGTTCCGGTAGACTCACCAGCGATGATGATGTCGTGGACATCACGATGAACGGTGCCGAAAATACCACGAGCTAAAATACCTTTGACTAAACGCCTAGAAGGATTGATATCCCTTTCTTAACGTTCTCCACTATTAGATTTCGCTGGTGACGGCAGAAGCGACGGCGGCGACGAAGGTGATGGAATCTTCAAAATTCGACTATTTCTTCTTGTTTCATTCAGTACGTACTCCACGCTCTGTTTAGATCTCTTTTAAGTTTTTGTTTCATGTTTTGTGATGAATTTGGTGAAAAAACAAAGAAGTGGGATTGTTTAATTGAGAGTGAAATTGGAGTTTTTTTTAAGTAAGTGTGCAGGTTTGAGATTGGGAGTGTATCTGTTTCTCCTAGAGAAAGAAAATGTAAAGTTAAAAGTAACGTTCACTTCTGATAACATGTTACAGTTTAATCCACAAGTTTTGAGCTAAATGAACACCGCACTTTTCAAGACAAATTAGACCTTAGATGATGAAAATGAAGGGCTACGATGTCCCGCCCTCCCTTCTCTCCATAATGGAGCTTTTTGATCTTCTATCTTTTGTTTCTGTTCCAAAAATTTGGATGGCCTAAAACTCATTATGTAAGGAATTATTTATTTGATGATATAAAATAGATAAATGAATTAAAGATGAGGGACTAAAGATGAAGATTGTTTTAATTAGTTTCTCACTACAATTAGGTCTTCTAAACCTTAATATCTCTAGTATATAAAGAGATATAGGCGTGTAGGAAAAAGGGTGCACAGAAAAGATGTAGACGTCTAGAGTTTTGTTTAGCCTCAAGATCAAGGTATTCTTGATATTGTTATAGTTGTATAAATCATTTTATTTTGAACAAATAAAATTGAGGCTTGTGAGAAAATCTTGTGATAACATTGATGTTCTTATTGTTATTCCGCACTTTATGATTAATTCAATGTTATTATATCCTAGATTAGATCTAAACAATCTAGAGCTTGATCGTTATTACGTTTTCAAAATTGGTATGAGAGCATGGTGGCTCATGATCTAGGATCTACAAGGTTTACGAGTCTTACAAAGAAGTATTTGAAAATTAGGGAATTTAATTTTTCTGTTCGACACTTTCTGGACAGCCGTGGTAAAAAGGTCATATCTCATTTGTTAACGTTCAATCATCGTGACCAAAGGAATTTTTAGTTCTCAACATACAGACGCACATTATGACCAAAGGAATTTTCGATCTGAGGGTTTGATTGAGAGATATTTAAATTCGAAATCTGCTGCAGAAATCACATAGTTTTTCTAAATAGCTGCAGTAAATCGATCACTGTGTCTTCGTTATTCAATGAAAGTACATGATTTTTGGATATGTGATTCAAGACACAGGTTTCTAAGTCTTGTAAAAATTTTATCATGATCGGATGTGTCTACATAGAGATACATATGTTAGAAGTTACTGCAGTACGTTTGTGGTTTCTTTTTGTGCAGCTGAAGTCAGAAAATTACTGTAAATTCGTTAACCGTTGGATCGACTTAATTTTTGGATATGATGTTAACGAGACATTGATAGACTTCCTGTTAAAATTTGAGCAACATCTGAGCTTTCTACAGATATATTCGTTGGAATCTGCTGCAATATTTCAATTATTGCTGTTCGTTATGTATTATTACTGCTCTTCAATATTATTATTGTTGTCCGTTAAGTGTTATTGTTGCTCATGCATGGTTAAGACTGCTCGTTGACTGTTATTGCTGTTCATCCATGGTTAAGACTGCTCGTTGACTGTTATTGCTGCTCATGCATGGTTAAGATTGATGGTTAGCAGTTATTACTGTTTGTTAACAGTTATTACTGCTCGTACACGGTTATTGCTGCTTTTACAAATGGTTATTGTTGTTTTTGAAGAACACAAAATATTATCACTGTTAATACAAAACAATTAAAACCGTTAGTACTACTTGGTTACAAGTGTCACTGCAATTGACAGTTTTGGATCTCGAATGGAATTGTTTTCAGAACAATTTATTCTTATTGATTTTAAGGCTCGTTTTTGAAGATTATTTGTAGATGTGATTATGAAGAAGATTGATTATAGCTTATTTGATATTGGAGTTGAGTTTGACGGATGTGTATCTTATCATATCTCAAAGTGTGGGTATTAAACTTTGAAGATAACTTGTTTGGTTTGTATGGTGACGACGAAGACTTGACAAATCTAGCAAAAGTGTGTGATTTACAAACTGATGGTGCTTAATGCTCACATTTGCTATTACTTGAAGGAGTTATGGTGTGCTTAGTGACTTATTATGGAAAATAAGGATTTTTATCAAAGAGATTGCGGTCTCCTTATACATAGGATTATAAGTTCGACATCATGGATAGTACAAGATATAAGGTACAAGTTTGAAAGATTTAACTTCTTTGTTAAGTTTGTTATACTCTATTTTCTTAATAAGTGATCATTAGATAGAGCCAATAAAAGTTCGAGATTCAAGAGATGGTTAACATATTAATTTGAGGGGAAGCTTATCGAAAAAGTGTTTAACCATCAGAAGATGTTCATGCATAATTATTTAGGGATAAAGGTTTTATTACTACTGCTAGGTATATATTACTACTATTAGTGTAATTTTCTATTGTTCAAATTCATTATTCTTAGTATGCATCATGGAGGGTAATTTGAGACATTAGAAGATTGGATTAGTGGTGTACTATATATAGCATGTGGTTGTAAAGATTCAAGTTGCTTATCTTCAAAAAGATCCCTATTGGATTATGACAAAAAGGGGAAGAAGAATTGAAGATCAAGATTTGCAGCTTGTTATTATGCATGGCATGGTTTAAAAGAAATCAAGAGTTAAGGGGAAGTTTGTGCAAGAAGATCGATATTTTGTCATCATCAAATAGGGGAAGATTGTAAGGAATTATTGATTTGATGATACAAAATAGATAAATGAATTAAAAATGAGGGATTAAAGATGAAGATTATTTTAATTAGTTTCTTACAACAATTAGGTCTTCTTGTAAACCCTAATATCTCTAGTATATAAAGAGATATAGGCGTGTAGGAAAAAGGGTGCACAGAAAAGATGTAGGCGTCTAGAGTTTTGTTTAGCCTCAAGATCAAGGTATTCTTGATCCTGTTATAGTTGTATAATCGTTTTATTTTGATCAAATAAAATTGAGGCCTGTGAGAAAATCTTGTGATAACATTGATGTTCTTATTGTTATCCCGCACTTTATGATTCATTCAATGTTATTATATCCTAGATTAGATCTAAACAATCTAGAGCTTGATCGTTATTACGTTTTCAAACATTAGGATTGAAAATTTAGTTTCAGTGTTTTCCTAATGTATTTTAACATCTTTCATAAAATATTACATCAGGATAAAGTCTTGAACTTAAGACTATATTGTTTACTATAAATAATAGGGTCTAAAATAACCTGTCAATCAATTTATAAGGGTTGAAAATGATAAAACAAAAATAATTGCAAAAAGTCTAGGGATCATGCGTCTATCATTCATCTTATCCGATTGTATCATCTTCCACAATTGTATCATCAACGCTTTTTTTCCCACCATTAAAATATCGCCAGCAAGCATAACCACCCCAAAAGTACCTCCGAGTCCAGTCCTTTTACAGTTTAGTTATATTTAAGTCCGGTCCCAGTTCAGTACAGAATCAGTTTCAACTAACCAGGGGTAGGAATTAGATCAAGGAATATCCTTACCATAAAACATACTGTAGTTGATTATGCAAAAACATATATAGATTAAATGAACCTACCTTAATATAACATGGATCTAAGATCTGATGCCCCCAATTAAATGGCTCTACCTTAATATAACTGTACGTAGTTAATTATGCAAAAACATAGATTAAATGGCTCACCGTTAGGTTTTATATATATGTATATATGTAACTTCATTAGCAAGCGTATCTAATCCAGTACTCGTATTACATTAGATTTTGCATAATAGATACATATATATCCCCACAATGTGAGGGGGAAGTTAATCCTTGATAATTACATTTACCCGGACCAAACAAAGTTGCAAGTACGTATCATGCACTTATGCAATCAACAAATTTTATATAAACCAAAATAGTAATTAAGATACGGGATATTGAATCTCAAAACAGTATCCTTTTCAAACAATATTCAATACCCATTATACAAATCTTTTTGATCTGTTATGCGAATCCATTTTCCAAGAAGTTGAAAATTCATCAGTCACGTCTGTGTTGGTACAGGCCCTTTGAGAACTCACAAATATATAATGAAATTTTACAGAGAGCAAGCTTGCAGAGAAAAACTTAATTTGCATTCATATTGAAGAAGTCTATATATAGGCTTACTGCTTACACCCACGTTGAGTACATGCATAAATCAAAAAGACTAATAGGATAAGTGGGATCAACTCTTTTAACCAAACATCCTTATGAACCGGTCCACACTTCTACCCACTTCTTAATTCAACTACTAGATAAAACAAACTAATAAAATACTAACAAATAAGCAACCCATCAAGATTAAATCTAACACTCTGATATTGTAAGTTGTTTCTTGTAGTCAGGGTCATTAGCCACATCTAATGTTGTTGGGAAACGCGAATCCATTATCCAATCATCTGATAATTCATCAGCCACGTCTGATATTGTAGGTGGTTCTTTGTAGTCATAGTTAGAGTTATATGCTTGATTAATAGTCACTACCTTTGGTGGATCTGTCACTTTTTTTTTCATGCTATCATCAGTTGCCTTCATTCGATTTTGACGGCGACATAACTGCAAAATCAAATCATGTATGTATGTAAAAATATAGATTACATTATGTTAGTAAAAACATAGAAACTGAAATAACTATCACATACCAAAATGTTTATTATGTTCATCGGGTCCTTGGTGCAGATGAAGATGCAAGTGTTTGAGGATGTAAATTTTCAGAAGAGAGGTTGGTGTGTTATAGCTTCTCCCATTTATTTATATAATATAATAATCAATGACGTACGGGGAAGGTTTCTGATGATGTAATATATAGCATCATGTGAAGTAGTGTCTCTACCGTAAGGTAGGTTAGGGCTGTCTACATCTAACCTCCTCATACAATGTCCTAGACAGTATTAGGCCCTAACACGCGAAAGGCGGTATGAGATGTTCCTTTTCTTAATTAGCGGAACTAAAATTTATTCGCCAATAAATTGTTTTTTTACCACATCTTTTTCTAGATGCTTTTAAAAAGTGTGTAAACTGTTGATAAAAGATAAGATTTTAAGAAAGAAATGCTCACACTTATAAGTATGGGGAAATTGAAAATTTTCAATACTTCAAATTGTGGAAAAAATTTGTAACAAATAATTTTTTCACACAAAAGAAAGTCTGGATAAATTGGGTGTTATAAATTTTTTTTCACAATTTTATGTGTTGATAAGTTCTAATTTCTCCACACTTTTAAATGTAAACTTTTTTCTCACACTTATATATATGAAAATTATTGTAGTGATTTTCAAACTTTTTGATGCAACAATTTTTTTATACAATTATAAGTGTGCAAAATTTTACATAATTTCACACAATTTTAAAAAGTGTGAAAAAAGTGAGGATAAATGATATCTTTGTTGTAGTGATTATTAAAAAAGCATGGACAACTATAGCCTCATTACTATAATACTATATATTAGTATGTTACATTTACATCTTTGATCCTTTAGACCACCCACTCTTAACACCATAATGCCTTATTAAAAAAGCATGGACAACTTAGCACAACACCACAACATCATTTTTGTGATTAACAATGGTAACATCAAAACGCGCACTTTTGGCCCATGTATCCCACTAACTAATGCTTTAATTTTTTTAGTTAATATAATGCAAATTAAAAAAGAAAACAGATGGTCATGCCCTTTTTCCCCGTTTGCTTTGCACGACACCCATTGAAGAATGCCCCAGAATGTAATGGGGCCTCCATTGCAGACATTGGAGGCATTGTGAGTTGATAATGAGGCAATATAAGAGCACGGGGAATAATATGCTTAAGAAAATCGGCGATGGAAAATCTACATCTTTTTGGAACGATATTTGGCTAACGAATAATATGCTTGCTTGACAGTTCCCTCGTCTTTATGCGCTTGAAGTTAACAAAGAGGTTGTTGTTGGGAATCATTGGAATGGATACTCGTATACTTAGGAATGGAGACGTCCTGTTAGGAGTGGAGTGGAAGAAGAGCAATTTCATTGGCTTTGAGATCTTATTGCTCAGGTTACTATTGTTAAATCTCCTGATAAATGGAAGTGATCTAGTTGCATCATGGATGAATTCAGGTTTATTGGGCTTTGGAAATACATCGATCAAATGCCGCTCCCTAATCATTATCTGGCTACTAGATGGGTTAAAACTGTGCCAAGAAAGGTTAACATTCATGTGTGAAGATTGTTGAAAGACATACTCCCTAACCGATTCAACCTCTCGTTCCGTGGTGTTATTTCAGATTTTATTATCTATCCGATGTGCAATAATGGTATTGAAACAACTCTTCATACTTTCGTGGATTGCAATATGGTTGGTAGAGTTTGGAAGTATATTCACAAATGGCTCGGTACTATTCTTCCTACTGATCTTGAACCGAATGATCTTCTTGAGTACGTATCTACCAGTCATAGGAATATTAAAGAAAAGAATATCCTCTACACTATTATTTATACAGTGTGGTGGGTTTTTTGGAAATATCGGAATGAAGCCATCTTCAGCCCCTCTAAAAAAAGGAAAACTTTATTTTCAATCCCATCATTAATTTTTCTAATATGTGGTATCTGAACATAAATTCGAAGATAACAATTCAATGGGAAGAGTGGCCGAAGAACCCTTTTAAGTTAAATATTTTCAAATTCATCTTGTTTTGCAGAGTCGTGTGTTGTTCAAGCAATAGGAGTTTCTTTCTTTATTTGAAGACTATTTTGGATGCTTTTTTCCTGTTTGTTCGAAGCACCTTAGACACTGATGGGATCTTTGAGGAACCTCGTGGCTTTTTGGAAAGATACCTCCCCGGGAACTTGTATGGGATTGCATCAAAAACTCCACGGAGTGAAAACCGGTGGCATGGCCTCTGTTGGTGGGGGTTTTTCTCATGTCTTGGTATATCTATAATCGGCATTAGTTTTTTTTACCTCTTTTGCAATCTTTGCAGTTAAAGTTTCGGGTAGAATCCTTTTTATGTAATTTTGTGTTTTTTCTTAACTGTATTTTCTGGCTTCTAGCTCCTTGCTAGTTGTCATTTTTCTATATATATATATATATATATATATATATATATATAATTCTTTGTCGTTCAAAAAAATATATATAAGAGCACAGGGAGTAGTTGATGGAGTTTCAGTGTTCAATTCAGCGTTCAAAAGAATACTGAACAAGAACATTGAAGCTGAAAAGTGAGGTATTGATTAACCTTGAGGTTTCAGTTCGGTGTTCTTTGGATTATTTTATTCACTTTTTTTTTTGTAAAAACAAATTAAATATTAAATACAAACAAATAACACTAAATAAATACAAAAACAAATAATACAAATAAATAAATTAAAATAAAACAAATAAATTAAAATACATTAAACAAAGAAAAAAATAAATATTTTAATATACAAATCCATATAATAAAAATTAATATAATTAAATAAAAACAATAGTAAAAAAGTTATATATACCTAACCAAACACACCCACCCACCCACCCCTTTCTTTTATTCTTCTTATGTACTTCTTCTTCATTTTTCTTCTGCAAATCGTCCACCTCCGATTGATTAAAAAAAACCACAAACAACTTGCTGCTGTTGGAGAAAAAGGAAAAAGAAAAAAATAATAAAAAAACAATTAACGTAGCTTCCTTCTTCATTTAAACCTGAACATTGAGCAAGAACGTCGGCCTTGAACGCCGACTGGGTGTGATGAACGTCGGTACTAACGTTCAAGGTGATGAACAGTGACAAGCGTTCAAAGGCCACTTCATGTGCTCTAACACCCATTGCAAGTGGTCATAATTAAACCACCTCTAATAATATACCTTCACTTTATTCATCTTTAAATGTATCTAACTTGTACCTAACATACAATGTGTACCCAACTTATGTTTGCTTTTTTTAATACATCAAACTTTCAAAAAATGTGTATTAGTGTATTTTTGTGAGGTTTTGATGATGTTTCAAACTCTCTGAATGCCATGTATCACCTTAAACGGTGACACATCAGCAAAATATATCAAAACATCATTTTTGAAAATTATATGCATTAAAAATAGCAAACATAAGTATAGTACATATAATAGACATTAGACACAAGTTAAATACATTTTCAGACAAGAACTTCTATATATTGTATATTTATATTACTACATTTATAGTAGATACGTAATAAGGTAATGCAGTTAATATAACTCTTTAACTCTCTGACTTCTTTTTGCAACCCTCCCATACATATGTAAAAAATATAATTAAACTTTTCACTCAATAACACAGATAGGGCATCTTCAATGTATGAATTAAAGACTACACCAAAAGTGATTTAATAAAAGAATCTTTCAAAAATATTTTTGCATCAAATATGTTTAATCTTCAATGTATGCACTAAATTTTCGCAGTAAACCTACTTTCAGTATCTACACATTGCCCCTAAACAACTATTTTTACATTATACTTTACATAAATTGGTCAAACGATCAAAAATTGGTCATACGTCCAAAATCGTCATTTTTCTAAAATTTGAAAAAGTGGAAAAAGGAAAAGTTTCATTTTGATATTATGGAGGTTTCTGCAAAATTTCAGGTCCTAACTCATAACGAGTAAAAAGTTATGTACGTCCAAAGTTGGTCAAAAATCTAAGTTTTGCTGAGTTTCAGATTTTTGCATGAGTACGCGATCCCAGAAATTTCCAGTATCGCGTATGATAGTTCATTTTCATCATAGTCGAGTTTTGTGAGTAAGTACACGATCCAAAAATTTTGTAGGATAGCATATGTATGTGGAAATCGGTCACAGTGGTCTTTTTAGTGCAAGTACGCAATTCTAGGGCTTTGCTAGGATCGTGTAGGTAAAAAAAATAATAAAATTTGGGGGTGTTTCAGTATCATAGTGGGAGTGTCTGTAAATTTTTTGGTTCTAACTATAAACGCGTTAAAAATTATACACGTCTGATCAACGCCAAAATGTACTATATTGTAGTACTAATTGCCCCTTTGTTCAGTAGAATTCTAATGTATGAATAAGATACTTATTTCGTTCATATTTGTATTTAGGAGTTCAAATGGAGCCTGGATCGAAAAGAAACAGAAAACGAGCTTATTGCGAAGAAAAGTTGCTAAGAGAATAAAACATTGGACATGAGAAGATTGGATCGGAGTAAAAGATGATCAATTTGTCGAAGCTAGAAGATTAAATGAAGAAAAGATGGAAAAATTCCTGAAAATCAATCCATCCACCGGATGGATGTTTCATCCGCCAGATAGATCAAGTCGGTGGAGGCCCAGGCTACACGAAGCTAGGATGGGCTTATTTTCAATCTAGCCGCCAGATGGAATTTCCATCCGTCAAATGGATCAATTCTGCAGAATTAGGTTAAATTCTCATTGAAGCTCATTATTAACCCTAACTTCCAAAACCCTAAACCACAGAATAGCAGTCGACAAGCAGAGGGTTTTCCCTCATTTTGAGAGCGAATAGATGGTGATTCGGAGGCGAAAAAGGCTAGGATCGATTCCTATCGATTCTACTTCATTCGGTTTATGATTCGGTTTGCATATCTTTTTTCCGATTTCAATTCGAACATCGTCTATGTGTTTTGTTTGAGATCATGAATCTGATTTTGTACGATTGAATGATGGATTAGACTTTATGCATATTGTTTAAGTTTAATAACTTTGGATTATGATTCTTTGATGGTTATAATTGTGTTTTGGATCAATTGTTTGATTGAAGATTGTTATGTTATCCGTGAATCCTTATTTATTGGTGATTGTTAGTTATTACTTAACGTGGTTAATAGCGTCATTGAGATTAAGTTCCTTTGATGTTATTGATTATTGATGATTATGAATCTAGGTTTATAGTCATTGCTAAATATATTGAGTTTGATAGGTTAAAAGAATAGTAACTAGTCAATCTAAAATGAGCAAGCTAATAAGAGATTATTAGTAGGTATTGTTGAATCATACCGCGAGGAATAATCATAACAAGTTGTGAATATTTAATGCATAAACTAGGGGAAAGCACGCAATCGAAACATACAATTCTTGCGACGTCCGATCGATGTTTAATATGGGACCCCAGGTTATAGATATTAGTTAGACTCGGAACGGTGGCTAATTTACATTTAACTTGGATTCTTTGATTAGTATCTAAGTTAATATAAAAGAAATCACAATCTGACAATCAAAACACATGAACCGGATAATATGAATCTGAGTGGAAGAATCTAAGCAATTAAATGTCTATCTCCAATTATTTATTTGTTCCTCTTATCATGTTTTATGTTGCCGATTTGGTTAATTAGTTCAGATTGAACGTTCGTACGGAACTAAAACGTAACCCCTATTTTACTACTTTATTAATAATTCCAATTTAATTGAATAACATCATTCCTGTGTTCCTGAGTTCGACCTGGACTTACCATAGCTATACTATTTCGATCGGGTATTCTTGTCTGGTTGTGTGATAGTATTGATTGGTATATCCTGTATTTTATGTCGAACCCCCAAATTCGGGTTGCGGAAGCGAATCGGGTCGGGGCGCGACTAATCAATAATCACAAGCACTAAGATATAATGAACAACCACTAAATGCTTCGTTTTACATTGTATTGATAAAACCAAAGTTTACATCAAAAATATTATTTACATTAGCTCAGTTCCTTGAAATTGAGAGATTTACATTACATAATTAATCTATACAATATATAATAATGCAATTAAATCTCTGATTGTTTGAATGCAGACTCGAGCTAATGATTCCTGATTTGGGCAGCCAACCTACTGCTGTGTACCTGTGATATATGCTAAAATTGGTCAGCGAAACGCTGGTGAGCTCACAGGTTTGTATGTCAACACATATTTGTATGAACTGCAAGATTTAATTGAATTTAAAATGAAATTAAGCAAAATAAAAGTTATACAGCCATGAGCACATAGTCTGAGCTTAACTTGAGTGTCAGGTCCAATTAAGGAAACCCAACTGAGGTGCCTCCTACGAGTGCCTAATCTACACTCGTCTTCCCAAATGGTAATACGTCCGTTGGACCAATTAGTGCGTGCTAACCCGGACGAGGATTGTCAATCCTATATGATATCATATACTAACATTCACGCTACATATGTATTACCAAACTATGCTTGTGGAGGGCTTTAATTGATTAGTTGAAAACAACTCATGTAGTATTTGATTTCTATTGTACTTGCGTTCATATTGTAAAACAAAACGAGCAATGTAATCACACCCCTGAGTAAAACAGTAAAATAAGGGCTATGAGACTCACCAGAGCCTTGAGTGTTTATTGAAATAAACTTGAATTGATTAGCTATGAATTGATGTCCGGAGACTTGTAACCTGAGGGTGTCCACGACACGCGATGGTTATTAATTGATTTGGCATCTTAAAAGACTACCTTTGTATTTGTTTGTCCAACTATAATGTCCAAATTACTACGATTTGGTTAATTAACTTGTCCAAGTTACTATGACTTGGTTGATTTGATTATGTTTTGAAAACGTGTACGGTCCGTTGGTGATTGTTTGTAATAATAATCTTCAACATTATTATTTTGATTTCGAAGTCTTACACTTAAAAAGTATTTACAATCTTTAGGTGACGGGGGTCCGAGGGCAGCGCCCCTGGTTAGCGGGGTTCCAGGGGTGGCAACCCCTAGCGGGGTTCCAGGGGTGGCAACCCCTAGCGGGGTCCAAGGGGCAGAGCCCCTGGCTGGGGTTGAGGTGCCAGGTCAGCTCGAAATTTTTTTATTTCTACTATATTGCTTTAGTGAAAAACGCATCTAAAATCTGAATTTGGGAATTGTAAGTGATAAAATTTCAAGTGTTGACACTTAGTAAAAATTCATGTTTTCAAGGTTCTGATTTGTGCGACACTGGGTGCGACACAGGTAGTTGTGTTGCAGGTCGTGGCTGCGACATAGGTCTTTGCGTCGCTATGTGCGACATCCTTAATTTAATGCGACATAAGGCGTTGTGTCGCTATATGCGTCATCTGAGAGGGTTGCAACATGAACACTTGTGTCGTTATATGCGACATAGGTAATGTTTTTGCGACATAAGGGCTTATGTCGGAGGTGGCCTGGAGCCTCTGCGACATAACGAGCTGTTGGCCGGAAAATGAGCCGAAAAGGTGTTTTCCGGCCTCCGTTTGACTTGAAACTTTTACCCAATCCATATTTGGACATTTTAAGCTTAAATAACCGTTAAACAAGTAAAAATAATGGAAATCGGAGTGTTTCGGGTTTTGTCGGAAACTTACAAACTTTCCGCCGGAGAATTTCGAAAGGATGGAAATGTAGATCGTGATGTGAGGAACGTTTTCCTCCAAAGGTGCTTGACGATCCGAGGCCGTTTAGTGGTGGAGATAGATGGTTGTAGGTGGTGGTGGTGGTGGGTGTCTTAGAGAGAAAAAGAGAGAAGATTGAGAGGGAAAAATGGAGATGAATGAGAGGAGTGGAGGGAAAGGCTGATTTTTTTTTGGGGGGATGGGGGTTGGGGGGGGGGGGGGAATAGGGGAGGAAATCTTCAAATTTTAACCCCCGCGTTTGCGCTCCGTGTGGTGTTCGTTTTCCCGGTCGTTTAAATAATTTTTCGTACATTTAGTTATAGGTTTTGAAATACGAATATTTATTCGATATTTTAATTGAAGTATCTCATCAAATACTTAATAATTGAGTTATCAAATATAACTTAACTTGTTTTATTTTGTTCACGAGTTTATTATTTTAATCGCGTAAATGTTATTAATACGATACGAATTCGAGTTGAAATATTATCTAAATAATATTTTGGGATAAAATAGAGTTATTAAATAATGTCATATTATTTAATAAAATTGTTCACCAATGTCCGTATTGATTGAATCGAATTGCATTCGATTTGAAACTTGTACGATTTAATCAAATCGCATATTTGTATATATTCAACAATATATATATATTGATACATTAATTACCCTATCATAGAACTAATTACATATGTTACACTTGATTAGGTACTAATTACTAATCCGAATTTGACGGGTGTCACATTCTCCCCCTGTTAGGAGAATTTCGTCCCGAAATTTAGTTTGAAGTCGTTATTGAAGTAGCATCAGTAAATAACTGAGGATATTTGAGCCGCATATGGTCCTCCCATTCCCAGGTGAATTCCGTCCCACGCCGTGAATTCCACCTGACTTTGATAATGGGAATACGACTTTGTTTGAGTTGTTTGACCTCACGGTCCATGATTTCGGCGGGTTCTTCAATAAAATGAAGCTTGTCGTGAACTCGGATTTCATCGTGTGGAATGATAAGTGTCTCATCGGACAGACACTTTTTCAAATTGGAAATGTGAAAAGTGGGATGCACGCTGCTGAGCTCGGATGGCAGCTGCAATCGATATGCCACTGGACCTATCCTCTCGAGGATCTAGAATGGTCCAATGTATCTGGGATTCAATTTCCCGCGTTTACCGAATCGGATAACACCTTTTCAAGGTGAAACTTTGAGTAGTACTCGATCCCCAACCTGGAACTCGAGTGATTTGCGTCTCACGTCAGCATAACTTTTCTAACGATCACGCGCGGCTTTGAGTTTGTTTTGGATCTCGAAGATCTTTTCAGTAGTTTCGTGAATGATCTCAGGACCAGTGAGTTGACTGTCTCCCACTTCGGTCCAACAGATAGGTGAGCGACACTTACGACCGTGTGGTGTTCATTTTCCCGGTCGTTTAAATAATTTTTCGTACATTTAATTATAGGTTTTGAAATACTAATATTTATTCGATATTTTAATTGAAGTATCTCATCAAATACTTAATAATTGAGTTATAAAATATAACTTAACTTGTTTCGTTTTGTTCGTGAGTTTATTATTTTAATCGCGTAAATGTTATTAATACGATACGAATTCGAGTTGAAATATTATCTAAATAATATTTTGGGATAAAATAGAGTTATTAAATAATGTCATATTATTTAATAAAATTGTTCATCAACGTCCGTATTGATTGAATCGAATTGCATTCGATTTGAAACTTGTACGATTTAATCAAATCGCATATTTGTATATATTCAACAATATATATATTGATACATTAATTAGCCTATCATCGAACTAATTACATGTGTTACACTTGATTAGGTACTAATTACTAGTCCTAATTTGGCGGGTGTCACACTTTATAAATAATAAAACTAGACGCTTTCACACGCATCAAGTTTTCGGCATCGCTGACGGGGAATACTTAACCTGTTGGACTATTATTCTGTCGGGAAACGGTTGCTTATTCGATTAAGTTGGAAAATATAAAAATAATAAAAAAATAAAAAAAATCTTTTTAATCACGCACAATTTTATAGGCTCGATTTGCTAAACAAATATTTTTATCTTGTTTGGAAGTTGTGATGATTAATGATGTAATTTGGTTGTAAATAATTGTTTATTTGTTAATTATATGTATCCGCATATTATATAGTTTAATTTTTACTAGAGTAAGATTTTTGAATTTGGTTTGCACAGACGTTGGACCGGCGGTTGAGTGCACCAGTCGACGGTTGGAAGGCTGTGAGAAAATTTTTGTTTTCTGCTCTGTTTGTCATATGTATTTTATGTAGGTTATTGTTTGTTAATTTGTTAGTTTTAATTTTTAGTTATTTTATATTTTGTTTTCTTTTTCTTCTTTATGTTTTCTTGTTAGTTGTTTTTGCAGTTTCGAACTTTGTGAGTCTGTTCCCTGGAAACCCTCGCGAGACTATAATTCGTCCACTCGGGATACCGAGGGGTTTAAAGGCTTATTGCATACGCTAAATGCAATCGTGATGCCTACGAAAGTGTGCTTTTATATATTTTCAGAATCAGATCAAGAAAGCATTTTTTCTTCAAGATCAAGGGAGTTTCTGTTCACTTCTTTTCTATTCTCTATTTTACGATTCCTTGTTTTGCAATGAGGACATTGCTTTATTTTAAGTGGGGGATGGGGGAAAAGAAGTGTGTTTGTCCTGAGTTATAAATCGATAATATTGGTAGACTTTAGAACTTTGTTTTAAAGGCATTTTTTTTAGGGAACATAGCTAGAAGGCATTCTATGTTAGTCATTTTTCATCTCAAATTTTTCTTTTAAAAATGTATTCTCTTTAAGTTTAGAAAACTTGTAACAAATCTGGGAAATTCAAAGGATAATTTGAACTTAAATTTTAAAATATTAAATAGTTCATCATGTGATGTATCGATAAGCAATCTATGTATACGTTGTTGAGCTATTAAGTAAAATTAATGCAAGAAGTAGGTGATATTCCGAGAGGAACTTTAGTAATGTATGACTTTTGTCTTAATTCTTATATATGATAGCGTGCGATATGCCATATTTTTGGAATTTAATTAATATTATTTGGGGATATACTGGGTGTTATTTCCTCTGTTGTATGAAAGTACAGACATGGTCTCCGTCAGTATATCTAATGAAAAAAGAGCAAAAGAGTTTAACAACTCATGATTTTAAAATGTAGTCAAATTATGTCGCTTTGTTGTACGAAGGTACAGACCTTCCACCAATGGTTTGACAAAAAGTTATTTTGCTAAACTAAAGTCAAGTTATGTCGTTCTGTTGTGTTAAGGTATAGACTGTCACCAATGTCATGACTTGAAAAATGATTATTTTAATTGGATATCCATAATATGTGTAATATTAGCACGTTATATGTATGAGGGTATTTTGCTATTGGAAATTAAGGGGTTAAGCTGCTAGAATAATAATAAATCAAGCTCAATTTCCGAAATATAGATTGTTTAGGTGGACAACAATATCGATAATCATTGTGAGCCATCTTGTATACATAATAATAATGCATGAGAAAATTAGGCTTCCTAGAAGAGTTTCTTGATAGCTAAATCTTAAAGTTGAATTATTTTAAGCTAAAAATTTGATTTGCAAAATACTAGCCAGTATGTAAGTCCCTATGCGCCAATGTTTGCCTACTAAATTTTGTCGTTTATAAGTTTTAAATTGATAGTCTACTTGAGGACAAGTAGAATTCAAGTGGGGATGTTTGATAAACGCCAAAATGTACTATATTGTGATACTAATTACCCCTTTATTTAGTAGATGTCTAATGCATTTTGTATGAATAAGATACTTATTCCATTCCTATTTGCATTTAGGAGTTCAAATGGAGCTTGGATTGAAAAGAAACAGAAAATGAGCTTATTACGAAGAAAAGTTGCTAAGAGAATAAAACATTGGACATGAGAAGATTGGATCGGAGTAAAAGATGATCAATTTGTCGAAGCCAGAAGATTAAATGAAGAAAAGATGGAAAAATTCCTGAAAATCAATCCATCCGCCGGATGGATGTTTCATCCGCCGGATGGATCAAGGCGGTGGAGGCCCAGGCTACGCGAAGCTGGGCTGGGCTTATTTTCAATCCATCCATCGAATGGATCAATTCGGCTTATTTAGGTTAAATTCTCATTTAAGCTCATTTTTAACCCTAATTTCCAAAACCCTAAACCACAGAATAGCGGTCGACAAGCAAAGGGTTTTCCCTCATTTTGGGAGCGAATCGATGGCGATTCGGAGGCGAAAAAGGCTAGGATCGATTCCTATCGATTCTACTTCATTATGTTTATGATTCGGTTTGCATATCTTTTTCCGATTATAATTCGAACATCGTCTATGTGTTTTGCTAGAGATCATGAATCTGATTTTGTACGATTGAATGATGGATTAGACTTTATGCATATTGTTTAAGTTTAATAACTTTGGATTATGATTCTTTGATGGTTATATTTGTGTTTTGGATCAATTGTTTGATTAAAGATTGTCATGTTATCCGTGAATCCTTGTTTATTGGTGATTGTTAGTCATTACATAACGTGGTTAATAGTGTTATTGAGATTAAGTTCCTTTGATGTTATTGATTATTGATGATTATGTATCTAGGTTTATAGTCATTGCTAAATATATTGAGTTTTATAGGTTAAGAAAATAGTAACTAGTCAATCTAAAATGAGCAAGCTAATAAGATAATATTAGTAGGTATTGTTGAATCATACCGTGAGGAATAATCATAACAAGTCGTGAATATTTAATGCATAATCTAGGAAAAAGCACGCAATCGAAACATACAATTCTTGCGACGTCGGATCGATGTTTAATGTGGGACCCCAGGTTATAGATATTAGTTAGACTCGGAACGTTAGCTAATTTACATTTAACTTGGATTCTTTGATTAGTATCTAAGTTAATATAAAAGAAATCACAATTAGACAATCAAAACACATGAACCGGATAATATGAATCTCAGTGGAAGAATCTAAGCAATTACATGTCTATCTCCAATTATTTATCTGTTACTCTTATCTTGTTTTATGTTGTTGATTTGGTTAATTGGTTCATATTGAACGTTCGTACGGAACTAAAATGTAACCCCTATTTTACTGTTTTATTAATAATTCCAATTTAGTTGAATAACATCGTTCCCGTGTTCCTGAGTTCGACCTGGACTTACCATAGCTATACTATTCCGATCGGGTATTCTTGCCTGGTTGTGTGATAGTATTGGTTGGTATGTCTTGTACTTTATAAATAATAAAACTAGACTCTTTCACACGCATCAACATCAAATTTGACATTTAAAATCTGAGTTGCTGATGTGCAGGAAGAGTACCCGGCCGGTAAGTTCGTACCCGATTGGTAACCCCCTTACTCGGTTGATACATCTGGCAGGTAAACCATTTTAACCGGATAAGCCCTTTGAAAATTGTCACAACCTTTGCACCCTTTAAGCTTACTCGGCGGGTACCCGCTCTATTTGGTAACTTTTGTTTTGACCGTATATTAAAGTCGTTTGTGTTACGTGTTGATCTAAATTACTTAGAAACGAATAATGGGACCTAAATAAGTATATTTTATAAAAAACGTAAAATTGTTTTGTAGGATACTAATTGGGATATTATGTTTGTATGATACAAGTGCGCAAGATTTGAATATGTTCAGGATTCCGCTTTTGCTATGGATCTCGACTATGGTTGGGTATTTAGACATATTTAGGATCCTGGGTATTATTGAGACCTCGGGTATGTTAAAGATACATGCTATTCAATATTCTGGGATCATGTATTACTGATTTGTGTTATATTGTCTATCTTTACCCGGTCATACACGGAATTGAAAGTGGCTTGTTAACCCCGAAAAGCTTGGATCAAGACTTATTTGAATTGAAACAGGATAGAATTCAACACGTGTGGAATTCATGGTCAAGGGAAGCGTTGGAGCAATCCGCGCAATCCAGGGTATCTCGGAGGATCCCAGATATTCCAAAAATTTTATTATATTGTATATAGTATTTAAACAAGGCATATGAGCGATAGGAAACACTTCTAGCCCACTGATAACACAAGTTACTCTCACTATTTATGATCAAAACACAATTTTTATTCATCTTCTTCACTGATTCTCCACAACACACATAGTTCGATCATAATGTGCTCTTAGTTTGTAATTATCTCGGATTTTCTTAATGGTATTACCAAAGGCAATGAACGATTGTTCCTTTCCGAGGTTTTATGCCGGTAATCTAACAAGATTAAGGGCTTTCCTCGTATATCCTTATGTGGATTTTACTTTATTAGCTTTAATAACGTTTTTGTCATGAGGTTTTAATTGCATTCCAGTCTATTTATTATACTCAATTAATATATAGGTAACATTTGGTAGAAGTGTACTGAATACCCGACATATTAAGACCGTAATACCATCTGTTACCTATATATTAATTGTGAATACCCGACATATTAAGACCGTAATACCATCTGTTACCTATATATTAATTGAGTAGCCCTAATGATTGTCTATTTTTCATAATGCCACATCTACCAAATGACACATGTCCAAAAAATCCTACATGTCAACCTCTTAATAGACATCCATTAGAATTCATCCCATCAAAATACATGTGATTAAGGTGACTTTTTATTATCCATACATTAGTCTCATAAGTTATAAAAATCATCATTTTTTAATAGACATTCATATTATTATTTACATTTACTTTAAAGGAACTTATTAACAAAATATTATCTTTATGTTTCACTTTTATCGATTTCCATTATTTATTTTGGATGACATTGTAGAGTTTCTTCAATAATGTATTACGTAGTATGAAAAATATTCATATGACGATGATGATTTCTAATATGAAGATATTACTCAAATAATTTAAACATTTTGCTAAACTTCTTTATTTTGTCTTTAAATTTAAAGGTTTAATGGTTTCATCATAGATCTTTTTACAACTTATCTCAATGTGAAATTACATAAAGGTCATCCATGATACACATTACTTTTTTGAGTTTGATTTTAAAAGATATAGCATACATTGTGACATTTTCTTGTAGATTCAAAGGAGTCTAAACGAAAACCAACCAGAATATAAAAAAAGATTGATATGATTGTTTATTTCTTTTGCAAATTGATAATTGGATGTCTACATTGTGCAATATATGTTGAATGTATATATTATAGATACATTTGTGTATAGTGTTGGTGATATAATATATCTAACTATGTAAGTAAAATTACTTAGTTTCATAATTATTTGAACGTTCTTTCTTCTAATTCAATTTTTAGTTATCTAAGGGTACACATTTATGTATCTGTATATGTGTTTTTTTATTCATGTAAAGATACATTTTAAATTATCAATCTGCAAAAAATGAAATTTGCATGATTTGTCACTTTATTTGAACATTTATATATATCTTGCTTGATTGCTTGGTATTAATTTTTTTCCTTTTAGTAATATAGTTCACGAAAAGTTAGATCTGACTCATGTTTTGTTTAAATCTTAACTAACTAATATACATACATTATCAAATTTATACGGAACCATCCATCGGACGAGATTCACACTAGTTGACTACATAAGAGTTAAGACTCTAAATTGCAACACACGCCCTCGCTCTCTTAAAGAGTTTTTTATCTAGCTAGCTCATTCCATTTAATTTTAATCAAAATTTTAAACACCAAAAATTGCAAAATGCAAACGTGCATCAGCCCAAACGAGTGCTTAAACTGATATGAAGAAAGCCATTCACCTGTATTTGAAAGTTAGAGAAAAATGCATGATATGATAACCTACAATTGAATTAAGTTTTTCGATTTCTTGTAGATCGAGTGAAAGAGGTTTATATCAAATTTACTTAGGTTGTTGGACTTGAATTTCAAAAGTAAGGTAGGGTTATGTAATAAAGTAAAGCTAATCTATGCAAGTTCACGTGTAAATCATCATGTTGTTTTTTTTCGCTTTAAGTCATTGTCTACTTTTAAAGTTTACACACTTTAAGATTGTACAAATATAATTGACATAAAAATAACAAAATATCTTTACTTTTTAAAGAATTTTTTTTTTTTTTGGTGGTGACACAAAGTTAATATATATTTTCGAAAACCCTAATATAGAATTGGACGGAATGAATATATACTCCCTCTATCCGTGTGCTGTTTTGGAAAACAACCATTTACCATCCTACTTTGTTTTTGTAAGTTGGAACAAAATCCTTGTTTTTTTTAACTTATTATTCCAAACAGATCGAACTGCATGAGTGGACCTGACGACTTGGCCTACAATTTAACCCTAATATATAGTAACATACAAATCAAAGGAAACGAAGGAAACTATAAATTCATCAACCATTTTTCTTTTTAAAATTGAAAACTAGATGTTAACGTTGTAAGAAATGATGACCGGTTCTGGGGAAATAAAGAGAACCATACACGTACACAAACTTAACACTAGCTAGTACTGTTGGCAATACGTATACTCATAAACATTGATGAAACTTTAAAGTAAATTCATGGACCTTTAATTTGAACGGGACAAATAACCTTTAATTATTGATCATTTAGGACCACTTAAAATTGCAAACTTTGTTTGCTCATGTCATTTTAGGAGTCTTCACTAGACGAGTCAACCATTTATAGTCTTCCATATAAAAGTAGTGGATGTAGAATTGACCATACATACCAGCATATATGGTAAAAGCGACAGGGTTGGATTAGTGGTGAATCTAATGGTTGTCATTAATCTATGATGAATCTAATGGTTGTCATTAATCTATCTCTAAATATAATGTCCAACACACTGAGTTAAAATCTGAGATTAAGATTACTGACGTAAATGCATATATCGTAAGGTTTAAGTTATTTCTAATGATGTTTCAGTTGTTTATGCTGTTCTTGTCATTTCAACTACTGCAAGGTTTCTACTGATCTCTTTCTTTCTGTTGTTGGTATTATTTCCGATGCTTGAAGTGTTTCAACTATTGTCGATGGTTTCTGCTACTCACTGTATTTCTTTGTATTTCTGCTGCTAGTATATTTTGATAACAATGGTTTCTGCTGTCAATGTAATTTTACAGATAGACATGACAACTGTAATTCGATTAATTCAGAATAGTGTGTTACAGGTTGTATGTGAAATATAATAGAGTTTTGGTAGATAAAAAGATAGATCATTCCAGTCTGTATAGAGTCGGCTTCAAGGTTGTATCACCTTAATGCAAATATGTGTATTCGTATTCTTATTTTGATAATCATAATATTGAAGCTTTAGTAATTACTTCTTTGTTAGTTGTTGTTTCTGTTTGATCACTTGTTCTTGATTCAATCAAATACTCAACAGATTATTCCGCAATCTATTGAATAGTCCTAGATTCAATCAAAAAGTTAATAAAGGTAAAAACTATAGTTAACTCGATCCTTATCAAGTTTTTATCATATACGTCATAAAATTATGATATTAGTGGCGGAATTGTCACATAATTTATAAACCCTAGTCACGACAAAAATGTATCAATGATTACTTGGATATGAATAAAAAAAATAAATCAGAGATTAAAGTATTTTGATAGCCGAGTAAGGTTGAAATGAGTAGAATAATTTTTGGTGAGAATAAGCGAATCAATCGGAATGTGTCACATGTCACTAAACTCTCTTCACCAAATTTATATAAATTAAATATCTCTCAAACGGCAAGTCGAAAAATTATAAAAATTGCATCATAAAAGTCAGCATTTTATTCTCTTCGATTCTAGATGTGACAAGGTATACTTTTGACAATTTTTTTTTCGGTTTTTTGGTGAGTTTTGAAATCGAGTAACACATGTGTTAAAAGATAGTAACACATGTGTTACTCGCTGCTAACACATATGTTATACGACAATAATACATGTTTTACAAGCTAGTAACACACGTGTTACCAGCGTGTAACACATGTGTTAGAAGCAAATAACACATGCGTTAACAGCAACTAACACATGCGTTAGCAGCTAGTAATACATGTGTTACTAATTTTGTAAAAATTAAAATTTTTTTTTTGTCAAAAGTGTACCTTGTGATATGGCAAATCGAAAAGAAAAATATGCAGATTTTTATGGTGCAATTTTTATGATTTTTTGACTTACCATTTGAGAGTATTTAAGTTTAAAAAATACGGGAAAAAGTGAGCTTTGTGACACATGACGCGTTCTAGTTGGTTCCTACATTCTTACCAAATATTCTATTCTTATTTGAACATCATCCTTTGATAGCTATTTAATGATTTATTATGAAAGTAAACTAAAGTTCAAATGAGTATATCATTTTTGAGTGAGAATGGAGGAACCAATAGGATTTGTGTCATGTGTCATTAACCTCACTTTACCCCACATTTTTAGAAATTAAATATCTCTCAAACAGTAAGTTGAAAAATCACAAAAATTGCACCATAATAATCAGGTTTTAATTCTCTTCGATTAGAGATGTAACAGCGCATATTTTCAAAGAATTTTTTTTTTCATTTTGTGGTTGGTTTCGAAAATGAATATCACATGTGGTACCGGCGGGTAACACATGTGGTACCGACGGATAACACACCGGCGGGTAACACATGTGGTACCGGCTAGTAACACATGTGGTACCGGTAGTACCACATGGTACCAGCGAGTACCACATGATTTTGTACAATTTGTAAAACCTAAAAACATAAAAGTTGTTGAAAGTATACCTTGTCACATCTATAATCGAAGAGAATTAAACGTTGATTATTATGTGGCAATTTTGTAATTTTTTGACTTACCGTTTGTGAGTTATTTAATTTTTAAAATCGTGGAGGAAAATAGGTACTATGAGACATGGTGCATTCCTATTGATTCCCCCAAAAATTTTATTCTCATTTGAATTTAACTCTCAGATGGGTTAAAATAAGAACGCTAATTTTTGTGAGAACGTTGAAAATCATTCAAAATCACTATGCTTTTTATGCCTGTTTGGGGGAATATGTAATTTAAATGGTTTTTGAAGAGGATATATGTAATTACCCCTACTATTAAAATAACTTTTAAAAGCTATGATATAAATATAAATAAAAAATATTAACTTTTTTTATTGAACTTTTTTTATAGTCACTAATATTGTAATTATTTAAGATAATTATAAAATATAATATAATAATCACATATAATTATTCTCTAATATAATGTGATTATCTTGTGTTTGAGAAAATCACAAGATATGTCATAATAGTCATGTATTATTCATGTGATTAACAAGTTATAAAATGTGATTATTGTGAATAAAAAAATTAATAAAATGTAATTTAAAAAATAAAAGAACGTCGAAATTTTTTTTATTTGAAAAATAGATTCTAAAAGTAATTTGAAAAAGATGCTACGAATTTTTTTCCGTAAAATAACGTAGTTTGGATAGCTAAAAAGTAATTTTGAAATGTTTTCTACGTTCTCACGAAAATTTGCCTTCTTATTTGAACCCACGACTATATATATATATATATATATATAAACATTCCTATTATTTAAGTTGCCTGAAGATAATATAAAATATTATTTACTGGTATATGTATTTTATCACCAAATGCTAGTAGATAAAAAAAAACTTCTATCATATGCTGAGTATTTATTTATCTATTTACACATAGATAGAAGTCTCATATTAAGAAAATATTTGTATCCGAATTCAAAATTCGAATATTAAAAATTCTATCCGAAATTATCCAAAAAATTATATGAAATTATTTAGGGCCACTTAAAAATTGTAAGATTTGTTTTTATTTGAGCAAAATTGGAAAAAAATTCTAGTTTAGGTTGTTTTTTAAAAACAATACCATATATGTACCTTTTATTACGTTGTATTCTAATTCTATGCATAATGTTAAATTTAAAGAAAAAATAATGGAAAAAAGGATTCTCTCTCATCTCATCTCTTTTAAGTTATTCAATCTCTTTAAGTTATTCCACTCACCTACTTTCTTTATTACAAAATTACATAATAATTATACCCGGTACTATTTTGCTCTCATTTAGTAGTTCGAACTTCATTTTTCATTTCTTCTAACGTAAACTACAATAGATAACTAATAAATAAGTAATATATTAAATACAAAACAAAATAAGATATAAATAAACTAAAATTAAAGATGACAATTTCGTATGTACAACTGATACCTAATATAACTATTAATAGAATATTACACTGCAAATCATCTCATGCATCATCAAATCATCTACATATCATCAAATCTAGGCTGTGAGTTCGTACAACTTCTTATATTGTGCCCACTAAGGTGACAATTTCCACATTTACGTGGCTCATCAGCGTGATGTTGATCCATCTCAATGTGTATTCAATTTTGACGTCTTCTACCACGGTGAGAAACAAGTTTTGAGGAATTTGCTTGAATTTTCCAACCCGAATCCTGCCAATATTCAACATGAGGTAGAGGAACAAAATCTGAAGCGTATTGATGTCTAAATGTTGAAGTGTCGTAGATCTCATTCACTAGTGTGATTGGATTATCTTTTCTATGTCGACAAACAACAATAGCATGAGAACAAGGAAATCGATGAGTTTGCCACTTCCCACATGTGCACCTTTGTTCATGATAATGGACAGTTTGAACATTTCCACCACGGCCATTTAAATTTCTAGCTGTGATTACTTCATACACACCTCTTGTGTAGTTGAATTCTTGTATCTTATGTCTTTGAGCTTGTGCATCAGCTTTTCGAAATATCTTCCATATGTTAGGAGGTAAAACTATATTGCAATTCAAAGCTGTTGTACTATATTTTATAAATAGTTGTACCGTCCTTTGAAATGTTAGTTCAATACAAGCTCTAATAGGTAGTTGTCTAGCACCTCGTAACACATTGTTGAAGCTCTCCGATGTATTTGTTGTCTGAGAACCCCATCAACGATTATTGTCAAATGCAAGACACCATTTACTTTTATCGATCTCCTCAAGATAATTCCAAGCAGCGGGGTTCATTGCTTGTATCTCACTCATGTATCCATAAAACTTTCGTTCTTGAGTAGTGCTACCAATTGCCCAACACAATCTTCTAAGTGTCAAAATTTTGAATTTTGACATTAAATTGCTTCTTATGTGTCGTAGGCAAAATCAGTGATAAGCAGATGGCTCTTTCCACCCTCTAAATTTGTCATTACATGAATTATTCCTCGATGCCTATCGGATATAACACACAACTGTATATCTTGTGTAATGTAATACCTATTATATATGAATGCTCAATTATTAAAGTAAAAGTATTATCAAACAATTATAATGTTGCATATTAAAAAGTTTATAAACTTGATACCTGAATTGCTCAAAAAACCAACAAACCAGCTATGTACAGTCTCTTCATCAACAATGGCATATGCCACAGGTAATATGTGATTGTTGGCACCTTTAGATACAGCTACAAGCATCTTCCCTTTATACGACCCACGCAAATGTGTACCGTCAACAAAAATAACTGGTCTACACATGCGAAATGTATTAATAGATGGTCCGAAAGCCCAAAATACATACTTGAATGTCATCACATTTGATGAGCTGTTTGGATGATGAAACCACCTTACAATAGTATTCGGGTTAGATGTCTCTAAAGCTACAATATAAGTAGGCAATTCAAGAAAATTACTTTGCCAATCTCCATACACGGCCTCTATTGCCTTTTTCCTACCATGCCAAGCTTTTTTTTAGGAAATGTCAACATTTAAGGAATTTTTTATATCCGCTTGAATGTTTTTGACAATATTTCTGTGAATCGTGTCTGGATCACTTTCCAAAGACAATATTTCGACCCTACAATTGCACCGGGTTTCACGAAATTCGTCCTAGGATAATTCAAGAGATATCAACGTTTTCTGACAATGTAAGACATCAATTGCGTTTTAATTTTGGACGGAACAAATACCCTTTAATTATTAATCATTTAGGACCACTTAAAAATTGCAAGCTTTGTTTGCTCATGCCATTTTCGGAGTCTTCACTAGATGACGAGGTCAACCATTTATAGTCTTCCACATAAAAGTAGTGGATGTAGAATAGACCGGTTCTGGGCTAATAAAGAGAACCATATATGCACGTACACAAACTTAACACTAGCTAGTAGTGTTGGCAATATGTACTCATAAACATTGAAGAAACTTCAAAGTAAATTCATGGACCTGCTTGATTCTTTAAGTATAAAGATACCATTGAAAGGTTCTCGCAATGTAAGACATCAATTGCATTTTAATTTTGGACTGGACAAATACCCTTTAATTATTAATCATTTAGGACCACTTAAAAATTGCAAGCTTTGTTTGCTCATGCCATTTTCAGAGTCTTCACTAGACGACGAGGTCAACCATTTATAGTCTTCCACATAAAAGTAGTGGATGTAGAATAGACCGGTTATGGGCTAATAAAGAGATACCATTGAAAGGTTCTCGCAATGTAAGACATCAATTGCATTTTAATTTTGGACGGGACAAATACCCTTTAATTATTAATCATTTAGGACCACTTAAAAATTGCAAGCTTTGTTTGCTCATGCCATTTTCAGAGTCTTCACTAGACGACGAGGTCAACCATTTATAGTCTTCCACATAAAAGTAGTGGATGTAGAATAGACCGGTTATGGGCTAATAAAGAGAACCATATATGCACGTACACAAACTTAACACTAGCTAGTAGTGTTGGCAATATGTACTCATAAACATTGAAGAAACTTCAAAGTAAATTCATGGACCTGCTTGATTCTTTAAGTATAAAGATACCATTGAAAGGTTCTCGCAATGTAAGACATCAATTGCATTTTAATTTTGGACGGGACAAATACCCTTTAATTATTAATCATTTAGGATCACTTAAAAATTGCAAACTTTGTTTGCTCATGCCATTTTCAGAGTCTTCACTAGACGACGAGGTCAACCATTTATAGTCTTCCACATAAAAGTAGTGGATGTAGAATAGACCGGTTCTGGGCTAATAAAGAGAACCATATATGCACGTACACAAACTTAACACTAGCTAGTAGTGTTGGCAATATGTACTCATTAACATTGAAGAAACTTCAAAGTAAATTCATCGACCTGCTTGATTCTTTATGTATAAAGATAACATTGAAAGGTTCTCGCAATGTAAGACATCAACTGCATTTTAATTTTAGACGGGACAAATACCCTTTAATTATTAATCATTTAGGACCACTTAAAAATTGCAAGCATTGTTTGCTCATGCCATTTTCGGAGTCTTCATTAGACGACGAGGTCAACCATTTATAGTCTTCCACATAAAAGTAGTTGATGTAGAATAGACCAGTTATGGGCTAATAAAGAGAACCATATATGCACGTACACAAACTTAACACTAGCTAGTAGTGTTAGTATAACACCCTTAATTTATATGTCAATTAAATATAAATATATCGGAAGCTCAAGTCCAATTTAAACATTTATTATTCATATTATTTAGTAAATAGAGAAGTTCAACTATTTTAAAACATAGTTTATCAATCTGGGTGTTATGTGACAACAAGAACAATAATGATTTATAAAATCAGATATCAGAGTAAAACTCGGTAGTCAAACATTCTTCAGTCTACTCCTTGCCTAGCCCAAAATCATCTCAAAACCTGCAAGGAGTAAATAGTGGGATTAGCACAAAGCTAAGTGAGTCAACCTGTCATTATCAGTACAATTCAGCATAACAATACTGATTATATGCAAATATCACATAGACACTGACACAACATCACCAAGAGGATCGGTGGCCCTTGTGGCCCCCTCAGCCGCGGTGGCCCACCAAGCGACACTTATGATCACTGCAGGCCAATACAGTGATTTACCGATAGCTGGTTACTACCTTTAGTCAACACAAGTTCTACTTTCAACAAATGATCACAAATCCCATGTTGACTAACCTGTAGCAACCCAACCCAACAATTGTTGACCTCCACATCACCAAATGCCCGAAGGCGACTCATCACATATTACACGTGTATTTCATCAATCAATAGTCAACAATAAACAATCACAATAGCAACTATGTTCACTTGTTGTAACCTAATATGTTACAACCAAATTACACTGAAAGTACGAGTCCACTCACCGATACCTCGGTCATCTCACTCAGTAGTCTCATATCACTGAGTCTTTTGCTGATCTGAGAATACAACAGAATATCACAAGTTAGTAACTCATCCTCAATAATGAACTTATGATATAATGCTATAATTTATCACAATATCACATTACACAATGCTCCATTTCAATCATGATAAACAATTATCAAATGGTAACCGACACTTATGTCATCTCATTTATAATTACAACTTATTTCATAATCATACAACACATCTCAAAAGTATAGTATCAACTAGAAACAACAACCAAGTTGTAATATTAATCATACTAGTTTACAATTATCCATTCATCAATTTAACTATACCAGCTCGTCACACTAACACACCTTTACTATAGTTAAATCGTTAATTACACGATTAATTCACACCTTAGTAACCATAATCGACTTAAATCATTTACTATTTCAATTCTGATTCTAAGTCATTATTATGACAGATTATCACTTCTGTTATACACCTTAGTACAAATACAAACCAATTCAAACAAGAAATGAAAAACAGCATTCTGATCAGCTTGAAATCGCATCGCAACCATAGAGAGTTGTGTCGCAACCATAAATACATTGTGTCGCAATATTAAATCATCGCGTCGCGATTCCTTCCACATCGCGTCGCGATATTGATGAGTCGCGGTGCGATATCTATCGTTGCCCAGACCAGTAGCAGCTGTTGTTGCTGTTCATCTCCGAACCAAACACAATTTTTTTTACAATACAGCAAGTACCACAACAGTTGTGAGATGAATTCAAGCCTCAACAACAACTACTAACAATTATACACATATTTCAAATCTCTAATCTATAACAATCATCATATGCACATAATCAATTCCACCCAATTTATTAAAAGAGGTTCACTAAAGTATTAAGAACACTTACAATGAATAGAGGTGATGATGATGATGATGAGACAATTCAAATCCCAGCTTCAATTTGATATTAGCTTTGATTTTCCCTTGTATATGTGTGTGTTTTTAAGTTATGTTTGGGAATGAAAATAGAAGCTTGTGAAGCTTAAAACCTGTTTCTGAAACCGACTCAATCGCGTCGCGATCCAATCCAATCGTGTCGCGATCACTCACTGAATCGCGTCGCGATCCATCTCAGATCGCGTCGCAATCCCAACTTATTCAGGCCCAGTAACTTTCATTAATTACACTTTCTACCCCAAACTTATAACACTATTTCTTAATACTTAAATAATATTATATATATATATATATATATATATATATATTTTTAAATGAGGAAATAATATAAAACATCTAGGCCCGATTTACCGTTGTTACAAATCTCTCCCCCTTAAAAGATTTCATCCTCGAAATCTGTTTACACTCAACTCGTCTAGTGTAATATAATCACATACATCTTATTGTACATTAATCCTCAAGAGCAACTTACAATTAAACTTATATTGTTTCAATTCTTTCCGTATGCACATATCCTAATGTACATGTTTCTGTCTTTCACCCCTATACAAGATTCTTACAACCAGAAATTAGCAACATGCTAAAATCTTGGACAACTTGTCTTTTTGACAACTAGGATAACAACAACAACCAACAACAGTGATTATAACTACAATACACATGTCAATACTTAAAAATTTAAATTTAGTTCATAGTTAGCAACTTAGCTAATATTCACATATTAGTTCAACCATATAAAATTCTTTACTCAAAAGTAATCAGGATTTATATCACCTTAATAAGCAAAGTAGAGATCACACACCGTAGGTAAAACGTCATCAAGAAGTACATTTTTAAATCAGCACATGTACTACCACACCGTATTACCTACATTCACCGACCTCTACATTGAATTATTTCAATTTGTAATTTTCCTTTGGATTACAATTCATCATTTCATTCAGTCATCAAATATATAGCAATTTATTTGATTTCACACTTCTTTGTAATAATGGAAATATAATTGTAACACCCGTCAAATTAGGACTATATTTAGTGCCTAATCATATGTGCAAATACATGTAATTAGGATTAATTATATGTATCATTTTGTGTATTGATATATTCTAATATATGTACACACGTACGCGATTTGATTAAATCGTGCGTTTTCATATCGGGCGGATCCCGACACAATACTTCAGACGTTGGTGACAAACAATAAAAATTAATGTGGATTTATCCAAACAAACATTATCTACTTTAATATATTACTTTAATATATTACACGATTACACGTTTTATTAAAACATAACTGTAAGCAACGAAAACGTGCGAAACGCGCCCGACGGATGAGATAAAGTCAAAGTATATCTTATAACTCACTAATGAGTATTTTAAAGAAATACTTCAAGTAAAAATATCATACTTTAAATCGTTAACAAAAAGTATTATATAAAACGTTATACGATTAACTAAAACGTAAAACGATCGGGTAGACAAACACCGAGCCTAACGTAACTTTTGGGAAATGAATTAAACAACTACTTGGGGGTGGGACCCACGAAATTTGTGCAGAAAATCTGCCCCAAGAGCCCACCCCATGCCTTTGACTCTTCTTTCCTTTATCACTTACACACTCAACCCCCCCCCCCCCCATTCCTTCTCATCTACACACACACTCCCTTCCCTTTCACCCACTAATTTCTCTGCCCTCTCTCTCTAAAAACGAACCACCACTCTCCTCCTTCATCTCTTCCAAGAACCACCACCACGAACCACCACAATCTAACACCATCTCGATCGGTTTTACAAGCACGAAGCCAAAGAAGACAGCAGCAGCCCTCCTTCAACCTTTTCGACTCTTAAACTGCATTTCTTTGGTATAACTCTCTAAACCTTCTTTATGTTTACTTGGATAACATATATAAACATGCTAGACTTGGCCTCACCACTGATTATGTCCAAGAACACCTCAAAAATCGTTTGAATATACGGTTACCCATTGGATAATAGCTTTACCCACTGGACAATAAAATAGATCGACTTAGATCGGCAATATCTGACCTATAACTTAACGAAATCTCATGTTTCTTGGCTCCAAAATGAAGTTCATTGAGTCTAGTTTCATAATCTGTAAAGGTCATAAATTAGTTCGTCCATTTGATATTTTTGAGAAAAGAAAATAAAGTACATGCACAGCCTGTGTTTCCTGACCAAAACTTTAGTCAAATGGAAAGAGACATATATCGAAAGATACATAGCAAAAATCGATGAAACTAGTTGAAAAAGTTAGATAATTTCGTTAGCTTTAATTCCCCTATTTACTCATCTGGTGAAGTTTAGTAAAACTTTAGTTATGAATTTTCAAATGAACACATGTCACCGAACTCACTGTTTCGACACCCGACACTTTCCAAATTTTTATCTCGAGTTCTGTTTATCCATTTCACATGTAAAAATATGATTTAGAAAGCTAAGACATAGAGGAACAACATATAAAAATTTCATAAATTTTTACGGAGTCATACTTAGTCAAATAATCGAAAGAAATTGAGTGAAAAATGTAACTGCACAACAAACTCTCTGTCCGAGAATGCCCAAATCCGACAATGCCCATTGTCGGATTAGCATTCCGTGAATACTATTGTTGGACAAAAACAATTCCGTGAATGCTTCTATTGTCGGACCAAACCTTTCCGTGAATACTCATTGTCGCATGGAATTGTTGGATCCAGATCTTAAGTGTTGGATAATGCATGACCCGCAATCTCATTGTCGGACCTAAAACATACCCGTGAATGTCCATTGTCGGATCCATATTCACGGATCCGACTTGCTATTATCGGATGACCCGTGACCCGAAACCATTATTGTCGGACAAATATATTCTTGGATAAAACCTCATTGTCGGACTTAATATATCCATGAATAACTCATTGTCGGATAATTAAACATTTACATACGTAAATAAAACTATCATTGTCAGATAAACACACTTACCAAAACCTTATTGTCGGATGCCCATTCACGCATATATATCTATATATATACATATACATTTCCTGAGTGATATTGTCGGATAAATAAAACCCATATAAAACACCTACTGTCGAACACCAATCATGAACATATATATACATATAAAATTCTTATTGTCATATATACTATTCTTCAAACAATATATAAGAAAACCCTACGGGAAAGTTACAAATAAAGCTAAACGAATCACCAACGGGCCGTACATACTTTTAACACAAACCAAATATATTTGGACATAACTAGTGGGATGAACACTAGCATGGATGGTCTTACGGGACATCTACTTATATAACCTTATATGTCTAGGACATTAGAAGGTTACGGGTTCGAAGAACCTACCAGTTGTTTAGCACTCGACTCACGTTTATTGACATAAACGCAAAGACTCAGGTGAGTCTCATAGCCCCTCTTTACTGTTTTTACCCAGGGGTGGGGATACATGCTCAGATTTGTTTTACATGTGAACACAAGTACAAAAACCACGATATATTGATTGCATGAGTTTGTTTTATCTAATCATGAAGTCCCTCACAACATAGTTTGTTTATATTGCGATAGCATGAATGTTAGTGTATGGTACCATATGGGATTGACAATCCCCGTCCGGGGTAGTCGCGCTACCACGACTGCGGTCGAACGGACGCGTTTTCATTTGTTCATACAGGTGTAGATTAGGCACATGCCGGGGGCAAACTCGATTAGGTCCTTGAATGTGGATCTTGACACACTCAGTTAAGCTCAAACTATGTGCTCATGGCAATAATATACACTCATATTTTATTTGCATGTTTGCAAATCACTAAACTAAATCTTGTGGTTCATAACATGGATTTCATCAACTTACACCTGTGAGCTCACCAGCTTTTTTTAGCTGACCTTTTAGCATGTATTCTCAGGTACCCAGCAGTAGTAGATCTGCTCAGGACTTAATAGCTCGAGTCGCATTCAGATAACAGAAGATTCCTATGCATTTCTATATTTTGTACAATTAGATATGCCTTAGAATCTTTTACATGTAGCTAAGGGCTTTTGTAACAAGAACAACAATGTAAAACTTTTATATTATCTATGTAATGGTTTTAAACGACGCATTTAGAGTCGTTCGCTTTATCTTATGTGCTTTGTTATTGATTAGTAACACCCAAATCTTGCTTCCGCTAAACAATAAATTTGGGGGTGTTATAGATTGGTATCAGAGCCTAAGGTTATAGTGAACTAGGTTGCATTTAGTGAGCCTAGACTATGACCGTTAGGCAGTATTCCTCATTAAGTATGATTAGGTTCAGTGACTGCATTGTATTAGTTTAATTTAACATAGCCTGATCAACTATGTACAATTAAAAGAATATGATGTGAAACCTGAAAGGAATCATGACTGAACAGGATACACTAGTTGACTCTGACCACGAGAGAAACCGGGACTCAAACTTGTCTGTGTTAGACACCCTAGACTATTATGTGATATACATATATATACATAGATAGGCCTCGTTCTCACTCTATATCCTAGGCTATATTATATATGTATTATATATGAATATAGGCCTCACTTTCTCTAAACGCTTTGTCTCAGAATGGCAAACTCACCACACAATTCATCATACACTCAATCTGGGTCGCAGAACCCGAGGGTAGCTAGGAGGAACAACAGGTTGCCTCGAGCTGGCCCATATCCAAACAACCTCACTCTATCGGCCTTGGCCGCTAGACTAGACCGTCAGGAACAACGACTTGGCGCTATGGATATCGAACTTCAAGAAACCAACGAAAACTGGAGACTCACATCACTTGAACGCATCAATCAAGTCTCCGAGGATCACGAACACACAATCAACCACATGAACACCCTTGACAATCGTCTGGGTGAAACCATCGAAACCATGGAGGTTGTCCACAATCAAGTGATTGGCAACCGAAATGAAATCTCCATCCTACAATCAAGGCTGAACCAGTGCGAGACACGTCTAAGGGAAGCCGAGGACGCCCTCCGAATGGTTAGCAGACTTGCAGAATCTGTGGACCATCTCACCACACTACTGCCACAACTCAATCTACGCCAGGATTAGCTTAGGCTGAACCTGTACCTTATTATGCTTTCATAGGACCTATGTAATGCGAACCGGATGTAACAATTCCTAGTACCTTTTGTACTCCCCATATTATGTAGTCTTTTGAGAAACTCTTATCAGTCGAACCGGATGTAACAATTTCTGATGCTTTTGTAAGACTTTTAAGTCATGACTCTCGAGACTCTAACTAGAGATTTTCTATGATCAATCAGCTTCATGTTATGTATTGACAGTTTCTTCCACTGTTTCTACTTTATGATTATTTCTTATAATGTCGCATATTACCGCTTAAATATGTGTACACCCATCGAGCTTATTATTTTGGTACTATTTCTTATGTACCTTTCATTTATCTTTTGAAGAACTATGCCGCCAAAGAAGAAGAGTTACAGTGATGCTGAGCTTGCTGCCATAGTTTCCCGAGCTGTGGCCGAATCCCTAGCCACTCGAGACTCCCCTCAAAACTCAAGCAGGAATACTGAGACTCCCGAAGTCACACCTGTTGTCAAACCTTGTTCCTACAAGGACTTCCTCAGCTGCAAACCGCTGAACTTCAAGGGCACGGAAGGTGCCATCGGTCTAATCAGATGGATCGAGAGGACCGAGTCTGTCTTCAGCCTGTGCAACTGCACGGAAGACAACAAGGTCAAATTTGCTGCTTACACCTTTCAAGAAGGTGCTTTAACCTGGTGGAACACTCATGCCAGTTCTGTGGGGATCGAGGTAGCTAACCAACTTCCCTGGGCAGAGCTGAAGAAAATGCTAAGGGATGAATACTGTCCCACTGAAGAACTCCACAGGTTGGAGGAAGAATTCTGGCACTTGACTGTGCAAGGTAACGACATTGCTGGATACACCACAAAATTCCAGCAACTTGCTCTCCTATGTCCGGGTTTGGTTGACACGGACGAAAAACGCATCAAGAAGTACATCCGCGGCCTTCCCAAGAGCATTCAGGGAAATGTCGCCTCATCACGACCAACCACCATCCACAGTGCCATTCGGCTGGCACATGAACTCATGGCTATGATTGTCAGTCGTGAAACATCAACTACCTCCTCTAACAACAAGAGGAAATTTTCTGGAAACCCTAACAACCACCAACCTCCAAGAAGCCCGAGACTGTCAGGGCTTACTCCTCCGGAACTGGGGAAAAGAAAGGTTACACCGGGAGCAAACCTCATTGCTCAAAGTGTGACCGTCACCACGAGGGTCCTTGCAGTACTCCTTGCAACAACTGCAAGAGGTACGGGCATTCTAGCAAGGACTGCCGAGCCCCTAGAACCAACAACAACACCAGCAACAATAATAACTATCACAACAACAACCGCAACAACAATAACTCCAACCAACCCCGAACCTGCTTTGAATGCGGTCTCACCGGGCACTTCAGAAATGACTGCCCGAAACTGAAGAATGGAAACAATAACAATAACAATGCAAGGGGAAGAGCCTTCATTCTGAATTCGGGGGATGCCCGTCAAGACCCGAACGTGGTCACGGGTATGTTCCTCCTCAACAATCTTACTGCCTCTGTTCTTTTTGATACCGGTGCTGATAGAAGTTTTATTTCCCATGAATTTTGCCCACTACTTGACATCATTCCTGTTGCATTAGACAATAAGTATATTGTTGAATTAGCTAATGGTAAACTCATTGAGACCAACAGTGTGATACCTAATTGCACACTAAATCTCGCTGACGAACTTTTCTCTATTGACCTTATACCCGTCGAGATCGGAAGCTTTGACATCATTGTCGGAATGGACTGGTTGTCCAAATACCGAGCTGAGATCATTTGTTTTGAAAAAGTCATCCGTATTCCTCTCGCTACTGGTAGAACCTTAGTCATACAAGGGGAGACCGGCAGGACGGGACTGAACATCATCTCTTGTCTGAAAACCCGAAAGTTTCTCAGAAAGGGGTATCCTGCCATCCTCGCACACATCACAGAGAAAAAGTCAGAAGAGAAACGAATCGAGGATGTGCCAATCGTTAGAGACTTTCCCGAAGTCTTTCCGGAAGAACTACCTGGTCTACCTCCGACTAGACAGGTTGAGTTCTCAATCGATCTTATACCGGGTGCCGCGCCAGTAGCCCGAGCACCTTACCGCTTAGCCCCATCCGAACTTCAGGAGCTTTCTACACAGCTACAGGAGCTCCTGGATCGAGGATTCATTAGGCCGAGTTCCTCACCTTGGGGAGCTCCGGTCTTATTTGTGAAAAAGAAGGACGGTTCCTTCCGAATGTGTATCGACTACCGGGAATTGAACAAATTGACCGTCAAAAACAGGTATCCACTCCCTCGTATCGATGACCTATTTGACCAGCTACAAGGGTCGAGTATTTATTCGAAGATCGACCTTCGGTCAGGATATCATCAACTCCGAGTTCGAAACACCGACATTCCAAAAACAGCTTTTCGAACTCGCTACGGGCATTACGAATTCCAAGTGATGCCATTCGGCTTAACCAACGCACCGGCAGTATTCATGGATCTGATGAATCGGGTGTGCAAACCTTATCTTGACAAATTCGTCATTGTCTTTATCCCATGACATCCTCATATACTCGCGAAACGATCAAGAACATGCGCAACATCTTAAAACCATTCTAGAATTACTCAGACACGAGGAGTTATATGCCAAATTCTCCAAGTGTGAATTCTGGATAGAATCCGTTCAATTCCTTGGGCATGTTATCAATAGTCAAGGAATCCATGTTGATCCATCAAAAATAGAAGCCATCAAAAACTGGCAAGCGCCAACCACTCCCACCGAGGTACGCCAATTCTTGGGGTTGGCCGGGTACTATCGGCGATTCATTGAGAATTTCTCAAAAATAGCTCAACCACTCACAACCCTGACTCAGAAAGACAAAAAGTTCAACTGGACTGATAAACAAGAGTCAGCATTCCAACTTCTGAAACAAAAGCTTTGCAGTGCTCCGATTCTATCTTTACCCGAAGGCACTGATGACTTCGTGGTATACTGCGATGCTTCTCATCAAGGTCTCGGTTGCGTGCTGATGCAACGGGACAAAGTGATTGCTTACGCTTCACGAAAACTCAAAATTCATGAAAAGAACTACACCACCCACGATCTTGAGTTGGGAGCTGTTGTCTTTGCTCTCAAAATCTGGAGGCATTACCTCTACGGCACTAAGTGCACCATCTTTACCGACCACAAAAGCCTCCAGCACATCTTTGACCAAAAGGATCTCAACATGAGACAACGTCGGTGGGTCGAATTACTCACAGATTATGACTGCGAGATCCGTTATCACCCTGGCAAGGCAAATGTTGTTGCCGATGCCATCAGCCGTAAGGAGCGTGTAAAACCACTTCGAGTCCGAGCTCTCAGTATGACAATTCATAATGACCTCACCATTCAGATTCACACTGCCCAACTCGAAGCCTTGAAACCCGAGAATGTTAAGAATGAAGCCTTGCGAGGCATGGATAAGCAATTTGAAATCAAACCTAATGGAGTTAGGTACTTCATGAACCGAATCTGGTTGCCTGCCTTTGGAAACCTGCGAGACTTAGTGATGGATGAAGCTCACAAGTCCAAATATTCTATCCATCCTGGATCCGATAAAATGTATCACGGCATCAAGGAATTCTATTGGTGGCCGAACATGAAAGCCGAAATTGCCGGCTATGTCAGCAAATGCCTTACCTGTTCCAAGGTCAAGGTTGAACATCAAAAACCTTCCGGATTGCTCCAACAACCCAATATTCCCGAGTGGAAATGGGAGCAAATCACTATGGACTTCATAACCAAATTACCCAAATCACCGAGCGGTTGCGATACCATTTGGGTGATAGTCGATCGTCTCACTAAATCCGCTCACTTTCTTGCAATCAAGGAAACCGATAAAATGGAGCGCCTTTCACAAATCTATGTCAAGGAGATCGTTACTCGACACGGTGTCCCAATCTCAATTATCTCCGACAGAGACGCTCGTTTCACATCTCACTTCTGGCAATCACTTCATAAATCATTGGGTACTCATCTCGATATGAGTACCGCGTACCATCCTCAAACCGATGGCCAAAGTGAACGAACCATCCAAACACTCGAAGATATGCTACGAGCTTGCGTAGTTGATTTCGGTGCCAACTGGGAAAGACATCTGCCATTGTGCGAGTTTTCCTACAACAACAGCTATCATGCCAGCATAAAAGCTGCACCATTCGAGGCACTTTACGGTCGTAAGTGCCGATCACCGATTTGTTGGACCGAAGTGGGAGACAGCCAACTCACTGGTCCCGAGCTCATACACGAAACCACAGAGAAAACCTCTGAAATTCAGAACCGACTCAAAGCCGCCCGTGATCGTCAGAAAAGTTATGCTGACGTGAGACGCAAACCACTCGAGTTCTAAGTTGGGGATCGAGAACTCTTGAAAGTATCGCCGTGGAAAGGCGTGATTCGTTTTGGCAGACGCGGAAAGCTAAACCCCAGGTACATTGGACCTTTCGAGATCCTTGAAAGGATCGGCCCAGTGGCTTATCGATTGCAACTGCCGTCCGAACTCAGCAGTGTGCACCCTACCTTTCACATTTCAAATTTAAAGAAATGTCTGTCTGATGAGACACTTATTATCCCCCTTGACGAGATTCGCGTCAATGAAAAGCTTCACTTTGTTGAAGAACCTATTGAAATCATGGACCGTGAGGTCAAACAACTTAAACAAAGTCGTATTCCCATCGTCAGAGTCCGGTGGAATTCGCGGCGTGGTCCGGAATTCACTTGGGAACGGGAAGACCAAATGCGACTCAAATATCCACACTTGTTCACGGACTCCCCTCATACCACGACTCAGAACTAAATTTCGGGACGAAATTCTTTTAACAAGGGGAGAATGTAATACCCGTCAAATTAGGACTATATTTAGTGCCTAATCATATGTGCAAATACATGTAATTAGGATTAATTATATGTATCATTTTGTGTATTGATATATTCTAATATATGTACACACGTACGCGATTTGATTAAATCGTGCGTTTTCATATCGGGCGGATCCCGACACAATACTTCAGACGTTGGTGACAAACAATCAAAAATAATGTGGATTTATCCAAACAAACATTATCTACTTTAATATATTACTTTAATATATTACACGATTACACGTTTTATTAAAACGTAACTGTAAGCAACGAAAACGTGCGAAACGCGCCCGACGGATGAGATAAAGTCAAAGTATATCTTATAACTCACTAATGAGTATTTTAAAGAAATACTTCAAGTAAAAATATCATACTTTAAATCGTTAACAAAAAGTATTATATAAAACGTTATACGATTAACTAAAACGTAAAACGATCGGGTAGACGAACACCGAGCCTAACGTAACTTTTGGGAAATGAATTAAACAACTACTTGGGGGTGGGACCCACGAAATTTGTGCAGAAAATCTGCCCCAAGAGCCCACCCCATGCCTTTGACTCTTCTTTCCTTTATCACTTACACACTCAACCCCCCCCCCCCATTCCTTCTCATCTACACACACACTCCCTTCCCTTTCACCCACTAATTTCTCTGCCCTCTCTCTCTAAAAACGAACCACCACTCTCCTCCTTCATCTCTTCCAAGAACCACCACCACGAACCACCACAATCTAACACCATCTCGATCGGTTTTACAAGCACGAAGCCAAAGAAGACAGCAGCAGCCCTCCTTCAACCTTTTCGACTCTTAAACTGCATTTCTTTGGTATAACTCTCTAAACCTTCTTTATGTTTACTTGGATAACATATATAAACATGCTAGACTTGGCCTCACCACTGATTATGTCCAAGAACACCTCAAAAATCGTTTGAATATACGGTTACCCATTGGATAATAGCTTTACCCACTGGACAATAAAATAGATCGACTTAGATCGGCAATATCTGACCCATAACTTAACGAAATCTCATGTTTCTTGGCTCCAAAATGAAGTTCATTGAGTCTAGTTTCATAATCTGTAAAGGTCATAAATTAGTTCGTCCATTTGATATTTTTGAGAAAAGAAAATAAAGTACATGCACAGCCTGTGTTTCCTGACCAAAACTTCAGTCAAATGGAAAGAGACATATATCGAAAGATACATAGCAAAAATCGATGAAACTAGTTGAAAAAGTTAGATAATTTCGTTAGCTTTAATTCCCCTATTTACTCATCTGGTGAAGTTTAGTAAAACTTTAGTTATGAATTTTCAAATGAACACATGTCACCGAACTCACTGTTTCAACACCCGACACTTTCCAAATTTTTATCTCGAGTTCTGTTTATCCATTTCACATGTAAAAATATGATTTAGAAAGCTAAGACATAGAGGAACAACATATAAAAATTTCATAAATTTTTACGGAGTCATACTTAGTCAAATAATCGAAAGAAATTGAGTGAAAAATGTAACTGCACAACAAACTCTCTGTCCGAGAATGCCCAAATCCGACAATGCCCATTGTCGGATTAGCATTCCGTGAATACTATTGTTGGACAAAAACAATTCCGTGAATGCTTCTATTGTCGGACCAAACCTTTCCGTGAATACTCATTGTCGCATGGAATTGTTGGATCCAGATCTTAAGTGTTGGATAATGCATGACCCGCAATCTCATTGTCGGACCTAAAACATACCCGTGAATGTCCATTGTCGGATCCATATTCACGGATCCGACTTGCTATTATCGGATGACCCGTGACCCGAAACCATTATTGTCGGACAAATATATTCTTGGATAAAACCTCATTGTCGGACTTAATATATCCATGAATAACTCATTGTCGGATAATTAAACATTTACATACGTAAATAAAACTATCATTGTCAGATAAACACACTTACCAAAACCTTATTGTCGGATGCCCATTCACGCATATATATCTATATATATACATATACATTTCCTGAGTGATATTGTCGGATAAATAAAACCCATATAAAACACCTACTGTCGAACACCAATCATGAACATATATATACATATAAAATTCTTATTGTCATATATACTATTCTTCAAACAATATATAAGAAAACCCTACGGGAAAGTTACAAATAAAGCTAAACGAATCACCAACGGGCCGTACATACTTTTAACACAAACCAAATATATTTGGACATAACTAGTGGGATGAACACTAGCATGGATGGTCTTACGGGACATCTACTTATATAACCTTATATGTCTAGGACATTAGAAGGTTACGGGTTCGAAGAACCTACCAGTTGTTTAGCACTCGACTCACGTTTATTGACATAAACGCAAAGACTCAGGTGAGTCTCATAGCCCCTCTTTACTGTTTTTACCCAGGGGTGGGGATACATGCTCAGATTTGTTTTACATGTGAACACAAGTACAAAAACCACGATATATTGATTGCATGAGTTTGTTTTATCTAATCATGAAGTCCCTCACAACATAGTTTGTTTATATTGCGATAGCATGAATGTTAGTGTATGGTACCATATGGGATTGACAATCCCCGTCCGGGGTAGTCGCGCTACCACGACTGCGGTCGAACGGACGCATTTTCATTTGTTCATACAGGTGTAGATTAGGCACATGCCGGGGGCAAACTCGATTAGGTCCTTGAATGTGGATCTTGACACACTCAGTTAAGCTCAAACTATGTGCTCATGGCAATAATATACACTCATATTTTATTTGCATGTTTGCAAATCACTAAACTAAATCTTGTGGTTCATAACATGGATTTCATCAACTTACACCTGTGAGCTCACCAGCTTTTTTTAGCTGACCTTTTAGCATGTATTCTCAGGTACCCAGCAGTAGTAGATCTGCTCAGGACTTAATAGCTCGAGTCGCATTCAGATAACAGAAGATTCCTATGCATTTCTATATTTTGTACAATTAGATATGCCTTAGAATCTTTTACATGTAGCTAAGGGCTTTTGTAACAAGAACAACAATGTAAAACTTTTATATTATCTATGTAATGGTTTTAAACGACGCATTTAGAGTCGTTCGCTTTATCTTATGTGCTTTGTTATTGATTAGTAACACCCAAATCTTGCTTCCGCTAAACAATAAATTTGGGGGTGTTATAGATTGGTATCAGAGCCTAAGGTTATAGTGAACTAGGTTGCATTTAGTGAGCCTAGACTATGACCGTTAGGCAGTATTCCTCATTAAGTATGATTAGGTTCAGTGACTGCATTGTATTAGTTTAATTTAACATAGCCTGATCAACTATGTACAATTAAAAGAATATGATGTGAAACCTGAAAGGAATCATGACTGAACAGGATACACTAGTTGACTCTGACCACGAGAGAAACCGGGACTCAAACTTGTCTGTGTTAGACACCCTAGACTATTATGTGATATACATATATATACATAGATAGGCCTCGTTCTCACTCTATATCCTAGGCTATATTATATATGTATTATATATGAATATAGGCCTCACTTTCTCTAAACGCTTTGTCTCAGAATGGCAAACTCACCACACAATTCATCATACACTCAATCTGGGTCGCAGAACCCGAGGGTAGCTAGGAGGAACAACAGGTTGCCTCGAGCTGGCCCATATCCAAACAACCTCACTCTATCGGCCTTGGCCGCTAGACTAGACCGTCAGGAACAACGACTTGGCGCTATGGATATCGAACTTCAAGAAACCAACGAAAACTGGAGACTCACATCACTTGAACGCATCAATCAAGTCTCCGAGGATCACGAACACACAATCAACCACATGAACACCCTTGACAATCGTCTGGGTGAAACCATCGAAACCATGGAGGTTGTCCACAATCAAGTGATTGGCAACCGAAATGAAATCTCCATCCTACAATCAAGGCTGAACCAGTGCGAGACACGTCTAAGGGAAGCCGAGGACGCCCTCCGAATGGTTAGCAGACTTGCAGAATCTGTGGACCATCTCACCACACTACTGCCACAACTCAATCTACGCCAGGATTAGCTTAGGCTGAACCTGTACCTTATTATGCTTTCATAGGACCTATGTAATGCGAACCGGATGTAACAATTCCTAGTACCTTTTGTACTCCCCATATTATGTAGTCTTTTGAGAAACTCTTATCAGTCGAACCGGATGTAACAATTTCTGATGCTTTTGTAAGACTTTTAAGTCATGACTCTCGAGACTCTAACTAGAGATTTTCTATGATCAATCAGCTTCATGTTATGTATTGACAGTTTCTTCCACTGTTTCTACTTTATGATTATTTCTTATAATGTCGCATATTACCGCTTAAATATGTGTACACCCATCGAGCTTATTATTTTGGTACTATTTCTTATGTACCTTTCATTTATCTTTTGAAGAACTATGCCGCCAAAGAAGAAGAGTTACAGTGATGCTGAGCTTGCTGCCATAGTTTCCCGAGCTGTGGCCGAATCCCTAGCCACTCGAGACTCCCCTCAAAACTCAAGCAGGAATACTGAGACTCCCGAAGTCACACCTGTTGTCAAACCTTGTTCCTACAAGGACTTCCTCAGCTGCAAACCGCTGAACTTCAAGGGCACGGAAGGTGCCATCGGTCTAATCAGATGGATCGAGAGGACCGAGTCTGTCTTCAGCCTGTGCAACTGCACGGAAGACAACAAGGTCAAATTTGCTGCTTACACCTTTCAAGAAGGTGCTTTAACCTGGTGGAACACTCATGCCAGTTCTGTGGGGATCGAGGTAGCTAACCAACTTCCCTGGGCAGAGCTGAAGAAAATGCTAAGGGATGAATACTGTCCCACTGAAGAACTCCACAGGTTGGAGGAAGAATTCTGGCACTTGACTGTGCAAGGTAACGACATTGCTGGATACACCACAAAATTCCAGCAACTTGCTCTCCTATGTCCGGGTTTGGTTGACACGGACGAAAAACGCATCAAGAAGTACATCCGCGGCCTTCCCAAGAGCATTCAGGGAAATGTCGCCTCATCACGACCAACCACCATCCACAGTGCCATTCGGCTGGCACATGAACTCATGGCTATGATTGTCAGTCGTGAAACATCAACTACCTCCTCTAACAACAAGAGGAAATTTTCTGGAAACCCTAACAACCACCAACCTCCAAGAAGCCCGAGACTGTCAGGGCTTACTCCTCCGGAACTGGGGAAAAGAAAGGTTACACCGGGAGCAAACCTCGTTGCTCAAAGTGTGACCGTCACCACGAGGGTCCTTGCAGTACTCCTTGCAACAACTGCAAGAGGTACGGGCATTCTAGCAAGGACTGCCGAGCCCCTAGAACCAACAACAACACCAGCAACAATAATAACTATCACAACAACAACCGCAACAACAATAACTCCAACCAACCCCGAACCTGCTTTGAATGCGGTCTCACCGGGCACTTCAGAAATGACTGCCCGAAACTGAAGAATGGAAACAATAACAATAACAATGCAAGGGGAAGAGCCTTCATTCTGAATTCGGGGGATGCCCGTCAAGAACCGAACGTGGTCACGGGTATGTTCCTCCTCAACAATCTTACTGCCTCTGTTCTTTTTGATACCGGTGCTGATAGAAGTTTTATTTCCCATGAATTTTGCCCACTACTTGACATCATTCCTGTTGCATTAGACAATAAGTATATTGTTGAATTAGCTAATGGTAAACTCATTGAGACCAACAGTGTGATACCTAATTGCACACTAAATCTCGCCGATGAACTTTTCTCTATTGACCTTATACCCGTCGAGATCGGAAGCTTTGACATCATTGTCGGAATGGACTGGTTGTCCAAATACCGAGCTGAGATCATTTGTTTTGAAAAAGTCGTCCGTATTCCTCTCGCTGCTGGTAGAACCTTAGTCATACAAGGGGAGACCGGCAGGACGGGACTGAACATCATCTCTTGTCTGAAAACCCGAAAGTTTCTCAGAAAGGGGTATCCTGCCATCCTCGCACACATCACAGAGAAAAAGTCAGAAGAGAAACGAATCGAGGATGTGCCAATCGTTAGAGACTTTCCCGAAGTCTTTCCGGAAGAACTACCTGGTCTACCTCCGACTAGACAGGTTGAGTTCTCAATCGATCTTATACCGGGTGCCGCGCCAGTAGCCCGAGCACCTTACCGCTTAGCCCCATCCGAACTTCAGGAGCTTTCTACACAGCTACAGGAGCTCCTGGATCGAGGATTCATTAGGCCGAGTTCCTCACCTTGGGGAGCTCCGGTCTTATTTGTGAAAAAGAAGGACGGTTCCTTCCGAATGTGTATCGACTACCGGGAATTGAACAAATTGACCGTCAAAAACAGGTATCCACTCCCTCGTATCGATGACCTATTTGACCAGCTACAAGGGTCGAGTATTTATTCGAAGATCGACCTTCGGTCAGGATATCATCAACTCCGATTTCGCAACACCGACATTCCAATAACAGCTTTTCGAACTCGCTACGGGCATTACGAATTCCAAGTGATGCCATTCGGCTTAACCAACGCACCGGCAGTATTCATGGATCTGATGAATCGGGTGTGCAAACCTTATCTTGACAAATTTGTCATTGTCTTTATCCCATGACATCCTCATATACTCGCGAAACGATCAAGAACATGCGCAACATCTTAAAACCATTCTAGAATTACTCAGACACGAGGAGTTATATGCCAAATTCTCCAAGTGTGAATTCTGGATAGAATCCGTTCAATTCCTTGGGCATGTTGTCAATAGTCAAGGAATCCATGTTGATCCATCAAAAATAGAAGCCATCAAAAACTGGCAAGCGCCAACCACTCCCACCGAGGTACGCCAATTCTTGGGGTTGGCCGGGTACTATCGGCGATTCATTGAGAATTTCTCAAAAATAGCTCAACCACTCACAACCCTGACTCAGAAAGACAAAAAGTTCAACTGGACTGATAAACAAGAGTCAGCATTCCAACTTCTGAAACAAAAGCTTTGCAGTGCTCCGATTCTATCTTTACCCGAAGGCACTGATGACTTCGTGGTATACTGCGATGCTTCTCATCAAGGTCTCGGTTGCGTGCTGATGCAACGGGACAAAGTGATTGCTTACGCTTCACGAAAACTCAAAATTCATGAAAAGAACTACACCACCCACGATCTTGAGTTGGGAGCTGTTGTCTTTGCTCTCAAAATCTGGAGGCATTACCTCTACGGCACTAAGTGCACCATCTTTACCGACCACAAAAGCCTCCAGCACATCTTTGACCAAAAGGATCTCAACATGAGACAACGTCGGTGGGTCGAATTACTCACAGATTATGACTGCGAGATCCGTTATCACCCTGGCAAGGCAAATGTTGTTGCCGATGCCATCAGCCGTAAGGAGCGTGTAAAACCACTTCGAGTCCGAGCTCTCAGTATGACAATTCATAATGACCTCACCATTCAGATTCACACTGCCCAACTCGAAGCCTTGAAACCCGAGAATGTTAAGAATGAAGCCTTGCGAGGCATGGATAAGCAATTTGAAATCAAACCTAATGGAGTTAGGTACTTCATGAACCGAATCTGGTTGCCTGCCTTTGGAAACCTGCGAGACTTAGTGATGGATGAAGCTCACAAGTCCAAATATTCTATCCATCCTGGATCCGATAAAATGTATCACGGCATCAAGGAATTCTATTGGTGGCCGAACATGAAAGCCGAAATTGCCGGCTATGTCAGCAAATGCCTTACCTGTTCCAAGGTCAAGGTTGAACATCAAAAACCTTCCGGATTGCTCCAACAACCCAATATTCCCGAGTGGAAATGGGAGCAAATCACTATGGACTTCATAACCAAATTACCCAAATCACCGAGCGGTTGCGATACCATTTGGGTGATAGTCGATCGTCTCACTAAATCCGCTCACTTTCTTGCAATCAAGGAAACCGATAAAATGGAGCGCCTTTCACAAATCTATGTCAAGGAGATCGTTACTCGACACGGTGTCCCAATCTCAATTATCTCCGACAGAGACGCTCATTTCACATCTCACTTCTGGCAATCACTTCATAAATCATTGGGTACTCGTCTCGATATGAGTACCGCGTACCATCCTCAAACCGATGGCCAAAGTGAACGAACCATCCAAACACTCGAAGATATGCTACGAGCTTGCGTAGTTGATTTCGGTGCCAACTGGGAAAGACATCTGCCATTGTGCGAGTTTTCCTACAACAACAGCTATCATGCCAGCATAAAAGCTGCACCATTCGAGGCACTTTACGGTCGTAAGTGCCGATCACCGATTTGTTGGACCGAAGTGGGAGACAGCCAACTCACTGGTCCCGAGCTCATACACGAAACCACAGAGAAAACCTCTGAAATTCAGAACCGACTCAAAGCCGCCCGTGATCGTCAGAAAAGTTATGCTGACGTGAGACGCAAACCACTCGAGTTCCAAGTTGGGGATCGAGTACTCTTGAAAGTATCGCCGTGGAAAGGCGTGATTCGTTTTAGCAGACGCGGAAAGCTAAACCCCAGGTACATTGGACCTTTCGAGATCCTTGAAAGGATCGGCCCAGTGGCTTATCGATTGCAACTGCCGTCCGAACTCAGCAGTGTGCACCCTACCTTTCACATTTCAAATTTAAAGAAATGTCTGTCTGATGAGACACTTATTATCCCCCTTGACGAGATTCGCGTCAATGAAAAGCTTCACTTTGTTGAAGAACCTATTGAAATCATGGACCGTGAGGTCAAACAACTTAAACAAAGTCGTATTCCCATCGTCAGAGTCCGGTGGAATTCGCGGCGTGGTCCGGAATTCACTTGGGAACGGGAAGACCAAATGCGACTCAAATATCCACACTTGTTCACGGACTCCCCTCATACCACGACTCAGAACTAAATTTCGGGACGCAATTCTTTTAACAAGGGGAGAATGTAATACCCGTCAAATTAGGACTATATTTAGTGCCTAATCATATGTGCAAATACATGTAATTAGGATTAATTATATGTATCATTTTGTGTATTGATATATTCTAATATATGTACACACGTACGCGATTTGATTAAATCGTGCGTTTTCATATCGGGCGGATCCCGACACAATACTTCAGACGTTGGTGACAAACAATCAAAAATAATGTGGATTTATCCAAACAAACATTATCTACTTTAATATATTACTTTAATATATTACACGATTACACGTTTTATTAAAACGTAACTGTAAGCAACGAAAACGTGCGAAACGCGCCCGACGGATGAGATAAAGTCAAAGTATATCTTATAACTCACTAATGAGTATTTTAAAGAAATACTTCAAGTAAAAATATCATACTTTAAATCGTTAACAAAAAGTATTATATAAAACGTTATACGATTAACTAAAACGTAAAACGATCGGGTAGACGAACACCGAGCCTAACGTAACTTTTGGGAAATGAATTAAACAACTACTTGGGGGTGGGACCCACGAAATTTGTGCAGAAAATCTGCCCCAAGAGCCCACCCCATGCCTTTGACTCTTTCTTCCTTTATCACTTACACACTCAACCCCCCCCCCCCCCATTCCTTCTCATCTACACACACACTCCCTTCCCTTTCACCCACTAATTTCTCTGCCCTCTCTCTCTAAAAACGAACCACCACTCTCCTCCTTCATCTCTTCCAAGAACCACCACCACGAACCACCACAATCTAACACCATCTCGATCGGTTTTACAAGCACGAAGCCAAAGAAGACAGCAGCAGCCCTCCTTCAACCTTTTCGACTCTTAAACTGCATTTCTTTGGTATAACTCTCTAAACCTTCTTTATGTTTACTTGGATAACATATATAAACATGCTAGACTTGGCCTCACCACTGATTATGTCCAAGAACACCTCAAAAATCGTTTGAATATACGGTTACCCATTGGATAATAGCTTTACCCACTGGACAATAAAATAGATCGATTTATATCGGCAATATCTGACCCATAACTTAACGAAATCTCATGTTTCTTGGCTCCAAAATGAAGTTCATTGAGTCTAGTTTCATAATCTGTAAACCTCATAAATTAGTTCGTCCATCTGATATTTTTAAGAAAAGAAAATAAAGTACATGCACAGCCTGTGTTTCCTGACCAAAACTTCAGTCAAATGGAAAGAGACATATATCGAAAGATACATAGCAAAAATCGATGAAACTAGTTGAAAAAGTTAGATAATTTCGTTAGCTTTAATTCCCCTATTTACTCATCTGGTGAAGTTTAGTAAAACTTTAGTTATGAATTTTCAAATGAACACATGTCACCGAACTCACTGTTTCGACACCCGACACTTTCCAAATTTTTATCTCGAGTTTTGTTTATCCATTTCACATGTAAAAATATGATTTAGAAAGCTAAGACATAGAGGAACAACATATAAAAATTTCATAAATTTTTACGGAGTCATACTTAGTCAAATAATCGAAAGAAATCGAGTGAAAAATGTAACTGCACAACAAACTCTCTGTCCGAGAATGCCCAAATCCGACAATGCCCATTGTCGGATTAGCATTCCGTGAATACTATTGTTGGACAAAAACAATTCCGTGAATGCTTCTATTGTCGGACCAAACCTTTCCGTGAATACTCATTGTCGCATGGAATGGTTGGATCCAGATCTTAAGTGTTGGATAATGCATGACCCGCAATCTCATTGTCGGACCTAAAACATACCCGTGAATGTCCATTGTCGGATCCATATTCACGGATCCGACTTGCTATTATCGGATGACCCGTGACCCGAAACCATTATTGTCGGACAAATATATTCTTGGATAAAACCTCATTGTCGGACTCAATATATCCATGAATAACTCATTGTCGGATAATTAAACATTTACATACGTAAATAAAACTATCATTGTCGGATAAACACACTTACCAAAACCTTATTGTCGGATGCCCATTCACGCATATATATCTATATATATACATATACATTTCCTGAGTGATATTGTCGGATAAATAAAACCCATATAAAACACCTACTGTCGAACACCAATCATGAACATATATATACATATAAAATTCTTATTGTCATATATACTATTCTTCAAACAATATATAAGAAAACCCTACGGGAAAGTTACAAATAAAGCTAAACGAATCACCAACGGGCCGTACATACTTTTAACACAAACCAAATATATTTGGACATAACTAGTGGGATGAACACTAGCATGGATGGTCTTACGGGACATCTACTTATATAACCTTATATGTCTAGGACATTAGAAGGTTACGGGTTCGAAGAACCTACCAGCTGTTTAGCACTCGACTCACGTTTATTGACATAAACGCAAAGACTCAGGTGAGTCTCATAGCCCCTCTTTACTGTTTTTACCCAGGGGTGGGGATACATGCTCAGATTTGTTTTACATGTGAACACAAGTACAAAAACCACGATATATTGATTGCATGAGTTTGTTTTATCTAATCATGAAGTCCCTCACAACATAGTTTGTTTATATTGCGATAGCGTGAATGTTAGTGTATGGTACCATATGGGATTGACAATCCCCGTCCGGGGTAGTCGCGCTACCACGATTGCGGTCGAACGGACGCATTTTCATTTGTTCATACAGGTGTAGATTAGGCACATGCCGGGGGCAAACTCGATCAGGTCCTTGAATGTGGATCCTGACACACTCAGTTAAGCTCAAACCATGTGCTCATGGCAATAATATACACTCATATTTTATTTGCATGTTTGCAAATCACTAAACTAAATCTTGTGGTTCATAACATGGATTTCATCAACTTACACCTGTGAGCTCACCAGCTTTTTTTAGCTGACCTTTTAGCATGTATTCTCAGGTACCCAGCAGTAGTAGATCTGCTCAGGACTTAATAGCTCGAGTCGCATTCAGATAACAGAAGATTCCTATGCATTTCTATATTTTGTACAATTAGATATGCCTTAGAATCTTTTACATGTAGCTAAGGGCTTTTGTAACAAGAACAACAATGTAAAACTTTTATATTATCTATGTAATGGTTTTAAACGACGCATTTAGAGTCGTTCGCTTTATCTTATGTGCTTTGTTATTGATTAGTAACACCCAAATCTTGCTTCCGCTAAACAATAAATTTGGGGGTGTTACAGATTGGTATCAGAGCCTAAGGTTATAGTGAACTAGGTTGCATTTAGTGAGCCTAGACTATGACCGTTAGGCAGTATTCCTCATTAAGTATGATTAGGTTCAGTGACTGCATTGTATTAGTTTAATTTAACATAGCCTGATCAACTATGTACAATTAAAAGAATATGATGTGAAACCTGAAAGGAATCATGACTGAACAGGATACACTAGTTGACTCTGACCACGAGAGAAATCGGGACTCAAACTTGTCTGTGTTAGACACCCTAGACTATTATGTGATATATATATATATACATAGATAGGCCTCGTTCTCACTCTATATCCTAGGCTATATTATATATGTATTATATATGAATATAGGCCTCACTTTCTCTAAACGCTTTGTCTCAGAATGGCAAACTCACCACACAATTCATCATACACTCAATCTGGGTCGCAGAACCCGAGGGTAGCTAGGAGGAACAACAGGTTGCCTCGAGCTGGCCCATATCCAAACAACCTCACTCTATCGGCCTTGGCCGCTAGACTAGACCGTCAGGAACAACGACTTGGCGCTATGGATATCGAACTTCAAGAAACCAACGAAAACTGGAGACTCACATCACTTGAACGCATCAATCAAGTCTCCGAGGATCACGAACACACAATCAACCACATGAACACCCTTGACAATCGTCTGGGTGAAACCATCGAAACCATGGAGGTTGTCCACAATCAAGTGATTGGCAACCGAAATGAAATCTCCATCCTACAGTCAAGGCTGAACCAGTGCGAGACACGTCTAAGGGAAGCCGAGGACGCCCTCCGAATGGTTAGCAGACTTGCAGAATCTGTGGACCATCTCACCACACTACTGCCACAACTCAATCTACGCCAGGATTAGCTTAGGCTGAACCTGTACCTTATTATGCTTTCATAGGACCTATGTAATGCGAACCGGATGTAACAATTCCTGGTACCTTTTGTACTCCCCATATTATGTAGTCTTTTGAGAAACTCTTATCATTCGAACCGGATGTAACAATTTCTGATGCTTTTGTAAGACTTTTAAGTCATGACTCTCGAGACTCTAACTAGAGATTTTCTATGATCAATCAGCTTCATGTTATGTATTGACAGTTTCTTCCACTGTTTCTACTTTATGATTATTTCTTATAATGTCGCATATTACTGCTTAAATATGTGTACACCCATCGAGCTTATTATTTTGGTACTATTTCTTATGTACCTTTCATTTATCTTTTGAAGAACTATGCCGCCAAAGAAGAAGAGTTACAGTGATGCTGAGCTTGCTGCCATAGTTTCCCGAGCTGTGGCCGAAGCCCTAGCCACTCGAGACTCCCCTCAAAACTCAAGCAGGAATACTGAGACTCCCGAAGTCCCACCTATTGTCAAACCTCGTTCCTACAAGGACTTCCTCAGCTGCAAACCGCTGAACTTCAAGGGCACGGAAGGTGCCATCGGTCTAATCAGATGGATCGAGAGGACCGAGTCTGTCTTCAGCCTGTGCAACTGCACGGAAGACAACAAGGTCAAATTTGCTGCTTACACCTTTCAAGAAGGTGCTTTAACCTGGTGGAACACTCATGCCAGTTCTGTGGGGATCGAGGTAGCTAACCAACTTCCCTGGGCAGAGCTGAAGAAAATGCTAAGGGATGAATATTGTCCCACTGAAGAACTCCACAGGTTGGAGGAAGAATTCTGGCACTTGACTGTGCAAGGTAACGACATTGCTGGATACACCACAAAATTCCAGCAACTTGCTCTCCTATGTCCGGGTTTGGTTGACACGGATGAAAAACGCATCAAGAAGTACATCCGCGGCCTTTCCAAGAGCATTCAGGGAAATGTCGCCTCATCACGACCAACCACCATCCACAGTGCCATTCGGCTGGCACATGAACTCATGGCTATGATTGTCAGTCGTGAAACATCAACTACCTCCTCTAACAACAAGAGGAAATTTTCTGGAAACCCTAACAACCACCAACCTCCAAGAAGCCCGAGACTGTCAGGGCTTACTCCTCCGGAACTGGGGAAAAGAAAGGTTACACCGGGAGCAAACCTCGTTGCTCAAAGTGTGACCGTCACCACGAGGGTCCTTGCAGTACTCCTTGCAACAACTGCAAGAGGTACGGGCATTCTAGCAAGGACTGCCGAGCCCCTAGAACCAACAACAACACCAGCAACAATAATAACTATCACAACAACAACCGCAACAACAATAACTCCAACCAACCCCGAACCTGCTTTGAATGCGGTCTCACCGGGCACTTCAGAAATGACTGCCCGAAACTGAAGAATGGAAACAATAACAATAACAATGCAAGGGGAAGAGCCTTCATTCTGAATTCGGGGGATGCCCGTCAAGACCCGAACGTGGTCACGGGTATGTTCCTCCTCAACAATCTTACTGCCTCTGTTCTTTTTGATACCGGTGCTGATAGAAGTTTTATTTCCCATGAATTTTGCCCACTACTTGACATCATTCCTGTTGCATTAGACAATAAGTATATTGTTGAATTAGCTAATGGTAAACTCATTGAGACCAACAGTGTGATACCTAATTGCACACTAAATCTCGCCGATGAACTTTTCTCTATTGACCTTATACCCGTCGAGATCGGAAGCTTTGACATCATTGTCGGAATGGACTGGTTGTCCAAATACCGAGCTGAGATCATTTGTTTTGAAAAAGTCGTCCGTATTCCTCTCGCTGCTGGTAGAACCTTAGTCATACAAGGGGAGACCGGCAGGACGGGACTGAACATCATCTCTTGTCTGAAAACCCGAAAGTTTCTCAGAAAGGGGTATCCTGCCATCCTCGCACACATCACAGAGAAAAAGTCAGAAGAGAAACGAATCGAGGATGTGCCAATCGTTAGAGACTTTCCCGAAGTCTTTCCGGAAGAACTACCTGGTCTACCTCCGACTAGACAGGTTGAGTTCTCAATCGATCTTATACCGGGTGCTGCGCCAGTAGCCTGAGCACCTTACCGCTTAGCCCCATCCGAACTTCAGGAGCTTTCTACACAGCTACAGGAGCTCCTGGATCGAGGATTCATTAGGCCGAGTTCCTCACCTTGGGGAGCTCCGGTCTTATTTGTGAAAAAGAAGGATGGTTCCTTCCGAATGTGTATCGACTACCGGGAATTGAACAAATTGACCGTCAAAAACAGGTATCCACTCCCTCGTATCGATGACCTATTTGACCAGCTACAAGGGTCGAGTATTTATTCGAAGATCGACCTTCGGTCAGGATATCATCAACTCCGATTTCGCAACACCGACATTCCAAAAACAGCTTTTCGAACTCGCTACGGGCATTACGAATTCCAAGTGATGCCATTCGGCTTAACCAACGCACCGGCAGTATTCATGGATCTGATGAATCGGGTGTGCAAACCTTATCTTGACAAATTTGTCATTGTCTTTATCCCATGACATCCTCATATACTCGCGAAACGATCAAGAACATGCGCAACATCTTAAAACCATTCTAGAATTACTCAGACACGAGGAGTTATATGCCAAATTCTCCAAGTGTGAATTCTGGATAGAATCCGTTCAATTCCTTGGGCATGTTGTCAATAGTCAAGGAATCCATGTTGATCCATCAAAAATAGAAGCCATCAAAAACTGGCAAGCGCCAACCACTCCCACCGAGGTACGCCAATTCTTGGGGTTGGCCGGGTACTATCGGCGATTCATTGAGAATTTCTCAAAAATAGCTCAACCACTCACAACCCTGACTTAGAAAGACAAAAAGTTCAACTGGACTGATAAACAAGAGTCAGCATTCCAACTTCTGAAACAAAAGCTTTGCAGTGCTCCGATTCTATCTTTACCCGAAGGCACTGATGACTTCGTGGTATACTGCGATGCTTCTCATCAAGGTCTCGGTTGCGTGCTGATGCAACGGGACAAAGTGATTGCTTACGCTTCACGACAACTCAAAATTCATGAAAAGAACTACACCACCCACGATCTTGAGTTGGGAGCTGTTGTCTTTGCTCTCAAAATCTGGAGGCATTACCTCTACGGCACTAAGTGCACCATCTTTACCGACCACAAAAGCCTCCAGCACATCTTTGACCAAAAGGATCTCAACATGAGACAACGTCGGTGGGTCGAATTACTCACAGATTATGACTGCGAGATCCGTTATCACCCTGGCAAGGCAAATGTTGTTGCCGATGCCATCAGCCGTAAGGAGCGTGTAAAACCACTTCGAGTCCGAGCTCTCAGTATGACAATTCATAATGACCTCACCATTCAGATTCACACTGCCCAACTCGAAGCCTTGAAACCCGAGAATGTTAAGAATGAAGCCTTGCGAGGCATGGATAAGCAATTTGAAATCAAACCTAATGGAGTTAGGTACTTCATGAACCGAATCTGGTTGCCTGCCTTTGGAAACCTGCGAGACTTAGTGATGGATGAAGCTCACAAGTCCAAATATTCTATCCATCCTGGATCCGATAAAATGTATCACGGCATCAAGGAATTCTATTGGTGGCCGAACATGAAAGCCGAAATTGCCGGCTATGTCAGCAAATGCCTTACCTGTTCCAAGGTCAAGGTTGAACATCAAAAACCTTCCGGATTGCTCCAACAACCCAATATTCCCGAGTGGAAATGGGAGCAAATCACTATGGACTTCATAACCAAATTACCCAAATCACCGAGCGGTTGCGATACCATTTGGGTGATAGTCGATCGTCTCACTAAATCCGCTCACTTTCTTGCAATCAAGGAAACCGATAAAATGGAGCGCCTTTCACAAATCTATGTCAAGGAGATCGTTACTCGACACGGTGTCCCAATCTCAATTATCTCCGACAGAGACGCTCGTTTCACATCTCACTTCTGGCAATCACTTCATAAATCATTGGGTACTCGTCTCGATATGAGTACCGCGTACCATCCTCAAACCGATGGCCAAAGTGAACGAACCATCCAAACACTCGAAGATATGCTACGAGCTTGCGTAGTTGATTTCGGTGCCAACTGGGAAAGACATCTGCCATTGTGCGAGTTTTCCTACAACAACAGCTATCATGCCAGCATAAAAGCTGCACCATTCGAGGCACTTTACGGTCGTAAGTGCCGATCACCGATTTGTTGGACCGAAGTGGGAGACAGCCAACTCACTGGTCCCGAGCTCATACACGAAACCACAGAGAAAACCTCTGAAATTCAGAACCGACTCAAAGCCGCCCGTGATCGTCAGAAAAGTTATGCTGACGTGAGACGCAAACCACTCGAGTTCCAAGTTGGGGATCGAGTACTCTTGAAAGTATCGCCGTGGAAAGGCGTGATTCGTTTTGGCAGACGCGGAAAGCTAAACCCCAGGTACATTGGACCTTTCGAGATCCTTGAAAGGATCGGCCCAGTGGCTTATCGATTGCAACTGCCGTCCGAACTCAGCAGTGTGCACCCTACCTTTCACATTTCAAATTTAAAGAAATGTCTGTCTGATGAGACACTTATTATCCCCCTTGACGAGATTCGCGTCAATGAAAAGCTTCACTTTGTTGAAGAACCTGTTGAAATCATGGACCGTGAGGTCAAACAACTTAAACAAAGTCGTATTCCCATCGTCAGAGTCCGGTGGAATTCGCGGCGTGGTCCGGAATTCACTTGGGAACGGGAAGACCAAATGCGACTCAAATATCCACACTTGTTCACGGACTCCCCTCATACCACGACTCAGAACTAAATTTCGGGATGAAATTCTTTTAACAAGGGGAGAATGTAATACCCGTCAAATTAGGACTATATTTAGTGCCTAATCATATGTGCAAATACATGTAATTAGGATTAATTATATGTATCATTTTGTGTATTGATATATTCTAATATATGTACACACGTACGCGATTTGATTAAATCGTGCGTTTTCATATCGGGCGGATCCCGACACAATACTTCAGACGTTGGTGACAAACAATCAAAAATAATGTGGATTTATCCAAACAAACATTATCTACTTTAATATATTACTTTAATATATTACACGATTACACGTTTTATTAAAACGTAACTGTAAGCAACGAAAACGTGCGAAACGTGCCCGACGGATGAGATAAAGTCAAAGTATATCTTGTAACTCACTAATGAGTATTTTAAAGAAATACTTCAAGTAAAAATATCATACTTTAAATCGTTAACAAAAAGTATTATATAAAACGTTATACGATTAACTAAAACGTAAAACGATCGGGTAGACGAACACCGAGCCTAACGTAACTTTTGGGAAATGAATTAAACAACTACTTGGGGGTGGGACCCACGAAATTTGTGCAGAAAATCTGCCCCAAGAGCCCACCCCATGCCTTTGACTCTTTCTTCCTTTATCACTTACACACTCAACCCCCCCCCCCCCCCCATTCCTTCTCATCTACACACACACTCCCTTCCCTTTCACCCACTAATTTCTCTGCCCTCTCTCTCTAAAAACGAACCACCACTCTCCTCCTTCATCTCTTCCAAGAACCACCACCACGAACCACCACAATCTAACACCATCTCGATCGGTTTTACAAGCACGAAGCCAAAGAAGACAGCAGCAGCCCTCCTTCAACCTTTTCGACTCTTAAACTGCATTTCTTTGGTATAACTCTCTAAACCTTCTTTATGTTTACTTGGATAACATATATAAACATGCTAGACTTGGCCTCACCACTGATTATGTCCAAGAACACCTCAAAAATCGTTTGAATATACGGTTACCCATTGGATAATAGCTTTACCCACTGGACAATAAAATAGATCGACTTAGATCGGCAATATCTGACCCATAACTTAACGAAATCTCATGTTTCTTGGCTCCAAAATGAAGTTCATTGAGTCTAGTTTCATAATCTGTAAACCTCATAAATTAGTTCGTCCATTTGATATTTTTAAGAAAAGAAAATAAAGTACATGCACAGCCTGTGTTTCCTGACCAAAACTTCAGTCAAATGGAAAGAGACATATATCGAAAGATACATAGCAAAAATCAATGAAACTAGTTGAAAAAGTTAGATAATTTCGTTAGCTTTAATTCCCCTATTTACTCATCTGGTGAAGTTTAGTAAAACTTTAGTTATGAATTTTCAAATGAACACATGTCACCGAACTCACTGTTTCGACACCCGACACTTTCCAAATTTTTATCTCGAGTTCTGTTTATCCATTTCACATGTAAAAATATGATTTAGAAAGCTAAGACATAGAGGAACAACATATAAAAATTTCATAAATTTTTACGGAGTCATACTTAGTCAAATAATCAAAAGAAATCGAGTGAAAAATGTAACTGCACAACAAACTCTCTGTCCGAGAATGCCCAAATCCGACAATGCCCATTGTCGGATTAGCATTCCGTGAATACTATTGTTGGACAAAAAAAATTCCGTTAATGCTTCTATTGTCGGACCAAACCTTTCCGTGAATACTCATTGTCGCATGGAATTGTTGGATCCAGATCTTAAGTGTTGGATAATGCATGACCCGCAATCTCATTGTCGGACCTAAAACATACCCGTGAATGTCCATTGTCGGATCCATATTCACGGATCCGACTTGCTATTATCGGATGACCCGTGACCCGAAACCATTATTGTCGGACAAATATATTCTTGGATAAAACCTCATTGTCGGACTCAATATATCCATGAATAACTCATTGTCGGATAATTAAACATTTATATACGTAAATAAAACTATCATTGTCGGATAAACACACTTACCAAAACCTTATTGTCGGATGCCCATTCACGCATATATATCTATATATATACATATACATTTCCTGAGTGATATTGTCGGATAAATAAAACCCATATAAAACACCTACTGTCGAACACCAATCATGAACATATATATACATATAAAATTCTTATTGTCATATATACTATTCTTCAAACAATATATAAGAAAACCCTATGGGAAAGTTACAAATAAAGCTAAACGAATCACCAACGGGCCGTACATACTTTTAACACAAACCAAATATATTTGGACATAACTAGTGGGATGAACACTAGCATGGATGGTCTTACGGGACATCTACTTATATAACCTTATATGTCTAGGACATTAGAAGGTTACGGGTTCGAAGAACCTACCAGCTGTTTAGCACTCGACTCACGTTTATTGACATAAACGCAAAGACTCAGGTGAGTCTCATAGCCCCTCTTTACTGTTTTTACCCAGGGGTGGGGATACATGCTCAGAATTGTTTTACATATGAACACAAGTACAAAAACCACGATATATTGATTGCATGAGTTTGTTTTATCTAATCATGAAGTCCCTCACAACATAGTTTGTTTATATTGCGATAGCGTGAATGTTAGTGTATGGTACCATATGGGATTGACAATCCCCGTCCGGGGTAGTCGCGCTACCACGACTGCGGTCGAACGGACGCATTTTCATTTGTTCATACAGGTGTAGATTAGGCACATGCCGGGGGCAAACTCGATCAGGTCCTTGAATGTGGATCCTGACACACTCAGTTAAGCTCAAACTATGTGCTCATGGCAATAATATACACTCATATTTTATTTGCATGTTTGCAAATCACTAAACTAAATCTTGTGGTTCATAACATGGATTTCATCAACTTACACCTGTGAGCTCACCAGCTTTTTTTAGCTGACCTTTTAGCATGTATTCTCAGGTACCCAGCAGTAGTAGATCTGCTCAGGACTTAATAGCTCGAGTCGCATTCAGATAACAGAAGATTCCTATGCATTTCTATATTTTGTACAATTAGATATGCCTTAGAATCTTTTACATGTAGCTAAGGGCTTTTGTAACAAGAACAACAATGTAAAACTTTTATATTATCTATGTAATGGTTTTAAACGACGCATTTAGAGTCGTTCGCTTTATCTTATGTGCTTTGTTATTGATTAGTAACACCCAAATCTTGCTTCCGCTAAACAATAAATTTGGGGGTGTTACAATAATTATCATTTTCATAATTTCAACTATTATTTTCATAACATATCACCTTTTATCCACTATATATATATATATATATATATATATATATATATATTATACACTTTTCTCAATTAATGGCACAAAATTTCCAATTTCTCGAACTTAATCATTACTTTATATTATCACATTCACCTCAATGTGATTATCATTTATTTAGTTCTCCCCCTCCCCTCAGGGTTTATGCTAGCACTCTTTTACATCAACACTAATTACAAGGCATCACGATTTCCTAACATTGTTTTGCAATTATCTTAAATCAGTTAGTGATCTTATATGGATCACATTACAACTACATATCAATATATATAAACTGTCTAAACAGTTTCAGCACACACAAGTTGCACACACACAATTTTAATTTAGCCAATCTCATTTACAAATACCTTCGTTATTCCAAACAAAGGTTCTTTCCTTTACAAAAACTCAGTTTTCATAGCATCACCTGAATTAGGCGGGTAACTCGATTAATCCCTAAGAACTTATGTCACAATCAATTTCTAATAAGTTCAGTCTCTTATTCACACTATTCACTTATTAAATAACTTAAAACAATTAATCAAAGTTTGATAACCTTTGATATCTCTTTTCACTCATTTGAGTTATAAATAACTCATTTGACAATTTCAATACTGTTGACTATTTATCAATTTTAACTTAATAAATAAATCAACAAGTTATTTTGGCCACTTTTCTCAAATTTGACTCACAACAAACTCAATCATATTCCAATAAATCTATATCATACACTAGACTCTTTATTCACAGTTGACCTTCAGAGTTAACTTATCACCATATTTACATATCAATATTATGTTTATCCTTAAACATAAATTTTTCATAGCTATTTAACAACAATGGTCCAATCAACCAAATTGAAACCATTACATTATAACTCTAGTCAATTACTTATCAACGACTTACTAAAACTCATTTAACACACAATATGAGTTATCTACTTTTGTCAGTTATCACATAGTTATCACATATTTATATCATCTGATACTTATCTCACTTTTTAAATTTAACCCAATCATAAACCTCAAAACACTGATTTCACTAAATTTAATGATCCAATCACTATACAGAGTCAGTAACTCAACTCGGCTTAATACAAGCCATACATATCATAAAATTCATTCATACTATATAATCTACTAATGGAAATTCACTCCATTAGTCAAACGATTACCTTTCAATAAAATTCACTTTATCATATAATATTTTACATAGTGTCCCACAACTTGCACTTTTAAAATTTATTATATATAATCATCATTTTACCAATTACTTTCTCCTACAATGACTCAACAACCAATGCATTTGACGCACTTTTATACTCATGCTCTTAATCACATTAAATCTCGATGGTACTTGGTAGCCTTAACAACTTCAGGTGACATAGCATAATATAACGGCGGTGATCAGGCGTCGTAATATTATGTTCTTCACCATTCCTTGTCTGGTTACTTCATACCATAAATCATCAATGTTATTTCATTTCATATATACACCTACCACACAATGTTCTGAATTCCAATATTACCAGAACATATTTTCAAACTTTTACCAATAGTACATACTTACTATCCATTTATTACTTGCATAATCAATTTTATATATGCAATTTATTTCACATGTACACCTTACATTATTTTAATATGTATTATTTATTACACAATCTCTTTTCAACAACTGACTTAATCAGTATTTCAACTTATTTGAAACTCTAAACATATGATAACCTACCATCATAATTTTCAGCACACAACACTTTGTCAAATAATAATAATACGATAATATCACGTGTAATTCCAAACACGTATTCCATGACAATTAATTGATTATAATATCAACTATATCAATTTTCTCCAAAAAGCCTCCATTTTCTAGAAGCATGTAATTCCACATAATTAATTCACCATATACTTTAAGTATTTCTCTTTACAGCTGTTCCCATAACAGCTGACCACTTTAATTATATCATTTACTGGTTCACATCTTGACTATTCTAGTCACGTACAATCAATTTCACTATTAGTGTTCTATTAAAAATTTAAAACATTAATTTCTCATTAAAATCATCCTATTTATACCACTTACAACAAGTATTTAACAAATACTTTTCACAACTTTTTCATCATATATAAAGATTTGTCAACTACCTTCATTTTCTTACTACTGTACTATATCACTTTTATACATAGATCATAATTCAACCCACAATTATGATCAATATCATACATAATTATTTAATCACCTTTTTAGCATAACTACTACCAAGTTTGATGCTATCACATTCAACTTTAACTTTTCTTAATCAATGCACATCTTACAATAATTACACACTTTTTTTCATTTAAACAACAAGATAACTCCAAACCTATTAGTTGAGATGTACCAGCATCTCATTAACCCCCTATCTGGTGTCACATCAATTCAGTTTATCACTTTATTTCTATATATTTGACATACTCAAATTCAAACAGCATTACTGTTATATCTTAGTCAACAATGTGTCTACTCAGTTTAACACATAATCAGCAATTCAAAGTTCAGTCAGAACTACTCATATCACTAAATGTCTCATCTAATACTTCTATTATTGCATCAACATCTAACAATCATTAATGATTCATAACTAGGGAATCATATCAGTCTGACTCAATCACTTTACTACTAATCATATCATAGCAAAGTAATTAATTCAACTTTATTAAATTCAACAAGGCTATCAAAAAGTACCTGCTACACTTAGGCTCGCGAATATTGAGGAATCAGTGAGAATACCAATCGGTTCCTCATGTTCCTCCGTCTCTGCAATCAAAAAAACAATCTCGAATCTTGTTATGGGTTAGTACGTATCCAACTAACTAACTAACTAACTTCCATACAACAACTAATCCCACACTCTAGAATGTTTGACTTGACACAAAACAGATTTGGGATTGAACATCCTATAATGTCCAATTCACCCAAACCAATGCTCTGATACCAACTTATAACACCCTTAATTTATTTGTCAATTAAATATAAATATATCGGAAGCGCAAGTCCAATTTAAACATTTATAATTCATATTATTTAGTAAATAGAAAAGTTCAACAATTTTAAAACATAGTTTATCAATCTGGGTGTTATGTGACAACAAGAACAACAATGATTTATAAAATCAGATATCAGAGTAAAACTCGGTAGTCAAACATTCTTCAGTCTACTCCTTGCCCAACCCAAAATCATCTCAAAACCTACGAGGAGTAAATAGTGGGATTAGCACAAAGCTAAGTGAGTCAACCTGTCACTATTAGTACAATTCAGCATAACAGTACTGATTATCAGCAAATATCACATAGACACTGACACAACATCACCAAGAGGATCGGTGGCCCTTGTGGCGCCCTCATCCGCGGTGGCCCACCAAGTGACACTTATAATCACTGCAGGCCAATACAGTGATTTACCGATAGCTGGTTACTACCTTTAGTCAACACAAGTTCTACTTTCAACAAATGATCACAAATCCCATGTTGACTAACCTGTAGCAACCCAGCCCAACAATTGTTGACCTCCACATCACCAAATGCCCGAAGGTGACTCATCACATATTACACGTGTATTTCATCAATCAATAGTCAACAATAAACAATCACAATAGCAACTATGTTCACTTGTTGTAACCAAATATGTTACAACCAAATTACACTGAAAGTACGAGTCCACTCACCGATACCTCGGTCATCTCACTCAGTAGTCTCATATCACTGAGTCTTCTGCTGATCTGAGAATACAACAGAATATCACAAGTTAGTAACTCATCCTCAATAATGAACTTATGATATAATGCTATAATTTATCACAATATCACATTACACAATGCTCCATTTCAATCATGATAAACAATTATCAAATGGTAACCGACACTTATATCATCTCATTTATAATTACAACTTATTTCATAATCATACAACACATCTCAAAAGTATAGTATCAACTAGAAACAACAACCAAGTTGTAATATTAATCATACCAGTTTACAATTATCCATTCATCAATTTAACTATACCAGCTCATCACACTAACACACCTTTACTATAGTTAAATCGTTAATTACACGATTAATTCACACCTTAGTAACCATAATCGACTTAAATCATTTACTATTTCAATTCTGATTCTAAGTCATTATTATGACAGATTATCACTTTTGTTATACACCTTAGTACAAATACAAACCAATTCAAACAAGAAATGAAAACAACATTCTGATCAGCTTGAAATCGCGTCGCAACCATAGAGAGTTGCGTCGCAACCATAAATACATTGTGTCGCAATATTAAATCATCGCGTCGCGATTCCTTCCACATCGCGTCGCGATATTGATGAGTCGCGGTGCGATATCTATCGTTGCCCAGACCAGTAGTAGTTGTTGCTGCTGTTCATCTCTGAACCAAACATAATTTTTTTTACAATACAGCAAGTACCACAACAGTTGTGAGATGAATTCAAGCCTCAACAACAACTACTAACAATTATACACATATTTCAAATCTCTAATCTATAACAATCATCATATGCACATAATCAATTCCACCCAATTTATTAAAAGAGGTTCACTAAAGTATTAAGAACACTTACAATGAATAGAGGTGATGATGATGATGATGATGATGAGACAATTCAAATCCCAGCTTCAATTTGATATTAGCTTTGATTTTCCCTTGTATATGTGTGTGTTTTTAAGTTATGTTTGGGAATGAAAATAGAAGCTTGTGAAGCTTAAAACCTGTTTCTGAAACCGACTCAATCGCGTCGCGATCCAACCCAATCGTGTCGCGATCACTCACTGAATCACGTCGCGATCCATCCCAGATCGCGTTGCAATCCCAACTTATTCAGGCCCAGTAACTTTCATTAATTACACATTCTACCCCAAACTTATAATACTATTTCTTAATACTTATATAATTATATATATATATTTTTTAAATGAGGAAATAATATAAAATAGCTAAGCCCGATTTACGGATGTTACAGTTGGCAATATGTACTCATAAACATTGAAGAAACTTCAAAGTAAATTCATGGACCTGCTTGATTCTTTAAGTATAAAGATAACATTGAAAGGTTCTCGCAATGTAAGACATCAATTGCATTTTAATTTTAGACGGGACAAATACCCTTTAATTATTAATCATTTAGGACCACTTAAAAATTGCAAGCTTTGTTTGCTCATGCCATTTTCGGAGTCTTCACTAGACGACGAGGTCAACCATTTATAGTCTTCCACATAAAAGTAATGGATGTAGAATAGACCGGTTCTAGACTAATAAAGAGAACCATATATGCACGTACACAAACTTAACACTAGCTAGTAGTGTTGGCAATATGTACTCATAAACATTGAAGAAACATCAAAGTAAATTCATGGACCTGCTTGATTCTTTAAGTATAAAGATAACATTGAAAGGTTCTCGCAATGTAAGACATCAATTGCATTTTAATTTTGGACGGGACAAATACCCTTTAATTATTAATCATTTAGGACCACTTAAAAATTGCAAGCTTTGTTTGCTCATGCCATTTTCGGAGTCTTCACTAGACGACGAGGTCAACCATTTATAGTCTTCCACATAAAAGTAATGGATGTAGAATAGACCGGTTCTAGGCTAATAAAGAGAACCATATATGCACGTACACAAACTTAACACTAGCTAGTAGTGTTGGCAATATGTACTCATAAACATTGAAGAAACGTCAAAGTAAATTCATGGACCTGCTTGATTCTTTAAGTATAAAGATAACATTGAAAGGTTCTCGCAATGTAAGACATCAATTGCATTTTAATTTTGGACGGGACAAATACCCTTTAATTATTAATCATTTAGGACCACTTAAAAATTGCAAGCTTTGTTTGCTCATGCTATTTTCGGAGTCTTCACTAGACGACGAGGTCAATTATTTATAGTCTTCCACATAAAAGTAGTGGATGTAGAATAGACCGGTTCTTGGCTAATAAAGAGAACCATATATGCACGTACACAAACTTAACACTAGCTAGTAGTGTTGGCAATATGTACTCATAAACATTGAAGAAACTTCAAAGTAAATTCATGGACCTGCTTGATTCTTTAAGTATAAAGATAACATTGAAAGGTTCTCGCAATGTAAGACATCAATTGCATTTTAATTTTGGACGGGATAAATACCCTTTAATTATTAATCATTTAGGACCGCTTAAAAATTGCAAGCTTTGTTTGCTCATGCCATTTTCGGAGTCTTCACTAGACGACGAGGTCAACCTTTTTTAGTCTTCCACATAAAAGTAGTGGATGTAGAATAGACCGGTTCTTGGCTAATAAAGAGAACCATATATGCACGTACACAAACTTAACACTAGCTAGTAGTGTTGGCAATATGTACTCATAAACATTGAAGAAACTTCAAAGTAAATTCATGGACCTGCTTGATTCTTTAAGTATAAAGATAACATTGAAAGGTTCTCGCAATGTAAGACATCAATTGCATTTTAATTTTAGACGGGACAAATACCCTTTAATTATTAATCATTTAGAACCACTTAAAAATTACAAGCTTTGTTTGCTCATGCCATTTTCGGAGTCTTCACTAGACGACGAGGTCAACCATTTATTGTCTTCCACATAAAAGTAGTGGATGTAGAATTGACCATACATACCAACATATATGTTAGGGAATTTGTGTGAAACATAATTTGATTTCAATCTGGATATAAAAACACGCCGTAACTAATTCGTGATGAATCTTTTTTTTTTTAGAACAGCTAGTTAGTGGTTAGAGGCCACAGTGACATCCAATTGGGTAGTATGCAACCTACTAACCTTCGCCGGTTACTCCTATTATTAGTTGGATTCTCATCAAAATGTTTTTTTCTACAAATTGTACGCTTTTATTTTTATTCTTTAAGTATTACATTAAGTTTTTTTCGTAAAATTTGGAGCCTTGGAAATTTTGGAAGTTATATGCGCTAACTCATACAACACTTTGTTAATATCAATCACTGAATAATTGTCATTAATCTATCGACTGAATATAATCCAATAAACTGAGTTAAAATCAGAGATAAAGATTAGTGACGTAAATGCATATACGTCACATTATATCTTTAAATATAATGTCCAACACACTCTGTACAAACTAGATCTTATGCATGGGTTACAGCTAGAGAAAAGAATGCAAGAATATGTTTGTTTTTTTGGCGGTGGTCTCATCACATGTATGTACAGAGGATCCAAGTTTTCGCATGGACGGTTGTGTGCACGCTCTAACCTTCTAGTGGGTCCCTCGATTTGATGATGTATGGGTCTTTGGTGTTTTATTTTTTTTGATTTTTGTTTGAAGGGAAATCATTGACGGATCCTTGGTCCATCCGTTCATCTTCCAGAAGCGGTTACTCCTCGTTATGAGAATCGCTACATAGTTTGTAATTTGGGCGACGCTCTAAAATGATCGCTCTCTCATGTCTTAAATGGGTATCGCGCCGTGGAATCTCCCCTCCACCAGACTAAATGCCTTGATCGAGATTTGAACTCATCACCTTTAGGAAGACCCCACTTTAGTGGAAAACTCCCTGACCACTGTTCTAAGACCCCAATGGAATTTAATATGTCTGTGATGGGGATTGAACCCCTGACTTGTGGTTTTGAAACCACTTTTGCTCAACCACTCAGCTAATATTTGCTGGTTAATATCTCCGTTGATCTTCTGGATGAAGAGAGTGTTGTCAATGTGACCTCTTGAAAACCCATTTGCTAGTAAATGTTGAGATAAGGTTTCGTACCAAGCTCGAGGAGCTTGATGTAACCCATACAAAGCCTTATCCAATCTGAAGACATGATTAGGATAATGAGGATCTTCAAAACCAGGCGGTTGTTTAACAAACACCTCTTCATGTACCTTCCCATAGAGAAATGCACATTTGACATCCAATTGATACACCTTGAACTTCATAAATGAAGCATAGGCTAGAAAAATACGAATGGATTCTAATCTAGCAACCGGAGCAAATACTTCATTATAATCTATTCCCTCGATTTATTGTACCCTTGGACGACAAGTCGAGCTTTGTTGCGAACCACTACACCACGATCATCCCGTTTGAGTCGAAAAACCCATCTAGTTCGGATAGAAATAACATCAGTTGGTGGTTCCACCAAAGTCCAAACTTTAAGATTTACAAATTGTTGTAATTCTTCTTGCATTGCATTTACCGAAGATGAGTCTTCCAAAGCCATGTGCACATCAGTCAGTTATATTTGTGATAGAAAACAAGATTCAACTTGAGCCATCATGCATTCTAATGATGTCCTGAGTTGATATCTAGTTTTGATACCATCTGAGACATCACCAATTACATTTTTCAATGGATGCTTATATTTGGAATTTATTCTTAATGTAGGAACCTCTGAAACTTCCAAATTTGTTCCTAGATTTGCATCATCTAAAGCACTTGCAGCTTCATCTCCTGAATCAGTATCACTAGATGTATCTACTAAATCAGTAGAAGTTTCGTGAAAATCATCATCTTCAGGAGTTGAATCAGCATTATGAGCATCATCAGCATTAAGAGTTGCATCCAAAAGTGAATTTTCTGAATTATCCAAAGAAGTAGAAGAATCATTGGAAATCGGAGGATTAAGCACAGAAGTAGGAGAAGGAGAAACTGTTGGAAGAACTGGTTCTGAAGGAGAAGATAGAACTGGAATAACATAGTCTGCATAGTCTTCAGACACAGAATCATCCTGAATCACATCTTGAAATATGGCAAAAGAATTGAAGAAATTTTCGTAATCAAAATAACCAATCAGGACCAATACCATCAGGAGGAGTTGTATGACGTAGAAACTCTACTTCATAACACTCTTTCACTCTTCTAGTTGCCTTATTGTATACCCGTTTATTTTGAGAGTTTATCCAATATCCCAGAAAAAATCCATCACTAGATTTTTCAGCAAATTTCGATAATCTTTCTTTTCTTTTCAAAAGCAGGCAATGACAACCAAAAGGTTCAAGAAAATGAATATTTGGTTTTCGGTTATTCAACAACTCATAGCTTGTTTTCTTCTTGTCTTTCACCACATGCACACGGTTTAATACAAAACAAGCTGTATTAACCGCTTTTGCCCAAAATGTGGTAGGTAATTTTGCGTCTGAAAGCATTGTTTTGGCAGTTTCAATCAATGTTCTGTTCTTACGTTCAGCAACTCCATTTTGTTGAGGAGTTCAAGGAACGCTAAACTGATGAGAAATACCCTGTTGAAGACAGAATATTTCCATGACATGATTCTTGAATTCCGTTCCATTATCACTTCTGATTCTCTTCACCTTCAAAGAAAATAAATTTTCCAACCGCAATATCAAATACTTGATCTTCTCAGCAGCTTCATCCTTTGTACTCAGAAAATAAACCCATGAAAATCTTGAGTAGTCATCCGTGATAACCAAGCAATAAGACTTTCCTCCTATACTTCATACACTAACTAGGCCAAATAAATCCATATGGAGAAGTTCCAATGGAGTAGTTATTGAAGTTATCAACTTAGATTTATGAGATTTCTTAGTTTGTTTTACCTTACAGGAAACACAATGATCATGTAAAGAGAAATTCTGTTTAGGAACTCCAATTACTAGATCATTGTTAACTTAAAAATTCATTTTTCTAAAATTGATATGGCCCATCCTCCTATGCCACAAAATAGATTCCTTTTCTGATGCTTTGGATAATAAGCAAGTGTGCTCAGTTGTTTTGTTCACACATCTCATATCAAGGATATAAGTATCCTTGACTCTTGGGGCACGCATGAGAACCCATTCCTCGGGTACAACGAATCCAGGTTTAAGTATCAAACACTCGACATCATTAAACCATGTTGAAAGCTTCTTGTTACACACTTGAGACACACTCAAAAGATTATGTTGAAGTTGTTCAACATAATTAACCTTTTCAAAACTGACTTCTCCATTAGAAACAGTGCCTTCTCCAGAAATCATTCCACCTTTGTCTCCCGCAATTGCAACATAACCTCCCTTTTTCGATTTGACATCTTCCAGCAGGGAGAGATTCCCTGTCATATGTCTCGAACATCCACTATCAACATACCAAATGTTGTCGATAGTTCTGGACGACTGTGAGACATGTCAAGATAAAAGGTTAGTTGCTAACGGAGACCCAAGCCTTTGAGGCTTTGGGTCGCTCAGTGACTTCGTCCCAAATGAAGACATCAATCTCTTTTAATTTATTTTTGAAATTTGAAGGATTTTTGATTGATTCTTCATTTGTACGAGTTGATGATTTCTTCTTAGAAACAAATTTCTTTTTGATTTGTAGTTGAAAAGATATGGGAATCTTTCCTTTGGATGATTTAACATCCTCTTCATGAACGTCTTGTGAAGAAATTGTTTTCTTTTGTTTCTTTAATAACTTTTTAGCCAGATGAAAACAATCCTTAACAAGATGTCCACGAATACCACAAAAATGACAACATCTTCTTTCAAATTTTCTTGAAAGAAGAAGAAGGAGATTGAGAACTTGTTGAAGTTTCACTCTCTTTCTTTGCTTCATCATCAGATTGATCACAAGCCTTAGAAGATGAAGGCTTTGATGTGGATGATGATTGTGATTGTTCCAAAGATTTGTCTTGCTTTAAAATCTTGACATCATTCTGTGTTTGCTTGAAAGACTTAGATTTAGAAGTCTCTAAATCTTGTTTCTCATGAAACTGAGATTTAGATTTTCTTAAATCCTTTTTCTCATCCTTTGAAATAGTTTTCTTTTTAGAATCACGTTCACAATCTGGAATGCTTTGAGATTCATTCTTCTTTGGAATGAAATTACAATCACCATCATTAACACTCACTTTAGAACTCAAATCGGATGAATCCCCTTGATTCTTATCCTTTTGAGTTATCAACTCATCAACTTTTGCTTTTCCAAGCTCAAATTCAGAATTTTCTACTTTCTTTGGCATTTGAGTATATGAATTTGGTGGAGGAACCATATGATATCCAAACCCAGATTTGGATTTAGTATCCAAACGCTGAGAATGAATAATTTCATCTAAAACCAAAGATGATGTGGAAACATTTGAAAGTTTTCTTTTAAGATTTAAAATTTCAGATTCAGCATCAGCCTTTTCTTGCTTGAGAAGATTCATTTCAGTTAAATAACTGTGAATGATATTTTGCTGATTTAAAATTTTCACCTTCAAATCGTGAATTTCCACACCATTTGCCTCAAACTTTTCAGAAAATCTTTTGTCATTTTCAACCAAAATCTTTTTATCTTCTTTTAATTTTTGAACATCTGAAAGTAGATTTTGATTTTGAATTTTGATAGTTACTGATTTGCTCCCCCAAATCAGCACAATTAGAGCATTTTTGTTCAAAGGAAGATGAATCGACCTCATATACATGAGCCATGAAAGCTTGGTTTTGAGAGTATTCTTATACATGTGCACTCCAGTCGTAGAATTCATCCGTGGTCGTGACCAGTGCTTGAGAAGTAGAAGAAGTAGGATTCATTTGTGGTGGAACGGCTTGATATGACTTTGAAGTGGTTGGCTTTGAGCTTGAAGGCTTTGTAAATCCAGAAGTTGGTGTTTTTCCTTTCTCGCACTCTCTTGCAAAATGCCCATAATTTTGGCAATTATAACACCGATATTTTGTTTTATCAAAACCTGGTCTTCCTCCCAACTTGGTTTTTCCCGTCATTTGAAGAAATTTCTTAACTTTCCTGGTGAGCATAGCCAAATTCCATTGAAGATCCATTTCCTCAAGATCATCCGGGTGAAGTTGATCATAGTCTTCCTCAGTGAGATCAACGTTTGCAACCTTTCCATAAATAAAAGCTTCATAAGAAGAGAGAAATGCTGTAACAACAGTAGCATGCTCTTCTGTAAGCTTTGACACTGCAGGACTTGAGGTTTGTTGTGGATAAGTCTGAAAATTGTTCACCGGAACATTTCCATAACCTCCAAATGATGGCAATCCACTTGCTGAACCAGGAGGAATTTGTCCATAAGAATGAAGATTTGATTGTTCTGAACCACTGAATAAAGTTGTGGTTCCTGGTTGTATTTTAGCCTTAGATCCATAAACACTTGGATCCTGCATAGATTGATTTAACCTTCCATGTTCTTTCTTCTTGATTGCTACATCATAAGCTTGCAACTTGTTAATCAAATCCTCCAGCTCCAACGCTGCTAATTTTTCTTCATCCTTCATCATAGCATCAACCTTGCTATCCCATCTTGGAGGTAAAGCTTCAACCAGCTTTTCATTAACCTCTGCTCTTGTCAACACCAAACCATACCTCTTTAACTTACTTATCAATTGAGAATATCTAACCACCAGCTCATCAAATGTTTCATTGGGTAGAATAGTAAACACATCAAATTCTTTCTTGATTAGATCACGTTTACTTTTCTTGTACTTATCATTGCCTTCAAATCTTTTTGTCATGGCCTCATATAACTCAAAAGCTGTTTCTAAGTTTTTCCATCCAGCCATAACATCGTGAGGCAAACTCATGGATAAAACAGACCTTGCTTTCTTGTCCCTGTCATACTCCCTTTTCTCTTCCGTGGTTAAGAATTTTAGTGGTTTAACTGGAGCATCATCACGGAAGTTTCCTTCCATTCTTGGATGAATGTATTGTTCAGTAAGTGGGATAATGAGATCTGGATCAAACAAGGCAATAAATGATTCGAAACGATATTTCCATTCATCGAAGTCATTTTGGCACATAAACCTTGGTGGTTTATTTGTGGTGCCCATCTCTTGTTCCAGCTTGTATGCCATTGCAATATTGTTATAATACATTTTATCAAACTCACAATCAACAATCAGAAAATCCCAAATTCTTCAATCAAATTCGTCAATCAAACACTCCGTCTCTAAAATCAATCTGAGAGTACAAAGTATCCGAGAATAAAAGTCCGAGAGTAACAATTTAATCCGAGAATGATAACCAATCCGAGAGTAATAATCAATCCGAGAATGATGTCCATTCCGAGAATAATGACCAATCCGAGAGTAACAATTAATCCGAGAGTAATGGTCAACCCGAGAATAATAGTCAATCCGAGAAAAGAAATTTAATTCGTGAATAAAAGTCAAACCGTCAATGACTTAGTCAATCCGTGAATGTACTCCGTTAATAAAAATCCGTCAATCAAAGTCAGCACTGTTTATGCGACAATAGTGCACTGTTCATACGACACTAAGCTATTGTCGGATTTTCAAAAAATTTCCCACCAAGGAGTTAATCACGGATAAGCAATCACGGGCAGAAAAGACAAATTGTATTCATGGAGAAAAAAATCCAGAATCTTAAAAATGATGCAGAATTCTCAATTTTAGCTTTTTTAAGCTAAAAATTCACTAATAGACTCGTAATATGCTATACTAGACTCGCAAACTCTCAATTTAATCTTTTAGCGTCGAAATAGAATTCTGTACAAACGTTCATCAAACTTTAACGTCAATAAAGATCAAATTTGAGAGTAATCAATCGAATTTAGTTGAAATAAGATCTCAGAATCACTTACAGTGATTAGCTTAATCAAGCTTTGATCAAAATTTCAACTTTAAACAGAATTTAGGAAGTTCGACATCAATTTGCAGATAATTGATGCTTAGATCCTCAATTTCTCGTAAAATCACAGCAGATAGCAATCTAAACAATCAAATTCTCTTCAATCACGAACTCTAATCCGACAAAACGTTCTAATTTCATCCGAGTGGCTCTGATACCACTTTGTTGTGCCAAGATCTTGAAACGCAATAGAACTACTAGTTGAATTATAGTGGAATTATAATTCAACACAATCTGATCAAAAGCTTTGAGAGAATTTAAGTGAACTTGCTTTTGTATATCACAGAGAAAACTGTTGTCTGTTACAAAAGGCTTAATTACATTCTGTCTAAGACTCTCTATTTATAGGCAAAAGAAAAGTCTTATGCGACAATGTATCAACACTTAGTCAACTGATAATAACTACTCACGGATTGACCATTTCATCCGACAATAAAACATTGTCGGATTTAACCCTTACGACAATAGACTTATTGTCGGACTTGCACTATTGTCGGACCTAGACTTCAACACTTAGACAAATCTGAAAGTTTTTACAAAATATTAATATCAAGCTTTAGACATTCTTTGCTCTAACACTTTGAAACAAAAAGTGTTGTGTATATTATGTTAGCCGATCGGCTATGAACCTCTAGCCGATTGGGTATGGTTTGAAAACAGAATCAAATTAATTATGTCGTAAATAATAATATGTGTAGGAACCTGGGATGGTTATGATAATTATATTAAGTTCCTAATGATATGAACTATTATGTGTTGTGTGAATAATATTGATATGTTAAATGGAATTCGAATATAAGTTAAAGATTATTAAATATGTTACTAACTTATATTTGATTGTTGATTCTCAGATCCTCCAAAAGATAAGTGATACCTGGATTACGAGATTTTAAAGATAAAGGTATCGGTGAGTGGATTTAGAACTCACCATTTAATTTAGTTGTAACTATTTGGTTACAACAGGTAAACGTAGATGTGTGTTTGACTGTTTAGTCTTGATTATTAATTATTAATCTACGTGATATGTGGACCAATGTGTATCAGTGTTATTGAGTCAACGTGAAAGTTGGGCTAATTGGTTATTGTGTGAATTACACATGGTCTCGATTCATTCGTTGTGTATAGAACCTGTGTTTGATTATAATAACCATTAGCTATCGGTCTCGTCCGTAATGGCCATACGGATATGTACGATAAGTGTTCTTGAGGAATCCCCGGGTATTATGATATCCCAAGAGCCACCGATCCTCATTGTATTGAGATGTTATCCTCATTGAACATGTGTGTTTACGATTATTTGGTGTAAACTCGTAGTTAAGCTAATTTGAATGGTTGTGATAAATCTATTCACTTAGCTTTATGCTAATCCCTCATCCTACTTCTTGCAGGTTTTGTTAAGCATGTGGGTGTCAGGAATGGATGCTAATGTACGAGGAATGTTTGGATATTATGACGACTCTGATATGGTTTTATATAAACCTTGTTTTGTAATATAATACCCCATTTTGAGTGTTTGTTAAGCAGTTTTAATTTGGTATGATCCGAATATGTAAACTGTTTATGTACATTATCTAATATAAAGTACTGAATTGTATTTTGTAATATACGCTTTTGAGTAAAATAATATAATATTCATATATTGAAAGAGGGGTGTTATAAGCTGGTATCAGAGAATAGTTTTGGGCTAATTGAGCATTGTAAAGTGTCAATCCCAAATCTAGATTGTGTATTGTCAAACATTCCTGGGTATGGGATATAGCATTGTATGTGAATCTGTTAGTAGATAGGTACTAACGATTAACAAGTTTCAAGTGTTGTGTTGATTTCAGATATGGCAGATAACGTGCTACCGACTCCTAACCCGAATAATGCCTCAAGGATAGATGTCCCCCATCCGAATGATCAACATAATCTTGAAGGTACTTCTATTCCAGCTCACGAAGAATCAAACAGGAAAGAATATATGCATGTATTAGAAGATGAACTCATTTCTCTTCGAGAATATAAAAGAAAAGCTGAAGAGGCTATATCCCAACAACATTTTTAGCAAGCTTCAGTGATTGGTACTGCTTCACCTTCCCAGTCAAGTAAAACTTGCTCTTTTAAAACATTTATGGCAAATAGACCACCAGAGTATCATGGAAGCACAAATCCAACTATGACATTAAATTGGCTTCGAGATATGGAAAGAAAATTTGATGTAACCCGTTGTGAGGAAGAATTTAAAGTTCCTTATGCAGTTCAATGTCTCAAGGATGAAGCTATGGTTTGGTGGGATTCTGTTACCGGTCATTTAACTCAACAACAAAAGGAAGCTATCCGATGGCCAGAGTTTCATCAAGAAGTGCGTAATCAATATTGTTCTGACTTTGATATGGCACGTATTAGGAGAGAGTTTGTGAATCTTCAATTAACGGATAAAATGACCATTGATGAGTTGATAGCTCAGTTTTCGGAGAAACTACGATTTGTACAACAGTGGGTTCCCGATGAGAAAACCAAAATTGAGCAGTTTGTAAATACCTTACCTCATAACTACCGTACTATAGTGAGGTTAGCTAGTAACCTATCTCAAGCCTTTACTCTTGCACGTTCGGTTGATAGTGACATTAGAGGTTATCATGAATCTCAAGCTAGAGATACTTCTTCTTCATTTCCAAAGGCTAGAACAGATTCTTCAGGTAAAGGAAAGTCCAGGTGGCAGGGTAATCATCAGGGTCATAGATTTGGCAGTAAAAGTGGTTCTTCTGGAAGATCTACCTGGTGCAGTTCTTGCCGATCTAAAACATACTGGGCCCTGTACCATTCAGACCAATAAGTGTGTTAAATGTGGCGAACTGGGTCATGAGTTTAAAAATTGTAAGTTTCCTAATTTTGTGTGCTGGAACTGTAAGAAAGAAGAACATCGTGTTGGGCAGTGTCCTGAGGCAGGTAAGCAAAGTTTGGGTTCGGTCGGCAGTTCGGCATCTTCCGGGCAGAAGCGGAAGAATCCTCCGCCAGCTACGAGTAGGGCATTCCAAATGACAATCGATGAGGCTGTCCACACAGATGATGTGATTACTGGTACATTTCTTATAAACTCTGTACTGGCTCGTGTTTTGTTTGATTCATGAGCAAATTATTCCTTTATCTCTGTGTGTTTCTGTGACAAGTTGAAACTAATCCCTAATGTGATTACTAAGCCCGTAGAAGTAGAAATTGTTAGTGGTAATTTAGTTCCTGTTACCACCTCGGTGACTGGAGCTAGTTTTGTAATTGATAATCAGACTTTTCCAATTTCATTTCTACTAATGCCGATTCCCAGTTTTAATGTAATTATTGGCATGGATTGGTTAAGTCAACATAAAGCAAGTATAGATTGCCACCATAAGTTGATTAGAATCCCAATTTCTGATGAGTCATATGCTGTGGCTCGAGGAGAACGGGATAGTGGGTGTATACCTTTGATTTCTATGATGAAAGCTAGGAAGTCGTTGTCCAAGGGTTGTGAGTCCTACCTAGCGTATGTCATTGATGCCAAATTAGAAAAGAAGTCTATTTCTGATGTTCCGGTTGTTTCTGAATATCCGGAAGTGTTTCCCGATGAATTACCTGGTCTACCACCGGTTAGGGAAGTTGAATTTCAGATTGATCTTATTCCTGGCTCCTCTCCCGTAGCTAAAGCTCCTTATAGATTAGCTCCATCTGAGATGCGTGAAATGATGAATCAGATACAGGAATTACTGGATAGGGGGTTTATTAGACCATGTGAGTGTCCCCTGACGTTGATCTAGATGATTGTTGACTGTGATTATAAGGCGGAATCAAATAATCACACAAATAGCTATTAATCACAAACCGAAAACGAGTAAAACAAATCAAATATGATATTGTATTGATGATTATAACTGATTAGATTGTTTACAGGGATGTAATTTCGACAAATGGTGCTAGGGTTTCGTCAACCCTAGCCAAAAACCCGTAGGTTTGTATTTATACTAAACTAAAACCGGCAAACATGCATCACTTGGCAAGTGTCGCATGTGGCCACCTTCATGCGTCACTTACCTAAGTGTCGCTATGCGTCACTTAAGCAAATGTCGCCTAAACCAAAACTTAAGTGTCGCTAAGTACAACATCTTTATTTCTATTAAACGACTAATCGACACTTTACAACTAGATTGACCAACTGACTGACACACTATATGTATCAACAAACTCCCCCTTGTCAGCAGCTTGGTCTTCAAAATCTTTAAACTTCAAAAACTTTAATCAGCACCAACCTTCTGGGAATGTTCCTCCAACATGGATTCCCACTTTCAAACAAATCTCGACCACCCTCATAAACTTTGAAGCTTCATCTAAATCAACTTGATTATATTGAAGTTTATTCTTGTAGAGAGCTTTCAAATCTTTCTTTGTCAGATTTATCATGCTGATCAGATCAAATTCTCGAACAGACTTGGCCACACATTCCTTATTTGGCCATTCTCCCCATTTACCCTGTGTCTGTACCACAACAGTCTTGGTAGAATCTTCAATTACAGCTTCTTGGGTGACAGGATCAAACCACCAATACTTTAAATCTCGTAAGAAATCCAGTGGTAACTCCTGTAAGGGAATAGTCTTGAGACTAGCAGCTAGCGGATAATGATATTTCACAATCGGTTGTTGAGTTCTTGGATCAATCTTTTTCTTGTAAGAATACCGAACTCCCAGCTCTAGTCTAATCCACATATATTTCTTGCTGTAGATTTCTTTTCTCAGAATTTTCTGAAAGAGAACTCCTTGAGTATCTTCAGAATGATTTACAATATTCAACTGAGCAAGACGATTAAGTTCGACCTTCGGCAATGTGCTGATATGATTGAATCTTGGCTTGAAGTATTGCACGCCATCGCTTCTCTTGATCAAAATGAGAAAGTTGTCAACATCGAATTTCCAACTTCTGATCAAACCGGTCAATTCACCTTTAACTTGATAAGTTTTGCAAATCTTCAAATCAGGTGCAATGGGTGTGTACTTTACTTGTGGTTTTGAACTTCCTGAAGATGTAGACGCAGGAACTGATTCATCAACAGGTTGTTCCATTGCAGGTTCTGCCTCATCTTCAGAAGAATCTGTTTCAATAAATGGAGCATCAAGATTGTATGCTTGAGCAGGTTGTCGTAACACTGGCTCCGGTTCACGTTCAGGCGCCGGTTCTTAATTTGGATTATCCATATATTCCTCATCAGACCCTGGAACCTCTGCATCCATTTCAACATCATCAGTATCAACTGATCTATCTTCTTCATCAAATTGATTAACCAAACTATGCAGATATGTCAGATTGACATTTGAATAGTCAGCTGCAATCGGAGTCGGTTGTCCTGGAACATCAACGAAATAGTCTAAAGCAATGTTTTCATTAATATCTGAACTTTGTACATTTTCTGGTTCCGGAGGAGGAGTTGCATTTGTTTCTAACTCCCTGGGACCTTCCTCCCCCGAAACAATTGTAACGGACTCCAACTCTAACACTCTAGATGACAGATTTGTCACTTGAAGCTTTAGGTTGTCGACCTCAGCAGCTTTGAGCTCCAAATCTTTTATCTGGGAGGCCTGAGCTTCAATAACAGCCGTCTGATCGGCAAATCTTTTGGCCAAATGCTCCATCTGAGCAAGTAGCTGCTGAATCGACGGCATCTCAGGCTGTGGCTGAGGTTGTGGCCGCTGAGAGGTACGCTGAGCTGGTTCCTCAATCACAACACTAGTCCTCTGGCGTCTCCTATGAGGTAAATCAGCATACGAAGGAGAAGACCCAGCTAGACGTTTACCTGTATTACTCGGCACCTGAACCCTGCCCTCAGAAATCCTACACAAGATATGCTTGAAGCGTCTAGGATTGGCAATCTGGATTCCGTCCAAAGCAGCCGGTGGGGCCACATCACCCTCAGAATCGGTCGGTGTGGGCCCACCATCATCTGTATCCTTATCAACACTCTCAACACGATCAATATCGTCAAATCCTGTGCAACCTCTGTGTCAACCAGATCATCCTCAGTTACCGGAGGAATCACATCATCCTCAAATCCGTCATTTATCAGCGCAACATAGTTTTCATTGACGATGTGCCCGAACAGTTCACGATCGGCCAAAACCTGTTCACCCTTTGGCGCTAATTTGTAGTCATTGAAGTCGCGTAGAAGCATTGGCGTTGGAACCAAAAGGGATCGTTGATCAGGAGCAATATCAAGATTCAAATCGTTCAACAGCAGCTGAACAAACCATGGATATTGCAGCCACTTATCCTTCCCGGCCCTAATGTTTTCAACCATGTTGCCAAAGATGTATCCGCTAAAGTTATACGGCTTGTTGTAGATAAAGGCTAACATCAGAGATAGAGTCAAATGACTCGCAGCATCATATCCTCCTTTCCTCGGAGATAAGCATACGATCACAATGTGACACAAATATCTCCAAACCCTGCATAGATATTGTTTACGGAAATCGGAAAGCTGATTTGCCGGATAACCCATACGTTGAAGACCGCCGTAGATAAAAGATGTCTCGAACATATTCGGCATTGTATGGTTATCGTTGAATTGGAGAACCCGACAAATAGAGTTCTCGGTGATCTCAATCTCCTCACTAAACATCTTAGAAACTATTCTCGGGCGTCACCCTGAGTTCGAATAAAAGCATGGTCATAGAACTCTTTGATCTGATTCATGTAGACCGGAGTAGATGCAGTGATAGCATAATGAATCCTCGATCGTCTTAAGAACTCAATCATAGGTCTGAAGGGAGCCGAGTTCGCATGCGTGGACTCCAAGAAAGCTGTGATATTGTGACGGATGTTGGTGCGGTGATAGTAGTTTTGTAAAGCAGCCATCTGTAAGCTAAAATACGAAACAAAGATAACCAGAAACGTTATAGAATTAGCACAAACACGCATAACCTAATAAACAAAATTCTGATTTAGGCGTCACTTAGGAAGTGACGCATAAACACTACCGACACTTAGGAAGTGTCGCAGAAAACAGTGTTCAAAATCAAAAATCAAGTATAGCGTCACTTAGGGTAAGTGACGCTATCATGTGTCACTGGTGTAAGTGACGTTGCTAAATCATGCGTCATTAGATACGACACTTAAGAAGTGTCGGGTCAAAAGTATGCAGCATTTAGCATAGTGACGGTAACCCAGTGAGTCACTTAGGAAGTGACGGTATAAGTGTCGGTATAGACAAGGGCGTCACTAAGTGAGTCACTTAAGAGAGTGACGCATAAATGGACATCACTTGGATGAGTGACGGGCTAACAATTAATACATGCAAATGCGTCACTAAAAGAGTCACTTAAGAAGTGATGCAGTAATAAGCGTCACTGAAGAAGTGACGGTATGGGTTCTAAATTACCAAGTAGCGTCACTTGCTGTAAGTGACGCATGAAGTGACGCAACGATGAAGATCATCGTGTCACTGTTCATACCCAGAAATCATAATGAACCAAATTTGGGGTTTTTGAAAACCGTAGTTACCACAATGTGCGCATGATAGAGATGAGTAAAATGCACTAATTATTAACAGAAAACATTAACAAACTAAACCCTAAATCGTGTGATTTCGATGAAACTTAAAACCCGTAACCCTAAATTACGATTAAAGCATGAATACAGAAAGCTAAAGGTTAAAAGTAGTACCAATAGATGCGTAAGAGTGAGGGGAACACGAATATCACGAGCGAATGCACAACCAAGGCTTAAGAAATCATGAACAGATCGACAATCATACACAGAGGAAGTGACGTAGAGACACAAGAAGTGACGGTATGTCAGAGGGAGTGATGCTAAGTGAGTTTGAAAAGTGGTGGGATTGAGTGTCGTTTGAAAGGGTATTTATACGAAAACCCTAATATGCGTCACTCAACCCGGCACTTGTAGCGTGGCTTACCCCGACACTTACAGCGTCACTAATGAAAGTGACGCAGTATCATGTGCGTCACTAGTAGCGTCACTCATGAAGTGACGCATCAGGTCACTTTTAGTGAAAAGTTTGCGATTTTATCGATCTTTGTGTTGTGATTTCGGTACTCAAATTTGAAAAGGTAACTGTAACTTGGGTAAAATCAAAAATTAAACTAACTTAGAGAAAATATAATAACACATAAAGGAATGCAAATTTACAAATATAAAAGTAACACATTCTTTTTGGTGACGAAGTTGATATAATCTGGTTAAGGATCTTATCGGAATAACATGCATTTATTAGGAACAGTAAGTGTTATTTCGATCATCAGTATATTTGTCCACTTTAAATTTACTTGACATGCAAAAAAAAAACACTTTTTATAAAAATTATTTCAAAACGATTATCAGTATATTTGTCCACTTTAAACATGTCACACTCACATCTAGGAGCTAATTTTATTATTATTCGTATGTACATTTCGCTGTGGTCCCCACCATAGATATACATCTTAACTTAAGACATAGACCATGTTTCCATTTACAGAGAGAATATAAGAAAATCAAGTTTAAGAATTGTCGGTGCATTTTGTGTGTCAGTCAGTTGGTCAAACATTTGTAATTGTCAAAGTCAATTAGTCTGCATATGTATAGTGTTTAGTGTGTATATGCGAGTTTGTAAATGAATAGTAAAATAGAATATATACACAAAATTAGTGTTTATGCGACACTTAGCTAGTGTCGCATATAGCGACACTTGGCTAGTGTCGCTATAGGGTTGGATAGCCTATAAATAGGCATGTAGGGTTTCATTTGTAAGATGATCAAACCCTAGAGAGAGAGAGAGAGTTCGTGAGGCAGAGAGAGAGAGGTGTGATTGTATTCTGTAATCGATATATTTCAAGTGTTAATATATACAAGATTATAGATATCGTCTTTGTTTGATTCGTTAAACGTTCAATACTTGATTGTTTGGATTCCGCACTTTCAATCGAGTTGACGATCTGATTAGGTCTGTACCGGGAACCTACAAGTGGTATCAGAGCCGTGAATCAAGGATTCGACGGTTTCAGATCGTGTTTAGAACGTTTTCGGTTGATTCGCAAAGGTATTAATCGATTATAATTAGTTTCTAGATTATTTGTGTTGATTATATTGAGTTTTGGGTTGATTTTTGGTGCTAAATCATCTGCTGTTCGTCAACATTTGTTAGGGTTTCAAAATTTTCGATTTTTAGGGTTTTTTGGGGTTCACAGCCGTTTTTGCGTCACTCGCTGCGTCACTTGATAGCGACACTTAGTGCGTCACTTACTTCGAGCGTCACTCAAGTGCGTCACTTCGTAAGTTCCAACTAGGGTTTTGCTGACACTCAAGTGAGTCACTTAGTGCGTCACTTACCAGTGCGTCACTTACCCTCTAGCGTCACTTCAGTGCGTCACTTTAAAGCGTCACTTCATAGCGACACTTACCTAGTGTCGCTCTAGATTCATAAAAAAAAAAAGTGTTCAATTTTTTGCGTTTTCAAAATTTTGGCGGGAAACTCCGAAAATTTCTAGAGTTTTTGAGTTTTTTGGCGGGAAACTCCAAATTTTTTTTGCGTTTTCAAAATTTTTCCATAGGCTTAAAAGTGTTCAATTTTAGCCTAGAAAAAGTTTCATTTTAGCCGGTCACTTTTTGACGTTTTCGGACGAAATTTTGACGGGAAAAACGCGTAAAATTTTGTAATTTCAAATTTTGTTTTCAAGCTTAATATAACTTAATTTTAGTGTCAGAAAAGTTTCGCTATACTCGGAAAGTTTACGAAATTTTCGAATTCAATTTTGGAGGGAAAATTCAGAAATGGCTTTCGGTACGAAAATGCCTCCTTCTACATCTTTGTTCTATAGTGATTTTGCTACTTGGAAGATTAAGCTATGCAACTTCTTTGAACACAAAGATCCAAAGTTGTGGAACTGGTTTACCGCGATTGATCGATATGAGCAACCAAGACTCGATGGGGTCCTTAAGTCAAGAGCACAAATGTCAGTCAACGAACGGGAAGAGTTTGACAAAGACAATAGAGCATATGAGATGATTACCATGTGCTTGCCAGAAGTTGTGATAAATAAATTCAAACATCAAGCAATTTCTACAGATTTATGGGACGCTCTTATAAAGGCTTTTGATCAAAAGAAAAGGTTGATAAACAAAGAAAAGGATCAACACACTGCAATGGTGGCTCCGATAAAAGACGTTGATTCTAATGCACCTAAGGTACACATTGAACCTGAAGCACCTCTAAGCTATATCTCACGCATTAAATTGACTGAATCTTTGCACATTTTTCAGAAAGACAACTTAGATTTGCGGGAAAAGGTTGTAAAACTTACAGAATCTAACAAGTTTTTGAAAGAAAATGAAAAACTTTATGATAAGAAAATTGAGGAATATAAGTTAGACACACGGACTTATAAATCAAAAGTTTTTAGTCAACAAGATGCTATCAACAGCTATCTTACTGAAATAGAACTATTAAGAAAGGAGCTCTCTGATTTAAAAGTGAGTACGATAACCATAAAAGCAAAATTTTAGGTTCTTCATCCGCAACTTTTGTCTTTAATGAAATCGTTAACAAGCAAGGGACAGGCGGTAAAAAGAAGGCAGGACTTGGTTATAACCAGGTACCACCACCTTCCCATGCCGAATATTGTCCTGCGCCTGTTAAGGAAGGGCTTGAAGAGATTCCAGTTGATTATACGAAGCTTTATGGTATTAAAGCTAAAGAAGCTAAGCAAAACAAACAGGCAAAGGAGAAAACCAAAAGGCCAGAGTATCCTTTGCCTAAGTTTGTTAAACCTGAAAGTCAATCTCAAGTTAGTGTTGAGGAGATTGTTGAGGTAGAAGATATACAAGAAGAGTCTACCATTAAGGTTGAGAAAATAACTGTCAAACCTGACTGTTTTAAATGCAAAGGCAAAGCTAAAGTTGATAATGAATCTTTCAAAGTTAAAAATGTTAAAAGGGTTTCTAAATCTACTAACTCAACCTCAGGAACATCTACTTCAACATGTACACCTAAGAGTGCATGTTCAACAAATGTTCCTGCTAATAGACCTTCTGTGTATTGTCCTCCACCAAAACGATTTGAGGGAACCCATTGGAATCGATCTTATGTTGAGAGACGTTCTTGTTATCGTTGTGGTCAACAGGGCCATATTATTAGGGATTGTAAGTTATTATCCCTAGATAGGTTTGGTAGAGGGATGCCAAGAACTTCCTCTTTCAGGAATTGTTTTTCAAAACCTTTTTCAAGGCGTCGTTCGTATACGCCTGTATCTAGTTGTGCATCAAAATCTCCAAAACCTATGGCAAGAGTAAACAAAGTTGTGCCTAGTAGACCTCAAGTTCAACAGCATAACATTGTTGAAAATAAATCATCTGAACCTAAACAGGTTTGGAAACCCAAATCCACAAACAACGCATCAATGAAATCTTCTGAGTTTTTAAAATATCATAAACTCATTGATGTGATGATTATGGATGATCATGGACAACCCAAGTCTATCAAGGCTTGGGTGTCCCATAAGTACTAACGTTTGATTATTTGTGGTGATGCAGTCAGTTTCTTGTAAAGTAATATTTTTAGTGACTGCATGGATGTGGATATTGTTGGAAAAATGTTATGATGATTTCTGAAGTTTCTAAAGTTTCTGAAGTTTCGTGGTGGTAAAAGTGCTAAAAGGCATTTGATTTGACTTGATATGTGATTTTGATATTTTTCTTTTAAATTTTATTATTATTGCAACAGCCATTCTTTGTACTTTTTAGTATCAAAGAAATGCAATGTTGCAAAATATCTTAAATCAAAAATTACAAAAATATGTTTAATGTTTAAGGGGAGTACCTTTGAATTGGATTTTTGAAAAGAATTTGCTGTTCAGTGGGAGTAATTAAAATTCTGATTATTCGAATCAGAAATGTGAACAACAAGATTCTTATTCCTCAAAAAGATATTGGATTGTGTCTGTAAACAACATGAGAAATAATTGTACATCAGATGACATGCACAAAATAGAAATTTTAAGGTTTATGTTTGATGTGTCAGTAGGTTTATCTGGCATGTTTAAAATAGCTTTTATAAACATTAGCTTCATCATATGATGTACTGGTAGACATGATACACACCGGTTTCTGGGTTCTTAAGAAGTAATTTTATTACGTGTCTATGATCTTGTGGTAAACACCGTATGATGTACGACTAAATGTCTTAATTCCTTAACATAGCATGACATATTTCTATACCTGAGATTTATCTGAAATCATTTGGGGGTCTATACTGATTGTTTCCTCTATTGTACGTAAGTACAGACCTGGTTTCAATTAGTATATGCTTAAAAGTTAAGCAAACGCAAGTCAATGAACTTGAAAAAATCTTAAATTATAAGATACCTAACAAGGTCACCAAAATGGTTTGACCAAGTCTGGTTTTTGCTTACACCTGAATCAAGTTATGTCGCTTTGTTGTACATTTGTACAGACCTGTCACCGCTGACTTGATTCTTAAAAATGATACTCTTATATTCTCTCTGGATTAGGAAGCTATGCTCATGTCTGGGTTACAGGGGTATGTCATAGGTGGGGACCATGGAGAAATATTCATACTAACAATAAAAGGTTCACTCACAGACCCGGATGTAACATGTTTAAGTGGACAAACGATACCAGTAATCGTCTTGAAATAATTTTTATAAAAGGTGTTTTAAATATGCTAAGTAAATTTAAAGAGGACAAATATACTGATAATCGAGATAACACTTACTATTTCCTAATAATTGTATGTTGGCCTGATATGATCTCAAAGCAGACGTAAAACAATCCTATCCCCAAATTTGTTTTAATCATTGTTCTTTACTTTTCCTTTATAAAGAAAATACCAAAAGATTTTATTTCTATATTATTTTCTTCAAACATCACATATCTTGTTAAAGTCAAATTTTGAAGATGTAAAGGATGTCGGTTATTCTCCAAAGACTGTGAAGATAAATTCTAATGGAGAAGCTGTTGATGATTGAGAGATGGTCACTGAATTTGAAGATCTTATGTTATGATGAATTTGTGTCAGTCACATGAATTTGGACATCAAGATTTCTTTGAAGACCATGCTATCTCAATGGGGGAGATTCTTATTTCTAAAGACATGAAAGAGATTCTGATTGTTGCTGACATGAAAGAGTTTGTTGATGAAGACTAATTGAAGACTTATTTGACCAAGCTACTGACATGGGGGAGTTTGTTGATGCATTTTGAGTGTTAGTCAGTTGGTCAAACGTTTGTAATTGTCAAAGTCAATTAGTCTGCGTATGTATAGTGTTTAGTGTGTATATGCGAGTTTGTAAACGAATAGTGAAATAGAATATATACACAAAATTAGTGTTTACGCGACACTTAGCTAGTGTCGCATATAGCGACACTTGGCTAGTGTCGCTACAGAGTTGGACAGCCTATAAATAGGCATGTAGGGTTTCATTTGTAAGATGATCAAACCCTAGAGAGAGAGAGTTCGTGAGGCAGAGAGAGAGGTGTGATTGTATTCTGTAATCGATATATTTCAAGTGTTAATATATACAAGATTATAGATATCGTGTTTGTTTGATTCGTTAAACGTTCAATACTTGATTGTTTGGATTCCGCACTTTCAATCGAGTTGACGATCTGATTAGGTCTGTACCGGGAACCTACAAGAATCAAGTCAGCGGTGACAGGTCTGTACTTACGTACAACAGAGCGACATAGCTTGACTCAGGTTTAAGCAAAACCAGACTTGGTTAAACCATTTTGGCGACCTTGTAAGGTATCTTAATTTTAAAGACTTTGCAAGTACTTTGACTTGTGTTTGCTTAATTTTTAAGTATATATTAACAGAGACCAGGTCTATACTTACGTATAACAGAGGAAACTGTCAATATATACCCCCAAATGATATCAAATAAACTTCTTTCATGAAAACACGTCTAGCATAAGTAAGAAATTAAGACTTTTGTCATACATCTAATGATGTTGTACCACTTGAAATAGACAATTAATTATTAGGCTTCTTAAGAAATCTCAAAGAGTTTTGCATAACATGCCTACTAATATATCGTATGATGAAGACAATGTTTTTAACACATCAGATAAATCTACTGACACATCCAAGATAAACCTTAAAATTCCATTTTGTGCATGTCACCCAATGTACTATCATATCCCAATTTGTTGATAGACACAACTTCAACGTCTATTTTAAAATGTAGCAAAGGTGCATTTCTTTAATACTAAAAAGTATAAAGAGTGGCTGTTGCAGTTTTTTTTTTTTTTTTTTTTTTTTTTTTAACACACATAAAAAGAGATAAATTACGTTCCAAGTTACAAATTACTTTTTGGCTATAAAGAACCTTAAACCAATCATGTTGATTAGTTCATCAAATCAAGTACGCGAAAAAGCTTTTGTGAAAAGGTCGGCATTCTGCTTTAAGGTGTCTATGTGGACAAGGTCTATCAGGTGTTTTTCATAGCAATCCCGTATAAAGTGGAACCTAAGTTCAATGTGTTTAGTCTTAGAGTGCTGTACGGGATTGCGTGTGATAGATATAGCAGCAGTGTTATCTATGTGAATAGGAGTCATAGAAAGAAGTAACCCGTAATCACGCAGTTGATGCTGAATCCATTGAACCTGAGAGCAGCAACTCGCAGTAGCAACGTACTCAGCTTCTGCAGTTGAAAGAGAAACTGTAGTCTATTTCTTGCATTGCCATGAGACCAATCGAGATCCGAGGAATTGGCATCCACCAGGGGTAGATTTCTTGTCTATGCTGCAGCCGCCATGATCCGAATCCGAATAGGCAGAAAGAGCGAATGATTTCTCGTTTGAATACCATAGACCAAGATTGGGTCTATATTTGAGATAACCAAAAATTCGCTTTACCGCCTTCATGTGAGACACCTTAGGTTTGGCTTGAAAGCGTGAGCAGACGGATACCGCATACACAATATCCAGTCGAGAAGCAGTCAAATACATCAAAGAACCTATCATTGATCGATAATCCTTTTCTTTGCAATTTTCCTCATCCTTAGCAAGTCTAAGGTTGTGATTAAGTTCGATAGGAGTCCCATAGGTTTCACAATTGAGCAGGTCATATCTAGTCAACATGTCTTTGACATATTTTGACTGATGAATATAAATACCTTTTGGAGACTGCTCAACTTGTACACCTAAAAAGAATTTGAGCTCCCCCATCGCACTCATCTCAAACTCAGATTTCATAATCTCCTCAAAATGCTTGCACATCGCCTCATTTGTAGAGCCAAAGATAATATCGTCAACATAAACCAGCACAAGTAACATATCTTCTCGATCCCCAGTCTGTTCTTTACGAATGAACAGAGTACTATCGATATTCCCTCGAACAAAACCATGCTTGATTAAGTGGGTAGTGAGCCTCTCATACCGAAGCCGCAGAGCTTGATGAAGACCATATAACGCCTTGTTCAACTTGCAGACGTATTCTGGATGCTCAGGATCTTCAAAACCTGGAGGCTGTTTAACATACACATCCGTATCCACTTGTCCATATAGAAAGGCGCTATTAACATCGATTTGGTTAACATGAAACTCTTTGAAAGAAGCGAATGCAAGAAAGATTCGAATAGACTCAAGTCTTGCCACAGGAGCGAAGACTTCATCATAATCCAAGCCCTCGATTTGACTAAAACCTTGAACAACCAATCGAGATTTATTACGAATCACTATACCCCGATCATCCATCTTATTTCAAAATACCCATCGAGTGCTAGTTAAGTGAGCACCTTTGGGTAATGGAACTATATCCCAAACGTGCAGCTTGTTGAACTGTTGTAACTCTTCTTGCATGGCCTCGACCCAGGATGGATCTTTTAAGGCCTCATCAACCTTCTTGGGTTCAATTTGGGATAAATGGCAAGCATTTATCCGAGCAACCAGATTCAACATTTCTTGATTTGGATTTTGTTTCACTTGTTGCCTTGTTTGAACCGCAGCATTAGGATCACCAATAATATTATCGATGGGGTGATCCTTGTGTACACGTGTCACTGGGATTAAATCCGGTGCAAGTACTAACTCCAAATTGTTCATATCCCCTTCAGTGACGAGAACAGTGGTAGTCTCAGGAGCAGTAGAACTTTCAGGTTGCACAGGTTGTTTTAGTTCCGCATCTTCTTGATCATAAGCGTTAAGGTTAGTGAAAATAGTGTCTTCTTCTTCGTCTTCCTCTAAAGGAGGCATATTGGGATCATCAGGATGTTCTTTTGCATTAATCGTTCATGAAGTCGAAGGAGCATCCGAAGGTGGGATAGTAGGAGATGGTGTGGGTGTAGTAGGTAATGATGTGGGTGTTGGAGGTGATGGTGTGGGTGTAGGAGTAGGTGTGGATGTAGGTTTTGAGGTAAATGTATCTTGACACAGACTGATGCCATGAAGTAGGGTAACCAACTCCTCCTCTTCATCATCTTCTTCGGGTATGTCAAAAGAGTTAAACACATCCTTATAATTAAACAACCATTCCGGACCCGTTCCTTGAGGAGGATCCGTGTAACGCAGGCATTTTACCTCAAAATCCCTTCAATAGCTTTAGCTCCAAACTTCGAGACCTTTTATTTTGGGATCATAATCAGACACGGACACCCAAATGGCTCTAGAAACTGCAGAGTTGGCTTACAGTTATTGAAAAGTTCATAACAGGTGTTGTTCTTTTTATTAACTGTGAGCACGCGATTCAGAATGTAACAAGCAGTACTGACTGCTTCTGCTCAAAATATAATAGGAAGCTTAGAATCGGCCAGCATAGTCCGAGCTGTCTCGATAATAGTCCTATTCTTACGTTTGGCAACTCCATTCTGTTAAGGAGTTCTTGGAGCACTGAACTGATGATCAATGCCTTTCGTGGCACAATATAACTCAAGAGTTGAGTTCTTGAATTCAGTTCCATTGTCACTTCGCAGTCTCTTCACCTTTAAGTTGCACAGATTTGCCAACTTATCTAACAGATACACCAAAATATCTGGTGTTTCACTTTTGCGCAGCAAGAAAGTATACCCACGAAAATCTGGAGTAGTCATCGGTGACTACTAAGCAGTAAGATCTACCACCGATGCTCTTAGTGGAAATAGGACCAAAAAGATCCATTTGTAAGAGCTCCAATGGTGCAGTAATTGAATTCACTACCTTCGACTTATGGGACTTTTTGTGGAGTTTCCCTTTATGGCATGCAATACAGTCATCTTTTAGAGCAAATGACTGTTTTGGAACTCCATTTACCAAATCATTATGTATGAGAAAATTCATTTTGCGAAAATGAATGTGTCCCATCCGTCTATGCCAAAGTAGTTATTCCTTTTCCGAAGCCTTTGACAGGAGACAAGTGTACTCATCTGTAGTCTCGACAGTTCGCATATTCATCACGTAGGTATCGTTTCTCTGTGGCACCCTCATAAGCACCCATTCTTCAGGGATAACGAAACCTGGCTTCAGTATCACACATTGTCTTTGTGAAAGCAGTGGTAAAATCCTTATCACAGACTTGTGAAACGCTCAGCAAGTTGTGAGTGAGTTGAGCCACATAGTTCACATTCTCAAAGCTAACTTTCCCATTAGTTAGCGTTCCCTTTCCGGTAATTGTTCCTCCAGTATCTCCAGCAAAAGCAACATGTCCTCCGGCATGTGGTTTAACATCCGTCAAAAGAGACGCATCGCCAGTCATGTGTCACGAGCAGCCACTATCCATGAACCATTCACTATCTTTAACGCGTTCTGACTGCTGCAACACATAAAAGTAAGGAGATTAGTGAGAAATGGTGACCCAAGCCTTTACAGACTTAGGTCTACCAAGGTCATCAACAATAATCACATCGGATAGAACTTTATTTTTTAAGAAATCAGAATTTTCATCTAATGTGTTATTGTTGATGACGGAAGAGTCACTAACAGACTCCTTTCGTTTCCAAACTTTAGATTGTTCGGAAATTGATTTGGGAGCAATGTCGGGCTTTTATTTTGGCAAAGGTTTTTGCCCAACATTACTTGGCTTCTCAGCAAGCTTGGGAGAGATTGAATAACGCCTAGGTGGAGATTTTGAAAATGAATTTCTATAAACTGATGTCCTAGGCATCTTTCTCCCATAGTGCTGATGAGAAAGTTTGGGACATTCACGAATTAAATGTCCTTGTCTCTTACAGTAGAAGCACGAACGAGTCTCAACAAATGGTTGAGGCTGAAAACTTACCACAGGAGGTGGGGAAACATTTCTAGAACATGAACATTGCGTGCACGTCTTAGAAAATGCTTGTTTTGGTTGAGAGGTTGAAGTGGAAGGTTTATCACAAAAATCTTTTTCACGTGTAACTTTATGTTGCAAAATCTTTACAGGTGACTGTAAAGTTTGAGGTTTTGCATTTAAAACCTTGTCTTTTCCCTTTTTAGGTTGAACCTTAATTGCAGGTTCAACCTTTAAAACCACTTTTTCAGGTTTAACTTCAACCTTCTTAAATTCAGGATACTCCTGATCAGTAATGTCCTCAATCTCAACAATCTCCTCAATACTAACTGGAGATTCACATTTAGACTTAACAAACTGAGGCGAAGGATACTCTGGCCACTTGGTTTTCTCCTTTGCCTATTTGTTTTGATTATTCACCTTTGACTTGACCCCATATAGCAATGCATAGTCAACATGAATCTCTTCAGTGCCTTCCTTAATAGGCATAGGACAGTATTCAGTGGGAGGCGGGACTACAGTATAACCTAGTCCTGTCTTAGTTTTATTATCCTCTGCTTATTAAGGATTTCATTGAAGGCAACCGTAGAAGAAGAGGAACCTAGAATCTTATTTTTATAGTTGTCATACTCAACTTTCAAATCAGAGAGTTCCTTTCTTAAAAGTTCTATTTCAGCAAGATAGCTATTAATAGCACCCTGTTGACTAAAAACCTTGGATTTATACCTTTGAGTGTCCTGTTTATAAGCCTCAATGTTCTTATCATACAGTTGTTCATTGGCCTTTAAGTACTTATTGGACTCATTAAGTTTTTCAACCTTTTTCCTTAAGCCTACGTTGTCTTCTTGATAGCACTTTAAAGATTCAGTTAACTTAATGCATGAAATATAGTTCAAAGGCTCTTCTGGTTCATTGCGTACCTCATTAGAAATGTGAGCCATAAGACACTGTTGATACTTGTCAGCATACATGCTCCAGTCTGTGTTGGTAGGCTCAAAGACAACTAGTGCATCAGCTGTCGCTTGCTTTACTTCTTCTTTCTCTGGAGTTCTAGGAGCATCAGGCTTCGTGAAACCCGATGGAGGAACTTTGGGTTTTTCACATTCTCTAGCAAAATGTCCCAAATTCTGACAATTATAACACCGAACCTTGCTCTTGTCAAAACCAAAACTGGTTTTGCCATCTCCTTCCAAACTCTTGTGCCCAGTCCGTTGCAAGAATTTTTGAACTCTTCTTGAGATCATGGCAATATTCCAGTTTAAATCCATTTGCTCAAGATCATCGTCATCCAATTGAGCATAATCTTCTTTATCAAGTTCTAATGTAGAATTTGGTTGTGAAACCAAATCCTTGTAGGAGCTAAGAAAAGCTGTATAGATAGCAGCCTATTCTTGAATAGCAGGGGAAATTAGAACTTGCTGTTGTGAACCTTGTGAAGGTCCAAAAGCGTAAACTGGATGATGAGTACCAGTAGGCTGCAATGAAGGCTGCAATAGAGAATTTGTAGCAGAAACGAAAGCCATTCCACCATAAGTCTTCCCGGTGTTTACCTTTCCTCCATATAATGTCGGGTCTTGAACAAAACCACCCGATTTACACTCCTTCTTCAACTCCATTGCATGAGCTTGAAGAATGCCAATTAGCTCATCCAAATTCATTGTTGCTAACTCTTGGCTCTCTTTTAGAAATTGCACTTTAACGTCCCAACTACTAGGTAGAACGTCCAACAGCTTCTTATTTACCTCAATCTGAGGGAAATTGTAACCTCCCCCGGTTAACTCACTAACTAACTGTGAGTATCTTGTAAATACGCCAGATGCTGTTTCATTAGGAAGAGAATCAAACAAATCATACTGTTTCTTGATTACTTCTAATTTAGCCTCCTTGTACTTCTGATTTCCACCACATCTCGTCTCAATAGCCTTCCAAAGATCGTATGTTATGTCACGAGTTTTGAAGAGGCGTAAGACATCTTTAGTGAGGCACATACAGATGGCCGAATAAACCTTTCTTTCAATATCATACTCCTTTTTCTCTTCAAGAGACATAGCTTTATAAGTTTTAGATGGAGGGATACAACGATAGTCTCCCTCAGCTACTGGAGCTTCATATCTTTCTCTGAGTGGACCCCAGAGCTCTGGACAGTGAAAATCTACGTATTGTTCAAATTGGTCACGCCAATATGCGTAATCCATATCAGCAGTGAACAGAGGAGGTTTATTATTAGAGCCGACATCATGATTTTGTTTAATCATATCCCTGATTCCCCGAATATCTTCTTTATCAGCAGCAGCAGCCATTAAAGAATATCCTGAAAATTAGCTCAAAAATAAGAACTTGAAAACTTATTAGTACCAAAGGCGTCACTTAGTAAGTGACGCACTCAAGTGTCGCAACGACTAGCGGCACTTAATAAGTGACGCTATCGAGTGACGTATAAAGTGACTGATGACACTTTAAGCAAGTGTCGCTCAATCTAGCAAGTGACGCACTCAAGTGTCGTACTTGAGTGATGCAATAAATCAAACAAGCGTCACTAGCGGAAGTGACGCAAGAAATCAAACAGGCATCACTAGCAGAAGTGACTCTTGGCAAGCAAGTGACGTGCTAAAGTGACGCACGTGAGTGACGGTGGATTAAAGTAGACGACACTTGAGTTAAGTGTTGTATTAACCCCAAATGACGCTCTAAGTGACGGACAAGAGTGTCGGTAAAACCCTAATTTGGACTTACGAAGTGCCACACGAAGTAACGCGTTCAAGTGACGCAACGAGTGTCGCAAAAACGGCTGTAAAGTCCCAAAAACCCTAAATGTCGAATTTTCGTAAACCTAACGAAAATTCCTCAAACCCTAACGAACGAAACCTGTAATTAATGATGAAAATCATCTGGATAGCACCTAATCAACCCGAAATCCGTGAGTATTCTTGGTTCTTTATACGAACCAAACCGAAATCAATCCAAAAACGTCTTCAAAGTGCCAATCGAATCACCTAAACGCTCTGATACCAGTTGTGAGTGTCCCCTGACGTTGATCTAGATGATTGTTGACTAAGATTATAAGGCGGAATCAAATAATCACACAAATAGCTATTAATCACAAACCGAAAACGAGTAAAACAAATCAAATATGATATTGTATTGATGATTATAACTGATTAGATTGTTTACAGGGATGTAATTTCAACAAATGGTGCTAGGGTTTCGTCAACCCTAGCCAAAAACCCATAGGTTTGTATTTATACTAAACTAAAACCGGCAGACATGCGTCACTTGGCAAGTGTCGCATGTGACCGCCTTCATGCGTCACTTACCTAAGTGTCGCTATGCGTCACTTAAGCAAGTGTCGCCTAAACCAAAACTTAAGTGTCGCTAGGTACAAAATCTATATTTCTATTAAACCACTAATCGAAACTTTACAACTCGATTGACCAACTGACTGACACACTAAATGAATCAACAGACCAAGTTCTTTCCCGTGGGGTGCACCAGTTTTGTTTGTTAAAAAGAAAGATGGTTCATTCAGAATGAGCATTGATTATTGGGAATTAAACAAAAGAACAGTAAAGAATAAATATCCTCTGCTTCGAATAGATGATTTGTTTGATCAGTTACGGGGATCTTCTGTATATTCTAAAATTGATCTGAGGTCGGGTTACCATCAGATTCGTGTTCGTGAACAGGATATCTCAAAGACTGCTTTTCGTACCAGGTATGATCATTATGAATTCCTGATGATGCCTTTTGGATTAAAAAATGCTCCAGCGGTCTTTATGGATTTGATGAACCGGGTATGTCGACCATTTCTTGATAAATTTGTAATCGTCTTCATTGATGATATTCTTGTGTATTTTAAGTCCGAATCAGAACATGCCATTCATTTGAGGTTAGTTCTTGAAACTTTGAAAAGAGAATAGTAATATGCAAATTTTTCTAAATGTGAATTCTGGATTCGGGAAGTTCAGTTCTTGGGTCACATTATTTGTAATGATGGGGTTAAAGTTGATCCTTCTAAAGTTGAAGCCGTAATGAATTGGAAAACTCCAAAGAATGCTTCTGAAATCAAAAGTTTTCTGGATTTGGTGGGTTATTATCGGAAGTTTATTAAAGACTTTTCTAAAATTGCTAGCCCATTGACTAAATTGACCCGCAAGAATGTAAAGTTTGAATGGAATGACCAACAAGAACAGGCCTTTCAGACTTTGAGACAGTTGTTATGTCAAGCCCCAGTGTTAGCATTGCCGAATGGGTCTGAAGATTTTATTGTATATTGTGATGCATCTTATTCCGGTTTGGGTTGTGTTCTTATGCAAAGAGACAGAGTTATTGCTTATGCTTCTCGCCAGTTAAAACCGCATGAAAAGAATTATCCAACCCATGATTTAAAACTGGCAGCTGTTGTGTTCGCTTTGAAAATCTGGAGACACTATTTATATGGTACTAAATGTATTGTTTGTACTGATCATAAAAGTCTTCAGTATGTGTTTTCACAGAAAGAACTGAATATGCATCAAAGGCGATGGTTAGAATTAACAAAGATTATGATTGTGAAATACGTTACCATCCAGGGAAGGTAAATGTAGTTGCAGACGCTTTGAGCAGAAAAGGTACTTCTGACCGAGTTTATTTTCTGCGACTTGAGGTTTCTTCTGACTTAGTGGATCAAATTAAAGCTGCACAGTTAGAAGCTTTGTTAGATTATAATCTTAAGTCAGAAATTATGTTGAAAAGAAAAGACTTATTGCTTGACGATTCTAGAGGATTAAAGACTTTTTCAGTCTCGGGTTTGGATTCCTCTTATTGGTGGTATTCGGGATAGGCTTTTGTCTGAAGCTCATAAATCTCGGTTTTCTGTCCATCCTGGTAGTACACGGATGTATAATGATTTGAAACCTTTGTACTGGTGGCCCACAATGAAAACTGATATTGCAAAGTTCGTAGGTAAGTGTCATATATGTGCTCAAGTTAAAGCCGAACATCAAAAGCCATATGGGTCGCTGAAACAGTTAGAGATTCCAGAATGGAAATGGGAACATTTGACTATGGATTTTGTGACTAAACTTCCACGTACATTGTTGGTGCATTTTGTGTGTCAGTCAGTTGGTCAAACGTTTGTAATCGTTAAAGTCAATTAGTCTGCGTATGTATAATGTTTAGTGTGTATATGCGAGTCTGTAAATGAATAGTAAAATAGAAAATATACACAAATTAGTGTTTATGCGACACTAAGAAAGTGTCGCATATAGCGACACTTGGCTAGTGTCGCTATAGGGTTTGGACAGCCTATAAATAGAGAGTTATGGTTCAGTTTTAGGGTTGGTCATTAGAGATAGAGTGTGAGGCGTTATTGTGTGTGTGAGAGAGAGGAGGAAAAGCTTGTAACGTTTATACTCAATTGTGAATACAAAGAAAACGTTATAGAAATCGTGTGTTTGTTTATTCATTCAATAATCGCTAACTAAACGAATTCCGCACGTTTGGTTGATCAATACGATCCGATAGATCAGAGATAATGGAACCTACAAGTGGTATCAGAGCCGTGAATCAAGGTATTGTTGGAAGAATGATGACTGGATTGCTGAAATTTATGAAGTTAAGGTGGTAAAAGTGCTAAAAGGCATTTGATTTGACTTAATATGTGATTTTGATATTTTTCTTTTAAATTTTATTATTATTGCAACAACCATTCTTTGTACTTGTTAGTATCAAAGAAATGCAATGTTGCGAATATCTTAAATAAAAATTACAAAAATATGTTCAATGTTTAAGGGGAGTACATTTAAATTGAATTTCTGAAAAGAATTTGTTGTTCAGGGGGAGTAATTAAAATTCTGATTATTTGGATCAGAAATGTGAACAACAAGATTCTTATTCATCAAAAAGATATCGGATTGTGTCTGTAAACAACATGGGAAATGATTGTACATCAGATGACATGCATAAAATGGAAATTTTAAGGTTTATGTTTGATGTGTCAGTAGGTTTATCTGGTATATTTAAAATAGCTTTTATAAACATTAGCTTCATCATATGATGTACTGGTAGGCATGATACACACCGGTTTCTGGGTTCTTAAGAAGTAATTCTAATACGTGTCTATGATCTTGTGGTAAACACCGTATGATGTACGACTAAATGTCTTAATTCCTTAACATAGCATGACATATTTCTATACTTGAGGTTTATCTGAAATCATTTGGGGGTCTATACTGATTGTTTCCTCTGTTGTACGTAAGTACAGACCTGGTCTCAATTAGTATATGCTTAAAAGTTAAGCAAACGCAAGTCAATGAACTTGAAAAAGTCTTAAATCATAAGATACCTAACAAGGTCACCAAAATGGTTTGACCAAGTATGGTTTTGCTTACACCTGAATCAAGTTATGTCGCTTTGTTGTACGTTTGTACAGACCTGTCACCACTGACTTGATTCTTAAAAATGATATTCTTATATTTTCTCTGGATTAGGAAGTTATGCTCATGTCTGGGTTACAGGGGTATGTCATAGGTAGGGACCATGGAGAAATATTCATACTAACAATAAAAGGTTAACTCACAGACCCGGATGTAACATGTTTAAGTGGACAAACAATACCAGTAATCGTCTTGAAATAATTTTTATAAAAGGTGTTTTAAATATGCTAAGTAAATTTAAAGAGGACAAATATACTGATAATCGATATAACACTTACTATTTCCTAATAATTGTATGTTGGCCTGATATGATCTCTAAGCAGACGTAAAACAATCCTATCCCCAAATTTGTTTTAATCTTTGTTCTTTACTTTTCCTTTATAAAGAAAATACAAAAAGATTTTATTTCTATATTATTTTCTTCAAACATCACATATCTTGTTAAAGTCAAATTTTGAAGATGTAAAGGATGTCGGTTATTCTCCAAAGACTGTGAAGATAAATTCTATTGGAGAAGCTGCTGATGATTGAGAGATGGTCACTGAACTTGAAGATCTTATTGTATGATGAATTTGTGTCAGTCACATGAATTTGGACATCAAGATTTCTTTGAAGACCATGCTATCTCAATGGGGGAGATTCTTATTGTTAAAGACATGAAAGAGTTTCTGATTGTTGAAGATATGAAAGAGTTTCTGATTGTTGAAGATATGAAAGAGTTTGTTGATGAAGACTAATTGAAGACTTATTTGACCAAGCTGCTGACATGGGGGAGTTTGTTGGTGCATTTTGTGTGTCAGTCAGTTGGTCAAACGTTTGTAATCGTTAAAGTCAATTAGTCTGCATATGTATAATGTTTAGTGTGTATATGCGAGTCTGTAAACGAATAGAGAAATAGAAAATATACACAAATTGGTGTTTATGCGACACTAAGCAAGTGTCGCATATAGCGACACTTGGCTAGTGTCGCTATAGGGTTTGGACAGCCTATAAATAGAGAGTTATGGTTCAGTTTTAGGGTTGGTCATTAGAGATAGAGTGTGAGGCGTTATTGTGTGTGTGAGAGAGAGGAGAAAAAGCTTGTAACGTTTATACTCAATTGTGAATACAAAGAAAACGTCATAGAAATCGTGTGTTTGTTTATTCATTCAATAATCGCTAACTAAACGAATTCCGCACGTTTGGTTGATCAATACGATCCGATAGATCAGAGATAACGGAACCTACATACATCCTGAGGTAATGATATGATTTGGGTCATTGTTGATAGATTGACCAAGAGTGCACATTTTCTGGCTACTAGTGAGACTGCATCTCAGAGTAAACTCGCACAGTTGTATGTTAATGAAATTGTCTCGAGACATGGTATTCCGTTATCGATTGTATCAGATAGAGATTCTTGATTTATTTCTCATTTCTGGCAGAGTTTACAACAAGAGTTGGGTACACGTGTTAATCTTAGCACAGCTTATCATCCTCAAACAGACGGTCAATCAGAACGTACGATTTAGACGTTAGAGGATATGCTCAGAGCTTATGTCTTAGAGTATGGAGGTTCTTGGGATTCTCACCTCCCACTGGTGGAGTTTGCCTATAATAAATCCTATCACTCCAGTATTGGTGTGTCTCCATATGAAATGCTTTATGGTCGTCGTTGTCGTACCCCCACGTGTTGGTTAGAAGCTGGAGAAAAGCAATTTGCTGGTCCAGACATTGTATAGATCACAGCTGACAAAGTGGCAATTGCACGAGAAAAGTTAAAAAGAAACAGTATGCAGACCCACGTAGGCGACCAGTTACATTTTCCGAGGGTGAGTTGGTTTATTTAAAAGTCTCACCTTGGAAAGGTGTGATTAGGTTTGGAAAACGAGGAAAATTGGCTCCTAGATATATTGGTCCATTCAGAATTCGTCAGGTGATTAATGATCAATCAGTCTCATTGGATCTTCCCCCTAAGCTTGCTGGTATTCTTGACACATTTAATATCTGTTATTTGAGAAAGTGTAATGTCGAGGATCAATCTCAAATTCTTCCTTTACAAGACTTGAAAGTTGACCAGAACCATAAATTAGTTGAAGAACCGGTTGAAATTCTCGATAGAAAAGTTACTAAACTTAGAAAGAAACAGATACCGATGGTGTTAGTGAAATGGAAACACAGTTTAGGTTCCAATTTGACCCGGGAGACCGAGGAGTCTATGAAATCCAGATATCCTGGATTGTTTGATCGAGTTTAGATTTCGAGGACGAAATCTCCTAAAGGAGGGGAAATTTGTAACATCCTCTCGTCGGGTCTGGTAAATTCTAAATTTAAATTGATTATTTAATTGTTTTAGAAATTATATGATATTATTGTTATTTGTGAAACTTAGATAAATAAGTCACAGGACTTATTGTGAATTGTGGAATATTACTTAATTTAAATTACTAAAGTTGACGGTATAATAAAGTAATATTTCTCGCAATAGATTTCTAGGTTCCAGATAATAGATTTAAGACGGATATAAAATACCCGAAATAATTGAAGTCGGTATATAAGGAGTCGACTTACTCCTTTCTTTCAAACCCTTGTTCTTCATTTTATATAAATTAACAAAGACTTTGAAGAAATCTAATGCCAAAATTGATAAACCCCAACCTTTGTGTAACCTTGGATTCAAGAGTTGCTTCTCATTTTCATCATCATCTTCACTTTGGTATTCATCAGATTGTAAGTAAGCTCTTAGTTATATATATATATATATATATATATATATATATATATATTCATGAAATTGGGTTACATTGAAAATCAGGTACAAAATGATTTTGGCATAGAATTGATGTTTGAAAACTGTTCTACAAAGTTGGTAAATGTTAGTGATAGTAGAATTATGCATAAATTTGATTATATACCTGAACCTATGTGAACCTTGAGTCTCGGGACTGAATTATGCAGTAACAGGTTGCAGGTTTTCTGGGTTTTAAACTATAGCCGATCGGCTATAAAAGATGAGCCGATCGGGTATGATCTCTTTAAGCCGAACGACTAAAATGAGATGAACGGGTAGTTTAATGTAAAAACATCACAGAACTTGACTTTGAAGTTTAAAGAGGAAAAATGTAAAGGTTAGCCGATCGGCTATAAATGTTGAGCCGATCGGGTGTATTTGGTTAGCTGAACGGCTAAATTGAACCGATCATGTAAGTTAGAACAAAACCATTATAGGACATTGCTTTGAAACAAAAAGCGTTGGGTATATTATGTTTTTGGGAATTATTATTACACACCGTCACCAACGGGCCATACTTGTTTTTCAAAACTACAAACGAAATACTAAACAAACACTTGGACATTTTCTAGTTGAGTGGACGACTAGCATGGGTGATCTTTCACGACACCAACTTACTTACTTATTTACTTACAACCTTGTGCGTTTCGGACGCCAGAAGGTTGCAGGGTTTGGAGAACCACATACGGAATTACATCCGCTTTACTCACTCGATTTCACATACGTACTTACTAGACTCAGGTGAGTCTTACGGCCCCGCTTTTACTGTTTTTATACTTTGGGGGAGATACTTAGCAACGGTTTTACATATGAACAGAATGTACTGAACTGATTTCTCTACTTTTTACACACATTGCATGAGTTACTTTTATCCACTGAAAGCCTCCTATCGTAAGTTGTTAGTTATGGACTTAAGCGCGATTACTAGTAAATGGATCCATTTGGGAATGACAATCCCTGCCTGGGGTGGTAGCGCCACCACGTACTGATTTACACGTAGAAACAGGCATATTAGTATTTGTTACATATGAGTGTGCGGATAGCACTCACGGGGGTACGTGATATATTCACACTACACGGTTAAGCTTCAACTTATGAGCTCATGGCAACTGTGCGTACATACTGATTTACTTACTTTGCTTGATAGCAACGCTGGTACATACTTGTGGTTCATAAACGATTACTTTACTACTAAACCTGTGAGATTCACCAACCTTTTTGGTTGACACTTTTTAGCTTTGTATCTCAGGTACACAGACGGAGTAGGATTATCCCTGGACACTAGCTAGAGTCGCATGATTTCTACCTTGCATCTAACGGAGATTCTTAGCATTATCTTTTGTATATTATGATTATGTAATAGAATATCCTACTACACGCGTGGACTCTAGGGAACTACATTTTGTAACCGAAAACACTAAGTTTTCAAACTTGGTATCTATGAAATGTAACTATTTTTCAAACGATGCATATAGATGTCGTTTGCTTTATCTTTGTGCTGTTGATATTTGATTAGTAACACCCCAAAGCTTGCTTCCGCTAAACACATAAAATTGAGGGTGTTACACCACAGATAATGCAACCAAATCATTTGTCCATTATTTTACTCAACCTTCAGTTTTGTAGACACAATAATCAAAATGATTTCAATTGTTAAACCGATTAATAACACATTTAAAAAATACAAGTAAATAAATTATTAATTACAGAAAAGCACCATATATAATTAAGAGCATAACATTAATTAATCTATTATTAATATTAATATTAATAATATTAAAATTATTAATTAGTCAATTGAAATATATATAGTATAGTATGATTAGTACAGAAAAGGGGTAAAATAATAATTATAGTATAACATAAGAGTCCGTAATATAATAACATTTTCTCTACTACATTTTATCAATTAATAAAACATTTGAAAAATGTAAACGATTTGAAGGTTTGGATGGAAAATGGTCTTCCGTTATCTTTTTTCCTCACAGTCCGTGATCTTGCTTTCTTTCGCATTCTGGACAAGTGATTCACACCTTTCTAAAATATATCTATCTGTCCCAAATCATCATTCATTACACTCCATAGATTGAATTAGTAGGAAATACCCTTTTTCTTGGACGACGATTATGCTTTTGATGCTGTTGGCGGGCCTGTACACCATGCTCTCTTGGATGAGGAAAAGGATGACATTAGAATTTTGAGGTCCATGTTTGGACATGACTTTTTCCGTGCTCATTCTCTAACAAGGCCAGGAGGTAGGAGTATCAATGCTTAAATAGATTGAAGAGCAGAAACACAAAAAGAGAGCTGATTCAACGATACTACGGCCAAGCTCCGTGATTCAACGATACTAAACACAAAAGTTCCAACCAACAATCGGAAGCGACGTGGGAAAGAAATTATGTTTATAAAGCGAAACAAGGCTTTCTTTCAAACGGTCTTGACTATTGGTCAGCACGTTTGGAGTACCAGAACTAAGTGTTATATATATATACACAATTTGTTACTTAATTAAGGCGGTTTTACAAACCACCACCTTAAAGTGATAATATAAAAACCGCTTTAAGATTTTCATTTTTATATGTGCGATTTATCGTATTGAAAACTGAAAAGGCAATTGTCAAAAACCGGAAAACGTCTGCTAATTGTACGCTTCATGGTTTTTAATTTTTTTGATAATACTCCGAGACATTGGTTTAATTACGACAAGAAAGCACAACATGAGAAAAGGAATGTAATATTCATGAAGCTAATGATAAATGGGAAGGGAGGAAATGAAGAAAATAGCTTTTGTATATCTCATTCCTGTTCATTACCAGTTTTGTTGTGATAAACCAGTGCCCAGAGATCTTAAACAAAGAAATGGCGGTCGTGAAGGAAATATTGTTTACTTTTTGTACTGGATATTAACATGATCACATATATAGGCTGATTCACACTATTGGTGTTTGGAGATGACATTAATTTTATGTTATCTTTTGACAAAAACTAAAGACATGAACAAGTTGATGGATGACAAAGTGACATTGTGTGTGTATATGTATAATATATATATATATATATATATATATATATATATAAACCGAGACCATTCATTTCATTAACTGATTAATTGTCGATACCAAACTAATTACCAACCAATCATTTTTAAATTTAAATATCCTAATAATAATTACAATATTATTTTTATCTATTTATAAACAGGAACAGTTATTGAACAATATTGTAGCGGTTCTCATCTATTAATTTAGCATTCATTTAGCAAATGCTCGAACCGAAAATAGTGCCATGAATAGTTACAGTTTTCTAAGATATTTTATATTTACTAGCGAAAAATACTCTATAGCAAACACTTCGTACACCACATGTCTTTAGCCATATACCACCAAACACGCTACAGGATGTTGTACTGTACAATACTAACACGTTTGGTGGTGCATCGTGCATGTACGGCCAAAAACAGGTGGTGTACGAATCACTCCCCAAACACACGCACAAACAATTATAATAGAGAAAATTACAAAAAAGCGTCCTTATAGTTTGACATGAATTGCATATTCAGTCCTTTAATTATTTTAATTACATAGATGATCCTTTCTTTTGAAACTTGTTACGTAAATAGTCCTTTACACTAACGATTGTTAAATCTCCGTTAAAAAGGACCATGTATGTAAAAAATTTAATTCTTTAGATTTTTTTTGATTTAAATGTAAATTATAAAATATAGCATATGTATATATACATTATATGGTACACATAACATTATTTTCATTTAACTCATTTTATTCATTATCAAAGTTGATCATATTCTCCTCTATAACTAGGGCTGTTGACGAATCGAGTCAATTTGAATATCCTGATGCTCGACTCGACTCGTTTATAAAATAAGTATGGTCGAGTTCGACTCGAGCTCGATTAACTTTTTAAAACCATATTCGAGTTCGGTCTTGGATAATAATTTAGTGTTCGAGCTCGAGCTCTATACTCGTTTAAGTTTATGAAAATATACAAAAAGAAAAATAGTTATTTGAGCTCAAAATGTTTGTTTAGAAGCTCAAGCTCGATAAAATCGTTTATAAGCGTAAACAAGCTCATTAAAAAGTGTATTAACTATTTTATGAAACTTGAAAATAAAGTTTATAAAATACATTTACACTTAATTACACTTTAAATGTGTAAGCTTAAATAGTTATCATCAAACACTAATAATAAGTATTTAATTAGATTCTTGATGTTGATATTTACAGTGTGCTCATCTCATCATAACGAGCTGAGTTGAATTTGTTTTTGTGAAGCTCGGCTTGTGAAACTAATCGAGCAGTCTTTTTATGTTCGAACTCGACTCGGGATCGAAGAGTATTATGTTCGAATTCAAGATAAACGAGTTCGAACTCGAGTAGCTCGTTAAGTGTTCGGTTCGTTAACACCCCTATCTATATGATCAAATTTATATTCCACCACCATCTTTTCCTACATAAATATACATTTTTGACTTAATTAGTTCCCACTTTTCAACGTCGTCATTTACTTTAAAGCGAGGGTCATCGAAAAGGATACAAAAAAGAAGAGATTGTGGCCACTAAAGTCATTACGAGATAAGAAGAATGGGTAATGGATTGTCCTTGAGTGGTGATAGACAAATGTGGAAGATGAACAATTTGACAATGAATATGGTTAGCGAAATGTGAAAGCTGAATGTTGAGACATAGTTTGTGACAACAGATCTAGCCTTGCAATATGACTAGTGTAATTGTTATCATGTTGATATATTGGTTTAGATTTGCAAATTGATATTGTTTTGATATTAATATTCGTTAAATATATTATTATGATAAAGTGTTAGACGAATATGGATTTTAACAATATATATACATATGCTGCGAGTCCAATTATTTGTTTTAGACATTTGTTGCGAGTCGAGATCTCAAGTCGCAAGGTTCTACGATGCGAGATGAGATCTGAACTTGCAGAACTCAACAGGTGACTAGCGAGTCCAGTTCATTATGGGCTTGGACTGCGTAGCGAGTCGAGTCAACTCACAGGCCCAAAGGCTGCGAGTTGAGACGATGTATTTATATTTTTCATTCGTGAAAACTAAAAAAGGGGAATGATTAGAACTTTTGCATTCACATCTTTCTGCGAATCCAGTTTCCAGAGAAAAAATATATTAACGGCTAGACTTTGACGTTCATTCGTTTAAAGAAAAGCAATTGATTAACCTAAACGCGAACTAAATCATTATTAGTAAGATAACACTGTATTGAGGAATTCCGCACCTTAATACTACAGATAACGAAGTTATCGATCCTAGAACTAGGGACTTACAATTGGTATCAGAGCTTTCGGGCTAGATAACGAGTGTAGTTCGAAGTTTTCGGGTTAATCGCGTGTGATTTAGGATTGTTTTGACGTGCATTAGTGTGTAAAAACAATTAAAATCACTCTCTGGACGATTTAGGGTTTGTTTACGGTCGAAATTTCCTGTTTCAATCGTAAAAATACCAGAAATTTTTGGTTTTCGTGTTTTTCAGCCGTTTTGCGAGTCGAGATTAGGGTTTCAGATAAGTCTGCGAACTGAGTTGAACTTGCGAGTCGACATACCTGCGAGTCGACATTTTGCGAGTCGAACTAAGTTGCGAGTTGAAATACTCTGCGAACCGAGATCTCCTGCGAAACGAGATCACTTGCGAGTTGACATCACAGCGATCCGAACTGAGACTTGCGAACCGAGATTCTCCGAGTCGAGCTGAGATTGCGAGTTGAACTGAGTTCTTGCGAGTCAAGATTTTTGTTTTCTGAATTCGCGAATACATTTTAACTTTAAGCTTTACGATGTCTGACCTTAGCAAAATGATTGAGATGGACCACGAGATTGGAAAATCTAATGTTCCACCAAAATTGTTGAGAGTTGAGGATTATTATAGCTGGAGGGATAGGTTTGAATCTTACTGTAGATTTCATGATCTATCTATCTGGATGTGTATCAAGAATGGATACACGACACCTACACAATCTGTTGAAAATGCTATTGTGGTTCTCACTTATCAACAGATGAGTGAAGCACAAAAGAAGGAATTTGAGGTTGAAAACAAGGCTCATTCTTCTATTAAGATGAGTCTTCCTAAGGGACTTACAATTGGTATCAGAGCTAGAACTTAATCATCAACTGAAGTCCTTCCATACTGCTAGAACTTTGTGGACAGCTCTTGAGAAAAGGTGTGAAGGTAGTCCACAAGTTAAAGCAGGCAAGAGGAATCTCCTGAAAAAGCAATTTACTGTGTTCAAAGCTTTGAAAGGAGAAGATCTTGATGCTTATACCACAAGATACTACCATTTGCTGAGTGAGCTAGATGACCATGAGATTGTATCTATAGAGACAGAGAAAACCAACAAGTTTATTAAAGGTTTACCGTCTAAGTGGGAGATGCATGGCATAATGCTTAAAGACAATGATGAGAGGTATGCAACCATGACCTTAGAGCAGGCAATTGATAAGCTCAGAGGTTATGATTTCACCAAGAAGACTAGAGATACTGATTCTGATCAGGCTCAGGATCCGGGACTATATCATGGAAAATCTACTATCTCTACTGCTTCCTCGAGCTCGACCACTGCTTTTTTTGTTGGTAATGCTGAAGGAAAGGGTGAAATGATTACCGATGATCTGTGTCTTCTTACATCATCTGGTAGTGAAGCAAAGGGTCAACCAACTGAGAAGTCACCTCAGGAGCATCAAAAGATGCCTATGAGTGTGAAATCTGCTGAACAACAATTATCTGTTCTTGCTTCATTTGTAGCTTCTTATGAAAACTACCTTCAGGGTAAAATCAATGATCCAATTATGTTTGACGAAGATTACGATCAAATAGACCCTGATTATCTAGAAGAAATAGACCTTCAGGACCAACTTGCTATGTTGTCAAGAAGGGTAAAGAATTTCTTGAAGAAAACAGGTAGAAAGGTAGTTGGCAATAGATCAGGGTTTGATAAGACTAAGATCAAGTGTTTTAACTGTCAGGGTTATGGACACTTTGCTAGAGAATGCCAAAGACCTAAGGTAGAACCTGGCAATGGACAACAAGGTTCGGGAAGCACTCTCGCTTCCAAAGCCTTAGTTGTAAAGCAGTTGGATGGATCGTATGAATGGAAAGCTCAGTCTGAGGATGCTTTCATGGCTGAGATTGATGTATCTACATCCTATATGCCTACTGATGCAGAGTGTGAGGTAAAGGTGCTAGAGATTGAAACAAAAGCAAGTGATGAAGATGTGCTATATATGAAGTCAACTGAAAACATGATTCCTGAAGATTTTGTAGCACGCATGGCTGAAATTCAAACAGACAAGAAAAGGGTATGTATTGATATTCTTACTCTTGTTGATGTCTGTTATTTGGTTACTGATTTACAGTCACAGGTTAGTGTTTTAACTGTTTCAAACAAAAACCTGTCTTCTCAAGTTAACATATTGACTGAATCTAATAAGACTGTTAGATCTGAACTTGAACTAGCTAAGATTGATGTGCGTAGGTTAAGTGATGATAAACAGGACTTAAAAGATAAAATTAAGTCTAATGCTTCTGATAGGAGTGCACTTAGAGATACCATTAATGAAAAAGCAGTCATCATAGATGGTCTCTATATGAACCTAAAAGACTTAAATCAGACAATTGCTAATAAAGAGAAAGAGTTAGCTGACTGTAAGTTGAAGTTAGTTGAGCAAAATCGAAAAATAGAAAATTATAGAACCACTGAGATGGACAAGATGCTAGATGCTCAACGAAGTGTAAAGGATAAGTCAGGACTAGGTTATAATGAGACACCTCCTCCTTTCAATTCGAATTACCCTAGACTTCCAGAAGATACTGAAATGACTGAGGTATGTTCTGAAAAACCAGTAGCTAAACCTGATCAGTCAGAGGCACAGAAGAGTGTTATTAAGAACCCTTCATCTGATGATAGTAAGAAAATTCCTCACACCAAAGTACATTTTGTACCAGGTGGAGTAATTAATGATACTAAGACTGATGAAGTGGTTAATAAAGAACATGTGATTGAATCTTTAGTGCCTAAGACTCCGATAGCGGATGCAAAAGTTAGTAAGTCACGAAAACAGATGTCTTGCTTCAAGTGTCACCAAAAAGGACACGTAGCTTCCTGTTGTCCAAATAAGAAGTTGGAAGCATCACATAAGTTAGTGAATACTGAAAAGACACCGACCACTTCTAGTTTGATTGTAGATAGGTTAGGCTCCAAACCGGGATTAGGAAGCAAACCTGTAAACATTCTGAAAAGAGATGGTAATCATAGTGTCTCTCCACCTAAACCTAAAAGGGCTTATACTCTAAACGAAAATACTTTCAATAAGCCAAGAGATAAGACACCTTCAAGGTTTAGGACCCCAAGTAGAAACCATAGTCAATTTGAGAATGACTCTACTTCGAGTGCACAGGGATCTAAGTATGTGCCTAGGAGGTTTTCTACTCACTCTCCTCATAGGCCTAAGACTACAAATCATCAACAGTCTCAAACTCCTGTGAAGGTTACCAAGACTCCCGATGGGAACAGTTATGGTTACCTTTAAGGAGGTTCAGATTGTAGATGATCAGGGACTAACCAAGACCATAATGGCTTGGGTCCCTCTTAACAACTAACTGTGTACAACTTGTTATGTGTAGGAGCAGACTGTGAACAAGGACAGCTGGTGGTATGTAGACAGTGGATGCTCAAGACACATGACAGGTGAACGAAGTCTACTGAAGGACTTCAGAGAAGGTTTCAAGCAAAAAGTAAATTTTGCAGGAGACAAAGGAGGAGTAATTACTGGGAAAGGAAAAGTTTCAAATGGAACTTTGACTCTAGAGGATGTGAATTACGTTGAAGAACTAAATCATAACCTAGTGAGTGTTTCCTAAGTCTGCGATAAAGGTCATCCAGTTCATTTTAATGAAAAGGAGGCTTTAGTTCTGAAGCCAGGCTTCACAATTCCGGAAGAATGGATATTGATGAGGGCACCAGGAAGAAGGACATCTATGCTATAAACATGGGTGTTTCTAATTCTTCAATGATGTCTACATGCTTACTATCCAAGGCTTCAGAAGCAGACGCACTTTTATGGCACAGGAGAATGGCACATCTGAACTTTCGAAAAATGAATTTTATAATCAAGAATGGTTTAGTTATAGGTGTACCACAGAAACGTTTCGAGTTTGAAGACAAGTGTGTTCCTTGCCTAAAAGGAAAGCAGCACAAGAAACCACACAGGTCTAAGACTGAAAACTCAATCTCCTCGCCTTTTGAACTGCTGCACATGGACCTCTTTGGCCCAATAAGCAAGAGAAGTCTAGGTGGCAAGTGGTATTGTTTAGTTATCATAGATGATTACTCTAGATTCTCATGGGTATTCTTTTTGGGATCTAAGGATGAAAGTCCAGGAATTTTAATGGAGTTCTTTGATCTAGTAGAGAATATCTATAAAACAAGAGTTAAGCGTATTCGTAGTGATAATGGAACGGAATTTAAGAACTCAACATTGAATATCTATTGCTTAAGCAAAGGGATACAACATCAATTCAGTGCACCATATGAACCTCAACAGAATGGTGTTGCTGAAAGGAAAAATAGAACGTTGATTGAAGCTGCTAGAACAATGCTTGCAGATTCAAAGCTTCCGGTCATCTTTTGGGCAGAAGCAGTGAATACAGCATGTCATGTTCTGAATAGAGTTCTTACGGTGAAAAAGCATAACAAGACTTGTTATGAACTTTTGAACAATAAGAAACCAAACTTAAAAGGATTTGAACCCTTTGGAGTTGCTTGTACAATATTGAAAACAGGGAATCAAGCTAAATTTGGTGAAAAGGCTGACGAAGGATTTTTCCTAGGTTATGTGCCCAACTCACCAAATAAAAGAGTTTTCAATAAAGTCACGGGACGACTGAAAATTGTTTATAACATTGAAGTTACGAGCTATGTACCTGCTGTGCATAAGGGATTAGATTGGCAATTTGACTATTCAGATCTCTTTCAGTCATTTAAGGTTCCCATAAGTGACTTTATCAGTGATTCAGAGATCTCTCAGCACTTATTGAATGAAGACTTGGACAATGGTCCATCTTCAACATCGAGTGTTCCGAAATCTGGAATCAGGACAACAGATGACTCAAATGAAGCTTCTTCAAGTGGGTCTCAACAATTTTCAAAGGATAAGTATCAAGAAACAGAAGATTCTGAAGAGGATCTTCAAACAACGTTTGATGATGTACTTACTTCTTTGAACCATTTAAAGATCTCTTCAGCAAGTTCAGAAGAAATGCCTTCATTAGAAGAGATTGGTACTAACTTAGGAGATGAGTTAATAGTTGACCCTATACCGGTTACAAGAATGAGTAAGAATCATCCCGTTGAAAATATCATCGGTGATATTAATACTCCTGTTCAAACTAGGACTCAATCTAAAGCTAGTACAACTGAAAATTTAGAAAGCTTGTATACTGCTATGAAAGAAACAGGGATTCCTAATCAATGTCTATATTCATGCTTTATCTTACAAGTTGAGCCTAAAAATGTGCAAATGGCTCTCAAAGAAAGTTCGTGGGTTGAAGCTATGCAAGAAGAACTGCAACAATTCTCAAAATTACAAGTATGGGAGTTGGTTGACCTTCCAAAGGGAGAATATCCAATTGGAACTAGATGGGTATTTAAGTGTAAGAGAGATGACCGGGAAGTCATTACTCGCAATAAAGCTCGTCTGGTGGTTCAAGGGTTTAATCAAGAAGAAGGGATAGATTACAACGAAGTGTTTGCACCAGTTGCTAGGCTAGAAGCAATTAGAGTATTCTTAGCATTTGCCTCTTTTAAGGGTATCAAAGTTTATCAGTTGGATGTTAAGAGTGCCTTTTTGTATGGCAAAGTAGAAGAATTGGTGTATATTTCACAACCGCCAGGGTTTACTGATTCTGACTATCCAGATAGAGTATATCGTTTGAATAAGGCTCTATATGGATTACATCAGGCACCTAGGGCATGGTATGGAACGCTATCAACTTATCTACTTGAGAATGGATTTACAAGAGGATCAATTGATAGTACACTTTTTTGTAAAATGGAACAAGAATGACTTTCTATTAGTACAAGTATATGTTGATGATATTATCTTTGGATCTTCTGATGAAAAGATGTGTCAAGAATTTGAGAAAGTCATGAGAAAAAGGTTTGAGATGTCTGCAATGGGAGAGTTAAATTTCTTCTTAGGATTACAGGTTGATCAAAAGAAGGATGGATTCTTTATTCATCAATCTAAATATACATATGAGCTATTGGAACGCTTTAAGATGGATGAAAGTAAGGTCTATAATACTCCAATTCCAGTCAATCACAACCTTGGACCAAATACATCGAGTGATAGTGATGTGGATCCAACTCTTTATAGAGCCATGATCGGATCACTAATGTATTTAACTGCCTCTAGGCCTGACATTATGTTTGCTGTTTGTATATGCGCAAGATATCAGGCAAATCCGAAAGAGTCACATATGCAAGCTGTGAAAAGGATCTTTCGTTACCTCAAAGGGAAACCGAAGCTGGGACTTTGGTATCCGATTGATGGAGACTTAGATCTTCTAGCTTATACTGATTCGGATTATGGAGGATGCAAGAAGCAAAGCTCAGTAGCCATTTCTACATGTGAAGCTGAGTATGTTGCAGCTGGCAGCTGTTGTTCTCAAGTTCTTTGGATTCAACAGCAACTGCGGGATTACGGGTTAAATATAACCAATACTCCTTTGATGACTGATAATGAATCGATAATGTTGATCACCAACAATCTGGTGAAGCACAGTAAAACTAAGCACATTGATATTCGACATCATTTTATTAGAGACTGTGCTGAGAAGAATTTGATAAAGTTAGTTAAGGTTCCATCTTTGGATAACTTAGCAGACTTATACACCAAGGCATTCGACAGAGCTCGATTTGAAACATTGGTTTAACTTAACGGAATGAGAAATCCAGAGTGATTAGTCTTCCAAGGGCATTTTTGTAATAGTTAGTAGTCAGTTTTATGTTTATTTAAAAAAAAAAAAGGCGTATAGCATTCGTTTGCTTGTTACCTGAGGGGAATCGCCTCCAATAAAAGAACAAAAGAAGTTCTTTTAGAAAAAGCTTTAAGTTCTTAGCTGTAAAAAATTGGGAGATGATAGTACATTAGGAGAATAAGCCTAAGAATAATAACCTTAAGTATTAAGTACAATGTGTTAGTAGATTCTTATAAGTTGCACTAGAATAACGATTTTTAACTAGTATTACACTTATATTTATCTTTTTATACACCTATATCCACTGACTATAACTTGCCCTTTTACTTAACAAGTGATAAGAATAACTTAAGTTTAGTCAGCTTCATCATACGATTTATTGGTAGGCAGGTTATGCTAAGATTTCCGAGCAGTTAAGAAGTATAAATTTCATGTGTCTTATCTAATGTGATTTGCTATATAATGTATGACATATGTCTTAATTATTGAATGATAGTACTGCCATGCACTGTGATCTAAAATTAAAAAAATCAATTTAAAATGATACACAGTATCATATTGTCTAAAGGTGAGTTATATGTTTCTAAAGAGCATCATTTAGTAACCTCTACCTTACATATGAAAGATACAAAGTATCTAGTGTCAAGTGTATGTTATATGCTTCTAAAGAACATCATTTAGTAATCTCTACCTTGGTAATACAAGATACAGTGTTATGTGTTGTACTTGAATTCTTTAGTATGTTGTATAGTAGAAAATACTAGATATTGTGCACATTAACAATAAAAGTTTTGCTCAGAAATCTGTGTGTAATTTGTTTATGTGGATCATAATATTGGTAATCGTCTTGAACTGACTATGATATTCGAACATTCATCTTTGTGAATAATAAGAAATAATAAGTTATTTTTCAAAGAAGTGTTATATCATGTGGATAAAGGTAAATAAGATATAATTTTATAAATATAAGTTTATTACTGATTAAAGTTGTGATTTTATTGTGCTTATATGAATTTCATGAGGTATGTATACTAACAATTGTCTTATGCTTATTATAATCTAATTAGTATAGCTTATTCTTCATAATATGATTCCAAAGCAGTTAAGATTTTAAGCATGATATTTTTTTTTAAAGTTGTTTGCTTTCATAGATGTTAGTATTCTTAAATTTTTATTTCTTAATTTGTATTTATGTTTAATGATTAATAGAAAGTTTCTTTTTATTTCATTCAATGTGTTACCCTTTGGAATTGAATTATACTGGCTATTTATTTTATGTTGAACAAATGTGTGTTGACAATTGAAAAATAATATATATATAGGTTACGAGGAATATTAATCGAAAGTCTTCCGACTCACATGAAGTCGAGAAGCGTGTCCTGATTTTATATCGGCGGTTAATTTTTCTATTATAACTTATATAGATATATTTTAGACTTGTCTTTATACGTGAATAATTTTAGCTCGAAGATTTTTTTGTTATACAAGATTAACTGTATCACGGGTTTAGTCGGTTAATATATGTAAGAAGATTATCATTGAGGAAAAATTAAGCTAAAACATTTTTCTTTAAAATGTTTAGGCTACATAGTTACAGAGTTAACTATTAATTGTGAATGGGGTTATTTATACTTTGTATTTAATTTGCATTTTTATTCAAAACTTGCGAGTTTGACTGGTCAAAGCTGCGAAGCGAGTCCAATCTTGCGAGTTGAAATTAACCTTGCGAATCGAGTAACAGTATAAGAGGTGCGAGGTCAAACGAGTCAAAGCCACCGAGCCCACTTCACATTTGCGAGTTCACTTCTCCTTGCAAATCCAGATAGTGCGAAACGAGATGAAATACATTTTTCGTTTGATTTCGATCCTGCTAATCACAAGGAAGAGTTTTTGATCCGTAGATTTTATACACTTTTGTATTGCGAACATTTTGAGGTATAAACCAACGGATTTCACCGTTTAAATTACACGAAATCGAAGTTTTTATGAACCTAGGGTTTCGTTTCAAAATTTGAACGATTTACGTAGATTACAGGTGTTATTTGACAAGAATTCTATGGATTAATGTTAAACGAACCTTAATAAACGTGAACTAATCAATAGATCTTAATAATTTTGAAGGATTAATTGATTTTAGTTTCGACTCGCCACACCAGTTTATGTTGCAAGTTGAACAGAGGTTCGATTCGCAGAGATACATTAGCGAGTTGAGATATTTCTCGATTCGCAGATTTATTTTTGTGAATTCAAATCTTGTTTGTTGACTTGTTGACTTGTTGACTTGCGGACCGAGTTGAATAGCAAATTGACTTGCACGTCGAGTTGCGGATTGACTTGGTTAGCGAGTTGATATGGTTGCGAGTTGAGTTGCGAACCGAGTTGAACTCAATTCGCACATGATACTTCTGCGAGTCCAGTACTTAGAAAATTTTAATTTTTTTTTTTTTAAAAAAAAAAAGTTTTATATAAATGTTAAGACTTTTTCAGTAATAATGTTTATATTATGGACTTGTATTAAATTATATATGTTTATATCGAAAGACTACCAATTCAAGAGGAAATTGAGTGACGTGTCCTAATTCTATATTAGAGGTATAACTTATATTTATCAAAAATGTTAATGACTTGAGAATTACAAATTAACAAGTAATTAATGGGATGTACATATTGAACTTATGACTTATTAGTAATAAGTTATATATGTTAGAAATAATTATATACGACTTGCGACTGTAATGTAACAAGTTATATATAATTTTTAAAACTAAGATGTTTGATGAATTGTTATTCATAATACGTTATAGTTTAAAATTGATTAACGTGTGTTAATTGTTTTTGTCATTTGTGTTTTTATAGATATGGCGAGACAATTTGATAAAGGTCACAATATTCTTGTTGATCTAGATCTTGGTGCACGTGGAGCTAACCGAGTAGCTCAAGTGCTTACATTTTTGGCCAGTTCACGCATTAGATATGCGATTACAGAGTCTCCACAGATCTCTCAGACTATACTGAATGACTTCTAGGAAGGTATTCAGTTTGACGAGATGATCAATCCACCAATTATACGCACAACGGTAAATAATAGACCGGTTGTTTTCTCTGCTGGAGATCTGCGTCAGATTTTATTGAGGATGGTCCGACGGAGTATCCTAGTGATTTTGTTGAGGGTGCGATAGGTCGTATGGGGTATACGGGAGATAGGAGGGGACGTCAGTTCCAAAAACCTCTGGTTATTGGACAATGGAGGTTTTTGTGGCATGTGATTGTCACAGTTTTTGCACCAAAGAAGGGAGGCTTCGATGAATTGAGCCCTGCCCTTGTATCAGCTGCACTGTCATTGGTTTATAATAAACCATACAGTTTTTGTGATTATATTTTTGGAGAGCTGGTTAGACAGATTTCGGGTTCTGTTAGATCACGGTTTCTGGTTTATCCACGTTTTTATATGCTGATCATTCGCGCTCGTCTGCCAGCGCTTGTTATTCCTAGGCCATTTTTACGTGTAGATACTATTGGGCTCAGAGGCTACAATGCGATGTTTCTGCAGTCAGTGAGGAAGGAAGGGGTAGTAAAGCCTGAGGAGCGAGAGCTTTTTGGTTTTATTGTTGATCCTGCCTATGTGACGCCACCGAACAATGGTTGGTTGGATGTTGGTGCTGATGTTGCTGTTCCGGACCCGATAGCTGATGTGGTTCCTTCTGAAGATCCACAAGAGATCATTGAGGATGTGTTGGAACAACCTGCACATGTTGGGGAATAGGTGAACCCAGATGTTGCTGCTCAGGTGATACAGGAGGTACTGGTAGAGCATGATGATGCTATTGATATCTTGCTACGGGATATTGATAGTTATGTTGCTTCACCTGAGGTAATTTTATAATTATATAGTAATATTGTTACTTAGTTGTTATATTATTATCAAATTATTATTATGGTATCAGATATTGTTACTTAATTTTATAATTTTATAATTATATAATACAAATGTTATAGATATTTAGTTAATTAGATAATATTTTTGATTATAAAATATAAATATCATTATGATCAGGGAGCTGAGACTGCAGACCCAGAGGTCACTCGACCTGAGGGTGAGCAGGGACAGCTAGATGGATATGAGGGTTTACCTTCTAAGGTACTTATCAGATTAATCATAAATATATAGAACTTGTATGATAGAGCTTTTAGCTAATCATAAATGTTTAATATATTTAATATTTAGGATTCTGATATTGGTCCATCTGGAGGCCGTGATGGTCAATCGGCTTCAGATGATGATGATAGTACTCCTTCTCCACCTCCAGATGCTGGTTACATTAGATACCGATCTCAGATGTTTCCAGATCCAGCACTGAAGGAAAAGAGAAAGGCTAAGGAAGTCGATCCGGACTTCAGTATTATTGATGAGGGTCCTGAGGAAGAGGATATTTCTCTTATTTCTCAACGCCGTAAGCGTTCCTGGACATTAATCATTCAGGATGGTATGTTTTATTTAGAGTTAGATAATCTTAACTTGTTGTTTATCAGGAGTTAAACTAAGACAGTTAATTCTGTGACAGTTGCTCAAGATACATCTCAGGTAGAGACGATGATAGCAGTGGTTACTGAACCAGTATCTGTACCATCTGAGGTATGAGATAAATGTTTAGTACTACGAGTATTATAAATATTTCATTAGAGATTGAGACAGAGTTATCTGTAACAATTACTTATTTAATTATATCTAACTTTATAGGCTGAGAAACTGCTTGAGTCAGTGGAACCAGAAATGGTCTCCAAGACTATTGAGGAGGGAGTTGCAGAACTGGTGCATGATGCTCAGTTTCCGACCAATAAAGCTAGTAGATTTGCAGCTAGTCTTCTCAAAGAAGCGTTATCTCAAGCCATTCCACCACTCACACGTGAATCATACATTGCTTCAGTGACACTGCCTGGACCATCAACAATTTCTGTTATTCCGAAGACTGTTGCTGAAAGGATTACATCCTTAGAGTCAAGAGTTAAGGAATTAGAACAGAGTACATCCAGGATTCCGGGGTTGTTAGCTGAGAATGTTTCTCTTGCTCAGCAGATGGTTCATATCAGTGAATCACATTTGACACTGTTGAAGACACTGCTGATGATAAAGACATGCATGAAGCTGAAGATATATGCAGGAAGCAAGAGTTACAAGTGAAGATCAAAGGAAAACTTAAAGATAAAGACAACTAGAGATATTTTCAAGGGAGAGTCCGTTGAGACATGTTTTATGACAACATATCTAGCTTGTAATAGTACTTTTGATATTATAATCAAGTTTGTACATTGGTTTTGAATTGTAATAAAAATATCAGTTCCTATTATATGAATAGTGACATTTTTATCCTTTTCTTTTTTTCTTTCTAGCAAAAAGAAAATGTTTCTTTCAAACAAAAATTTCTAATAATAGCAAAAATTGTATTAGCTTATACTACTTCTATCCTATTTGAAATGTCCACATTATTAATGAAATAAAAGGCTAATTTTTATGTAAAATTAAAGAAAGCGGTCTGACGTAAACCGCCATATATTTTATTAACAGTTAACCAAATATTTTTGGTATGGGAAAATGAAAAGAAAATGGTGCCACACTAAAAGGCGGTTTTGCGTTAATCCGCCACAACTAATTGGTTGTTTAAGTTGTTAAATTAATAACCTTAATTTTTCCAATGGGCCGGGAGGTGAAAAGTTTATTGGCGCCACAGTGATGGGTTTCCAGCTAGTATAAATAGAGACCCTTGGCTACAGTTGAAACACACACAACGTAATACCGAACTCCTCATATCTCAATACGTAATCCGAGAAGTTCAGGCAATTAAATAGTAATGCAACTAAAGAAGAACAGTATGTGATCGGCAAGAAATTTGATGTATTAAACAAGATTAACAATAATATCATCCACTCACTTGAAGAAAGTATCCAAAACATCAATGACGCAATGAAGAAGTTAAGCAAGTGGATCGTTAGCCAAACATGATGAATTTGGGTGTGAACTTTCCCAGCCGGAGATCGAATTTCTCAAAAAATGTGAGCATTATGATCTAATATACTACACGCCTGAGAAAGCATCATTTGAAGCATTGTTATCACGTTTCAAGAAGTATAATCAAATTCATATAGAACGGAAAGAGATTATGTTAAGAGGAGATGATGATTAGTTTTTTTTTCTCTCTGTATATTTTATTTATGTAAAGCTTTAATTTTCTCGTCTTCTATTTTAGTTACCAATTATGATTTTCATATGTTATCACAACATTTCTTTCTCATTGAACAAATTAAAAAGACATTTACACTAAATTAGTAAATCAACAAATATAATTGAAATTAATAGTGCCAGAAGATAATTTTTGAATCTCTTAATCAATTATGAAATTCATATTGATTCATCCACCTTTATAATAATTAATTAATATCTACTAATTATCAGTCGTAAATGCAAAACTTTTCGATGCCCCCATTCCCTCAACAACCAAATCGATTTTATCGTCAACTTTTAATACTTAAATAATTAATAACCATTTTGTTAAAATAGAATTAACATATCTTGAAGCGGTTAAAAGCATTACTGAACCGCTCCAAAATATATAAGACCGTCACATTTTCTTTATTGAAATAAAAATTGAAAAGGGAAGTAAAGAATTGATTCTATATTGTATTATCTTATCATGGAAGGGGGTTGGGGAGGAGGGGGTGGTGTAGACTACAGAGTGATATTATCATAGACTTGACTAAGGCTAGGATAGGAGCATTGTGTGGTTTTGTCAACCGGATTAAATATTGATTTTTTTGGCAAAATAGTTATTTTTTTACAGCATTAGTTATTTTTATAATAATAAATCATTGTCATCGTAGAAATATACAAATCAAATTGATACGAGAGTTTGATCGGAATGAATAATTATCCATCATCAAATATAAAAATAAAATAAAATGAATGGAAAATCAACATTAACAGTCTTATAAGGTAATACAATATCTCCTTTTATGATTAAAATCCAAGTTCCAACAAACATAAAGAAATAACATCAATTCTATATTTCCATAAATTTATAAGATAATACAATAATATCTTTTGAACTCCTTGGAAGCCCGCCTCTTCATTTTGTGTATCGACGATCATCACTATTATCATATAAAATCATATATACCTGGCTGATAATGAGATCATCTATCACTGTCAATGAGATCATCAGTGACTGTCATCCTCCCTATTTTGGACCGAACACCAGGAACTAAGTGGAGGTCGAGGATGTGTGTAGTATTTGCAATCAAACACAAAGCTCCTATGGTAGATTGCTCAATTAGGGTTTCAATCAAATACGACTCCGATACAGATTTCGTCTACGAAGACGAAGCATTTAAACTGAGAAATAGCGGTCGTGAAATTATCATGAAAATGAACATCAAGACGATGATCAGGATCATGTAAAAAAGATCTGACAATAAAAAGAGGGAAGAGAGACTGCTTTATATATATTGATCGTTGTTTCATTTTATTTTGATTGAAATATGTCATGTCATGAATAAATGAATGGGTTTATTGTTGTTTGGTTATGCGCTCAACTTTATACTAGTTATATTGAAGGCGCTGTATTGAAGCGGTTATAAGAACAGATGTGTTGGCTTTTTGTATTTTGGATCGGTTTAATAAATTTTTCTCGCTTCAAGATATGTTGATTCATTTAAGAATAAAATCAAAAATGATTAATGAAATCGATAATTGGTTGTTGGGGGATCGACTTGGTCATGTAAAGTTTGCATTTACATCTGATGATAATAAAACTTATTAATTAAGTATAGTTTCAATACCTTGTAGGCATTAACTTTATAAGTACTTATTTTTTTATCACTGAAACTACTATTCATTTCTGAACCGATCCATATACATTAATTAATTAAACTTAAATATGTGTGGTCCACCGGATTAAATATTGATTCTTCCACCTGTATAATACGAGTAATTAAAAGTCAGTCGTAAATGCAAAACTTTTCGATGCCCCCATTCCCCTAACAACCAAATCGATTTTATCGTCGACTTTTAATACTTACTTAATTAATTAAAAACCATTTTGTTAAAATAGAATCAACATATCTTGAAGCGGTTAAAGGTATACTGAACCTATCCAAAATATATAAGACCGCCACATTTTCTTTTAATAGAAATAAAGATTGTAAAAGAAAGTCAAATATATGTCAGGGAAGGGGGCTGGGGAGGGAGGGGGTGGTACAGAGTGATATATCATAGACTTAACTAAGACTAGGGATAGGAGCATTACGTGGTCTTGTCAACCGGATTAAATATTGATTCTTTCACCCGTCTAATTTATAAGTTTAATTATCATTAGACGTAAATGCAAACTTTTCATGACCAAAAGTCGATCAACCTAAAGAAGTATTACTCTCAAGCATTTAAAAATGCACATATTTATAAGATAATACAATTATATCTTTTGAACTCTTTAGAAGCCCGCCTCTTCGGGGATTTTGTGTATTGACGATCATCACTATTATCATATAAAATCATATATACGATAATGGTGATGACACAAAACGAAGAGGCGGGTCTAAGGACTTCAAAACATATATTGTATTATCTTATAAAAGTTTTATGGAAATATAGAATTGATATCGTTATTTCTTTATATTTTGACAAGTTTTGAGAGGGGATATATGTAATTTTCCCTTTTTTAAATTAGAATATTAACATACCTTGAGGCGGTCAAAAACTAAATTCAAACTGATCCAAATTATAGAAAGCCGCCACATTACTTTTATAACCGCTTCATGTTTTGATATAAAAAAACCGATTATTCAAAAGAGTTGATTCGAACACATGACCATCTTTTCGAAAATTATGTAGATAACCAACTTTGTTGAACAACCGGTAATGTTTTCTGTGAAACATAATTAATTTATATTATAAAATGTTACAAACAAAAAAAGATAACATTTCTATCAACCCTACGTGGACCGATAGTTGAAGCAAACACTATTTTTGTTAAAACATACATTAATCATATTAGCGTAGATTTGGTTAGGTATTGTTAGGTGTTAAAACTGAATTCATTCATTAATGTTACGTATCCTCATTAACATATAAATATTTTTGGTAAAACATACATTGATTTGGTTAGGACTGTTAGGTGTTGGAATTATATTCATGTTCGTATACTCATCATATTATAAATATATGTTCACACATAAGCTGTTTTTTCATATACTATACACACCCTATTTAATAAGTAACAATATGATCATCAAGTTTCCCAAAATGATCTTCCGATCCATCTCCAGTTTCACAATCGTCCTTTTTCACAAGATAATTTACAATATAATACTGTTCTCACGATTGCGATTTTCCTGTATAAATATTATGATGGACCTTGGCGGCGAGACCATTTACAGTCACGTCGACGAAGTATGATTAGTACACCAATTCGGGGTTTGCCACAATAAGTGTAGCATTCCTTACTATTGGTCAAAACATCTATCTGCGCGTGAAAGATAGATCTCGTCGAAAATAGTTTCAGTGCGGGATTTCTGCAGAAACTGTAACGAGATTTATTGTTCGTATACAAGGTTTTGTTATGTCTCAACTGTGTATTTGGAACTCAAACATCGCCTTCTACTTTGTAATAACCTGAAGATCGGATGAGGATGACTATGGAACCAGTGAAGAGGAAAAGGCTAGGGTAAATTGTCATTAACTCATGTACATCAATACTATGTTATTTTAATTTATTGTTTGTAATTTAAATTTTCATTCGTATGAATTAACTTTAAGACGAGAATAAACTCATGTACATCGCCTTCTGCTTTGTAATAACTTGAAGATGAGAATGATAATCGAACCATTGAAGATGAAAAGGCTAGTATAAAATATCAATAACTCATGTACATCAATACTAAGTTATTTAATTAGTGTTTCTAAATTTAAATTTTCAATCGTATGAGTTACCATTTTAATTACTTACTCTAGTTTTGATACTGGAACGTAAAAAACAGACAAAAAATAAATAGTTGTTTGGTATCGGAATTATATTCATTCTTTAATGGTATCTATACTCGGCATCGAGTAATTAAGTAACAACTTAACCTCACCAATAAGATTGTATCAAATGCAGATTTTTAATTAAGTGCTAACTGCTAACAAGTAACAACCATGCACATCGATAATATCGTCAACCTAAATAATTTATTAAATAATCAAAAACCAATCCAAACTTTAGTATAACCGCCTTACTTTTTATATTCCAGCTTTATGATTTAAATATTGTCTTTTGGGCCGATCCATGTACATCATCGCATGGGCCAAACGAATGAACCGTACCTAAGAATTAAAAGGATCGTATTAATTACGGCATTTTGGGCTGAAAGCCTGAAGGCTAGCTAGGTTCCTGCACAAGGAGGATCGTCACTCGATATCAGAAGGCTAGATCAAATGCTCGAACATATCTTACCCGCTAGTGAGTCTGATACGACATTAATCGCCAATCAATCTTCCATTAAAAGAAACACCCAATAATTTAATGCAGAACATCTTTTAATTCGAGATCATCCGTTATCATGTAAGTTACCACCTGTTTCACAAATCCACCTTGATTTCCAACCACATCAGCAGCAGTTGTAGCTGGCTCGGGAACGTAGTGTGTGACAACGAGAGACATTGTGTTGCCAAAATTATACAATAGAGAATCTACCAACACTCTTGAGTTCCAGAAGGGAAAAAACCCTCAAACTTCTGTGGAAATTAGTAGATTCGTCTAAGGATGCTGAAAAATTTAAACAGAGAAATCTCGGTTGAAGAGAAATTAATATATGTTACTTTCTTTTTGAGAGATCATATCTGATCACGAAGAGTGAATTTATCGAAGAAATTAGATGAGAGAAGAGATGGAGAAGATCAATCTCTGAAAATTCTGATAATTGATTATCATAAAGGGCTTGGATGAAAAAGTGACCTAATGTACGTGTTATTTATACTACAAGAATGAATACCATTAATGAATTCATTGAACGCTAACAAGTTATAACAGCAATAAGCTTACTACCGACTGTAACCGCCACTAAGGCATTTCAATTGGGGCGGTGTTTAACTAACCCGCTACTAATTGTTTCTCACAATTGAAGCGTGATAGTTTTACCCGCTTCGAAATGAATTTTCTTGTGGCGGTTTAAAATTAACAGCTATAAATTGGTTACCCCTATTGTAGCGGGTTCTTTTACCCACCATAAATGTTATTACTTGAGGCGATTTAACCTTAACCGCTACATTTGTGTAGTTGGGACCCCACTTTTTGACTGCTAAACCGCTACAATTTAGATAATTGCACCGACTTTATATTCAATATAGCGGTTTTCACTTATAACCGCTATAATGCTGCGCTCTTTTTACTCGTTTTTGTACAAGTGAGAGGAGTCGAACCAACGTATAGATGGGTTGGATGCTGACTTTGCGGGTATGCAAAGATGATCTGTGCAAGTATTCAAGTGTCTCTTTAGTAAAACCCTCGTCTCAGGTCAACATGATGAACGGGTGAAGAGCATGTGGGCAGGCACAATGGTGGTTGGGTTGAGCAAGGCGTAGTTGAGACTAATGCCACACGGTTAGCTTGTAGAGGACAAGTCCGTGACAGTGTGTTGGAGTGCACTGGCAAGATGACCAAGACAGACATGTGCCGAAAAGATCTCTTCAATAACCAGGTGTACTTAAGAGATGTAGATATGCACGAGGACGTGCATGAAAATTGTGGTGAGAGAGTGTCATGACTAAAACAATGAGAGGGCTTTGGTCTGAATACTCTGAAACCCTAATCTTTGGTTCGAATTCTGACTTGCGAATTGATCCAGAGAATACAATCTCCTAAAGTCTAGGTTTTGATTGTTTCATACTCGTAACAATTAAAGCAAAGCATATTAGTTATAATAATCGTATTATAACTCAATTTAATCGTTATATAATCATATAACCCGTATTGAGGGATTCCGCACCTTAATACTACAGATAATCTCGTTATCGATCCAAGAACTATGGACTTATAATTGGTATCAGAGCATTCGGGCTAAATACGAGTAAGTTCGAGGTTATTGTGATAATAACGATTGATTTCGGATCATTTTTGTGTGCATTGAGTACATATTTACGATCAAAATCATTCTCTAGACATTTTTAGGTTAGTTTACTGTCGAAATTTCCAGTTTTAATCGTGAAAGTACCTAAAATTTTCATTTTTGGGTTTTTCAGTCGTTTTGCTAGCTGAGATTAGGATTTCAACGCATTCTGCAAATTGAGTTGAACTTGGGAACCAAGTTGACTTCTGCGAGTCGAACAGATCTGCGAACTGAGATTTATTGCGAACCGAGATCACTTGCGAATCGAAATTTCTTGTGATCCGAACTGAGGCTTGCGAACTGAGATTTGTAAACCGAGCTGAGATCTGCAAATTGAACTGAGTTGCGAATTGAACATCTGAACTCGCAAAACAGTTTGACTTTTTGAATTTTCAAGATGTCTGACTTAAGTAGAATGATCGAGATGGTACGCGAGGTTGGAAAATCTAATGTTCCACCTAAATTGTTAAGACTTGAAGACTACTATAGCTGGAGGGATATGTTTGAATCTTACTGTAGATTCCATAATCTGTCTATCTGGATGTGTATCAAAAATGGATACACTACACCTACTGCTACTGTTCAAAATGCTACTATGGTTGTGGCCTATTAGCATATGAATGATCAGCAAAAGAAAGACTTTGAGATTGAAAATAAGGCTCATTCTTCAATCAAAATGAGTCTTCCAAAAGAGATCAATCATCAGCTGAAATCTTTTATTGTGCTCATTCTAAAGCGCTCTAGGAAGCACTTGAGAAAAGATGTGAGGGCAGTCCACAGGTGAAGGCTGGCAAGAAGAATCTTCTCAAAAATCAGTTTATTGTGTTTAAATATTTAAAGGGAGAAGATCTTGATGCTTACGTCACATGATTCTACCATCTACTGAGTGAGATTGAGAACCATGAGATTACCGAAGAAGAGAAAACCGACAAGTTCATTGAGGGTTTGCCTTCTAAGTGGGAAATGCATGGTATTATGCTAAAAGATAATGAGGAAAGGTATGCAACAATGACCTTAGAGCAGGCTATTGACAAGCTCGGAGGTTATGATTTCACCAAGAAATCGAGAGATACAGATTCTGATCAGATTTAGAATCCTGGGCTATATCATGGAAAATCAACTCTCTCAAATGCGTCATCCAATTCGACCACTGCTTTATTAGTTGGTGATACTTGTGAAGGAAGTGAAATGATAACTGAGGATTTGTGCTTCCATACATTATCTGGTGGTGAAGCAAAGGGGAAATCATTTGAGAAGTCACCTCAAGAGCATCAAAAGATGCCTATGAGTGTGAAATCTGCTGAACAACAACTGTCTGTTCTTGCTTCCTTTGTTGCTTCTTATGAGAACTACACTCAGGGTCAAATCAATGATCCAATTCTGTTTGATGAAGACTATGATCAGATAGACCCTGATTATCTTGAAGAAATAGATCTCCAGGATCAACTTGCTATGTTGTCTAGGAGAGTTAAGAATTTCTTGAAGAGGACTGGTAGAAAGGTAGTTGGCAATCGATCAGGGTTTGACAAGACCAAGATCAAGTGTTTTAACTGTCAAGGTTATGGACACTTTGCTCGTGAGTGCCAAAGACCTAAGGTAGAAATAGGAAATGGGAAACAAGGTTTGGGAAGTTCTCTATCTTCCAAAGCCTTAGTAGTAAAACAGCTGGATGGTTCTTATGATTGGAAAGCTCAGTATGAGGATGCTCTCATGGCTGAGATTGATGATCAAGAGAAGACTGCTGAGTCCACATCCTATATGCCTACAGATGCGGAGTTTCATGTAAAGGTGCCTGAGTTTCAAGTGAAATCAAGTGATGAAGATGTGCTTTATATGGATTCAACTGAAGATACGAGTCCAGATGAATTTGTAGCACGCATGGCTGAAGTACAAACAGACAAGAAAAGGGTATGTATTGATATTCTTACTCTTGTTGATGTCTGTTATTTAGTTACTGATTCATAGTCACAGGTTAGTGTTTAACTGAGTCTACTAAGAATCTATCAACTCAAGTTAGCATACTAACTGAATCTAGTAAGACTGTATTATCCGAACTTTAACTAGCTAAGCTTGATGTGAGTAGGTTAGGTGAGGATTGTCACGCACCTAGGTGTCGGTTGGATTTTACACTGGTCGATGGTTCGGCCACCGAGGTACGTGAGCAGTGAAGTTTTAAATTTATAATAGTCGGGGAGAGCCTAATCCTCCGTACTACCTACTGATAACTGATACGAATACCAGATATGAGTATGCGGTAAGGATGATCCAGGGTTGTTCCTCACGACGGCAGAATTGAAACAGAGCTAGTTCCGATCGATCAGTAATTAAGCTAGGGTCTTGATAAGTTGGAAGGGTTTTGTTTTGGTTTTTATATCTAATTAAACTAAACTACTGAAACTAATAAAGCAAAAAATTAAAGGGAGACTAACATATATAACACTTAAGGATAATGAAGACGTGGTTCACCATGACTTAGAGTAGATGTGATGATGTTTTTGTTTGAAAAAGTATTTTAAAGGTTTGTGTCTTGCTTTTACATAGAGACCTTGTAGTGTAAACACTAGCACCCTACTGATCGGGTTAACCGACCAATATGTCACTGAGTACCAGGCTATCAAGATTCTGGTCAGATCAGACAGCCTTGAAACCTCCCTCACCGTCTCTTGTGATGAGACCTAGTGACCCTCCAGATAGGGTGCAGGAATAAGGTGACAGTCCGTAATTTATCCATTGACCTTTCTTTAACACATACAGAGATATCTAAGCTGGGCAAGGCATTTAAGATTAAGACGATTCGTGACTACTAACTTATACATTAATGGTTGTGATTGAGTTCCAAGTTATTCGGCTGTGATACAGTCTTTGACTTACAGGTTTTCCACGGCTTCCACGTATTTGTACTCCACCTGAGGTGTTTCCAACACTATACCGGATATTCACGCGTTTTACAGTCTTCCCTGTATCACAAACTACACTAAGATGTAATACAGTATTCAGCCTACAACCTTTCCACGGCTTCCACGTATTTGTACTCTACCAGAGGTGTTTTCAACGCTATACCGGATACTTGGACGTTTTAGGGCTTTATCCTGGGTTACATACTTTGCGGCTATCTGAACTCAATATACCTAAGCTTGTATTATAGTAAAACCATCAATGATAGCTAAATAACCCGTTCACCTTATAAATCCCAGCCCAATAAATCCCTGATTAATTCACGGTGTACTATACGATAAGTTGGGCAGTATTTCCACAGCTTCAAAACCAAACCATGTTTATTTTGGAAAACATAGATAGGTAGTGACCGTTTGATCAATGGTTCATGACTCCTTTGTCATAAAGGTTCTAACCACATTTATTGGTGGAAAGATGATAGTTTAGTTTAAAATCATAAATGTATAGTTAAACAGTACCACAAGTTTTCAATCGTAATATATAATAATCGGGAACATTATTCCACAACGGATTGTACCCACGACTTTCATGGCTTCCACGTTCCATACTCCACACATTAGTGATGTTTCCAACGCTATACAAATGAAAGCCGTATAACGTTACTTCCGTTGTTTCATAATGACATCATCCCAATTAACTACATCACAACAAACTACTCACTAATCATGGTAAACATACAAGCAATTACTCACAATGCATAGCAATAAACATTTCTAATATTAATAAATCACATACATCAAACAAGACAAATATGACAAATTAATAATAGAAAGGATAGAAAATACCGATAGGAAGTGCGAGCAAAATAACACTTGTATTTCTTCATTAATATCCAAGCATTACATAAGCTAGCCTCTACTAATTAACTACATAACTAATCTACTAGAAAAGGAAAGGTTTACCTCCCTAATCATCTCACTAGTCCAAGGGTTTAAAACCCTAGCAAGAAACTAGAGAGAAAGACTAGAGAGAGAACCTAGAGAGAGAAACTACTAAAGAAAACCTAGAGAGAGAGAATTCTAGAGAGAGAGAGAGAATTGAGAAAATGAGAGGTGTGTAGAAATGAGGAAATGATTTGGGTATCTATAGTAGAAGAGGGTTGGTCATGGTACAAGCCTTTAAGCATCAAGAACAAGCACCAAAGCATCAAACGGGGCGAGCAAGCAACACGGGGTCAAATGGTACCCCACGTACCATTTACTAGGAAAAACATGAAGCAAATGGTAGGTAGGGTGCCGTATACGGAACCTAGGGTACCGTATACGGTACCTAGGGTGGAGGGGGGGGGGGGGGGTTGGTGCTCCATTTGCCTTCCGCTGACTTCTCAATTGTTTGGTTCGTCCGTATCTTCTTCGTTTTAAGCCCATTTTGCTTGATTCTTACGCCGTTGGATTCGTTTTTCCGTTACGCTTCTAATGATACTAAGTTTTCCAAATTTGGATATATTTAACTTTTGCGTTTTCCGGATGACGATCAGCGAGCTTCCAGACTGCACATCTTCTTTGTTCTTCGTCCGTTTCTTCTGATTCTTTCACCTCCGGTATTGTATTTTCATATGTAATCATAAAATATGAGTTAAGATCTAATTACATAAGAAAATCAATAATGGGATATTTAAGGTGATAGTTTTGCCTCGATTTGCGTGTTATTTGGACGTTTTAACCGATTTTTGTAGCAAGGTCTATATCTAGACTATGTTGGTGATTTTTAGTAAATAATGATGGTTTGGAAATGTTTTCACCAAATAATAGTCCAAAAATTGCGGAAATAAGTACTTAAAAACATGACTTTTTAGGTCACATCAAGTATCCCACACTTAGACGTTGCTTGTCCTCAAGCAACAACTCAGTTATGTCCAATGAAAACTTTTTTATATTAGTTTGGGTGAGTTAAAACATTTCCAAAGTTTCACCACTTTGTCATATGGGAAATTTTATTTAGAGAAAACATGGAAAGTTAAGATGATCCTTCCAGAAATAAGTACTGACTTTCCCAGGCATACTTTCCAAATCTCATGATCTTGGAGTATACATGAATAGGAGATCTCACTAAAGGTGGTCAATTAATTCACTCAGAGTGTATCGGGTTTCTATCATTCTAGCACAATTGAAATCGCTCAAATAGTCAGTCATGCAGCACTCATCATCATAAACTTAGTCGAGAATCGGATCTCCACCACTTAGGAAGAGGACGACGCTAATTATCCCAAGACATTCAAGTGGGTTGTAATGTTTGTGAGGGTTAAGGGGTATGGATGGTGATTTTTGGTTGAAAGGGTTGCTTATCTTAGGCATCCTAAGAATCATGAAAAACTTATTATAGAACGGAGGACATAGCTACTCGTATTCCATCGGATCTTTCTTTGAACGATTGATACTTTGAGGCACTTAGCTTTATTTTCTTTTCTTTTTCTTTTCTTTCTTTTTCTGCTTTTTCTGCTTTTTCTTTTCTTTTTCTTTCTTCAGAACTTCTTTGCCAAAGAATTTCCAAGGATTTTTTTCTTTACTTTTCTTTCAGAAATCTTTTCTTTCTTATCACGGACTTCTTCGAGTCTTTTCTTTTAGTGCCAATTTTTCGCACCTTTGATTTTCTTCAATTTTGGTGAACACGAAGGAGTAGATCAATTCAGAAGAAGATTCTTCAAGATGTTTTTCATAATTCTCAGAATTTCTATGATAAGTTGTTGAGAATTTTGGATAAGTGGTTTTAAAAATGTTGGTTTTTGAAGAAATGAAAGGTTTAGGCTCAACAGAGTTTCTAGGCGGATCATCGATACTAAAAATGAGTATCGGAAGGGTTTTGGGTTTGAAAAGGTATGTAAAAATGGGTTAAATCCTAAGGAATGTCGAGATCATTTAATTGCATCTATACCGCATATGGTACTCACCAATGTGGTCTCGAAACGTATGTCAGGAACAAGTTCTAACTAAGAGATACTAGCATCGGCACACACAAGAAATGAACGATGTAGCATTTAAGATGAATGCTTTTAAGGCTCAAAACCTCACTGCAAATAGGGTTGTATGTACCTAGCCATGCTCCTTTAGATTATCACTACTTATTTACGAAATTTCTATCTTAATTTCCCTAATATTCCTGAATAACTAACTCATAATAGAAATGGATCCTCTTGAAAGATATTATAGCTCAAAAATAGCAGAGCTAATCAAATGATCTGGCCCATACTTTATTGTAATTGTTTAAAAAATGTTGAAAATTTTGAAAATATTGAGGAACATTTTCTGAGTTGAGCTATTCGGACATAAAAATCTGTAAACATCCAATCCAAGGTATTCTATACCTGCTATCCCACACTTAGAGGAACATTGTCCTCAATGTTCTCTTGAGTTGAGATTGTACTCTAAAGTATAATCCCACACTTAGAGTTTGAACATATAGAAAATGTTGCTCAAGTGTATGAAATGGGCTGGAATCCCACACTTAGTGATAAGCTTTAGGATAGAGAATAGATTACTTCTTAGATTAATAGGCTAACAAAGCAAAATTTAATCATTAAACAGAGTGAAGGTTTAGAAACTCCCCAGATGATGATTGTCATTATGAAGATGAGAATGTTAAATGAGAGCAGACGAAGTGAGTCTTTGATCTGCTGATTCCATGAAGAACGGTTCAGCTTTGGACATGTCGATCTGGTGCACAGTGCCTTGTATCCAGACTTAGCAGAGAATCGTTCCATCATGTAAGTGGAGATTCTTAAAGGTGAATCCCGCACTTTAGTGTTTAAAGTTCTGGAGGCGATTCTTGCTGAGTGGCTGCAGTGTGGGTTGAGATCCCACACTTAGATCTTTGGCACGCGCAGGTTTCGGAAGAATATAGTCCACGCTCCTTCCAGAGATGTGTTTAAGTTCCATGGTCCGCAGGTGTGTGAGCTTGTTTGTTTGCCTTTGACTCCACGGTTTCTTCCTTGAATGCTCGTCATCTCTTGGAGGCTTCTCATTCTTTCAACATCCACTCAAATCAACGACTTCTCTTGAAAACACAAAGATAAAACATGATAGATTGTAGAAAATGAAGCGAAATGATGTCGCCCTCCGAACACGAGCAGAATCAACCAAGAAACACCAAATGTTGGATATAGGTTAATGGACAAAGATCCTAATCTTCAAGAGCCGCGGTTGTAACTCAACTGCCCTTATTGATCTGAAAGTGCTGAATCTGATGACCATGAATCTTTATCACCCGAGATCTTTTCCCGACAAACTGATGTAATGCATATGATGTTGTTCTTTTATCGGCTGAGATCTACGGTTTCCAAATTATTCCCGCATCTATTCCTTTGTATGAATGGTCCCTGAAGGTGATGGTTGTACGTGTGAAGGGGTGGATGGATGGTTGAATGTGGGCGGATATGGTGATGGTGGATGGTAGTGCTGGTTTTGGGTTCCATTATGTGGCAAGGTTTTGTGGGCACATGTGATGAGTTTTGAGCTAATCAACTTGATGAACTAGTCATAGACAACTAGAAATCATCTTCGTATACAGAAGTGTCATCTCTTGTCCCCTGCAAAGCAATGGTCCAAAGATTCCCATACTCAATGAACTATAACCTCCTCTTGTCATCTTTCCATTATCCTTAAAGATCCTTTATCCATAGGCGTCAGTCCCTGTCTGTTACAAGTAGATCAAAGAAACATGATCTAACAAACAAGTGATTATTCTCCAAATCATAGATTTACTGGTTTGCGCAGAAACCTATCAAAGTGAGTGATTTGTAGATGAAATAAACCAGTGTATGACTTTGAGTTTAATCTCACACAAAAAGTGTTAGCTGCCTATAATTTCACAGCACAAATAACAGATACGAAAACACTAGTATTATCAGTTGAATCAAGTAGCCAAGTATAAAGATATCCAAAGCACATATTTTTAAATGAGTTCGAGCATAATACACATATTTACATACAAATCATGTTATCAGATTAAGCATTAGTATCTCATGTATGTTCACAATAATATATGTAAGTACCTCAAATGCTCGAAATATGTCAGTGGGTGTGAAAGATGACTAAGGCTCTTAACTCCTAGTAGGTTTCCAAGTTTGTGAGTGAAAGGGATATTAAGAACTTTAGAAAATGGTGAAAAAATGATGTTGCAATAAAGTTCAAACAATTGGGAGTAGGAAGTATTAAGGTTTGACAAAAAATTTGACTTTCAATGAAGTAATTTCGCAAACCATCCATTTTGTTCATAAAGATAGAAAATTCGGAACATCCATTTTAGGGTTTCATCTTCTACTTATTGAGTTAGATAATATTACCATAACTATGTTAGACACGGGTTGCCTCCCGAGAAGCGCTTGTTTTTGTTCGAGTCTCTAGCTTGACTCTAACACTACTTATCGAACAATCCTAGGGGCTCCCTTGCATCCATCAGTAGACACAAGGGGTAGTATTGGTACATACCTAAAAGTTTAAAACAGATTAAGGCTAGGGTATGTCCAACATAAGGAGATGGTTCGAAGTGAGGGAATGGTTCTACTGGAGGTATAATAGTTCTCTCAACATCTAATACCTCCTTGGGTTGGATTGTCAGAATGGGTTGGTCAAAGGAATCATCACCTCTTAATGATGTATAAGACTTTATATGGTGGAGAGATGGTTTGAAGGGAAACCATGACGCAGATTCTACCTTGCTTCCTATGGTCTTTTGGTAAATGCTAATGTTGTACTTTGGGCATGGAGGTGGAACAATATCCGTTTTTGTCTCCAATCTTGTAGCAACATTCTCATCGACTACTTGGGTAACAGGTTCTATGGCATTTCAAGGTTCAACTAGATCAGGAGGTGATTCATTCGGAAGGATAGATGGGACATTATCAACCACAACTTGTTGCGGGATGTTGTCAACCATGTCGGTTTGAATAGGAATGAGATCACTTCTCAGAGTTGGTGCGTATTCCTCCAGTCCTTCTGAAGCTGGGTCTTCTGTGTAAATCTCCATTTCCGGGCTCTCTAATTCCATCTCTTCGTCTATGTGAGTGCCCTAGACGTTGGACCTAAGTGATGATCGACTGCTATTGAAAGGCGGAAACAATCAATTGCACAAATCACTAATAAACGCAAACCGAAACGATTGAATTAAACAAAGTAAACGAGTTTATTAGCTTGAATAACGTAATGGAACTGATTACAGCTGAGTTTAGTCGAAAAATGGTGCTAGGGTTTCGTCAACCCTAGCCGAAAACCCGTAGGTTCTATTTATACTAAAATTTTGGCCGACATGCATCACTTGTAGAAGTGTCGCATGTGGCCGCCTTCATGCGTCACTTACCTAAGTGTCGCTATGCGCCACTTAGGCAAGTGTCGCCTAACCTAAAACTTAAGTGTCGCATAATACAAAATCTATATTTTTATTAAACAACTAACGACACTTTTACAACTCAATAGACCAACTGACAGACAAACTGATATGCATCAACAGTCTACCTTGTCATCCTCGTCACTCCGGCCGGAAGTTTCAAGTTGTAATGGTTCGGAGAATTCCTCTAGAATGAACTCCTCGTTGGTCTCAAACGTAGATAGGTCAAGAATGGGTGGAAGTGAGGATTTAGAAGACTGGGTAGGTGTAGGGTTTGATGGAATTTTGCAACTAGACTCATGAGAATGAAAGTTTGTGTCAAATGATATAGATGTGGTGTGTGGGTGCCTATCATCTTCCTGTATCCTATAGTCTGTTGTAACTTGATCCCTAATTCCATTACTACTCACTTGGATTGGTGTTTGTAGCCTATCAATACTTCTTGTAAACATATCATCCATTTCTTTTAATACTTATTCAAGTGGGTTGTAAGAGGGAGAAAGAGTAGCATTGCTGCTGAGATAAGCTGTGGGTATATCTCTCAAGTTAGAACTCTCGTATGGTTGTGGTTCATATACAGGGTAAGATGGTTGTGGGTAGATATTGAATGGTGCAGGATAGTAAGGCTGGTATTGATGATTTTGGATAGTATAAAGGTCATGATGATATTGTAATTGAGGATCTAAATACCCTATGTTATCCGAATAATTCATACTACACCTTTGCCATTCATTCAATAAGTCAACATCACTCCTACGTCTATCTTTGGTTAGCTTAAAGAGACTATCAATTTGATCATTTAGTTCTTGTTGATTTGCCATTGCCCAAGTTTCAAAAAAGACGGCAAACGAAGAAGGTTTAAGAATTAAAGCTGGGTTGAGAAAGGGAATTTTAATCTAAACTAAGCTAAGGTAATCTAATCTAACTACACTAATCTACGACAAAAGTAACTTCTGACAGGGATGGTAAATCCAAGTCAAAAGGATTGCTTAAAAACTAATTTATCTAAATAGGCTCCGAATCGTACTACCGTCCCCGGCAACGGCGCCAAAAACTTGTCACGCACCTAGGTGTCAGTCGGATTTTACTCCAGTCGTTAGTCCGGCCACCTAGGTACGCGAGCAGTGAAGTTTTAAATTTATAATAGTCGGGGGGAGCCTAATCCTCCGTACTACCTACTGATAACTGATACGAATACTAGATATGAGTATGCGGTAAGGATGATCCAGGGTTGTTCCTCACGATGGCAGAATTGAAACAGAGCTAGTTCCGATCGATCAATAATTAAGCTAGGGTTTTGATAAGTTGGAAGGATTTTGTTTTGGTTTTTATATCTAATTAAACTAAACTACTGAAACTAATAAAGCATAAAACTAAAGGGAGACTAACATATATAACACTTAAGGATAATGAAGACATGGTTCACCATGACTTAGAGTAGCTGTGATGATGTTTTTATTTGAAAACGTCTTTTAAAGGTTTGTGTCTTGCTTTTACATAGAGACCTTGTAGTGTAAACACTAGCACCCTACTGATCGGGTTAATCGACCAATATGTCACTGAGTACCAGGCTATCAAGATTCTGGTCAGATCGGACTGCCTTGAAACCTCCCTCACCGTCTCTTGTGACGAGACCTAGTGACCCTCCAGATGGAGTGCAGGAATAAGGCGAAAGTCTGCAATTTATCCACTGACCTTTCTTTAACACATACAGAAATATCTAAGTTGGGAAAGGCATTTAAGATTAAGACGATTGGTGACTACTAATTTATACATTAATGGTTGTGATTGAGTTCAGAGTTATTCGGCAGTGATAGAGTCTTCGACTTACAAGTTTTCCACGGCTTCTATGTATCTGTACTCCACCTGAGGTGTTTCCAACGTTATACCGGATATTCACGCGTTTTACAGTCTTCCCTATATCACAGACTACACCAGGATGTAATACAGTATTCATCCTACGGCTTTTCCATGGCTTTCACGTATTTGTACTCTACCAGAGGTGTTTTCAATGCTATACCGGATACTTGGACGTTTTAGGGCTTTATCCTGGGTTACATACTTTGCGGCTATCTGAACTCAATATATCTAAGCTTGTATTACAGTAAAACCATCAATGATAGCTAAATAAACCGTTCACTTTATAAATCCCAGCCCAATAAATCCCTGATTAATTCACGGTGTACTATACGATAAGTTCGGCAGTATTTCCACAACATCAAAATCAGACCATGTTTATTTTGAAAAACATAGATAAGTAGTGACCGTTTGATCAATGGTTCATGACTCCTTTGTCATAAAGGTTCTAACCACGTTTATTGGAGGAAAGACGATAGTTTAGTTTAAAATCATAAATGTATAGTTAAACAGTACCACAACTTTTCAACCGTAATATATAATAATCGGGAACATTATTCCACAACGGATTGTGCCCACGACTTTCATAGCTTCCACGTTCCGTATGTCACACCCCCAATTTCATGCTTTGCGGAAGCGATTGTTTTTGGGCGTGACTAATCAAATATCAAGCACAAAGATTAAGCAAACGACTCTAAATGAGACGTTTTTGAAAATACATTACATTACAAAAGTAGTAAAAGGTTTTAAGTGATAAGTATACATCATTAGCGAATTCGCAAAATGATTCTGAAGATTTTAAATACATAATCAAAGTACAAAAGATAATGCAAGTAAAATCTTCATAAGTGTGTATGCATGCGACTCGTACTAGCTTAGCATATCCTGCGGGCCATACCTACTATTGCTGTGTACCTGAGAATGCATCACTAAAAGCGTCAACCAAAAGGTTGGTGAATCTCACAGGGTTTTTAATAAATAATAGTTGAAATTTGTACACAAAACAGTAAGTAATTTATTGTACGAGTATAATCAGTCAGTAGTAATGATATCACAACGTGTACATCAGTAAGTAAGTAATTCATAATTGTAGTAAGGTCGGTGTATCTTGCCATGAGCCATCATAGTCGAAGCTTAACGCCTGTAATATGCCCCCCGTGAGTGCTAATCCAAAAACACTCATACGAAACGAGTAAGAAACACCTATTTATACGAGTACGGTTCATGGTGGCGCTACCACCCTAGGCAGGGATTGTCAGTCCCATATGGATCCATATACTAAAACTCGCGCTTATCACATAACTAACAATCAGAGGACTTCATTGGATTAAAAGGTAACTCACGCAATTCAGTATATCAATAGGTCTGTAAATCGTAAGTCAGTAAGTTCGAAAACAGTAAAGCCTGTCAATAAGTCAGTAAATGAGTAAGTTTATAAAGTAATCAATCGGTAAAGTATAAATCTATAAAGTAAGCTAGGGAAGTCAGTATGTTTGTAAAGTAGTAAAATAGTAAAGTATAAGTTTATCAAATAGTAATTTGGTAAAGTAACAAGTTGGTAAATCAGTAAAGCAATGCGCCTATAAGTTTGTAAGACAGTAAGTATAAGTTGGTAAAACGATACATTTGCACATGTATTCAAGTAAATCAAGTAATGCATCTCCCCCAAAGAAAAAACGGTAAAATGGGGCGGTGAGACTCACCTGAAGAGCAAGCAATCCTAAAGTACGTGAGTTATTCTAATGTTATTCTCCTAATGCCCTAAACATGTGAGATTATAACGAGTAAGTGGATGTTTAACTAAACCAGCCGTATAAGTGTTTGTTCGGTTTAATTATGCCCTAAAGTATTTAATTAGTGTTTATGTTTGAGTTTGTAAATAAGTACGGCCCATTGGTGATGGAATTGAAATTATATTTCAAAAACATAATTTGGTTTGTTTTCGTAAAAACATTTGTCATTAAACTGATTTGGTGAGGCTGGACCGTTTTGGCCATATCTCCCTCATACGAACTCGGAATGAGGTGATTCACGCGGTTAAACGACCGTAACTCAGAGGGCTACAAATATACAAAATATGGTTTGCAGGAAAATATCACATAGCCGATCGGCTATGGTTTATTAGCCGAACGGCTGGGGAAAAGTTACCCGATCGGCTGGTTTCAGATAGCCGATCGGCTGAAGGCTGTTTCAGGGTCTGTTCATATCATAATCACAGAATAACAATCGGCTATGGTTTATTAGCCGAACGGCTGAAGAAAAGTTACCCGATCGGCTGGTTTCACATAGCCGATCAGCTGAAGGCTGTTTCAGGGTCTGTTCATATCAGAATCACATGTTCATATCAGAATCACAGAATAACGATGGGGAATCAATTTTTTGGACATAATCAGTTTATAGAACATAAAAGCATGCTTATAAATGTATTTTAAACATGAAAACATAAAGATTACATGGATAATTTCTTACGTATTAAAATGGAAACCGTGAGTGACTATGATGATGAACTCGATGATAATGAAGAACAAGATGATGATGATGATCACTTGATGAAGAAGAAGATGATGATTATGTTGTTGTTTGATTTGTTGTTGGTGTTGTTGATTGATGATGAAAAACCAAGAAGAGAGGGAGAGATCGAGAGATGAGAATGAGAACACAGGGGTGTTCAATCAGGTTATGTCTACCTCCAATTATTGGAGGAAGTTGGCTCCCACTCGCGGTACAAAATACCCGTGTTTTTGTACCCGATCGAAAAGTAGTATAATGTTTTTAAATGATAAATTTCGAAATATGAAATCGTATATACTTTAAATCGAAGTATTTTATAAAATACTTTTAGTGAGATATAAGATTATATCTTTGTTTCACTTTGGTTTGACGGATAGTTTTCAGTGTACAAAATATGTTTAAATTTGACATCAAGTAAATAATTATTATTCTCGTTAATAATACATTATTAAAAAAATGTTTTTCACCAATTCCCGTTTTAAATTTCTGCGTTCTGTCATATTCGTATATACATGATTATTTAATAATCGTTTTGAGTTATATATATTTATATATATATATATATATATATATAATACTTAAATACTTGAGTATTAACACGTATATAATACGTGACTTAAAAGTTTAAATTTGGACCAATTTTTGGGTCATTTTTGACCGGGTGTCACACCATACTCCACATATTAGTGATGTTTCCGGCGCTATACAAATGAAAGCCGTATAACGTTACTTCCGTTGTTTCATAATGACATCATCCCAATCAACTACATCACAACAAACTACTCACTAATCATGGCAAACATACAAGCAATTACTCACAATGCATAGCAATAAACATTTCTAATATTAATAAATCACATACATCAAACAAGAAAGATATGACAAATTAATAATAGAAAGAATAGAAAATACCGATAGGAATTGCGAGCAAAATAACACTTGTATTTCTTCATTAATATCCAAGCATTACATAAGCTAGCCTCTACTAATTAACTACATAACTAATATACTAGAAAAGGAAAGGTTTCCCTCCCTAATCATCTCACTAGTCCAAGAGTTTAAAACCCTAGCAAGAAACTAGAGAGAAAAACTAGAGAGACAACCTAGAGAGAGAATGATGACACGCAAAAAGTCATGTTTTTGTGTGCCATTATCTCACCATTTTGGCCCAATTATTAATGAAAATACTTGAATATGAACTTAAACATCACATTTCATCATAAGGGCTAAAATATAGACGATGTTTCAAGAATCAACAAAAACTACCTAAAAATGAGTAAAACAGAGCACAAACGATCATTGAATCTTCTGTTCACGTATTTTAGCACTTTTTGAGCTCAACAAAGAATTATGACTCTAACTTATGTCATTTTCTTCGTTAGGAAAATACGAACGCGTGGATATAAAGAACGCTCAAAACGGATAAACGACGAAGAAGTTACGCCCGAACGAAGAAGCGAAGAACCGAAGGAGCAGGATACGGCTGAACCATGCCGTATACGGCTGGTCCAGGCCGTATACGGCTGGACCTAGACCGTATACGGTCTGTGTAGGCCGTATATGGGCTGTGCTCAGCCGTATACGGCCCAGTTCAGCCGTATACGGTCCAACTCAGCCGTATTGTGCGTTTGGGTGATAAAAATCTGATTTTTATTCGCCCTTACGATACGGTTGTGCGTTTGAAGGTTTGGATACGGTCTACGGATACGGCTGTGCGATCTCTATAAATAAAAGCCTCATTTCATCATTTCAACACACAACATACCACCTTCACACTTCAATACTTTCTCTCACTACTCTCTCTCTAGGTTTATGTTATAATTAGTAGTAGATTAGTAGCTAGTTAGTAGAGGGGCAATCTTGTAATATTGCTTGGCGCATACTAGGAGTTCTGCTCGTGTAACGTTCAAGTTGTATTCAGCTACGCTCTTATTACGGTTATATCTATCCTTTATCTATTTCATTATGATGATTGTTATTACTGTTGTCATGCTAGATTTAGGATTGATTCCCATGATTAGCGAGTAGTGATATTGCGTGTTTGCTATGATGTAGTTAGTCGTAAATTGGTTGGAATGATATTATAGTGCTTTGATTTACTTTCTATCTATGATTTTAAACGTATTAAACTAATCGCCTTTCAACCAGTAAACGTGATTACGACCTTAATGATGGGACGTCGCGAACCCCATCAAAGGTACTTAGTTATCTGTGTCAAACATGCACATGGTCTGATTTGTTAAGCCGTGTACACATCGCTTTCTAAATGAACGCTAAGTACATCGTCATCGAGGAAATACTATTTTCTAAATTGAACGCAAAGTACTCTGTGGCTATGGAAATATGGTTTTCAAACTGAACACTAAGTACACTGGAGCCGTGGAAATAATGCTTTCTACTTTGAACGCAAAGTACACTGTGCCCGTGGAAAAATGGTTTTCTAACTGAACGTGAATAGTGCACTGTTGACAAGTTAGGGATTTATTGGGACTTAAAAGTAAGGGCTGGTTTATATCATAGATGGATAATATTATGCTTAAATACAAACTTAGTAAATAGTCTGGGTTAGCTTTTATGAAGCAATGTAAAGGTACCGTAAGACGGCTGATTACTCGGTATAGCGTTGACAATACCTCCGGTGTAGTTAACACGTGGAAGCCGAGGAAAAGCCGCAGTTACTAAGCATTGTGGAATATCGGCAACTCTGTGATCAGCAGAGCTGGTACCGACTAGGTCCTTGGTTCAGCAATGGAAACACCGCCGGTGGAGTACAGTGTGGTAACCACGGAAAGAGTCGTTGTTATCGGTCTATGTGAATCACGAGTCATGACTCAATACCCAGACTCACAAAACCATCGATAGAGAGTAATCAAGCACACTCTGTAAACTTGGTCTTAAATGTTTTATTTAGATTAGATATTATTGTGGGGTTAAGAAAGGTCGGACATCGAGTTGGTTTGTCGCCTTATTCATGCACCCAGGGTTTCATCCCAGATAAGGGTCACTACACCTTCACCGGTTAGTGTTGTGGGCTGGATAAACTACTCCGATCAGAATCAGGATAGCCTAGTTGCCCAGTGACATACTGATCGAGAACTCTATCAGTAGGGGGCTAGTGCTTACTCCACAAATACCTGAAATAAATAAAATACAAACCTTTAGAACACGTTCTCATTCCAACCAATAAGGCTACCGAAATCATAGCAAACACCCTCTCTTGATTATCTGCTATTTACTTTTATTTTATTCTGCTTTAGTTTAAATTTTCTGCCTAAGTATATATAACAAAAAACAAAACCCCCAATCAAATCTTTTAAAAACCCGCTAGATTGATAAGTACGCCTGCTTCGTCCACGATCAACAATACACTGACTCAAAGAACGACCCTAGGTCATCCTTATTGCTATACACCATTAGTAACTAGGTATACTTAGGCCCCGCAAATATAAATTTTAAAACTTCGCTGATCCGCGCCTCGACGGACGGTCCGACGACAGGGTGAAAACCCGACTGACCGTTTGGGCGCGATCAAGTTTTTGGCGCCGCTGCCGGGGAGTCAGCCGTAAGATCTAAAGACGTACCAGACGAATTTTTCTTTCTAGTACCCTGTAGTTTAGTTTAGGTTTTTCCTTTTTCCTTGTTCCATTCGAAAATTCCTTCTCACAGCACACAACGATATTTGACCCGATCATCCGGATTCGAATCTCTCGTTTTCGTACCCGATCCTGAGAAGATCATCCGAACGATCCGCAAGGAGAAACGCTTCCGCAACCGACAACCGATGGCTGCACGTGTCACGCTTGCCGACAGCACCAAACCATCAATTGAAGGTCGAGGTGGACCCATCAGCTATCCGGTCATCGACGGCGCGTCCTTCGAGCTTAAACATCATATTGTTCAGCTTATCAAGGAATTCTGCCAATTCCATGGTTTACCCCATGAAGATCCTAACGCCCACATCAACCGATTCATTCAGACTACCAACTCGTACAAGCAGAACGGGGTTGATCAGGATATAGTCCGTCTATACCTATTCCCCTATTCGCTTACTCACCACGCTTTGACTTGGTTTGAGGGATTAGAGACCGGCTCTATCACCTCCTAGACGGATATGGCTACAAAATTCCTTACTAAGTACTTTCCTCCGGCTAAGCAAACCAAGTACAAGAATGACATCATGAACTTCCACCAAGCTCATGTTGAATCTATCTACACAACATAGGAGAGATACAAGAGTCTGTTGAACAAATGCCCTAACCACCTTATAGAGAAAACCAGTCAGTTGTGCACGTTTTACAACGGTCTCGCTCCAAACCATCGCATTACCCTTGATGCCGCTGCTCAGGGCAATTTCATGCAACTCACCGATGAGGAAGCTTGGAACTTGATCGAGAATATGACGATACACCATCACGACTGGAACTCTGGTGAGCATTCCTCATCATCAGCACCGATTGCTGCACCCAATCCATTCCAAACCGAAGCTATCAAGTCTCTGACAGAGAAGATCGAGCACCTGACGAAGCAGATCGGCGAAATGAAGAAACCATCCCAGCACGCCCATCAAATTCATGCATGCCAGAACTGTGCCAACCTCCCAACAGAAAGTTATCAGGTTGAGTAGGAGGATCCTGCTGACGGAACGGTTTACTATGCTCAATTTCCAGCTCGCCAACAAAATCCACCTGGCTTCGCTCGAACCTCTCCACCTAGGACTAGAGGCGTACAATACCCACCTAGGAACCAACCACCCTTTCAGCCCAACTACCAACCTAGGTACCCGTCTTACCAACAACCCCAACTCACCTATAACCAACCGCTATCATTGACTGCACCCAGCGCAGATCAATCGACCGAACCCTCTAAGACTATAGTGCCCATTACTAGTACGAATGATACCCTCACTAAGTTCATCCAAGGCCAGCACCAAATTAACCAAAAGACTAGCGCTAGGCAGGACCAAACCGACCTATTCATTAGGAACCAAATGGCCGTTCTCAAAAATCTTGAGACCCAGATAGGACAGCTAGCCCAACGTCTTGACTCTAGGCCCCAGGGTAATCTCCCTAGTAACACGGTACAGAACCCACACGTAGAAGAGGCCAAACAGATGAGTACTGCAGACAAGAAGGTGGCACCGAGCCAACCTCCCACTCCTTCTCCGGTGAAGAGAGATACTCCTGTCCTGCCGACAGTTGAGTCCTCGTCTGTCCCTACACCACAAAAGGAAGTACGCATCCCGTTTCCCGGCCATCTTAAGAAAGCATATAAGGTTAACGGCTTCCGTATCGATGGAAAGTTCATGGACACCATGTCCCGAACCCCTTCCAGTTCAAAGTACATCCTAAAACTCTTGTCAACCAAGGATAAGGTACCCGAAGTACCCAATATCCCACTGAACGCGGAATGTTCAGCTCTTATAAAGAACTCTATCCCTGAGAAATTAGGAGATACTGGACGCTTTACCCTTCCCTGTTCGATCTATCACTCGGGCATGATACACTCTCTAGCCGACCTAGGAGCCAGTATCAACCTGATGCCCTATTCGCTTTACACTAAATTGGAATTAGGACCCCTTAAACCGACCAAAATGAGTGTCCAGCTAGCTGACCAATCCATTAGATACCCTAAGGGAATAGCTGAGAACATCATGGTTCAAGTTGATAAGTTCCTATTTCCCACAAACTTTGTAGTGATGGACATTCAGGAAGATGTCCATATCCCTATCATCTTAGGTAGATCATTCTTGAACACCGCACGCACTATCATAGATGTTTACTCTCAGACTATCAGTCTTAGATCTCATGGAGAGACTATCACCTTCAAGATCGATCAAGCTGATCAGTCTGTCACAGAGCATGCAGAGATATGTGCGATTTCGACAGGAAGAGTTACCACGGATGATGACACTGAACCAGACACCCCTATGTCTGACGAGCCCATCACGATTACTTCCGACACTGAGGAAGAAGAGATAGAAGAGGAAACTGAGGAAGAAGAAGAGGAGATAGAAGAAGAAGAGGAAGAGCCACTGGAAGCTACACCTGAGACACACCCTCCGACCGCAGAGATCATGCAGATAGACTATGCTTGGAACTTCATCCCTCTGCCGGAGAGCGACTCAGAGGAACCTTTGATTGACCACTCCCTGGATGATGAGTCTCTACTTAAGCCACATATACCTCCTCGAGGGATTCCACCCCTTGACTCATCCGAGCCTCGATCACATTTTGAGCTTGGAGGTACATCTGGATCAAGCGATGATTCTGATTCCCAGGACGAGAGGGATATCGAGATGGACTCTTCCCAGCCAGTATCACAGATCACCGACAAGTCTCAACCACTCACCAACGCTGTTGAGTTTCCAGACACTTCAGAAATCGGGAGTGACGAGGACGATATCGTTTTCATTGATGTTCCGATCAATACACGCTCCATTCGCCTTCACCTCACTCCAATCATTCCCCCTCCAATTATCTCTCCTCCTACTATAGGAAATATCGAAATCCCGATCGTGTCTGAACCAGAAGAAATGCTTAGTGCTATTGAAGAACACGGGGAGGATTTCCGAACTCTGATTGCGATTATACGAGATTCTACTATTGAATACACGCAACGTCAAAGGGATATTATTGAGGACATTGAGACTGAATATGAGGTCTATCAAGCCAACTCCTACCTGAGTCCGCAATATCTAGTTAGTCGCATCAACGCCTTCGCCAACGACCTCGCAGGAGAATCATCAGACAATGATGAACCTTCCCTCGATGAAGAGGAATTCTATGAGACACAGAAGACCACATATGGCCAGGTGTATCAAGCATTTATCAGGTCCGTATTTCCATATTCGCACCAACAAATGGAGTTTCTCCAAAATTTCAGACACAACATGGATTATGCTACTGGGAACCCTGAAAATGAAGTAGATGTTCAGCTAATGGCGGATCTCAAAGGACTTCTAGATTCTTTGGCAGATAATGATCACATTGACGAGTCCTCACCACACAGGTTTTTCATCAGCTGCACTATCGAGCATCACGCCCAGATAATTGTCGAAAAGTTAAAACACGTCAGTTCAGACGAGAGAGCACGTACCATCCGTTCTTCTGTTCCAGAAGGTTTGACGGTTAACGTTGCATATTTCGTCTCTGAACGACTTAAGGACATTTTCGGTTCTATCCTATGGGAGCACAGTGGGTTACGTGAGGTTTACAACAGGATGATTAACATATTCCTGAAACCAGAGCTCACGTATACCGACCATCAAAAACAACTGATCCAAGGCATACTCGGATCCATAGAAGAACTAGGGAGGGACATTAGCAATGCCACTCATGAGGACATCCACCTACGTTTCTTCGGATTTATGGACACCCTGCGGACAGATCGACCGGTGCGTGAGACACTTGAGCACGATGGAGCCACCCTTGTTGTCGCACCCCCAAATTCGGGTTGCGGAAGCGAATCGGGTCGGGGCGCGACTAATCAATATACATAGCACAAAGGATATAATGAACGACCACTACATGCGTCGTTTTACATTGATATTGATAAAATAAAAGTTTACATCGAAATATTGTTTACATTAGCTCAGTTTAAAATTGGGAGATTTAAGTACATAATTAATCTATACAAAATATAATAATGCAGCTAAAATCTCTGATTGTTTGCATGCTGACTCGAGCTAATAGATCTTGATTGAGCAGTCCAACCTACTGCTGGTCACCTGTGATACATGCTAAAATGGGTCAGCGAAACGCTGGTGAGCTCACAGGTTTGTATGTCAACACATATTTGTATGAACCGCAAGATTTTATAATTAAATTTAAAATGCAATTAAGCAAAATAAAATTTATACAACCATGAGCACATAGTCTGAGCTTAACTTGATTGTCAGGTCCAATTAAGGAAACCCAACTGAGTTGCCTCCTACGAGTGCCTAATCTACACTCGTCTTCCCAAATGCTAATACGTCCGTTTGACCAGTTAGTGCGTGCTAACCCGGACAAGGATTGTCAATCCTATATGATATCATATACTAACATTCACGCGACAGATGTATTACCAGACTATGCTATGGAGGGCTTTATTGATTAGTTGAAAACAACTCATGTAGTATTTGATTGAATTGTACTTGCGTTCTACTTGTAAAACAAAACGAGCAATAATATCACACCCCTGATTGAAAAGCAGTAAAATAGGGGCCATGAGACTCACCTGAGCCTTGAGTGTTTATTAAAATAAACTTGAATTGATTAGTTGTGGATTGATGTCCGAAGACTTGTAACCTGTCGGGCGTTTAAAACGCGCAATGTTATATGAGTGAGTAGATGTCTCAACAGACCATCTATGTTTGTTCTCCAACAATTAGTTATGTCCAAATGTTTGATTGTTTATCAAAAACGTGTACGACCCGTTGGTGAAAGTTTGTAATAATAATTCTTTAAGACATTATCATTATGATGTTGTATCGTGTGCTTACAAAGCATGTTTTATGTGTTACTGAGTTATATCGTATAAGTTTAGATGTTTCATGAAGTTCAACACTTAGTGTGAAACTAGTTTTGAAGTTTCTGATTTAGGCATCACTTAGGGGCGTCACTTAGGGGCGTCACTTAGGTAAGTGTCGCTATAGGCGGCACTCAGTTGGTTAACGGCACTAGGTCAAGTGACGTTTAAATGTGATTTTTAAATGGGCAGCGTCACTTGGGGTAGTGACGCTATATGCGGCACTTGGTTTAGGCGTCACTAAAGGTAAGTGACGCTATAGGCGTCACTTGGGTAAGTGTCGCTGGTAGGGCGACACTTACGCCTGACCAGATTTCTAATTTTAATCCAAGTGTTCTAAGTGTCGGTTTTTCATTCGGGTAACTTTCTAAATTTAGTTTTTGGTCCAAGTTACTAACTAGGTCAACCAAACCCATTTTTGTTACCACTTTCCAAATATAGTAAGTTTTTCGAAATCGAGCCACTTTTGTTGACTTGGTCAAACTTACTCGGTTTGACCCGAAACTTTCACCCAACCCATATATCAGTTTATAGAGCCCAAATAAATTGTCGGTTCAGGTCGGAGTTCACCAAAAGTGTCGGTTTTTATAAAAGTCCCAAAACTACTAGATTTCATATTTTTGACTTTTGTCGGTTTGTTTCGCCATGGGTCCTATTAACTTATGGTCCAAACCAAGTCTCACAAATTATACCAACTGATCTTCTATGTGTTTAGTTTCTAACATATGTTTTCTAATAGTTTTAAGTCTATAATCATAGAGAAACAATTTAATTAGTCATGCATAGTCCAGTTTCTGATTTTGACCAGGTCAGTCCCACAAATTGATAAATAGAGAAAAATACGTTCAGATCTGGTAAAAACGTAAAACACGAAAGTTGTAGATCTTTTCAATACGCAAATTTTAAAAAAATGCATCTTCTAACTCTTCCTAGAACTCAAGTTATGACATTTTTAGTAATCTGTGTTTTTCTGGACAGATTGTATATTCTTTGTGAAAAATTCATAAAAACGTATTTTAAGTTTATATTTGGACATAATCTTATTAGATGAGCTTTATAACATGTAAATAAATATAAATGAGAGTAAAGATATGTCCTCACAATGGTGGTTTGAAGAAAGAAAGCTAATATGATGATGAGGAACTTGAGAACTTGAATCTTCTTGAAGGACTTTGTAAAAAATGATGGTTTTTAAGGTGGTGGAGCTATGGTGGATTATGGTGGTTGTGGTGGTGGTGAAGTGGCTGAGTTTTCTCTGGATTTTGAGAGAGAATGGAGTGTATTTTGAGAGAAAATAGATTGGAGTGTTGAATGGAAATGAGGTGAGTGAAAAATGATGCAAGTATTCCACTAAGTCATCCTTGCATGTAGTTTTAGTGGCTCTTGTGGGTGGTGACCACATGGGGTCACATGGGGAAGGGGGGGCCGGCCTAGGGGGCCCACACAAGGGTATTTTGGTCATTTTCTCATTTATTCGATTTGTGCTTCGTGCGGTGTTCGTTTTCTCGTTCGGTTTAGTGTTTAAACGTTTATTACGCGTTTTTAAGTAACGATTTAAATTTCAATACTTTCACTTGAAGTGTTCTTTCTAAATACTTGAAAAAACATTTATATAGATGATTCGTTAATTTAGGGATCTCGATTTGCTCGTTCGTTGTACGGATTTTAAATCACGTAACCGTTGTTTGTACGATATGAATTAATTATAAAGTATTATTATCAAGATAATATTTTGGGAAAGATATTGTCATTAAATAATGTTATATTATTTAATAAAACTGTTTCACCAACGTCCGTATTTATTTGAACCGAAATACATTCGATTTGAAACTTGTACGATTTAATCGAATCGTATAATTGTATATATTCAATAATATATATATCGGTACATTAATTAGCCTAACACTGAACTAATTACATGTATTAATAATTGATTAGGCACTAATTACTAGCCCTAAATTGACGGGTGTCACATTCTCCCCCTGTTAGGAGAATTTCATCCCGAAATTTTGTTTGAAGTCGTGTTTGAAGTAGCGTCAGCAAATAACTGAGGGTACTTGAGTCGCATCTGGTCCTCCCGCTCCCAGGTGAATTCCGGCCCACGCCGCAAATTCCACCTGACGTTGACAATGGGAATACGACTTTGTTTGAGTTGTTTGACCTCGCGGTCCATGATTTCGGCGGGTTCTTCAACAAAATGAAGCTTGTCGTCAACTCGAATTTCATCGAGTGGAATGATAAGTGTCTCATCAGACAGACACTTCTTTAAATTTGAAATGTGAAAAGTGGGATGCACACTGCTGAGCTCGGATGGCAGTTGCAGTCGATATGCCACTGGACCTATCCTCTCGAGGATCTCGAATGGTCCAATGTATCTGGGATTCAATTTCCCGCGTTTACCGAATCGGATAACACCTTTCCAAGGTGAAACTTTGAGTAGCACTCGATCCCCAACCTGGAACTCGAGTGGTTTGCGTCTCACGTAAGCATAACTTTTCTGACGATCACGTGCGGCTTTGAGTTTGTTTTGGATCTCGAAGATCTTTTCAGTTGTTTCGTGAATGATCTCTGGACCAGTGAGTTGACTGTCTCCCACTTCGGTCCAACAGATAGGTGATCGGCACTTACGACCGTACAGTGCCTCGAAAGGTGCAGCCTTAATGCTGGTGTGATAGCTGTTGTTGTACGAAAACTCGCACAATGGTAGATGTTTTTCCCAATTTACACCGAAATAAACTACGCAGGCTCGTAGCATGTCTTCCAGTGTTTGAATTGTTCGTTCACTTTGGCCATCAGTTTGAGGATGGTATGCGGTACTCATATCAAGACGGGTACCTAATGATTTTTGAAGTGATTGCCAAAAGTGAGATGTGAAACGACTATCCCTATCTGAGATAATCGAGGTTGGAACACCGTGTCGAGAAACAACCTCTTTGATGCAGATTTGTGTGAGGCGTTCCATCTTGTCGGTTTCCTTGATTGCCAGAAAATGAGCAGATTTTGTGAGACGATCAACGATCACCCAAATGGTATCGCAACCGCTCGATGACTTTGGTAGTTTGGTTATGAAATCCATGGCAATTTGTTCCCATTTCCATTCAGGAATGCTGGGTTGTTGGAGTAAACCAGAAGGTTTTTGGTATTCAGCCTTGACTTTCGAGCAAGTAAGACACTTGCTGACGTATGTAGCGATTTCAGCTTTCATATTCGGCCACCAATAAAATTCCTTGATGCCGTGATACATTTTGTCGAATCCAGGATGGATAGAATATTTGGACTTGTGAGCTTCATCCATCACCAAGTCTCGTAGGTTTCCAAAACTGGGTAACCAGATTCGGTTTGAGAAATACCTAATCCCGTTAGGCTTGATTTCAAATTGTTTGTCCATGCCTCGCAAGGCTTCGTGTTTGATATTAACAGGTTTCAGAGCTTCGAGTTGAGTAGTGAGAATCTGAATGTTTAGATCATTGTGAATAGTCATGTTGAGGGCTCGGACTCGAAGTGGTTTCGTTCGTTCTTTCCGACTGAGGGCATCGGCAACAACATTTGCTTTGCACGGATGGTATTTGATCTCACAATCGTAGTCGGTAAGCAATTCGACCCATCGGCGTTGTCTCATGTTGAGATCCTTCTGATCGAATATGTGTTGGAGACTTTTGTGGTCGGTAAGATTGTGCACTTAGTGCCATAGAGGTAATGTCTCCAGATTTTGAGGGCAAAGACGACAGCTCCTAGCTCGAGATCGTGGGTGGTGTAGTTCTTTTCATGAATTTTGAGCTATCGCGAAGCATAAGCAATAACTTTGTCCCGTTGCATTAACACGCAACCGAGACCTTGATGAGAAGCATCGCAGTATACCACGAAGTCATCGGTGCCTTCGGGTAATGATAGAATCGGAGCACTGCAAAGCTTTTGTTTTAGAAGTTGAAATGCTGACTCTTGTTTATTAGTCCAATCGAACTTTTTGTCTTTCTGAGTCAGGGTTGTGAGTGGTTGAGCTATTTTTGAGAAATTTTCAATGAATCGCCGATAGTATCCGGCAAGACCCAAGAATTGACGTACTTCTGTTGGAGATGTTGGTGCTTGCCAGCACTTGATGGCCTCTATTTTCGATGGATCTACATGGATTCCTTGACTATTAACAACATGTCCAAGGAATTGAACGGATTGTATCCAGAACTCACACTTGGAGAATTTGGCATATAACTCCTCGTGTTTAAGTAGCTCTAGGATGGTTTTGAGGTGTTGCGCGTGTTCTTGTTCATTTCGCGAGTATATGAGAATGTCGTCAATGAAGACAATGACAAACTTGTCGAGATATGGCTTGCACACCCGATTCATTAGATCCATGAATACAGCCGGTGCGTTGGTTAGGCCAAATGGCATTACTTGAAATTCATAATGCCCGTAACGAGTTCGGAAAGCAGTTTTCGGGATATCAGTGTCGCGAACTCGAAGTTAGTGATAACCTGACCGAAGATCGATCTTTGAATAAATACTTGACCCTTGGAGTTGGTCAAACAGGTCATCGATGCGAGGGAGTGGATATCGGTTCTTGACGGTCAATTTGTTCAACTCCCGGTAGTCGATGCACATTCGGAAGGAACCGTCTTTCTTTTTCACAAATAAGACCGGAGCTCCCCAAGGTGAAGAACTCGGTCGAATGAATCCTCTATCCAGGAGTTCCCGTAACTGGGTGGACAGCTCCTGAAGTTCGGATGGGGCTAATCGGTATGGTGCTCGGGCCACAGGCGCAGCACCTGGCACAAGGTCGATTGAGAATTCAACTTGTCTGGATGGTGGTAGACCAGGTAGTTCTTCGGGAAAGACTTCTGGAAAGTCTCAAACGATGGGCACATCCTCAAGTCGCTTCTCCTCCGACTTTTTCTCCATGATGTGTGCGAGGATTGCTGGATAACCTTTTCTCAGGAATTTACGAGTTTTCAAGCAAGATATGATGTTTAGTCTCGTCCCACCGGTCTCCCCCTGTATGACCAAGGTTCTACCGACGGCGAGAGGAATACGAACGAGTTTATCATAACAAATGATTTCAGCGCGATGTTTGGACAACCAGTCCATACCAATGATGACGTCGAAACTTCCAATTTCAACAGGCATAAGATCGATTGAAAAGATTTCGTTGGCTAGGTTTAAAGTGCAATTAGGTATCACACTATCAGTTTGTATGAGTTTACCATTTGCAAGTTCTACGGTGTACTTAACATCTAGAGCAATAGGTGCAATATCAAGTATAGGGCAGAACTCATCAGAAATAAAACTTCTATCGGCACCAGTATCAAACAGAATAGAAGCAGATAAGTTATTGAGGAGGAACATACCCGTGACCACATTTGGGTCCTGACGGGCATCCCCAGAGTTGAGTACGAACGCTCTTCCCCTTGCGTTGTTGTTGTTGTTATTGTTGTTGCCCTTGTTCTTGTTTTTAGGACATTCGTTCTTGAAGTGTCCTGTTTCTCCACACCCAAAGCAGGATTTGGGTTGGTTGGAATTGTTGTGAGAGGTGTTGTTGATGGATTTAGGGGCTCGGCAATCTCGGGTCAAGTGCCCGTACTTCCCGCAGTTGTTGCAGGGAGTACTGCATGGACTGTCGTGGTGGTAGTTGCACTTGGAACAATATGGCTTGTCCCCGGTGTAAACACGTTTGGGTTCAGAATTGGTGTTGTAGACTTGAATGGTGTTAGATTTCTTGTTCTGGTTGTTTTGGTGTTCGGAAGATTTGTGTTTGTTGTTGTTGGAGGAGGATGTATTGAATTTCTCACGGCTGATAACCATTGCCATGAGTTCATGTGCTAGCCGGATAGCACTTTCAGTAGTGGTTGGCTTGGATGAAGCGACGTTCCTTTGGATATTTTCCGGGAGGCCGCGGATGTATCTTTTGATGCTCTTCTCCTCCGGATCAACCAAACCCGGGCATAACAGTGCAAATTGCTGGAATTTGGTGGTATATCCAGCGATGTCAGTTCCCTGCACAGTCAGGTGCCAGAACTCTTCTTCCAACCGATGTAATTCTTCTTCAAGGCAGTATTTTTCCCTTAGCTTTTTCTTCAATTCAGGCCAGGGGAGTTGGTTTGCTATTTCGATGCCTACAGAGTTGGCGTGGGTGTTCCACCATGTGAGTGCACCTTCTTGAAAGGTGTAGGCAGAGAATTTGACCTTGTTTTCCTCAGCACAGTTGCAGAGGTTGAAGACGGATTCCATACATTCAATCCATCGGATCAGACCAATGGCACCTTCCGTGCCTTTGAAGTAAAGGGGTTTACAGCTAAGAAAATCCTTGTAGGAACAAGGCTTGATGACAGGGGTAATGACTGGGGTTTCGTCATTGTTTCATGAATTTCGGGGTGAATCCCGAGCAGCTAAAGCATCGGCCACTGCTCGAGATACGACAGCAGCAAGTTCGGCATCACTGTAACTTTTCCTCTTTGGCGGCATGATTCTTCAAGAAAGAATGAGAGGTACATAAGAAATTGCACCAGGATGATAATTACGATAGATGTATATATGTAAGAATGGTAATATACAACATCACAGAGTAACAATCATATTGTAGAAATAACGAAAGAAATTGTCAATTCATAATACGAAGTCAAACGATTACAGACAATTTCTAGCTAGGGGTTTCAAAAGTTACAGACTTAGAAGTTTTACAAAAGTACCGGGAATTATTACATCCAGTTCAAATACATAGGTCCTATGAAAGCATAATAAAGTACAGGTTCAGCCTAAGCTAATCCTGACGTAGATTGAGTTGTGGCAGTAGTGTGGTGAGACGGTCCACAGATTCTGCAAGTCTGCTAACCATGCGGAGGGCGTCCTCGGTTTCCCTTAGACGTGTCTCGCACTGGTTCAGCCTTGATTGTAGGACGGAAATTTCGTTTCGGTTGCCAATCACTTGGTTGTGGACAACCTCCATGGTTTCGACGGTTTCACCCAGATGATTGTCAAGGGTGTTCACGTGGTTGATTGTATGTTCATGATCCTCGGAGACTTGATTGATGCGTTCAAGTGATGTGAGTCTCCAGTTTTCGTTGGTTTCTTGGAGTTCGATATCCATAGTATCAAGTCGTTGTTCGTTTCGGTGCAGCCTAGTGGCTAAGTCCGACAAAGTGAAGTGAATGGGGTATGGGTCAGTTCGGGGCAACCTGGTGTTCCTCCTAGCTACCCTTGGATTACGCGATCCATACGGATGAGAGCGTGATGAATTGGGTGGTGTGTTTGCCATTCTGAGACAAAACGTTAGAAAGAATGAGGCCTATATTGATATAATACATATATAATATAGCCTAAGATATCGAGCGTGAGAGAGGCCTATCTATGTATATATATATATATATATATATATATATATATATATATATATATATATATATATATATATCACATAATAGCCTAAAGTGTCTAACACAGACATATTTGAGTCCCGGTTCTCTCGAGGTCAGAGTCAACTAGTGTATCCTGTTCAGTCATGACTCCTTTCAGATCTCACATCATATTCTTTTAATTGTACATAGTTGATCAGGCTATGTTAAATTAAACCAATACAATGCAGTCACTGAACCTAATCATACTTAATAAGGAATACTGCCTAACGGTCATAGTCTAGGCCCACTAAATGCAATCTAGTTCACTATAACCTTAGGCTCTGATACCAATCTGTCGCACCCCCAAATTCGGGTTGCGGAAGCGAATCGGGTCAGGGCGCGACTAATCAATATACATAGCACAAAGGATATAATGAACGACCACTACATGCGTCGTTTTACATTGATATTGATAAAATAAAAGTTTACATCAAAATATTGTTTACATTAGCTCAGTTTAAAATTGAGAGATTTAAGTATATAATTAATCTATACAAAATATAATAATGCAGCTAAAATCTATGATTGTTTGCATGCTGACTCGAGCTAATAGATCTTGATTGAGCAGTCCAACCTACTGCTGGTCACCTGTGATACATGCTAAAATGGGTCAGCGAAACGCTGGTGAGCTCACAGGTTTGTATGTCAACACATATTTGTATGAACCGCAAGATTTTATAATTGAATTTAAAATGCAATTAAGCAAAATAAAAGTTATACAGCCATGAGCATATAGTCTGAGCTTAACTTGATTGTCAGGTCCAATTAAGGAAACCCAACTGAGTTGCCTCCTACGAGTGCCTAATCTACACTCGTCATCCCAAATGCTAATACATCCGTTTGACCAGTTAGTGCGTGCTAACCCGGACGAGGATTGTCAATCCTATATGATATCATATACTAACATTCACGCTACAGATGTATTACCAGACTATGCTATGGAGGGCTTTATTGATTAGTTGAAAACAACTCATGTAGTATTTGATTGAATTGTACTTGCGTTCTACTTGTAAAACAAAACGAGCAATAATATCACACCCCTGATTGAAAAGCAGTAAAATAGGGGCCATGAGACTCACCTGAGCCTTGAGTGTTTATTAAAATAAACTTGAATTGATTAGCTGTGGATTGATGTCCGAAGACTTGTAACCTGTCGGGCGTTTAAAACGCGCAATGTTATATGAGTGAGTAGATGTCTCAACAGACCATCTATGTTTGTTCTCCAACAATTAGTTATGTCCAAATGTTTGATTGTTCAACTTTGTTTATCAAAAACGTGTACGACCCGTTGGTGAAAGTTTGTAATAATAATTCTTTAAGACATTATCATTATGATGTTGTATCGTGTGCTTACAAAGCATGTTTTATGTGTTACTGAGTTATATCGTATAAGTTTAGATGTTTCATGAAGTTCAACACTTAGTGTGAAACTAGTTTTGAAGTTTCTGATTTAGGCATCACTTAGGGGCGTCACTTAGGGGCGTCACTTAGGTAAGTGTCGCTATAGGCGGCACTCAGTTGGTTAACGGCACTAGGTCAAGTGACGTTTAAATGTGATTTTTAAATGGGCAGCGTCACTTGGGGTAGTGACGCTATATGCGGCACTTGGTTTAGGCGTCACTAAAGGTAAGTGACGCTATAGGCGTCACTTGGGTAAGTGTCGCTGGTAGGGCGACACTTACGCCTGACCAGATTTCTAATTTTAATCCAAGTGTTCTAAGTGTCGGTTTTTCATTCGGGTAACTTTCTAAATTTAGTTTTTGGTCCAAGTTACTAACTAGGTCAACCAAACCCATTTTTGTTACCACTTTCCAAATATAGTAAGTTTTTCGAAATCGAGCCACTTTTGTTGACTTGGTCAAACTTACTCGGTTTGACCCGAAACTTTCACCCAACCCATATATCAGTTTATAGAGCCCAAATAATTTGTCGGTTCATGTCGGAGTTCACCAAAAGTGTCGGTTTTTATAAAAGTCCCAAAACTACTAGATTTCATATTTTTGACTTTTGTCGGTTTGTTTCGCCATGGGTCCTATTAACTTATGGTACAAACCAAGTCTCACAATTATACCAACTAATCTTCTATGTGTTTAGTTTCTAACATATGTTTTCTAATAGTTTTAAGTCTATAATCATAGAGAAACAATTTAATTAGTCATGCATAGTCCAGTTTCTGATTTTGACCAGGTCAGTCCCACATATTGATAAATAGAGAAAAATACGTTCAGATCTGGTAAAAACGTAAAACACGAAAGTTGTAGATCTTTTCAATACGCAAATTTTAAAAAAAAATGCATCTTCTAACTCTTCCTAGAACTCAAGTTATGACATTTTTAGTAATCTGTGTTTTTCTTGACAGATTGTATATTCTTTGTGAAAAATTCATAAAAACGTATTTTAAGTTTATATTTGGACATAATCTTGTTAGATGAGCTTTATAACATGTAAATAAATATAAATGAGAGTAAATATATGTCCTCACAATGGTGGTTTGAAGAAAGAAAGCTAATATGATGATGAGGAACTTGAGAACTTGAATCTTCTTGAAGGACTTTGTAAAAAATGATGGTTTTTAAGGTGGTGGAGCTATGGTGGATTATGGTGGTTGTGGTGGTGGTGAAGTGGCTGAGTTTTATCTGGATTTTGAGAGAGAATGGAGTGTATTTTGAGAGAAAAGAGATTGGAGTGTTGAATGGAAATGAGGAGAGTGGAAAATGATGCAAGTATTCCACTAAGTCATCCTTGCATGTAGTTTTAGTGGCTCTTGTGGGTGGTGACCACATGGGGTCACATGGGGAAGGGGGGGCCGGCCTAGGGGGCCCACACAAGGGTATTTTGGTCATTTCTCATTTATTCGATTTGTGCTTCGTGCGGTGTTCGTTTTCTCGTTCGGTTTGGTGTTTAAACGTTTATTACGCGTTTTTAAGTAACGATTTAAATTTCAATACTTTCACTTGAAGTGTTCTTTCTAAATACTTGGAAAAACATTTATATAGATGATTCGTTAATTTAGGGATCTCGATTTGCTCGTTCGTTGTACGGATTTTAAATCACGTAACCGTTGTTTGTACGATATGAATTAATTATAAAGTATTATTATCAAGATAATATTTTGGGAAAGATATTGTCATTAAATAATGTTATATTATTTAATAAAATTGTTTCACCAACGTCCGTATTTATTTGAACCGAAATACATTCGATTTGAAACTTGTACGATTTAATCGAATCGCATAATTGTATATATTCAATAATATATATATCGGTACATTAATTAGCCTAACACAGAACTAATTACATGTATTAATAATTGATTAGGCACTAATTACTAGCCCTAAATTGACGGGTGTCACACTTGTGGACACTAATGGACCAATCTCCAAGGCAGTCCAAGATGCTATAATGGATCTTTTATACTTACAAAGGACTGCTGAGGAGCATTTCCATACCTATCCTCTTCATGTGGCGAGAATCCCAAACATCACAGAAGTCGTCGCACGACATTTTATGAGATTCTACCCACCAAACCCCAGGACACTTCCATTCCGCATTCCAAGTCCTGGGAATTCCCCTTCCGGCTGATCCAAGAGGAAAAGTCGAGCCCTCGACTCTAAATAGAAGCGCTTCTTGGAAGGCAACCCGTGCAATAAGTATCCTTACTATTAGTATTAGTTTTTAAATTCCAAGAAGTGATATATCTCTGACTATCTTTCACACTTGGGTATCAAAATGCTTTCAAAACACCACTTCAGCTTTTACCACCTAATCCAGGAAAATAGGAATTAACATGTGTTTCGAGCATTTGAGGTACTTGCGTGCTACTTTCATGCATTATGCTCGAACTCGTTTAAAAACACATGACTTAAACTCGTTTTGAATTAAAACATCTTTTCGCATTCTGGATTTAGGCACTTTCGGTAAAAAGCTATAATAAGAAGTCGGTAAAAATATACCCAACGTGTTCACACTTACGAGATATCTTCACAAGAGAGTGAAAGAAGTGTAAAGATGGAAGACAAAGCTGTTATTTGTAAGCTGCGCACGCTAATGCCGAAAGATCTTCATGGAGCCACCGCTAAAGAAGAATTCCTGTCAAGATCTCCTCTTCAGCGCATCTTCCAGAGTTCCATACTTCCACCTTCGCATCAATAGGGGAGTTCTCTCATTCTCACTCTCGTTTTTGATATGATTGTTAGCTTTAAATTCTCATTAAAGTAGTCTATACCATATCCCAAACTTATCACTAAGTGTGGGATTCCAGCCCAAATAAACGCTTGAGTAACATTTTCCGATTTGTTCAAACTCTAAGTGTGGGATTTTTCTCAAAATCCCAACTCAAGAGAACATTAGGGACAATGTTCCTCTAAGTGTGGGTTAGCGGTATAGAATACCTTAGGTTTGCCTGTTAGATTCTTATTTCCTAAAGCAAACTCAGAAAATGTTTCGTAAAATCATAAGCTTAACTTCGACAGTGGAAATGCCACTCATTCAATTGGCTTAATTTTTATAAAAACTCACTTTTGCTAAAAAATTTCAAAATTTTTGAGTTAAAATATCTTAAGAAGGAACATTTTCGTATATGAGTAGGGTATTTTGGAAATTAAGAGTAAATAAGATAGGAATTTGTTAGGTCTAAAATGATAATCTAAGAGGGGCATCGCATGGCAAGGCACAAACAAACCCAAAAACTTGCAGTGAGGTATCTTGAGCCAATACAAGCATTCATCTTTAATGCTTCACTATTCGTTTGTTTGAGTGTGCCGATGCATGCATCCGGAATTAGAACTTGCTCCTGGTATGCACTTCGAGATCACAGTGGTAGAGTACCGTACGCGGTATAGGTGCAGTTAAATGACCTTGACATTCATTAGGATTTAACCCCCCTTTTCATCATATCTCTTCAAACCCAAAACCCTTCCAACACTCATATTTAGTGTTGTGATCCGCTTAGATAACCCTGTTGAGCCTTAGCCTGTTCATTTCTTTCAAAACCCTCTAAATCTTAAACCTTTTATTCCACACCCACCAAAACTTATCTTAGAAACTTTCAACTTGTGGGAAATGTCATTTAAATGTCCTTTTTGCTATCACTCCAAATCACAAATACTGGTGTTTACTCAAAATCTCTCGCGTGCGTTCCCTTGATAAAAAATCAAAAGTTGAGAGTTTACGGTGTGAAAAATTGACACCAAGTAAATGCAAAGTCATTAGAAGGATGAAAAAGATGAAAGAAAGAAAAGGATTTCAAAAAAAAAGAATAAAGCTAAGTGCTTCGAATCTCTCGAAAAATTCCCTCGTGTATTTTCAAAAGATAGAAGTCAAAATAGCTATCTTCTTCCCGTACTGTTATCCGTTTCCGTTTTCATTAGAAAGGTTGTTTAAATAATGTTTTTCAAAAGTTTAGAAGTCCTAAGATAAGCAAAACCCTTTACAACAATTTTCCCGCTTATCCATACCCCGTAACCCTCACCTACCATTACAACCCACTCTGAATGTCCTGGGATAGCTAGCACCGTCCTCACCTAAGTGGTGGAGATATGATTCTCGAGCAAGCCTATGACGATGGATGTTGCATGAATGGCTTATGAGCGATTTCGTTTGATTAGATTGATAGGTAACCCGAAACACTTTTTGAGTGAATTGAGTGACCACCTGGTGAGATCGCCTAGTCATGTATATTCCAAGATTGCGAGAATTGAAAGCATGCCTAAGAGAATCATTTCAGGCTTCTGAAAGGAATACCTTACTTTCGCTTATTTCCAGGATATTTTGCTTGAGGATGGTTGTCTTTAAGATATTTTGATTCACCCCCAAAAATAAAATCGTGTTTTCAAAATGTTTTTTCCTAAAAGCAAGTGAGAATTTTGAGTTTTGCTTGAGGACAAGCAAAGTCTAAGTGTGGGATATTTGATGACACGCAAAAAGTCATGTTTTTGTGTGCCATTATCTCACCATTTTGGCCCAATTATTAATGAAAATACTTGAATATGAACTTAAACATCACATTTCATCATAAGGCCTAAAATATAGACGATGTTTCAAGAATCAACAAAAACAACCTAAAAATGAGTAAAACAGAGCACAAACGATCATTGAATCTTCTGTTCACGTATTTTAGCACTTTTTGAGCTCTACAAAGAATTATGACCTCTAACTTATGTCATTTTCTTCGTTAGGAAAATATGAACGCGTGGATATAAAGAACGCTCAAAACGGATAAACGACGAAGAAGTTACGCCCGAACGAATAAACGAAGAACCGAAGGAGCAGGATACGGCTGAACCAGGTCGTATACGGCTGGTCCAGGCCGTATACGGCTGGACCTAGACCGTATACGGTCTGTGTAGGCCGTATACGGCCTATGCTCAGCCTTATACGGCCCAGTTCAGCCGTATTCACCCTATGCACAGTCGTATACGGTCCAGTTCAGCCGTATACGGTCCAGCTCAGCCGTATTGTGCGTTTGGGTGATAAAAATCTGATTTTTATTCGCCCTTGCGATACGGTTGTGCGTTTGAAGGTTTGGATACGGTCTACGGATACGGCTGTGCGATCTCTATAAATACAAGCCTCATTTCATCATTTCAACACACAACATACCACCTTCACACTTCAATACTTTCTCTCACTACTCTCTCTCTAGGTTTATGTTATAATTAGTAGTAGATTAGTAGCTAGTTAGTAGAGGGGCAATCTTGTAATATTGCTTGGTGCATACTAGGAGTTCTGCTCGTGTAACGTTCAAGTTGTATTCAGCTACGCTCTTATTACGGTTATATCTATCCTTTATCTATTTCATTATGATGATTGTTATTACTGTTGTCATGCTAGATTTAGGATTGATTGCCATGATTAGCGAGTAGTGATATTGCGTGTTTGCTATGATGTAGTTAGTCGTAAATTGGTTGGAATGATATTATAGTGCTTTGATTTACTTTATATCTATGATTTTAAACGTATTAAACTAATCGCCTTTCAACCAGTAAACGTGATTACGACCTTAATGATGGGACGTCGCGAACCCCATCAAAGGTACCGTAAGACACCTCCGGTACCGTAAATGCAAAGTCATCGTAAGACGGCTGATAACTCGGTATAGCGTCGACAACACCTCCGGTGTAGTTAACACGTGGAAGCCGAGGAAAAGGCGCAGTTACTAAGCCTTGTGGAATAACGGCAACTCTGTGATCAACAGAGCTGGTACCGACTAGGTCCTTGGTTCAGCAATGGAAACACCGCCGGTGGAGTACAGTGTGGTAACCACGGAAAGAGTCGTTGTTATCGGTCTATGTGAATCACGAGTCATGACTCAATACCCAGACTCACAAAACCATCGATAGAGAGTAATCAAGCACACTCTGTAAACTTGGTCTTAAATGTTTTATTTAGATTAGATATTATTGTGGGGTTAAGAAAGGTCGGACATCGAGTTGGTTTGTCGCCTTATTCATGCACCCAGGGTTTCATCCCAGATAAGGGTCACTACACCTTCACCGGTTAGTGTTGTGGGCTGGATAAACTACTCCGATCAGAATCAGGATAGCCTAGTTGCCCAGTGACATACTGATCGAGAACTCTATCAGTAGGGGGCTAGTGCTTACTCCACAAATACCTGAAATAAATAAAATACAAACCTTTAGAACACGTTCTCATTCCAACCAATAAGGCTACCGAAATCATAGCAAACACCCTCTCTTGATTATCTGCTATTTACTTTTATTTTATTCCGCTTTAGTTTAAATTTTCTGCCTAAGTATATATAACAAAAAACAAAACCCCCAATCAAATCTTTTAAAAACCCGCTAGATTGATAAGTACGCCTGCTTCGTCCACGATCCACAATACACTGACTCAAAGAACGACCCTAGGTCATCCTTATTGCTATACACCATTAGTAACTAGGTATACTTAGGCCCCGCAAATATAAATTTTAAAACTTCGCTGATCCGCGCCTCGACGGACGGTCCGACGACAGGGTGAAAACCCGACTGACCGTTTGGGCGCGATCAGAGAAACTACTAAAGAAAACCTAGAGAGAGAGAATTCTAGAGAGATAGCGAATTGAGAAAATGAGAGGTGTGTGGAAATGAGGAAATGAGTTGGGTATTTATAGGAGAAGAGGGTTGGTCATGGTACAAGCCTTTAAGCATCATGAACGAGCACCAAAACATCAAACGGGGCGAGCAAGCAACAGGGGGTCAAATGGTACCCCAAGTACCATTTACTAGGCAAAACATGAAGCAAATGGTAGGTAGGGTGCCGTATACGGCACCTAGGGTACTGTATACGGTACCTAGGGTGGGGGGGGGGGGTTAGTGCTCCATTTGCCTTCCACTGACTTCTCGATTGCTTGGTTCGTCCGTATCTTCTTCGTTTTAAGCCCGTTTTGCTTGTTTCTTGAACCGTTGGATTCTTTTTTCCATTACACTTCTAATGACACTAAGTTTGCTAAATTTGGTGATATATAACTTTTGCGTGTTCCGGATGACGATCAGCGAGCTTCCAGACTACACATCTTCTCCGTTCTTCGTTCGTTTCTTCTTATTCTTTCACCACCGGTCTTTTATTTTCATATGGAATCATAAAATATGAATTAAGATCTAATTACATAATAAAATCAATAAGGGAAGATTTAAGGTGATAGTTTTTGCCTCGATTTAAGTGTTATTTGGACGTTTTAACCAATTTTTGCAGCAACGTCTATATTTAGACTATGTTGGTGATTTTTTGTAAATAATGATGTTTTGGAAATGTTTTCACCAAATAATAGTCCAAAAAGTGCGGAAATATGTACTTAAAAACAAGACTTTTTAGGTCACATCAAGGAGAAACAGGCCTTAAAAGATAAGATTAAGTCCGATATTTCTAATAAGACTGAACTTAGAGATACCATTAATGAGAAATCTATTATCATAGATGATCTCTATTTGAATTTAAAGGACTTAAATCAAAAAATTGCTAATAAGGATAACGAGTTAGCTGAGTATAAGTTGAAGCAAGTTGAGCAAAATCGTAAGATAGAAAATTATAGAACATCTGAAATGGATAAAATGCTTGATGTTCAACGTAGTGTAAAGGATAAGACTGGATTAGGTTACACTGATGTACCCCCTTCATTCAATTCAAATTATACTAAAACTCCTGTAGATATTGAGATGACTGAAGCAAATCCTGAGACTAAAGTAACTAATAAGCCTGAACAGTCAGAGGCACAGAAGAATGTTATTATGAATACTTCATCTGATAATAGTAAGAAGATTCCTTTCACTAAAGTACAGTCTGTATCGAGTGGAATGATGAATGATACTAAGACAGATGAGGAGATTAATAAGGAACAACCTAGTGATCCTTTAGTGCCTAAGACTCAGACCGAAAATGCAAAAGTTGGTAAGTCACGAAAACATATGTCTTGCTTCAAATGTCACCAAAAGGGGCATGTGACTTCCTGTTGTCCTAACAAGAAGTTGGAAGCATCACATAAGTTAGTGAATAATGAGAAGACACCAATCAACTCTAGTTCGATTGTAGACAGGTTAGGTACCAAACCGGGATTTGGTAGTAAACCTGTGAACATTTTGAAGAGAGATGGTACTCATAGTGTCTCCCCACCTAAACCTAAATGGCCTTATACTCAAAATGACAATACTTTCAATAAGCCAAGAGATAAGACACCTTCGAGGTTTAGGACTCCTAGTAGAAATCATAGTCAACTTGAAAGTGGTTCTACTTCACGTGCACAAGGACCTAGTTATGTGCCTAGGAGGTTTTTTACTCACTCTCCTCATAGGCAAAAGACTCCTGATCATCAACAACCTCAAACTCCTTTGAAAGTTACCAAGACTCCCGATGGGAATAGTTATGGTTACTTTAAAGAAGTTCAGATTGTTGATGATAAGGGACAAACCAAGACCGTAATAGCTTTGGTCCCTCTTGAAAACTAATTGTGTACAATTTGTCATGTGCAAGATTAGACTGTGAACAAGGATAGCTGGTGGTATGTTGACAGTGGATGCTCGAGACACATGACAGGAGAACGAAGTCTACTGAAGGACTTCAAGAAAGGAATCAAGCAAAGAGTAAATTTTGCTGGAGAGAAAGGAGGGGTAATTACGGGGAAAAGGAAAAATTTCAAATGGAACTTTAACTCTTGAGGATGTGAATTATGTTGAAGAACTAACTCACAACCTAGTGAGTGTTTCCCAAGTCTGCGATAAAGATCATCCAGTTCATTTTAATGAAAAGGAGGCTTTAGTTCTGAAGTCGGGTTTCATAATTCCCGAAGAATGGATATTGATGAGGGCACCAAGGAAAAAGGACATTTATGCTATAAACATGGGTGTTCCTAATTCTTCAATGGTGTCGACATGCTTATTATCCAAGGCTTTTGAAGTAGACGCATTGCTATGACATAGGAGAATGGCACATCTGAACTTTAGAAAGATGAACTACATAACCAAGAATGGGTTAGTTCTGGGTGTTCCACAGAAATGTTTTGAGTCTAAAGACAAGTGTGTTCCTTGCATGAAAGGAAAGCAGCATAAGAAACCACACAGGTCTAAGACTGAAAACTCGATCTCCTTGTCATTTGATTCGCTACACATGGACCTCTTTGGCCCTCTAAGTAAGAGAAGTCTTGGTGGCAAATGGTACTATTTAATTGTCACAAACGACTACTCTAGATTCTCATGGGTGTTCTTTTTAGGATCTAAGGATGAAACTCCTGGTATATTGATGGAGTTTCTAGATCTAGTAGAGAATGTCTACAAAACGAGAGTAAAGCGTATTCTTAGTCATAACGGAACAGAATTTAAGAACTCAACGTTGAATATCTATTGCCTGAGCAAAGGGATACAACATCAATATAGTGCACCATATGAACCTCAACAGAATGGTGTAGCTGAAAGGAAAAATAGGACATTGATTGAAGCTGCTAGAACAATGCTTGCCGATTCAAGGCTTCCGATCATCTTTTGGGCGGAAGCAGTGAATACAGCATGTCATGTTCTGAATAGAGTTCTTACGGTTAAGAAGCTTAACAAGACTGGTTATGAGCTTCTGAACAATAAGAAACCTAACTTGAAGGGTTTTGAGCCCTTTGGAGTCTCATGCACAATATTGAAGACTGGAAATCAAGCTAAATTTAGTGAGAAGGCTGACGAAGGATTCTTCCTAGGTTATATGTGATGCGTTTTTAGTATAGATAATTAAATTCATAAAAAGTTTTAAATCAAGGATATACCAAATAATATTATCACACAATACAGGCAAGATTAACCTATTCATATAATATAGCTTTTACAAGTAAGTCCAGGTATCGAACATATGGAAGGTAGATTCTAAATAGTTAATTATCTTCTATACAATTAATATACAATTAACATACAATTTAGGGGGATACGTTTTAATTCCGTACGAATATATATATTTACTTTTGATATCGAACTAGGATATACAAGACAATTAAAGTAATTAAAGAATTAATTAAGTTAAATAAGGTAGATAGAAGATATATTTAATCTAGACTAGTTATGTTGTATTCAAATTCTCTTATATGTTTATCTTTGTCAGCTAATTGATCTATGTTGAAATATAAAAGTGGATAAATTCCTTGGTCTGGTTCAATATCCTATAAATACTAATTAATAGGCCGGCAATCACCTAGTTGTTTAATTAATATTTATTCTATTAAGTTCTTCAACGTATATTAAGGTTAACTACTCAATTATAGTTTAATCCAGTAATAATTATAGCCTATCACCAAGTTCTCGTTTATCTAGGTATAATTAAAACATAAACCTAAATTATTAAGTCAATCCACACAAGGGTTCCCTATATAGCATGAATATCATAATCATATAATCAATATCGACATAGCCTTAATAATATGCATAGAATCAATTAACATAAGCATATACTCAAATAATCATATAAACATCATTCATCTAAACAAATATGTTAAAGAAATAATCAATCATCAATTTGATAATGTAAACAAGAATTCAAATACAAGTAAACGATCATTTATCAAGTAAAAGGTCTTAGAATACAAACCAAAGAAACTAAATTATTCTTCATTAGGTTTGAAGGTCTTCAATCCCTAGCCTCCTAGCCTCCAAATTCGACTTACAGTCGTTCTTTAACCCTAATAATCGACTTTTACCTCTAAAATTCATATATGGTTTAGTTTAGCCGAAGCGTCTATTTATACTTTTCTAAACCGCCAGTCTAACCGCCGGTTGGAGTACTTGTTCTTCAAGTCTTCTGCCGTGTATAACCGACTTAATATTAAATATATTCAACCGCCGGCTAGTAACTCTAACTGCCGGTTGAGTCTTTTTTCCAGAATCTTCCAAATACGGGTCATGCTTCTTTTTGGGCTAACTTTTCTTCAATTACGGATTTATACTCTTTTCTTGGCCCAATCTTTTAATAGTATATCTTTAATCTTCATTTAAATCTTCTATTTCTCTAAGTCTTTAATTTCTTTATTTTTCTTCATTTTAGCTCCTTTTTCGTTCCTTTCTTCAATTCTTCAACATTTATACTATATTGCAAATATGAACAAATTAAGTATCTAAATCTAATAAAAATGCAATAAAAGTATATAAAACTGTTGATGCATATTAAGTTGTCTGTTAGTTGGTCTATCGATTTGTAATAAGTGTCGTTAGTCGTATAGTGAAAATATAGTTTTTGTTATATGCGACACTTACGTTTTAGGTTAGGCGTCACTTGCCTTAGTGACGCATAGCGTCACTTAGGTAAGTGACGCATGAAGGCGGCCACATGCGACACTTCCACAAGTGACGCATGTTGGCAGAATTTTAGTATAAATACAAACCTACGGGTTTCAGGCTAGAAGGACGAAACCCTAGCACAATTTGACGACTAAGCCACTTTGTAATCGTTCCCCATTCGTTATACAAGCTGATATACACGTTTACTTTGTTCAAATACATTTGTTTCGGTTTGTGTTTGTTAGCAATACGTGCAATTGATTGATTCTGCATTTCAATTGTAGTCAATTGTCATCTAGATCCAACGTAAGGGGCACTCTCAACTGGTATCAGAGCGTTTAGGTGATAACATTGACGTTTAGAAGGTGTTTTGGGTTGATTTCGGTTTTGTTTGAATCAAGAATCAAGATTACATACGGATTTTGAGTTGCTAAGGTGAAATACAGTCGATATTCTTCATCATTTACAAGTTTCGTCCATTAGGGTTCAAGGAATTTTCGTTAGGTTTACGAAAGTTCGAGTTTTTTAGGGTTTTGGGATTTTGCAGCCGTTTTGCGACACTCGATCCGTCACTTGGACGCGTCACTTACAGCGGCACTACCTAATCCCAAATTAGGGCTTTACCATCACTTGAACGCGTCACTTGAAGCGTCATTTGAGGTTTATACGACACTTAACTTAAGTGTCGTTCACTCTAATCCACCGTCACTTACGTGCGTCACTGTTGCACGTCACTTGAGTATCAAGCGTCACTTCTGTTAGTGACGCCTGTTTGATTTATTGCGTCACTTCCTTTAGTGACGCCTTTTGATTTATTGCGTCACTTTTACTAGTGACGCCTATTTGTTTTAGTACGTCACTCAAGTACGACACTTGAGTGCGTCACTTGCCTGATTGAGCGACACTTACTTACAGTGTCATCAGTCACTTCATCCGTCACTCGATAGCGTCACTTACCAAGTGCCGCTAGTCGTTGCGACACTTGAGTGCGTCACTTACTAAGTGACGCCTTTGGTACTAATAAGTTTTCGAGCTTTTGTTTTTGAGTAAAATTTCAGGTATATCTTCAATGGCTGCAGTTGCTGATAAAGAAGATATTAGAGGAATCAGGGATATGTTAAAACAGAATCACGATATTGGTTCTAATAATAAACCTCCTCTGTTTACGGCTGACATGGATTACGCATATTGGCGTGATCGATTTGAACAGTACATAAACTTCCACTGTCCAGAGCTATGGGGTCCACTCAGGGAAAGATATGTAGCTCCCTTAGCCGAAGGAATCTTCCCTAGTATTGCTCCGATCAAGGTCTACAGGTCCATGACTCTGGAGGAAAAGAAATCCTATGATATTGAGAAAAAGGCACATGCGGCTATTTGTATGTGCCTAACCAAAGACGTGTTAAGACTGTTCAAATCACATGAAACCACATACGAACTTTGGAAAGCTATCGAAACAAGATGTGGTGGAAATCAAAGGTATAAAGAAGCTAAGTTAGAACTGATCAAGAAGCAGTATGATCTGTTTGATTCTCTGCCAAATGAAACAGCTTCAGGAGTTTTTACTAGATACTCACAGTTAGTGAGTGAGTTGACTGAGGGAGGTTATAATTTTCCTCCACTTGAAGTGAATAAGAAGTTGCTGGATGTCTTGCCTAGTTCTTGGGATGTTAAAGTACAGCTTCTTAAGGAAAGTCAAGAATTAGCTACCATGAAATTGGATGAGCTAATTGGTATTCTTCAAGCTCATGCGATGGAGATGAAGAAGAGAGAATGCAAGTCGGGTGGTTTTGTTCAAGACCCGTCCTTATATGGAGGAAAAGTCAGCACCGACAAGACTTATGGTGGAATGGCTTTTGTTTCTTCTACGAGCTCTCCACTTCAAGCTCCATTGTATTCTACTGGTGCTCCTCATCCAGTATATGCTTCTGGACCCTCACAGGGGTCACAACAGCAGGTTTCTGTCTCTCTTGCTATTCAAGAGCAGGCTGCTATCTATACAGCCTTTCTAAGCTCTTATAAGGATTTGGTTTCACAACCAAATGCTACTTTGGAACTGGCCAAAGAGGATTATGCTCAACTTGATGATGATGATGATCTTGAGCAGATGGACTTGAACTGGAACATTGCCATGATATTAAGGCGTGTTCAGAAATTCTTGCAACGAACTGGTCGCAAGAGTTTGGAGGGAGATGGCAAAACCAGTTTCGGTTTTGATAAAAGCAAGGTGCGCTGTTACAATTGTCAAAATCTGGGACACTTTGCAAGAGAGTGTGAGAAGCCAAAGGTTCCTCCGTCAGGTTTCACAAAGCCTGATGCTCCCAGAACTTCTGAGAAGGATCAAGTGAAGCAAGCAACAGCTGACGCACTTGTCGTTTTTGAGCCAACCAACACAGATTGGAGTATGTATGCTGAGAATTATCAGCAGTGTCTCATGGCTCACATTTCAAATGAGGTACGCAATGAACCTGAAGAACCTTTGAACTGTATCTCATGCATTAAGTTAACTGAATCCTTAAAGTGCTTTCAAGTAGACAACGTAGACTTAAGAAAAAAGGTCGAAAAACTTAGTGAATCAAACAAATATCTAAAAGCAAATGAACAATTGTATGATAAGAAAATAGAGGCTTATCAACAGGACACGCTTAGGTATAAGTCTAAAGTTTTTAGTCAACAGGATGCTATTGATAGTTATCTTGCTGAAATAGACTATTTGAAAAAGGAACATTCTGATCTTAAAGATGAATATGACAAGTATAAGAGTAAGATTCTAGGTTCCTCCTCGTCTACTGTTGCCTTTAATGAAATTCTTAACAAGCAAAGGACAGATCACAAAACGAAGACGGGTCTAGGTTATAATGTAGTCCCGCCTCCTACTGAATACTGTCCTATGCCTGTTAAGGAAGGCACCGAAGAGATTCCGGTTGACTATGCATTGTTATACGGGGTAAAATCTAAGGTTAATAAGGTTAACAAACAGGCGAAGGAGAAAACTAAACGGACAGAGTATCCTTCGCCTCAGTTTGTTAAATGGGAATGTGAATCTCCAGTTAGTAATGAGGAGATTGTTGAGATTGAGGATATTACCGATGAGGAGTATCCTGAGTTTAAAAAGAATGTTGAAGTAAAAGCTGAAAAAGTGTTAAATGTTGAACCTACAATTAAGGTTCAACCTAACAAAGAAAAGAATAAGGTTTTAAAATCAAAATCTCAAACTTTACAGTCACCTGTAAAAATTTTGCAACATAAACCTTCTACTTCAACCTCTCAACCTAAACAGGAACCTTCTAAGACGTGCACGAAATGTGCATGTTCTAGAAACGTTTCTTCTACTCCGGTGGTAAATCCTCAGCCTCAACCAGCTGTTGAGACTAGAGCATGTTTTTACTGCAAGAGACAAGGACATCTAATTCGTGAATGTCCCAAATTGTCTCATCAGAACTACGGGAGAGAAATGCCTAGGACATCTATTTTCCGAAATTCATTTTCAAGATCTCCTCCTAGGCGTTACTCTGTCACTCCCAAACCTGCTGTAAAACCGAGTAATGTTGGGCAAAAACCTTTGCCAAAACAAGAGCCTGACATTACTCCAAAGCCAAATTCCGAACCATCCAAGGTTTGGAAAAGAAAAGAGTCTACTGCGGACTCTAGTGTCATCAATAATAACACATCAGATACAAAATCTGATTTGTTTAAAAATAAAGTCTTATCTGATGTGATTATTGTTGATGACTGTGGTCGACCTAAGTCTGTAAAGGCTTGGGTCACCGTTTCTCACTAATCTCCTACTTTATGTGTTGCAGCAGTCAGAACGCGTTAAAGACAGTGAATGGTTTATGGACAGTGGCTGTTCGCGACACATGACGGGCGATGTGTCCCTTTTGACGAATGTTAAACCACATTCTGGAGGACACGTTGCATTTGCTGGAGATACAGGGGGAATCATTTCGGGTAGAGGAACGCTAACTAACTGGAAAGTTAGCTTCGAGAATGTGAACTATGTGGCTTAACTGACTCACAACTTGTTGAGCGTTTCACAAGTATGTGATAAGGACCATACCACAGCGTTCACAAAGACGGAATGTGTGATCTTGAATCCGGGTTTTGTTATCCCCGAGGAATGGGTGCTTTTAAGGGCGCCACGGAGAAACGACACCTACGTTATGAATATGCGAACCGTGGAGACTAAAGATGAGTATACATGTCTCCTTTCGAAGGCTTCAGAAAAGGAATCACTATTGTGGCATCTACGAATGGGACACATCCATTTTCGTAAGATGAACTTCTTGATAAACAATGACTTGGTAAATGGAGTCCCTAAACAGTCATTCGCGCTAAAAGATGACTGCGTCGCCTGCCATAAAGGGAAACTTCATAAGAAACCCCACAAGCCAAAATTAGTGAATTCCATTGCGGCACCATTGGAGTTATTGCACATGGACCTATTCGGTCCTATTTCTACCAAGAGCATCGGTGGAAGATCTTATTGCTTAGTAGTCACCGACGACTACTCGAGATTTTCATGGGTGTACTTTCTGGGTGCGAAGAGTGAAACACCAGACATTCTGGTGTATCTGTTAGATAAGTTGGCAAACTTATGCAACTTAAAGGTGAAAAGACTGCGAAGTGTCAACGGGACTGAATTCAAGAACTCTACTCTTGAGTTATACTGTGCCACGAAAGGCATTGACCATCAGTTCAGTGCCCCTCAAACTCGGGCACCGAACTCCTCAACAGAACAGAGTTGCTGAGCGTAAAAATAGGACTATTATCGAGACAGCTCGGACTATGTTGGCCGATTCTAAGCTTCCTATAATCTTTTGGGCAGAAGCAGTCAGTACTGCTTGCTATGTTTTGAACCGCGTGCTCACGGTTAAGAAGAAGAATAAGACATGTTATGAACTCTTCAACAAACGTAAGCCCACTTTGCAGTTTCTGGAACCTTTCGGGTGTCCGTGTTTGATTATGGTCTCCAAAGACAAGGTCTCGAAGTTTGGAGCTAAAGCCGTTGAAGGAATCTTCCTTGGATATTCAGTCAACTCTCCGAATAAACGAGTCTACATCAAATCAACTCACCAGGTGGAAGAGCATTTTGAGGTGAAATGCTTGCGATACACGGATCCTCCTCAAGGAACGGGTCCTGAATGGTTATTTAATTACAAGGACATGTTCAATTCGTTCGACATACCCGAAGGACATGATGACGAGGATGAGATAGTTACTTTGCTTCATGGTATAAGTTTGTGTCAAGACACTTCTACTTTAAAACCGGCATCTCCACCTACACCAACACCCACTCCATCACCTCCAACACCTACTACTACGCCTCCTCCACCATCTACCGACATCCCTTCCTCTTCAAATACTATCAATGCCGCAGAACATCCAGATGATCCCAACATGCCACCGTTAGAGGAAGACGAGGAAGAAGAAGAAATGGTGCATTCTCACCTTTTCTCTAATGAAGATGATATGGAACCTCCTGTGCAACATGAAAGTCCTACTGCTCCTGCGACTAACACTGTTCCCGTTACTGAGGGGGACATGAACAATTTGGAGTTAGTACTTGCACCGGAGTTAATCCCAGTCACACGTATACACAAGGATCACCCCATCGATAATATTATCGGTGATCCTGATGCTGCTGTTCAAACAAGGCACCAAGTGCAGCAAAATCCGAATCAAGAAATGTTGAATTTGGTTGCCCGGATAAATTCCTGTCATTTATCCCAAATTGAACCGAAGAAGGTTGATGAGGCCTTAAAAGATCCATCTTGGGTCGAGGCTATGCAAGAAGAGTTGCAGCAGTTCAACAAGCTGCACGTGTGGGATATAGTTCCATTACCTAAAGGTGCTCATTTAACTGGCACTCGATGGGTGTTTCGCAATAAGATGGATGATAGGGGTATTGTAATTCGGAATAAAGCCCGATTGGTCATTCAAGGATTCAGTCAGATCGAGGGCTTGGATTATGATGAAGTCTTCGCTCCTGTGGCAAGACTTGAGTCCATTCGGATCTTCCTTGCATTTGCGTCTTACAAAGAGTTTCGCGTTCACCAACTCGATGTTAAGAGCGCATTTTTATATGGAAAAGTGGACACTGATGTCTACGTGAAACAGCCTCCTGGCTTTGAAGACCCTGAGCATCCAGAATACGTCTGCAAGTTAAACAAGGCGTTATATGGTCTTCATCAAGCCCCGCGATTATGGTATGAGAGGCTTACTACCCATTTAGTTAAGCATGGATTTGTTCGTGGGAATATCGACAGTACTCTGTTCATCCGTAAAGAACGGACTGGCGATCGAGAGGATATGCTACTCGTGCAGGTGTATGTGGACGACATTATTTTTGGCTCTACAAATGAAGCGATGTGCAAGCACTTTGAGGAGATCATGAAATCTGAGTTTGAGATGAGTGCGATGGGGGAGCTCAAATTCTTTTTAGGTGTACAAGTTGAGCAGTCTCCAAAAGGTATTTATATTCATCAGTCAAAATATGTCAAAGACATGTTGACTCGATATGATCTGCTCAATTGTAAAACCTATGGGACTCCCATCGAGCTTAATCACAATCTCACACTTGCTGACGATGAAGAAGATTGCAAAGAAAAGGACTATCGATCAATGATAGGTTCTTTGATGTACTTGACTACTTCTCGACCGGATATTGTGTTTGCGGTATCCGTATGCTCTCGCTTTCAAGCCAAACCAAAGGTGTCTCATATGAGGGCAGTAAAGCGAATCTTTGGTTATCTCAAACATAGACCCAATCTTGGTCTATGGTATTCAAATGAGAAATCCTTCGCTCTTTCTGCCTATTCGGATTCAGATCATGGCGGCTGTAGTATAGACAAGAAGTCAACCAATGGTGGATGCCAATTCCTAGGAACTCGACTGGTATCGTGGCAGTGCAAGAAACAGACTACAGTTTCTCTTTCCACTGCAGAAGCTGAGTACGTTGCTGCTGCGAGTTGCTGCTCTCAGGTTCTATGGATACAGCATCAACTGCATGATTACGGGTTACTTCTTTCTATGACTCCTATTCACATAGATAATACTGCTGCTATATCTATCACATGCAATCCCGTAAAACACTCTAAGACTAAACACATTGAACTTAGGTTCCACTTTATACGGGATTGCTATGAAAAACACCTGATAGACCTAGTCCAAATAGACACATTAAAGCAGAATGCCGACCTTTTCACTAAAGCCTTTACGCGTACTCGATTTGACGAACTAATCAACATGATTGGTTTAAGATTCTTTATCGCTAAAAAGTAATTTGTAACTTGGAACGTTATTTATTTTTGTGAGTTAAAAAAAAAAAAAGAAAAAAAAAAAATAGGCAACAACGCAACTGCCACTCTTTATACTGTCTAGTATTAAAGAAATGCAAGGTTGCTACATTTTAAAAATAGACGTTGAAGTTGTGTCTGTAAACAACTTGGGATATGATAGTACATCGGGTGAAATGCATAAAAATGGAAAATTAAGGTTTATCTTGGATGTGTCAGTAGATTTATCTGACGTATTGAAAATAGTTTTTATAAACATTGTCTTCATCATACGATATATTAGTAGGCATGTTATGCAAACCTCTTTGAGAAGTCTTAAGAAGCTTAACCATTAATTGTCTATTTCAAGTGGTACAACATCATTAGATGTATGACAAAAGTCTTAATTTCTTACTTATACTAGACATGCTTTCGTGAAAGACGTTTATTTGATATCATTTGGGGGTATATATTGACAGTTTCCTCTGTTATACGTAAGTATAGACCTGGCTACTATTAATATATACTTTAAAATTAAGCAAACACAAGTCAAAGTACTTGCAAAGTCTTTAAAATTAAGATACCTTACAAGGTTGCCAAAATGGTTTGACCAAGTTTGGTTTTGCTTAAACCTGAATCAAGTTATGTCGCTCTGTTGTACATAAGTCCAGACCTGTCACCGCTGACTTGATTCTTAAAATTGATTTTTTTATATTCTATCTGTAAATGGAAACATGGTCTATGTCTTAAGTTAAGATGTATATCTATGGTGGGAACCACAGCGAAATGAACATACCAATAATAATAAAATATCTCCTAGATGTAAGTGTATCATGTTTAAGTGGACAAATGTACTAATAATCGTTTTGAAATAATTTTTATAAAAAGTGTTTTTAGTATGTCAAGTAAATTTAAAGAGGACAAATATACTGATGATCGAAATAACACTTACTGTTCCTAATAAATGCATGGTATTCCGATATGATCCCTAACCAGACTATATCAACTCCGTCACCAAAAAGAATGTGTTACTTTTCTAAGTTGTAAATTTACATTCCTGTATGTGTTTTATCTAAGTTAGTTTAATTTTAGATTTTCTCCAAGTTACAGTTACATTTTCAAATTTGAGTACCGAAATCACAACGTGAAAATCGATAAAATCGCAACTTTTTCACTAAAAGTGAACTGCGCGTCACTTTCATAAGTGACGCTGCCAGTGACGCATACGATATTGCATCACTTACTTTAGTGACGCAGTAAGTGTCGGGGTAAGCTACGTTATAAGTGCCGGGTTGAGTGACGCATACTAGGGTTGGTGAATAAATACCCCTCCCACGACACTCAACCTCACCACTTTTCAAACACTCATAGCGTCACTTGCACTGACATACCAACACTCATACTGTCTCTGCGTCACTTCATCTGTGCGATTTTCATCGATCCATTCGTGATTTCTACGGCTTGTTCGTGCATTCCTGTGCTACATCTTTGTTCCTCTCATTCACACGAACCATTTGGTACTTATTTTAACCATTATCTCTCATTATTCATGCTGTAATTTTAAATTAGGGTTACGGGTTTATGGGAAACTTGAAATCGTTTGAATTAACGCTTGAATTGGTAATGTTTTCTTGTAATAAAGGGTGTGTAATACTCTTCTTTATCATGCGCACAAACCCCTTACTTCGATTTTCAAAAAACCCCAATTTTGAAATCTGGGTATGAACAGTGACACGATGATCTTCATCGTTGCGTCACTTCGTGCGTCACTTACCTCAAGTGACGCTATTTGGTAATTTTGAAAGCCCATACCGTCACTTAATAAGTGACGCTTATTCTTGCGTCACTTCTTAAGTGACTCTTGTAGTGACGCATATACTTGAATTATTTGTTAAGTCCGTCACTCATCCTAGTGACGCCCCATAATGCGTCACTCCCTTAAGTGACTGTCTAAGTGATGCCTATGTCAATACGTCACTTATACCGTCACTTCTTAAGTGACTCCCTTAGGATACCGTCACTATGTTAAATGTCGCATGTTCTTCACCCGTCACTTCTTAAGTGTCGTATACATTGACTCACGAAATACAAACGTCACTTACATCAGTGACGCTTGATAGCGTCACTTACCATAAGTGACGCTATACTTTAATTTTAATTATGAGTAATGTATCTTGCGACACTTCCTAAGTGTCGGTAGTGGCCATGCGTCACTTACCATAAGTGACGCCTAAAGTCCAATTTCATTTTTTAACCTATATGTGTTCGGACTAATTCTATAACGATTTCGGTTATTTTTGGTTTGTATTTTAGCTTACAGATGGCTGACCTACAGAACTATTATCGCCGTACCAACACTCGGCACAATATCACGGCATTTCTGGAGTCTACGCACGCGAATTCGGCGCCGTTCAGGCTGATGATCGAGTTTCTACGACGATCAAGGATACACCATGCTATTACCGCATCGACTCCGGTTTATATGAACCAAATTGAGGAGTTTTATGATCATGCGGTGATCCGAACTCAGGGCACCATCCCGAGAATTGTCTCAACGATGTTCGGGGAAGAGATAGATATTACTGAGAACTCTATCCGACGGGTTCTTCAGTTCCCCGATGACACCATGATGCCCACCATGTTCCCAACCACGTTTATATATGGGGGACTTCATAGGATGGGTTATCCAGCGAACCAGCTATCGGATTTCCGGAAACAGTATCTCTGCCGGGTCTGGAGGTATTTGTGCCACATTGTTATCGTATGTTTATCTCTGCGTAAAGGGGGATACGATGCTGCTAGCCACTTGACACTTTCTCTCATGCTGGCCTTGGTATACAACAAACCGTATAACTTCAGCGGTTATGTTTTCGGCAATATGGTGGAGAACATCCGGGCAGGTAAAGATAAATGGCTGCAGTATCCACGTTTTGTGCAGCTTCTGTTGAACGACTTGAACCTCGAGATTGCACCTGATCAGCGATCTCTTCTGGTTCCGACACCTATGCTTTTGCGTGTATTCAACGATTGCAAGCTCGCGCCAAAGGGCGAGCAGATTTTGGCAGATCGCGACCTCTTCGGGCACATAGTAAATGAAAACTATGTTGCGCCGCATGATGATGGTTTTTTGGATGATGTCGTTCCTCCGATTAACGAGGACGACTTGGTTGATACTGATATCGCTCAAGATTTAGAGGATATCGATCGCGTTGATCGGGTTGAGGCTGATTCTGATGATGGTGGGCCCACTCCACCCAATTCTGAGAGTGATGTGCCACCACAATCTGTTTTGGACGGGATTCAATTAGCGGATCCTCAACGTTTCAAACGTATTTTGCGCAGGATTTCTGCTGGAAGGGTTCATGTACCAAGGAATCCTGGTAAGCGTCCGGCTGGGTCTTCACCTTCTTATGCTGATTTACCTCATAGAAGATGCCAGCGGACTTCGGTGGTTATCGAGGAACCGACCTCTCAGAGACAACAACCACCACCACCGTCTGACATGCCATCACTTCAGATGATTTTGGCTCAGACGGATCTTTTGCAGAAAAGGTTTGACGATCAACAGGCTCTGATTGCTGCTCAGGCTTCTCAGATTAAAGATTTGGAGCTCAAGGCTGCTGAGGTTGACAATCTCCAGCTTCAGGTGACGAATGTGTCGTCTAGGGTCTTAGAGTTGGAGTCTGTTACAATATTTTCGGGGGAGGATACTCCTAGAGAGTTAGAAACAAATGTAACTCCTCCTCCTGAACCAGAAAATGTACAACCTTCTGAAATCAATGAAAATATTGCGTTAGATTATTTTGTTGATGTTCCGGGACAACCGACTCCGATTGTAGCCGACTACTCAAATGTCAATCTGACATATCTGCAGAGTTTGGTTAATAGATTTGATGAAGTTGATAGATCTTTTGATCCCGATGATATTGAGATGGATGCTGAGGTTCCAGGGTCGGATGAGGAATACATGGATAATCCTAATCAAGAACCGGCACCTGAACGTGAACCGGAGCCAGTGTTAAGGCAATCTGCTCAAGCATTTGATTTTGATGCTCCGGTTATCGAAACAGATTCTTCCGAGGATGAGGCAGAACCTCCAATGGGATAATCTACTGCTAAATCAGTTTCCGCATCTACATCTTCTGGAATTTCGAAACCGCAAGTGGTTTATAAGTCAATTGCACCTGAATTGAAAACGTGTAAAACTTATCTTGTTAGAGGTGAATTGACTGGGTTGATCAGAAGTTGGAAGTTTGATGTTGATAACTTTTTGATTTTGATAAAGAGAAGTGACGGCGTGCAATACTTCAAATCGAGATTTAATCATATTAGCACTTTGCCGAAGGTTGAATTAAATCGTCTTGCTCAGTTGAATATCGTTAATCACTCTGAAGACACTCGAGGAGTTCTATTTCAGAGGATTTTGAGAAAGGAGATTTATAGCAAGAAGTATTTGTGGATCAGACAAGAGCTGGGAGTTCGATACTCATACAAGAAGAAGATTGATTTGAGAACTCAACAACCGATCATGAAATATAATTATCCACCAGCTGCTAGTCTTAAGACTGTTCCCTTACAAGAGTTGCCATTGGATTTCTTACATGATCTTAAGTATTGGTGGTTTGACTCTGTAACTCAGGAAGCCGTAATCGAGTATTCTACAAAGACAGTTGTGGTACAAACACAGGATGTTTGGGGAGAATGGCCGATTAAGGAATTTGTGGGAAAGTCAATTCGTGTTTTCGATCCGATCAGCCTAATCAACTTAACGAAGAAAGATTTGAAAGCTCTCTACAAGAATAAACTTCAGTACAATCAAGCTGATTTAGAAGAGGCTTCAAAGTTCACAAGGGTGGTCGAGATATGTTTGAAGGTGGGAATACACGCTGGAGGTACATTCCCAGAAGGTTGGTGCTAAACGCTAAACTTGAACATTTTGAAGATTTTTGAAGACCAAGCTGAAGACACGGGGGAGTTTGTTGATGCATATTAAGTTGTCTGTGAGTTGGTCTATCGAGTTGTAATAAGTGTCGTTAGTCGTATAGTGAAAATATAGTTTTTGTTATATGCGACACTTACGTTTTAGGTTAGGCGTCACTTGCCTTAGTGACGCATAGCGTCACTTAGGTAAGTGACGCATGAAGGCGGCCACATGCGACACTTCCACAAGTGACGCATGTTGGCAGAATTTTAGTACAAATACAAACCTACGGGTTTCAGGCTAGAAGGACGAAACCCTAGCATAATTTGATGACTAAACCACTTTGTAATTGTTGTCCCTGTGCTAAGGATCTAGAACAGATTACTTGAACCAATTGTGTGGCGGAATCACACGACTGAAGTAACGAGCATAAACTATAAATCGAAACAATAAGATATTGAATAATAACGCTTTGTATATTGATAACAAACGAATTCTAGCTTGTTTACTGAAAGTGCCCTTAGACGTGGATCTAGATGACAATTGACCACAATTGACAGGCAGAATCAATAAATTGCGTGTATTACCAATAAACACAAACCGAAACAAATATGATTAACAATGTAAACGAAGTAATAAGCTTGTATATATGAATTGGGAACGATTACAATGTTGCTTAGTCGACAAATGATGCTAGGGTTCGTCAACCCTAGCCGGAAACCCGTAGGTTTGTATTTATACAAAAAGTCAGCCGACATGCGTCACTTGTGGAAGTGTCGCATGTGGCCGCCTTCATGCGTCACTTACCTGAGTGACGCTATGCGTCACTAAGGCAAGTGACGCCTAAACTAAAACTTAAGTGTCGCATATAACTAAAACAATATATTTCACTATACAACTAAACGACACTTATTACAACTCGATAGACCAACTGACAGACACCTAATATGCATCAACAAACTCCCCCGTGTCTTCAGCTTGGTCTTCAAAATCTTCAAACTCTTTGAAATCGTTGAGTCTTTATTTCCAGCCAGCAGGAAATACACCACCAGCATGTACTCCATTGGCTACGCAGATATCAATAATTTTCTGAAATTTTATCGCTTCAGCTCTATCTCTCTCTTTGAACTAAATCTTATTCTGATGTAGTCTTTTCATATCTTGTTCAGAGAGATTAATCAAACTCAAAGGGTCAAATATACAAAATCTATTTCTTTTCAGACCCCAAGTAGACCTCTTTTTGGGTTGAACAACATCCCATGCTGTTTTCTCTTCAACCTCCAACTCTACGTCTAAAGACTCCGAATCCGTAGATGGTTCCGATTTTGGAATAAAAACAATTACAGCTTCACCAGTAATATCATCATATTCCCAGTACAGCAACTTATTCAAAAAATCCAAAGGAATGATCTCTAGAGGTATCTTCTGTAAGCACTTTGCTGGTGGATAGATCATCTTTACGATTGGTTGTCGTGTAACCGGATCCAACTTCTTCTTAAACTTATATCTCATACCCAGTGTCGTTTTAATCAAATTATACTTTTTGCTGTTAATCTCCCGACGAATAACCACTTGAAAGAAATCGGCGCGTGAATCTCGAGCACGGTTAATCAAGGGTATCTGAGATAATCTCTGAAGCTCACATTTTGGCAAAGTACTTATTTTATAAAACTTTAAGTTGAAGTACTGAATGCCATCACTTCGTTTAATCATAAACATCGAATTGTTCTCATCAAACTTCCAGCTTTTTACCAAACCCGTGTAATCAGTTCTGACTTTGTAGAATTTACAAGTAACGGGTACCTCAACAATAGGTTTCAGCACTATGTCAGGCTTTATCATTGAAGATTGAGCTGTAGAAGTTGATTGCTCATTTGTCTCTGTCTCAGAATCATGATGTAATTCATCTTCTGAAGAATCCGATTCAATAATAGGAGCATCGTCATAACATTCATCACTTTGAAGTTGCTCCCCCTCAACCTCAACTTCGTCATTTCCTTCAAAGAAATAATCCTCTGCTACAGGATCATTCATTACCTCTTCCTCCGGTATCTTTGTATTATCATTCATCAAATTTTGCAGATATGTAAGATCTACAAACGAATAATCAACCGCAATAGGTCTTGCTTGACCTTGAACCTCAACGAAGTAATCCAAAGATATGTTTTCATTAATAGTCGTAGGAAGTACATTTTCTGGTTCCGGGGAAGGAGTTACATTTGTTTCTAACTCACTAGGACCTACCTCCCCCGAAACATTTGTAACGGATTCCAACTCTAACAACCTAGATGACAGATTCGTCACTTGAAGCTGTAGAGAGTCAACCATAGCAGCTCGAGCTTCCAATTCCCTGATCTGAGAGGCCTGAGCTTCAATTATAGCCTTCTGATCATCAAACCGCTTTGCCAAAAGCTCCATCTGAGCCAAAACGATCTGAAGAGACGGCATGTCAGACGTTGGCGGTGGTTGTTGTCGTTGGGAAGTTGGTTCCTCAATAACCACTGGCGTCCGCTGGCGTCTACGAAGAGGTAGATCAGCATAGGAGGGTGAAGACCCAGAAGGACGTTTGCCCGGATTCCTCGGGACATGGACCCTGCCAGCAGAGATCCGTCTCAATATATGCTTAAAGCGTCGAGGATCGGCAAGTTGAATTCCATCAAGAGCGGTTGGTGGGGGCACGTCACCCTCAGAATCGGGTGGTGTGGGCCCACCATCATCAGAGTCAGCCTCAACTCGGTCAACACGATCAATATCGTCTAAATCTTGAGCTATATCAGCCTCAACCAAGTCGTCCTCGTTGACCGGAGGAACGACCTCATCCTCAAATCCATGATCGCGCGGCGCAACATAGTTTTCGTTCACTATGTGCCCGAAGAGTTCACGATCAGCCAAAACTGGCTCGCCCTTTGGCGCAAGCTTGCAGTTATTGAAGACTCGCAAAAGCATGGGCGTCGGTACCAGAAGAGACCTCTGATCCGGTGCAATCTCAAGATTGAGATCATTCAGTAACAGCTGCACAAACCTCGGATATTGCAGCCATTTATCTTTACCAGCGCGGATATTCTCCACCATGTTGCCAAAAATATAACCGCTGAAGTTATACGGTTTATTGTAGATCAGGGCCAACATGAGAGACAGAGTAAGATGACTCGCAACATCGTATCCCCCCTTTCTCGGAGATAAACAGACGATTATAATATGACAAAGGTACCTCCATACCCGGTAAAGGTACTGTTTCCTGAAATCAGAGAGTTGGTTTGCCGGATAACCCATCCTCTGAAGCCCTCCGTAGATGAATGTAGTTGGGAAGATAGTGGGCATCGTAGAATTATCAGTGAACTGTAAAACCCGTCTAATCGAGTTCTCGGTGATCTCGATTTCCTCCCCAAACATAGTCGAAACAATTCGGGGAACATCGCCCTGAACCCTGATCACTGCATGATCATAGAACTCCTCTATTTGGTTCATGTATACCGGAGTCGTTGCCGTAATCGCATAATAGATCCTAGATCTGCGTAGAAACTCAATCATTGGCCTGAACGACGCTGAATTGGCATGCGTAGACTCTAGAAAAGCCGTAATGTTGTGTCGGGTGTTTGTGCGGTGGTAATAATTCTGTAGCTCAGCCATCTGTAAGCTAAAATTCAAAGAAAAATAACCGAAATCGTTATAAAGTTAGCTCGAACACAGACGGGTTAAAAAACGAATTTTGACTTTAGGCGTCACTTAAGGTAAGTGACGCATGGCCACTACCGTCACTAAGGAAGTGTCGTAGTATACAGTGTTTAAAATCGAAATTAAAGCATAGCGTCACTTAGGTTAAGTGACGCTATAAAGCGTCACTGATGTAAGTGACGTTTGTATTTAGCGATTAAAATTATACGACACTTATGAAGTGACGGGTGAAGAACATGCGTCAGTTAGAATAATGACGGTTACCTAAAAGAGTCACTTAAGAAGTGACGGTATAAGTGACGTATAGAAATAAGCGTCACTTAGACAATCACTTGGGGTAGTGACGCATGTAGAGGCGTCACTAGGAAGAGTGACGATCTTAACAGTTAAAGCAATTATATGCGTCACTACACGAGTCACTTAAAAAGTGACGCAAAATCAAGTGTCACTTATTAAGTGACGGTATGGGTTTCAAAAATACCAAATAGCGTCACTTGTGGTAAGTGACGCACGAAGTGACGCAACGATGAAGATCATCGTGTCACTGTTAATGCCCAGATTTCAAAATTGGGGGTTTTTGAAATCGAAGTTACCAGGGTGTGTGCATGGTAAAAACGAGTATTACACACCCTCTATTACACGAAATCATTTACAAATCATAGGTTTAATCGAACAATTTCAAACGTAAACCCAAACCCGTAACCCTAAATCAAATTACAACATGAATAACAAGAATTAAAGGTTAAAGTAAGTACCTAATAGTTCGTATGAATGTAAGGAACAAGAAAAAGGGACTGGAACGCAATAAGAAGCCACAGAATGCACAATCCAAGCGAAGAAAAATGCACAGAGCTAGTGACGCAGAGACAATCGAAGTGACGGTATGTCAGAGCAAGTGTCGGTATAAGTATTTGAAAAGTGGTGAGGTTGAGTGTCGTGGGAAGGAGTATTTATACACCGACCCTAGTATGCGTCACTCAACCCGGCACTTAAAGCGTAGCTTACCCCGGCACTTACTGCGTCACTAAAGGAAGTGACGCAATATCGTATGCGTCACTGGCAGCGTCACTTATGAAAGTGACACGCAGTTCACTTTTAGTGAAAAATTGGCGATTTTATCGATTTTCGCGTTGTAATTTGGGTACTCAAATTTGAAAATGTAAATGTAACTTGGATAATAACTGAAATTATACTAACTTAGAGAAAAGAAAAGACATACAAGAATGTAAATTTATAACTAGAAAAATGAACACAGTCTTTTTGGTGACGGAGTTGATATAGTCTGGTTAGGGATCATATCGGAATAACATGCATTTATTAGGAACAGTAAGTGTTATTTCGATCATCAGTATATTTGTCCTCTTTAAATTTACTTGACATACTAAAAACACTTTTTATAAAAATTATTTCAAAACGATTATTAGTATGTTTATCCATTTAAACATGTTATACGCACCTCTGAGGTATTTTATTATTATTGGTATGTGGATTTCGCTGTAGTTCCCACCATAGATATACATCTTAACTTAATACATGGACCATGTTTCCATTTACAGATAGAATATTAGAAAATCAATTTTAAGAATCAAGTCAGCGGTGACAGGTCTGCACTTACGTACAACAGAGCGACATAGCTTGATTCAGGTTTAAGCAAAACCAGACTTGGTCAAACCATTTTGGCAACCTTGTAAGGTATCTTATTTTGAAAGAATTTGCAAGTACTTTGACTTGTGTTTGCTTAAGTTTAAAGTATATATTAATAGAAGCCAGGTCTATACTTACGTATAACAGAGGAAACTATCAATATATACCCCCAAATGATATCAAATAAACATCTTTCACGAAAGCATGTCTAGTATAAGTAAGAAATTAAGACTTTTGTCATACATCTAATGGTGTTATACCACTTGAAATAAACAATTAATGATTAAGCTTCTTAAGTCTTCTCAAAGAGGTTTGCATACCATGCCTACTAATATATCGTATGATGAAGACAATGTTTATAAAAACTGTTTTCAATACGTCAGATAAATCTACTGACACATCCAAGATAAACCTTAAATTTCCATTTTTATGCATGTCACCCAATGTACTATCATATCCCAAGTTGTTTACAGACACAACTGCAACGTCTATTTTAAAATGTAGCAACCTTGCATTTCGTTAATACTAGAAAGTATAATGAATGGCAGTTGCGTTTGTAAACAACTTGGGATATGATAGTACATTGGGTGACATGCATAAAAATGGAAATTTAAGGTTTATCTTGGATGTGTCAGTAGATTTATCTGACGTATTGAAAACAGTTTTTATAAACATTGTCTTCATCATACGATATATTAGTAGGCATGGTATGCAAACCTCTTTGAGAAGACTTAAGAAGCTTAATCATTAATTGTTTATTTCAAGTGGTATAACACCATTAGATGTATGACAAAAGTCTTAATTTCTTACTTATACTAGACATGCTTTCGTGAAAGATGTTTATTTGATATCATTTGGGGGTATATATAGATATTGTGTATTTGTTTATTCGTTCAATAATCGCTAACCAAACGGATTCCGCACATTTGGTTGATTAAACGATCCGTTAGATCAGAGATAAGGGAACCTACATGTGTGGTATACCACTTGAAACTGACTGCATCACCACAAACAATTAAACATTAAAGTTTATGGGACACCCAAGCCTTGATAAACTTGGGTTGTCCATTATCATCCATAATCATCACATCCATGAGTTTATGATATTTTAAAAACTCAGTTGATTTCAAAGATGTGTTGTTTGTGGATTTTGGTTTCCAAACCTGTTTAAGTTCGGATGATTTGTTTTCAACAATGTTGTGCTGTTGAACTTGAGATCTACTAGGCACAACTTTGTTTACTCTAGCCGTAGGTTTTGGAGAATTTGATGCACAACTAGATACAGGCGTATACGAACGACGCCTTGAAAAAGGTTTTGAAAAAGAATTCCTGAAAGAGGAAGTTCTTGGCATCTCTCTACCAAACCTATCTAGGGATAATAACCTACAATCCCTAATAAGATGGCCCTGTTGACCACAACGATAACACGAACGACGCTCCACAAAAGATGTATTCCAATGAGTTCCCTCAAAGCGTTTCAGTGGAGGACAATACACAGAAGGTCTATTAGCAAGAACATTTCTTGAACATGCACTCTTAAGTGTACATGTTGAAGTAGATGTTCCTGAGGTTGAGTTAGTAGATTTAGAATCCCTTTTAACATTTTTAACTTTGAAAGATTCATTATCAACTTTAGCTTTGCCTTTGCATTTAAGACAGTCAGGTTTGACAGCTATTTTCTCAACCTTAATGGTAGACTCTTCTGGTGTATCTTCTACCTCCACAATCTCCTCAACACAAACTTGAGATTGACTTTCAGGTTTAACAAACTTAGGCAGGGGATACTCTGACCTTTTGGTTTTCTCTTTTGCCTGTTTGTTTTCCTTTGCTTCTTTTGATTTAATACCATAAAGCAATACATAATAGACTAGAATCTCTTCAGTGCCTTCCTTAACAGGCATAGGACAGTATTCGGCATGGGAAGGTGGTGGAACTTGGTGATAACCAAGTCCTTCCTTCTTTTTACCGCTTGTCCCTTGTTTGTTAACAATTTCATTAAAGACAAACGTTGCAGATGAAGAACCTAAAATTTTGCTTTTATGGTTATCGTACTCACTTTTTAAATCAGAAAGCTCCTTTCTTAACAGTTCTATTTCAGTAAGATAACTTTTAATTGCATCTTGCTAACTAAAGACCTTTGCTTTAAAAGTTTGAGTATCTAACTTGTGAGCCTCAATATGTTTTTCATAAAGCTTTTCATTTTCTAGCAAAAACTTATTAGATTCTGTAAGTTTAACAACCTTTTCCCGCAAGTTTAAGTTGTCCTTTTGATAGACCTCAAGAGATTCAGTCAATTGAATACAGGTAGCACAATTAAAAGGCCCAATTGGTTCACTTTGTACCTCAGGTGCGTTAGAATCAACGTTTTTGTTCAAATCCACCATTGCACTAGGTTGAGGTTGTTCTTCCTTTTTATAGCCACCACAACGCTTTTCAATGGCAGCCCAGAGATCATACGCATTTTCGTAATTCTTAAACAACTTTAAGACCTCCATAGATAAAGATCCTTTAATTGCGTTGAGAGTCTTCTGTTCATTATCCCATGCTTTGCGTTCTTCGAGAGTCATTGATCTATATGATTTTGCAATTTTTGTTCCTTCCATGACTGGTATTTCATATCTCTCAGTCAATGTAATCCACATGTCTGGATCATTAAAAGAGATATAGTCGTCAAAAGCTCTTCTCCAGCTTGAGTAGTATGTGTTTGGAGTTAACATCGGAAGGTTGTTGCCAACACTATGCAAGCGTGACATCTTTTAAACAAGAACTTTAGCAAAACCCAGACAACCAGATTCTTCCACCAAAATTTGATTTGAAAATATTGAAAATTAGGCGAGCACAACTAAACTTTTCCCAAACTAGAATTATGAACTTTTAAGCTCAAAAACAAAATTTGGTACTACAATTTTTTTTTCGAATTTCCCGCCAAAAATTCAACCGAAAACGTCAAAAAATGACCGGGTAAAATGAAACTTTTTCTAAGCTAAAATTGAACAATTTTTTTTTTTTTTCGAATCTAGAGCGACACTAGGTAAGTGTCGCTAAAATTCACAAGTGACGCTATGAAGTGACGCACAACAAGTGACGCACTGAAGTGACGCTAGAAGGTAAGTGACGCTCTTAGTGACGGCAAGTGACGCACTAAGTGACGCACTTGCGTGTCGGCAAAACCCTAGTTGGAACTTACGAAGTGACGCACTTGAGTGACGCTCGAAGTGACGCTTGAAGGTAAGTGACGCTATTAAGTGACGCAACGAGTGACGCAAAAACACGGCTGTCAGCTCCAAAAACCCTAAAAATCGAAATTTTCGAAACCCTAACGAAAATTGACGAACGGCGGATGAATTTGCACCAAAAATCAACCCAAAACTCAATATAATCAATACAAATAACCTAGAAACTGATTATAATCGATTAATACCTTCGCGAATCAACCGAAAACGTTCAAAGCACGATCCGAAACCATCGAATCCTTGATTCACGGCTCTGATACCACATGTAGGTTCCCTTATCTCTGATCTAACGGATCGTTTAATCAACCAAATGTGCGGAATCCGTTTGGTTAGCGATTATTGAACGAATAAACAAATACACAATATCTATAACGTTTTCTTTGTATTCACAATTGAGTATAAACGTTACAAGCTTTTTCTCCTCTCTCTCTCACACACAAAACGCCTCACACACTCTCTCTGATGACCAACCCTAAAACTGAAACATAACTCTCTATTTATAGGCTGTCCAAACCCTATAGCGACACTAGCCAAGTGTCGCTATATGCGACACTTGCTTAGTGTCGCATAAACACTAATTTGTGTATATTCTCTATTTCACTATTCGTTTACAGACTTGCATATACACACTAAACATTATACACACGCAGACTAATTGACTTTGACAATTACAAACGTTTGACCAACTGACTGACACACAAAATGCACCAACATTTACAGAGGTTTTAGTCGATAAGTTGTGCAAAGGTTTTGTCCAACCTTTGCAATGAGCCGTGATGGCTCTATATATACAAACAGAACGATTCTGCGACACTTGCTAAGTGTCACAGATCATAACCCTAGTGCGACACTTACTGAGTGTCGCCTGAATGCGACACTAGTTAAGTGTCACTCAAAACAGAAAATTATCTATTTTCTAATCTAAGCTATTACAGACTCAAGACCAACTGACAGACACACTAATATGACTCAACAAACTCCCCCGTGTCTTCAGCTTGGTCTTTAAAAATATCTTCAATATCAGATCCAGTCTGTCGGGAGATTCCCACCAGCATGAATTCCCTTAGCAATACAGAGATCCACAACTCTCTGAAACCTCACAGCATCTTCTTGATCAATCATATCAAATTGCAATCTGTTACTGTGAAGAGCTTGAAGATCATCTTTTGACATGTTAATCAGGCTAAGAGGATCAAAAACTCTAAGAGTGTAGCCAGTAACATGTTTCCATTCTTTATCATCACGACCTGGTCCCTTTTGAGAAAAATATTCAATAATCGCCTCTCCAGTAACCGTGTATTACCACCAGAACCTAAAATTTCCCAGCACATCAAATGGTAACTTTTCAAATGGCACTTGGGTAAGATTCTTGGTTAGAGGATAATGATAACCATATATGGGTTGGCGCGTCCTCAGGTCCAACTTCTTCTTATTTGAAAATCTAATTCCCATTACTGGTCGAATCCATTTAAATTTCTTCGTATTTATTTCTCAACGCAGTATTTGCTGAAAGAACTCAGCTTCTCGATTATCAGTGGGATTTATCATATTCAATTGAGCTAGTCGATTTAGATCAACCTTCGGTAATGTAGTCAAATGATCTAGCCTTGCCTTAAAATATTGAATACCATCTTGCCTTTTGATGACAAACAATCGAAAATCAACATCAAATTTCCAGCTTTTAATAAGCCCAGATAAGTCTCCACGAACAGAATATGCTCGGCATCTTTTCAATTCGGGCGTTAGAGGCAAAATCCATTCTGGATACTTTCTAGGTTGAGCAGTAGATGTTGAAGTACCAGCAGAATGGGAAGATGGTTCGGCAGAAGCTGCAGGAGAAGCAGCAGGAACGGTATCATCATCTGATTCTACCTCCTCATATGGATTATCGTCAAACTCATCTTCATCAGAAGCCTCATCAGGTTCAAATTGAACATCATCAGCAAACATATTTGGACCCTCATTCTCAACATTTCCGAATACAAGACTTTGTAGATATTCAAGATTAGCATGCGAGTAATCTACATTTAATGGTACTGGTTGACCAGGTACGTGAGCTGAAGACGCAAAGTAATCCAAATTAATATTTTCATTAATCTCAGAATCATTGATTACATTTACATTATCATGGCCTGTGGTTTCAGGATCTAACTCCCCCGGAACCACAGCCAGAGATTCCAATTCTAACACACGACGCTCAAGATCCGGTACACGAGCAGCCGTGGCCTCTAACTCCAAAAGTCTTGACTCTTGAACCTGTATAAGAGCTTGTTGATCTTGAAGCATCTGGTTCATTTGCACCATATCCTCCATTAATTTCTTCAAAAATTCCGGCTGGGGCTGAATATCATCAGAAGCAGGAGTTGAGGTTCGTTGACGACGCTGTTGAGGAACGTCATCGGATTCTGTGTCCGAAGAATCCCGAACCCGCTTGCCCTTATCAGCAGCGGAGGTTGTAGCAACAGCAGCAGGTGTAGAAGTTGGAAAATTCTCAATGTCAACCAGAACTTCTTCCAAAACCGCTTCATCAACTTGCGGTGGTGGAGCTGCAACATCAAGAAACCCATTATCCGGCGGAGCCACATATTCTTCATCAATCACGTGGCCGAATAACGGAACATCAGGCAGAACTGCCTGACCTTTTGGGGGTGTAGCACAATCCCCAAATACCCTGACCAGCATCGGAGTCAAGGTCAGAATTGACCTTGGGTCAGGCTGAATCCCTAGATTCAGGGAATTCAGGATCAGCTGCAAAAATCGTGGATACATAAACCACATGTGATCGCCAGCTCGTAAATTATCCACTAGATGCCCAAAGATATAACCCGAGTAGTTGAAAGGTTTGTTGTAAACCAATCCCAGCATCAGGGAGATTATTCCGTAACTCATCCCATCAAATCCCGCCTTCCTTGGCGAGATGCACACAATGATAATGTGTGCTAAATACCTCCAGACTCTGCTCAAATGTTGTTTCCTATATTGATCTGGAGGAATAGCCGGATAACCCATGCGCTGAAGACCACCAGCGATAAAACTGTTCTCAAACTGAGTTGGAAACTCAGAGTTATCATCAAAACCCAAAACCTCTCGTATCGTATCCTCCGTAATTTCAATACGATGACCAAAAACAGATGATAAAATCCTTCGAGAGTCTCCTTCTGTGTTAATCACAGCATTCGCATAAAATTCCTCGATTTGATTCAGGTAGATTGGACATGAAGCAGTGATGGCATGGTGAATCCTCGAGCGACGTAAAAACTGAATCAGCGGATGAAACGGAATCGAGTTGGCGTGCGTATCATCGAGAAAAGCCACCACATTATGTCGTGGCTGCGTGCGGCGAGCGTAAATAGCTAAGTTTGCCATCTGCACAAAAATAAGACATAGATAATACACAAAGAAAGGTTATACCGTTAGAACAAATGAAGTATAAACTTATCTTTCAAAATTACCTTTAGGCAACACTTCAGTAGTGTCGCTAATTAAAGTAGCGACACTTGGGTGAGTGTCGCTCAGAAGCACAAAAAATCACCATGAGACACTTAAGGTAAGTGTCGCAGTATTGCAAATTAAGAGGCGACACTTAAGGTGAACAGTAGGCGACACTTAAGGTAAGTGTCGCAAAAGACAAGGCGGCACTTAAGTAAGTGACACATCTAATTGGTGTTCCTTTGAAGGCGACACTTAAGGTAAGTGTCGCAATAGACAGGGCGGCACTTAATCGAGTGACGCATAGCACAAGGAGACACTCAAGTTGAGTGCCGCAGTTAGGGTTCAAATTACCATGATGCGACACTCAAGGCGAGTGCCGCTGCGAGTGTCGCAAAGATGAACACGAACCCAGAAAATATAGCCCAGAATTCAAATTTTTACAAAATTTCAAAAACTAAGCTAAGCTAGGGTAATAACTTGGAAGATACATGTATATCGAAAGTAATGCACACTATATTAACCTTTTATACACATTAAATCGTTCGAAATCATCCAAACCCTAAAACCCGTAACTACCACTTACAAATTATCACTAAATAATGAACGATTTTGATTGAAATGAGTACCTCAATGTTCGTGTGAAGTAGAAGAAGAAGATGCAAAGCACAGATTTCAAAAATCACCAAGAAATCGCAGCAAGAATCGATACAGAGCAAGTGTCGCTAAATCGAGAGAGAGTGTCGCAGAAACGTATGTGAGTGTCGCAGGAAATGTGATGATAAATGCCGCACGGTGGCATTTATATACTCCGTACTATTGGCGACACTCGTAGGCGACACTCTATGTGACACTTAGTGAGTGTCACAGATTCAAAATTTTGAAAAATTTCTAAAACTTTCAAATTCTTTTGCAAGTCGGTTTTGGCTATTCAGTGACATTTGACTTTAAGTAAGACAAAAATATTAGAATAATTATAACTTAACTAAGAATTCAAAACAAGTACACTATTTTTGGTGACAGGATTGTTTTGGGTCTGGTTAGGGATCATATTAAGTCATCATACATTGCTTTACATATGTTTGCTGTTATTCCATTTATCAGTATACTTGTCCTCTTTAAATTTACATAGCATATTTAAAATAAATTTAATAACACACAGTTCAAGACAATTGTTCATATCATTATCCGCTTAAACAACTAACCTTCATTCATCAGAGATAACCTTTTATTGTTAATATGTTCAATCTTTTGCAGTTCACACATATGACATACCCCTAACATCTACATATGGTTAATCTTTATATTAAGAAAAATTATATGAAACTTATTTTTAAGAATCAAGACATTGGTGACAGATCTGTACTTACGTACAACAGAGCGACTTATCTTGATTCAGGTTTAAACAAAATCAATTTTCGTCAAGTCATTGGTGACAGGTCTGTACTTCCGCACAACAAAGCGACTTAACTTGACTTAAGTATGTATTTGTATTTGAAGCTCTAAGATTTTGCAAGTATGATTAACTCGTAGCTGTTTAATTTTTAAGATATAGTATCAGAGACCAGGTCTGTACCGACGTACAACAAAGGAAACCAATACTATATCCCCCAAATAAGTTGATATAAAATTTCAGAATATAAAAATTGTCCATATTAAATATAGGAATTAAGACACACCGTCGTACGTCATATGATGTTTACTACATAAAATTAACAAGTACTTAAAATTACTGTTTAATATCTCTGAGAACAAATAGAGAGTTGCCTATGAACATATCATATGATGAAGCTGTATGTTAAGAAATTTATGATAAATACATTACTAAACCTACTGATACATCAGATATAACATTTAACATTTGCATTTCATGAATGATACTTAATGTACCATCATATCCCAAGTTGTTTACAGACACAACCCAACGTCTTTTTATAGATGTAGCAATAATGCATTACTTTAATACTAAGAAGTATAAAGTATGGCTTTTGCAAATTTTTTTTTTTTTTTATATAAAATCAACGTCACTGTAACGATTTAAAAAATCGTAAGCCAAGCATAGAAACTAATTCATCAAAACGAGAACGGGAAAAGGCCTTAGTAAACAAGTCAGCCTTTTGCTTAAGTGTTTCTATTTGGATAAGGTCAATAAGGTGTTTCTCATAGCAATCCTGTATAAAGTGAAATCTAATCTCTATATGTTTTGTTTTAGAGTGCTGTACGGGATTGCGTGTGATAGATATGGCTGCAGTGTTATCTATATGTATAGGAGTAAGAGTTAAGATGAAACCATAATCGCGAAGTTGATGCTGAATCCACAGAACCTGTGAACAACAGCTGGCAGCAGCAATATATTCAGCCTCGGCTGTGGAGGTTGAAACGGTTGTCTGCTTTTTACACTGCCATGACACTAAGCGCGGTCCAAGAAACTGACATCCACCAGATGTGGACTTCTTATCCTTGTTGCATCCGCCATAATCTGAATCTGAATACGCAGTCAAAGTGAAGTCGTCTTCATTTGAGTACCATAGACCGAGAGAGGGTCTATATTTGAGATACCCAAAAATCCGCTGAACTGCCTTCATATGAGAAACCTTCGGGTGAGCTTGGTACCTGGAACACAAAGAAACAGCAAAAACAATGTCTAGTCTTGAAGCAGTAAGATACATAAGAGAGCCTATCATTGAACAATAGTCCTTCTCGTTACAATCATCATCTTCCTCAGCTGGTCCAAGTTTGTGAGATACCTCAATGGGGGTGCCATAAGTCTTACAATCATGCAAATTATACCTAGTCAACATGTCATTGACATATTTTGACTGATGGATATAAATGCCTTTGTCAGATTGTTCAACTTGGACACCTAAAAAGAATGTAAGTTCTCCCATTGCACTCATCTCAAACTCAGACTTCATAAGTTGCTCAAATTCCTTGCAGAGAGCATTACTTGTAGAGCCAAAGATGATGTCATCCACATATACCTGCACAAGTAACAGATCGTTTTTGGACCTTTTTGTAAAAAGAGTGCTGTCAATCTGTCCTCTTGAAAATCCATGCTTGAGTAGATGTGTAGACAGCCTCTCGTACCATGCTCTTGGTGCTTGGTGAAGACCATACAAAGCCTTGTCTAACATACAGACATAATCCGGATGTACCGAGTCTTCAAATCCAGGAGGTTGCCTGACATAGACCTCCTCCACAACTTGTCCATAATGAAATGCACTCTTTACGTCTAGTTGATAAACCCGAATACCTTTAAATGAAGCATAAGCCAAAAATATGTGAATAGATTCCAGTCTAGCAACAGGGGCGAATACTTCATCGTAGTCCAATCCTTCAATTTGTGTAAATCCTTGAACTACTAATCGAGCCTTATTCCTGACCACAACGCCGCGATCATCCTTCTTCACACGATACACCTAACGAGTTCCAATTGCATGGACACCCTTGGGTAGAGGGACTAATTCCCAAACTTTCAGCTTCTCAAATTGATGCAGTTCTTCTTGCATCGCTTCGACCCAATGTGGGTCCTTTAACGCATCAGTGGTTTTCTTTGGTTCAACTTGAGATAGAAAACATTCTTCCATCTCAGTGACAAGACATTCCAAGGAGGCTGTAGGAGGTACTTCAGAGGTTGAAGCAGACATGTCGGTCACAGCCAATTGATGTCTAATTTGAACGCCTTTACTTAACTCACCAATGATATTATCAGTGGGGTGAGTTTTATGAATCCGAGTCTGTGGAATTGGGTTAGGCACAATAACTAATTCCAAATTATTAAGATCTCCTTCAGTAGCATTTGACTCGGATGGAGGATCGTTGACTTCAACATTTTCTTCTGAAGGACTAGCCATATCTAACGGTTGAGGAGATGGAGAATCTGTTGTTGGAATTGATGCATCAACTGATGGTGTTGATGCTGAGGTGGAAGATGTATTAGGTTGGACAGATGGTGCAGATGGAGTGTGATCTACATTAATGTCCAAACCATGTAGAAGAGTGACAATAGTTTCTTCATCATCAACATTCTCAGGTGTTGGAATATTAAATGAGTCAAAGAAACTATCGTACTGAAACAGATTTTTTGGTCCTTTGCCTTTGGGAGGAGCCGTATAGCGTAAACACTTGACTTCATAATGCTCCTCAATACGCTTTGTAGATAAATTGTAAACTCTCTTGTTAGGAGAATTTACAGAATATCCCAAGAATACTCCATCCATTGATTTTTCACCAAACTTGTCCTTTTGAGTTCGTGACATAATGGTGCAAGGACATCCAAAGGGCTCCAGAAATTGTAAGTTTGGTTTACGGTTGTTAAACAGCTCATAGCATGTTTTGTTTTCCTTTTTAACCGTCAAAACCCTGTTTAAAACAAAACATGCGGTATTTACCGCCTCTGCCCAAAAAGTGATTGGAAGCTTAGAGTCGGATAACATAGTTCGTGCAGCTTCAATGAGAGTCATGTTCTTGCGTTCAGCGACACCGTTCTGTTGAGGTGTATAAACAGAGCTGAACTGATGATGAATACCCTTCCTTAAACAGTACATCTCAATTGTTTTGTTCTTGAATTCCATTCCATTATCACTTCTAATCCTCTTGATCCTCTTTCCACACAAGTTTTCTAACTTGTCAAACAGATATATTAAGATCTCAGGGACTTCATCCTTTGTAGAAATGAAGTAAACCCAAGAAAAACGAGAGTAGTCATCGGTGACTACCAAGCAATAAGTACTGCCTCCCATACTCCTCTTATTAACTGGCCCAAATAAATCCATGTGTAATAGTTCTAGGGGCGATGCATTGGAGTTCACCTTCTTCAACTTATGGGACTGCTTGTGTTGTTTTCCTTTGAGACAGGAAACACAGTTATCATCCAAACTGAATGTGAGTTTAGGCACACCAGTAACAAGCTCATTTTTTACAAGATAGTTCATCTTGCGAAAGTTTATGTGTCCCATTCACCTGTGCCATAGAAGGGAATCCTTTGGAGTAGCTTTGGACAACAGACATGTATGTTCAGATGTTGAAGTTGTCACAGTACTCATGTCAAGGACATACGTGTCTTTTGTCCTCGGTGCTCGAATAAGCACCCATTCCTCAGCTATTTGAAAGCCTGGTTTGAGTATTAAGCACTCTGTATCCGTAAACACTGTTGTGAACTTTTTGTCACATACTTGTGATACACTCAGAAGATTATAATGTAGTTGTTCCACATAGTTCACGTTGTCAAAACTCACTGATCCATTAGTGAGAGTTCCCCTACCAGTAATTTCTCCACCCTTATCACCCGCAAATGCAACATATCCTCCTTTAACAGGTAGAACATCGGAGAGTAGAGATATGTTGCGTGTCATGTGCCGAGAACAACCACTATCTACATACCATTTGCTCTTGATTACTTCTTCTGATGGCTATAGGCACATAAAAAATAGAGAAATTAGTTTGATTGTGAGACCCAAGCCTTAACGGACTTGGGTCTACCAGAGTCATCCATAATAACCACATCAGTGAGTACATGATTTTTCAGAATTTTGGGCTCTTTAACTGATGGGGTATTATGGGATGAAGAGTCTTCTTTGGACTCTTTGATTTTCCAAACCTGTAGAGGTTTAGATGGTTGCTTTTTGACAAGAGGTTGCCGATTAGTTGTAACCGACATTATCTTGTCAGTTTTCTTGACAGGTTTGGGAGACATAAAACTGTGCGTAGATGAGGATTTTGAAAAGTTTCTGTAAACTGAAGACCTAGGCATTGTCTTACCAAACCGTTGTCTAGAAAGCAACGGACAAACACTTATCAAATGACCCTGTTTTTTGCAGTAGAAACAGGATCTTCTCTCAACAACTGATTGAAAGTGAGGTTGCAAATCTGATGAGGATTTGATATTTCTATTTACTGAACAGGCACATTGAAATGTGCAAGGTGAATTGGCACGTGAAAAAGATGTTGATTTACTTTTGAAATTATTTGTGATTGGTTTAGAAGAAACTGATTTGTTATTAGCAAAATTTTGTTCCTTCTTAACCTTAGGAATAGCCTTAGATTTAACCTTTAGTGAAGGGATTTCACTACACGGTTCATTTGTAATTATAAAATTTTCAGGCTTTACATCCAATTTACGAACCTTTGTATCAATCTCATCAGTTACATCCTCAATTTCAATTACTTCCTCCTCAATAGTAGGAAGTACAGGTAATGCTTTTGCTTTCTTTTGGGAGATGGATTTATCTCCCTTCTCAGATGAAACCAAAATAACTGGTTCTTTAACAGATGACTTGCCTTCTTTAACAATTAAAGGCACAAAGTTTTTAATGTCATCCTTCGATGGCATAGGTTCATAGTTAGCTGGGGGAGGTACCGCTTGGTATCCTATCCCCGACTTACATTTTGTATTGATCCTTTGCACTTGAAGGATCTCATCAAAAACAACGAAGGATGTACTGAAGTTTGAAAGTTTTCGATTAAGATCAATAACCTCAGTTTTAGATTCATCAAGAGCTTTTTGTAAATCGAAAATTTTCTTAAGATAACTGTCAATAGCATCTTGTTGACAATAAATCTTAGCCTTTAGATCTTTTCTTTCAGTCATAGTGGCATTAATCTTTTTGTCAAAAATCTTTTCATTTTCTTTTAACAATTGGTTTGCCTGTCTAAGTTTATCTAAATCAGAATACAGGCGAGCATTATCCTCAGTGTATCTGTTAATTTTACCAGTTAATTTGATACAATTAACACAAGAAAGAGGTTCATCAATTGGTACCTCATCGGTAATCTCTGCCATAAGAGCTGTGTTATGAATGTTCTCCTCTGTATCACTCCAGTTGTGATATTCATCATTAGTAAGGAGAAGAGCTTCATTGAAGGATTCCTCAAGCTTATCAGCATCCTTAGCAGTTGACTTCTTTGAAACAGAAGGCTTTGAAAAACCAGAAGGAGGTTGTTTAGATTTCTCACATTCTCTTGCAAAATGTCCCAGATTGTGACATTTGTAGCATTTATCCTTACTTTTATCAAAACCCAAACCCGAATCACTATCATCATCCAAGTTCTTTTTTCCAGTTTTTCGTAAATATCTCTTTGTTCTCCTTGTCAACATAGCAAAATTCCATCTAATATCCATTCTCTCAAGATCATCAGGATTTATTTGATCAAAATCCTCATCAGTTAAATCAATGGTACTAGTTTTCTGGGATAGAAAACTGTCATAAGCACTCAAAAATGCTTGAAATACAGCAGCATTCTCCTCAGTAGCTGGAGAAGCTTGATTAGCCTTGGATCCACCAGACGATGAAAGTGATCCACCTGAAAAAATATATGATCCACTGGAGGCACCACCACTTGCAGTTGAAGTTTTAGTGGCGGATGACAAGCCTCCTCCAGACAAAAGAGCAATCCCAGAAGATGAAGATTTACTCCCATAAATGCTTGGATCCTGAATATGAGCACTAGATTTAGTTTCTTTCCTTTGCATATCTAGTGCATATGCTTGCAATCGTCCAATGAAATCATCTAGAGACATAGACATCACGCCTTCGTCTTCCTCCATCATCATTACACGATGATTCCACTTCTTTGGTAAAGCACTTAACAATTTCTTGTTAATATCCTCTACCTGCATTTTCACTCCCCCGTCAGATAGCTCACTCACTAGATGTGAATACCGAATAAACAAACCATTTAAGGATTCATTTTCTAACATATCAAACAATTCATATTGTCGTTTGATCAACTCCAGCCTACTCTTCTTATATTTATCACTACCACCGCATCGTCTTTCGAGAGCTTGCCACATATCATATGCGATGTCATGATGTTTAAACATTTTGAGAACATCAGAAGATAAGCTCATAACAAGAGCTGAATGGACTTTCCTTTCCATATCCCAAGATTTCTTTTCATCCGCATTCAGCGCACGAATAGACTTAGGAGGTGCAATTCCCTCAAATACCCCCTCTTGCCTCGGATGCTCATACCTTTCAAGCAAAGGAATCATCATATCCGGTTCATTATAAGAAATAAAAGCTACAAATTTTTGTCTCCATTCAACATAATTTGTATTAGCTGTAAAAATTGGAGCCTTATTTGTACTACCAGCTTCATTACTAGTTTTAAGCATTTGAGCAAAAGCTTGCATCGACATTGTAAATTAAACTGAAAAGAGAAACTGATTTTAAAATGCTTAAGCGACACTAAGGAAGTGTCACAGACTGACAAGCGACACTGAGACAAGTGTCGCAGAAAGTGTAAAATTAAACCACAGGTGACACTAGATGTAAGTGTCGCAACGAAGTGTCGCTAGCAAGTGTCTCTAGCAAGATAGGAATTACTGTCACAGTGAGTGTCACTAAATCCTTAAGGCGACACTGAGGTAATTGTCATTTCAAGTGTCGCTAGATTATGTTGCAGAACCCTAGAGGCGACACTGAGGTAAGTGTCGCTATAAGTGTCACGTCGAGTGTCGCAGAAACGCGCAGCAGCAACCCAAAAACCCTAAAAACCAAATTTTCGTAAAACCTAACGAAAATTCTCTTTCCCGGATGAACAATACCTGCAAAAACACGTTAATAACCAGAAATTGAAGACCAAAAACTCTCTAATCAATGAAAATAAGCTAGTTTCTTCCCAATTTTAACCGAAACACACTCGAAACTTTATCGAATCTGTCACAAAAAGCCCAACGGCTCTGATACCACTTTGTTGTCCCTGTGCTAAGGATGTAGAACAGATTACTTGAACCAATTGTGTGGCGGAATCACACGATTGAAGTAACGAGCATAAACTATAAATCGAAACAATAAGATATTGAATAATAACGCTTTGTATATTGATAACAAACGAATTCTAGCTTGTTTACAGAGGTTTTAGTCGACAAGTTGTGCAAAGGTTTTGTCCAACCTTTGCAATGAGCCGTGATGGCTCTATATATACAAACCGAACGATTCTGCGACACTTGCTAAGTGTCGCAGATCATAACCCTAGTGCGACACTTACTGAGTGTCGCCTGAATGCGACACTAGTTAAGTGTCACTCAAAACAGAAAATTATCTATTTTCTAATCTAAGCTATTACAGACTCAAGACCAACTGACAGACACACTAATATGACTCAACAGTAATCGTTCCCAATTCGTTATACAAGCTGATATACACGTTTACTTTGTTCAAATACATTTGTTTCGGTTTGTGTTTGTTAGCAATACGTGCAATTGATTGATTCCGCATTTCAATTGTAGTCAATTGTCATCTAGATCCAACGTAAGGGGCACTCTCAAAAACATAGGGATAATAAGTATATAAATATGATATTATTTGATGTTATCAAATATCTCCACACTTAAGTTCTGCTTTTCATCAAGTAGAATACTGTAAAATAAATTTAAGATAAGCATCACAATTATATTTAAGAATCAGAATACTAAAGTTAAAAATCTGTTTCAAAAAATTTAACAATTTAATTAACATGGATAACTATAATGTACAAATAAAATTATTATTATTTGTGTAACATATAGCTCATGAATGATTACTAATATAATTGTCCACTTTAAACAATCTATATTCATATTTCTGAAAATATATTTTATTGTTAGTATGTATACTACATATGATTTTCATATATGATTTACTCTTAAAAACTTAATTATACAATTTTCTTTTATATTCCAGATAAATATATGAAATCCATTTTTAAGAATCAAGACATTGGTGACAGGTCTGCATTGACATGCAACATAGCGACATAACTTGATTCAGGTAAAGAAATTTATTTTTAATCAAACCGGCGGTGACAGGTCTGTATAGATGTATAACAAAGCGACATAGTTTGATTTCTTTATACATATTTATATTTGAAAGAATTTTTTTTTCTTTCTTTTGCTTTGCTTTATTTTCAGAATACTAATTAGTGACCAGGTCTGTACTTACGTACAACAGAGGAAACAATTAGTACACCCCCAAATGTTTTCATATAAGTATAAAGATATATAAAATTATTGCATAACAAATCTAAGATTTAAGACTTTTTATGTCATACATCATATTATGTATCATAAAATAATATACAAGTTATTTTATTAATTTCTTAAAATTCAGAAATCCTCGTATAGATTGCCTATTAGTATATCATACCATGTAACTATATATCAATTCCTATATCAAGAAGCTTACGTTATATGTACAAAACAGTTAATCCACATTAAAGTCTAAACTATTAAAAATAAAAATTTTAACAAAAATTTCTAACTAATAAATACTTTGTTTACTTATAAAATTAAAATTTATGAATAATTTATATTGGACAAAGTAAAACTTAATTGAATAATTAAAAGAAATTTCTTTTCTTACGAACCCCATCCCCACACTTAAATTATACAATGTCCTCATTGTATATAAATGATAAAAATAAAAGTGAGTAAAGGAAAGAAAAGAAATAAGAACGAAAAACTCCCCTGACTTAGATTGATGAATTCATCATCGGCTAGATTATAATATCTGGTTTGTCTCCTCGATCTCTTAAAATAATATACAACATTCACACTTTCGTAGTTAATCACGATTGCATCTAGCATATGCAATAAGCCTTTAAACCCCTCGGTATCCCGATTGGACGAGTTATAGTCTCGTGAGAGTTTCCACGGAACACACCTACAAATTTCATAAAGCTGCAAAAAATAAAATAAACTAAATAACATGTAAAACATGGGTTGTCTCCCAAGAAGCGTTTTTTATTATCGAGTCGTTAAGCTCGACTTGCAATAAAAATAATCACAAAGAAGAATCTAAGGGTTCCATATAGGAATCATGTGTTGCATTTTCGTAAAATCTCTTAATTCGATAAGCATTAACTTTAGAATTACTTCCACCATTGCCTATTAGTTCAAGAGCTCCTGATGGAAATATTTTGTGAATAACATATGGTCCATTCCATCTAGATTTTAATTTTCCAAGAAATAATCGTAATCGTGATTATATAAAAGTACTTTATCACCTTCAGCATAATTCCTATGACCTCGAATTCGTGCATCATGCCACTTTTTAGTTCATTCCTTATAAATCGTGAATTCTTATAAGCATTCCATCTTAATTCGTCTAGCTCGTGGAGTTGTAAAAATTTATTCTGTCCAGCTTCCTCCAGATCCATATTAATATTTCTTAAAGCCCAATAAGCTTTATGCACAATCTCAATCGGTAAATGACAAGCCTTTCCATAAATTAAATGAAATGGTGTACATCCTAATGGAGGTTTTGGGAATAATTAATTGCTGGTTTAATTTCATCCTTATGTTGGTTTTCCAATGTTGGCAGAGATAAGCTAGTATATCTTTTTGATGTTTTTGTAGGTTAATATATATAAACATGTCTCGAAGAGGTAAACGAGGGCCGGTAAAGGGGAATGATTACACTTATTATCCAAACCGTTGCATTGAGTTCACACCACAAGGTGAGCCTTATGGACCAAACCGTGCGGATTTTAGTTCTTGGTTTGGGCAAGAGGTTAAAGTGTGTATTGCTTATCATTTGCAATGGAATACCAAGGAAGTGGATGAGGGAGACGAAACAAAAGTTACTCCTGCAATGTTGGATCTTCTATGGGATCGTACAAAAGTTCATTGGAACATTAGAGATGACACGGCTAAACAAACAATGATGAATAAGGTCAACAAACTATGGAGTGGCTTTAAGTGCGAGCTTACCACCAAGTTTATTGCACAAGATTGCTCGTGATTCAAAATGTATCCGTTTTTGTCAAAAGAGCATTGGCCAAGATTCGTTGCCACAAGGCTAGTCAGGAATTCAGGGTTTGTAACAAACATATTAATTCTAGAACACTTTAATTTGTTATGTGTCATTTTTAAATTTGATTATTACAACTGAAGTTACTAACGTTGATTATTGACGCAAGATAAAAAGTGCTAAAGCCAAGGAAAGTGCAGCCTAGAATACTGATCCCGCCCGAGTTGGACGATTGGGGTATGCTGGATTGATGGAGTGGTATCTTGCAGATTGAGTCAGCATTCATGAAAAATACCCTTTTTTGAAGGATTTGCAATCTGAACGATCAGTTTTGTATATTTTGACGAGAGTAAAAGATAAAAAGGAAATGGGAGTACGAGAGTTTACAGCGTTTCTGAAAAAACAAGTAGAGGATTTGGTAAGATTTAAAAAAAATACATTTAGAAATATTTAAACACCATAAAGTTTATCTATTTGATAGCGGAGACACGAGCTAGTAATGATCGAGAATGGCACTTATTATCTGTTGGGTCACAAACCCCTAGAAAATTTGAAAGGAAAAGAGCACGGTGGGCGGACTCCGGCAATCTTTAGTGTTGTCGGGATCAAAAGAGCCCTTGGATATAAGAGAGATACAAGGAAGCAAACGGTTACGATTGAAGATTTTGATTCCTTCAAGGAGAAAGTGGTTCATGATCAACAACGTCTATTGGAAGAGCAACAAGCCATTAATGAACAACTAGAAACTAAGTTAGCTGAAAACCAATGCAAGGTAAAGGCGGGGCTAGCAGACTTGGCTAACGTACAGAGTGGTTGCTTAAACATCACCTATTCGTGTGGATTGGTTAATGGGTTTGATGACGACAATGTGCGACTTACTTTGTACACCTTTATATATATGTGTGTGTGTGTGTATATGTAGTCATGTATATCCTAATCCCCTAATGTTATATGCTTTATACATAGGAGTTCCTATCATGTCAAATTATGAAGCCATACGGTGATTATAATGATAGATGGGCGAGAGGGATGACATTTCCGTCACAGAAGGACGGGCTAGTGCGTACTTTTGTTGTCTTATAACGTACAAAATAATACTGTGACAACCCACACTTAGGCGTATTAATTTACCCTAATCTTGCTTGTAATTACTTGTATTTAGTATGTAATAGGACTAAGTACTTGTACTATAATGTATATTAAATATACACCCGTACGTAATAAATTAACATTACGCGATTTGCTCGGATGGAATCCGAAACACCCACCCGTTGGTGAACCTTTTCATATGACTTGTAAATCAATTTTATGATAAAATAATTGTTATTTACATGGTATTATTATTTTATAATAATATACACGAAAAACTACTTCGTTTTTTTTAAAACATAACGTAACCGAGAAAATGCACGAATCGAGCCCGACACCCAAACGAAATCCAAAAATATATTTTGGTGACTTTGATAAGTGTTATAAAATACTTGAACATGTCCGTATACCACTCACACATAAAAAACATACATGAAAAAGTCAATGTTACTTATTACGCTATAAAAACACGCGATTAATGTTTTAACGACTTACGAATGTAACCCGACTCAAGAAACTAATACACGAGCCTAACCCATGAAATGGGATGAGCCCAGCTCGGCCAGACCAGGCCCACTCGGCCCAAATAGCCCCAAAAACTCAGACTTAAACCAACCTATATAAATTCACATTATATTCCTTAATTCCCTCATTTTGACAACTTAACCACCCCTACTTCTCATCTCCTTCTCTCCAAATTCCCTGAGATTACAGCCACACCACCACCTCCACCACGACCCAAAATCCCTTCCAAGAACATCTAGCCACTTCCCAACATAATCTAGCTTCATCTTGTTCACCAAATCGCAAGGAGAAGCAGGGAGAACATGAACCAAGCAAGACAGCAGCACATACTTCTTCTTTCGATTCTAGATCACTTTTTCCTTGTAAGTAAGCTTTAGATCTTGTCCATAACTCCTTGGATAACATATTTACACATGCTAATACTTCATCTCAGCTCGTTTATGTCCATAATTGTGCTTAAAACCAAAAGACGATACGAAAAACCAATGGGTAAAAGCTTTAACCATTGGACAATAAAATAGATCGGTTTAGATCGGCCTTAAACGACTCATTTCTTAATGAAATCTCATGATTCTTAGCTCTAAGATGAAGTATTTTGAGTCTACCTTAAGAATATGTAACCCTCATAATCTAAATCAGGCGTTTTCTAATTTTAACAAGTCAAACAAAAGTACACTGCAGATCTGAGATTCCTGACCAGAACTTTGGTCAACTTGAAAACGGTATATCTCGAGATATACCCATAAAAAATCGATGAAACCGGTTGGTAAAGTTATACAATCTTGTTACCTTTAAACCCCCTACTCGTACGTTTTCTGAAGTTTTGTAAATCTTGAGATATGATTTAATCTTTGAACGTGTGTCGCTGGAAATAGCTGCTTGACCCTTGACCCTTTGTAAATTAATATCACGAGTTTCGTTTAGCTAAACAACATGTAAAAATATGGAAAAAAAATCTAAGACATAGGTGAATATGTGTGAATTTTCTCAGGTTCTATTGTCATCATTTTGGTTGTTAAAACGCATTGAGAAAAATGTATATTTTTAATAAACATAAACGTAAGTGACATTTTCATTTTCGGTTTAAAAACGACACTTGTAGGTTGCAAATGACCATAAAACTCATTATTTGCTCATGTTTTACCACATTAAAGGTTGTGTCAAAGTTTCGGGTCAAACCGAGCATTTCTGACTTTGGACTTAAAATTGTAAAAACTTCCCAGCCCGATCTGCGACACAACTTGCGACATAACTTTTCCGTCGCAACATATTGCGACAGAAAACCTATAAATTGCGACACAACTTTTCCATCGCAACTCCTTGCGACATAACTTTTCTGTCGCAACTTATTGCGATAGCAAACCCTGATTTAGCGACATAACTTTTCCGTCGCAACTTATTGCGACAGCAAACCCTGATTTAGCGACATAACTTTTCCGTCGCAACTTATTGCGACAGAAACCTTCCGTCGCAATTATCAGAATACTTAAAAACATTTAACTACCAAGTATCGGACCCGAGTAACAATCAAATAATATACGACACTACTCGTACTTGCAAACACATACTTATGAAAGTATACAATGAAACAATAACGAAACATAATAATAATGTCTTCGGGAATTATTATTACACATCAAACTTCACCAACGGGCCGCAAACGTTTTTAATCAAACGAACAATTAACTACATGGACATAACTAGTTGAGTGGACAACTAGCATGGGTGGTCTTTCGAGACACCAACATACTTACTTACTTACTTCCAACCTTGTGCGTTTCGGGCGCCAGAAGGTTGCAGGGTTCGGAGAACCGACACACAGACTTACAAACTTACGGAATTACATCTAGGATACTAGTTCGATTACACGAACGAATCGTACTTTCTAGACTCAGGTGAGTCTTACAGCCCCACTTTTTACAGTTTTCTACTTTGGGGTGAGATACTTTGCTACTGTTTTACGTATGAACACAAGTACAGAACTGCCTACACTACTTTTTACACACATTGCATGAGTACTTTTTATCCACTGAAAGCCTCCTATCGTAAGTTGTTAGTTATGGACTTAAGCGCGGGTACTAGTGAATGGATCCATTGGAACTGACAATCCCTGCCTGGGGTAGTAGCGCTACCACGGATTTCACCGTAGAAACAGGCATGTTAGTATTTGTTACATATGAGTATTGTGGATAGCACTCATGGGGGTACATTATATGATTCTTGGTTGAATCATACTTACACACTGTTAAGCTTCGACTTATGAGCTCATGGCAACTGTGTTGACTTACTGATTTACTTACCTTGCTTGATAGCAACTCTGGTAGTTACTTGTGGTTCATACTATACTTTACTAATAAACCTGTGAGATTCACCAACCTTTTTGGTTGACACTTTTTAGCATTGTATCTCAGGTTCACAGCAGCAGTAGGACTGCACACCCTCAGGATTGATAGCTCGAGTCGCATGCATACACTTTGGAGATTCTTTTGCATTACTTTTTGTAATATCGATTATGTATTAGAATCTCTAGGAAACTTACTTCCGAACTCGCAGCTTTACAAGCATTTGATGAAATTAATGTAATATGTTGTACTATTTTACAACGTTGCATATAGATGTCGTTTGCTTTATCTTTGTGCTGTTGATTACTTGATTAGTCGCGCCCCGACCCGAACCGCTTCTGCAAACACAGATTTGGGGGTGCGACAAATACTCCCTTCATCCCAATTTAATTGTCCCCCAACAGAAAACACGCAGTTAAAAACACATAATTACTACTTACTTTTGCACAATGACATTCTTACCCCTAACCAATTAATTTGAACTTCCTTTCTCTTTTGTAAGTAGGGACAATATAGTAAATGGAATCATATTTTCTTTCTATATTTGATAGTTGACAATTAATTTGACACAGCTCAAAATCAAATACTGGAGTATTAATTAGGACGGAGGGAGTAGTGGTTAAATATTATCAATATCAAAAATTTGTCTGTAACAAATTACATGAAATCGCAATGTACTTACACAATTAATGTCGCACGATTCCTCTTTACTTACACTGTATTCTCGAAAAAAAATTTGAGTGGAAAAGAATGTGATGGAAAAGAAAAGGGTAAAAAGAATAGAAAGGAATGTTTTATAAAAAAATTTATATGCATTCTCGAGTTGCAAGGAAAACAACAAAAAGGAAATGAAAGTAATTATTTATTATATTCTTGAGTTGCATGGAAAAGAAAGGAAAATAATCAGAATAAACAATTATACAATTATACCCTTTGCCATATTTCAACCATATCAATGACTTGAACATCAACAACTTAAATGCAAAATAAGTTGGAAATAAACAAATTAGAGGTCCAATCACAAACCACAAAAAAATTCAAAAAAAAAAAACATGAACCAGTCTGTTAAAACAAAAGGCAATACGATCCTAAGACATGAAATATCATAAATCTTCAGTATTCTATTCTGCTTGCATCATTTTTTGAAGCATAGAAATTCATCTATGCATCGGACATCCAAACAGTGCTCGTGCTCTTTCAGGATGACCCACCAGGAAAAGATATGCATTATCAATATCGTCATCTTCCATACCTATTAACTCTAGTTCATTATAGATCTCTGTCTCTGAATAGACATGTGGGCGAGAGCTTTCCATTACCTTATAATTAATAAGTTTGGATGACAAAACAATAATTAAAAAAAAAAGTAAAAGATAAAATGGTAACAATATATAATGTAAATGTATAATACCTTCAGACTACGGTCTATGGCATCAGCAACTTTGTCCATTGAGCCTAAAAATTTTGACGTAAAATCTTCCTCAGCTTCAACTTTTCTTTTTTTTTCTCTTTGGTTTCAATTTGCTTGGAAGCTTCCCTTGTGATGGTGTCTTAAAATCATCAACGGTATCTAGATTTTCTAAACCAATCTCATTAGTTTCTACGAAATTATCGATATCATCAATGCTTTCTATGGCTGGCTCATTATTCATTTGATTTGTTCTCTCTTTAGCTGTTGCAGCAGTGTCACCTGTTGCTCTATCTCTGGCAAACAATTGCATCAATTCTTCATAATGATTAATCTCCTTTTTCCTCCACTTAGCAGCTTCAGGCTTCGCCTATTAAAAAATGAAACAATAATCATAGTGTAGAATTTTAATGAATCTTACTTACAAAAAGTATTTTGAGGTAGTAAAAAATCAACCTCGATCAACGCTTCACATACTTCATCCTCAGCTTCAACCAACTTGGTCTTGGAGTCCCATGCAAATCCACTTAAAGAAGTTCTCCGAAAAAGATCATAGTATTGTGAGAAATTATCTTTGAGAGTTTTTAAACAATTCTTTAAATGGTCTTTTTTAAACCCTTTGTCCGCCATCTGCGCATTTAACGCATACACCATATTAGTGTAAGCCTAAGTGGTGAATGCGCCATCTGGCCTGTTACCTTCATCTTGTTCCTTAAGCATAGCCTGAATAAAAGTAGCATCCATCTTCGGCGACCACTGAAAATGATCCCTCTTCGTACTAGTTCCTTGATTTCCATCATTGCCTTTTCTGCCCATAGTTAATTTCTACATAGTAATCAAACGCATTAAACTTTAAAAAAAAGAGTCAAACAAGACATACAAACATTATACGATACATCTAGGAAGATAGAAAAAATATATATGCAAAACAATATAAAAAGTTGATAAATCCAAACACATTATTTGTATTTCAAATTCAATACGTACATAAAAATCTAAGTAACTATATAGCATAATCAATTTCATCATCCGGATTCAACAAGTACTGATTCCACATTTTAGTTGCCATTGTGTTTCTTATTTGTTCTCCTCTGTTGTCTAAGTCTCTTGGACCATGAAGGTGTTCATCTGGCCTTGCATCTAACACCTCACGTACAACTTTATCTTCAATTGCTTTGACACGGTCTACCTCGAGTAAAAAGTTGTGTAGGATACAACATGCTAAAAATACATCTGATTGTGTCTCACATGAGTAAAATGGTTCCGTTGTACTTCTAATTATAGGAAACCGTTTTTTTAGAACACCAAATGCTCATTCAATTGCGTTTCTCAATGACGCATGGCAAAGATTAAACAATTCTCGTGGGTTCTTAGGTGAATGAGACGAGTACTCCTTCAAGTGATATCTAACACAACTATATGGTGCTATGAAGGAGCTTTTAAGCGGTAGGCCACCATCGACCAAATAAAATCTACCTATAAGTATAATATAATTAATTAATATCACATGTAAATAATTTAATAAGATTTTGTATAGTTAAGGATCATTACCATCAGGAATAATTAACTTATCTTCTCTAGTAAGAGCATCTTTTAGAATTCTCGAGTCTGATGTCGTGCCCTCCCAACCACTCAAAACATATGTGAACTTTAAATCAAAAGTACATGCTACTAATGCATTAATAGTCGGATATCCCTTACGACCTCGATATCTTGGGACATGTTTATTAGGCACTCTCACACGAATGTGCGTTCCATCAATTGCCCCTATACAATCTTTGAAAAAGGGATAAAATCTTGTTTTCCCTTGAATCTCTAGCGGAACGATATCACCTGATGGTTGTTGAATGTACTGATCTTCTAAGGACAATATTGCATTTAAAACTCTATGAAAATGTCTATTTGTGCATGATTTCGAACGACGAAAAAACCAGGCAATCAAACTAGTTTTCAGATCATTTCCTATCATAAATAAAAATCTGGCAACTTGTTCTTCAACTGACATACGCCGAGTTAGATGAAGACCGCCATCACTCTCTAACTTTTGACACAATATCATAAAAGTGTTTCCACTCATGCGGATAAGTTTACGACATTTTCCACTTGATGAAAGATCATGCAATATCTCGTCTCTAACATGTTGTCTATGCAACATCTCATCTGGGCCAGGCAAACGACTTCTATTACAAAATCTACGTTGTGCAATTAGAGCTGCAACTAGACACACCAATTGAATTGTTGCTAGATGTTGACTTTTCACGATAAACAAGATATTATCACCCATTGGAAGTCTAGTTACACATAACAATCATTTATTATGAAGAGAAGCAAAAAAAATCAAAATAACATTACAAACACTTTACATGAAAAAAAAATTAAGTCATAAAACAACATATGCACAGTACACGTGTTGTTGACTAATATAGTAATATCATACGTTTATCATCTATATCATATAAGTGTACATGTGTTGCTGACGAATTAATAAAGTGTAGTTGGCTATACAAATTGTAAAGTGTGCACAATATACAAATATATTCGTTAACAAAATCATATATAAGCTACGTACACGTGTACACAATATAAGAAGAATTAAATTACATGCATATGAATTGTCAATTAACAGAACATAAAAACGGCAACATTACCGGTTGTTGATGAAGAAAAACTGAAGCTTTGGTTGTAGTTGTTATGCGGTAGAAAAACTATACGAAGAAGCAGCACGTAGGGATAGGGGTTAATAGATAATCATGTCAATCTTTTCTATTACAATCCGCTCAAATATGAGCAGAAAAAAAAGCCCATCAATTTTCAGCCCTAATTCACTCATTCACATTCCTTTCCATCCATAAAATAAACTCAAGAATGGCCTTTTTATTATTTTCAGCTCCTTTACATTCCTTTCCAACCAAAAAAAAAACTCGAGAATGCAGTGTTTGTTGTCCTTGATCGTGGATTCACAAAGAAACAAGAATTTACTGAAATGATATCGTATATTGATTGATATGAAATATGTTTACAGACACTTGTATTTATATACATCTAACCGAACCATCGTGACTGTTTGAAAAGTCATGCCTATTCGTATCGTGACTTTTCACCAACAGTCATACCCGTTCGTTAGTAACTTCCTGTAACCGACTAATCGGTTAATAACTTTCATTCCTGACACACTAAACCCTTAAGCTATACAAATATTACATAATATACTAAATACTTAATAACATCCAAGCAATGAACGGGATTAAGTCCACATTCTCCCCCTTAAGTTCGATCGTTGCTTCGTTCTAGATCTTGAACCCCGAGCATCTGACGCATAGTGACAAACTTCAACCTTGGCAAAGCTTTAGTCAATATATCCGCCCTTTGTAGTTCGCCACTAACGTGTTCTACATTGATGTGTCCATCCTCTACACATTCACGAATGAAATGGTAGCGAATGTCGATATGCTTACTTCTTCCATGAAATACTGGGTTCTTGACGAGTGCTATTGCTGAAACGTTATCAACCTTAAGTGTTATTCTTTCCTCCTTCCAACCCGTCATTTCACTAAGTAGCCGTTTTAACCATAGAGTCTGACATGCTGCTCCAGTAGCTGCCATGAATTCCGATTCACATGATGAGAGCACTACTGTTGGTTGCTTCTGAGTGCACCAGGTAATAGGTGATTCTCCAAAATAGAATACTATTCCAGTAGTTCCTTTTCCTTGATCAGTATTGATTCCATAACTATATCACTATAACCGGTTATCTTGCAGCCGCCATCTCTTTTATATATAATACCATGCTCCTTGGTTCCTTTGATATACCGGATTACTTGCTTTATCGCCTTTAAATGGTGATCCTTTGGTTCTTGCATAAATCTGCTAAGTAATCCAACCGTGTAATGTAGATCTGGTCTAGTGTGTAGTAGATACCTAAGACATCCAATTATACTTCTGTAATAAGTTGCATCCACTGGATTTCCGTCTTCTGTCTTGACCAACTTTGTTCCCGGGTCCATAGGTATCTTTGTGTCATTACTTTCCATCATCCTTGCATCTTTCAAGATCTTGTTGATGTAACCTGTTTGCTTAATTGTAATCTCTCCTCCTGTTTGAGTAACTTCTATCCCGAGGTAATAAGCCAGCAATCCTAGATCGCTCAATTCAAATTTGTCTTCCATCTGAGATTTGAACAAGTCTATTTCCTTCCTTGGAGTGCCCGTGACTATCAAGTCATCCACATAAACTCCAACTATTAGTGTGGAAGTCTTACTTCTCTTCATGTAGATTGCTTGTTCGAGATTACATTTCTTAAAGCCCAATGACCTTAAAATCTGATCAAGCTTTGTATTCCAAGCTCGTGGTGCCTGCCTTAAACCATATAAAGCCTTTGAGAGCTTGTAAACTTTCCCTGAACTTTCTGGTTGTATAAAACCTTCAGGTTGTGCAACGTAGACTTCTTCCTTTAATTCCCCATGTAAAAATGCTGATTTGACATCCAAATGATGTACTTGCCATCCATGGTATGCAGCCAATGCTAAAATCAAACGAACTGTCTCAATGCGTGCAACTGTTGCAAATACTTCGTCGAAGTCTATTCCTTGTTCTTGCACATATCCTTTTGCTACTAGTCTTGCTTTGTATTTGATGATCTTTCCCTTTGCATCCCTCTTGGTCTTAAAAACCCACTTGAGTCCTATTGCCTTATGATTTGTAGGCAAAGTAGTAAGAGTCCATGTATTATTCCTGTTAATTGAATCCAGTTCAGCTTCCATGGCCTCGATCCATTTCTTATCTGTTGATGCTTTCTTGTAGTTACGTGGTTCTTCTTCCGTAAGTAGCAGACTTTCAGTTTCAACTACACGTGCATTTTCATATACTGCAATTAAGTCTTTGAACCCTCGTACTAGTGTATCATCAAATTTTTCTTCTGAGTTCCTCAATGAACTAATAGTAGCTTATTCTTCATCTAAGTGTGGGTTGTAAGTATATGTCTATGGGGTAACTGGAGTGTTTGGAGCAGTGGTGTGTTCCTGTTCCTGGTAAGCATCTTCATTGCTTTCCAAGTTGATTGATGTAGTATTTCCATCATCGATTTCTCTAACCACAAAACTTGTCCATTCTGAGTCTTGTGTTTTTATTTCCTCTCTGTTGTTATCCCAATTCCATGGTTTGGTTTCCATAAACTTAACATCTCTGCTTACATGTTTCCTACCCTTTTCTGGATCATATAATCTGTATGTTTTTGATCCTTCCTCTACTCCTAAGTAAATCATGGGAACACTTCTATCATCAAGCTTCTGCAGGTGGGGTATTGTTACCTTGGCATAAGATGTGCACCCAAATATCCTTAGGTTTTCCAGATTTGGTTTTCTGTTGTAGAGTGCCTCATATGGAGTCTTATCCACCAGGGCTCTTGTAGGTACCCTGTTCAGTATGTAAGTGGTGTGTCTGACTGCTTCCGCCCATAAGTTCTGTGGCAACCTCATTGCTTTCATCATACTTCTAGTAGTAGATAACACTGTTCTATTTCTTCTTTCCACGACTCCGTTTTGTTGTGGTGAGTAAGGTGTTGTTAACTGCCGTGCTATTCCATTTTCCTTGCAGTACCTTGTGAATTCATTTGATGCGAACTCACCTCCTCTATCTGTTCTCAGCATCCTTAATTTTGTCCTCATTTCTGTTTCAATCTTCTGTTTGAATTCCTTGAAAGTGTCAAATGTCTGATCTTTCGATGTCAGAAAGTAGGCCCACATGAAACGTGTACAGTCATCCACTAACAAGAAGATGTATTGCTTCCCGGAGTGTGTGGTTGGGCTTATAGGGCCACAGAGATCTCCATATACTAAATCCAGAGGTTTCTTTGATCTGAAATTAGCTTGACTTGGGAATGGAGTTCTACTCTGTTTTCCTAATAAGCAAGCATCACAAATCTATCCCGCATGGTTTATTCTTGGTACTCCTTCCACTAGATTCTTCTTTGTCATATTCTTCATATCCTCAAAGTTTAGATGACCTAATCTAGCGTGCTATAACCATGCTTGGTTATCTACATTTGCTAAGAGACATATTGGTGTTCCAATTTTCAGTCTTATGCTGTAAAGTCTGTTCTTTGATCTTTCAATCTTCATTAGCAGCCTCTTATTCTTGTCATGTATAATCAATTGATTTCCATCCATAACAACTTTACACCCAATTTTCGTGAGTTGTCCTAAACTCAATATGTTGCTCTTGAGGTTTGGGATGTAGTATACTTCCGATATAACCTTTTGTTCGTTATTCCTACATCTTAATAAAACAGAACCTCTTCCTTTTATCTCTACATACGAACCATCTCCAAAACGAACACGTCCTGTTATATTTTCATCAATATCCTTGAAGTGACTCTTACTCCCCGTCATATGGTTGCTTGCACCATTATCTAAATACCAGATGCTTTCATCTATCGTTGCATACTTTCCGGGTTGAAACTGTCCTTCATTTAACAGTACCTCTTCGTGTTCAGTTTTGTGTGCCATTAATAGTGATGGCTCTTTGTCTTCTTGGATAAGGTTTGATTGTTCCTGCGTTGTTGGCAGTTGTTTGCAGTCGTTTCTGTAGTGTCCAAATTTTCTACATTTGTGACATTGTACTTTGCTCATGTCCCTCACTTGCTTGTTCCACTTTGGGTTTGTTTTTGCCTTGTGAGTTGAGCCTTCCTCTTTCGAGTCATTTTTATTTTTGTTGTTTGCCAGTTTCCTCGTGAAGAGTTAGATCTACCACGTCCACGATTACCAAATCGTCTTCCTCTTCCAGAGTGTTCGCCTTGTCCGAATAATAAGTTTTCCTGGCTTTCTCCGCGTCCGCCTTTCCTGAGTTTTATTATTTCCTCATAGGCTTTCAACTTTCCAATGATCTCATCCAAGGTAACCTCGTCTAGATCAGAGTTTTGTTCTATAGATGCCACAATTTGGATGAACCGATCTGGCATTGAATCCAAAAGTTTTCGTACCAGCAACGGTTGGTCCAATGTTTTTCCTAATTCACTAGCCTTGGTGGCATAGCCGTTTAGTTTAGTGGTAAAGGCATCTAACGTTTCATCCTCCTTCATTTGGAGTGTTTGAAATCCAATCATCAAAGATTGTAAGCGTGCTTTCTGTACTTTATCTACTCGACATGTCTTTTCTTCAACGCCTCTGAGAGTGCCCCTTGCTTAGGATCTAGATGACAATTGACTACAATTGAAAGGCGGAATCAATCAATTGCGTGTATTACTGATGAACACAAACCGAAACAAATGTAATTAACAAAGTAAACGAAGATATCATCTTGTATTATGAATTGGGAACGATTACAGAGAGATTTAGTCGACAAATGGTGCTAGGGTTTCGTCAACCCTAGCCGGAAACCCGTAGGTTTGTATTTATACTAAAAGTCAGCCGACATGCGTCACTTGTGGAAGTGTCGCATGTGGCCGCCTTCATGCGTCACTTACCTAAGTGACGCTATGCGTCACTAAGGCAAGTGACGCCTAACCTAAAACTTAAGTGTCGCATATAACAAAAACTATATATTTCACTATACAACTAACGACACTTATTACAACTCGATAGACCAACTGACAGACAACCTAATATGCATCAACAAACTCCCCCGTGTCTTCAGCTTGGTCTTCAAAAACTTCAAAATCTTCGAGTCTTTAATTATTTCCAGCCAGCAGGAAATACACCACCAGCGTGTACTCCATTGGCTACGCAGATATCGATAATCTTCTGAAATTTGATAGCTTCAGTTTTATCTCTCTCTTTGAACTGAATCTTGTTTTGATGTAGTCTTTTCATATCTTGTTTCGAAAGATTAATCAAACTCAGAGGGTCAAATACACAAAATCTATTTCTCTTCAGACCCCAAGTAGACCTCTTTCTAGGTTGAACAGCATCCCATGCTGTTTTCTCTTCAATCTCCAAATCTGCATCTAAAGACCCCGAATCCGTAGCTGGTTCTGATTTTGGAATAAAAACAATCACAGCTTCACCAGTAATATCATCATATTCCCAGTATAACAACCTATTCAAAAAGTCCAAAGGTATGATCTCTAAAGGTATCTTCTGTAAGCACTTTGCTGGTGGATAGATCATCCTTACAATTGGTTGTCGTGTAACCGGATCCAACTTCTTCTTAAACTTATATCTCATACCCAATGTCGGTTTAATCAGATTATACTTCTTGCTGTTAATCTCCCGATGCATAACCACTTGAAAGAAATCAGCTCGTGAATCTCGAGCACGGTTGATCAAGGGTATCTGAGATAATCTATGAAGCTCACATTTTGGCAAAGTACTTATTTTATAAAACTTTAAGTTGAAGTACTGAATGCCATCACTCCTTTTAATCATGAATACCTAAGAGTTCCCTTTGACGTGGATCTAGATGACAATTGACCACAATTGACAGGCGGAATCAATCAATTGTGTGTATTACCAGTAAACACAAACCGAAACAAATATGATTAACAATGTAAACGTAGTAATCAGCTTGTATATATGAATTGGGAATGATTACAATGTTGCTTAGTCGATAAATAGTGCTAGGGTTTCGTCAACCCTAGCCGAAAACCCGTAGGTTTGTATTTATACTAAAATTCAGCCGACATGCGTCACTTGTGGAAGTGTCGCATGTGGCCGCCTTCATGCGTCACTTACCTAAGTGATGCTATGCGTCACTAAGGTAAGTGACGCCTAACCTAAAACATAAGTGTCGCATATAACTAAAACAATATATTTCACTATACAACTAAACGACACTTATTACAACTCGATAGACCAACTGACAGACACCTAATATGCATCAACAAACTCCCCCGTGTCTTCAGCTTGGTCTTCAAAATCTTCAAACTCTTTGAAATCCTTGAAACTTTATTTCCAGCCAGCAGGAAATACACCACCAGCGTGTACTCCATTGGCTACACAGATATCGACAATCTTCAGAAACTTTATCGCTTCAGCTCTATCTCTTTCTTTGAACTGAATCGTGTTCTGATGTAATCTTTTCATATCTTGTTCAGAGAGATTAATCAAACTCAAAGGGTCAAATATACAAAATCTATTTCTTTTCAGACCCCAAGTAGACCTCTTTTTGGGTTGAACAACATCCCATGCTGTTTTCTCTTCAACCTCCAACTCTACGTCTAAAGACTCCGAATCCGTAGCTGGTTCCGATTTTGGAATAAAAACAATTACAGCTTCACCAGTAATATCATCATATTCCCAGTACAACAACCTATTCAAAAAATCCAAAGGAATGATCTCTAGAGGTATCTTCTGTAAGCACTTTGCTGGTGGATAGATCATCCTTACGATTGGTTGTCGTGTAACCGGATCCAACTTCTTCTTAAACTTATATCTCATACCCAATGTCGGTTTAATCAGATTATACTTTTTGCTGTTAATCTCCCGACGAATAACCACTTGAAAGAAATTGGCGCGTGAATCTCGAGCACGGTTAATCAAGGGTATCTGAGATAATCTCTGAAGCTCACATTTCGGCAAAGTACTTATTTTATAAAACTTTAAGTTGAAGTACTGAATGCCATCACTTCGTTTAATCATAAACACCGAATTGTTCTCATCAAACTTCCAGCTTTTTATCAAACCCGTGTAATCAGTTCTGACTTTGTAGAATTTACAAGTAACGGGTACCTCAACAATAGGTTTAAGCACTATGTCAGGCTTTATCATTGAAGATTGAGCTGTAGAAGTTGATTGCTCATTGGTCTCTGTCTCAGAATCATGACCTAATTCATCTTCTGAAGAATCCGATTCGATAATAGGAGCATCATCGTAACATTCATCACTTTGAAGTTGCTCCCCCTCAACGTCAACTTCGTCATTTCCTTCAAAGAAATAATCCTCTGCTACAGGATCATTCATTAACTCTTCCTCCGGTATCGTTGTATTATCATTCATCAAATTTTGCAGATATGTAAGATCTACAAACGAATAATCAACCGCAATAGGTCTTGCTTGACCTTGAACCTCAACGAAGTAATCCAAAGATATGTTTTAATTAATAGTCGAAGGAAGTACATTTTCTGGTTCCGGGGAAGGAGTTACATTTCTTTCTAACTCACTAGGACCTACCTCCCCCGAAACATTTGTAACGGATTCCAACTCTAACAACCTAGATGACAGATTCGTCACTTGAAGCTGTAGAGAGTCAACCGTAGCAGCTCGAACTTCCAATTCCCTGATCTGAGAGGCTTGAGCTTCAATTATAGCCTTCTGATCATCAAACCGCTTTGCCAAAAGCTCCATCTGAGCCAAAACCATCTGAAGAGACGGCATGTCAGACGGTGGCGGTGGTTGTTGTCGTTGGGAAGTTGGTTCCTCAATAACCACTGTCGTCCGCTGGCGTCTACGAAGAGGTAGATCAGCATAAGAGGGTGAAGACCCAGCAGGACGTTTGCCCGGATTCCTCGGGACATGGACCCTGCCAGCAGAGATCCATCTCAATATACGCTTAAAGCGTTGAGGATCGGCAAGTTGAATTCCATCAAGAGCGGTTGGTGGGGGCACGTCACCCTCAGAATCGGGTGGAGTGGGCCCACCATCATCAGAGTCAGCCTCAACTCGGTCAACATGATCAATATCGTCTAAATCTTGAGCTATATTAGCATCAACCAAGTCGTCCTCGTTGACCAGAGGAACGACCTCATCCTCAAATCCATGATCGCGCGGCGCAACATAGTTTTCGTTCACTATGTGCCCGAAGAGTTCACGATCAGCCAAAACTGGCTCGCCCTTTGGCGCAAGCTTGCAGTCATTGAAGACTCGCAAAAGCATGGGCGTCGGTACCAGAAGAGACCTCTGATCCGGTGCAATCTCGAGGTTGAGATCATTCAGTAACAGCTGCACAAACCTCGGATACTGCAGCCATTATTCCTTACCAGCGCGGATATTCTCCACCATGTTGCCGAAAATATAACCGCTGAAGTTATACGGTTTATTGTAGATCAGGGCCAACATGAGAGACAGAGTAAGATGACTCGCAGCATCGTATCCCCCCTTTCTCGGAGATAAACAGACGATTATAATATGGCAAAGGTACCTCCAAACCCGGCAAAGGTACTGTTTCCTGAAATCAGAGAGTTGGTTTGCCGGATAACCCATCCTCTGAAGCCCTCCGTAGATGAATGTAGTTGGGAAGATAGTGGGCATTGTAGAGTTATCAGTGAACTGTAAAACCCGTCTAATCGAGTTCTCGGTGATCTCGATTTCCTCACCAAACATAGTCGAAACAATCCTGGGAACATCGCCCTGAACTCTTATCACTGCATGATCATAGAACTCCTCTATTTGATTCATGTAAACCGGAGTTGTTGCAGTAATCGCATAATAGATCCTAGATCTGCGTAGAAACTCAATCATTGGCCTGAACGGCGCTGAATTGGCGTGCGTAGACTCTAGAAAAGCCGTAATGTTGTGTCGGGTATTTGTGCGGCGGTAATAATTCTGTAGCTCAGCCATCTGTAAGCTAAAATTCAAAGGAAAATAACCGAAATCGTTATAAAGTTAGCTCAAACACAGAAGGGTTAAAAAATTAATTTTGACTTTAGGCGTCACTTAAGGTAAGTGACGCATGGCCACTACCGTCACTAAGAAAGTGTCGTAGTGTACAGTGTTTAAAATCGAAATTAAAGCATAGCGTCACTTAGGTTAAGTGACGCTATCAAGCGTCACTGATGTAAGTGACGTTTGTATTTAGCGATTAAAATTATACGACACTTATGAAGTGACGGGTGAAGAACATGCGTCAATTAGAATAGTGACGGTATCCTAAAAGAGTCACTTAAGAAGTGACGGTTAAAGTGACGTATAGGAATAAGCGTCACTTAGATAGTCACTTGGGGTAGTGACGCATTTAGAGGCGTCACTAGTAGTAGTGACGGTCTTAACAGGTAAAACAAGTTTATGCGTCACTACACGAGTCACTTAAGAAGTGACGCTATATTAAGCGTCACTTATTAAGTGACGGTATGGGTTTTCAAGATTACCAAATAGCGTCACTTGAGGTAAGTGACGCACGAAGTGACGCAACGATGAAGATCATCGTGTCACTGTTCATACCCAGATTTCAAATTTTGGGGTTTTTCGAAATCAAAGTTACCAAGTTTTGCGCATCATAAAAACGAATGGTACACACCCTTTATTACACAAAAAATGATCAAACAAGCATTTAATCGATCGATTTTCAAAGTAAAACCCTAACCGTAACCCTAACTTAAATTTACAGCATGAATAAAGAAAGAAAAAGGTTAAGATTAGTACCAAATAGATCGTAGGAATGAGGGGAACAAAGATGTAGCACAGGAATGAACAAACAAGCAGCAGAAAGCACAAACGATCGAAGAAATTCGCACAGAGGGAAGTGACGCAGAGACAGTATGAGTGTCGGTGTGTCAGTGCTAGTGACGGTATAAGTATTTGAAAAGTGATGAGGTTGAGTGTCGTGGGAAGGAGTATTTCTACACCGACCCTAGTATGCGTCACTCAACCCGGCACTTAAGGCATAGCTTACCCCGACACTTACTGCGTCACTTATGTAAGTGATGCAATATCGAATGCGTCACTGATAGCGTCACTTATGAAAGTGACGCTCAGTTCACTTTTAGTGACAAAATTGCGATTTCATCGATTTTTTGCGTTGTGATTGCGGTACTCAAATTTGAAAATGTAACTGTAACTTGGATAATAACTAAAATTACACTAACTTAGATAAAATAAAACGCATACAAGAATGTAAATTGACAACCACAAAATTAACACATTCTTTTTGGTGACGGAGTTGATAAAGTCTGGTTAGGGATCATATAGGAATAACATGCATTTATTAGGAACATTAAGTGTTATTTCGATCATCAGTATATTTGTCCTCTTTAAATTTACTTGACATACTAAAAACACTTTTTATAAAAATTATTTCAAAACAATTATTAGTATGTTTATCCTCTTAAACATGTTATACGCACCTCTAGGAGGTATTTTATTATTATTGGTATGTGCATTTCGCTGTAGTTCCCACCATAGATATACATCTTAACTTAATACATAGACCATGTTTCCATTTACAGATAGAATATAAGAAAATCAATTTTAAGAATCAAGTCAGCGGTGACAGGTCTGTACTTACGTACAACAGAGCGACATAGCTTGATTCAGGTTTAAGCAAAACCAGACTTGGTCAAACCATTTTGGCGACCTTGTAAGGTATCTTATTTTGAAAGACTTTGCAAGTACTTTGACTTGTGTTTGCTTAAGTTTAAAGTATATATTAATAGAAGCCAGGTCTATACTTACGTATAACAGAGGAAACTATCAATATATACCCCCAAATAATATCAAATAAACATCTTTCACGAAAGCATGTCTAGTATAAGTAAGAAATTAAGACTTTTGTCATACATCTAATGGTGTTATACCACTTGAAATAAACAATTAATGATTAAGCTTCTTAAGTCTTCTCAAAGAGATTTGCATACCATGCCTACTAATATATCGTATGATGAAGACAATGTTTATAAAAACTGTTTCTAATACGTCAGATAAATCTATTGACACATCCAAGATAAACCTTAAATTTCCATTTTTATGCATGTCACCCAACGTACTATCATATCCCAAGTTGTTTACAGACACAACTTCAACGTCTATTTTTAAAATGTAGCAACCTTGCATTTCGTTAATACTAGAAAGTATAAAAAGTGGCAGTTGCGTTTTTTTTTTTTTTTTTTTTTTTGTAATAAAACATTACTGTAAAAACAATCCAAGTCACGAATTACTTTTTAGCAAGAAAGAATCTTAGACCAATCATGTTGATTAGTTCGTCAAATCGAGTACGCGTAAAGGCTTTAGTGAAAAGGTCGGCATTCTGCTTTAAGGTGTCTATTTGAACTAGGTCTATCAAGTGTTTTTCATAGCAATCCCGTATAAAGTGGAACCTAAGTTCAATGTGTTTAGTCTTAGAGTGCTGTACGAGATTGCGCGTGATAGATATAGCAGCAGTATTATCAATGTGAATAGGAGTCATAGAAAGAAGTAACCTGTAGTCACGCAGTTGATGCTGTATCCATAGAACCTGAGAGCAGCAACTCACAGCAGCAACGTACTCAGCTTCCGCAGTGGAGAGAGAAACTGTAGTCTGTTTCTTGCACTGCCACGAAACTAGTCCAGATCCTAGGAATTGACATCCACCAGTGGTTGACTTCTTGTCGATGCTGCAGCCGCCATGATCTGAATCCGAATAGGCAGAAAGAGCGAAGGATTTCTCATTTGAATACCATAGACCAAGATTGGGTCTATGTTTGAGATAACCAAAGATTCGCTTTACAGCCCTCATATGAGACACCTTTGGTTTGGCTTGAAAGCGAGAGCATACGGATACCGCAAAGACAATATCCGGTCGAGAAGCAGTCAAGTACATCAAAGAACCTATCATTGATCGATAGTCCTTTTCTTTGCAATCTTCTTCATCCTCAGCAAGTCGGAGATTGTGATTAAGCTCGATGGGAGTCCCATAGGTTTTACAATTGAGCAGATCATATCGAGTCAACATGTCTTTGACATACTTTGACTGATGAATATAAATACCTTTTGGAGACTGCTCAACTTGTACACCTAAAAAGAATTTGAGCTCCCCCATCGCACTCATCTCAAACTCAGATTTCATGATCTCCTCAAAGTGCTTGCACATCGCTTCATTTGTAGAGCCAAAAATAATGTCGTCCACATACACCTGCACGAGTAGCATATCCTCTCGATCGCCAGTCCGTTCTTTGCGAATGAACAGAGTACTGTCGATATTTCCACGAACAAATCCATGCTTAACTAAATGAGTAGTTAACCTCTCGTACCATAATCGCGGGGCTTGATGAAGACCATATAACGCCTTGTTTAACTTGTAGACGTATTCTGGATGCTCAGGGTCTTCAAAGCCAGGAGGCTGTTTCACGTAGACATCAGTGTCCACTTTCCCATATAAAAATGCGCTCTTGACATCAAGTTGGTGAACGTGAAACTCTTTGTAAGACGCAAATGAGAGAAAGATCAGAATGGACTTAAGTCTTGCCACAGGAGCGAAGACTTCATCATAATCCAAGCCCTCAATCTGACTAAATCCTTGAACGACCAATCGGGCTTTATTCCGAATTACAATACCCCTATCATCCATCTTATTGCGAAACACCCATCGAGTGCCAGTTAAATGAGCACCTTTGGGTAATGGAACTATATCCCACACGTGTAGCTTGTTGAACTGCTGCAACTCTTCTTGCATAGCCTCGACCCAAGATGGATCTTTTAAGGCTTCATCAACTTTCTTCGGTTCAATTTGGGATAAATGACAGGAATTTATCCGGGCGACCAAATTCAACATTTCCTGATTTGGATTTTGCTGCACTTGGTGCCTTGTTCGAACAGCAGCATCAGGATCACCGATAATGTTATCAATGGGGTGATCCCTGTGTACACGTGTGACTGGGATTCGATCGGGTGCAAGTACTAACTCCAAATTATTCATGTCCCCTTCAGTGACGGGAACAGTGTTAGTTGCAGGAACAGTAGGACTTTCTGGTTGCACAGGAGGTTCCGTATCATCTTTATTAGAGAAAAGATGAGAGTGGACCATTTCATCTTTCTCGTCTTCCTCCAATGATGGCATGTTGGGATCATCAGGATATTCTGTTGTATTAGTTGTTCCTGAAGTCGAAGGAATATCCAAAGGTGGAACCATGGGCGATGATGTGGATGAAATAGGTAGTGGTGTGGGTGTAGGAGTAGGTGTTGGAGGTGGTGTAGTGGGTGTTGGTGTAGGTGGAGATGCTGGTTTTAATGTAGAAGTGTCTTGACACAAACTTATACCATGAAGTAGAGTGACTATCTCATCCTCATCATCATGTCCTTCGGGTATATCAAACGAATTGAACACGTCCTTGTAATTAAATAACCATTCTGGACCAGTTCCTTGAGGAGGATCTGTGTATCGCAAGCATTTCACTTCAAAATGCTCTTCCACCTGGTGAGTTGATTTGATGTAGACTCGTTTATTCGGAAAGTTCACTGAATATCCAAGGAAGATCCCTTCAACTGCTTTAGCTCCAAACTTCGAGACTTTATCTTTGGAGATCATAATCAAACACGGACACCCGAAAGGTTCCAGAAACTGCAAAGTAGGCTTACGGTTGTTGAAGAGTTCATAGCATGTCTTATTCTTCTTCTTAACCGTGAGCACGCGATTCAAAACATAGCAAGCAATACTAACTGCTTCTGCCCAAAAGATTATAGGAAGCTTAGAATCGGCCAGCATAGTCCGAGCTGTCTCGATAATAGTCCTATTTTTACGCTCAGCAACTCCGTTCTGTTGAGGAGTTCGAGGGGCACTGAACTGATGGTCAATGCCTTTCGTGGCACAGTATAACTCAAGAGTAGAGTTCTTGAATTCAGTCCCATTGTCACTTCGCAGTCTTTTCACCTGTAAGTTGCATAAGTTTGCCAACTTATCTAACAGATACACCAGAATGTCTGGTGTTTCACTCTTTGCACCCAGAAAATACACCCATGAAAATCTCGAGTAGTCATCAGTGACTACTAAACAATAAGACTTTCCACCTATACTCTTAGTAGAAATAGGACCAAATAAGTCCATATGCAATAGCTCCAATGGTGCCGTAATGGAATTCACTAATTTCGGCTTGTGAGGTTTCTTAAGAAGTTTCCCTTTATGGCAGGCGACACAGTCATCTTTTAGCGCAAATGATTGTTTAGGGATTCCATTTACTAAATCATTATTTATCAAGAAGTTCATCTTACGAAAATGGATGTGTCCCATTCGTCGATGCCACAAAAGTGATTCCTTTTCTGAAGCCTTCGAAAGGAGACATGTATACTCATCTTTAGTCTCCACGGTTCGCATATTCATAACGTAGGTGTCGTTTCTCCGTGGCGCCCTTAAAAGCACCCATTCCTCGGGGATAACGAAACCCGGCTTCTAAATCACACACTCCGTCTTTGTGAACGCTGTTGTGTGATCCTTATCACATACTTGTGATACGCTTAGCAAGTTGTGGGTCAGTTGAGCCACATAATTCACATTCTCAAAGCTAACTTTCCCGTTAGTTAGCGTTCCTTTACCCGAAATGGTTCCTCCAGTATCTCCCGCAAATGCAACATGTCCTCCAGAATGTGGTTTAACATCCGTCAAAAGTGACACATCGCCTGTCATGTGTCGCGAACAGCCACTATCTACAAACCATTCACTGTCTTTAACGCGTTCTGACTGCTGCAACACATAAAGTAGGAGATTAGTGAGAAACGGTGACCCAAGCCTTGACAGACTTAGCTCGACCACAGTCATCAACAATAATCACATCAGATAAGACTTTATTTTTAAGTAAATTACATTTTTTATCTGATGTGTTATTATTGATGACACTAGAGTCCACAGTAGACTCTTTTCGTTTCCAAACCTTGGATGGTTCGGAATTTGGCTTTGAAGTAACGTCAGGCTCTCGTTTTGGCAAAGGTTTTTGCCCAACATTACTCGGTTTTACAGCAGGTATGGGAGAGACAGAGTAACGCCTAGGAGGAGATCTTGAAAAAGAATTTATGAACACAGATGTCCTAGGCATTTCTCTCCCGTAATTCTGATGAGACAATTTGAGACATTCACGAATTAGATGTCCTTGTCTCTTGCAATAAAAACATGCTCTAGTCTCAACAGCTGGTTGAGACTGAGGATTTATCACCGGAGATGAAGAAACGTTTCTAGAACATGCACATTTCATGCATGTCTTAGAAATTTCCTGTTTAGGTTGAGAGGTTGAAGTAGAAGGTTTATTTTGCAAAATCTTTACAGGTGACTGTAAAGTTTGAAATGTTGATTTTAAAACCTTAATTTTTTCTTTGTTAGGTTGAACCTTAATTTTAGGTTCAACTTTTGACACCTTTTCAGCTTTCACTTCAACATTCCTTTTAAACTCAGGATATTCCTCATCGGTAATATCCTCAATCTCAACAATCTCCTCATTACTAACTGGAGATTCACATTCCGATTTAACAAACTGAGGTGAGGGATACTCTGTCCGTTTAGTTTTCTCCTTCACCTGTTTGTTAACTTTATTACCCTTAGATTTAACCCCGTATAACAATGCATAGTCGACCGGAATCTCTTCGATGCCTTCCTTAACAGGCATAGGATAGTATTCAGTAGGAGGCGGGACTACATGATAACCTAGTCCCGTCTTTGTTTTGTGATCTGTCCTTTGCTTGTTAAGAATTTCATTAAAGGCAACAGTAGACGAGGAGGAACCTAGAATCTTATTTTTATATTTATCATATTCATCTTTAAGATCAGAATATTCCTTTCTCAAATGGTCTATTTCAACAAGATAACTATCAATAGCATCCTGTTGACTAAAAACTTTAGATTTATACCTAAGTGTGTCCTGTTGATAAGCCTCTATTTTCTTATCATACAATTGTTCATTTGCTTTTAGGTATCTGTTTGAGTCACTAAGTTTTTCGACCTTTTTCCTTAAGTCTATGTTATCTGCTTGAAAGCATCTTAAGGATTCAGTTAACTTAATGCATGACATACAGTTCAAAGGTTCTTCAGGTTCATTGCGTACCTCATTTGAAATGTGAGCCATGAGACACTGCTGATAATTCTCAGCATACATACTCCAATCTGTGCTTGTTGGCTCAAAAACAACAAGTGCATCTGCTGTTGCTTGCTTCACTTGATCCTTCTCCGGAGTTCTAGGAGCATCAGGCTTTGTGAAACCAGACGGAGGAACCTTAGGCTTCTCACATTCTCTCGCAAAGTGTCCCAGATTCTGACAATTGTAACATTTCACTTTGCTTTTATCAAAACCGAAGCTGGTTTTGCCATCTCCCTCCAAACTCTTGCGACCAGTTCGTTGCAAGAATTTCTGAACACGCCTGGATATCATAGCAATGTTCCAGTTCAAATCCATCTGCTCAAGATCGTCATCGTCAAGTTGAGCATAATCTTCTTTGGCCAGTTCGAAAGTAGCATTTGGTTGCGAAACCAAATCCTTATAAGAGCTTAGAAAGGCTGTATAAATGGCAGCCTGCTCTTGAATAGCAGGAGAGACAGAAGCCTGCTGTTGGGACCCCTGTGAGGATCCAGAAGCATATACTAGATGAGAAGCACCAGTTGAATACAATGGAGCTTGAAGTGGAGAGCTCGTAGAGGAGACAAAAGCCATTCCACCATAAGTCTTGCCAGTGTTGACTTTACCTCCATATAAAGACGGGTCTTGAACAAAACCGCCCGACTTACATTCTCTCTTCTTCATCTCCATCGCATGAGCTTGAAGAATACCAATTAGCTCATCCAGTTTCATGGTAGCTAATTCTTGACTTTCCTTAAGCAGTTGTACCTTAACATCCCACGAACTAGGCAAAACATCCAAAAGTTTCTTATTTACCTCAAGCGGAGGAAAATTATACCCTCCCTCTGTCAACTCACTCACCAACTATGAGTATCTAGTAAAAACTCCAGACGCCGTTTCATTTGGTAGAGAATCAAACATATCATACTATTTCTTTATCAATTCTAGCTTAGCTGCTTTATGTCTTTGATTTCCACCACACCTAGTTTCAATAGCCTTCCAAAGTTCGTATGCGGTGTCATGTGATTTGAACAGTCTTAATACGTCTTTGGTTAGGCACATACAAATAGCCGCATGTGCCTTTTTCTCAGTATCATAGTCTTTCTTTTCTTCCGGAGTCATAGATTTGTAGAGCTTGTTCGGAGCAAGATGAGGAAAGATTCCTTCGGCTAAGGGAGCTACATATTTTTCTTTCAGTGGACCCCATAGCTCTGGACAATGGAAGTTTATATACTGTTCAAATCGATCACGCCAATATGCGTAATCCATGTCAGCTGAAAACAACAGAGGTTTATTATTAGAACCAACATCGTGATTCTGTTTTAACATATCCCTAATTCCTCTGATGTCTTCTTTGTCAGCAAAACCAGCCATTGAAGATATACCTGAAGCTTCACTAAAAACAAAAGCTTGAAAAATATTAGTACTGAAGGTGTCACTTAGTAAGTGACGCACTGAAGTGTCGCAACGACTAACGTCACTAGGTAAGTGACGCTATCGAGTGACGGATGAAGTGACTGATGACACTTTAAGTAACTGTCGCTCAATCAGACGAGTGACGCACTCAAGTGACGTACTTGAGTGACGTGCTAAAACAAAGGGCGTCACTAGTAAAAGTGACGCGGTAAATCAAACAGGCGTCACTAACAGAAGTGACGCTTGAGGGTCAAGTGACGTGCAACAGTGACGCATGTAAGTGACGGTGTATTAAAGGGAACGACACTCAAGTTAAGTGTCGTATAAACAGCAAATGACGCTTTAAGTGACGCGTTCAAGTGACGGTATAACCCTAATTTGGGATTAGGTAGTGCCGCAGTAAGTGACGCGTCCAAGTGACGGATCGAGTTTCGCAAAACGGCTGCAAAATCCCAAAACCCTAAAAATATCGAACTTTCGTAAACCAAACGAAAATTCCTTGAACCCTAATGGACGAAACCTGTAAATGTTGAAGAATATCGACTGTAATTCACCTTAGCACCTCAAAATCCGTATGTAATCTTGATTAATTGATTCAAACAAACCGAAATCAACCCAAAACACCTTCTAAACGTCAATATTATCACCTAAAGGCTCTGATACCAGTTAAGAGTGCCCTTTGACGTGGATCTAGATGACAATTGACCACAATTGACAGGCGGAATCAATCAATTGCGTGTATTACCAATAAACACAAATCGAAACAAATATGATTAACAATGTAAACGAAGTAATCAGCTTGTATATATGAATTAGGAATGATTACAATGTTGCTTAGTCGACAAATAGTGCTAGGGTTTCGTCAACCCTAGCCAAAAACCCGTAGGTTTGTATTTATACTAAAATTCAGCCGACATGCGTCACTTGTGGAAGTGTCGCATGTGGCCGCCTTCATGCGTCACTTACCTAAGTGACGCTATGCGTCACTAAGGTAAGTGACGCCTAACCTAAAACATAAGTGTCGCATATAACTAAAACAATATATTTCACTATACAACTAAACGACACTTATTACAACTCGATAGACCAACTAACAGACACCTAATATGCATCAACAATACCGAATTATTCTCATCAAACTTCCAGCTTTTTATCAAACCCGTGTAATCAGTTCTGACTTTGTAGAATTTACACGTAACTGGTACCTCAGCTATAGGTTTAAGCACTATGTCAGGCTTTATCATTGAAGATTGAGCTGTAGAAGCTGATTGCTCATTGGTCTCTGTCTCAGAATCATGACCTAATTCATCTTCTGAAGAATCCGATTCGATAATAGGAGCATCATCGTAACATTCATCACTTTGAAGCTGCTCCCCCTCAACCTCAACTTCATCATTTCCTTCAAAGAAATAATCCTCTGCCACTGGATCATTTATAACATCTTCCTCAGGTATCGATGTATTTTCATTTATCATACTTTGAAGAAATGTAAGATCTACATATGAATAATCCATAGCAATCGGTCTTGCCTGACCCTGAACCTCAACGAAGTAATCCAAAGATATGTTTTCATTAATAGTAGAAGGAAGTACATTTTCTGGTTCCGGGGAAGGAGTTACATTTGTTTCTAACTCACTAGGACCTACCTCCCCCGAAACATTTGTAACAGATTCCAGCTCTAACAACCTAGATGACAGATTCGTCACTTGAAGCTGTAGAGTGTCAACCGTAGCAGCTTTAGCTTCCAATTCCTTGATCTGAGACGCTTGAGCTTCAATAATAGCCTTCTGATCATCAAACCTTTTTGCCAAAAGCTCCATCTGAGCCAAAACCATCTGAAGAGACGGCATGTCAGACGGTGGTGGTGGTTGTTGTCGTTGAGATGTTGGTTCCTCAATGACCACTGTCGTCCGCTGGCATCTACGGAGAGGTAAATCGGCATAAGAGGGTGAAGACCCAGCAGGACGTTTGCCAAGATTCCTCGGGACATGGACCCTGCCAGCAGAGATCCGTCTCAGTATACGCTTAAAGCGTCGAGGATCGGCAAGCTGAATACCGTCAAAAGCAGATTGTGGTGGCACATCACCCTCAGAATCGGGTGGTGTGGGCCCACCGTCATCAGAATCGGCCTCAACCCGAACAACACGATCGATATCCTCTAAGTCTTGAGCGATATCGGTATCAACTAAGTCGTCCTCGTTGACCGGAGGCACGACATCATCCAAAAAGCCATGATCGCGCGGCGCAACGTAGTTTTCGTTCACTATGTGCCCTAAGAGTTCGCGATCAGCCAAAACCGGCTCGCCCTTTGGCGCGAGCTTGCAGTCATTGAAGACTCGCAAAAGCATAGGCGTCGGTACCAGAAGAGACCTCTGATCCGGTGCAATCTCGAGGTTGAGATCATTCAGTAACAGCTGCACAAACCTCGGATACTGCAGCCATTTATCCTTACCAGCTCGAATATTTTCCACCATGTTGCCAAAAATATAACCGCTGAAATTGTACGATTTGTTGTAGATGAGGGCCAACATGAGAGATAAAGTAAGATGACTCGCAGCGTCATATCCCCCCTTCCTCGGAGATAAACAAACGATCACAATATGACACAGATACCTCCAAACCCGGCAGAGGTACTGTTTCCTAAAATCGGAGAGCTGGTTTGCCGGATAACCCATCCTCTGAAGTCCCCCATAGATAAATGTAGTTGGGAAGATGGTGGGCATTTTAGAGTTGTCGGTAAACTGGAGAACTCGACGAATAGAATTCTCTGTGATCTCAATTTCCTCACCGAACATTGTTGATACAATTCGGGGAACATCACCCTGAACCCTGATCACTGCATGATCATAGAACTCCTCGATTTGGTTCATGTAAACCGGAGTCGATGCAGTAATCGCATAATGAATCCTTGACCTGAGTAGGAACTCGATCATTGGCCTAAAAGGCGCCAAATTTGCATGCGTAGACTCTAGAAAAGCCGTAATGTTGTGTCGGGTCTTGGTACGACGGTAATAGTTCTGTAGCTCAGCCATCTGTAAGCTAAAATACAAAGAAAAATAAACGAAATCGTTATAGAGTTAGCCCGAACACAGATGGGTTAAAAAACGAATTTTGACTTTAGGCGTCACTTATGGTAAGTGACGCATGGCCACTACCGTCACTAAGGAAGTGTCGTAGTATACAGTATGTAAAAATAAAATTAAAGTATAGCGTCACTTAGGGTAAGTGACGCTATCAAGCGTCACTGATGTAAGTGACGTTTGTATTTAGTGATTAACAGTATACGACACTTAAGAAGTGACGGGTGAAGAACATGCGACAGTTATCATAGTGACGGTATCCTAAGGGAGTCACTTAAGAAGTGACGGTATAAGTGACGTATAGCAATAGGCGTCACTTAGACAGTCACTTGGGGAAGTGATGCATTTAGAGGCGTCACTAGGATGAGTGACGGTCTTAACAATTAAAGCAAGTATATGCGTCACTACACGAGTCACTTAAGAAGTGACGCAAAAGAAAGCGTCACTTATTAAGTGACGGTATGGGCTTTCAAAATTACCAAATAGCGTCACTTGAGGTAAGTGACGCACGAAGTGACGCAACGATGAAGATCATCGTGTCACTGTTCATACCCAGATTTCAAAATTGGGGTTTTGCAAAATCAAAGTTAACAGGTTATGCGCAATGTAAAAACGAATGGTACACACCCTTTATTACACGAAAACATTATCAAACAAGCATTTAATCGATCGATTTTCAAAGTGAAACCCCAACCGTAACCCTAACTCAAATTTACAGCATGAATAATGAACGATAAAGGTTAAGGTTAGTACCAAATAGATCGTAGGAATGAGGGGAACAAAGATATATCAATGGAATGCACGTACGAGCCGTAGAAATCACGAACGCAATCAAGAAAAATCGCACAGTGGAAGTGACGCAGAGACAGTATGAGTGTCGGTGTGTTAGTGCAAGTGACGGTATAAGTATTTGAAAAGTGGTGAGGTTGAGTGTCGTGGGGAGGAGTATTTATACACCGACCCTAGTATGCGTCACTCAACCCGGCACTTAAGGCGTGGCTTACCCCGACACTTACTGCGTCACTTAGTAAGTGACGCAATAGCGTATGCGTCACTGGTAGCGTCACTTATGAAAGTGACGCGCAGTTCACTTTTAGTGAAAAAGTTGCGATTTCATCGATTTTCGCGTTGTGAATTCGGTACTCAAATTGGAAAATGTAACTGTAACTTGGATAATAACTAAAATTACACTAACTTAGATAAAATAAAAAGACATACAAGAATGTAAATTTACAACTAGAAAAATTAACACATTCTTTTTGGTGACGGAGTTGATATAATCTGGTTAGGGATCATATCGGAATAACATGCATTTATTAGGAACATTAAGTGTTATTTCGATCATCAGTATATTTGTCCTCTTTAAATTTACTTGACATACTAAAAACACTTTTTATAAAAATTATTTCAAAAACGATTATTAGTATGTTTATTCACTTAAACATGTTATACTCACATCTAGGAGGTATTTTATTATTGTTGGTATGTGCATTTCGCTGTAGTTCCCACCATAGATATACATCTTAACTTAAGACATAGGCCATGTTTCCATTTAGAGATAGAATATAAGAAAATCAATTTTAAGAATCAAGTCAGCGGTGACAGGTCTGTACTTACGTACAACAGAGCGACATAGCTTGATTCAGGTTTAAGCAAAACCAGACTTGGTCAAACCATTTTGGCGACCTTGTAAGGTATCTTATTTTGAAAGACTTTGCAAGTACTTTGACTTGTGTTTGCTTAAGTTTAAAGTATATATTAATATAAGTCAGGTCTATACTTACGTATAACAGAGGAAACTATCAATATATACCCCCAAATGATATCAAATAAACATCTTTCACGAAAGCATGTCTAGTATAAGTAAGAAATTAAGACTTTTGTCATACATCTAATGATGTTATACCACTTGAAATAGACAATTAATGATTAAGCTTCTTAAGACTTCCCAAAGAGTTTTGCATACCATGCCTACTAATATATCGTATGAAGAAGACAATGTTTATAAAAACTGTTTTCAATATGTCAGATAAATCTACTGACACATCCAAGATAAACCTTAACTTTCCATGTTTATGCATGTCACCCGATGTACTATCATATCCCAAGTTGTTTACAGACACAACTTCAACGTCTATTTTTAAAATGTAGCAACCTTGCATTTCTTTAATACTATAAAGTATAAAGAGTGGCAGTTGCGTTGGTTGCATTTTTTTTTTTTAATAAAACATTACTTTAAAAACAATCCAAGTCACGAATTACTTTTTAGCGACAAAGAATCTTAAACCAATCATGTTGATTAGTTCGTCAAATCGAGTACGCGTAAAGGCTTTAGTGAAAAGGTCTGCATTCTGCTTTAAGGTGTCTATTTGGACTAGGTCTATCAGGTGTTTTTCATAGCAATCCCGTATAAAGTGGAACCTAAGTTCAATGTGTTAAGTCTTAGAGTGTTGTACGGGATTGCGTGTGATAGAAATGGCAGCAGTATTATCAATGTGAATAGGAGTCATAGAAAGAAGTAAGCCGTAATCACGCAGTTGATGCTGTATCCATAGAACCTGAGAGCAGCAACTCGCAGCAGCAACGTACTCAGCTTCTGCAGTTGAAAGAGAAACTGTAGTCTGTTTCTTGCACTGCCACGATACTCGTCGAGTTCCTAGCAATTGACATCCACCAGTGGTTGACTTCTTGTCTATGCTGCAGCCGCCATGATCTGAATCCGAATAGGCAGAAAGAGCGAAGGATTTCTCATTTGAATACCATAGACCAAGATTGGGTCTATGTTTGAGATAACCAAAGATTCGCTTTACTGCCCTCATATGAGACACCTTTGGTTTGGCTTGAAAGCGAGAGCATACGGATACCGCAAACACAATATCCGGTTGAGAAGCAGTCAAGTACATCAAAGAACCTATCATTGATCGATAGTCCTTTTCTTTGCAATCTTCTTCATCTTCAGCAAGTCTGAGATTGTGATTAAGCTCGATGGGAGTCCCATAGGTTTTACAATTGAGCAGATCATATCGAGTCAACATGTCTTTGACATACTTTGACTGATGAATATAAATACCTTTTGGAGACTGCTCAACTTGTACACCTAAAAAGAATTTGAGCTCCCCCATCGCACTCATCTCAAACTCATATTTCATGATCTCCTCAAAGTGCTTGCACATCGCTTCATATGTAGAGCCAAAAATAATGTCGTCCACATACACCTGCACGAGTAGCATATCCTCTCGATCGCCAGTCCGTTCTTTGCGAATGAACAGAGTACTGTCGATATTCCCACGAACAAATCCATGCTTAACTAAATGAGTAGTAAGTCTCTCATACCATAATCGCGGGGCTTGATGAAGACCATATAACGCCTTGTTTAACTTGCAGACGTATTCTGGATGCTCAGGGTCTTCAAAGCCAGGAGGCTGTTTCACGTAGACATCAGTGTCCACTTTCCCATATAAAAATGCGCTCTTAACATCGAGTTGGTGAACGCGAAATTCTTTGTAAGACGCAAATGAAAGGAAGATCCGAATGGACTCAAGTCTTGCCACAGGAGCGAAGACTTCATCATAATCCAAGCCCTCGATCTGACTGAATCCTTGAACGACCAATCGGGCTTTATTCCGAATTACAATACCTCTATCATCCATCTTATTGCGAAACACCCATCGAGTGCCAGTTAAATGAGCACCTTTGGGTAAAGGAACTATATCCCACACGTGCAGCTTGTTGAACTGTTGTAACTCTTCTTGCATAGCCTCGACCCAAGATGGATCTTTTAAGGCCTCATCAACTTTCTTTGGTTCAATTTGGGATAAATGACAGGAATTTATCCGGGCGACCAAATTCAACATTTCTTGATTCGGATTTTGCTGCACTTGGTGCCTTGTTTGAACAGCAGCATCAGGATCACCGATGATGTTATTGATGGGGTGATCCCTGTGTACACGTGTGAATGAGATTCGATCGGGTGCAAGTACTAACTCCAAATTATTCATGTCCCCTTCAGTGACGGGAACAGTGTTAGTTGAAGGAGCAGTAGTACTTTCAGGTTGCACAGGAGGTTCCGTATCATCTTCATTACAGAACAGGTGAGAATGGACCATTTCTTCTTCCTCGTCTTCTTCTAATGGTGGCATGTTGGGATCATCTGGATGTTCTGTTGAGTTAGTCATTCCTGAAGTCGAAGGAACATCTGAAAGTGGAACAGTAGACGATGGTGTGGATGTAGTAGGTGTTGGAGGTGATGGAGTGGGTGGAGATGCTGGTTTTAATGTAGAAGTATCTTGACACAGACTTATACCATGAAGCAAAGTAACTATCTCATCCTCGTCATCATCATGTCCTTCGGGTATGTCGAACGAATTGAACACGTCCTTGTAATTAAATAACCATTCAGGACCTGTTCCTTGAGGAGGATCTGTATATCGCAAGCATTTCACCTCAAAATGCTCTTCCACCTGGTGAGTTGATTTGATGTAGACTCGTTTATTCGGAGAGTTGACTGAATATCCCAGGAAGATCCCTTCAACTGCGTTAGCTCCAAACTTCGAGACCTTGTCTTTGGAGACCATAATCAAACACGGACACCCGAAAGGTTCCAGAAACTGCAAAGTGGGCTTACGGTTGTTGAAGAGTTCATAACATGTCTTATTCTTCTTCTTAACCGTGAGCACGCGGTTCAAAACATAGCAAGCAGTACTGACTGCTTCTGCCCAAAAGATTATAGGAAGCTTAGAATCGGCCAGCATAGTCCGAGCTGTCTCGATAATAGTCCTATTTTTACGCTCAGCAACTCCGTTCTGTTGAGGAGTTCGAGGGGCACTGAACTGATGGTCAATGCCTTTCGTGGCACAGTATAACTCAAGAGTAGAGTTCTTGAATTCAGTCCCGTTGTCACTTCGCAGTCTTTTCACCTTTAAGTTGCATAAGTTTGCCAACTTATCTAACAGATACACCAGAATGGCTGGTGTTTCACTCTTCGCACCCAGAAAATACACCCATGAAAATCTCGAGTAGTCATCGGTGACTACTAAGCAATAAGATTTTCCACCGATGCTCTTGGTAGAAATAGGACCAAATAAGTCCATATGCAATAACTCCAATGGTGCCGCAATGGAATTCACTAATTTTGGCTTGTGGGGTTTCTTATGAAGTTTCCCTTTATGGCAGGCGACGCAGTCATGTTTTAGCGCGAATGACTGTTTAGGGACTCCATTTACCAAATCATTGTTTATCATGAAGTTCATCTTACGAAAATGGATGTGTCCCATTCGTCGATGCCACAATAGTGATTCCTTTTCTGAAGCCTTCGAAAGGAGACATGTATGCTCATCTTTAGTCTCCACGGTTCGCATATTCATAACGTAGGTGTCGTTTCTCCGTGGTGCCCTTAAAAGCACCCATTCCTCGGGGATAACGAAACCCGGCTTCAAGATCACACATTCCGTCTTTGTGAACGCTGTTGTATAGTCCTTATCACATACTTGTGAAACGCTCAGCAAGTTGTGAGTCAGTTGAGCCACATAGTTCACATTCTCAAAGCTAACTTTCCCGTTAGTTAGCGTTCCTCTACCCGAAATTGTTCCTCCCGTATCTCCAGCAAATGCAACGTGTCCTCCAGAATGTGGTTTAACATCCGTCAAAAGGGACACATCGCCCGTCATGTGTCGTGAACAGCCACTATCTACAAACCATTCACTGTATTTAACGCGTTCTGACTGCTGCAACACATAAAGTAGGAGATTAGTGAGAAACGGTGACCCAAGCCTTTACAGACTTAGGTCAACCACAGTCATCAACAATAATCACATCAGATAAGACTTTATTTTTAAACAAATCAGATTTTGTATCTGATGTGTTATTATTGATGACACTAGAGTCCACAGTAGACTCTTTTCTTTTCCAAACCTTGGATGGTTCGGAATTCGGCTTTGGAGTAATGTCAGGCTCTTGTTTTGGCAAAGGTTTTTGCCCAACATTACTCGGTTTTACAGCAGGTACGGGAGAGACAGAATAACGCCTAGGAGGAGATCTTGAAAAAGAATTTCTGAAAACAGATGTCCTAGGCATTTCTCTCCCGTAATTCTGATGAGACAATTTGGGACATTCACGAATTAGATGTCCTTGTCTCTTGCAGTAAAAACATGCTCTAGTCTCAACAGCTGGTTGAGGCTGAGGATTTATCACCGGGGTTGAAGAAACGTTTCTAGAACATGCACATTTCGTGCACGTCTTAGAAGTTTCCTGTTTAGGTTGAGAGGTTGAAGTAGAAGGTTTATTTTGCAAAATCTTTACAGGTGACTGTAAAGTTTGAGATTTTGATTTTAAAACCTTAATTTTTTCTTTGTTAGGTTGAACCTTAATTGTAGGTTCAACCTTTGACACCTTTTCAGCTTTTACTTCAACATTCTTTTTAAACTCAGGATACTCCTCATTGGTAATATCCTCAATCTCAACTATCTCCTCATTATTAACTGGAGATTCACATTTCGATTTAACAAACTGAGGTGACGGATACTCTGTCCGTTTAGTTTTCTCCTTCACCTGTTTGTTAACCTTATCAACCTTAGATTTAACCCCGTATAACAATGCATAGTCAACCGGAATCTCTTCAGTGCCTTCCCTAACAGGCATAGGACAGTATTCAGTAGGGGGCGGGACTACATTATAACCTAGTCCCGTCTTCGTTTTGTGATCGGTCCTTTGCTTGTTTGGAATTTCATTAAAGGCAACAGTAGACGAAGAGGAACCTAGAATCTTACTCTTATATTTGTCATATTCATCTTTAAGATCAGAATGTTCCTTTCTCAAACGGTCTATTTTAACAAGATAACTATCAATAGCATCCTATTGACTAAAAACTTTAGATTTATACCTAAGCGTGTCCTGTTGATAAGCCTCTATTTTCTTATCATACAATTGTTCATTTGCTTTTAGGTATCTGTTTGAGTCACTAAGTTTTTCGACCTTTTTCCTTAAGTCTACGTTGTCTACTTGAAAGCACCTTAAGGATTCAGTTAACTTAATGCATGACATACAGTTCAAAGGTTCTTCAGGTTCATTGCGTACCTCATTTGAAATGTGAGCTATGAGACACTGCTGATAATTCTCAGCATACATACTCCAATCTGTGCTGGTTGGCTCAAAAACAACAAGTGCATCAGCTGTTGCTTGCTTCACTTGATCCTTCTCAGGAGTTCTGGGAGCATTAGGCTTTGTGAAACCAGACGGAGGAACCTTAGGCTTCTCACATTCTCTCGCAAAGTGTCCCAGATTTTGACAATTGTAACATCACACTTTGCTTTTATCAAAACCGAAGCTGGTTTTGCCATCTCCCTCCAAACTCTTGCGACCAGTTCGTTGCAAGAATTTCTGAACACGCCTGGATATCATAGCAATGTTCCAGTTTAAATCCATCTGCTCAAGATCATCATCGTCAAGTTGAGCATAATCCTCTTTGGCCAGTTCCAAAGTAGCATTTGGTTGCGAAACCAAATCCTTATAAGAGCTTAGAAAGGTTGTATAGATAGCAGCCTGCTCTTGAATAGTAGGAGAGACAGAAACCTGCTGTTGTGACCCCTGTGAGGGTCCAGAAGCATATACTGGATGAGAAGCACCAGTAGAATACAATGGAGCTTGAAGTGGAGAGCTCGTAGAAGAGACAAAAGCCATTCCACCATAAGTCTTGCCGGTGCTGACTTTACCTCCATATAAGGACGGGTCTTGAACAAAACCGCCCGACTTGCATTCTCTCTTCTTCATCTCCATCGCATGAGCTTGAAGAATACCAATTAGCTCATCCAGTTTCATGGTAGCTAATTCTTGACTTTCCTTAAGAAGTTGTACCTTAACATCCCACGAACTAGGCAAGACATCCAAAAGCTTCTTATTCACTTCAAGTGGAGGAAAATTATAACCTCCCTCTGTCAACTCACTCACCAACTGTGAGTATCTAGTAAAAACTCCAGAAGCCGTTTCATTTGGTAGAGAATCAAACAGATCATACTGTTTCTTTATCAGTTCTAGCTTAGCTTCTTTATATCTTTGATTTCCACCACATCTAGTTTCGATAGCTTTCCAAAGTTCGTATGTGGTGTCATGTGATTTGAACAGTCTTAATACGTCTTTGGTTAGGCACATACAAATAGCCGCATGTGCCTTTTTCTCAGTATCATAGTCTTTCTTTTCTTCCGGAGTCATAGATTTGTAGAACTTGTTCGGAGCAATATGGGGAAAGATTCCTTCGGCTAGGGGAGGTACATATCTTTCCTTGAGTGGACCCTATAACTCTGGACAGTGAAAGTTTATATACTGTTCAAATCGATCACGCCAATATGCGTAATCCATGTCAGCCGAAAACAGAGGAAGTTTATTATTAGAACCAACATCGTGATTCTGTTTTAACATATCCCTAATTCCTCTGATATCTTCTTTATCAGCAACACCAGCCATTGAAGATATACCTGAAACTTCACTCAAAAACAAAAGCTTGAAAACTTGTTAGTATCAAAAGGCGTCACTTAGTAAGTGACGCACGACTAGCGGCACTTGGTAAGTGACGCTATCGAGTGACGGATGAAGTAACTGATGACACTATAAGTAAGTGTCGCTCAATCAGACAAGTGACGCACTCAAGTGACGTACTTGAGTGACGTATTAAAACAAATAGGCGTCACTAGTAAAAGTGACGCAGTAAATCAAAAGGCGTCACTAACAGAAGTGACGCTTGATAGTCAAGTGACGTGCAACAGTGACGCACGTAAGTGACGGTGGATTAAAGTTAACGGCACTTAAGTTAAGTGTCGTATAAACCTCAAATGACGCTTCAAAGTGACGCATTCAAGTGACGGTATAACCCTAATTTGGGATTAGGTAGTGCCGCTGTAAGTGACGCGTCCAAGTGACGGATCGAGTGTCGCAAAACGGCTGCAAAATCCCAAAACCCTAAAAAATCGAACTTTCATAAACCTAACGAAAATTCCTTGAACCCTAATGGACGAAACATGTAAATGATGAAGAATATCGACTGTATTTCACCTTAGCAACCCAAAATCCGTATGTAATCTCGATTCTTGATTCAAACAAAACCGAAATCAACCCAAAACACCTTCTAAACGTCAATATTATCACCTAAAGGCTCTGATACCAGTTGAGAGTGCCCCTTGCTTAGGATCTAGATGACAATTGACTACAATTGAAAGGTGAAATCAATCAATTGCGTGTATTACTGATGAACACAAACCGAAACAAATGTAATTAACAAAGTAAACGAAGATATCAGCTTGTATTATGAATTGGGAACGATTACAGAGAGATTTAGTCGACAAATGGTGCTAGGGTTTCGTCAACCCTAGCCGGAAACCCGTAGGTTTGTATTTATACTAAAAGTCAGCCGACATGCGTCACTTGTGGAAGTGTCGCATGTGGCCGCCTTCATGCGTCACTTACCTAAGTGACGCTATGCGTCACTAAGGCAAGTGACGCCTAACCTAAAACTTAAGTGTCGCATATAACAAAAACTATATATTTCACTATACAACTAACGACACTTAATACAACTCGATAGACCAACTGACAGACAACCTAATATGCATCAACAGCCTCCCAGACTTCCTTTGCAGTCTTACATCCCACGACTTGTAGTATTACGTCTTCGGTCAATGCTTGATATAGATAGGAAATCGTTGCCTTATCCTTTTTCTCATCTGGTTGCGTACCGTCCTTTGGTTCTATCATCTCCCATAACCCATTTGCCCCAAGTATTATTTTAATTTGAATGGCCTAAATGGTGTAATTTGCTGGTTTTAAAACGTGGCATTGGTAATGAGAGATTGGTGTAACGGTTTTTTGTGTCACTAAGGCGCTGTTAAGGTCTTCGGCAGCAGGCATGGTTTCTATTCGTATGATTTTCACTTTCTAAAGTTTGGGGCTTTCCTAATAGTATAGACTATAAATTTATACTACTAGTATAATTGAAATCCAAAGATAAATTAAAATTTCAAGCCTGAATGTCGTCGGTATTCAACTTTTGTAAAATCGTGTTGTTTCTAATAAACACCAAAAATATGTTTTGGCTTATCCTTTTGTGTCGGTCTTTCACGTACGCCGCTTCCCACAAAAGTTTCCTCCTTATTTTTTTTTCAAAAATCCAAGAAGTGTTATAACCCAATTAAAAGTAATTTGCCCAATAAAAGATCTGTCTTTTCTTTTGTTAAGCCCAATATATATTGTTGTCAACCCAATATTAAAGCCCAACAAAGACTTCTCTTTTAATTTAGCCCAGACCAAAAAATCCTGCGTTGTTCCCTGATACGTCGCTTCTGATATGGCGATATGCAGAGTTCTTCTTCTTCCCCAAATCAAAATGGAAATCAAACGAAACCCTTGCGATTACTCAATCGGTTTCTTCCTTTTGTGTCGGTTATTAAAACCTGCAACCCACAAAAGTTCTTCCCCAAATCAAAACCCTAATTTCTCCACTGATTTCGATTGGGTGTAATGGATTCTTCCTTCAATCGGTTCTTCCTCCTTATTCTTAAAGAGTATGATTGAAGTCTCGTTGCCCTCTGCAACTTCCGCCGCTGTTTGTCGATTCCGGTTGGGCACCACCGTGAACGGCGTTCTTCCGATCTTATTTCAAGTAAGTTTCTTTTTCTTTTTTTTCTGTTACCGTGTTCCACCACCGTAGAATTTCCGGTTGGTGTTCTTTGGTTCCGGTCACAGTTTTGGAATCAAGGGCCTGATGCTCTGATACCAATTGTTGTCCTTGATCGTGGATTCACAAAGAAACAAGAATTTACTGAAATGATATCGTATATTGATTGATATGAAATATGTTTACAGACACTTGTATTTATATACATCTAACCGAACCATCGTGACTGTTTGAAAAGTCATGCCTATTCGTATCGTGACTTTTCACCAACAGTCATACCCGTTCGTTAGTAACTTCCTGTAATCGACTAATCAGTTAATAACTATTCCTGACACACTAAACCCTTAGGCAATACAAATATTACATAATATACTAAATACTTAATAACATTCGAGCAATGAACAGGATTAAGTCCACAGTGTTAATCGTTGCAACTATCTTTTCAAACAAAAAAACAAATGGAGATGAAGAAGAAAAATCACATTAAATTATATTGAAGAATAAGGCACATGAATTTTGGGTGGTGGAATTGATGAACACCCATCACGATCAGAGAAAAAACGATGAGAATAAGGAGCACCTAGGGTTTCGATTATATCAATATATTAAATGGATTTGTCTTAGGTGGTTTTTCACTTTTGGGTTTATCTAATTTTATTAAATAAATATTTGTTGATTTGTTGATTGATATTATCTCTTCTTTATGTACTACGTATTATATTAGAGGTATTATTTTCAATTAGTTTTATTATTTAATTAATATTAATATTAATATTTAACTTTAACATTATATTTTAGTAGGTTTAGGGGGTTAAGTGTTATTATGAAGATTAAATCTAAATCATCGAATCAATATGAAAAAATTAATTAAGGGTTGGAGTTACTCTAAGTTATTCGGCTTTAAGTATGTTATATTATGTTATAGATGTTATAGATAGATATATATGAAAAAAAGGGAAAAAAAATTATTCTAATAAAAATATTTGTTGTTGACTTGTTGCTCCAATAACTAACATTTCTTTTTTTAAATTGTTATTATCATTATTTATTTTTTTCAAAAACTAACATTATTTAGTTAATGTAATATTTTTAGTTTTAAATAAGTAAGTGTTTTATGTAATTTAGTAGTTTAAGTAAAAATAAATTATGTGTGGGGTTCAAAAAAAATTGAAGTGTTCATTGATGACAGTAAAATGTTCAGTAGTTATTCAAGTTTGTGTTCTATTGATGTGGCGTTGATGTCGAACAAATTGAAATGTCCAGTGATGGGAGTGGTCTTAGAAGATGTTGTAAGAAAAAGATGCATGGGTTGTGGGCACGCTTATATATATATATATATATATATATATATATATATATATATATATATATATATATATAACGTAAGATAAATAACTCATCACATAACTCACATACTTGGAACAAAACACCAAACATAAAAAGCCATGAATATTATTGCTATTCAAACATTGGCAATACTTTTAATGCTCTCGTTTACAACATCTGATGCTAATACCACTTCACCTCCAGAAACCTACACCCTTCGAAGAGCTGTTACCAGCAAGTTATCAGCAGCAACAAAGCCAGGCTGCGAAAGTCAATGTGGAGACTTAATTGTTCCCTACCCTTTCGGCATTGGTATGGACTCAAAGTGTTCTTTAGGACGTGGGTTTGACGTCTACTGCAACACTTCTTTCAACCCTCCAAAAGGCTATTTTACAAAAACAAATTACATATGGATCAAAGAGATATCTGATTCTACACTCCGGACATCCACTATGGTGGCTTGGAAATGCTATTCAGAAAATAACGCACTTTTACAATATCAAAATGGCTTCACAAATTACACCAATTCGCCATTCACTTTGTCAAAAGAAAATAAGTTTACAGTCGTTGGTTGCAATGACTTCGCTTGGTTGGCCTCCAGCACAAAGTCAAGATACGTTTCTACTGGTTGTTTAGTATTTTGTCCTAACAGTGCTGGGAAGGAGAACCCTCTAAATAACCAGTGTGATGGCAATGGATGTTGTCAAACACCAATACCTCGTGATATTAAATACTATACAAATGACCTTGGTTCCATGATGAACAGTACGCCGATTCCTTTAAAACGGTGTACATATGCATTTGTGGGTGAGGAGAATGCATATAAGTTCAAAGGTGAGTTGGATATAAAGGATCCTAACTTTGTCGAGAGGATTGAAGATACTGTGCCGATAGTTCTTGAATGGGCTATTGGTAGTATGAGTTGTGTTGAAGCCGAAAAAAGTCCTGATTATGTCTGCCAACAGAATAGCAAATGTGTTAACTCTACAAGGGAATCAGGAGGGTATCGTTGCGCATGTAAAGAAGGGTACGAAGGAAACGCTTATTTGTTTCCTGGCTGCAAAGGTAAGATTTTAAGTTACCAAGTTTTCTTAAAGGGTTAGTGATTAATACTTAAAGTTTCATTCTATTTTTATTCATTTTAACCACTTAAATTTATATATTTCATTGAATTATAATTTATTGGTTTAACCATTCAAAGTGTTAAAACATTAAATTTTTGAAAGTCTATGAAAAATTTGAGAAGGAAAAAAAAACAGATTAACTTCTTGTATTAAACCATCAAAATTTTGAAGTATAATCGGTTTAAACCTTCCAATTTTGAAACTTGAAGGATTAAATTTAAAGAAGAAAACTCGAGTTGTTATTATGTAAATTAAAAAAAAGGTGAAAATTTGATTATTATAACCCTAATTTATATCGGTACAAAATAATTTTATCAATACTTACACAATTGAATCGCTATAGATGCAAAGAACGAAAACACTGGCAACCTAAGGGTTTTAATTTAATTTATATAAGCCTTGTTCCATGATCACAAGTATGCCGGTTTTATGAATTTCGATGGCCCTGTTCCATGATCACAAATAGGCCGCTTGAAAACAATTGTTTGGCAAGTTATGCTTGATGTTTTGTAGTGTATACCTTTTTCTTTTATATATGTGCTACTATTTTACGACATCTATACTCTATCCCGTTTTGCATCAAAATATCGTATCCTACTTAGAAATAATTCATATATCAGAAGTCATGTTCCAGCAAATATTCTGTTATTTCATCACGCAAATCATAGATATGCCGATGAAATGTTGAATACATTAATATGGATATAATGCTTACAGTCAAGAAAAACTCCGATTTGCTTACTGGAGTTAACAGTTTTTAGTTATTTCCTTCATTTCTAGATATCAACGAGTGCAATGAACCATCGAAATATCTATGTAACGGAACTTGTGTGAATACTGAAAGCAACTATACATGCACATGTAAAAAAGGGTATTCTGGTGATGCCAAGATTAAAGATGGCTGTCAACGTGATAAACCTTCCCAAAGGCTCCTGTTTATCTCTATAGGTAACCTCGTACCGATGACTTTCTATCCGAGTCTTACCTAAATGCCTAGATGAACCTACAGCAGCTCTGATTTTATCATTATAGTAGTCTTGGAATTGCATAAGCCTTAAATTTCATCTCATTTTAATTAACTTTAAACATGAATATTGTCATTTAAAAGACTTATAGTTAGAAAGAGTTATATTCATCCAATAAAATAAAAGAGAACATTTTTCAAGACTGTTTTCTCTGGTCTCAATTAGGATGTTTAACTATCACACGAATTAATGAAGATATTGGTATACAGTCTTCATAACGGTCTTCATTTTCTTTATGCCAAATCACATTCATTCATGCCGCATCAATTATATGCACTTGATTTACAGGGATGACCTAAGATACGTCTAGTCCAATTTATCACGAGTCAAATAATTCTGCATTCCTTGATGGTTTTAAGAATTACTTATATTGCTTCATGAACCCAACATTTAAACCAAATGTATATTAATTCAAGTAACAAAGTAATAATCGTAAGTGCCCATTATCACATATAGGTATAGGAGTTGCAGTACTTGTACTAGTGATTGTTGGATTATCCGTGTTGTACGTCAAGGAAAAGAAAAGAAAGCTAGTTAAAAAGTTGTTTGAGCAAAATGGGGGAGCAGAATTAGATAAGCTAAGAACCAAGGGTGGCGTTGGTATGGAATCTGTTAACGTTTATCGAATTAAAGAGCTAGAAGAAGCTACAGATAATTTTGCTAAGAGTAAGATCCTGGGCAAGGGAGGTCACGGCACTGTATACAAAGGAACTCTACCAGATAAGCGTGTTGTGGCAATCAAGAAGGCCCAAAAACTTGATGAAGGACAAAAGGTAGAGTTTATAAATGAAATAGTAATTCTCTCCAAGATTAATCACACAAATGTGGTGCAAATTTTGGGGCTATGTTTGGAAAATGATGTCCCATTGCTAGTTTACGAATATATCTCAAACAACACTCTTTATCACCACATTCATAATAAAAAAAGTGGTGCAAGTAGATTGTCATGGGATTGTCGTTTAAGGATAGCCTGTGAGTCAGCTAGTGCACTTGCTTATCTTCATACAGATGTTAGAATGCCCATCATACATGGAGATGTTAAGTCCCCTAACATTTTATTAGACGAAAAATACACTGCAAAAATTGCAGATTTTGGTGCCTCAAGGTTAGTCCCCTTAGGTCATGATGCAGTCGTCTCACTAGTTCAAGGAACACTCGGCTACTTAGATCCTGAATACTTCCGTACATGCCAATTAACAGATAAGAGTGATGTGTATAGCTTTGGAGTTGTTCTTGCAGAACTCTTAACAGGACAACCACCGCTCAACGTGAATAAAGATATAAAAGAAAGAATGCTCGCAACATATTTTGTAAAGGCAATGGAGGAAAAACGATTTCTTGAAATTCTGGAAGACGAAGTGGTAAATGAGGCGACTGATCAACAACTTAAAGCGATATGTGGCCTAGTATGTAGGTGTGTTAACCTACTAGGAGGCGAAAGACCAAGCATGAAAGAAGTGACAAGGGAGCTTGAAAGTTTGAGAGGGTATCACAAACATTCTTCGGTTAGTGTAGACAGCTACAATGAAACCAGTAGTGTAATGATTGAAATGGAACCAACAGATCTTGATACTGTTCCTCTTATGGCGAAAACCGATACATCTGGAGATAGTTCCATCACTACTGAAATGCAAGACATGATGTCCCCGTTACAATGTGCCCGTTAAAAATATAAGATATAAATAACGTTTCATGTTTGTGTTGTCAAGGCCTGTATATTGTTTATAGCTATATGTTTCAAGTGTAATATTTGTATCATCGTTATGACTTTGTACTTGAATATTATTATGTTTAATGCACTTATATTCCGTTGCTAATAAAAACATATTTTCTAAATTTTGATTCAAACTAAAAAAGTTTGAATGTGTAAGTGTGATTTAGGCCTGGCAATGAATGGATATGCATGGATCTTAATCCGCTCCGTTAATGATCCGATTTAAATGGATCATGATCCAATATAATGGATAATGATCCGATCCATATCCAATTAATTTAAGTAGATCGGATCAAAATCCTTATCGATCCATTCATTTTTTCCTTTTCTTTTTCCAAAATTAAAGAGAGTACAAGTATCCATTAACGTGAACTGTACAATATCATTGCATTAAACAATTACTCTAATATGTAATCAACGTATTCGGAATATGATTTCAAACTATGCTAAATTAGATATGATTAACAGATCAAAGTACTGATCGAGGATGTGGTGAAGGCCGGATAACACGAACAACGTTGTCGGTTTCCGTAAACAAAAACATTAAGCCGATTATTACAGTTTATGTTGTTGCTCGCACCGTAGTGTTAATCGAATTTGCTAACGTCATCGATTAGTTTAATGCGATTTGTGTACAGATGATCGCATGACGTTTCGTTGCTGCGACGGAAACAGCTTCGGATATGATTGAAGCAGTCGCTCATAATAAATTATCCAATCCGTAAAACATCCGTTAATGATCGTCGCCTTGAAATTCTGGTGGTGAAATTAGGTTAGTTTCCGGTGGAATTGTGTAATCGGAGATTGAATGAAGGCCGTACATATCTTCCATGATATATATATATATATATATATATATATATATATATATATATATATATATATAATTGGAAGTGAAATATGATGTTAATTAGTGTGATGATACAAGATTAATGAAATCATTGTGATGAAAAAAGATGAAATGATTGATCGAGTATATGAATGAGTGAATGATGATATATAGATATCGTGTTGGTGTGTGTATATATGTGACAGAAGAACTTTGCATCCATATTTTATTAACTTTTTCTTATATAAATGGATCGATCCGGATGGATCATGGATCGATCCAAATGTATAATTGGATACTTGGATCGATTTATTGGATCATTAGCTAATTGGATTGATGGATCAATTTTTTGATCCACTAAGTCAATATAATTGGATCGGATCGGATTTGGATTAAAAGCTATCCATTGCCATGCCTACTGTGATTAAAAGTTGAAAAGGAGATGTTGATTTGTGCTGACAAGTCACAAAACATTTCATCGGTGTTAGGGTCTATATTCTTTGGACTCACTTGTATAGTGGACGGATTACATTATTAGGCTCAAACTTTTAATTGGATTTCCCCTATATTTTTTTCTTTTAGTTCTACAACATATATAAGTTCTTTTCTTTTCAAGATTGGACTAGGCATCTTTAACCCGGGTCATCGAATCCAGCTTGCCTTACATAAAGTTGGCAAATACTCAAATATAACTCCATCTTGCCTTCAGATTTTATTTGAGCCGCTTTCAAAACCGTTTGTTTATTCACTCCCGCTTGGGTTTTGTAAATATGAACTACAATGTAGTAGTATATAGAAGTTAGTTTTGGTATGTAGAAGTAATGTCCTTTTTTTTCATTCAAAACTCGGATCCTGAGTAAAAGTTAATTTTAAATTGAAAATCAAATTAAGTACGTAGACATGATATGTAAAAAAAGATCACGTAAAACTAATATATCAACCCAATGGAGGGTTGCCTTTCTTATATATATATACTAGTAAGTTATATGGATATGCATATGCACAGCCCCGCCCACGCTTTTCAAAGTTAAACTAATTATGTACGATGTTAAATAGATTTACGTGACCTTTAAACCATAACATTAGGGGTTCAAGTTATGATTATGAGACAAATTTACATATTGCATGTAAATGTATATGTATATGTTTGTGTACTCAGACCATTATACTTGTATTTCGAAAAAAAGTATATTGAGAAAGAGATATCAAGACACATAACAAAATAAGTGAATATAAGATAGATATATTTATTTATTTAGTGTCCCGTCTGAAATTGTGAAAGCATGGATGTCACCTTTTTTTTAGATTAAGCCGTTTTTAATGCATATATAAGTATACGGATAAAATGTGGTTATCTTAACAAAACTATAGTTGTATTTATATAATTGACTCAAGTTTGTGAATATGTTACTTTACATGGCTATGTGGTAGCAAAAGAAACTATATGTGCATTTTTTTAAAAAGATAGGTTAATATATGTGTTATCTTGAAGAGTAATAAGTTATATGATTAAGTGTCTGAAAATGTAACAAATTATGAAAGGGAAAAAAATTTTAGTGTGTATATTAACTTTCAAAACCTCTATTGTGTGTATCCAAATTTCAATTGTTGTTAACTGTATTTAATTTGACTGGTATATCATCCATATAAAGTACCTACGACATTCATACTATGCCCCACGTCAAAAGTTACATACATTTAGCAATCAACTGAGAATTTGATGCACATAGTAAAGATTTTGAAAAGTTGATATATAGATACCAAAATATTAGATAGTAAGTTTAGTTGATGTTTGCAATTCTTAAATAATGGTTTGTCCATTTTACGGAATCATTGTTGTTTTCATAGGAGAAGTAATTAAGTATTATGTTCTTATTGTTTTACCAACTAATGGACATTAATCATAAACTTTTGTTTTAATTTGCATTTGTATTTTTGATTATATATATCATAAGTGTGAAATTATTAGAGTTGTGTTATCATTTATAAGTGTATGGCTCTTTTTAAAGGACAAGTATTTTGAAACATATAAAAATAAAAATGAGAACAGATAAATTGGGTGGGAGGGACTAATTACTTTTTAAGTTAATAATCTAAACTAATAATGGGTTAAGAGACTAATATTATTTGTTTGTCGTGTTTTAAATGTGTTAAAGTTTTATTTATAATGCTTAAATTGGGATTAAGTTCTAAGATATAAGTGTAAATTATATTTCATAAATTAATGATTTGTTAAAAATATTAACAAATTTTATTTATCATATTTTTATTGTGTTAAAGTCTTGTTTATAGTGTTGGTTATAATGTTTAAATTAAGATTAAATTATAAAATGTAAATTATTGAAGTAAAAAGAATAATTTTTTATATATATTATTTATCTTGAAGTAAAAAGAATCAAGTCTTAAATATATGTTTATTGTTAGTTGATTACAAATGTCACATTTTCAAGTGCTAATGTAGCACAATTTAGTTAATTAACTTGTCCTTATATAGTAAGAATGAGAAGATATAGAAGATAAAAGATAAGTAATTTGAATAATTTACATTTATGTATGTACTCAATATAATTTTTGTTGTTTATTTTTGTGTTTTATATTTTTTTTCTTTTAAAAAGGGAAAAAAATTAGTTTGTGTGTGTTGAATTTTGAAAGGTTGACAAATGTCAAATATGTAGAACATGATGTGTCAAATTGTTAGACAACATAGTCCTTCTTAGATAGTATACTAGTTAGTCTAAAGGTTGTGCTATGCACGACCCATGAAAATTGTCGGCTATTTGTGAAATCAATATGATGAAATTGCGATGAATAATGAAATTAACTACAATGAGCGAATTAGTTATAAAAGTAGATAAATATTCACAAGTTGGCACAAATGACTCACAAATTTAGTTTAGACTTCTTTTCGTTGTCATAAACCAATACGATACACATTAAATGGTCATTTTCACTCCATATACCAATAAAGTCATCTCTCAGTTGTTTGGCTATAATTCACAAACATATATTCCGTATAAAATAAATGTACTAATGGTCTTAGTCCTAGCGGAGTCTGATAAGTCAATCAAAAGTATTTAGGTTAAATTCTTGTTGGAGTCAATATGTATATATGTGTATCATATTTATCCATAATATAACTTTTCAATGTGTAATATCCAACGATTTTATATATTATTGTCACTTGTTAATGAGATATTATATAAGAATGATGTTCTAATTTTTAAACATTAGGTGTTATATTTTTATGCAAACTTGTTTTTAAGATGACTTCATATTCTTCTTAACAATTCTTATTTAGTCTAATTGTTCACGTGAGAAGCTTTGATGTTATTTTTAACATATTAAGTTGTTGTTTCTTAATAGTTTATACATAAGTGATATTATGGTTGTGTTTTAATATATTTTGTAAATTGTAAATGAAATTAATTAGTGGGGGGTTTTTTAATAAATTTTAAAGTACACTTGTCAATTTGTTAAGAGCTTATGTGTCAACACAAGATGAGCTTAGGTTCTTCTTATATAATGACTAGTAAGGGAGTAGGTTGTGCGACGCACAACCCATGTCCACTTTTATTAACGTTGAAAGTTATGAAAGTAATGTGTGGCGTGTAAAAACCGAAAACTATATGTACTCTTGATCAATGTTTAGAATAAGTTATTGGCAGAATGTAATGTGATCTTTACTATATTTAAGTTGCAATAAGTATTTAAACACGTACTACTACACAACGTTATTACCATTTGCATCATCTTGGATTGACGTTATCTATAGTTTTGGAAAGTGATATTCAAACAAAACTAATGTGATTTAAATATGATGTTCTTTTATACCCCTAATTTATACATAAATAGATAAAAATAAAGAGATAAAGTTCTTTTATACCCCTAATTTGTACATGTAAAACAAAAATATTTGTAAAAAGTAAAAGGTAAAACTGTAATCTTACCGAAAGTAAGAGAGATGATGATGCTTTCTTAAAATGCGTATTTTTTTCTGAGTACAATTAAATTGAGACGGAGGGAGTAGATTGTAATTGGAATTCTGGAAATATAATGACAAGAATTTTAAATAAGGTGTACTTTAAGTGAGGGATTCTAATAACCTTCAAATTAATTCAATTGTGAACCAAACATTTATATGGAATGAACTGAAATTCCAATTCCATTAAATTTCGTAAATCAAACGCAAGTTTATTTTTGATTAAGTTCGTACATAGACAAAAATTTGTTTATCTTTTTTTTGCGGGGTAGACTCCATCCGACTTTATGATAATTGAATTCACACAGTTGGATAAATTAACAACTACACAATTAATTTTTATCAGGTAGAATTGTGGAAGCTTAAAAATTGAATGGGTCATTCCATGTATATTATGAAAAGAGGATGAGATATTATATGGAGTTAAATAAAATATGTATTCTATAGTTAATCAAACTTCATGCTTTTGTGTGGTCATTTTAGCAATATGAGACAAAATTGTAAACGTTTGAAATAAATCAAATATAAAATATGAAAGATTATTATCAAGGATTTGTATAAAAATGGATGATAGACATAGTTAATAATAGAAGTGTCTTTTATTATAATTATATATTAATGTATTGGTTATTATGTAACACAAGAAAATAGATATTAATGTCTTAGTTGGTTATGTAACAGAAGAAAATCTATTATTTTTTTCTTCTTTGTTTGTAATGGATGGTCAAGCTTTAAGGTGATGATATATTATTATTTTCTTTTTAATTTGTTAAATGGTCAAGTTTCAAGATAATAAAATAAATGATTTTTTTTCCTTAGTTTATTAAATACACATGTCAAGCTTAAAAAAGCTTAGGTGTCAAGCTTATATAAGCTTAGGTGTCATGTTTTAGGGCTATATGCTCTTTTTAGGGTTTATACACAAATAAGTTACTATACTTTGCGAAAATGTTCAATTTGATACTGAATTTTGAAAATGTTCAATTGGGTTACTGTACTTGTAAAAATGTTCAATTAGGTTACCAAACTTTCGACGATGTGCAATTAGGTTACCAAACTTTCAACAATGTACGTAACAATGTGCAATTGGGTCAATCGGAATCAAGCAAAAATAGGCGTGAAACACGCTTTAAAAGTACAGTAACACAATTGAACGTTTTTAAAGTTTAGTAACCTAGATTAATATTTTAGCAAAATACAGTAACCTATTTGTATATAAACCCCTCTTTTTATTAAGTAAGGATATATATATATATATATATATATATATAATAAAGATTTTTCTATAATTTTTAGTCCATATCATCTCATTACCTTTTTCTAAAATCCTCCTAGTTATATCAAATCATCAATTTAGTTTTTCCTTAAAACAAATGTTTTTCCTCGTTTTTTAGTCATTTCACATCATCTTAGTACCTTTTTCTAAAACCCTACTAATTAAGCCAAATTATCAAATTAATTTTTACTTAAAAATTCACAAATATTAACACTTTCATCTAAAAAATTTTAAAAATTTAAATTCCCAACAAACTACTACGTTCTATTTTGTAAAGAGTCATAAATTCGATGTTATTATAATTTATTATATAAAAATTTCAAATTTTTACATCTCATACATTTCAATTACCTAATATTATCAACATCAAATACCATGTTTAATGAAAATCATTTTTAGTAAAATATATGGAACTGATTATTTTTTGTGAATTTTGGTATATATTACTATTAAGTTTCAATAATAAATTTTCAACAATATTAATACGATTAAAAACCTGAAAAAAACCGTATGATTAATTGTATTTTATTCTAATTGCCGTGTATCACAATCGCTCAATAAAAATATTAAAACTTAATATAATTTTACAATTGATGGTTGTTACCGTGAGAAGTACGCAGAAGCTCAAAATCCAACCTCTGTTAAGAAATGAAGAGACTACATTATATTATATGATGTATCAACGACTGAAAAAATAAATACAAATTCATCCATTATTGTTCGACTAATGTTACTAATTATATTCATTGTCAATGATAATTGCATTTTTTAATTAACAACATTAAACTTATAAATTAATATAATTGTATTTTATAAATGATCGTGCATCGCACATTCTCATCTTAAAAGTTTTTATAATTACAAATTCCTGATAAACTATTGTCTTCTATTTCGTTAGGAGTCATAATTCACTTTTATTATACTTTATTATATAGTTTTCAAACAAAGATTCATTACATTTAATAGATAATGATTTTTTACACATAAAAATAAATTCATTTTCTAATTCGTATCTCATACATTGCGATTATCAAACATTATCATTATCAACTACCATGTTTTAAGAAAATTAGCTTTACTAACATATATGAAATTGATTATTTTTCGTGCATTTTGTTATGTGTAACTATTGAGCTTCAATAATAAATTTTGAACATTCAACAATATTAATACAACTAAAATCTTAAAAAAAAAATCATAGGATTAATTTTATTTTTTAATTACCTTGCATCGTAAAGGCTCAACAAATGTATTAAAACTTAACATAATATTGCAACTGATGGTTATTACTTTTGTCATTCACACGTTGGCAATATTAGTGTTACTGTGTGAAGTAGGCAAATACCCAAATTTCAGACACTCTTAAGGATATACTACATCATACTTGATGTATACAATTTAATCTATTATAGTTTAATTTCTGTTAGAATTTATTATATTTCAATGATAATTGTGTATTGTAATTAAAAAATTATATTTACAAATTAATATAATTATATTTTATTAATGGTCGTGCATGACACGGATTTCATGCCTAGTATGTATATATATAAACCTAAAGGATTTATATAATTATGTGGCGGTATAAATTAAAATAGAACCACTTGATCTTAAAGTGAGAATATACATATATTTGTTTCATTTTGTACATATAGAAAGTATTATATTACAGCATTGAATTAAGTCATTAACTGTAACTTAAGTCTTACTTCACAAAAAAAAAATACTCCGTATAATAAATATATACTAGATTATCACCCGCACATTTGCGGGTGAGATCATTGAAATGAAAGTTATTTTTGATCTGACATGTAATTCAGGATTTAAGTGAATACAAGAGTTTAAACTATCAACACCTTGCACAAACTTTAATTTCAACAAACTTTATTTTTTTTGGCAAATATTGTTTTTTTAATTTAAGTTGTGTATTATCAAGATATGAAATGTTATTTTTGTTGACTGTAAAATGTGATTTTATTATTGGAAACATAACAGCAATCTCTGACGTAGTAGTTTATATATATAAATTGCTCAACAGAGTCAAATAAGCATAAATCAGTAAACTTGCAATAGTATATTTAAAAACAAAATAAAATACTTTCTAGAGTGAAATTTTGATGTCATGAAATTGCTTTGATATCTCATTTTCTTGGGCTTCTTCTTTGAGTATTTCTTCTAGCACCAACCAATCCTCTGCATATTCCTGAAAATGACATTGTTATTGAAGGTTGTTTAGTTTGAAATCAAAGTAATACGGAATATGGACAAGGGTATTGAGTATTACATCATGTTCTTGTTCAATTTGAATAAAGTGATACATATCATCATGTTCTTTATCGATTGCCTCCATTAGTTCGGCATAGTCATCGTCATCCTACGTGTGTAAGCAAGGTTACTATATAGTATATAGTACGTATAACATACAATTGTACAACATGGTACCATTTGAGATGGTGAATCAGAAATCACAATAGGTTCCATAGACTTTGCTTGTGCACTGTTTTCCGAACGCTTCCTTTTTTTTGTCTCAATGTTAGGCTGTATAAAAATTGATGAAAATAAGGCGTAGTAGTAATCTATATTTTGGTTTGCAGATATATAAAGTACAAATAGTTTTAGTTGTCTACCATATCATCTTCAGAATCTTGGATATGAATTATTTCAACTTCTTTCCGTTTTCCCATTTGAATGGTGGGAATGGTTTTGTTGTTTTCCTGAAAAAATCATTGTTGCAATTATATTGTTCCAACAGTAACAGGAAAAACATGAGGCTCTTAGAATGTAATATATATATATGAATAAAGAAGACATACGTACTAACCTTTTCACTGGTTGACATATTTCTCAAATGTTGGAGTTTTTAAGTAGTAATTGTGAAAGTAAAAATACTGAGTGATTTGTATTTATAAGAAACAGAAAGGGTTACGTTTGAGTAGCAAGATTTACAAATTTAGTATTCATGGGTGTATTATATTGTCAATAATTAATGATTAATGATAAATTTATAAGAAAGGAAAATCATAAATAGTAAACAAATTTTTTTTTTTTGGAATCATGTCTGTTACAAAATTTGGAGTTACGTTTTATATAATGATTTTTTGAAGGTCAACGATAGTAATGTTTGGATACTATAATGCCTTTTTTTTTTAATTTTTGTTTTTTTTTTTCAGAATGAGTAAAAGAGGTTATAGAGTAAAACAGAAAGATGGACATGAATGAACGGAATAGGTTACGTATGTATCAATACGTTTAGAAAACATAACTAAAACAGGGAAATCCGTCACAAACCGATGGATTCTGAGAAAACTTAACAATAATAGACTGAACCATTGGCTCTTTTAAATAGCTATACTGGTATGGATATCTTAAATTGTAGCCTCTTGATGAATAACACGGCGTCCGTGCATAATGTATATGTGTAAGAACGAGTCAACCCCAAAAAAAAGATAAAAGCCTTAGTATGTCGGCATCACTTTCTATTTTCCATATGGTGTCTTCTCCTCCGTTGTCTGACTTAATTATTGATCCAAACCAATGCCTACGATTGCACTGACATTTCACAAAGTCGTTTAGAAATGATGTTAAGTATGACATGTTCAGTTGTTGTCGGGTAAGCTGTAAATCAATGAAATTGCAACTACGTAACTACTGCAGTTGGTTATTTGAACGCGTCAAATGGCCACCAAAATGAATTTCAACTTTTAATTCAAAATCAAAAGGTGGCAATAACCTGTAAAACAATGAACAATAGTTAGACATGATACGGAAATTGATCTTAACTAATATGGAAATCTATGAAAAGATACAACAATTAAATTAAATACCTTGACATTTTATTAGGTATTTCTTGATTTCAGCTTTAAAACAATAATTCAAAGGTATGTGTTGTAAGTTGTTTTTTTGTAGTATATATAGGTTTTTTTGAAGTTGAATTTTGTCCTAATGAGATCGGAAACGTCTTGATAACATATACGGTCAATAAATAATTCAATCCTTCGCAAAATTAGAATGCCCTTTAAATAAGGAATCAAATGTTCTACGTATTTGTGATTCCTTTATTTTAAGCCTAGCTAAAAGTCAAATCTAAATTGATATGTCATTGACAATCACGTTGATTGACATAATATCTAAAATAGAAATACTAAAAGACGTAGGACATATTTTAGATATCGAGTGTATATATCAGTGACATTTTCAAAATTTCATTTACTATTTGACTGTATATGTTTTGTTTTAAATTAATTTTTTGTGTTGATAAAGCAGTTACAAAGTTTTGTCTACAGCATAAAGTGTAAATCAAGTTTTGACACGTGTAGATCTGTAATTAATATGGTGTAATAAAAACAATAGGTTGGTTAAGAAGGTTAATGATATATGTAATATAAATTATAGGTTGTACATCATATATCTTTTAAACCATTCATAGAAAATTCATACGAAATCGAAGGAAATATTGTGAGTCTTGAACAACAATCTATGACATGTAACTTGGTTATTATTTATTGAAATGTTCAAAATATAAGACGTAGATCGATTATAATATCACGGCATATTAGGGTGGTGGTTGTATTCTCGGTATGTCGGGGCGACCTACCAAAAAAACGTCTAATACGCAATGACCATCACAAATAGAAAACAAATTGCGCAAAGTTTAGTTGTCTTCAACTCTTATAAGAGATCGACGTTCAGTAAGACTACGCTGTGGATGTCGGGCAAAATACCAATGTTGAGGCATCAGAATCCATAGATCACCGTTTAGCCATCGATCAATATCTAATAAAGTAAACTCGTTGGTGTCAACTGAACAAATCATTGCTTCACTTCCGTGCAGATATTGAAGACGATTGTTTGACCTGAACATCTGACAGTCGTAATGCAAGCATATATCTACCATGCTTGGAAGGAGTTGGTTGATACTGTGCAGGAAACAGATAGTATAGTAAGTAAGTCTTATGGTGCAAATATACAAAAAGTCACACAAGTAAGAAAGAAAGTAATGATATGATGCACCAAAAAATATGTTATGCGTTACTAAAGCGGCTTACTTTGGTGCAATAATTCTTCGAATCCGATTGTTCTGTACATATCTGGCCGGCATTCTTATGGAAAGGGATGGGAAGTAAGCCCAATGTTATACTACACTGGAAAAGTAGTGTTGTTGATTTTAAATAGGAAAAAGAAAAATCGCAATTATAGTAAACATTTAATTTTTTGAATGAAAGACCTTAGTGAAAATGTTGTAGTAATAGAGCATGTCAATTTACAAATATGGAAATTATAACGATGATTAATGACGTATTGATTGAATGATTAACAAATTTCTAGTATTTGTTAATATAATAACAGGTCCGAATAGTATGGTTTTGGTTGGTGTATTTTTTAGTTAGTTACCTTAATTAAATGACCCACCATTAAAAAAATTGTATTCGAGTTACTTTAGCATTTTTAGTTAGTTGTATTCTTATAGCAACTTAGACCTGTTAAACGTAATTGTAGATGTGAGGATTCTTCAAAACGTTTGGTTTGACAATTACGTGAATACATACAGAACAGTTTGAAATAGCATAATTAGAATATACATGTGTTCTAGTAAAGGATGGAAAGCGCTACGTCATCGCATGTGTCAAAAATATATATTATATGTGTTAGTGTAATGGAAGACTTCACAGTAAACCTTCATGCACTGATAGCTTCAATAAAGTCTGAAAAATAAAATAAAGAAGTTTTAAATGAATAATGATGGTAAGGGACTATAGGTGTTTGAATTCGTTCATCTATTGATTATTGTGGCCGTGCAATCCAAAGAGAACTCAGCGCTTGTAGACGAACAAAGTAGTCACTTATTGCTAAGAACGCAAATGCAGACTGTCTTATTGTAAGTTTATCTTGAAGTTGCTTCAACATACTCTCACGAAGGTGGTCTGCCTGATATTGCCAGATGACCATAGGTTAATGTAAACGTGACAACAGATAAATCATCATAAGCAATTCAATGAACAAAATTGGAAATGCTTGTTTTGCTACCTGTACTATATTATCTTCAATTGCACCCAACTTCCCAATGGCCATTGACATCTGATTCATATAAGCACTTACGTTTGTTTTTTCATTTGATGCGGTCATGGAACGACTGATCATATCACCAACTATACTTTTCTGCAAATCTTCATACTGTTTTGACAGAATTGTTTGTTGCTCACAAGATTGAGTCTGAAGTTGCCTTAACCTTGTTAGCTGTGACTCAGAGAGGTCAACTTGATTCTCAATCAGCTACATTTAAAGAAGCGTATAAAAGATTTTAATTCACTTAAGGAGTAGCAAACAAGGTATAATGTCTTGGTGCACTTGTAAAATGTTTGAATCAAAAATTAAAATAATAGAGTACTAAAATAAAACGAAGTCAATTTCATTGTAAATTGGGATAGAATTAAGGAATACAACCACTTGCCTTGATTATTTCAGACGGACAAAAACCACCAATCCACATAAGATATCTTTCGGCAGGTGAAGACCAGAACCCGTACATCATTTGGAAAACATCACCCTTAGGTGAGGTTTTTCTTATTTTGAAAATGTCGTAGAAGTGTGAGGAGGTTTTAGCGATGATGGGTTGAAGTTTAGTATCATTTGAGTTAGAGTAAAGAGTTATTCTGATCTCTGATGTATGTGCCAAGAATTCCGTCAACCAAGTAGCATACTTGTCTTTGTAAACTAAAGCCACCAATTTGATGGTCAGTTAGTGAAATTTGTAGCGTAGGTGCTTGATGCTAATGAGTTTTTTATTCTAGCTTAGTGTAGGTACACAGAGATATAATGCAGCTTGAAAAAGCTATTCTAAGATTTGTAGTAGCATAATGAATGAGGATGAAATACAAAGAAAATGTCATGTGACTAACCTTGTTCTGTTTCCGATATGAAGCCATTAACCTACAAATAACGTTTTGTGTGTAAATAGTTGGTAACACAAAAAAGACTAAGTTAGAAATACACTCTAAAGGAAACCTAATGTTGAAGGCAACCTTTTTAACTGCATCCATTTCATGTCTTTGGGAAGAATTCAATTTCAGTTGATTCTCTTCTAACTGCTGGACATAAGCCTATAATTGCATGTGAACAACACAGGCAGTGACTAAGTAAATTACTCAAAACAAACTGGGTAGGCTCTGTTAGTGATTAAAAGATAGTGAATAATTAAATAGAGGCCGTTAAATGTTTGTATACAATAAGCAAGGCATTACCTTCTTCTTCAATTGAAACCTCTTACCAGCTTCTCGTACTTGCTGTAGTCTTTTGCTTTTCTGTTGTCAAAAAATAAGAATGAAAATCATATTCAACTGCATATATTTGTTACCATACATGCTGAAAAAAAGACATACACCTTTTGATTTGCTATCGTCTCTTTCTGTGAAAGTAATGTGACAGGTTGCTCACCATTGGCCATGTCAGAAGAAGCTTCTACGGACTGCAAAAAATTAGAAGGAAAGATGTAGTATAATGGGAGTCGGTAAAGAAAAACGACAGAATTATGTTCTGCTTATAATACCATGTCACTTGATGCCATGTTTAACAATTGGAAAAGTTAGCCGCGCAAGGTGTTGTTTGAAGACAAGAGTGGGATCCGTTGTTAGTATATAAGATGTGACACAAAATGGGTGCAAAAACTACACATAGTAAGGACTATATCTGGAAGTGATTCTATTGGGGTTGTAAACAAAAAATTGCCAGAGTATCCGAGAATTTTGTTATTACTTCTTTGAAGTATATTTAGATATGATCTGATTAGATTACCTTGTCTACATTAGAAGATATATGATATCGATTAGCAGAGAAACAACGTTTGGTATATACGTGCTGATTGTTAGTATTTTTTATTATGTGAATCGGCCGGTTATCATGCCCACATGAATATGTGTTTAATGTTTGGGCTTGAAATGGATTAATGGGTTCCTTTGAGGGGAGTGGTTTCGAAAAAGGTAAAATAAGTTGTTGAAATTAAAGTTTGTGCAAGGTGTGTTAATGGATACATGTGTATAGTCAACTTACACATTTTCAAAATTTTAAATGGCCCATTGCAGCCGGCCAATTGAACGTTTTACACAAATAAGATTAATGGATAATTCAATAAACAATACGCACTTTTAGGAAAGTTATATAAAACCTGTTAAAACGTTAATAATGTGGGCAACCATTGCAATTGGCATGACAATTACATATGAACTAAATAAAGTTTAACATGAGTAAGGTACCTTAAATTATACTTGCTGGCTTCATCTTTTTAATAATGTTAGAAAAACAGGGAGGCATAAAAAAACAGTTAAGGGGTTCATACAAGTGACAACAGTTTTGTCCAAGGATAAATATGTTAAAGGCAAAATCAAACTTCCTGCATTTCCGAGGGGTTTATACAATTGACAACAGTTTTGTCAAATGTTGTTCAAGACTTCTTTATAGACCACATTCTTTGTGGTGTTGGTCGTGTTTCCGTCTTCATCACAGATGAGGACTTTCAATCCATTCTTTGTTGTAACACGAGAAACAGCAACATATAGTTGGCCATGTGTGAAAACGGGTTTTCGCAGAAAAAGTCCAACATTTGAAAGGGACTGACCTTGACTTTTATTTATAGTCATAGCAAAGCAAACATAGACAGGAAACTGTCGACGGCGAAACTTCACGGGTATGCTTTTATCAGTAGGGGATATAACCATCCTTGGAATGTATGTGTATTCACCAAAATGACTACCAGATATAATCCTGGCCTCGATAACATTCACACCAATTCTTTCAACAAGAAGTCTTGTCCCGTTACATAAACCCTTTGCTTGATCAATGTTGCGCAACAACATGATAGGAACTCCAGGCTTCAAAGCTAATCTGTGATGTGGAATTCCGGGTACTTTGATGTCATTCAGAACTTCCGGTGAGTATAGTTGACGAGCGAATGCATCATTATCTTCATCTGGACAAAGGCTGTCAGAACTGAAGAAGACAGTCTCTTGGCAATTAATTGTTGACAGAACATGTTCGTTTATAGAATGCACTTCGTCATTTGTAGGTGCTAGAATTGCACGGTCTTGAAAATATGATGGGTTACCAATATTCTCAGAAAATGAACAGTATACCGTGTCCACCATTGTTTTCAAGTGATCTGATTCAGAATGAACCAACAACTCTTCTGGAAAAACAATGTCTGTCTCACCATCATTTGGCTCATTGATTCTACCCTCTCCAATCTTCAGTATCCATTCTCCAAAATCCTTTATCTCCTGAATCTGGTTGGGATCACCACCTCCACCTAAGCGCATGTTCTTAGTAAGCTTAAGTACAGTGCAATGCTGCCACAAATATGAAGAATGTAGTGAAGCGTGCACAATATCTGGCCTAGTACCCTTGTGAACAACTGGAAGTATTTGACGAAAATCACCTCCAAAGACAACTACTTTCCCATCAAAAGGCTTTGCTTTATGCGGAGATTTAATTATGTCTCTCATGGTCCGGTCGAAAGCTTCAAAACAATGCCTATGTGTCATTGGGGCTTCATCCCAAATAATGAGTTTAGCTTTGTTCAGCAACGCAGCAAGCTCACTATCAGGTGCGATATTACAAAATGAGTCTTCCATTACATTTATGGGGATCGCGAATCTTGAGTGTGCCGTTCTACCACCAGTTAATAACAGAGCAGCGATACCACTTGATGCAACATTTATGACTATTTGGCCTGAAGAACGAATTGCAGCTGCTAGAGTCTTCCAAAGAAAGGTCTTACCCGTGCCACCATAGCCATATAAGAAAAAGAGTCCACCTTCGTCACGGGCAATCGAATCCATGATGATATTATAAACTGAATTCTGTTCATGAGTCATGCTTGAAAACAGCCTTTCATGTTCTTGTTGTAGCATATCAGCATCATAGTTAAGTTCATCGTATATAAGCATATTACAGTTATTTTGAATGTACTCGTGATCAGGGAACGGCATGTTAGGGATGTTCTTGAGGGTGGTTCCAGAACTATTAAGCATGGTTTCGATCTCAGCCAACGATAAGTTGTGCAGAACTTTCTTCAAATCATCTCCTGTTACAAATAAACATTAATATTAAGGTCTGATGTGCATGTATACAAGAGAAAATATGAGTGGATACAGAAGCGGTCACGTTAAATTATTTTTTCAGGTAAGCAAATGTATGCATTATGTTGTAGGGAGGCACATAGTATCTTAAGACAACAATGAAAGCAGAATGTCTAATAGCATAAAAAGTTCGTTGATTACCTAAATGCTGTAGGTGTACCGGAACCTTGTGGCGAAGATCATCCGAAAGCATATCGGACGTCTCCTTCCAAACATGATCTGGACGAGAAAGATTGTCGCATGTGATCAACGAAACAAATAGAGAACGACAGAAACCACCCGACGCGAGCGAATATGTCTCTCTGATTGACTCTATGTACTCCTTGTCATCATCTAATAAACCAAGCGCGAAACACGCTTCCTTAAATGTTTCGTGTACCTGATTATTTACCGTCCTAATGTCTTCATAGCAAGTAGGCCCCCTAACTTTATTTAGTAGGATGCGTAGATAGTAGGTTTCGCCAGCCTTAGGTGGGACAAAATTGATTCTGCCAACAACAGGAGGACCCTGCCGCCTACTCCATTTCCTAGTGCTAATATTCCAGACATAGTTGCGGGGAAACTCAACATACATAAGCTGACGGGCGTGCTCATCATAACTGTTTGTCTTCATCCACTCTGTAAACTGTGAAGCTCCGACAGATGGCTTTGCAAGTACTGTGTCAATGTCATCATCGGCGTCAAACACTATAGGCTGTTTGTTAGGCAAACGGAAAGCTAACCTGTAAACAGCCGGTGTTCTGTATACCATGGGATAATCAAACAACCGCCAACATGCTTCACACGCAGATATGTATCTACAACTATAGTACTCAGCGATTTCGTCCTTATCTTTCTGTTTCTTGTTGCTATTAGGATCGGTTGATGTCGAGTCAATAGCAACTGAGATTCTGTCTGGACCTTTGCTGATGTACTTGAAAAGGTATTTTATAGATGCAACTTGATTACACCACTCTACATTCATATGAGCCTGGAATTGCTTGAGAAGGGTCTTGTTATACCCAACAACATACCTGAAGTAACATCTTAAAGGTGGATGTTAATGATTAATTGTATTGCCATCGATTTGTAAATGTATTAATGCCATGTGTAGGACCCTTGAGCTATGGTGTACAGGTACCCATGTGGTCAGAGAGTGTAGGTCCGATTTACGTACAGTTTCGATGCACAAAGGTTAGTAATAATAAAAAAGATAAAATGATGAGACGAATAGACATAGACAGTAAAAACGTAGTATGGATGATACCAGAAGAAAGTACAAGGGAGCGAACCTGTTGTCTAGCTTGACATTTCCCTTTTGAACAAAATTTCCGTTGTTTCTTCGTTTGTAAACAGGATATCCATTGCCATCAACATGCGTTTCATCTGTGAAATCCTTTGGAAAATGTTTTGAACATTTGCCCAGTTTCATACAAGGACAATTTGGGTTGTCTTCTCCACACGGGCCGTGGATCATGAATTCAGAAACAATCGCGTATAGTTCAGGATCTTCGTTTTCGTCAGGAATCTCTGCTGTGATTACTCGGTCAATGTCACTTGGATTTGGTAGTTTATCAGCCTTGTCCAAAAATAAGCAAAGATGGCAGTGAGGCAGGCCCCTCTTTTGAAACTCAATAGTGTACACAACTGAAAAAAATTAAATTAGTTTGGAGAAGATGATGAGCAAATGTAAAATGATGAAAGAATCTTGCACAATTATAAAGAATGGAACTTACCTCCTACAACCTTTCCGAGTACCTTGTCATCCTTCAACTTTGAAATGAGTGCATCTAACTTTATCTTGAAAGCCCGTATTAATGCATCTGGCCTGTCTTCAGGATTTAATTCCTCAACTTTTAAAAACCGCAGAACTTCAGGCCACTTAGGGTTGCAAGTTAATGTAATGAACAAATCCGGATATCCGAATGCTCGAACAATCGCCATTGCGTCCAGGTAGTTTTGCTGCATGTACCTGGCTCCACCGGTGAATGTTGATGGCAGAATGACACGGTTTCCCATTTCTGACACATCAGCATCACCAAAGTCATGAGCTTCATATAGGTTACTCAACGGTGAAATTCTGAACGTCTGCTGGTTATTACGAATATATGACAATCGTGAATTCTCAACCATAGTATACGCATCCACGATAAATTGCTGTAACAGTTTTCTGGACATTAACATCAATGAAACTTCACCAATCCTGGTTTGTAATCTGTAAGCAAAGAACTCCCTTATGGTAAGGCGACAATGACCAGCTTGGTCCAGTTCATCAACACCATGGTGCAAAATGTCAGTCCTAAACCCATCCTCCGCGTAAGGAAATAATAGTGGGTACTGAAGTGCAAGGTACCGAGGATGCAACTCACTTATTCTCTTAAGTTTCTTTGATTGGCGTTCTAATATAATATCTCTGCAATCCGCGGTACCATCTATATCACCAACTACCAGAGCTGCAACTTCATCTGCAGTAGGAAGGTTATAAGTTCGCCCATCTTTATCAACCATGCCGAGTAGTTTTAGTCTTATAGGTGCCTGGTCGTCCATGTCGTACCGATCCCTTGCCATACGGTACTTTTGTACTAAAGGGTTAACCGAATCAAGCAGTCCTCTCAACTCCATAACCATTGATGTATCCTGTTCTCGTACAGCTGAATCTTTGGCATCTTTACGGGTACTGTAATGATATTTTAAAAAAGTAGTCATTAATCACAGATGATGTTTTTTAACCATACCTTCTTTGCCTTATAACAGCACAAAGCATTTATAAAACAGACCATAATAAGTTCACGGGGCAATTGTATGTTAATAGGATATAGATGGTTGAAACGATTCTTTATACCTGGCAGCTTTTATGCGATTAGCATCCTCGTTCTGAGTGTCATATATGTATAGCTGTGCAAATTTCGGGGTATGTCCTTCCTCTGGAAGAAGACTTCCAGCTAAATGGTAATTTTGTCCATGCATACGATATACGTATGGACCCTTACCATTATTCACTTTGTGATCAATCTTACCTCCCATTGATGTAAAACTAAACATCATATTATACTTCCGAACATCTTCGGTAAATAGCTTGCTATGTTCATGTCTGTCACGCAATAGTGTGAGGTTCCACAATAACACTTTGTAGTTACAAATGTTTTAACTTAAGCTATGAATTCTTAACAAGTAGTTTGCGGAATAACACTTGTCAAGTAGGAAGATGTATTGTGATTTGTAATATGTATGAAAATGAGATTGTAAGCAATGCAAGAACACACTTGATTTTCAATAGTCAAAAGCCTCAATATTATTGATGAATAATACGGATACACAAATGTATCAGGGTTACACGAAACCTTGAAGCTATTACAACTTGACTAACTATTGGACAGACATACATACTACACTTGATATATCTCTATGTATATATATATATGACAAAGTACTTTACTGCAAGTACATGCTAATATACTAAAAACTTGTATAAAATCTACATACAATCTACTTTCTTGAAACCAAGTTTTCTAAGACCCACGCTTGCATTAAATGCATTTGACTTTTCTTGTCTGCAGCGTGCACTGTTCCTCAAAAGCATGTCTGTAGTAGGTGTACTTTGTTGCAGAGTTGTTGTGCAGTGATCCCACTAAGCAGAACTAACAGATAGACGAGCAGAACTATCTTTTAACACTGGCAGAACTAATCTTTGCAGATTATGGCACTTGGCAGAATTAACACTTGAAATGCCCAGCAGAACTAACTTCAAACATACTAAACACTTAGAATAATTTGATATTAAATGATATGAAGAGTTTAGCCCAACAATCTCCCCCTAAACTTGATCTTTCCCTGAATAGATCCAAGTTTCTCACTTCATGATGTCTGCAAACTTTCTTTTAAGCTCAGCAATTCTTTTCTGTGTTCTCTCCTCACTCTGAGCAACATGTCTTTGTTGTGCCTTTTTGTAATATTGCTGCACTTCATGGACTAATGAAGCAGCAGTGTCTAGATCATCACATTTCATTGTAAGAGAGAGCATTGAGCTTAACTGACCAAGAGTCCAAGGATACTCAGTCCCTATAAAGAAGTATGCAAACAACCCACTATCTAACTGCACTACATGTACTCCATTATGAGAATAGCAGTACCATTCTTTTGCCCTTGTGGTGTCCTTGTAGAATTCATTTTCTGGATCTATCTCATATAGAACAGAGAGACTATTATAGACAATGTGCTCATCACTGTGCCTCTGAGCATTCTGATACTTTTTCATTGCAACGGTCCACATATCATCTAAGTCATCTCTAGATAAAGTCTTTATGCATCTCCAGAAGGACATAAATTTTTCCTCTGCACCCCCTGCCCTTGTGATTTTCAACTGTTTCCTCATTTCCTTATTTGTTTCCCATACCCAATCAATGATAGGAAAATGAACAGCAATAGGTACCTTGGGAGCTTCAACCTCAACCATAGATCTGATCTGTGTCCAATCAACCTCTTCCTCTTCAGTAGGCTTTGTAGGCTCAGATGTAGAAGATGCCACAGTAGACACTTCTGTTTCCTCAGCATTCTTATCATGTCTGATAGCCATCCTTTTTCTCCTTTTAAAGTGAGGGGTTTCTTTTGGAATTTTCTTTTTAAGTAAATCCAGATCCTCTTTTTCTTTCCTTTCAAGCTCTGCCCTAGCCCTTTCTATCTCTGCTTTTCTTTCAAGCAGTTCCTTTTCAGCAGCAGTTGGAATTTTCACATTAGAAGCAACTGCACTCCTAGACTTCTCTTCTAGAGCTTTCTGTGTGCTCACTTCAATATCCCTTTGGATTCTAAGATATATCTTTTCCAGTTCATAGAAGTCCATGCTCATCAACTCCTTTAGAGTTCTCCCAGTTGTATTCTTAACAACCCTGGCATATTGATCTTTTAATTGCCTTTGTGTGGGTGCTCTTTTCCTTTTCTCCTCATTTCTTTTGTGTGCCTCATGCTTCCTCCTCTGTTCAAGCATGTCCAAATACCACATCAATCTTTGATCAGCAGTGAACTCCTCCATTTGAGCATTGTGAGTTCCATCTGCTAGAAGATGATCAAAATATATCTGCTCCTCAGGTGTCATCATGATTTTCACATCATCACCCATATCTCCTGTCATGTGCCTAGAGCAGCCACTATCAATATGCCATAGGCTTTTCTTCTTGCTCTGCACATACAAATGACAAAAAGATTAGTTTCTCTTGGGAACCCAAACCAATTTGGTTGTGGGTGTCCCTTTGTTATCAACAGCATCAACTCTTTTGAATGTAATTGATGCTGGTGATAGTGCAGTTGGTTTCCAGACCCAACTAATGTTTGACCTAACAGCATTAAGTGGTTTGGCAGAATTAACTTCTGAACCACTTAAATTTTTCCTGGCAGAACTAAATTTGGTTAACTTTTGCCTAACAGAGTTAACCGTATAGTTTTGCTTGGCAGAACTAAACTTGGTTAACTTTTGCTTAGCATAGTTAACTCTGTAGTTTTGCTTGGCAGAACTAAACTTGGTTAACTTTTGCTTAGCAGAGTTAACTCTGTAGTTTTGCTTGGCAGAGTTAAAGTTTGTATTGGTCACTTTAGTTCTGTTGGCTTTATTTTTAGTCAACACTCCTGCACTTCCTTTTGGTGCAGCAGAGTTAACTCTTGCCTTTGACTTTTTGACTATACTAGCAGAATTAACTTTGGTTTTGAAATTTTGATGGTTAATTCTGTTAGTATTAGTCCATGATGATTGTTTAACCCGTTGGAGCTTTGGGTTAAAATAACAATCTTTCTGGAGATGATTGAATCTTCCACAGATGAAACAAGCTTTCTCATCCACTCTTTTAAAATTTGGTCCAAGTTTTTGAGAAACCATATGATTCCAGTTTCTTTGGTTTCCCCTTGGAGCTTTCTTTGATTTTGAAGGGAGTGATGAGGTAGCAGAACAATTGCAGTTAGTACACTTAACAACAACAATTTTATCACATTTAGGTGTGTTGACAGATGTACTAGCATTCTTTTGCAAGTTCATTTTATCATTTTCTTGAAATAATTTCTTACCTTCTGCTAGTTTCTTAGTCTTTAACTTAGGTACTAGCTTAGTGACAGAAATAGGTTTTGAATGAACTTGTTCATCTTTCTCAGATTCAACCTCATCATCTGAGACCCACTCAGATATTTCAACTTTTTCTAGATCCATTTTGTTTTCACTCAATTCAATAACAGGATCTGTTTGCTTAACCTCATCTATCATTTTCTCCTTAAGCTTACTTATGTCTAAGTTAGTTTTAGGAGGCATGTAGATGTGGTTGTAGGGTGGAGGTACACTATTGAGATTATAACCTAAGCCAGTTTTTATCTTATCATGAATTTGGCTTCTTATCAGATTTTGAACACTTTCAGAAGCATTCTCTAGTTCAGCCACTGTGAGTTTGATGCTTTCCTTTTCAGCAGTGACTTCAGCTAGTTTCTTAAGTAGCTCATCAACCCTTTTTTGCAACATATCTTTTTCAAAGTTGGCATATTTGAGATCATAGTCATACTGTTCCTCCTTTTTCTCATATGCCTTAATTTGTTTCTCTAGATCTTCTATTGTTAGGGTTGTATGTTGGCTTCTGATGTCCCAGTCCCTAAGTTCTTTACAAATACTAGCATTATGGTCCCTATAATGTTTAACAGTTTTCTTACATATACTGGAACATAATTTTGCTTGTACCTCATAGGGAACTTCATCTGAGGTGCTTTCTTCTCCAATAGCCATAAGTGCATGATTCCGTGGCTCTAATTCTGCTTGATCACTCCAGTCATACCCTATACCATCTTGAGAGACAAGTGCATTTGGAGTAGACTCTTGAACTGCTACAGTTCTTTTCTGAGGTCCATTGTAAGCAGCATTGTAACCTCCAGATCTCTGTCCACCCTTCTCCTGTCTAGGAGATCTGCATTCCCTGGCAAAGTGACCCAGTTTGTGGCAGTTATAGCATTCTACCTTGCTTTTATCAAATCCCACATTATCATCCCTTTTTCCTGCAAAATTGTTTCTTCCAGTTCTTTGCAGGAACTTCTTCACTCTCATAGTGATCATGGCCATCTGCCATTTTATGTCCATCTCCTCCAGATCATCTGGATTTATCTGCTTCAATTCTTCACTGGTCAGTGAAGAGTTCACATGGCTGGCAAAGAATGCCTCTACTACCTGATCTGTAGTTCTGTCTTGTGCTACAGATGAAGAGCTTGACCCTCCATTCTTCACAATAGGCACAGATCCATATCCTTTTGGATCTGTTTTGGTTCTTCCCATAGACATAAATGCAGCATTCTGTGAACTCTGTGCTTCACCACTGCTTTGCTTTCTGCTTTCTACCTCAGGTTCAAAGGCTATAAGATCATTGTATAGATCATTTAGCTCTTTATCATCTAAATCACTTCTTTGTCTTAGACCAACAGTGTATATAGTCCATTCCTCACCCAATGATCTTAAAAACTTCCTGTTTAGATCATCTTTGTCTATGACAACTTTGTGATTTTTTAACTCACCAACAAGCTTCCTGTACCTATTGAACACTTGAGTTAAGGTTTCAGATTTAACAGAACTAAAGTTCTCAAACTGTTGTTTGAGCAGTGATCTTTTGTTCTTCTTTGTGCTCTCATTCCCTGCAAACCTTTTATCCAATTCCTCCATGAGCACTTTTGCATCATCAACCTGCTCAAACTCACTTTGATATTGTGACACCCGTCAAATTAGGACTAGTAGTTAGTGCCTAATCAAGTTTTAATACATGTAATTAGTTCCGTGTTAGGCTAATTAATGTATCAACATATATATTGAGGAGTATATATATATATACAAGTATGCGATTTGATTAAATCGTACGAGTTTCAAATCGAATGCAATTCGATTCAATTAATACGGACATTGGTGAAAATTTTATTAAATAATACGCAAATTATATCCAAAATATTATTTAGATAATATTTCAATTCAAATTCGTATCGTACAAACAAGGACTACACGATTAGATTATTAAACGCGCGGAACAAGTTAAAGTTATACCTTATAACGCAACCATTAAGTATTTGGTAAAATACATCATCAAAATATTGGGTAATTATTCGTATTTAAAACGTGTATTTAAACGTATAAAATAAACATTTAACGTTTAAACGAGCGGGAGAACGAACATCGCACGGAGCGCGATTGCGGGGACTGAAAAAGTTGAGGCTTTCACCTACACCCCACCTCCACTTTCCCTCTCTCTTTCATTTGCATTCATCAAAAACACCCACACACCACTAAACACTCTCAAACCCATCACCACCAAATTTTCGGATTTATCAAATCCGACCACAAAACTTACATTTTCGGAATCACCATCAAGAGAGGAACAAGATTAACAAAGGCACCACCCTCGTTTTCTTCCTCGATTTGTCTCGAAATTGCAATTGTAAGAAATTCTCTAAATATTTTGATCTACTCATTTTGGTGTATTATTTCGGTGTTATAATGTTTGCACAACTTAGTATTGTCCAAATGTATGAGGAAAACATGATTTCATAGCCTAAAAACGAGTTAGATTTGGGTTTTGGGTTTGAAAACCACGACAGTCGCTGGGGACTGTCTGAGTGTTCATCTTTGCGACACAAGCCTTGTGTCGCATAAGATCCTTTATGTCGTATCTTGTGTCGTAGAAACCCACTTGTGTCGTACCTTTTGCGACACAATATTGTGTCGTACCTTATGTCGCAAATCCCATGCGACACAATCACTATGTCGCTGTTAAATCAGCATCGTACACTTATGCGATACAACCCTTGTGTCGCTAAGCTCTTGTGTCGCATTCTTATGCGACACAACCCTTGTGTCGCATACATGACCATTGTGTCACATGCTGTGTCGCTAAAAACAGAGAGTTTAAAACTCAATTTTACACTAAGTTTTGAGACCCAAAATTGACGCCCCATTTCACCCAAATTCGAGTCCAGATGCGTTTTTCACCAAAGCAATATAGTAGAAATAAAAATTTTCCAAGCTGACCTGGCAGCTCGACCCCAGCCAGGGGCTCTACCCCTTGGACCCCGCTACCAGGGGCGCTGCCCCCGGACCCCCGTCATTAACGGGCTTCGCCCTTACCCTAGAGTCACGAGTAACAGTGTTACATCTAAATTTTCACACAAAGTGTTAAACTTGTATAACATCAAACACGAATGCGACATGACTTCTAAAACACTTTGGAACATGTTTTTCAAGAATAATGATAATATTATTATTACCAACAATCACCAACGGGCTGTACACATTTTCAAACACTTAAACAATCAACCAAATTGTAATCATTTGGACATTCTAGTTGGACAAACAACTACAAGGTAGTCTTATGAGATGCCTTCATATGTTTATAACCATCGCGTGTCGTGGACACCCTCAGGTTACAAGTCTTTGGACTTCGATTCCCGACTCATCAATCTCAGTTTATTAATATAAACTCTAAAGACTCAGGTGAGTCTCATAGCCCCTCTTTTACTATTTTTACTCAGGGGTGTGATATGTTGCTTGTTTTAACGCGTGAACGCAAGTATAACTTTTACATGTACTACATGAGTTTTACACAACTAATCTTTTAAAGCCCTCCATCAGCATAGTTGTTAATACATTTGTAGCGTGAATATTAGTATATGGTACCATATAGGATTGACCCACCTCGTCCGGGTTAGCAAGCACTAACCGGGTAAACGGACGTACTAATATTTAAGGAAGACGGATGTTGATTAGGCATCCGTGGAGGCGAAAACGCTCAGGCTGTGTCCTGACCCACGAGTTAAGCTCAACTATGTGCTCATGGCTGTATACTGTTACCACTATCATTTGCTGGATGCAAATCAACTATTTAAATCTTGCGGTTCACACAACTTATTTGATACTCAAACCTGTGAGCTCACCAGCGTTAGCTGACCCATTTTAGCATGTATCGCAGGTACAAAGCAGTAGGCAGGATTGCCCCAGGAAACTATAGCTCGAGTCAGCATGCAGACAATAGAGATTTTCTTGCATTAATATATTTTGTAATAGTATTTATGTATTGAAATCTCTCATTTTAAACGAACACGAGCTATATGTAGCTTCAAACCTTGTAAACATTTAGCTATTAATACATTCTGTTAAAACGACGCATATAGAGTCGTTTACTATTAATCTCTGTGCTTTGAATATTGATTAGTAACACCCAAATCTTGCTTCCGCGAATCATTAAATTTGGGGGTGTTACAGATTGGTATCAGAGCCTAAGGTTATAGTGAACTAGGTTGCATTTAGTGGGCCTAGACTATGACCGTTAGGCAGTATTCCTTATTAAGTATGAATAGGTTCAATGACTACATGGTATTGGTTTAATTTAACATAGCCTGATCAACTATGTATAATTAAAAGAATATGATGTGGAATCTGAAAGGAATCATGACTGAACAGGATACACTAGTCGACTCTGACCACGAGAGAAACCGGGACCCAAACATGTATGTGTTAGATACCTTAGGCTATTATGTATATATATATATATATATATATATATATATATATATGTATATATATATATATACATAGATAGGCCTCACTCTTTTTAACGCTTTGTCTCAGAATGGCAAACACACCACCCAATTCGTCACGCTCTCAATCCGGGTCGCAGAACCCGAGGGTAGCTAGGAGGAACGCCAGGTTGCCTCGAGCTGGCCCGTATCCTACCCACTTCACTCTGCCGGCCTTGGCCGCTAGGCTGGACGGTCACGAGCAACGACTTCGTACCATGGATGTCGCTTTGCAAGAAACCAATGAAAATTGGAGACTCACAGCGCTTGAACGTATCAATCAAGTCTCCGAGGACCACGAAAACACCATTAACAACATGAACATACTCCACGACCGAGTGGTGGAATCGGGAACAGAAGTCGAACTTTTGCGACTCAGGTTGGAACAATGCGAGCAGCGCCTGCAAGAGACTGAAGAATACTCAAGAATGCTGGTACAACGACTAGCATTGGCAGAAGACAACGCCCGACAAACCAGCAGACTCGCAGCCACCGTTGATCGACTCGTCACGCTAATGGAAAGGATCAACTTGCATTAGAACTAGTGTGGCTGTCATCTTGTAATCTATATCTATCTATGTAGGACTCTTAATATTCTAACCGGATGTAACAATTCCCGGTACCTTTTGTACTCCCCGTATTATGTAATCTTTTGAAAACTCGTGTCATGTACCAAACTTGGCTATTTAAATGAAATATAATTATCACTTTATATCGTATATTCCATAATATACACATGTGATACATCAGAATTTCGCACAAGAATCTCATTGTCTTTTCTTGATCTTGTTCAGCAAGATGCCACCGAAGCGATTCACCTTCAGCGAAACTGAAATCGCCCAACTCATAGCCCAAAGCGTGGCTCAAGCTATGGCTACCCGACAACCCAGTTCGGGCAGCGAAGATACAGCTGCCAACGGGCCTCAATCCAAACCTTGTTCATACAAGGACTTCCTGAGCTGCAAACCCTTGAATTTCAAGGGAACTGAAGGAGCCATCGGACTGATCAGATGGTTCGAGAAAATGGAGTCCGTCTTCCACATCAGCAAGTGTGCGGAAGAGGACAGAGTCAAGTACTCCACCTGCACCCTTGAAGATGGTGCTCTCTCATGGTGGAATTCATATGCCCAGTCTGTGGGTATCGATACCGCCTACCTACTCCCTTGGGAGGAACTGAAGACAATGCTTACTGCTAAGTATTGCCCCATCGAATAGCTCCAAAAGCTAGAGGATGAGTTCTGGCACCTAAAGGTGCAGGGAGCTGACATTGACGGATATACCGTCAGATTCCAACAGCTTGCCATTCTTCGCCCAGCAATGGTGAGCACCGAACCCGATAAAATCCGAAGGTATATCCACGGTCTTCCGGAGCCTGTCCGGGGGAACGTCGCCTCCTCAAACCAGACCACCATTGATGGTGCTATCCGATTGGCTCATGAACTCATGGCCATGAATGAGGACTCAGAACCACCCACTTCTTCCTCCAACCACCTCAAAAGGAAGTGGTCTGACAACCACAGCAACAACCAAAACAAGAAACCCGACACCATCAAAGCCTACAACTCAACCACCGAACCCAGGCGTGGTTACACCGGGAACAAGCCCTACTGTTCCAAGTGCAATCGCCACCATGAAGGTCCTTGTGGTCCTTATTGCAGCAACTGCAAGAGGTACGGACACCTCACTAAGGACTGTAGATCCCCCACCAACAACAACAACTCCAACTACAACCCCAAGGCACCCAAGACATGTTTCGGATGTGGAAACACCGGGCACTTCAAGAATGATTGCCCAAACCTGAAGAAAAAGAGCAACAACAACAACAACGCAAAAGGTAGAGCGTTCGTACTCAACTCTGGGGACGCCCGGCAGGACCCGAATGTGGTCTCGGGTATGTTCCTCCTCAACAACTTAACTGCTTTTGTTCTATTTGATACTGGTGCCGATAAAAGCTTTATTTCTGATGAGTTTTACCCCTTACTTGACATCACTGTTGCCTTAGATGTTAAGTACACTGTGGAGCTAGCAAACGGTAAATTCATAGAAACCAATACTGTATACCAAATTGCACTTTAAACCTAGCCGATGAAACCTTTTCGATCGACCTTATGCCTGTTGAAATTGGGAGTTTCGACGTCATCATTGGAATGGACTGGTTGTCCAAACATCGAGCCGAAATCGTCTGTTACGATAAAATCATCCGCATCCCTCTCGCCGTCGGTAGAACCTTGATCATACAGGGGGAGACTGGCGGGACGAGACTAAATATCATTTCTTGTTTGAAAACCCGAAAATTTCTCAGAAAGGGTTATCCAGCAATCCTCGCGCACATCACGGAGAAAAAGTCGGAGGAAAAGCGACTTGAGGATGTGCCAATTGTTAGAGACTTTTCCGAAGTCTTTCCGGAAGAACTACCTGGCTTACCTCCACATAGACAGGTTGAGTTCTCGATCGATCTCATGCCGGGTGCCGCACCGGTAGCCCGAGCACCATACCGCCTAGCTCCATCCGAACTTCAGGAGTTGTCCACCCAGTTACAGGAACTCCTGGACAGAGGATTTATTAGGCCGAGTTCTTCACCATGGGGAGCTCCGGTCTTATTCGTGAGAAAGAAAGACAGTTCTTTCCGAATGTGTATCGACTACCGAGAGTTGAACAAGTTGACCGTCAAGAACCGGTATCCACTTCCTCGCATCGATGACCTGTTTGACCAACTACAAGGGTCGAGTATTTATTCAAAGATCGATCTTCGGTCAGGTTATCATCAACTTCGAGTTCGCGACACCGACATTCCGAAAACTGCTTTCCGAACTCGTTACGGGCATTATGAATTTCAAGTGATGCCCTTCGGTTTAACAAACGCACCGGCTGTATTCATGGACCTTATGAATCGGGTGTGCAAACCCTATCTCGACAAGTTTGTCATTGTCTTTATCGATGATATCCTCATCTATTCGCGCAACGAACGAGAACACGCACAACACCTCAAAACCATCCTAGCGCTACTTAAACACGAGGAGTTATATGCCAAATTCTCCAAGTGTGAATTCTGGATACAATCCGTTCAATTCCTTGGACATGTTGTTGATAGTCAAGGAATTCACGTAGATCCATCAAAAATCGAGGCTATCAAAAACTGGCAAGCGCCAACTACTCCAACCGAAGTACGCCAATTTCTGGGATTGGCCGGGTATTATCGTCGTTTCATCGAAAATTTCTCCAAAATAGCTCAACCACTCACGACACTGACTCAGAAGGAAAAGAAGTTCGATTGGACTGATAAACAAGAGTCGGCATTTCAGCTATTAAAACTCAAGCTTTGCAGTGCTCCTATTCTATCCTTACCCGAAGGCACCGACGACTTCGTGGTATACTGCGATGCTTCCCACCAAGGTCTCGGTTGCGTGTTGATGCAACGAGATAAGGTCATTGCTTACGCTTCCCGACAACTCAAAGTTCATGAGAAGAACTACACGACCCACGACCTCGAGCTAGGGGCCGTGGTGTTCGCCCTCAAAATCTGGAGACACTACCTTTATGGTACCCGAAGTACCATATTCACCGATCATAAAAGTCTCCAGCACATCTTTGACCAAAAAGACCTTAATATGCGACAACGCCGTTGGGTCGAGTTGCTCACCGATTATGACTGCGAAATCAAATACCACCCAGGCAAGGCAAATGTTGTTGCCGATGCCCTCAGTCGAAAGGAACGAACGAAACCACTTCGAGTCCGAGCCCTCAGTATAACCATTCACAATGATCTAAACATTCAGATTCTCACTGCTCAACTCGAAGCTCTAAAACCCGATAATATCAAGAACGAAGCCTTACGAGGCATGTACAAACAATTCGAAATCAAACCTAACGGGGTTAGGTATCTCTCAAGCCGAATCTGGTTACCCAGTTTTGGAAACCTGCGAGACTTGGTGATGGATGAAGCTCACAAGTCCAAATATTCTATCCATCCTGGATCTGACAAAATGTATCACGGCATCAAGGAATTTTATTGGTGGCCGAATATGAAAGCTGAAATCGCTACATACGTCAGCAAGTGTCTTACTTGCTCGAAAGTCAAAGCCGAATACCAAAAACCTTCTGGTTTACTCCAACAACCCAGCATTCCTGAATGGAAATGGGAACAAATTGCCATGGATTTCATAACTAAACTACCAAAGTCATTGAACAGTTGCGATACCATTTGGGTGATCGTTGATCGTCTCACAAAATCTGCTCATTTTCTGGCAATCAAGGAAACCGACAAGATGGAACGCCTCACACAAATCTACATCAAAGAGGTTGTTTCTCGACACGGTGTTCCAATCTCAATTATCTCCGATAGGGATAGTCGCTTCACATCTCACTTTTGGCAATCACTTCAAAAATCATTGGGTACCCGTCTTGATATGAGTACCGCATACCATCCACAAACTGACGGCCAAAGTGAACGAACAATTCAAACACTGGAAGACATGCTACGAGCTTGCGTAGTTGACTTCGGTGTTAACTGGGAAAAACATCTACCATTGTGCGAGTTTTCGTACAACAACAGCTATCACACCAGCATTAAGGCTGCACCCTTTGAGGCACTCTACGGTCGTAAGTGCCGCTCACCGATTTGTTGGACCGAAGTGGGAGACAGTCAACTCACTGGTCCTGAGATCATTCACGAAACAACTGAAAAGATCTTCGAGATCCAAAACAAACTCAAAGCTGCACGTGATCGTCAGAAAAGTTATGCTGACGTGAGACGCAAACCACTCGAATTCCAGGTTGGGGATCGAGTACTACTCAAGGTTTCACCTTGGAAAGGTGTTATCCGATTCGGTAAACGCGGGAAATTAAATCCCAGATACATTGGACCATTCGAGATCCTTGAGAGGGTAGGTCCAGTGGCATATCGATTGCAGCTGCCATCCGAGCTCAGCAGTGTGCATCCCACTTTTCACATTTCAAATTTAAAGAAGTGTCTGTCTGATGAGACACTTAACATTCCACTCGATGAAATTCGAGTTGACGACAAGCTTCATTTTGTTGAAGAACCCGCCGAAATCATGGATCGTGAGGTCAAACAACTCAAACAAAGTCGTATTCCCATTGTCAAAGTCAGGTGGAATTCGCGGCGTGGGCCGGAATTCACCTGGGAACGGGAAGACCAAATGCGACTCAAGTACCCTCAGTTATTCACTGAAGCTACTTCAAACACGACTTCAACTTAAATTTCGGGACGAAATTCTTCTAACACGGGGAGAATGTGACACCCGTCAAATTAGGACTAGTAGTTAGTGCCTAATCAAGTTTTAATACATGTAATTAGTTCTGTGTTAGGCTAATTAATGTATCAACATATATATTGAGGAGTATATATATATATACAAGTATGCGATTTGATTAAATCGTACGAGTTTCAAATCGAATGCAATTCGATTCAATTAATACGGACATTGGTGAAAATTTTATTAAATAATACGCAAATTATATCCAAAATATTATTTAGATAATATTTCAATTCAAATTCGTATCGTACAAACAAGGACTACACGATTAGATTATTAAACGCGCGGAACAAGTTAAAGTTATACCTTATAACGCAACCATTAAGTATTTGGTAAAATACATCATCAAAATATTGGGTAATTATTCGTATTTAAAACGTGTATTTAAACGTATAAAATAAACATTTAACGTTTAAACGAGCGGGAGAACGAACATCGCACGGAGCGCGATTGCGGGGACTGAAAAAGTTGAGGCTTTCACCTACACCCCACCTCCACTTTCCCTCTCTCTTTCATTTGCATTCATCAAAAACACCCACACACCACTAAACACTCTCAAACCCATCACCACCAAATTTTCGGATTTATCAAATCCGACCACAAAACTTACATTTTCGGAATCACCATCAAGAGAGGAACAAGATTAACAAAGGCACCACCCTCGTTTTCTTCCTCGATTTGTCTCGAAATTGCAATTGTAAGAAATTCTCTAAATATTTTGATCTACTCATTTTGGTGTATTATTTCGGTGTTATAATGTTTGCACAACTTAGTATTGTCCAAATGTATGAGGAAAACATGATTTCATAGCCTAAAAACGAGTTAGATTTGGGTTTTGGGTTTGAAAACCACGACAGTCGCTGGGGACTGTCTGAGTGTTCATCTTTGCGACACAAGCCTTGTGTCGCATAAGATCCTTTATGTCGTATCTTGTGTCGTAGAAACCCACTTGTGTCGTACCTTTTGCGACACAATATTGTGTCGTACCTTATGTCGCAAATCCCATGCGACACAATCACTATGTCGCTGTTAAATCAGCATCGTACACTTATGCGACACAACCCTTGTGTCGCTAAGCTCTTGTGTCGCATTCTTATGCGACACAACCCTTGTGTCGCATACATGACCATTGTGTCACATGCTGTGTCGCTAAAAACAGAGAGTTTAAAACTCAATTTTACACTAAGTTTTGAGACCCAAAATTGACGCCCCATTTCACCCAAATTCGAGTCCAGATGCGTTTTTCACCAAAGCAATATAGTAGAAATAAAAATTTTCCAAGCTGACCTGGCAGCTCGACCCCAGCCAGGGGCTCTACCCCTTGGACCCCGCTACCAGGGGCGCTGCCCCCGGACCCCCGTCATTAACGGGCTTCGCCCTTACCCTAGAGTCACGAGTAACAGTGTTACATCTAAATTTTCACACAAAGTGTTAAACTTGTATAACATCAAACACGAATGCGACATGACTTCTAAAACACTTTGGAACATGTTTTTCAAGAATAATGATAATATTATTATTACCAACAATCACCAACGGGCTGTACACATTTTCAAACACTTAAACAATCAACCAAATTGTAATCATTTGGACATTCTAGTTGGACAAACAACTACAAGGTAGTCTTATGAGATGCCTTCATATGTTTATAACCATCGCGTGTCGTGGACACCCTCAGGTTACAAGTCTTTGGACTTCGATTCCCGACTCATCAATCTCAGTTTATTAATATAAACTCTAAAGACTCAGGTGAGTCTCATAGCCCCTCTTTTACTATTTTTACTCAGGGGTGTGATATGTTGCTTGTTTTAACGCGTGAACGCAAGTATAACTTTTACATGTACTACATGAGTTTTACACAACTAATCTTTTAAAGCCCTCCATCAGCATAGTTGTTAATACATTTGTAGCGTGAATATTAGTATATGGTACCATATAGGATTGACCCACCTCGTCCGGGTTAGCAAGCACTAACCGGGTAAACGGACGTACTAATATTTAAGGAAGACGGATGTTGATTAGGCATCCGTGGAGGCGAAAACGCTCAGGCTGTGTCCTGACCCACGAGTTAAGCTCAACTATGTGCTCATGGCTGTATACTGTTACCACTATCATTTGCTGGATGCAAATCAACTATTTAAATCTTGCGGTTCACACAACTTATTTGATACTCAAACCTGTGAGCTCACCAGCGTTAGCTGACCCATTTTAGCATGTATCGCAGGTACAAAGCAGTAGGCAGGATTGCCCCAGGAAACTATAGCTCGAGTCAGCATGCAGACAATAGAGATTTTCTTGCATTAATATATTTTGTAATAGTATTTATGTATTGAAATCTCTCATTTTAAACGAACACGAGCTATATGTAGCTTCAAACCTTGTAAACATTTAGCTATTAATACATTCTGTTAAAACGACGCATATAGAGTCGTTTACTATTAATCTCTGTGCTTTGAATATTGATTAGTAACACCCAAATCTTGCTTCCGCGAATCATTAAATTTGGGGGTGTTACAGATATTCATTAGGAATGGCAAGTAATAATGTACTTAGAGCTTTGAGTTCAGTAGCTGTTTCTCTTCTTTCTTGTTTAGTGGTTGGTGTACCCCTGGGCAGCCTAGCACCATTCACATCAGTTTTGTACTTAGGACCATTCTCCACAATGTCCCATAATTGATAATCTGTAAGCAGCATATGTTGCTTAATTCTATTCCTCCACATATTGTATTCATCTGGTCTAAGAATAGGAATTCTAGACACTTGAACACCCTCTACAAATTCTGATGCCATTGTATACAAACAAAATTTAAGATAAACTATACCCTGCACAGATCACAGTTCTTTCTTTTCTTCCTTAATTCAAAGCTTACACAAGCTCTGATACCAATTGTGAGGTCCCACAATAACACTTTGTAGTTACAAATGTTTTAACTTAAGCTATGAATTCTTAACAAGTAGTTTGCGGAATAACACTTGTCAAGTAGGAAGATGTATTGTGATTTGTAATATGTATGAAAATGAGATTGTAAGCAATGCAAGAACACACTTGATTTTCAATAGTCAAAAGCCTCAATATTATTGATGAATAATACGGATACACAAATGTATCAGGGTTACACGAAACCTTGAAGCTATTACAACTTGACTAACTATTGGACAGACATACATACTACACTTGATATATCTCTATGTATATATATATATGACAAAGTACTTTACTGCAAGTACATGCTAATATACTAAAAACTTGTATAAAATCTACATACAATCTACTTTCTTGAAACCAAGTTTTCTAAGACCCACGCTTGCATTAAATGCATTTGACTTTTCTTGTCTGCAGCGTGCACTGTTCCTCAAAAGCATGTTTGTAGTAGGTGTACTTTGTTGCAGAGTTGTTGTGCAGTGATCCCACTAAGCAGAACTAACAGATAGACGAGCAGAACTATCTTTTAACACTGGCAGAACTAATCTTTGCAGATTATGGCACTTGGCAGAATTAACACTTGAAATGCCCAGCAGAACTAACTTTAAACATACTAAACACTTAGAATAATTTGATATTAAATGATATGAAGAATTTAGCCCAACAAATAGGTCTAGAAGAAGTCTTGGGGGGTGTTTCAATGGTGGTAGTTCGACCTTACCACTTCCACAGCAAAGAGAGTATGATTTTTTGTTGAATGATTTATTGCCACGCATAGCTTCCGCCTTCCAAAGTCTGGCTTGACATGAATTGCAAACGTATATTGGATCACCTATGTCTATATAATCTACAGAAAGGTAGTAAGTAAGTCTTGATGGTGTAGTTGATTGGGATTCGCAAGTGTGTTGAACGTAATTTATGTGTAAATTACATTATTAAATTGAACTACCTCTGGAGATTCCGTGAAATTTACTTTGCAGGTTTTGGTTTCCATCGGAAGCACTACCCGCAGCATCGTCATTAGAGGAAGGTATATGCAGTGGGACTATCTCAGTATCTGAGAATGTATATTTAGTTGGTCTTCCTCTTGGTCTGGAAGTACTGTCAACATTGCTGCTTGTCGATGTACCTGTTTCCGGGACGGAGTTAATAGCACCATGTAACAAGGAAATTGAATTATGACTTCTAAAATGAAAGTGTGTTTTTTTCATAAGGAAGAAATGGGATTACAATTGTACCTTGCAGTGTAAAAACAGACTGCTCGGAAGTTGTAGCTGTAAGGTTGAAATGAGAATGGTTGCTTTTCGCTACGTTGAACTTGGATGGCCTGCCTCTTGGTCTAGATTCCTGTTTTTTAGTTTGTACATGTTCTTTACCTATAAGCGGAACCGCCGCAGAACAACATAACTAATATACAGTTATATATATAACTGGACTACTGTTGCTTCAACTGATGGAGGTATTTATCTTTAAAATGAGTTTGGTGTTGATAAGTTACCTTGGTTTGTTTGCTTAGATGGTGTTGAAGCTGAACATGGAAGGTTAAAAGGAATATGCCCGGTAGTTTGTGTGGTATACTTGGGTGGGCGACCTCTTGGTCGAGATTGTCCGGCATCAGCCTTCGTGTTCAGTGAATACGATTGCGGCTCTGTATCAGTATGATGAAGGCAGAATTAAATATGTTGCTAATCTCAGGTTCAGTGCATGCAGTTATAGTATCACATAAGGAAGTTGACGGCCGTTAATGTATATCCAGGTAATGTGCTTGAAAAAACGTTGCAGATATTAGAAAAATACTGAAAGTCTATATTTACCTTGTTGGGTATGTTCAGGGTTCGTTGAAGTTGCGGGTGACAGGTCAAAAGGAACGTGTTCGTCGTATCGGTTAACTCTACCAATCTGGCAACCTGGTAATTAACTGATCAGTGTAGTTGCATCTATTGTGTTGTTGTTAGAATGAGCATCAAACAACGGGAAATATGTACAAAATAAATTAAGTGTGTCAGAGGGTTGGTTTTTAAAGATCAACAATAAACGAAAAGTAAGGCATATAGATTTACACAAGCATAACTAAACGATAGGAAGAACACGCACCTGCTGAAATGGGTGTTGTTGTTTTGTTGGAAAACAAGTAATCTGGAGTAACCTGAGATGTATGGCTCTGAGGGGAAGTTGTAGTTTGTCGAGGCACTAACAATTGACTATGTCCGGTATCTGAAAGAGACAATGTCGGTGTTTGACATGTTATGATTGAAACATTAGAAAGGTACTATTAGACAGGTGTAGTATGTGATTGTGCAAAATACAATAGAGTACTCCAAGATTAAGTGATTTACGGTTGTTGGTTAGTGCCGATAAGGGTGTTCGTTGTGTATTATTGGGTCTACCGTTGGATGTTGGAGGAGTACCTGTTAATAAGATGTTTATGACATGTCACCATCAATAAGCATACACACACAGTTAATAATTCATCAAAGAAAAAATGATAGATAAGATATAGCTTACAAACGGGAGGGGGATTGAGAACATCGTCTTTTTGACTGCAAAAGCTTTTGTTACCCGTAAGGTTTTCTCTATCTACACTGGCTGTGATTGTTCTTTGATTACTATTATTCACACTATCTGTTCCGGTCATATGTGCAAACGTGTTAGAATCGTTGTAGTTATCGCAAAGCACTGGTTAATAGAAAGATACGGCTGAATGGGAGTTACTGAATTGTAAATAAGATGTTGGTTTTAAGACGTTAACATCAGTACGTACACATAATCAGTTTGTGATACAGTGCACATTCAAACACGTATAACAAGTTGAGAAACTTACCGACTGAATGAGGACTTTGATTAGCAAGAGTTGGGTTACCGTAAAATCTGTTGACAGGGACGTTTTCTTTGTCTACATTGGTTACTGTTTCTCTTCTCCGATGTTGATAGGAGGCTGGAGCATTTTCGTTCATACATGCAATAGTGTAAGTAGCTGAATGGAGTTATAGCAACAGAGTCTTTTTTAAAGGTCTCATTATATACACTCACTTTTGCCGTGTAATCCGAAATGTATATAATAAATCTCAACTACATACCTTGGTTACTGATGCACGATAAGGGAGATCTAGAAGAACTACCCACAAGAACATCTGGACTGTCCTCACTGGATGTATCTGATAATCAAAAGTCTTTTACTTTACATGATATCAAAACATCTAAAAGTTTGATCTTCACCTTACTTTATCCGGCAATAGTAGATTAGACCCATGTAGCAAAACGTTAACAAATAAAAACAGAGGTTGATTTTGACGTTGCAAACTAATTTTGTAATAACTTAGACGTCAATGTGATTGAATTTACAACTTACCACACACGGTTGGTTCGACCTGGTTCATCTGATTAGACTTGCGCCTTGCTTCATATGTTACTGAATTTGATTTCCTTTTTCGCTTTGCACGGATGGGAAGGTTGTGATCGGACATGATTACATTGACTGGAACGGCGGAGAGAGGATCAAGCAAAGAGCTTTAACGATTCTGAAATATGAATGTAAAGGATGGTCAATAGATTAGTTTTTGAATCAATTTATTATTTCTAATTCTGTATTTATGGAAATGTCTTTACTATACGAATTTAATTCTGCTATTAATTATAGAAAGGATGAATGATTTACTACACAATTTTGGAGGAAATTACGACAGCAATATAGTGTATCCGTGATTTTATTGGTTATGGGCCGTTCCAACTAAACTTTCGATTACCTCTTGTTTCCATTATTAAGTCGTCCACGATTGAATCCAGGTAGATGTGACACCATTTGTTTAGGTTTAGAATTTTAAACATGCACTGTTTGCACCAAACGTCTCCCGTGAATACGGCAGAGAGAGATCCTGATTTTCTGGAATGGAATGATGGTGGATACTTAATAGAAAGTGGCAAACTTTGAATGGCTTATAAGAAATAACTACGCTAGGGCATTTTAGGTTGTGCTAAGCAGTTCCTGTATGTAGGTATTTCTTATAACCTGCAAATGCACAGGTAACTATGAAGGTGTTACGATGATGGTTATGCTAAGATCAATGTTTACCTATTCTCGTTTAGGTGTAGTGTATCCCATGTGTTAGTATGTTCCGAAAGCATGTCTCCTCCCAAACCCGGTATGTTGTGTACCATTTTAGATGTATCTGTTGTGAGACAATTTAAGTGCAACCTGGGAATTAAAAAAGGAGAAAAACGTATTTGTTATCAATCGTATACATAAAGGATTATTGAATTGCCTTAACTCGTAATCTTCCGTATGTGTTACTTATTTATAGTAGAAGTTCTAATGTGTTCATTATTGTTATATGCATAAACAAAAGCTGTATACTATTATGTAAGGCCAGGATATGAACAGGTTTTGTGGATATAATGTACTATTTTTGGAGTAACAGGCAGCATCAGACTGTTCGTAAGGTCCAAATGCAATGAAAATTAATCACAAAAAACAAACACAAGTAAAGCACATAAACCGGAGGTCCTTAGAATGATCAAAGTCATCTCAAAGTAAATAATAAAGCCATAAGGTTCAAAGTTCAAAATACGGAAGGAAAATATAAGAATAGGTGTTCTGCCATTTCTCTGCAATCTGGCTTTTGCTCTCAGTTGTCATCCAAAGGAGTAAATTTTACTGGAGACCAAACCTTGGCAGTCTTGGTGGTGCTTGAGGATGACCCATCCGTGTCTGGCGGTGTTGCACTTTTCCGCTTCAGGGAACTTTCAACAGGGGTCTGGTCGCTATGGGTAAGCTGTGACATACTATCTTCATCTGTGTAACCAACATCCTGTAACATTTTTAATACAGACATGAATATAGGGTTCAATGTTGAAAGTTCGTATGAACGGTAAACCAGATAAGAGACTATGTAATCAAAAGTCATTACCTTGGTACCCAGAGTCTGAGCAGCATTGTGTTCCAACGGGGCATTTCGCGGTGGATCGGTCAACTTTTTGGTTATTAAGGATATAACATCCGCATCTTCTGTACCCCGGGCAACCGTGTAGCCTGGGTAACCAGAGTCCACATTGATTGAACCAATGCTAACTTTGAATACTAATTCCTTGTTTACCAAGCAATTAAATTCATGAGGAATAATCTGGGGATCATCAATCTGTAGTAAATGGTTTACAACATATGTAAGCGTAACGTCAGCATAATGTTACAATCCCTTCAAATATGTGGTGAAATTAATATGATTTGTCAATGTAGCATAAGAAAGCTGTTATACTCACAGTTTCAATCTTCTTGCGTAACCAGTTTACGGTACGATTAATCAACTTTGCTAGTTGGTAATCAAAGAGAACCAGTGATATTCCTCCGGTCAAATCCTGAGCTCTGACCATGGCTCATACCCTAGATTCATAATGTAAAAATACATGACTAAACGTTCAAGGATGTGCAATGTGTACAAAAAAAAGATAACAATGTTGTAGGTATTTGACCAGTAGTAATTGAAATGATGTAGCTCAGCAGCAACTTACTTCCCATTGACACTCTTAACCTCACCACAGGACTTGCAGTTGAAAATTCTCAATTCCATGGCTTCTGACGATGTGCTGCGTATCGCCTTCCCCTTACAGTTGGTACAGGAGTATGTAAACCATCCCTCCTCACTTAGAAACCTCTCTACCGTAGCCTTCAGTACGCAGTCAGACACCTGCAATGCAAAGCCATGGAATGATGAGCATGTAGAATCACAGTTGAATAAAAATAGTATGTATGTGTTGATTTAGAAAGGTAATGTGCTAGCCTCCATGGTGTCACGAATTTGTTCTACAGTCTTGACAATCGGCTCGTCAAAATACTTGATTGACGTATGTATTTCCTCATGCTGGGTCTTATTAGCAAATTGAGAGGGTGAGATTTCCGATGGGTCCACATTCTCAAAGTTGGATAACCTGCAAAGGGTTAATATAGCCAAAGCCCATGTATAAGTTTTTCAAACAGATGCAGGGGTTCCGTATGTGTTTGTAATATGAAAGTGTACCTTTCCCTAAAGTCAGCAATGGGCTTTGCATCTGTGTTCAGGTACACACGACAACCAAAGTAGTGATTTGTAACCTGAGGAATCCCTGCCATGTACAGATGTGTGGGTTTGAATTTGTTACATATTTGGGGCAACATATTTTTACAGACTATAAACGGTACTTATAATAGCTAGTATGTAATACTTTGGTAGTCCTTTAGTTTGGCATTCTGAATCCAAACAATCACAGGAGTGGTGCTGCTTTTGTTTGCTACGATGTAGTCCTGCATCTGTATTGAATGAGGGGCCCACACATTGCTCTTGATTCTATTCCCACTACAGAGAAGGTTACACATTAATAGCAGAACACTACAAACTTCAGGATAAGATTGTAAAGTCCATTTAGTAGTTTAAACGTAAAGCACAGAACATTTGGTTATAAACGGTACTAAAAAATGTTTGTTTCTTATATGTGAAGTAAAAGCATCAATTTTGGGATTCAATTTCGATAATTCATGTGCTTTCAATCGATTAGCATCAATCTCAACAATTGAGACAACTGTACTACATTTGAAATTTTATTAGTACCGTTTATGCGCATATAAGTTTTCAATAAGTTTGAAATTTTGAGTCCATTTACGGGAGTTTCCAAAAGTCAGCAGATATAAACAGAATGAAGGTTTTCAATTAGCAGGTGATTAGCAGGTTTGAAATCAGTCCCTATTTTAATATTAGCAGGTGATTAGCTTTGAAATTTTATTAGTACCTTTTATGCGCATATAAGTTTTCAATAAGTTTGAAATTTTGAACCCATTTACGGGAGTTTCAAAAGTCAGCAGATATAAACAGAATGAAGGTAATCACTTACGTGTGGTCCTGCAAAACGAAGGCCGTGGATTTGGATATGACTCTGTTTTCCTTGAAGGTACGCAATGGGTCGATTTCTACCAATAAACCAACAACATCTACACGGAACAGTTGATACACGATTTTAATATACAAAACAGAAATGCTAAACTGACAGGCATTTCATTTGTGTGTTTGACATGTAAGAGTAGACAGCTTGCGTATTATGGAAATAGTTACATATGAAGCATAATTAGAGCACATACCGAAGCCAAATGTTAAGGACAACCGGAAAGCGTTAATGTCATTGTAAGAGACAAGGTTGATTCCATCCGAAAGTACTTCAAATTCTGGACATCTACGAACCTTTGAATTCCTACGTAGGGTTATTTTCCAGTTGTGATCAATGAGCCGGTAGTCACCTTCATACTTTTCAACTCCAAATTTATGCATTACAAAATAGTCCCCCTCCTTGATGGTATCCGCAAACTCCGGGAAGAGGAAACTTTTAACGCTTGCCACTATTTTGTTACCCTGAAATAGGGATGGCAGAAATGAATAAAAGAGCTACGGAAAGTTATAGCTTATATACTACAATTCCGCCCATATGATTTCCAGTCATCTAATATCATTATTTCGGTTATAATACCAAATTTTAGTTCTTTAATCTTTACATATATCATAATTTGATTTAACTGATGGTCTGTAAACCATAAATATATATCGTATCAGGTACCATCCATACGACTTTTGATTACCAGTATACGAAACAAATTAAAAACACAGAAACACCAAATCCTTGATTGGAACTAACCAATCAAGCAAACAAAGACTTAGTAAACCAAGGTAATCTCACACATATACGAAACCAATTAAAAACATAGAAACACCAAAACTACGAATTGGAACCTACCACGACTCGTAGTGTAGACACATAACGTAAAATTACATGACTAAACGTTCAAGCAAGATTTTTGATTACCAATATACGAAACCAATGAAAAACACATAAACACCAAATCCACGAATTGGAACTGACCAAGCAAACAAAGATTTTTGATTACCAATATACGAAACCAAAACCACATATCACCAGTAAAGACCAAAACATTTTTGTAAAATACACGTCTTTCACGATTCAAAGGAGGGCTTTTACCTGATGATCGATGAGGATCATATCCATGGACGATATTTTATTCGGCGTGCTCTTGTAACTTTGTGTCCAAAGCAGATGAACTTTGACTCGGATCCTCCAATCGTCATTTTCATTTGTGATAAGATTCAATGGAGTGAAAACATCATCGGCAGCCATTGCTTTCTTCAAAACACGGACGATTGAGTATCAACAAATCGAGGTTACCTTTGTGCGAGTGTAGGGTTAGAATGGAAGACATGATAATCGATTGTTCTTATAGTCAGATTATGAGTCGATCTATTTTAAGGTATAGATTCGTTGAATCAAACTTGTAAGGAGGATGATACGATTGTTAGAGATCGTATCTCCTTGAACGATTTTGGTGATTTAATTGAAATTTACAGAGGGTGGAGGAGGGGCGGTGGGTACAAAGTAGGTGGAAACTTCCTTTTTCAAGTTGTTGACCAAATCCATTAATTCCATGTATTAATTTAGTAAGGGCAGTTTTGTAATTAAATAATACACCCTTTGAATTATTTACAAATCTCTAAGTAAATCAATGATCAATATTGATAGATCTAGGTCATCCAAAGGGTGAAATTAGCCCATAGCAGGTGATTAGCATGGAGATTACGCTAATCAGTCTCTATTTTAATATATAAGAATGATATCGTCATGTCACATTTCTAATTAAAATAACTGCTCGATTTTTAATGGCCCGCGTTCTACATTATTTGCACCGAGTGATTGAGACAATTCAAGTTGGTTCATGTGAAATCACATACTACTACTTTTGGGTTCGTTTCGGGTCGACCTTGTCGTATAGAAAATTGAAGACTCTCAAAATGTGGTTAGAGGAACACGTACCACATATTTTTAATAGAAAACAACCTTTAGCTAAGAGTAAAGCTATGCAAGTTGACGTGTAAAACATGTTGTCGTTTTACTCTTTTTTTCGCTTCAAGTCATTGTCTACTTTAAAAGTTTACGCACTTCACAATTGTACAAATAACAATAGACATAATACTAATAATAATAACAAAAAAAATATCATCTAAACTTTTAAAAGAAAACTTTTTGGTGGTCACACAAAGTTAAATATTTATTTTGGAAAACACATTTAGAATTGGACGGAATGAGTATGCTATTTTGACTTTTTAATTTTTTTTTTTCAGTTTGACCTTAAATATTTTTGTTTGTGTTATATAATATTTGATGCAAAATAATTAAAATATTTAAGGTCAAAGTTGAAAAAGAAAGACTTATGAAGGTACTAAGAGCATCTCCAATGTGTACACTATATGTACCTTTTACACTATCTTAGTGCAGAAATGATATAAAAAGCTCTTTGTTGGTGCATAAATGTGTGTCAGTCAGTTGGTCAACGTTTGTACTTGTCAAAGTCAATTAGTCTGAGTATGTAAAGTGTTTAGTGTATTTATGCGATTCTGTAAATGAATTGTAAAATAGAAAATATACAAAACATTGTTCATGTAACACTAGGCTATGTGTCGCAAGAGTCGGTAGCTGCGATACTTAGTAAGTGTTGCAGGTTGGTCTGAACAGCCTATATATAGAGAGTTAGGGTTTTAGTTTTAGGGTTAGACATTTGTGAGCCAATTTGAGAGCCGTGGAGAGGAGAGAAAGAGAGAGAGCAGAGACAGAGTTTGTGTTTGTAAAGCTTTATTTATCAATTGTTAATACATACAAAAGCTTATAGAGATTGTGTGTGAATCGATTAATACGTTCAATACTCGTTTGTTTGTATTTCCGCTCTTACAATCGAGTTAACGATCTAATAGATTCAACAACGAGATCAACAAAGTAGTATCAGAGAGCCGTGAATCAGGGATTCGACGGTTTTGGATCGTGTTTTGAGCGTTTTTCGGGTTAAAAACGAAAGGTTTCGAATTTTTAAGAAAATTAGAGTTTTGGGCGGCTGAAAATCGCGATCAGCGACACTTACTAGCAACATTTAGCCTCTAGCGACATTTACCAGCGACACTTAGCCTCTAGCGACATTTACCAACAACACTTAGCCTCTAGCGACACTTCTAGCGACACTTCCTGCGACACTTCCCTAGTGTCACTAAAAAAATCGCAGGAAAATTGTCGCTTACCAAATTTTGTTTTTTAAAGTGCTTAATTTAAGCTTGGAAAAATTTTATTTCAACCGAGCATTTTTGGACGAAATTTTGGTGGGAAAATTCGGAAATGGCTTTTGTTGCGAAAATGTCTCCTTCTATATCTTTGTTTTATAGTGATTTTACTAGTTAGAAGACTAAGTTAAGTCATTTCATTGAATACAAAGATTCCAAGTTATGGAATATTTTCTCCACTATTGAACGATATGAGAAACAACGACACGAAGGAGTGTTTAAGTCAAAAGCACAAATGTCAGTCAAAGAACGGGACATATAAGAAAGCATATGAGATGATTACCATGTGCTTGCCAGAAGTTGTTATTAATAATTTTAAAAATCAAGTAACTTCTACAGATTTATAGGACACTCTTACAGAAGCTTACGATCAAAAGGAAAACTCAAATAAAAGATCAAACGTGGTAGTCAGGGAGGAAATGTTGGTAAATAAAGAAGAGTATCAACACACTACATTGGTGGCTCAAATAAAAGAGGTTGATTCTAATGCTTTTAAATGTTTATCTTGTATTAAATTAACTGGTGCTAACAATAGATACATGGATGATAATGAAAACCTGCGAACTATTATTGAAAAATTCACGCAGGCAAATAAAGTTTTAAAAGATAATGAAAAGCTTTTTGAAAATAAGTTAAAAGCTCATCAGACCGAGTTTAAAGAATTGAAAGCTAAAATCTATAGTCAACAAGATGCTATAGATAGTTATTTGAAAGAAATAACTTTACTTAGGAAAGAAATTGTTGACTCTCAGTCTGAAGTTGTTGATCTAAAACGGAAAATTTCAAACTTTTCAACATCATCCATTGTTTTTGATCAAATTCTGGGAAGCAAAAGACGAATACGAAAAGCAAGGCATGTCTTGGGTATAACTCAGTACCCCCTCCTGCTGACTATTTGCCGATGCCTAATCAGGATGAAATCAGAAATTTTATGCCTTCTACTTCATCAAAAGAAGACACAAATTCTGTTGAAAAACCAGTTAAAGAGTCTGTTAGTAAACCTCCAGTTAGTGTAGATGAGGTTGTTAAGGTAGAGGATCTACCAGAAAAGCCTAAAGTTAAAGTTGACAAAGTTAATGTTAGGCCCGGGATCATATAATGACTAATGAACCTGTAGAGGTTTCAAATAAAAAGGGTAAAAACAAGGTTGAAAATGAATCCAAAAGGATTAATAATCAAAAGAAGGATTCACATGAAAAATCTAAACATGAACAACCTTCAATATCAACTTGCTCAACTTCAGAGGCTTCTACATCAATGTGTACGCATAAGTGTTCACGTTCTGTAAATGCCTCAGCTCCTAAGCCTCCTATAGTTCATTCTCCGCCTCAACCTTTTGTTGGTAACCATTGGAATAAGTCGTATGTTGAACGACGTTTTTGTTTCCGTTGTGAACAACAAGGACATGTAATTAGGGATTGTATGTTATTATCCCTAGATAGGTTTGGTAGGAGGATGCCAAGAACTTCCTCTTTTAGGAATTCTTTCTCAAATTATTTTTCAAGGCGTGGTTCATATTCGCATATATCTAGTAGTGCATCCACTTCTCCCTAACCAGTACAAAGAGTAAACAAAGTTGTGCCTAGTAGAACCCAAGTTCAAAAGCACAATATTGTTGAAAACCCATCATCCGAACCTAAGAAGGTTTGGAAAGCTAAATCCACAAACAACACATCAATAAAATCTTCTGAATTTTTGAAATATCATAAACTTATTGATGTGATGGTTATGGATGATCTTGGACTACCCAAGTCTATCAAGGCTTGGGTGTCCCATAAGTACTAATGTTTAATTGTTTGTGGTGATGCAGTCAGCTTTTTGAAAGCTTATACTTTTAGTGACTGCAAGAATGTGGATATTGTTGGAAAGTTATATTTTGAAGGTGGTTATGTGTGGTGGATTTTGATTGGATGAATGAAATTTCTGAAGTGTTAAGAGGTGGTAAAAGTGCTAAAAGGCATTTGAGTTGACTTGATATGTGATTGTGAAACTTTTAGTTAAACATTATCTATTTTTATTTGTTAGAGATGCAACAGCCATTCTTTGTACTTTTTAGTATCAAAGAAATGTAATGTTGTGAAATTTGCTGTTCAGGGGGAGTAATTCTAAAAAATAAAAATTCTGACTATTTAGATCAGAAATGTGAACAGCAAGATTCTTAATTCTTGAAAATACGTTGGGTTGTGTCTGTAAACAACTTGGGTTATGATAGTACATCAGGTGACATGCACAAAATGGAAGTTTTAAGGTTTATGTTTGATGTGTCAGTAGGTTTATCTGGCATATTTAAATCAGCTTTTATAAACATTAGTTTCATCATATGATGTATTTGTGACACCCGCCAATTTAGGACTTTAATTAGTGCCTAACTTACTTGTAATTACGTGTATTTAGTTTTGTATTAATCTAAATATATGTAACATTATGTGTAATTACATACACATTTATACGATTTGTTTAAATCGTACACTTATGAACCGGATGGATATCCGACAATGAAAATATGGACGTTGGTGACAAACTATTTAAAATAATGTGGATTTATCCAAGCAAAACATTATTTACCTTAATATATTGCGAGAATATATTACACGTATTAAATATCGTATAAAACACTCCGTACGCGACGAAAACGCGTGAAACGCGCCTGACACGCGAAATAAACTCAGGTTATATTTTTATAACTCATTATTAAGTATTTTGATAAAGTACTTCAAGTAAAAATATCGCGATTCCACGCGTACAATTAAACGATTGAAAACGTTACACGATTCGAATGAACGTCTAAACCGCAACCGACTACCGACCGACGATCGAAATATATTTTAATAACTTAGAATATATTATTTGAGTAAAACTTTTACATAAAAATATCGAGTTCTAAATCGTTAACAAAACGTATTAAATAAAACGTTATACGATTAATTAAAACGCAAAACGAACGGGTAAACGAACACGGGACTTAACGCAACTTTGGGGAAACAATTTAAACACCATATGTGGGTGGGACCCACGCCTTTTATGCAGAAAATCTGCAAGAAGCATGGCACACCATGCCCTTGTTGCTTCCAAATCAAACCAAACCCACCACTCTTTCATTTCATTCCCACACTCCACCTCCAAACTCCCTCTACACTCCTCTCCTCTCTCCCCTTCCCCTTTCCCACGAAATTCTAGCCACCACCATCATCCACCATCGGCCACCACCTCATTCTTGAAGGAAAAACAAAGCCGGAGACATCAAAACGATCACCTACGCGTGTACATCATGCCCTTGTTGATTCCACGCGTACAATTAAACGATTGAAAACGTTACACGATTCGAATGAACGTCTAAACCGCAACCGACTACCGACCGACGATCGAAATATATTTTAATAACTTAGAATATATTATTTGAGTAAAACTTTTACATAAAAATATCGAGTTCTAAATCGTTAACAAAACGTATTAAATAAAACGTTATACGATTAATTAAAACGCAAAACGAACGGGTAAACGAACACGGGACTTAACGCAACTTTGGGGAAACAATTTAAACACCATATGTGGGTGGGACCCATGCCTTTTATGCAGAAAATCTGCAAGAAGCATGGCACACCATGCCCTTGTTGCTTCCAAATCAAACCAAACCCACCACTCTTTCATTTCATTCCCACACTCCACCTCCAAACTCCCTCTACACTCCTATCCTCTCTCCCCTTCCCCTTTCCCACGAAATTCTAGCCACCACCATCATCCACCATCGGCCACCACCTCATTCTTGAAGGAAAAACAAAGCCGGAGACATCAAAACGATCACCTACGCGTGTACATCACTTCTACCGTCTCCGTTTCATCATACACCATTGTGAGGCTTCATAAGTCTTAAACTTTACTTACATAATGTTTATTTACTTGTTATGTTGCTTATTCAACTTGTTAATGCCCAAAAACTATAACGAAAAACGTTTTTGAAACACGTATACGTATACCACTTTTCTGGCCAGAAAAATCGTCTCACGAAACCGACCATAACTTGAGTTCTAGGTTAAATAAATGTATGAGACCACTTGGAAAAGTTTGATATTTTTGTTTTCTACAAAAAGTTCTTCTTTGTCCACTTCCATAAATACACGGAGTTTTGTGTATAACTCGATCTTTGAACAGAGGTCTGTTTTGGATCAAAACCGACCACTTGACCTTCTCGATTTTATTTGACCAACTTAGAGACCCCTACAATTCTTGGGAAAAATGGGTAAGGTGCTTGAAACATAGATGTTTACCTGTGATTTTTTGTGATAAGTTATTCGGAATAGAGATGGGTGAGATAGGGGGTTGAATCGGGTTAAAACCCAGCCTCCAAAGGGCTGTTTTTGTCACTTTACAAAACCGACACTTCGAGTCAACCATAAAACGTAACGACAATTTTCTAAAGCTTACTTAACATATTTAAGGCTTCCCTAAAAGTATCGGGTCAAACCGGAGGCGTTTGACCATAAACCTGAGCCTCGAAACCAATCAGACCCTTAGTGTCGCTAAAGGCTCAATTCCTATAGCGACACTAGCCTAGTGTCGCCAAACCCGATTTGGCGTCGCCATAGCGACACTGACCTAGTGACGCTACCTTATTTAGTGTCGCCCATAGCGACACTAACCCTAGTGTCACCATAAATCATCTAGTGTCGCTAGGATAGTGACACTCGACCTAGTGTCGCTGATTACAGAAACTTCAAAAATACTTTTTACACTAAGTAATGAATACATACGACAACTATACTTTATACGACATTACACTTACGTGATATACATATACTTTGGGAAATGTACATTACGACCTTAATGATTATGAGATTACACTCAAACACTTACGAGCTTACACTCGCACACATTGATTTACCTACGAATTTACACCCGCACGGACTTACATCCGAACAACGATTACACGTCATGTCACAAATAATCAACTTATGTATATACTGTACAAGGTATAGAAACACGATGAATTACATAATAATAATATTTGAATCATTATTATTATTACACCTCCGTCACCAACGGGCCACACTTATTTACAAAATGATTACAAACGTACAAACAAATACTTGGACATTCCCTAGTTGTGTGGACAACTAGCATGGGTGTTCTTTCGAGACGCCAACTTAATTACTTATTTACTTACAACCTTGTGCGTATTGTAAGCCAAAAGGTTGCAGGGTTCGGAGAACCACACTACGGAATTACATCCGACACATACTTACGGACTTACATCCGCTATACTTGTTTGCTTACACAAACGTACTTTCTAGACTCAGGTGAGCCTTACAGCCCCACTTTTACTGTTTTTCTATTAAGGTGAGATACATGCTACTGTTTTACATATGAACACAATGTACTGAACTGATTACACTACTCTTTACACACATTGCATGAGTACTTTTTATCCACTGAAAGCCTCCTATCATAAGTTGGTAGGCATAATACATACCGGTCTTTGGGTTATTAAGAAGTAAGTGTTGGTGCATTTTGTGTGTCAGTCACTTGGTCAACGTTTGTAATTGTCAAAGTCAATTAGTCTTAGTATCTGATGTGATTAGCGTGTATATTCGAGTCTGTAAACGAAATATAATTATAGAATATACATAGAATATTAGTCATGCGACACAGAGCTTGTGTCGCAATAGCGACATAAAAGCTTATGTCGCAAGGGTTACAATAGCGACACAAGTTGTGTCGCTAGTAGGTCAGAGTGTGAGTATAAATAGCGAGTTTGGTTATCATTAGTGGGTTGATCAAACCCTAGAGAGTGAGAGAGGCATGGAGGCAGAGAGTGTATTCTGTAATTGTTATTCTTTCAAGTGTTAATACATACAAAGATTGTAGATATTGTGTGTTCGATTCATTAAACGTTCATTACTAGATTGTTTGTATTCCGCGCTTACAATCAGAGTAACGATCCGATCAGGTCCGACACAGGAACCTACATGTGGTATCAGAGCCGTGAATCAGTTATTCAACGGTTTCGGATCGTGATTTGAACGTATTCGGTTTGATTCGTGAAGGTTATATTGTTTAATCTTTATTTCAGGGTTTGTTTGCTTGAATATTGCATTTTTTGAAGAGTTTTTCTGGGCTTGTTCGTCGTTCGTTATTCGAAAATCGTTAGGGTTTCAAAATATTTCGACTTTAGGGTTTTGGAATCTGCCCAGCGCCGTTTTGCGACACAAGCTGCGACATAAGCTTTGTGTCGCTAATTAGGGTTTTCTATTTTGCGACACAAGCTCGCGACATAGTGTGCGACATAACCTGCGACACAACCCTTTGTGTCTCACCACTATTCTCTGCGACACATCCTTTGTGTCACACTACTATAAACTGCGACACAACTTGCGACACAAGCATTGTGTCACTAACACCTCGCCAAAAAAAAATGGAAGTGTTCCAAATTTTTTCCATAAGCTTAAAAGTGTTCAATTATAGCCTGGAAAAAGTTTCATTTTACCCGGACAGTTTTGGACGTTTTCGGACGATATTTTGGCGGGAAATTCGTGAAAAATTTTGTCGTACCAAATTTTGTTTTGAAGCCTAAAAGTTCTTAATTTTAGTTTTGAAAAAGTTTCGTGTTTCTCGGAAATTTTTCAATATTTTTGAGCTAAATTTTTCGCCGCTAAGTTCAAAATGGGTTTTTCTCAAATTATTGCTCCATCTAAGTACTTATTCGATAGTGACTTCAACAAATGGAAGACTAAGCTCGAGAACTTCATTGCATATACGGATTCAGATTTGTTGGTTTTGATTACTGAGCAAAGATACGAGCGACCGACTCTGTGCAGGACTATGACATCCGATGAACGAAAAAGATATAACAATAACAAGAGAGCGTATGAGATGATCTCAAAGTGCTTACCTCAAGATATGGTCGAGTATTATAAATATCAAGCAACGACTTATGATTTATGGCATGCTATACTCTTCAATTTTGGTAACCAAGATCAGTCGGAATTGTCAAGTCCAGATGAGGAGATTAAGGAGAAGTTGATACAGAAAGAGGAGCCTCAAAGCAGTGCATCCGTGGTTCCAATACAAGAGTTTGATTCTAATGCTTCTAAATGCTTATCTTGTATGAAATTAACTGATAATATTAACAGATACAGGGAGGCTAATGAATGCCTTAATTCAGATCTTCAAAATTTGATGGAGGCAAATGAAGTTTTAAAAGAAAATGAGAAGCTTTCAGATAAAAAGTTAAAAGCTATTTTTGAAGAAACAAAAAAATTTAAGGCCAAAATTTTTGAACAACAAGATAAAATAGGAAGTTATGTGTATATGCTAACTTCTGTAAAGAAAGATCTTGCTGACTCACAGGCTGAAGTTCTTGATTTAAAACGAAAGCTTTCAAACTTTTCTACATCCTCTTTGGTATTTGATGAAATCCTTCAATCGCAAAGGACGTAAACCAAAAGTAAGGCTGGTCTTGGTTTTCACCATGTACCTCCTCCTAAGGACAATCTGCCTATGCCAGCCAAGGATTCCATCAAAGACTTTGTGCCTTCTTCTTTCAAAGTAGACACAAATTCTGTTAATTTGTCAGTTAATGAGCAAGCTAAACAAGCCGAGCTTGTTAGGCCTACCTTTGTTAAGGCTGAGAATAAACTTCCAGTTATTGTTGAGGAGGTTGTTATGGTAGAAGATATACCTGAAGAGTCTACCATTAAGGTTGAGAAAATAAATGTCACACCTGAAAATTTCATCATTACAACTGAAAATGATGACCGTTTTAAATGCAAAGGTAAAGCTAAGGTTGACAATGAATCCTCAAATGTTAAAATTATTAAAAATGATTCACATTTTAAATCTTTAGATAATTCACAGTCATTTGTGAAGAATCTAAAGAAAGATAAACTAGTTGAGAAATCTGGAAATACTAATTGTTCAACATTAACTAGCTCAACCTCATGAACATCTACTTCAACATGTTTACCAAAGAGTGCATGTTTAACAAATGTTCCTGCTAATAGACCTTCGGTGTACTGTCCTCCACCGAAACGATTCGAGGGAACTCATTGAAATCGATCTTATGTTAAGAGACGTTCTTGTTTTCGTTGTGGTCAACAAGGCCATATAATTAGGGATTGTAAGTTATTATCCCTAGATAGGTTTGGTAGAGAGATGCCAAGAACTTCCTCTTTTAGGAATTCTTTCTCAAAATCTTTTTCAAGGTGTCGTTCGTATTTGCCTATATCTAGCTGTGCATCAAACTCTCCAAAACCTATGGCTATAGTAAACAAAGTTGTGCCTAGTAGACCTCAAGTTCAACAGTACAACATTGTTGAAAACAAATCATCCGAACCTAAGCAGGTTTGGACACCAAAATCCATAAACAACACATCTATGAAATCAACTGAGTTTTTAAAATATCATAAACTCATGGATGTAATGATTATGGATGATAGTGGACAACCCAAGTCTATCAAGGCTTGGGTGTCCCATAAACTCTAATGTTTGATTGTTTGTGGTGATGCAGTCAGGTTCTTGTTAGCTAACACTTTTAGTGACTGCAAGGATGTGGATTTTGTTGGGAGGTTGTTTTCAAGGTAGTTATGTGTGATGCTTTGTGATTGGATGGATGAGATTTTCGGAGTTACGAGGTGGTTAAAGTGCTAAAAGGCATTTGATTTGACTTGATATGTGATTTTGATATTTTTTCTTTAAATTTTATGATTTATGCAACAGCCATTCTTTGTACTTTTTAGTTTCAAAGAAATGCAATGTTGCAAAATTTGTTAAATTAAAAATACAAAATATATGTTTACTGTTTAAGGGGAGTACCTTTAAATTGGATTTGCGAAAAGAATTTGCTTTTCAGGGGGAGTAAATAAAAATTCTGATTATTTGGATCAGAAATGTGAACAGCAAGATTCTTAATTCTTGAAATGACGTTGGATTGTGTCTGTTAATAACTTGAGAAATAATAGTACATTAGGGAACATGCACAAAATAGAAATTTTAAGGTTTATCCTTGATGTATCGGTAGGTTTATCTAGCATACTTAATACAGTTTTTATAAAAATTAGCTTCATCATATGATGTATTGGTAGGCATAATACACACCGGTCTTTGAGTTGTTAAGAAGCAACTAATACCTGTTTATTATTCTGTGAAAACTGTTATATGATATATGACATAAGTCTTAATTGATAAAAAAAGGTACTACCATACACTGTCATAATAAGTATGAAAATGCAAAAATGATAAATAGTAATAATATGGCTATTAGATTAACTAATGGTGACTATTGTTGTACTAACGTACAGACCGGAATCTATTAGTTACTCCAATAGTCTCAAATATATTTTGCTCATATTAAGGGGTCCTCTGTTGTACTAAGTACAAACCTGGAACCACTAGTATCTTCATTATATATTTGATATTTGTCTAAATCTAAGAGTTCAAGCGTATGTTACGAGATAGCCAAGATGCCTTGGTCTTGTAATCTTTACCTTGTCTGTGAAATATGCAGTGTTATGAGTTTTACTAAATTTTATCAGTATATCATATAATGGGTTTCACAAAATTAATTCTCATACTAACAATAAAGGTTAACTCACAGACACGGATGTAACATGTTTAAATGGACAACAATATCAATAATCATCTTGAAATAATTTTTATAAAAGGTGTTTTAAATATGCTAAGTAAATCAAAAGTGGATAAATATACTGACAATCGAGATAACACTTACTATTTGCTAATAAATGCATGTTAGCCTAATATGATCCCTAAGCAGACTTAAAACAATTCTATCCCCAAATTTACTTTTATTTTCAGTTTTCCTTTATAAAGAAAATTACAAAAAGATTTTATTTCTATGTTATTTTCTTTAATATCACATATCTTGTTAAAGTCAAATATTGAAGATGTAAAGGATGTTGGTTATTCTCCAAAGATGTGAAGATAAATTCTATTGGAGGAGCTGATGATGATTGAGAGATGGTCACAGAGTTTGAAGATCTTATTGTACGATAAATGTGTGTCAGTCACATGAATCTGGACATCAAGATTTTATTGAAGACCATGCTATCTCAATGGGGGAGTTTCTAATTGTTGAAGACATGAAGGAGTTTTATCGGTTCAAACTAGTTGAAAACTTATTTGACCAAGCTATCTCCTTGGGGGAGTTTGTTGATGAAGACTAATTGAAGCTCATTTGACCAAGCTGCTGACATGGGGGGGTTTGTTGGTGCATTTTATATGTCAGTCACTTGGTCAACGTTTGTAATTGTCAAAGTCAATTAGTCTTAGTATCTGATGTGATTAGTGTGTATATTCGAGTCTGTAAACGAAATATAATTATAGAATATACATAGAATATTAGTCATGCGACACAGAGCTTGTGTCGCAATAGCGACATAAAAGCTTATGTCACAAGGGTTACAATAGCGACACAAGTTGTGTCGCTAGTAGGTCAGAGTGTGAGTATAAATAGCGAGTTAGGTTATCATTTATGGGTTGATCAAATCCTAGAGAGTGAGAGAGGCGTGGAGGCAGAGAGTGTATTCTGTAATCGTCATTCTTTCAAGTGTTAATACATACAAAGATTATAGATATTGTGTGTTCGATTCATTAAACGTTCATTACTATATTGTTTGTATTCCGCGCTTACAATAAGAGTAACGATCCGATCAGGTCCGACACGGGAACCTACAGCAAGTCTAATACTTGCGTATTAATCTGTGATAAACATCCCTTGATGTACGACTCAATGTCTTAATTCCTTAATGTAGCTTGACATACTTCTATATTTTTGAGTTTTTATCTGAAATCATTTGGGGGATTATACTGATTGTTTTCTCTATTGTACGTAAGTACAGACCTGGTCTCTGTCAGTATATCTCAAAACTAAGCAAACGTGAGTCAATGTACTTGCAAAGTCTTAAATCTTAAGATACCTAATGCGGTCGCCAAAAGGTTTGACCAAAATTGGTTTTGCTTAAACCTGAATCAAGTTATGTTGCTCTGTTGTACGTCAGTACAGACCTGTCACCAATGGCTTGATTCTTAAAAATGAACTTCTTATATTCTCTCTAAATATGGAAACTATGTTCATGTCTGGGTTACAGGGGTATGTCATAGGTGGGGACCACATAGTAATATTCATACTAACAATAAAGGTTAGCTCACAGACACGGATGTAACATGTTTAGGTGGTCAAACAATATCAATAATCGTCTTGAAATAGTTTTTATAAAATGTTCTTTAAATATGCTAAGTAAATTTAAAGTGGACGAATATACTGGTAATCGAAATAACACTTACTATTTCCTAATAATTGCATGTTGGCCTGATATGATCTCTAAGCAGACCTAAAACATTCCTATTCCCAAATTTATTTTAAATATTTGTGTTCATGTAATTCTTTACTTTTCATTTATAAAGAAATTACAAAAAGATTTTATTTCTATGTTATTTTCTTCAATATCACATATCTTGTTAAAGTCAAATATTGAAGATGTAAAGGATGTCGGTTATTCTCCAAAAATTGTGAAGATAAATTCTATTGGAGAAGCTGCTGATGATTGAGAAATGGTCACAGAGTTTGAAGATCTTATTGTATGATAAATGTGCGTCAATCACATGAATCTGGACATAAGATTTTTTTGAAGACCATGCTATCTCAATGGGGGAGTTTTTGATTGTTAAAAACATGAAGGAGTTTGTTGGTTCAGACTAATTGAAGACTTATTTGACCAAGCTGTTGACATGGGGGAGTTTGTTGGTTCATAAATGTGTGTCAGTCAGTTGGTCAGCGTTTGTACTTGTTAAAGTCAATTAGTCTGAGTATGTAAAGTGTTTAGTCTGTTTATGCGAGTCTCTAAATAAATAGTAAAATATAAAATATACAAAACGTTGTTCATGCGACACTAGGCTAAGTGTCGCAAGAGTCGGTAGCTGCGACACTTAGTAAGTGTCGCAGGTTGGTCTGAACGGCCTATATATAGAGAGTTAGGGTTTCAGTTTTAGGGTTAGACATTTGTGAGTGATAAACGCTCAAAAGTACTATATTTTAGTAGTATTTTACCCCTATTCTTGGATGTTTTTATTGCATTTATTTAAGAATAGATATTGAATTCGTTCATATTTGCAATTAGATGTGGAAATGGAGCGTTATGAAGAAAGGAATGGAAAACAGTTAATAAACGAGTTAAAATGATGCATATTTGAAGAATAAAGCGAAGCCGAAGTGAAGAAAGTAGTAAAAAGAAGAAAAGATTGAAAATCGGCTGAAAAAGGCATCCATACGCCGTATGGATGTGGCGGTGGAGGCCCAGTGTTACGCGGACTTGGGCCGGGCTTAAAATGAATCCATACGCCGTATGGATCAAAATCACAGAAAGTATAAAACGCGTTTTTAACCTCATAAAAGGGAGTTCGGCTAGGGTTTTCTTCCAGTCGATATTTTACGAATATTAGGGTTTAATTATGAGTTTTAGGAGTAGTTTGGAGGTACGAAAGTTCAAGATCGAGGATAGTTCATCTTAGTTCTTCGTAATTCGTCTTTATAACTCGGTATAATTCTTTTATTTCGATTTCATTGAAGAATTTGATGTTAAATAATCTGAGTTTTTACTGTTTTATGATGAATTGAATATCCAGAGTGATTGTGTAGTTAATTGAACTCGGATTATGATTAGTGAACGATTATAATTGCGTATTGACTAAGTTATTTAATTGAAAACGGTTATATTACTCGTGAACCCTTGTTTATTGGTAACTGGTAGTTATTAATTCTCAACGTGGTTAATAAGATTAATGAGATTGAGTTCCTTTGATTTTATTGATTATTGATAGTTAGAATCATAGGGTTTTAATTATTGCTAAATAGATTGAGTTTGATAGGTTGAGAAAGTAATAATTATTCACTTTAAAATGAATAAGACAATAAGTTAATTATTGGGTATTGTTGAGTCATGCCACTAGAGTTAATTATAATGAGTTGTGAATGCTTAATGCATGATTTAGGGAAAGACACACAATTGACTGATCATCTTGTGACATTGGAACCAGTGTTTGATGTTAGACCCTAAATTGTAGGAATTAGTTGGACCCGAACCGTTGGCTAGTTCGCATTCGATTTAATATTCATTGAAGAATTTGGTATTAAGTTGATCTAAAAGAATCACAATTAGATAATCAATACGTAATAAATCGGGAAGTATGAATCTGAGTGACGTTAATTATACAATTACTTATTCCTTCCTATTAGTATTTATTATTGTTTATTTATTTTAATTTAAGTCTTTATTTTAAGTTTGTTTATTTTAATTAAATGTTCTAAACAATTATTCGCACGGAACTAAATTGATTATCCAATTGTTTATTCAATTGTTTGGATTCCGCACGAGCAATTGATTATCGATCCGATTAGATCCTGATCAAAAGGCACCTAATACTCTCCAATGTTAGCACTAAACCACTACCCTATTTTAGTGCAACACAAAATCCATGTTAAATTACACCAAATTTGATGCTACACTAAACCTTACACTAACCACTATTCACTATATAATAATAATAAGGGAGAATTTCATCTATATCCTTTCAAACTTGCTTAATTATGTCAATATCCTTCTAAAACTCAATATTACGTCAATATCCTTTCAAATTTTCAAAATACACATGTATGCCCAAATGAATAATTTAATAATTATAAAATGACTTTAAATCTTAGTAAAAATTAATAAACAGTTTTCTGATATTTTTACCCTTATTTGTCTTATCAAAATGCTTAATACTACCTATTGAGATACTGACTAAAAATTCATCGATGGAATATTCATGTTCGTAAAAATTCGAGGTTCATGGAAAGCTATTTAGTCGACATAGTGACAGAAGTGATTTGGATCTCTGTATAGGAATCCACAAAGAAAAGAACGCATATATATGCATGGGTTTATAAAATTGATTCTGATTTTACAATCTCATCTCATTTATATAGAAATTGTAAACCACACATGATTGATTTAAGTTAAGATGGATAAGTAATCGATCAACATAATAAGCAAAAATGAAATTGGATTACATGAACTGTATTTTAACTTGAGCCTTCACTTTGATCAAATTAGGGTAAAAAAGTCATTAGACTTAATAACTTATATTTATTAGTAATTAAAATCATTTAATCATACTTAAATTATTCACTTGGATATATATGTATATTTTGGAGATTTAAAAGGATATTGACGTCATATTGAGTTTTAGAAGGATATTGACGTAATTAAGCAAGTTTGGAAGGATAGAGATGAAATTCTCCCATAATAAAACCAATACAAATGCATTTTTATACTATGACTTTGTCAACACTATCTTTGTGAATGTACTTTATATTATTTAAAAAGTTATAGTGTAAATATTTGTTGTACTTTATATTATTTAAAAAGTTATAGTGTAAATATTTGTTGTACACATTGGAGTGAAAAAAATTTAGTGTAAGAATATGCTTAAAATATTCTTGTTTTGCACTATCTTAGCGTAAAGTTTTAATGTATACATTGGAGATGCTCTAATGAGTAAGTAACAATTTGTTAATTCACATTTATGATGAATTTAGAAAAATTGATTTGAATTCATTATACTCTTCGGTTTTGATTCGACCCAAAATGGATTTACACGCATTATGAGGTGGCATATTTCTTTACCTATTTACAAGACCGAATGTGGATGGTCTTAGTAAATCACTAGGTTGATCAATTAGTAGAGTAACGAGACACGTTAATAAGTAATTCTTGTTTTTATATGTTAATATGTTAATGTTATGGAATGGCGAAATATGCATTGAGCAAATAGTCAACGACCTTCATCTCCTTATGTCTTCACATTTAGCTAACTTACTGTACTTATGCTTGAAATCAAAATCACCATCAAAACATACACAACGACTTCATGCCCGGATCATTAAATCCAGATTTTTTTCCGAAACGTTCATCTTAAACAGACTAATTGATGTGTATGGTAAGTATGGGTTTGTTGATGATGCATACAAGGTGTTTGATCAAATGCCTGAAAGAAACATATTCTCTTGGAATGCTGTTTTATCTACGTTAACGAATGCTGGTCTTTTAGATGAAGCTGATAAGGTTTTTAGGTCCATCCTCAGACCGATCAGTGATCCTAGAACTTATGGTGTCAGGTTTTGCTCTACATGATTGGTTTGATGAGTCGATTGAGTTTTTTGTGTGTATGCATGCTCGGGATTTTGTGCTTAACCATCATTCGTATGGTAGTGCGCTTAGTTCATGTGCAGGTTTGAGGAATTTGAATATGGGTACTCAGATTCATCAGTGGCGGAGGTGTTAAGGTGCAAAGTGTAGCACCTGTTACACATGACTCTCATATCTAAATTTACTTTTAAATTTTTTAATATAGAATAATTGATAAGTATATATAAAAAATATATATATAATTGTGATACTTATTCTTATATCCTACATAAATTTTTATGGGACTCATTCCTGAAAAAGCCCATATTAGTTTAATTTTACAGCCCAACTCTTTTATTTTGTAGGAAAATATTGTAGTTCATTTTTTTGGATGCAAACAATGTAAATCTAAAAACCTATGGTAAAAAAAAAAGGTAATTTGGAGGGTATCCTGACCTCATACCATATTTCAGTGGTTGTTGAGGCTCGGATTTAAATCCCTGATATGTCGATCACACATGCGGAGTCGGGTCCTTTGTGGTAGTGGTATCACTTGAACAATGCCCATTTGGTTTAAAGCGTAGTGTAATAGATATAGAAATGTGATAAGGAGGATGGATTTGCTTCAAAAGTAAAAATTAGATTATTTTTGATAGCATATATTTTTTTTATGTAAGTTTTAACTATTCAAAAATTCATACAATTTTAACTTTTTTAGGTTATTGTTTATATTCTTAAATTTTTTTTTCTACCCCCGATATGTATTTCTAGCTCCGCCACTATTCATGCTTCTGTTTTGAAATCTCCTTACGAACGAGATGTTTACATGGGTAGCGCTCTTATAGACATGTATTCGAAATGTGGTAATGTGGGTTGTGCTCAGAAGGTTTTCAATGGGATGAGTAAGCGTAATGTGGTTTCTTGGAATAGTTTGATCACGTGTTATGAACAAAATGGGCCGGCTTATGCAGCTCTTGAAGTTCTTAAAAAGATGATGGACGCTGGGATTGAAACATATGAGGTCACACTACCGAGTGTCATAATAGGGTTCTGAAGTTTGATAAATTGAGGGATGATATTGTCATATGCAACACGTTGGTTGATATGTATGCAAAGTGCATTAGAATACTTGAAGCAAGATGGATATTTGATACGATGCCAGTTAAAAACATTATTACGGAGACCTCTATAATTAGTGGTTATGCAAAGTCTGCTAATGTTGACACTACACGTTCAATATTTGTTAATATGTGATGTGTGTTTTAGTACGTTTAAAAATAAAGAAATTAAAAAAATGCCACTTTTTTCAAGTTAATATATCGTTTTGCCCTCTCCGGAAAAAAGTTGACGATATACCACCCCCAATCTCAAAAGCAAATAAATTTTGCGACCGGGTTTCTTGCTTTTTGCGATTGCACCACAAATCGAGTAGTTTGGCCGAGTAGCGAGAAAAAAATAAGTGATTTGCGTTTGCACCCCGAAGCAGTCGCAAAACGTAAATTTTTTTTGCGTTTTACGATTTGCTCTTGCTCTTGCACTGCACGCTTGACTCGATGTGTCCGTTACCCGTGTTTTGCGTTTGCACCCCGAAGCAGTCGCAAAACGCAAAAATTTTTTGCGTTTTGCGATTTGCTCTTGCTCTTGCACTGCACGCTCGACTCGATTTGCTCCTTCTCCTCGACGAGTCGCAATTTTTTTTATTTTTTTTTGCGATTTGCTCTTGCATTACACGATGGTCGACAATCACTACCGAGTCGCAAAATCAAAGGTATGGCTTCTTTAATATTATTTACACTATTGTTATATATCGTATTCACAAAATTTTCATTCATATGCATATATTTTTTTAAAACTTTTTTAAATATATATACACATTATACATATATATATATATATATATATATATATATATATATATATATATGTGTGTGTGTGTGTGTGTGTGTGTGTGTGTGTGTGTGCTCCCCATCCGATAACTTGATTTTTAGATAAGATTTTGCGTGATTTTTGGGATATAAGATTTTTGGATAAGATTTTTGGATAAGCTTTTCCGTGATTTTCGGGATTTAAAATTGTTGGATAAGATATCTGGATAAGATTAATGGATAAGATTTTCTCTGATTTTCGTGATATTCTGCCATTTATAAATAGTGTAACTGTAAGCAGGAACACATTGTCAAGATTTTCACGAATTTTCAGAAAATACAAAAATAAAAATTTTAAAAATGGTTCAATCAGGTCATTTTTGGCAATTCCGATCCATTAATGAAGAATCATTTACCGAAGAATTATACGCAGAAGTTCCCGAATTGTTTTCAATCGCTTTTCATCACGGTGGACACTTTCAGGGCGCAAAAAGAATGTACACGCAAGGTTTGTTGACTTTTATTGATTGCGTAGATGTCGATGAATTTTCCACCAAATTTCTGGATTACGCTTTGTCAGAGCTAGGTTATTGGGCTCCAGAGAAGTGGTTTTGTTACTTTAAAGAACATGATAAATATCTAGATGATGGTTTACAATTGATAACTGATGATGTCGACCAACTGAAAAAGATTACTGACTACGCAAAAATACATAGAGAAATTGAGGTGTATGTTACACGTAACGATCTATCACATCCCTCGAATTCTGAGACAATGATGCCAGTAGCAATTTCTAAGATTATGACTGATTCTTCAAGTGCAAGACGGTTATTCGATTAGTGATTAGTCAAATCTTGCAATTCGTATCTATGTTTCAATCAATTGGATGTTTGCCAAATTATGTTAGTCCTTATATAAGCTGTCTATTTAGTGTCCATTTAATTGTTATGTAATGTTAATCATTATGTAATGAAGATGTTTTAGTATTGTTCAAACATGTAAAAATGAACAACAAGCAATTTCATTCACTCAAATTAAGCACGATAATAAAAACATAAATTTCAGAAGTAACTAGTACATAACATAGGTTTTCTATTATAATTAATTTAAGGGTCACTCAAATGAACACTTGGATAGCTCTGAGTCGGTTGAGACGTGGTTGCAGCTTCGTCCTCGATATGGCTTTTCGTTGATTTTGTGGACGCTTTCTGCAAGTAAATATTTGAGGATGACATTAATGATACAATGTAATATGTTAGTTTTTATATGAATATTTTTGAGAACTCACTTTTTTCGATTTTGATTTGGATCTTGATTTTGACCTTGACTTGGATCTTGTTGTGGTTCTTGATCGGCTTGGCTCGTCTGTTCTATCGTATGGAGCCATACAATTAACTCGACTATGACCATGTTCCTTGCAACGGCTACATTGCTTTGTGTATTTTCCTTTCTCCTCTCCTTTAGAAGGAATGCGTGCACGCCCAGGTGGGCGACCAGATTGCCTTTTCACAAGTATCAGCGGTAAGCAAATCTGCAGATTATCGGGATCGGCCCACTCTGAAGGATGTGGCAGTGGACTTATAGCCTCACTATAGGCCGCTCGATATGTTTCCGTGGTGAAATACCTCTCTGCAAAGGCGGACACGTTGTCCATATGAAAGTGAAGAGTCACTGCCGATACGTGTCCGCAAGGTAAACCGGATAATTGCCATTGCATGCAAGTGCATGTTCTCGCTTCCAAGTTGACTGTCCCATTCTTCTTCCCGTCCACCACCTCACATATCATATTTGTCGATGGGTTAACCCTCCAGCGCAATGATTTGTTGACCCTTTTACCTATTTTGTGCTCCGCATATGGTGTGACAGGTGTTGTAACAGCTGCGGCAGTATTCCGATGTTTGAAATACCATTGTTATACTGAAGATCAAAAAAACTCCAATAGCATTGTGACCGGCAGTTTCCTTGCATGCTTGGTCATGGCGTTAATGGACTCCGCACTGTTAGTTGTGAGGTAAGCATATCGTGTCTTTGTTGAATGATGTCGTGACCATCTTTCTTTCCCCACGTCCGTAAGAACCTTAGCTGAAGCCGGTAAATGTCTAGAAATGGCATCATAATGGCGATCGAAATCTGACTTACGATACGCCTTACACATTTGCCAATAATGCCATTCGAAGTGCTTGACCTTTGAAGATTTGCTTTTCAAGTTCATCAACAGATGACGACAACACAAGGCATGAAATGCCTCTGGAAACACAGCAGAGATGCCGGATGCAATTGCTTGAGCCCTGTCAGAGATGAATGTCAGGTTGCTAATCCCACCTGCAGATTCAATGGCGTCTCGTAAGTTTCCTAAGAACCACGTCCAAACGTCGGACGTCTCTCCCGCCCCAATTCCGTAGGCTAGTGGCAAGATGCCATTATTACCGTCCATCGCCACGGCAATCAAGTTAGTGCCCAAGTAACCCCCCTTCAAATGGGCACCATCGACGATGATAATTGGGCGTGTATGGTTGACAAAAGAACGTACCTGCAAGTTCAGATTAAATAACACATAAATTATATATGAATGTACGTATGCGAACATAAGATGTAAATCAACAATCATTACTTACAGCTGCACCTATGGACATGTAACACATTACAAATTTATGCTCTTTGTCTGTACGGAGATTCGTAATGCTCCCTGGGTTATATAGCTTTAGGTTGTGGAGGTAAATGGGAAGTTTCGTAAACGATTCAGCTGGAGTACCTCTCAACAACTCTATAGCGTAACATTTTGCTCTCCATGCTTGGTTGTATGTAAGGCTTATTTTAAAGCGTTCAGTCATATCAAGTTTGATCTCTTTGCCTTTGTATACACGTCCTTCCAAACTCATCGCCTCTTTTAAGATGTTACCAAGCACTTTCTTGCTCGCAGAACGGCTGTTAGGCATGTTTTGAGTACGCGAACAAGTGTGAACATCACGCAACTTCCTAACTTGGAAGTTGTGACTATCTCTGATACACGCTGCACTAATCTTCCAATCACAATTAGGCAAGAAACATTTTGCTGAGTACCTTTTCTTGTCTGAGTTCATCAGCTTAATCTGAAAACCTTCTTCGAGACACTTTGTATGCAACTGGAGAAGAAATTCTTCTTTAGTTTCAAATGTTTGGCCCTCTCGAATCCGACTAGATGTCTCGTACATGGTCACTGGTCGTTGTTGAACTTCTTCTTCTTCTTCTTCTTCTTCTTCTTCTTCTTCTTCATTTCCTAAAGGCGATGGCATATTCCAGAATATGTCTTTTTCTGCTGCTGTTTGTGGTATTGGTTTGTCATATGTATCTCTTGGATCAGGCTCATCCTCCTCATCATCCTCATCATCGTCATCATCACTAACAATGTGATTACAAAACGGATGGTCATGATCCTTAGGTGGATTGACATTTTCTTCATCATAATGATCAAAATCATAAGGATGTGGATCCGGCTCCCCTGGCTCCTCCACATAGTATTCTGACTTAGTGTGATCATAGTGAACATTCTCATGGTATTTAGAATCATCTTGGGTTTCTTCATCTACCTTAAACATTCCTTGACATTGTGGTTGAAAAGGAAAGTTATGCATCGGCATGTTTTGTGGAGCCGCATGATAATAAAATTGATATTGTGGTTGAAAAGGAAGTGGAAATTGTTGAAAGGGTTGTTGAAATGACTGATATTGGTGTTGTTGGTTGTATTCATTAGTGTGTAGTTGTTGAAATTGTTGAGGAAATTGGTGTTGAATGCCAGAACTACTACTGCCAGGTTGATTACTACCCATACCCGAAACATTCCTTACAATATCAACGATGTAAATTTCTATCGGAGCATTGTTAATTGCATGGCACAAAAAATCTCCAAAATCATCAGCATCATCGTTTATATCAATAACATATTGATCTACTTTATATTTCAGACAAACTGGTGTATCAAGTGGCAGACCAACCTTTTTTAAAACGTTTTTCACTTTGCATGTCATGGGTTTTTCTGGTGCCACTGGAAGTTTTAATGGCACTCTACCACACTCTATTGGCAAATACATCGGGATGTTATCAATATATTCAAAACGACCATCATAACATATAAAAACTTTGAACTTTTCCATAATGAAAGTAAATAAAACTAAATCTTATCAGAACTCGTACCTGAAAATTTTGTCGAATGGAACTGAAGAATAAAATGTTTTTGTCGAATGGAAAATGTGTTTACAATTGGTTGTGAATGTGTTTACAAATGGTTGTGAATGTGTTTACAAATGGTTGTGAATGTGTTTACAAATGGTTGAGATTAAAGACGGATCTTGTGAGGTCATGTTATAAGTACATTTCAATTGTGATAATGTTATCAGAAAAAATCTACAAAATCCCTGAAAAGTCACGTAATATCTAAAAAAATCTTATCCACAACGGATAAGGATAAGCTTATGTCAGAAAATCGCTTTCAAAAATCTTATCAACAATGGATAAGGTTAATCGCTAATCGTTTTACATAATTGTTTCAAATATCTAAGAAATCTAAAGTTAACTAGTACATAATTGTTTTACATTACAACTACGTCTATCACTATATAAGCCTAACAAGTATGTGGCGGTGGCGGTGGCGGTGGCAATGGTGGTGGCGTCGGCTCCCAATCAAAACGCACACTAAAGAAAGTCTCAATCATCCACCGCCTATAGTCCATAGCAATCAAATCAGTCTCCCCACTCACCCTGTAGTCTTCCTGATATGCAATCTTCTCCATGTTTCTGCACACCCATACCCCACAATCCCCTAGAAACCCACCTTGTTGAGGCACATCCTCCATCATGTGAGTTAAAAACTCACGGGTATCACCCTTAAAAAACCTTCCTCCATCAACATGCCTCCAAAAACCAATGGCGTCTAGATATCTAACTACATTTTGACCTAACTCTTCAACAATTAGTAGTACCTCCTTGTGGCATTTCATTTTTTTACAGCTATCATATGTCGTGACATCCCAAGTAAGGAGATCCAATACAATTAAAACCCAATGATCCCTACTCTCGATGTTGACCGGCATTAGTACCTGCGTATTAAGATTTTTATTAGGGAAATGTAAAAATGTATTCCTAACTCGATGACAAATTATAGCAAATTATATTGTTTACTTGACAATCGCTTACTTACTTTATCACAGGTCCACCATGGCGGGTATGGGGTACGTTTGCCATTAGCATATCCCATCAAGAACTTGTAGTCCGGTCCGGATGATGTCTCAGTTTTGTCACCTGCACTAATAGCGACTACCATATTAAATACTAGTTGCATATTTATATATATACACATGTACGTACCCGGCTCGGCAAAAACATTATCCACATTATGCTCCAGCTCATTTTTGTCAACTGCATTATCCACAAAGACATTATAATATAATGGACACTATAATATATGTATATATATATATATATCTGTGTGTGTGTATGGGATATATACATACATACATAAAAGCATACATATATACTTACCCGGCTCGGCAACCACATGATCCCCTTTCTTCTTCGGCTTCTTTTTCCTTTTGTCTTCCTTGTAGTTCTTGAAAGCTTCTATCATACCAATAAAACCCACCGGCATAATAGTCCAGCTGAATCTCTTTTCCAGCTGAGTTGGTCGAGGCCAATTTCGATACCTCCACCACATCAGTAGATAGCTCCAAGCGTCAATATGCTAAAAATGAAAAAACATTATTAGTATCACATTTGTAATATGCCATAGTTTGTTAAAAAACATGAATTCGTAAACTTACAAAGTTTTCTAAGTAACCACTCTCGACCTTTCCATATAACCACCCCCAAAAATCCTTTGTGAGGAAAACATAAGTCGTGCCCGGTCGAAGAAACATACAACGCACCAAGCCTCCACTCGTATCCAACTCCTCAACTGTGGATGGCCCGTCGATCTCTCTATCCTGGCGTATCACAGGGGGCGGAGGAGTGAGAAAACCATTCTCGTTCACCAAACTGTCAACCATGGCCACTAGGGTGTCCTTGGGTAACTCCTTATTGTCTGACCTCTTCCTTGCCGGGCGCTTGAACTTCTTTGCCCGCTCAACGCCCTCTGTAACCACTCGCTCAACCAGCTCGGTGAGCACTTTCTCTAGCACCTCATCATGCACTGTCTCAGCAACCCCACCCTCATTCGCCACCGATTCTCCCTCAACCAATTCTGTCTCAACCGGTACTACCGGCTCAGTAAGCAATGTCTCAGCAACCCCAGCCGCTGGCACCACCGTATCAAAAATCTCATCATCGGCTCCCAAATTAACTGGTGGTGGTTCCTCATGCTCCTCTCGTGCACCTTCAAAGGTTTCTTCAAAAGGCGTTTTAGATGTGACGGTGTAAGATACGGCGATAGTCTAGCCGGAGCACGTCGCCGATCTTGCATACTCCGGCGCAACCCATGTGCCACCGAGAACTTGCCCGCAGAAAAAAGTTGGGTGTCAGAAACATAACCCTCATCAACATCACCGTCATCACCAGCATCCTAAAAAAATAAAGTGGTCCATGTTAAAAGAAAAACACCTTAATATACAAAAGGCTAGAATTAATCAACCTTTTACCTGATTCGTCTCAATAATCTTCAATAACCGGTTTATAGTTTTTTCTTGATCGTCAACTCGCTTGGCTAAGGTGGAAATGGTCTCTTTCATCGTCTGCACTTCGTCACGTAAGGAATCATAAGTCCCTGGTTGAGATGCCGGCTGAGAGGCCTCACGGCGACCTGTACCCAAGGAATCATAAGTCGCCTCATCGTCATGGGATGGGATCGGATCACATGGCTCGGCATCCTCCTTTTGACTGTTCCGTGCCTTCTTCATTGGTCTCTCGGCAACTAGCTGCTCGTCAAAGTATTTGCAGCTATCAATCCACCATTGGCACTTCTTCTCATACTTATTCGGCTTCAAAGTTATCTTCGGAAGATGCTCCGGTGTAGTATCCTTCTGCATAAAACAAGTCATCAAATGTTCATCACATTAATACGTTCACATATACATATACATATACATATATGTATATATAATGTATATATATATATATATATATGTATATATATATGTATACATATATATGTATATATATGTATACATATATATGTATATATATATATGTATACATATATATGTATATATATATATATAAGTATATGTAATGTATATATATACATATATACATATATACATATATATGTATATATATGTATACATATATATGTATATATATATGTATACATATATATGTATATGTAATGTATATATAATGTATATATATATATATGTGTGTATGTATACATATATATGTATATGTAATGTATATATAATGTATATATATATGTATACATATATATATATACATATATATGTATATGTAATGTATATATAATGTATATATATATATATACATATATATATATGTATATGTAATGTATATATATACATATATACATATATATGTATACACATATATATATATGTATATATATATATATGTATATATAATGTATATATATGTATCTATGTATATATGTATATGTATGTATACAGATACCTATTTAAATTTCAGAAAAATTGGAAATGTCCTTTTTGAAAAATGGATAAACCAGCTAATATTTTAGCTTTTCAAGTAAACAAAATTTCATCAATAACTTTATGAAATGACGTACAACGCTCGGAAATTATACATATACATATTAAACAACTTTATATATATGAACATCGTCAAAAATAATGAACTCTGTTAGATTCAAACTTACCGCAATCTTCAAAATCTGCTCAAATTCTTTAAATTCGACGACCTTCTTTTTACGCACCCAGTATATCCCACGTGGAATTTCATTTCCCTTTGGCCTTCTAGCAACATTCTCAATCTGACGATAAAAAGCCTCCCACACCCAACTCTTGAAACATTAACCAAACAGTAAATCAGCATATAACAATAGTAAAAAATAAATCAAACAATAATAGAGAAGAAGATGCTACCTTACACGCCCAGCCGAAACCACTCAACGTATACTTCATCCCGTCTTGACTCATCCGAGTCTCCAACCCCTTGTCCAGCTGCTCGTAAGTTCTGGGCCAAATAATATTACCCCACGGGTACCCGTCACAAATACCAAAATCCTCAACTAAATGCATATGATCATTCTCAACATTATGCGAAGCCTGCTTTCCCAAAAACCCTTTATATATCAGGATGAGCACACACAGGCGCACACAATCCTCATCGCTCAATTTCCTCGGCCCACTAAACAACCCCTTATCGTGAAACTTATCCATAAGGTCTGATACACGTACGCTGCATTTCACAATATCCGGGAATACACGCTCTCTAAATGTCGGTGTCTTAACTCGAACATTATTGGGAATATGATCCGCCATGTTTTCATTTGGACCGAACCGTAAACCTGTCACCAAACAAAACTCCCTGCGACCGAATCGTATAAAATGGTCATCCATTAAGGGCACCCTAAATCATAACTCATCCGCCTCCGCGCGAGGGTGCTTTAGCCCTGGACGCTCATTTTGACGATACTGCAATATATAATGGACATAACCCGGGTCATTTTCCGGAGCCTTAACATCCAACCAAGGGCCAAAGCAATGGTCCCTGAAAATCTTTTCTTGATTCTGTGTTAAACGCGCCTTCATATGGCTTGTAATAGTCAATTGACTTTTCAAAGTCAATCGTGCACTGAAAATGTCCTGAAAAGTGATCAATCAACAAAACAAATTTCGTTAATAAAAGTGAAAAACAACTTATATATAGACACACACACACACATATATATATATACGCATATCTATCTATATATATATATATATACATATAACTTTAAAGACTATAATACTTTTATATATATATATATATACATATATATATAGTTATATATAGTTATATATATACATATATATAGAGTTATATAACCTATAATACATATATATATAGTTATATATATACATATATATAGCAAATTATATAACCTATAATACTTATATATATATATATAGTTAGTTATATATATACACAAATACTATATACTTATATACTCCACATATAAGTATATACCTTAAAAATACTTACATACCTATACTACACACATATATGTACATTATATACATACATTATATACGTACATTATATACATACATTATATACATACATTATATACATACATTATATACGTACATTATATACATACATTATATACGTACATTATACATACATTATATACGTACATTATATACGTACATTATATACATACATTATATACGTACATTATACATACATTATATACATACAAATACTTATATATATACTTATATACGTACATTATATACTTATATATATACTTACACTTATACTATAACATATATACACAAATACTTACACTTCTACGTACATTTTGTCAAGAAATACAAGGCAATAATCGAAACAAAAAAGTAGCACACCAAGTGTTCGATAAATGCCACAATGAAAATTCGAGACTACTTATAACTATATACCTTAAAAATGAACACTTACCATACTATACACATATATATGCAAAGAAACCAATCTATTTTCGTACCAAACCATATTTATACCGTATATATCACCCGATTACCTCCATAACCGGAAAAAAAATGTTGCACACCAAGTGTTCGATCAAATGCCACAATGAAATTTCGAGTTTAAATGTAATAAATCCATAAACAAGTGGTAATTTTACGAATATAATACACAAAAATGGGTTAATACCTGAGATTCGTCCATCGCATGATCCCGGGAGTCGTAAATCGGATGTGGTGTGGGGGTGGTGGCGGCGCGGCTTGTATTCCGGTCGGGGGTGGTGGCGCGGCATGTAAATGGGCTGTGGTGTGGGCGGCCGCAAGAAGGTGGGAGTCGTAAATCGGAAATCGCAAATAGATTTGCGATTTCCGATGGTGTCGTAAATCGTAAATCGGATGTGGTGGTGCGGTTTGTATGGTGAACGGGTTGGGTGATGGATATATGTTAAATTGCCCCTTTTTGGGTGGGAGCAAATCGCAAAAAAAAAAAAGTTTTGCGACTGGTGCGGGGTGCAAACGCAAGAGCAAATCGCTAGAGAAAATCGCAAAACACGGGTAACGGACACAGCGAGTCAAGCGTGCAGTGCAAGAGCAAGAGCAAATCGCAAAACGCAAATTTTTTTTGCGTTTTGCGACTGCTTCGGGGTGCAAATGAAAAACACGGGTAACGGACACATCGAGTCAAGCGTGCAGTACAAGAGCAAGAACAAATCACAAAATGGAAAAAAAATTTGCATTTTGCGACTGCTTCGGGGTGAAAACGCAAATCACTTATTTTTTTCTCGCTACTCGGCCAAACGACTCGATTTTTGGTGCAATCGCAAAAAGCAAGAAACCCGGTTGCAAAATTTATTTGCTTTTGCGATTGGGGGTGGTATATCGTCAACTTTTTCCCGGAGAGGGCAAAACGATATATTAACTTGAAAAAAGTGGCATTTTTTTTAATTTCCCTTAAGAATAACAAGTTTTAAATAACTGGAAATATTAAAATTAACTATAACACAACTAGGCAAGATTAACCCATTCGAAACCTATTCTTCATTTTTTTTTGTTGAAGTTCTTTTGTTTTTTTGTTTTTTTCTTTTTAACCGAAACCTAACCAAATTTCAATTCGGTTTCAGTTCGGTTTAATTTGAATTTGATTTGAAGTTTTGCTCTCAAGATTTCAAAGCCAAACAAAGCAAATTGAATAATTCGAGAAAATCGTAAACTGAACCGATGAACACCCCTAACTCTCATTCAATCATCTATTTCTCCACTTTATGCATTCAAAATAAAACTATCATTCGCAATACCTTTTGTATCTTTCTAGAGAAACTACTTATTTTATTTTTGTCATCTTTGTGGTATGCATTTTTTTCACATGGGATGTCATTTTTGTTAACGGCGTTAATTATATCCGTTAAGTTACGTGACATGCACATGGGTGAACATCCCTTCTCATGGGTGCCCATTCAATTGAATTTGTGTTGATACCGTTTCACATCTTTTTGCTGATTGTAACTTTGCTGGGGAATTAAGACATCACTTAAGTTCATGGATGCGATGAAAGTACCCTTTGACGTGGATCTAGATGACTATTGATTACAATTGAAAGGCGAAATCAATCAATTGCGTGTATAACCAATAAACACAAACCGAAACAAATGTAATTAACAATGTAAATAAAGATATCAGCTTGTATTATGAATTGGGAACGATTACAATGTTGCTTAGTCAACAAATGGTGCTAGGGTTTCGTCAACCCTAGCCGAAAACCCGTAGGTTTGTATTTATACAAAAATTCAGCCGACATGCGTCACTTGTGGAAGTGTCGCATATGGCCGCCTTCATGCGTCACTTACCTAAGTGACGCTATGCGTCACTAAGGCAAGTGACGCCTAACCTAAAACTTAAGTGTCGCATATAACAAAAACAATATATTTCACTATACAACTAACGACACTTATTACAACTCGATAGACCAACTGACCGACACCTAATATGCATCAACAAACTCCCCCGTGTCTTCAGCTTGGTCTTCAAAATCTTCAAACTCTTTGAGTCTTTATTTCCAGCCAGCAGGAAATACACCACCAGCATGTACTCCATTGGCTACGCAGATATCAATAATCTTCTGAAATTTTATCGCTTCGGCTCTATCTCTTTCTTTTAACTGAATCATGTTCTGATGTAGTCTTTTCATATCTTGTTCAGAGAGATTAATCAAACTTAAAGGGTCAAATACACAAAATCTATTTCTCTTCAGACCCCAAGTAGACCTCTTTTTAGGTTGGACAGCATCCCATGCTGTTTTCTCTTCAACCTCCAAATCTGCATCCAAAGACCCCGAATCCGTAGCTGGTTCTGATTTTGGAATAAAAACAATCATAGCTTCACCAGTAATATCGTCATATTCCCAGTATAACAACCTATTCAAAAAGTCCAAAGGAATGATCTCTAAAGGTATCTTCTGTAAGCACTTTGCTGGTGGATAGATCATCCTTACAATTGGTTGTCGTGTAACCGGATCCAACTTCTTCTTAAACTTATATCTCATACCCAATGTCGGTTTAATCAGATTATACTTCTTGCTGTTAATCTCCCGACGAATAACCACTTGAAAGAAATCGGCACGTGAATCTCGAGCACGGTTAATCAAGGGTATCTGAGATAATCTCTGAAGCTCACACTTTGGCAAAGTACTTATTTTATAAAACTTTAAGTTGAAGTACTGAATGCCATCACTTCTTTTAATCATAAACACCTAATTATTCTCGTCAAACTTCCAGCTTTTTATCAAACCTGTGTAATCAGTTCTGACTTTGTAGAATTTACAAGTAACGGGTACCTCAACTATAGGTTTGAGCACTATGTCAGGCTTTATCATTGAAGATTGAGCTGTAGAAGCTGATTGCTCATTGGTCTCTGTCTCAGAATCATGATGTAATTCATCTTCTAAAGAATCCGATTCGATAATAGGAGCATCGTCATAACATTTATCACTTTGAAGCTGCTCCCCCTCAACCTCAACTTCGTCATTTCCTTCAAAGAAATAATCCTCTGCCACAGGATCATTCATCACCTCTTCTTCAGGTATCGTTGTATTATCATTCATCAAATTTTGCAGATATGTAAGATCTACAAACGAATAATCAACCGCTATAGGTCTTGCTTGACCTTGAACCTCAACGAAGTAATCCAAAGATATGTTTTCATTAATAGTAGAAGGAAGTACATTTTCTGGTTCCGGGGAAGGAGTTACATTTGTTTCTAACTCACTAGGTCCTACCTCCCCCGAAACATTTGTAACGGATTCCAGCTCTAACAACCTAGATGACAGATTCGTCACTTGAAGCTGTAGAGTGTCAACCGTAGCAGCTTTAGCTTCCAATTCCTTGATCTGAGAGGCTTGAGCTTCAATTATAGCCTTCTGATCATCAAACCGCTTCGCCAAAAGCTCCATCTGAGCCAAAACCATCTGAAGAGACGGCAAGTCAGACGGTGGCGGTGGTTGTTGTCGTTGAGAGGTCGGCTCCTCAATAACCACCGAAGTCCGCTGGCGTCTTCGATGAGGTAAATCCGCATACGAAGGGGAAGACCCAGCAGGACGTTTCGGGACATGGACCCTGCCAGCAGAGATCCGTCTTAGTATACGCTTGAAGCGTCGAGGATCGGCAAGTTGAATTCCATCAAGAGCGGTTGGTGGGGGCACGTCACCCTCAGAATCGGGTGGAGTGGGCCCACCATCATCAGAATCAGCCTCAACTCGGTCAACACGATCAATATCGTCTAAGTCTTGAGCTATATCAGCATCAACCAAGTCGTCCTCGTTGACCGGAGGAACGACCTCATCCTCAAAACCATGATCGCGCGGCGCAACATAGTTTTCGTTCACTATGTGCCCGAAGAGTTCACGATCAGCCAAAACTGGCTCGCCCTTTGGCGCGAGCTTGCAGTCATTGAAGACTCGCAAAAGCATGGGCGTCGGTACCAGAAGAGACCTCTGATCCGGTGCAATCTCGAGGTTGAGATCATTCAGTAACAGCTGCACAAACCTCGGATACTGCAGCCATTTATCCTTACCAGCTCAGATATTTTCCACCATGTTGCCGAAAATGTAACCGCTGAAATTGTACGGTTTGTTGTAAACTAGGGCCAACATGAGAGATAATGTGAGGTGGCTGGCAGCATCATATCCCCCCTTTCTCGGAGATAAACAGACGATCACAATATGGCAAAGATACCTCCAAACCCGGCAGAGGTACTGTTTCCTGAAATCAGAGAGCTGGTTTGCCGGATAACCCATCCTCTGAAGCACTCCATAGATAAATGTAGTTGGGAAGATGGTGGGCATCGTGGAGTTGTCGGTGAACCGGAGAACCCGTCTAATGGAGTTCTCGGTGATTTCGATTTCCTCACCGAACATTGTCGATACAATCCGGGGAACATCGCCCTGAACCCTGATCACTGCATGATCATAGAACTCCTCTATTTGGTTCATGTAAACCGGAGTCGTTGCAGTAATCGCATAATGGATCCTGGAACGATGAAGAAAATCTATCATCGGCCTGAAAGGCGCCAAATTGGCGTGCGTCGATTCCAGAAATGCCGTGATGTTGTGACGGGTGTTGGTGCGGCGGTAATAGTTCTGAATTTCAGCCATCTGTAAGCTAAAAGAGGAACAAAAATAACCGAAAGCGTTGTAGAGTTAGCCCGAACAAAGAAGGGTTAAAAAACGAATTTTGACTTTAGGCGTCACTTATGGTAAGTGACGCATGGCCACTACCGTCACTTAGGGAGTGTCGTATTGTACAGTACTTAAAATTAAAATCAATGTATAGCGTCACTTATTGGAAGTGACGCTATCAAGCGTCACTGATGTAAGTGACGTTTGTATTTGGTGATTTAAAATATACGACACTTACGAAGTGACGGGTGAAGAACATGCGACAGTTATCATAGTGACGGTATCCTAAGGGAGTCACTTAAGAAGTGACGGTATAAGTGACGTATAGAAGTAAGCGTCACTTAGACAGTCACTTGGGAAAATGACGCATTTAGAGGCGTCACTAGGAAGAGTGACGGTCTTAACAGTTAAAGCAATTATATGCGTCACTACACGAGTCACTTAAGAAGTGACGCAAAAGCAAGCGTCACTTATTAAGTGACGGTATAAGCTTTCAAAATTACCAAACAGCGTCACTTGAGGTAAGTGACGCACTAAGTGACACAACGATGAAGATCATCGTGTCACTGTTCATACCCAGATTTGAAAATTAGGGGTTTTCAAAATCGAAGTAAGGGGATTGTGCGTATGGTAAAAACGAGTAGAACACACCCCTTATTACAAGAAAATATTATCTAAACATGCATTAAATCAAACGATTTCAAGTTACCCAAAATCCCGTAACCCTAATTTAAAATTACAGCATGAATAACAGGAATTAACAGTGAAAGTAAGTACCTAATAGTTCGTGTGAATGTGAGGAACAAGAATATAGGACTGGAATGCAAGCAAAAGCCGCAGAATGCACAATCAAATCGAAGAAAAACGCACAGAGCTAGTGACGCAGAGACAATCGAAGTGACGGTATGTCAGAGCGAGTGTCGGTATAAGTATTTGAAAAGTGGTGAGGTTGAGTGTCGTGGGAAGGGGTATTTATACACCGACCCTAGTATGCGTCACTCAACCCGGCACTTAAGGCGTGGCTTACCCCGACACTTACTGCATCACTTAGTAAGTGGCGCAATATCGAATGCGTCACTGGTAGCGTCACTTATGAAAGTGACGCTCAGTTCACTTTTAGTGAAAAAATTGCGATTTCATCGATTTTCGCGTTGTGATTGCGGTACTCAAATTTGAAAATGTAACTGTAACTTGGATAATAACTAAAATTATACTAACTTAGATAAAATAAAAGACATACAAGAATGTAAATTTATAACTAGAAAAATTAACACATTCTTTTTGGTGATGGAGTTGATATAGTCTGGTTATGGATCATATGAGAATAACATGCATTTAGTAGGAACATTAAGTGTTATTTCGATCATCAGTATATTTGTCCTCTTTAAATTTACTTGACATACTAAAAACACTTTTTATAAAAATTATTTCAAAACGATTATTAGTATGTTTATCCACTTAAACATGTTATACTCACCTCTAGGAGGTATGTTATTATTGTTGGTATGTGCATTTCGCTGTAGTTCCCACCATAGATATACATCTTAACTTAAGACATAGACCATATTTCCATTTACAGATAGAATATAAGAAAGTCAATTTTAAGAATCAAGTCAGCGGTGACAGGTCTGTACTTACGTACAACAGAACGACATAGCTTGATTCAGGTTTAAGCAAAACCAGACTTGGTCAAACCATTTTGACGACCTTGTAAGGTATCTTATTTTGAAAGACTTTGCAAGTACTTTGACTTGTGTTTGCTTAAGTATAAAGTATATATTAATAGAAGCCAGGTCTATACTTACGTATAACAGAGGAAACTATCAATATATACCCCCAAATGATATCAAATAAACATCTTTCACGAAAGCATGTCTAGTATAAGTAAGAAATTAAGACTTTTGTCATACATCTAATGGTGTTATACCACTTGAAATAGACAATTAATGATTAAGCTTCTTAAGACTTCTCAAAGAGGTTTGCATACCATGCCTACTAATATATCGTATGATGAAGACAATGTTTATAAAAACTGTTTTCAATACGTCAGATAAATCTACTGACACATCCAGGATAAACCTTAAATTTCCATTTTTTATGCATGTCACCCAATGTACTATCATATCCCAAGTTGTTTACAGACACAACTTCAACGTCTATTTTTAAAATGTAGCAACCTTGCATTTCTTTAATACTAGAAAGTATAAAGAGTGGCACAAGTACACACAAATCTAATCAACTTCACTTGTATTAATCAACCAAACCAAATCAAACCAAACCGGCACAAAGGTCAAAAACAAGACTAAGACTCGATCTCACTTTACAATAAAAAACACTCAATGATTCTACACCAACAGGTATAGATCATTCACACAAACTAGAAATTAAATGAGTATTAAGATGATACACGATCTATACACATATATATGAAACCCTAGATGAGAGCGTATATTTTGATTTGAGAATGAATGAATATTATTACATAAAAGAAATATAAATGGCTTATATATTAACCTAATTTTGACATTTACACTTTAAGCCCTTGTACTTCTAATTTGAACAATATTAACTCAATCTTCATAAGCTACCATCAATAAGTTTCTTTCTTTGTACTTTTGCCACCAAACTTAACCTGCACAATACAACTACAAATACAAGATATAAAGTAATCACAATTAGATTACCTTCTCAATAGTTACTATTCCTCGGTGCATGCCAGGAGATATTGAGCCGTGGATTGCTTCCCTCCATATGTCGACTAATGCCAAAGATGTAGTTAGAACCATTTGTTTTCGTGTGGTAGTGGTCGATTTGGAAGCATCGCAATAACATCTCCTTCAAATCAAGTAAACCAAGCATGTTAGAGGTGTTTTCATTGATTGTATCACTATCTTTTCTTTGGTTGTCTAAGCATTGTAAAAAGCTAGACTTTTCGTGGTCTACTTGGATTATTAGTCCAATTATTTCGTTGTAATCTTTGGCTCCTTGCTGAAAGTTTCTTTGTTTATTTCTAATAAAATTTGGTTGTTTAAAAAATAAAAAATAAAAGTTACGTGACATGCCAAACATGTGAGGGCACTTTTGGTATTTTCAGAGAGTTCCCTTTCACACATAAAAAAGATTGTACCTTACGTAAAATAAATTGTACTTCACCCACCATCACACCAACGAATCTCGTTAGGGGTGTTTAATATTCGGTTTGAAACCTTTTAATCCCAAAATCAAACCGAATCAAAACTGAACAAAAATCGAACAGAAATTGAATTTTGATTTTCCGAGGGTTTTGGTTCGATTTACACTTCCACATTTGATTTTCGGTTTTGAATTTTTGAATTTGGTTAAACCAAAACCAAAATCTAAATCAAATTTAAATTAATAATTTATTAAATCCAAACAAGTCTATTCAAATCTGAATCCTAAATTAACTTCACTTCTTTTAGTTTCCACACTAGTGAAACCCTAACACACTAGAATTGCAAGCCCGAACCTATTTTTTTATTATTTTTTTGGCTAAGTTATGCTTTTTTTTTTGGTTTTTCGTTTTTAATCGAAACCAAACTAAATTCAAATTCAATTTTGGTTTAGTTTAATCCGAATTATTCACTTTTCAGTTTTGCTCTCAAAATTTCAAAACTGAACTAAGCAAACCGAACAACCCGAGAAAACCTTAAACTGAACCGATAAATTGAACAACCCTAACTCTCATTCGGTCATCTCTTTCTCCGCTTTATATATTCAAAATTAAAACTACCATTCACAATACCTTTTGTATCTTTCTAGAGAAACATAACCCAAATGAATTTATATCTATAGATATATAAACATACACAAATCGTCCTCGTAAGTTTAGTCGGAGCTGACGGACTACAAACGTGTGGTGGTGGTTTGTTTTTGGAACTAGGAAAACGACACGGATCTGGACGGTGGGTTTAAGACTGATCAAGAAAATATATATGATGCTTCCCTTATTGTTTTTTGGTCAATTAAAGAATTGATTGACGGTTTAGCGCTGTTGATATGTATTAATTTGAGTTTTATTTTATCGAGAAAATTGCCCAAATCATCCTTCTGTTTTTCAGAAAAATCATTTTTAATCTTTAAGTTCACGAATTACCACAAGTCATTTCTACATGTTTTGTTCAGATAAATAACTTCATTTAAATTGCACAATTACTATAAGTGGCTACCAGATTATGAATGATTAAATTCTATGCATTACCGTAACATAATTAGGGTACATCATATCATATGAGAGTAACAAAAACTAAAGAGTAAATTACATTCCTCATCTCTAATGTTTGTCATACATTTCGCTCCGCGTCTCCAGGTCAAATTTTTTTGCAGATTTAGTCCCTTGACCCGGGTTTTTGTGTCACTCTACATCCCTTGACGGTAAGTGGTAAAAATTTTACGATATTTTAGTCCTTTTATGAGCAACGAGGGACTCAGAGTGGAACAAAAACCTTGATCAATAGACCGAACCTGCAAAAAACTCAAAGCGGGGACGAGTGAAATGTATGATAAAGATCAGGGACAAGGGATGTAATTTACTCAAAACTAAAAATGATAACATAAAATTTTAATTGATGCACTAGAAAGGGGCAGGTGTGGAAAGTTGCATCATAAAGATAAAACTGTAGGGGTATGATCTAGTAATTTTAAAATAAAAAAAAATTGAAGACTGAAATTTCCAGCCCATCTGGCCCTCTAATCTCAAACTCCATAAAATATACAATTTATCCAATACTTCGAATATACCTAACGTATGCACTAAACACTAAATTTGATATAATAAAATAATCTTTTACAAATATATTTGCACCAAATACATTTCATATCCAACGTATGCACTAAATTTATGTACTAAAATGACTTTCATGATTTACACATTGCCCCTAAATTATGTTTATATTAAGTTTTACTTAAGTTCAATATTTAGATGATTAAGTAACCTTCCAAACTATTAACTTAAATATAATTTCTATTTATTTACTTTTGTAAAGTTTTAATTACAAAGTTTCTTTGTATAAATCAACTTTCAATTATCCTAATTTATTTGAAAATTTTATTTTAGTTTTTCATTAATCATATTATCTAATCTAAAGTATGGATACTTACAAGAATTACAAACATAAATAATTTTTTTCAAGTTTTATACTCAAACAATAACAATATTGTAGTTATACGGGATAAAATAAAGTAAATTTAGTGTAAAGTTTAGTGTTGCATCAAATTTAGTGCCAAATCTTTAAAAATTTAGTGTACATTAAAAATGGCACCAAATTTGGTGAGTTATTGGCCGGTGAGAATTATTATATCAAATTTGGTGTTTTAGTAGAGACATTGGAGATGGCCTAAAGTAATTTTGGGAATAGGTTTGTTGTCGCCAACAGACCTTATAATGGCTTCAAGTAATTACCATTGAAACCGAGACGACTGGGATGCTGTCTTTTTGTTGCCGCTGGAATTGGAGAAGGCTGCACATCTCAGGGGGAGGACTGTTGCTGATCGGACGGTGGAAAATGGAGCTGAAGCGGTTCGAATGAGTGTGTGAATAATTTGATCAAATTAAAATTATTTGATCGAATTAAATTAATTTAAAATCGCAAGTAACTCAGTTTTCATTCATGATCGTAGAGACGGAAGTAATATTGGGTATTTAATAGCTTTTGGTTATCGAATGACATTATTGGGAATTTTATGCGAGTTAGTAACGAGATTGGGTTTTTTTTGTTAGAAAAGTTTAAGGAAGTACAAAAATTTTTGAAAGTATGGAAGAATCATTGAGAATGTTTAACATGTACAAAGAAAATGCTCCACACGTACAAAACTCATTTTTTTCAACATCAATTATCTCACAAACGGCAAATCGAAAAATTATGAAAATTGCACCATAAAATTTCAGTGTTTTCTTCTCTTCGATTTGCTGTCCCTCAAGGCATACTTTCAACCATATTTTTTTTTCCATTTTTGGTGGGTTTTATAAATTATTAACACATGTGTTAGTGCTTGGTTGTACATTTAATTTAGGGCATGTTTGGTTCACAGAATTCGTGGGAATCTGATGGAATTGGAATCTAAATTCCATTCCATATCCTATTTGGTTGGCAGAATGGAATTCAGATTCCAGTGCATTGCGTTTGTTTCACATAATTGAAAGGAATTGGAATCCTTCGAATTCCTGCAGACAAAGGAATTCAGATTCCTTAACATATTGGATGGAGTACTTGTAATTTCATTGGAATTCAGATTGCTGATTACAGAATTCCTTTTTAATTTTTTTATTAATACCTATTATTAATTAAATATTATTTTAATGTTATTTATATTACATAAAATATATAACTATATTATAAAAATATTTTTATAAAGTTTTATATTATATAATTTTTTAATATTAATATTTGTTACTTTCATAATTGAATTTGCTTTGAATTATATACCTAAATAAATTTAATAATTAATTTCATTTTACCATTAATATTAATCATTTATAAAATATGTAACTATATGTATATATAATTAAAAAAATTAATATTATTTTATTATAAATTTTAACTAATTGTTTATTAACATTATACATATTTTAATAATTTAATTTATTTATAATTTTATTATTATTAATATGAATTCCATTCCAATTCTGTCTAATCAAACGTGACTGATTCCAGCACATTCAGATTCCAATTATATAAGATTCTAATTCTTTCATATTCTAATTCATTCGGATTCCAATTCCTTTGACAGATTCCAATTCCTTCAAAAACATTCTGCGAACCAAACGGGGCCTTAGGGTTTGGGTTTAGGGTTTAGTAGGGTTTATGGTTTATAATTGTTTAGGATTTAGTAAGATTTAGGGTTTAGTGTTTATAAAGGGTTTTGAATTTAGAGTTTGAGGTTTAGAGTTTAGGGTTTGAGGTTTGGGGTTTAAGGTTTTGGCATTTAAGGGGATTTATATACTAGTCTATCTTTGAAAAATGAGATTTAAGATTCTCATGAGAATATTAATGTCATTATTTTACTTTTACGTTACCTTTAGTCTCCAATATTGTTCCTGATTTTATTTCATTACTTATATAAAATTCTTATATATGTAAAATCTAATCATGTCCCATACTTAAAAAGGAGTTTTATTAATAATACTAATATACCACCTAAATACCTCATAAAAAAAACATTTCAATCAGGAACTTTAAATTCAAGACTATCAATTTTTTTCAAACATCATGAAAATATTTATATCATGATAAATTCGAAAACTACAACTATAATTTAATCAAAAAGATTGAAAAACTAAATTTCAAAATTTACAATGTATAGTATCCTGTCACATTCTGAGGGGCATATCAAATATTGTTTTAGTTCATTCATGTGGATTTATGTGAACATAGGACGAGAGTGGGAAAAAAAACCCGGGTCAAGGGACTGATTTCGGAAAAATGCCAACTGAGACAGGGTGTAAAAGTGTAAAACACTAAAACCAGTGACATATGTTAGGGATGGTAATTGTAATTTACTCAATTATATAACATTGTACATGTAATTTACTCAATTATATAACATTATACATACAGATTTTCGATAGTGATTGAGCTTCTTTCACAACAAGCACGCCGTATCAAACTTCATATTGAGAGTTTTATGTCGTCACCAAATACGGATTATACGTGTTTTATTGTATTCAAGCTTTCAGAGAAATGTCGTGGGTTGCATTGTCCTGTGAAGGTAAGAAATCAACTTCATCACAACAACAAAGAGATTGGAACTATTTATTTTAGAACTCCAACTCCCTGGAATTTTCATGATATGAAACAAGTCCCAAGATACAGAGAAGATATTTGGATGGAGGTTAGTGTATGTAAATTCAACTCAAAAGTAGACCTCATTGATGAGTGTATTTCTATAGATTTGAAACTTATTTGCTAGGAAGGAACGATGGCTGGCCTTATTTTATATGGCCTTGAATGTCGACCAATGTAAATAAAGAACCTTATGTCATCTATTGTTCTTATATGGAATTTCTTTTAGTTTTTTTATTGAATGGTCATTATTTTACATACCATGCCTAAAACAATTTTTACATACGATGCTAACGGGTATGTGATTGATCGATCTATTGCATTTCCAACAATATTTCTTCACCTATTAAAAGCTCTTGTGAAATATCAATACGAAATATGCTAAGGGATTTAAGAAATTTTTTTAGGGATTTAGGAAGTTTTTTACGTCAACTTTTATACTAGATTTTAGATCCATATGTAAACACGGGTGTTTAATGCAAATATATTAGCAAACATATTAATAGGATAAATTAGGATAAATTAGGATAAATTGTTGTATTAAGTATTGAATTTTGTATCTTGTGTTTATGGATGATGACACTTTCGGCATATTAAGTTTAAATGTAAACGTAGTAGCTTTGATAGAAGTAAAACTACGATGGTAGGCGATCATAAAATTGGACTATTTAGGAGTGGTTATTATTTACTCTCAATCAAAAGAAGTATACCAATCTAAACATACTAGTACAGTGCCCGCGTAATGCGGTGACGATACATGAAAAAGAATGATTGTTGTCGATTAAGATTTAACGATCTTAAGGTTTCCATGCGGTTTTCGATGTGATCTGATAATTACCTTGAGTGCATTGTAAGAAGTAATGTCGATCAATCTTTGAATTCAACGAATAGATTAAATATCAAAATATTTTATAGTGTAATAATAACATTTATTCAACTTTCTAAAAAAAATCTAACCATAGAAATGTTGAATATTTAAAGTTACTAAAAATAAAAAGGTTATTAAACAAGTTTAAATAAGTAATTTTCGATATTCCTTAAGCCAATGGGGGTAAACCCTTTATAAGGGGTTGTTAATTATTTCCCTTATTAATTGAGTTATCTTTTAAGTTTAAAAGTTTAAGTTAATTGGATAAAATAGAGGAATCTATACTCCTTAAAAATTGTTACAAATTTTCTTTATAACTTTACAACTTTAAAATTCAGAAATGATGAAACTACCCCTATCAAGAAAGAAAAAGATAAAACTACCCATAACTATATTAGACAATACTTATACATTTCGAAATAACCTATAAAATCTAAATATGATCCATAAATAAAGAGATATAACTATAGAAATAACTAATAATTAAATATGATCCATAAATAAAGAAATATAACTACAGAAATAACTAATAAGTCAATTAACAAGTAAAGAGATGATTAGATACTATATATATACTTATACACAAATAATTTTAAAAATAAACTTTAGTTGACACAATTAACAATTTAATCATCATCACCACCCGCTGCTATGCTCGGGCAACTACGATATGATTGGTTAATAGATGACTTTTTATATGATATCTGGATGAGAGGTAGAGGTCGAGGCGTATTGGATGAGAGATTGATATAGGCGAGTTTTGTGGCACTTGAGATTACATATGTACTAGGAGGTGCGTGGTGCACACTTGTATAAACTAAACTCAATCCTACATTTGATGAGTGATAAAAATTGTGAATGTAGATCAAGTAGTGTATATCTTGATTGTTGTTATAAGTGAAAAAATTATGTGGTCACTAAACTGTCACAATAATCAAAGGGTGTGACTTTTGGCATTAGTGATAGAATTAACCGTCGTTGCAGAAGCGTCACTATGAATATGCACCCCTGTTCAAAGGATGCTATTAATGACAATTCAGAAAAACTAATGGTAAATTCGTCACTACTCACTACTGTTAGGATCGAATTAACTCTAATAACTAAACCACTTGTTGAATCTAAACCTATTAGAGAAGTTGCGGAATCACACTCTAATAGTTTATAATCAAGACTTGTATTAATATATAAACAGTAAACAATGCATACAAATTAATATCCAAAGCTCCAATGTTATTAATATAATTAACAAGATGAATACAAAACATAACCTGTATTAGGGTTTAAAACCTTAGAGCTACGAAAAATAACCTCTATCATTTTATCAAGGATCTCTATTTATATTTATAGAGTCCTGAACATACATTCCTACAAATAAGGAAATACAATCCTTTCCTTATATGTAACACCCGCTAAATTAGGACTAATGATTAGTGTCTAACCCTCTGTTAATACATGTAATTAGTTAGTTTTAGGCTAATTAATGTATCGGATTTTATATTGATGAATATATACAAATTTTGTGATTTGATTAAATCGTACGCAATTTAAATCGAATGTAATTCGATTCAATTTTATACGGACGTTGGTGAACAAAATTATTAAATAAGATAACATTATTTAATAACGCTATTATATCTAAAATAGTATTATGACGATAATTCATACATGTTTCGTATCGTAAAATTAAAAGCCTACGCGATTAGAATGTTAAACGCGCAAACGATGTTAAGTTATACTTTATAACTCAATTATTAAAGTAATTGGTGAAATATTTTAAGTAAAAATATTGGGTAATTATCCGTGCCTTAAAACGGGTGTATAACGCGCGAAATAATTATTTAAACGGTTAAACGATCGGGAAAACGAACACCGCACGGAGCGCAAACGCGAGGAACAAGTTTGGGACACACCCACATGGGGTGGGCCCCACGAAAAATCTGCCAAAAGGGGTGAGGTCACCACCTCCCCACCCCATTTCCACTTTACTCTTCTCTCTCTTCCTCTCTTTTCTCTCTAAAACAACAAACACCCACCATCACTCCATCATCTTACTTCTCGAAATAACGCCACAAGACAACCTCCAATCTCGAAGCTCGTTGGGAAGAAAATAACCACGAAGCAACGATCTACGTTTCCTTCTTTTCGGAATTTCATTTCGACAAATTGTAAGTTTCCGACAAATCCCGAAACCTTTAGATTTTCGAGTATTTTTAGCAAGTAGTTGTTTATATAAGCTTAGAATGTCCTTATAAGGGTTGGGTAAAAGTTTCAGGCCAAACGGAAACCGAAAAACTCGTTTTTGGCTCAAAAATCCGTCATCAGACTTAAGTGTCGCATAGACAACAGCAGCTATGCGTCACTTCATGCGTCACTTAAGTGACGCATTGAGTGTCGCATGAAACCCTAATTTTACCTAAGTGCCGCATAAAGCCCCTTTTTCCCGACACTTCAACCGTCACTTGCTAGTGACGCCTAGGACCCTTACCGTCACTAATAACCCGACACTGCTTTAGTGACGCCCAAGTATGCGTCACTCCTTTAAGTGACGCCTACCCGACACTTACACCCGTCACTTACCTTAGTGACGCCCTACCATGCGTCACTTCCCCTAAGTGACGCACATGCTCAGATTTATTATATTTTTAGCGACACTTCCTAAGTGACGCCCAAGCCACCCAGTGACGCTTCACTATGCGTAACTTCCATAAGTGACGCCATAAGTGACGCCCAGCCCCGAAGTGACGCTATAAGTGACGCATAAACAGAAGGTTTTAAACTAATTTTACACTAAGTTTTGAGACCCAAATTTGACCCCAGCCAGGGGCTCTGCCCCTTGGACCCCGCTACCAGGGGCGCTGCCCCCGGACCCCCGTCATTAACGGTCTTCGCCCTTACCCTAGGTTCCCGAGTAACCGTGTTACATCTAAACTTTCACACAACGTGTTAAATTTGTATAACATCAAACACGAATGCGACACAAATTCTAAAACACATTGGAACTTACTTTAGGTATAACACTTCAAAATCATCAAAAAAATAACGTGGGATTATTATTACAAACAATCACCAACGGGCCGTACACATTTTCAAACACCTAAACAAACAACCAAATTGTAATCATTTGGACATTCTAGTTGGACAAACAACTACAAGGTAGTCTTATTAGATGCCTTCATATATTTATAACCATCGCGTGTCGTGGACACCCTCAGGTTACAAGTCTTTGGACTTCGATTTTTGGCTAATCAATCTCAGTTTATTAAGATAAACTCTCCAGACTCAGGTGAGTCTCATGGCCCCTCTTTTTACTGTTTTACTAGGGGTGTGATACATTGCTCTGTTTTTAACACATGAACGCGAGTACATATTTCAATATACTACATGAGTTGTTTTCAACTAATCAAACCAAAGTCCTCCGTCAGTATAGTCTGGTAATACGAAAGTAGCGTGAATATTAGTATATGGTACCATATAGGATTGACCCTCCTCGTCCGGGTTAGCAAGCACTAACCGGGTAAACGGACGTACTAATATTTGGGAAGACGAGTGTAGATTAGGCACTCGTGGAGGCACCTCGCTCGGAATTCTCTATATGGGACCCGACCCTCGAGTTAAGCTCAGACTATGCGCTCATGGTTGTATACATTTTCCATAACTTTATTTGCTGGATGCAAAGCAATACTGAAATCTTGCGATTCATAGAATATTATTTGATACTCAAACCTGTGAGCTCACCAGCGTTAGCTGACCCATTTTAGCATGTATCACAGGTACTCAGCAGTAGATTTGGACTGCCCATCAGGATGCATCTTAGCTCGAGTCTTCATGCAAACTTCAGAGATTTCATTGCATTATTAGATTTTGTATAACTAATTATGTACTTAAATCTCTCACATTACGAACACGAGCTATGTATGAGTTCAAACTGTTGTGAACCATTTAATATTAATATATTTTGTTAAAACGACGCATATAGAGTCGTTTGCTATATATCTGTGTGCTTTGATTATTGATTAGTAACACCCAAAGTATGCTTCCGCGAATTATTAAATTTGGGGGTGTTACATTATACAACTCATTAACTCTTAGCCGGCCTATGTATTTAACACTAACAACACTAAAATTGATATTATAGTTAACAATATTAATTATTACACAGGCAGCATTAACACTTGATTCTACAAGAACAACAATAACTTCATTCCTCATTAGCAGCACTAATCTTGAGAACAGTAGAAACAATGTACTAGCAGTAGAAATTCTTGAGAACAGTAGAAACAATGTACTAGCAGTAGAAATTCTGATAGCATCACTAATCTTTGAAGCACCAACACTAACTTAAACCAGCAATAGTAGTTATGTAGAGCAGCAGTAATATGTTGAAGCAACAGAAACTTTAAACTAGTAGCACAAATGACTAAAAGCATTTCAAACCCAACAATCTCCCCCTAAACTTAATCGGTTCACCTAACAGTATTAAGTTTCTTCATATATACATTCATCTCAGGAGGATGCTTCCAAAATCAATTTAGTTGGCTATTTCACCTTCTTGGAAGCTCATTCCAACTCTCTGACATACCACTTCAAATCCCAAAGTAAATCCACTGCCATGGAGATTTCTGCACCTCACTTTCATTTTCATCATATTCAGAAGCACATTTGGATTCTATGGATAAACTTTTCCCTCCAAGAAATATCCCATTCCTCCATCTTCTTGAACAATATAATGTACTCCACAGTTTTTAAACAACCACCGAGTACTTACCGGAGAATAAGCTTTGTTGAACACCTTCATCATCTTGTCAGGTTTATACATCTGCACAAGATAGTCATACAACTGTACATTCTGATCATACTCCTTTTGTACTCCATACTTTCTTACTCCTACTTCATAAATCTAGTCTAAATCTTCTCTGGTAAAGACCCTCAACATTTTCAAAAGTGAAACATATGAAGCACTTGACCCTCCAGATCTTACAACTATATAATATTTTGTGTCCTGAGCTCCTTCTTCCACAAACCAATCAATTATAGGATATTTAACATCCAATGGTACAACATCCCCTGTCTTCTCCTATGTAATGATAACCATCTGCAGCTCATCTCTATTCATCTACTCTTTTTCCTCTGTTGATGGCACATCAGTATGCACATCATCTTTAGCCATTTTAGCTTCATTCTCTTTTTCAATTTTCCGTCTCTTCAACATCTGCTTATAAGCACTCTTTTCACCTTGACTCTTATCAACAGTCCTCTTTCTCCCAACAAAGTTCTTTCTCCCATTGGTTATTAATTCTTCAAACTCTTTCTGCTCAGTCATATCATGCATACCCTTAAGAATCCTCTTGATCTGCATCCTCCTATCATCACTACCTTCTTCCATTCTCTTTCTCTTCCTTTCACACATGCCTTTTAGCTTCTCAACACTCATTTTAGCCAAAATTTTCACATGTGGAAGTTAGTGTATATCTTTCTTTCAATTCCCTTGGGCAATGGCTTTGCTTTCATTTTTTCATATCTTGCCTCTGCTTCCTTCCTCTTCTTTTCAATTAATAATCTTTTGAAATTCTCCTCTCTTTCCTCCTCTGTGTATTTTTCTCTTTTTTCTTCATGCCATCTCCTAGCAACCTCCCCATCATACTTAATATGTTATTCTTCAATCATTCCCATTGGATTATTAGCATTGATCTCCTCGTGCACTTTGTTTGCCAACTCCTCATCAAATGCCACCTGACGATTCTGCAACGATGGTTAATTATGTCACTAAAGCCAAGAGTCATAACCTTTGATTATTGTAACAAGTTTAGTTACCACATAATTTGTCACTTATAACGACAATCAAGAAATACACTACTTGATCTACATTCACAATCCTTACCACTCATCAAACTTAGGATCAAGTTAGTTTATACAAATGTACACCCCGCACCTCCTAACTCGTAGCATAACTTAACTCAAATCCTTTTGGTCTTAAGTAAATCACAATTACACTATTATACTAAAATCAACTACAATCCTCCCTATCTTAGTGTAATAAGAATATCTAAGTTATTTACGATAATCATCAAACACTCATATTCCCCAATAGTGGTTTTGCTTATAAATTAAGTGTATCAAAACTTTAATGAACATTTGTTCCTCGTAACTGAAGTGGATGGAAAGAAGATTTATATGCTCTCTGCAAAAGATTTTCTCTTCCAATGTGAAGCTTTTAGATCGAAACTCCCAAAACAGTCCAGGTTTGCTTTCGATCGAACTTCAGTTCATTAGTTGTGTGCATCTTGTTCTTCCTCCTAATACTTTCTTGCCTTAACTTTGTATTTTCCATTTATTTCAATTTAATAATTCTACTATATGCTAGACTAGCTACGTTTACTTAGTTAAATAAGTGGAATTTACTCATGTTAGGCTGGACTTTTGTAGCGATAGATCATATTATTTCTAGTTAGACGAATATAATACCATTGATAAAGATGGATATGATGAGAAAAGTTTCACATCTTGTACTCCGCTAAAAGTATTTAACCACATGATATATTGTATGTATAGTTTTTGGAATGCGATAGAGCTTCTACCATAACAAGTATTCCGTATCAAATGCAAGATTGATAGTCAAATGTTGTCACTGGATACAGATTATAATTGTTACCTGGTATTTTAGCTTTCAGAAAAATGGCGTGCGTTGCATTGTCAAGTGAAAGTAAGAAATCAACTTCACCGTAACAACAAAGAGGTTGAAACTGTTTATTTTAGATCTCCAACCGCATGGAATTTACATGATATCAAACATGTACCGAAACACAGGGAAGATGGATGGATGGAGGTTAATGTGTGGACATTCAACTCAAAGATAGACCTAAAAATGAGTGTGTTCCTATCAATTTGAAACTTATAAGTTATGAAGGAACGGTGGCAGGCCTTATTGTATGTGGCATCGAGTGTTGATTGTTAAAAGTCATTCTTAGTACTTTCACGTTTCCAAAGTCTGTTGTTATATATTCGTTAAATATTCATATTTGAATATATGAATATTCATCCTGGTTTTTATTTTTTCCGTGTCACGTATGATGTATCAAACTTAAACAAGATAAATACGCCTGAGATTAAATTGAAAATAAAATAAAACATCAATTCTACCATGTTAAAATCTACTGTACTTTTTATAATGCTCTGTTTGAGTGCCCTGTTTCAATTCGGGTCAAAATTTTCTCTATATATATTCATCTTTTGTAGTTTCTTAAGTTCTTTTTCTTTTGGATATTTCGGTATTCTTCCGGCTTATATATATAGCTGAGTTTAATCCTAATTTTTGCTGCTTCCAAAAAGCATTTGCAATAAAATAATTTAAATTTTTACCATCATCGTAGACGTGTATCGACCAATAACAGATAATTGTGCAAACATGATAGAATTACAATGTCACTTTTACCCTTTCAATTCTTTAAATAAATTTGTCATGTAGAAGTTGCAAATATTCCTTTAATTAAGTCCTTTATTTTGTCAATTATGTACTTTAATTTTACTAAATTTGAAAGTAAGATCCGTAACTTATTAAAAAAGAAATTTTTTTAATTAACTACATTCATTAATTAAATTTTTATCCAAATAGATCTATAATATTCCTATTATTAATTCACCGAGTACACATATATTTACTTGCAAAGGTTAATATAAACTTAGAATTATTATTATTTTTTCATTAACTTAGTTTTAAAATATTTTAATTATTTACTTATATAAATCCATTTACATAAAGTAATATTATCATGAATCCAACTAAATGCTTAATATACATATTAACTTACACACGTTATTATTAGGAACACGATACTAAATATGAAACTTCATATTAGAAATCAACGTCCCGTGTGTATACATGAGTTTAAAGTCTAGTATAAGAAACACATGTATGATATTATCGTTATAAGTAAGTTTCAATTTGTCAATTTAGTCCTTTAATTTTAGTGAATTTTAAAATAAAATCCTTAATATATTGAAAAATAATTTTTTTATTAACAAGATACTAATTAATTAAATATTAGGAAATTTCATATAAACAATCAACGGTCAGTGTAAATACACGAGTTTAAAATCTAATACAAAATATAACAATTCTAATAATTATCGTTTACACGTCACACTAAAATATATGACTATCGAACTCGCCTACCAACTATGTACAAGCTATGAATTGTAATGTTAGATCATATTTAACAGTTACCCAGCTGACGTGTTATAAAAGATGAAACTCTGATATTGATTCATTGCATATCCCAGAGATGTTGTTTTAATATTTTCTGTTTTTAAAGAAGTGGAAATAAATCTATTGAGAAAATTAGCAAAAACTAAGAAAAAGACCAAATAAAAATATAAAGACGCAGAGAGCACTTAATAACCAATGCAATTACCTCATTGGATGCTTTACATCTTAATCATTATGATAATATATTTTAGTTCTTCGTTGTAGACCTTTGATTAAAAAAAGGTAATAGTGAAGTTGTAGTTAAAGCATTCTCATCTCTCCAGCTCATTTCATTCGTAATAAAATGTTGATTAACATTTTATTATTCATAGTCATGTTCACATGTATCTTGCTCCCGGCAGCTTCAATATAAAAACCTCTATAATCGAAAATTATTTAACATGAAAAAATAAAATAAAATAAAATAAATCAGCATTCATCATACAAGTATAGTACCCGCGTAATGTGGCAATTAAAATGAATGGTAGTGTAGTATGCTGAGGAATACGTTATATGTATTTCAATTGGAGTATTAATTTTAATTAATATGATCATCTTATAATATAATAAAGAGATGGTGACTTTATTTATAGTTATGGCCGGATTTGGGTCTATGCAGGGTGAACCATTGCACAGGACCCAAAATCCATAAAGGGTCCATTTTTGTTGTACCCAATATAATTCAATATATATGTGTGTAAATTTTTAGGCCTATTTGATGAAATAGGCCCACATCCCAGCTTATAAAGTCTCTGTCGGGTGACGGGATAATACACATCAAATTTAATCTTTTCTTTATTATTTACTTTTATAATTTGAATAATAATAAAAAACGTGAAAGACTTTTTAATTATATAACAACGATTGCAACACATTAACACCAAGTTTACGATTTCGAACTGCGTGACTTGCATCAGACCACTAGAAAAGATAAAGGTATGTGTTATTCATTTATTGCGTTTTTTATATTCAATCCTTATATCCTATTAGTTTATTATTTTAATTATTATTATTCAATTTCATATTACGTATTCGAAGCTCAATTTTTGTTGATCTATGTTATAAGACTTTTAGGAGTAGAATTTGACAATTTATAATATAAATCAATTAGACATAATAATTTGGTATACTAAATATGTGATATAAACACTTTCCTATCGTATTTGTGGTTAACTTTTATTTTTATAATTATAGCATTTATCGTAATATTAACGAGTTTATTTAGTTATTGTACATAAAATTTTAAGTTTAAAGGGCCTATTTATAATTTTCGAACAGGGCCTGTAAAATCAACGAGACGGCTCTGTTTATAGTAAATTCGAAATAGATGTATGGAATAATTTTTGTAAATGAAAATGTTTTAATTCAATTAATGGTAATTCAGACATTTCTCGATGTTGAGTTTATTTTAAGGTAATGAATAAATGTTTTATAGATAGTAATTAAAGATATGCGTTGAGCTTCAAATCGCATTGATATGAAGTCCCCTGTAAACGGTTAATAAATTGACTTATAGGTTTATTATTGTGATTATTATTTTAAGCCATAACGTGCCATGATTATTAGAGCACTCGGAGGGGTGACGACCTAAACATAATGTTCATGATAGTGTTCTGTAGAATCTTGTGAGTGAGAATTTCTGGACAGTGTTCTGGAATTTTTTATTATTAGTTTTAATTGTTATTTTTAATTTAAAAATTGTATAAATTAATATTTAAAAACAAATAAATTCATTAAAACAACATTTATTTCATTAAAAAGATAAAAAACAAAAATTACAAGTCCTAATTTGTTAAAACAAATGTTCCCCGTTTAATAAAAAAGATAAATAACCCAATAAATTAGCCCATGTAGTTGGCCCATTAAATTTTTAAAACCCAATCTTCCCTATCATTTTCCTACTCCCTTCATCTGCATCTTCTTCGTCGACATATACACATACACTGCAAAAACACCCAAAATATACACACATAAAATATTACCTAGTTATTTACGGAATAAAAGAAAAAAGAAAAAGAAAGAAAAAAGGAAAACGTCGCACGATATAGCGTCTGAAATTGGACGTTGGCACTTGAACGGGGAGATGAACACCGTTGGGAACGGCTTGGCGGAGTGGGGGAACACCGATATACGGCGTTCCCGATGGTTGACGGCGACGAGAATTAACCCACTCCGTGTGCTCTAAGTTCTTTTAGGCTCTGTAAATTTCAAAAACACTCCAGGAGTTATAAGAATCGATATTTCATGCTTTATGTCGCTTTAATGGATCCAACTACGTAAATGTTTTGAAGATTATAGGCATACGCTTTGAACCAAATTTAACACATGAAATACAATAATGATATATGAGAATGTTTTAATAACATATTAATGATTAAGTAACGTGATTTGAGTATGTTGAAAGTAAATACGTATAATTGAGAGGATCGATTTAACTCTAACTAGAACTTGTATTGAATCTAAGCCTATTAAGGAAGTAGCAGAATAACATCTTAAAAATATATAATCAAGACTTATATTGTAGAAATTTAAGAACAGTTGTGAATTATCAAAATCAAAGCTCCAATCTTATTAATATGATTAACAAGACGAATACACTTTTGTATTGGGGTTTATAACCTTGAAGCTAATGTAATCAATTCTATCTAGGATCGCTATTTAAATATATATAGAGTCCTGAACAACTTTTCCTACAAATAAGGAATCATAATCTATTCCTTTTACAACTCAATAACTTAGTCGACTTACTAATTTACACTAACATTAGTAAACAGTTAACAGTATTAACTATCACATAAGCAACACTAATACTTAATTCTCAATGAGGAGCACAAAACATCGTTCTTTACTAGTAACACTAACCTTGACCAATAGCATTAACTTTGTTCAAGCAGTAGTAATCTGGTCAAGCAGCACTAATCTTTGATGAGCAATTGTAACATTGTATGAGCAGTAGAAACTATGATAGCAGTAGTAATTGAACCAGCAGTAGAAACTGAGTTGACAACATTAACTCTGAGAAAAACCAGCAGCATTAACAACTTAGAACCCAACAATAATCATCTATTTATAAGAATAAAACTTTGGGTTAATTGTAGGAATGTAAGCATGGATTTAGTATGAACCCATATGCTATATCTGACTTGGTTAGACTTAACTTATAAGTAAGGTTTGGATATATCGTAGTAAAGATATAGTTACTGATCTCCATGGGTATCTCTTTCTCACCAAGAAAAACACCTGGTCTCCACAAGATATTCATACAACTGTATGTTATAGTCATATTCTTTCTCAGCTCCATACTTTTGTACTCCAACCTCATACATTTGATCCATATCTTCTCTAGTAAATACCCTGAGCATCTTTAAGATAGTAGCATAAGTTTCACTGGATCCTCCTGCTCTCTTAACCCTGCACACACTTTCCTGTTATGAATTCCATCCTCAACAAACCAGTCGATTATAGGATATTGAACATCAAGAGGTACATCATCGTCTATCTTCTCCTCTGTAATCTCAACCATACTCTTTAACTCATCCTTGCTTATCTTCTCTGTTGATGCCACATTAGTATGCACATCAGTTTTATCCTTTTCAGTTTCAACCTCCTTTTCGGTCCTTTGCCTTTTGCAACATTTGCTCATAATAATCACCCTTTTTAGCTGGACTCTTGTCACCAATTCTTTTCTTTCCAAATGACTTCTTTCTGCCATATGTTTTCATCTGTTCAACTTCCTTTTTTTTTTCTTTTTTTTTTTTACTTTTCTCTCTGTTCAGACTCAGAAAATTTATCTTGCATTCCCTTCAAATTTCTTTCAATTCTCATCCTTCTATTATCATCTCCCCCCCGTCACACATACATTATGAGTAATCAAGTAAACTTAAGTAACTAGACATATTGAAGTAGACAATTATATTAAGATAAACAATAAATAAAACATTGTAACGAGTGGAGTAATATTTTTGAGTCCCCTTACAACGTGAGGGGCAATTAAATACCTTGTATTATATATACTGTGATGTGATTATTTTGGCTCTTAAATGTTAATGATCAATTATCGGTTAATAAGCATATATGGTAGTCTACTTTTCGAAAGTGTTCAATTAAGTTAGTGGACTATCTATATACAACATAAAAAACCTTAAGAGCATTTAATTTTTACAATTCAATTACGTGCGTAAACATTGAGCTAGAGATCGATCGTGATACTATACTTTAAAATAAGTTTAGCGCTGCAATTTTATGAAAATGCTGAACAACATCCGGTAAAGTTGACATTCTGGCAATCTGTGTGTTCCACGAGTTCAGCGAAAGTAGTTGTATTTATTTATGTGTTTATATGGATATTAGATATCTTTCCAATTCTTCCTCATTCATTGTTAGATTATTAAGGTATGATATATATTAATGTTTCATAAAAGCTGAGTATTATTTATTAAGGGATTAAGAAAGAGAAAGCTATATGTTAATGTTGTATTACAAAAGTTATGAGCCAAATGTTCAGAGGATTAGGTGGTTAATGTCTATTGGTACCTACTCCCATAATAACGTGGATCGACAAGTCAATGCATCGAAACAATTTTTAATCTAAATAGTTTTTATTTTTATATTTTATATTTGTTAATGATCTAGTTGATGGTTTGATTAATAATATTAATGACAATTTGTTAGAGTTTAAGTGTGTGTATATATGTATTCTAACTTCTAAGACAGAAATAACTTTTCATACAATCTTCCTTTCTCAAGTTCTCATTCATTAATTATTGTATTGTAAAGAATAAAAAAAATGTCTACCCCCAAAAAAATCCCCTTTGAAGAGATAGAATCAATCACCAACAACTTTTCTGATGAAAATCTAATAGGAGAAGGATTTCTCGGAAAAAATTATATAGGAAAACTCTCACAATCTGGAGAGTCGATCAATGTTGCGGTACGGAGGTTAGATTACAGTTTTTATCTGCAAGAGATTGCATTTGATAAGGAGATTGCAATCCTTTCTAAACTTAAGCATAACAATATAGTGTCTATAGTCGGGTTTTGTTACGAGAAGAATGAAATGATCATTGTGAACAAACATGAGGCTCGTGGAAGTCTCAAATACCATCTAAGTGGCTCAAGACTCTCATGGTTGCAAAGATTGAGGATAAGTGTCGGTGTTGCGCGTGCATTGAGTTACCTGCATAGTGATTTGGAACACAAAAGTGTCATACATCATAACGTCAACACCAATTCCATTTTATTGGATGAAAACTGGGAAGCCAAATTATCCGGATTTGAATATTCGATGACAAGTCCAGCAGGAAGGAATCTAGTCCTAGCATATGAACAGCTTGGAGTTGGGAGCTACAAAGCGGATGTGTTCTCGTTTGGCATCGTCCTATTCGAAATCTTGTGTCGAGATAAAGCTTTCACTGCAAAAGATGGTAGCTTTCAGGCTCCATTGGCAATATTTCATCATGAAAACAGAAAGCTGCATAAAATGGTTGATCCAGATCTATTTAGCAAAATGGACCCACAATCATTCAACATCTTTTCTGAAATTGCATATCTTTGCGTGAAGGAGCAGAGAGCACCACCAAAAATGAATCAGGTCCTTTTGAAACTTCAGCGAGCATTGAAACTTCAAGAGAAACATGAAAATCATGTAAGGCTATCTGTATGGCTTTATTCTCTCGGTATTAGTTCAATATTACTCATTGTTCAAATTGATATTACAGGAACACTCAGCATTTGCAGTTGAACGTACATTATCACCCGACTTGAAGTTAATGGTAATTAATTTCTTCTCATTTTAGGGTGCTGATTGAAGTAAACACTGGAGTAATATTTATCTTTTACGAGTTCTATAATTAGGACAAGTCACTAACTTATATACTACCACATGCTTGTTATCCCTTAAAATCAATGCTGATTGATTAATTGTTACATATAAAAGTCTATTAACAATAATTTAGTATCAATCATTCATCACACTGATGTATTGGTTTGGTCAAAAGCTAGCAATAAACTGTCACCATGGGTCAATAGGGCTGGCATTTCGATATAAACCGAACCGATAGATACACACAGATCTGAAATCGGTCCAATAAGGAAAAAAAAAATGAAGATTAATATCTAGAGTAGAGAATACCGGTGGTGCGCTGCAGTGAGTTTGGTACTTGGGTTTCTTATGAGAAACTTCAATGAAAGATTTGCAGATTCACATGATGTCAAACTAAAGAAACATGTAAGATCAAGAAGAAATTTGACCAAAGCAGCAGAATTAGGGAAAGTGATCGGGAAAAAATTGACCAATAAAAACGTTTTGTGTCACTATAATATTTCATTTTTACTCCTCTGCTTTTTTAATATCATCTCCGCTTACTTTTCACATTCCATTTCCCTTCCCATTTACAATTAACATTTTCTTTCTCTACAATATTTCATCTAACATCTCTCTACAACTCGAACATTTTCTCAAGTTGATAATGCCCCTCTCTTCCTTTCAAATAGGGCATGTCACTGTGAATCCCACTAATTTAATTTAACATATAAGGGGGTATTTCAAAATGGTGGGATCAAAGAGGGAGCCCTCATTTGAGAGTAGGCCGATGCTCAGTCATTGTTTTTTATTAACTGTTTATATTCTTCCATTTTAATATTATTTTTTTTAAATCAATCAGATTTATTTAATCTTATTTTACATTTAAAATAAAGTGTTCTTAATATGTAGTAAATCTGAGTTATTGATCGAAGAAATCAATGGCTGAAATTGGGAGATAAGTTGCCCCTCTTGCCTCCAAATGAGAGATGCCACGTAACTTAATCCTTTCAAAATGAATAACTATTTCAATATAACACTATATCAATGACATTTTTCTCAATTTAACATGTTTCATGTCAGCTTCACGTAACGCCTCATCAAGATATTACTTGCAACCGCTTTAGATTTTGAATGTCGGTAAATTTACTCTTGATATGTTAAATTAAAATGGCGAAAGAGAGTTCAATTAGTTCCTACTTCAAGTTAAAAAATAAATGAATATACATTGTTACTCCTGTGACAATATATTTAACTCTTTTCATATAATTTGTAATTATATCTATGAAAGCAAGATAGATATATTAGATTTTTGGATATAAATCCAAACTGTAATATAGAATATCTATAGAGTAAATGATTTTTAAAACGATTTACTTAAAAGTTGTAACTTTAATTTGTATTATTCAACACATTTAAAATTTTATGTCATTTATCTAATATCTAATACAATTATAAAGCATTTTTACATGTTTAGTTTTAATGTCTTATAACAAAATTAAAGTTATTATTTTAGCGCTACCAAACTAATAATAAGTGAAAATGACTTTAAATAGAAAAGTTTTTGTTTAAGTTTTTTATTACCATATCAGTACTTCTTTGCATTTTGTTATATTATGTCTCTTTGATTGATTCATTTCAAATTTGGATATTTTGATTATTATTTAAGAATGACATATTACCTAACAAAAAATAAAAATAGATAAATTAATTATCACTGCTACATTATAGAAGCACCATGCTAAATAGCTAGTTATAAATAGAAATGACAAATTACTCATTAAAGTCTTAGAGCATCTCCAATGTACGGAGTATGTACTATTTTAGTACATCAAATTGTATTATTTTAATGCAAAAAGAGAATCTTTAGAGGATATGTTTGCACTAAAAAAAAGTTGCTCCAATGTGTTACACTAAATCATTTTTAATTAAGTTAAAATAAACAATTTAACAATATAATATTAAAACTTTTATATAACTATTAAAATATAATAAGAGATGTAATAACGATCATATATTTACAATTTTTGAAAATATAAATGGATTTTTTATGAAAATTTTGAAGTTTATTTGATAAATATAATAACAAACATTATATTCAGTAATATTAAGAATATTAATGACAAACTTATAATTAGTACTTCATATAAATATATTTTAATTATTATAAATATAAATATTATTATTTAATGTGAATAGTGTTAAGTGCAAAGTTTAGTGTAACACTATATTTGGTGCAACACTAAACACTATTTGCCACTGCAGTGTTTAGTGCTAACATTAAAGCGCGTTTTTTACACTTTTACACTATTTTAGTGTAAAAAGGTGCAGATAGTGCACACGTTGGAGCTGCTCTTAGAGAAACAAATTATACGCATAGGTACAAAGTACTTACTCTTTTAGCATAGTTGTTAACTCGTTACTCGAAATCTCATTTTTCTATTCGCGACTCGCGACTCAACCCAACTCGCAATAAATACTATATAACAATAAATATATATATTTTTATGTATATATATATATAGTCAAAAGTTCAAATGAGAACTACAAAATGTACAGAACTACGAGAACTTTTAAATTATAGGGATTTTCTAATGTTTAATGATTCAATCACGTGTGAACATTGTTTTAGATTAACGTTAAAAGAAAAATAGTTTGATAAAACCTCAATATAACCTTTAAAATCAGATTTATATTTTTCGTTCACATGTGCACATTTGATTTGTGAACATGTGAACACTTCATATATATTATAATTAAACATGCATTTTGGGGTTTTTAACTTTTGTTTGACAATAATATGAACATTAAATATCGTTTATACGTAATTTGTTGCATTTAAATGTATAAAAACCATGTAATTTAAAAGTTCTTGCAGTTCTGTACCTTTTTGTGGTTCTTGTTTGAACCTAACCCTATATATATATATAAAGGTGGGTAAAATGAGAAGGCTAATTTTCGTGATTACGTGAGAAGCACTTCAAAACTACTTTTTAACTATCCGAAACACATTTTCCTATAAAACTTTTTCAATGATTACTATTAAAATAACTTTTGGAAGCTATGATATAAATATAAATAAAAAATATTAATTTTTTTTTTGAACATATTTTACAGTCGTTACTATTGTGATTATTTAAGATAATCACAAAATATAACATGATAATCACATATGATTATTCTCTAATATAATGTGATTATCATGTGTTCAAGATAATCACAAAATATGACATGATAATCACATATTATTCATGTGATTATCAAGTTATAAAATGTGATTATTATGAATAAAAAATTTAATAAAAAATAATTAAAAAAATAATAAAATGTCGAAAAAAAATTTATTTGAAAAATAACTTCTAAAAGTTATTTAAAAAAGAAGTTACGAAGAAAATTTTGTAAAATAACATGTTTTACATAGTTAAAAAGTGATTTTATAGTGTTTCTCACCTTCTCACGAAAATTAGCCTTCTCATTTGAACCTGAAACTATATATATATATATATATATATATATTACTGATTAAGATTTTTGTTCTTAAGGAGAAGTAAAATATAGTGAGAGTTGATAATTAAGTTGTTGGTCGGCAATTAACACTTATGATTATTACTTTTTCTATTTTGTGATTTTATTTTTTGTATTACATTACAATGAAAGTTTATTTCCTGACTCATAAGAGTCACATAAGAATCGGAATAGTTACACACGAGTAGAAAGAGTGAATAAAAAAAAATTCGTAAGAGTCAAAGTTATCTAAGAGTCCGATTTCTAGTCGCTTATTATTTGAATTTCTGACTCGCCTCGTAACTCATAAAGTGAACTATACTTTTTAGACAGACAAACATCCCCATCAAGCCCTTTGACCAAACCATATTATATATCTACGGTAGTACCACAAAGATCGACCATCATTTTGACGAATATTTGGAGAAAGAGCTTGGTGAATACTTGGTCGTAATTAAAAAAGTTAATACGATGACCAGATTCCCAGAAATAAACACGAATTTACTCAACCAACCACCCCAATCCACTTGAACGAATTAAACACCGACTTGCCATATACAAAATTAAGATAAGAAGTATATGACGAATCTTATACTTGTATATTAAAGCGTTGAGCCACTTTGTGAGTAAATAAAAATTGATTTGTTATATATGTACGAAACTCTGTAAATTTATAGACTGATAAAATAAATAACATTATATATGGAAAAAATTAGTCCAATCCGAGCCGAGCTCGAACTTTATATAATATGCTTAAAACGAGCCAAGCTCAAGATCAAGCTCGAGCTTAGTGAATTATAATGAGCCCAGCTCAATCCTAGTCAAGCTCGGGTTCAGCTCGGCTAAACATAACGAAAGCTGTGATAGTGAAATTTGAACAGCTGTATTCTTCCTTGAGGAGGCGGGTTCACCACACTTGACGGGGATAAGTAAAAGGTTGGGGATGAGCTTAAAATAATAGTGGCAGGGTAATTCTGTAAAAGGGGGGACTATATGGGATGACATAGAATTTACGAATAATGACCAAAAAAAGTCTTGTGGACAGTCGGACAATATGACTAAATTGAAACTTGAAAGTAAACAAGTATATTATGAATGAATAAGCATTTTAGACCACTCAGCTCAATAAGGTTCAAGTAAATAGCCCCCAACTAATAATTATTTGAAACTTGAGTACTTGAGTTATCTCGGTATTCAGACCCCTTTACTCTTAAGAGCATACTTTTACCTATTTTAAAAATGTCTAACTAATGAGAATGATGGATAAATTTGATAAGGAATTTAGGGAGTGACATGTTTAGGATAATAGGCATATGAAAATATGAAACAAATATTTTGGGTGCAAAATCCATATTGTTCTCGGGCAATACGATTCTCGTGATAGATCAATTTTTTGTTGTTAGAAAGGTAAGTATCCACACTCCACTATCACGAATATTTACATCAATCTACGATACGAATATACACAATTATTTCTATCCTCAGGACTTGAACCCCACCATCTTGGTTGAAAGGGTCATCACGATTACGCTAGGCCAAAGGCCCTTTGAGCGTGATAGATCATTTGTAGTTCTTTATGTTATCTTCTATCAAAGATATCCGTTCGATATAGTTTTATTCTTAACCATTCATGCAAATTATATATACCGCAGCTAAAGAACTTGGAACACATGAGGGTTCCAATCAAAGATATACTAAAGGCCACCGAGAACTTTGCCTCAAAATATTGCATCGTGTCAGGTGGATTTGGTACCGTATACAAAGCAGAACTTTACCATGTTGATACAGAATATTGTTGTGCAATAGAAAGGGAAAATGAAAGTGAACTACCCAAGAGACGCAGTGAAGTAGCTGTAAAACGCATCTTCAATACAGAGGATGAGTCTGGGGAACAAGGTTTTTATACAGAAATTGAAATGCTTACTAAGTGTAAGCATTCCAACATACTTACTCTACTTGGCTTTTGTGATGAAGGCTCAACTATGATCCTTATTTATGAGTATGCTACCAATGGAAGTCTCGCTGACTATTTACTAAAGAAGAATCTCATTGATGATGATGTTGACGTTGACGGTGAGGTTGATGGTAATGGTGATGATGATGATGATGTTGATGGTGAGGGTGAGGGTCATAGTGACTGTGACATGGAGGGTGAGGGTGGTGGTGACGACGAAGACAATGATGATGGTGATGAGGATGATGATGATGATGATGATGATGACGACGACGACGATGACGATGATGATGATGAGGATGAGGAGGATGAGGATGAGGATGAGGAGGATGATGATGATGAAGACGACGATGATGATGAGGAGGAGGAGGAGGACGAAGAGGGCGAGGGTGATGATGATGATATTTGGGCACAACGAATGCACATTTGTCTTGATGCTGCGAAGGGATTAAGTTGCCTTCACACTTGTGAGGGAGACAGACAAGAGATAGTGCATCGTGATATAAAGAGCGCGAATATCCTTTTGGGAAGAAATTTGGATGCAAAGATTGGTGACTTTGGGCTCTCTAAATTCCTATCTGCTAAAGAAGAGCGTACCACTATTGCAGGTACAACAATGTACATGGATCCACAATATGTACAAGAAGCTAAGTTGAAAAAACACATAGACGTTTACAGTTTTGGAGTAGTATTGTTTGAGCTTTTGTGTGGGACATTAGCCTATGATCCAATTTACTCCACTAAGAATAACAAGGGCCTTGCAGTCCTAGCACGACAACATGTTGCTAACGGAACTGTATGGGAAATTATCGATCCAAAAATAAAAGAAGGAATAACTAAAATCAGGTTTACTTCAATCAAAGGACCTAATCAAGATTCTATCGATACATTTTCAAATATTGCATATCGTTGTTCAGAGGGAAGACAAGACAACCGTCCCACAATGGAAGTTGTTATCAAGGAACTTGAGAAAGCAGTACACTTTCAAGTAAGTAAATATTTAAATAATATTTTGTATAGAAATGGAATATGCTCAAACAATATTTTTACTACCTTATTCGTCTTAAAATAAATGTTCACACTACTATATATATATATATATATATATATATATATATGGTTAATGTACAAATTCGTTACTGTACTTTGCGAAAAAGTTCATGTAGGTTACTAAACTTTTAAAATATGCAATTGGGTTACTGTACTTGTAAAAATTGTAAAAAATGTCCAATTGGGTTACTGTACTTGTAAAAAAGTGTCATCCCGCCTATTTTGCTTAATTTTGGCTACAAGTTTAGTGACTCAATTGCATATTGTTACATATATTTTTGCAAGTACAGTAACCTAATTGTACATTGTCGAAAGTTTGGTAACCTGATTGAACATTTTACAAGTACAGTACCCCAATTGTACACTTTTAAAGTTTAGTAACCTAGATGAATATTTCCACAAAGTACAGTAACATATTTGTGTATTAACCCATATATATATCCTTAAATAATTGTTTACATGTAAAAGATAACTATTAAAACATCATTGAACTCCTTATAACTTATATTACCCTTATTTATTACCCTCAATCATTTAATTGTTAAATAAATTCGGTCAAACTTGTCTTGAATTAGGCTTAAATGGAAATGATTATTACAGTAGTAATGGTAAGAATTATCCTTTTCATTTTTACTTTCAACATTAGGTAAATCTTTAATTATAATATATATATATATATATATATATATATATATATATATATATATATATATATATATCCCGAATTAATCAAATGTTTATGCTTTGTAATATGAGAGCAGCTATTATAAAATATATTTGGTGATATTTTGAAGTTATTTTAGAATTAGCTAGGGTTGAAGCTACATATCGGTAACAAACTTTTACTTTTGAACGGAGTTCGGTATCCATCACATGTTAAAAATAATGTAGGTAGCGAACTTTGAAATTTTGTGTCGAGTTAGGTAATATGTATTACGTGTTATATTAGCGTAATGTCTGGTAAATTTTATATAATTATGCTGTGTAATATGTGTTACATGACTCAACACAAATTTTAAAAGTTCGTTACCACGTTAGTAATTATATGGGTTTATTACCTAACTCGATACAATACCGAAACTTCGTTGTCGATGTGCAGCTTTAACCCTTAGAATTGGGATTATTGTTTCCTTATGTATTTAATTTTATCTTTTACTATTGTATAAGCCGAACTTAAACTTCTATTGTACGTATTGAACATATCATCTATTTAATTGAGTCAAAACAACAATATAGATAAAATAAAATATCAATCAATGGATAATATACATCGTTAATCAAACAACGTTGTAATAACTTTACGTTTTTAACAATAGAAACTCCCTAAATTAGTATTTTCATAACGTTAACATTCACTTCTGATAATATTATTCAAATTTACAAACCCGGCCACTTAATATCCTTAAAAATTCATTTATAATGAATATTAAGTCATATATGTCATTATACACCAATTATAGCATTTATTAATGAAATTTATCAATAAGGAATTCTTCAAAAATTGATATTCATCTGAAATGCAAGTTATAACGCTCGAGAGCCTATAATACATGTGTAAGTAAAAATTTATCATCAATAAATGTTACAATAATCGGTGTATAATAACATTTATATGTAAATATTCCTCACTAAATTTAAAATGTTTATGACTATATAATAAACATTTATAAGTTAATATTCAACAGAATGTTAAAGACTAATAAAATATTACCTCCTGACGAACTCAATCACTGAGTGGTTATTATTAAGTGCTGGATATTAAGTAATGATTAGACATTACTTATAACAATGATTAATAATATTATTAAAGTGTAATGTTGATTAACATTCTTCAAAAATAAATCTGACATAAAATGGAAATTTGAAAATTTTGAAATTTGATGATGAGTGACGATAATAATTTAATTAATTGCTTGTTTATAAGTTTTGTATGATGAAATGTATTTAATTATATTATTTTTATTGACAAATCAAAAGTTTCAAAAGAAACTTAATGTTACACGCAAAATTCCTACTTTTTTATAAATAACTATCATGATGATTCAACGATCTCTATGAATATGTTTGATGAATTTTAAAAATTACAATGATAGTGATTAATGATTACGAAACCCATGCTTTAATTTTAAATTTAAATAAATAACAAAATTGACCTTGCATATGCATTATTTCTTCCTTACACGAGCAATCATGAAATAAATGGATGGGATTTGTTTCCCTCAATCTCCAAAATTTGGAGCTTCCTTCTAGATCTTTCCCTTGTATAGTTCAGTTCAGGTGAAATCAAGATGTTAAAATAAAAACAATGAAAAGAATTTTGTTTTCAATATAGTTTACTTTTATTTGTAAACCTTTATTTTTATGTTTTTTTTGCAAAATATTTTGATTGCGAACCTTTATTATTTTTTGACCTCTGAGTGAATTCTAATTATGAACCCTTATTATTTTTTGGTTTCACATATATTTACAAAGAAATACAATCTTCATTTTACATTTTATTTTGATTCACATAATAAACTTTTAATTGTTAACCTTATCTATATTTTGTTTGACAAAAATATTTAATTGTGAACCTTTATTTATTTTGACTTCACTATAAATTTCAGTTGTGAACCATTATTACTTTTTTAGCATCACAAAAATTTACTTTAATATTTTATTTTCACTAGAACTCAACGTTATATGTGTGTACACGTGTGTGAAACATCCAAACAAAGCCACAAAAAAGATAGAAAGTTCTTAATAAACAAAAAAGTAAAAGTATTACAAATTGAACAAATATAACATAAAAGTACAGTTTTATAATTTAATAACAGGAACCCGAAATCAGATACTTATCCTTTTATTTAACACTACAAATTATAATTGACATTGATTTAACTTGTGTTGAAGTTTGTTACGTGTCTCATGTATTATTATAGGAAAACCGCAAAGAGATCTACCGAGTTCCATTTGAAGTCATAAAATCAATGACATTCAACTTCGCTAATCACTGTTACGGTAGAAGAGGAAGATTTTGGACTACATATAATGGATACTTCAATGATAATAGCTTTGTTGTGAAGCGGTTGGACGCTAGTTATCATGGAACAAAACTAGCATTTAATACGGAGCTTAAAATTCTTATGGAGTATAAGCATGAGAGTGTGATAGGTCTTGTAGGCTATTGTGCTAGAAGGAAGGCAAAAGTCATTCTTTATGACACTGAAAATATAGAACCCCTTGAAGAGGTTTTGGGCCTTAATCCTTTAAGTTGGAAGAAACGCCTTAAGATATGCATTGACATTGCAAGGGGTTTGGAGTTCCTCCATGGAGGTCTCGTAAGTGGAGAGATAGTGATTCATAGGGACCTCAACACTCATAACATTATGTTAGATTATAATTGGAATCCCAAAATTTCTGGGTTTGGGCATTCCATAATACTTCCAATAAATCAGGAAACAATACCATTCTCCGTCGACGACAACATTGTAGGCCCCTACACTGATCCGCAATATGCGAGTACGGGTTTGTTAAGCAAAGAATATGATATATACTCGTTTGGTGTAGTTTTATGTGATCTCATGTTTTGGAATGTAACAAAAGAATTAATGGGGAACGACGATCATGTAGGCCTTTTTATTAAACGCCTTCAAAAGGAAGGAAAATTCCGTGAGATGGTGTTTGTAGGTGGAGAACGTATTGCGCCGCAATCATTGACAATATTTCAAAGTCTTGTCATTCAATGCTTACATGACAATAGAGAAGAACGGCCAACTGCACGTGAAGTGGTTACCCAACTAAAGGAAGCACTTGAAGTCCAAGTAAGTTTTCATTTTTTTCCGTTACAACTAAATTGAATGCTTTATGTTTAAACAATAAGGTGTTAAATTAAATAAATGAAATTTAAAATCATACCCCAGCGGGAGGGGGTTGATTAAGAATGGTTTAACAAACAAAATAAATAATTTTATTTTGTAAACATGTTCAATTAGTGAACTTTTAATTTGTTCGATTGGATTAACGAACTTAATAAATCACGATATGTGAGTTATTTAACTTATAACAATTAGGACCAAGATCACCACTTAACTTATAAAATTTACAACATAAAAAAATCTATTTTTAATGTGAAAATAGTTTAGTAATTCAATTGAACAAATTAAGATTCGAGTATGTCACTACTACAAAATCTCAAATGGCACATGATTAAAATCATATATGGATCACGGAAAACGGGAGGTGCACTAAGGGGGGAGAAGTCTATTTAAAGTTGAAAAAGATCACGGATATTTTGGAGTGGTCTATTTTTCTGAGGGACTACGGTTCCCACACTAAGAACCGTGGTCTATTTGACTAATTATAAAAAAATATTATTTTTATATTTTAATTTTATTTATTCTCCGTTGGTTCAATATATTAAAAATATATATAAAAAGATAATAAAAATTGTGATTTTAACAAATATATAAATATAAATAACAATTTGCAGACAACTTGTTTTTTTTTTAACACGGTATACAGCTACAAACAATAAAGATTAATCAAGTACGGAGTATTACAAATTGTGATATTGAATATTAATTATTCATGCTAAGCCTAGAAAGAGAAACTAATGTCTTAAACTATAAAACCAATCACAAAACACAAACGATGACAACATATTCAGATCAGTAGCAGGCTCAAGATCTGGAACCCATCCAAAACATAACTAAATAATGCCTCCAGCTTTGCTTTTCCACTGCGACCATGAATCTTCACTATCTTTTATGGTAAATGTTGAAGTATAACCCGGAGAGATACAACCTTCATATAAAAACATCATACAAAATTAAATAAACTTTAAAACCGACATCGAAGCAACAAGAACAAAATGTAGAGCAAAAAATTGAAGTAAAAAATGAGTAAAGAAAAAGAAGCAAGTAACAAATCACCTGAAAGAAGCTCGTTAGGTAGTAAATCGAGAGAACAAACTTTACTTATGAGTGTAGATCTAGAGAAATTAGAAGGAAGAACACCCGATCTGACAAAAAGAATAAGTGTTTTTTGATGAAGATGATATTTGTGAATTCGATCAGTTTTTGTTTTGAAACTAAAGATCGGAGATTTGAAATAATGAATATGAAGCAGATGGGGGGTTTTTATACAATAATGTTAGAGGAAAAGTGGTAAAATATAGGGGAATCTAAAAAAATAAAGGGGGAAGTTCAAAATTTTCAATTATTTACATAATAGACCACGGTTCTCACACTAGAAACCGTGGTCCTAATGAAAATTCAAATGACTACTACACAAATTGCTTTTTAATATCGGTTAAATATGTAATATAGATCACTTTTGGAACCGAACTAAAACACAAATAGAAAAGTTTGGATATAGAGCGGTTGAAATAATCGATCTAAAAAAATATTAAATAGTTCGGTTAATAAGCAATGTGTACCAAAAGATAATCAAATAACTCGTCTATTATAAACGGATCTAAAACTAAGTTTAAATTGTGCGGTTGAGTTAATCGAGCTAAAAAATATTAAATAGCACGGTTAATAAGCAATGTGTTCTAAAAGATAATCAAGTTGAATTAAAAATAGCGCGATAGAATCTAATCGTTCTAAAAGATGTGATATATATTATATTTTATTAAGTAATAAATAGAACACGGTTTTTTTAATGGAACCGTAGTCCTTTCGAAAATAATAGGCAACTCCTAAGTAATTAGAACCGCGGTCATTTCTTTTAAGAGAATAGACCACGGTTTACAAGTGAGAATCGTGATCCGCTTTTTTTTTAAACCGTGGGCTGTATTAAAAAGTATAAAAATGCTCAACTTTTGGCTTATGGACCACGGATTTTACGATTTTTTACCATTTTTATAGTCTTTTAGGGGTTGTATATACGTGATTTTGTAGTAGTGTGTTAACAATTTTCGCAAAGTAAAATAATATATTTATTTATTAACCCTGAGTAACAATAGATAGAATTACATGGCTAAAGCAATAATCGTAGTCGGTTTAAAAAATATATTTGTTGGAGGAAGTTCAAGAATACTAGATATGTGAAAAAAGTAGATGAACTAATAGGCTCCATTTAAACAAATCTTAATATCACTTTATTAAAATATTTCAAATATCTCAAACATACTGTCTATAAGTTATAAAATTACACTATTGAAACCAGTGTCATTTTCTATTTGATTAAAAATTTCATATTATATACTTTCAACAAAATTTTTTTCTTACTTTTAAAATGAGAACAGTGTAAACACATCTTACACTACAAAAAAAAAATGTCATTTTTCCACACTTTTTTCTCTACATTTTTAGAAAGTGTGTAAAACTTGTAAGATTTCCCATATGTAAGAAAAAGAAGTTCATACTTAAAAGTGTGAAGAACTTACAATTTTTCAACACTTAAAAGTGTGAAAAAAAAATTGTAACACATGATTTTCTCACACAAGAGAAAGTGTGGATAAATTGAGTGATACAAAATTTTACCACACTTTTAAGTGTTAACAAGTTGTAATTTTTTCATACTTTTAAGTATAAACTTTTTTTTCTCACACTTATATATGTGAAGATTGTGGTGATTTCCACACTTATTGATGTAACAATTTTCTCCACACTTATAAGTGTGAATAATTTCACATAATTCCACACATTTTTAAAAAGTGTGGAAAAAATGTGTGAATAAATGACATATTTGCTGTAGTGTTAGCCGTTCAAAACATGATTTTGAATGTGACATTTTTCTAAATAAAGTGAACTGTAGACGCAACCTTCACATCAGTTTGTAATGAGATTTGATTTTTTTTTTTCGTTTACAACAGTTTTTACATGGTACAGTTTTATTTTTTGCGATTAATAGGATATTTGAACTGGTGAATGCCTATTTTTTTTACTGGGTCATTCAAATTAGCCTAAAATGTGAATCTTAAAAATATAGATTCACCATTTTCGAAAGTTGTGAACAAAAAAATACTGAGGTTAACTATTGTGAAAAAAAATGATTGACGTTAAATTTGAACGAAATATAAATAGTTGTGTAATACAATTGGGATTGTGTTCAAATTTATTGCATTTTTAGACACTAATAACAAGAAAGTTCTTCTTTTTTTCAAGGCCAAAAATAAAAAAGTGTGCATACAATAGACAAGATTTATAAGTTCAATATAGACAATAGACCAACTAAAAGTATGTTTTAGACTATAGTAAAAAATGCAAAGTATAATACTCTATGAAACAATAGACCCCTATGAAAAAAAAGTTATGTAAGAAATTTAGTATTGTATGAATCGAACTTCAAAAACTTCTATCGTATATATTTAACTTGTAAATATCGTTTTCTATATGTAAACTTTCCTTTTTGGCTAAGTCCAAAATTGAAAAGTTTTTTTTTTACCTTACTTAAAAAATAAAATATACGTACAAATTACCGTATTTATAAGTTCAATACATATAATAGAAAAATGAAAGTATATCTCATACAATTGTAAAATGTGTAAAGTTTAATGCATAACGAAACAATAAACCCAAAGTACTTGTTGCATCGATTTTGATTAGTATTCGGTGGTAAAAGTACTTTTTATGTACTTCTGATTAAAAATCATCTGGAATGAATGTTATTGTTTCTCTGCTTCTTCAGAAGATAGTGTTTCACTCTGAATTCGGGCCTTGTATGTATATATACACTCAGTAATCACTAGGTCATTACATATATACACGTATGATACACGGTTGTAATTAAGAAAATGAGCAGTTTGTTATATTTGATGTGTCTATTAAATAGATAGCAATAGCAATAGCAATAGCAATAGCAATGATACGTTGTATTATCTAAATTTGTTACAAGGTATCAGAATTTTTAACGATATACGAGCCTCAAAATAAGAATCGAAGCGCTAATAAAGTAATGGTCTCAATTTACAGGAATCATTCTATGACAGAGACGAAATTTCATTAGAAGAAATAAAATCTGCCACAGATAACTTCAGTGATGAAAGGTGCATTGGAGGGAAGGTATACAGAGGACAACTTCCACATACTGAAGGAGAGAAAATGATTGCTGCAAAGCGGTTTGGTAAAGAATGTTATGAATTTAAACATGTGCGTTATACTCTAGCAACCTATAAACACGAGAATATCATCAATTTAGAACGTTATTGCGAAGAAACTGATGAAAACATTGCCGTCTATGAGTACGCATCTAACGGAAGTCTCGATCAGTGGTTGAACAAAGATGATCTTACATGGATGAAACGGCTTGCGATATGTATTGATATTGCAACCGGGTTAAATTTTCTTCATGAAGGTTCTCGAATTATAAATAGATATGTAGCCCATGGAAAGATTGATAGTAGTAACATTCTACTAACCGGGGACTGGAAAGCCAAAATCCATAACTTTGAGTCTTCCGACGAGAGGGATGGCCACACCGATAGTAATCCACATTTCTTTGATATTTACCTATTTGGTATGGTTTTGGTTGAGATTTTTTGTGGCCGGAGACTTGAATATATGTATTCAGACAGACATAACCATGCCATTTTAGTTGAACGCTTCAAAAAAGTTAAACTCGATAATGAGATGGTGTTTAAGGGTATAAAAGGAAAGATTGAGCCGCAATCATATCATACATTTTCAAGGATTGCCCGTCAATGCTTACATCCTGATTCAAGATACCGACCAACAGCAAGCGAAGTGCTAGCAGAACTTACGAAAGCATTGGAATTCCAAGTAAGTTCTCTAAATTCTACGAACAATGCTTTCCTTAGTTTCTCAACATTATGTTGGACCTATAAGGTATGTTCATTTAACAATGAGTATATAGGAAAGTATATTAAGAAATTAAGAACACAATAGGGTGTATGTAGAATCATTGCATTTTGAAATATATATCAAACGTCAACATTGTTGAATTTAATTGTATTAGTTTTCTAATTAGTATTATTATACAGGAGGATTACGAAATCTGGGGGCACAGACTACCAACGGATTACCAGCGAATAATTGAAATGTCAAAAAACCCCGCGATTTACTTTGACGTAAAGAAAAAGGATCTCTATGACAAGTTCTGCGACGGAATCCTCCTACGAGGAGGCAAAGTGGTAATATATTAGCTCTTTATATGTTTTGAAATTTTTTCAATTTCTACCATCCGTGTTATGTTGTGAGGACCTTTTTCAATACAACTCGTCCGAAGTTGAGAATACAACTTGAATTGGGGTCCTACTCTAAAACCAATTAGTGATAGAGGGGGTAACTCATGAGCTTATATATATGCTTAAGTTTACACCCAATAGTTGTCATTGTAAACTGATCACGTTTTTGGTTTCACTACAACAAATATATTATTTATCCACATTTTTTTTCCATACTTTTTAAAAATGTGTGGAATTATGTTAAATTATTCACACTTATAATTTTGTAGAAAATTGTTACATCAATAAGTGTGAAAATCACTACAATCTTCACATATATAAGTGTCAGGAAAAAAAAGGTTTACACTTAAAAGTGTGGAAAAAAAATTGTGACACTTAATTTTTTCCACACTTTCTCTTGTGTGAGAAAATTTATGTGTTACAAATTTTTTCCACATTTTTAAGTGTTGAGAAGTTGTAATTTCTCCATACTTATAAGTGTTGAGAAAAGTTCAAGGAAGTACATGAATTTATCAAAGTATGGAAGTATCAATCATATTGTGTCATATGTACAAAGAGAATGTTCCACATGTACAATACCCATTTACCCCCAACATCAATTATCTCACAAACGACAAATCGAAAAATTGTGAAATTGCACTATTAAATTCGTCGTTTTCTCCTCTTCGATTTGCCGTCCCTCAAGGCATACTTTCGACGATTTTTTTCTTTTTTCATTTTTAAGGTGAGTTTTATAAATTATTAACACATGTGTTACTACATACTTGTACATTTAATTTAGGATTAGAGTTTAGTATGATTGATGGTTTAGGGTTTATAAGGGTTTAGGGTTTAGGGTTTAGAAGGGTTCAAGGTTTAGGGAGAAAAATTTAGGGTTTAGAAAGATTTAGGGTTTAGCGTTTTGTAAAGCGTTTAGGGATTAGGGTTTGAGGTTTGGGGTTTTGGGAGAAACCCCCAACCTCAAACCCTAACCCCTAAACCCCAAACCCTAAACACAACACTTTAACACTTTAACACTTTAACACATGTGTTATTAAAATGTGAAACCCACCAAAAAAGAAGGAAAAAAAACTTGTCAAAAATATGTCTTGAGGGAAGGCAAATCGAAGAGGAGAAAACGACGAATTTAATGGTGCAATTTTCATAATTTTTTGATTTGTCGTTTGTGAGATAATTGATGTTGGGGGTAAATGGGTATTGTACATGTGAAATATTCTCTTTGTACACATGACACAATATGATTGGTACTTCCATACTTTGATAAATTCATGTACTCTAATGATCTCATCTCTATAAGTGTTAGCTTTTCTTTTTTACATGTATATGTGGAAAATCTTGTTTTTTCAAAATATTTAAACACACTTTCTAAAAGCGTGGAGAAAAAAGTGTGATAAAATGATATTTTTTTTTGTAGTATTTATTTCATTATGCGCTTTTAGTGGTTCTATCTCATATTTTTAATTATATTTTACTACATGTGAACCTTGAATTACTATTACTCCTCGAAATGGTTCAATTGTAAATGTATATGCATCCATTTACATACAATGGTTTAGATTTGTATTCTTTTGTGTGACAGTCGGTTTCGTGGGACAATAACAAAAGAACAAACGAAATGATATCAGCGAGAATGTTTTCCTACAAAAACCAGACATTGCAAAAGTGGAAGCTCATTCCGAAATCAAGGTCGATATATAATACATATCTACAAATTTGCATATAAGCTATAACTATTGACGAACGTAGGAATATTTTCAATAAGATGTCTAAGAATATCTACAGAGTGTCACATTTAGACTCAATTTAACGGAATATCTTTATAACATGCGCAGGTTTCACAAAGTGTCGATGATGTTGGATGTTTCAAACTTAATGATCCAAATTAAGATAAAAACTCAGTTTCTAACTCCAAATGTCATTTATGGTGTTTATCTAATCTTTAAATTTGGTGATTCAAAAAAAGTGTCAAGTAAATCCATGTATGTCAATCTAAGGTACAGAAAGGGGGATGAAACAATGCATGCATACTTCGCAGAACAGAGAGATGATGAGTGGATGCAGATTGAATTGTTTCGATTCTTCAATCATAAGGAAGAAACTGATTTTGAGGTTTTACTAGAGAGTTTTTCGAAATACTATTGCGGAAGTGTTGTCATCTACGTAGAAGGAATTGAATTTCGAGCCATCGACGAGGCAAGTTCCAAATACTCTTATACCTTTTTTTTTTCTTTATAGATTCGAACATAGGTCGATGTATGAGCTAAATTTCCATGTTCTACAAGACTAGTAACATCTGTCTTATGATCTTATATACAGGGGAGACTTAAGAAGATGGAAACCTTAAAGGAAATCCAACAAGTCTTGAAATCAAACTCGAACATGGACCAGGTGGAATATCTTTCAACTGAATATATGCTTATAAATGCTCTCAAAAATTCAAATGAACAGTTTTGCCTGTTAAGTGAAGTGGATGGAAAGAAGCTTTTTATGCTTTCTGCTATGGGTTTTCTATATGAACCTTTAAAGGTGAAGTTTCTTAACTGCAAGCCCTCGGAACAACGCAGGTTTGTTTTCTGAACGAACTTCATCTATTTCTTGATCTTGTTCTAGCTCCTATACTTTTCTTAATTTGTATAATCCCCATTTATATGCATTTGAAGTTTATACTATGTGCTTAACTATACGTTGACCAACATAGTTGGAATTTACCCATAATACTCTGGATTGTAGAGGTGGCAAAATGAATGGGTCGGGTCGGGTCACGGGTCTGGATGGGTTTGGGTCTAAATGGGTCCGGGTCGAGATGGGTTATTTAGAAGGATGAGTCTAAACGGGTCCGAGTCAAATGGGTCTCGGGTCGGGTCATCGGGTTCACCAAACTTTTTTTTTATTTGAGTGAAAAATGAAAAAAATGATATGAGGTGGAAAAAAAATTACCCGCTAGACCCGTCTAAACCCGTTGGTTAATTGTTACACAATTAGAGGTTATATTCATCCAAAAAATGGGGAAGAGACCCAACAAACTTATCCCCACCCCATAATTAACCAGTGAGTCTAAAATTACCACCTCCACCGGATTGTAAAAGTCTTACATCTTGAGTGTGGCTAATTAAGTAGTATTGAATGAAACTGATAAAATATTGTGTACGCGCAGATTTCCGGTAGTGATTGAGTTTCTATCACAGCAAGTATACCGTATCAAGTGCGAGATTGAGAGTCAAATGTTGTCGCCAGATACACATTATAATTGTTACCTCGTATTCAAGCTTTCAGAAAAATGTCGCGGATTGCATTGTCCGGTGAAAGTAAGAAATCAACTTCAGCGTAACAACAAAGAGATTGAAACTCTTTACTTTAGATCCCCAACTCCATGGAATTTACATGATATCAAACAAGCCCCGAGGCAAAGAGAAGATGAATGGATGGAGGTTAGTGTATGGAAATTCAACTCAACGAGTGACCTTAAAAATGAGCGTATTCCTATAAATCTGAAACTTATAAGTTACGAAGGAACGATGGCGGGCCTTATTGTATGTGGCATCGAGTTTCGGCCAATGTAAGAATAGGGAACTATATCAGAACTTTTAACTTTCTGTCCCCTGGTGCTCTTGATATTATCTCTTACATTTTAGCAACTCTGATCTTTTCTAGAGCCTCTTGTTGATTATATGTGGCTCCAGAAAAGCAAAGCCCGTTCAAATAAGCTAACCCGAAACCCAAATACCACCCCTAAAAGAAATGTAATAGAGAACGGTATTTGTAAGCCCATTGGGCCTGGCTGATGACATGCCGATTTGAAATGATGGGATTTCAAATACCATCTAGTGTTGGGTTTGCATCAATTGGAATAGGATTTCCTGAAAGAAAATTAAAGTATCGCATGTGGCAATGAAAAATTGGGGATGCTCATGCTTTTTCAACGTCTTTCGGTGTTCATTCAAACAAGTTTTTTTCACTCACACGTTGCGATAGGATTCTAAATTATACGTTTTCAAATAATCGATAGTGTAATACTTCTTTAGTTTATTGAATCTTACTTATACTTTTATATAATGTTTTTCTATCAACAGGCCAACCTACCTAATCACTACAATTCATACCATCTAAGTTTCAATGTAAAATATCTTTTTTACTCAAGTAATTTATTCAACTATTGGTTAAATTATTTTTTAGAATCTTAACAAAACTAAAATTTTATTTTGTATTACATAACATTTATGTTATACGGAGTAAAAGGTAAAAATTTAAAAAAAAAAAAAAAAAAAAAAACCTTGGAACGCCAATTTACTACTCCTCCGTCCCATATCTATAATCCGGTATTCCTTTCATGATGTCCCAATTTTATTATCCACTTTCATAAATAGATAAGAATAATGAGATTAATTTTTTTTTTACCCATGATGTATATATGTAACACAAAAATTGTAGGTAAAAAGTAGATGGTAAAACTGTCATCTTACCAAAAAGTAAGAGAGGTGATTGTGTTTTTTTAAACTGTGTATTTTTTATCTGGGAAAAATAAAATTTAGACAGACAGAGTATTTGCCTATTAAAAAGAAATATCAAATCACCTTTACCTTACATAATCAAATCAAAACAATTAAAGAATCAAACATTATTTGCATATACTTTAATCTTTCCCTATTTCATCGAATTTCTTCACCCATTTCGTCGCTCTAGCATTTTCATGAAATACGGAGTAAAAGATTTGATCATTAAGATCCTTCAAGTGTTGTTCTTTCTTCATTCTAGATCACCTCTTAGCCGATTTCTTCCTTTTCTTCTCATCCGCCGTCAAAAACAAAATAATAATAATAATAATAATAATAATAATAATAATAATAATAATAATAATAATTTGAAAAGAACCAATGAAGAAAGACCTTTGAGAATGATTAACCAGGACTGATTCTACTTGAAACAATTGTGATAAAAATTAAAAAATCATATCACTTTGAAGTCTTGGTGACAGATTTTGTGATTATTTGAAGACTTTCAAGAAAATAGACGTGAGTAGTTTGATAACCTCCTTTTGGATTATATTTTGGATAAGGTTAAAATATATAATAATCAATTTCTCCATGATGTATTGTTAAAAACACATAAAATAGTTCATATATTTTTATTGAAGGAATTATAAAATGTAAATCTAAATACTATATAGAGATACATAAAATTATAACGTTTGATGTGGTAAAATATAGATCTAAACATGTGATTGATATCTAATTAGAACGCTTGTTCAAATAACAGTTAAATATATGAAGTAAAAAGTCAAATTTTAAATGTTACATTAAACGTATATATGTGATCGACCCCGAATTCGTTAGGATTAAAATAAACTTGTGACTTATGCAATATATGAATCATAGCAATTGCTTAATAAAAAGGTATTCCACGTAAATTTGTTTCTAGTGATGCATATATTTTAAGGAAATTATTTTACTAGTTTTTATAGAGAAAAGATATGTTAGTTTAAGAGTTTGAGATACATATGAAGAAGAAAAAAATAGTACGCGGTCGACTATATTATATTAGATGACAATTTATGTTTGAGAATATTGAAAAGGACATGATTGAGCTATATTCATGTACTATGACATTAAAGCAAATATCGGATAAAGTTTTTCTTTCATATTCTTTGCCTTTTTTCTAGATGGGGTTAATCCCAGAATAGTTCACGTTCGTTTATATCAATTTTTGAAAATCATTCTTATACTTCCTTTTACACCTTTAAGATTACAATTTACTCGAAAATTACTAAAGTACCATTTGATCGTTTAAATCCTGACTATTCAAAAATGACAAGAGAAAGCATACTTTAGTCATTTTAGGTTGAGAAAGACCATTTTCCAACAATTCATAAATTTATTGTACTTGAACGGTGAAAAATAAAGTATACGAATAATTTTCGTAAACCAATGTAAACCATTTATAAAATTTATTCTTTTTGATATTATACTTATTTGTAGGTATCAGCACAAACTTGTAATAATAATATTAGTAAGATTGAGATTATGTATTCATCATATAGGCCATAAGATAATGATATGATTATTAAAAGTTCCTTAAATATATGTCATTCATCTTTATCATCATCATATAGGCCATAAGATAATGATATGATTATTAAAAGTTCCTTAAATATATGTCATTCATCTTTATCATCATCAACAACATAAAGAATCCAAATGTTGCTACTTAAAAGATGAAATCTGTTTAACTACATTTCTAAAATATTTCGGGAAGGTTTTTTTGAGTGATTATCATTATTATTATTTATTATCATTAATTAATATGCAATTTAATATAAGAAAATGAAACGAAACATGCTTTAATGAGGACTGTTACATAAAACGTCAATATCCGACGACACTCGTAAGAGTGACTACTTTATTATATCAATGAAATATTTTCATAAAACATACTAATTCAAATTAATACGATCGATGTAAATATACAGGGTTTATTGTTTCGTTAGAATTAAACTTTACACTTTTTAATATTGTATGAGAAATACTGTCATGTGTTGTACTGTATGTGTTGAATTTGTGAATATTGTCTATCGTGTCGTGTGTATATTTTTCTTTTTGGGGAAACTTTCCTATTTTGGCCTTATCCAAAAAGGAAAATTCCGAGATAGGAACATACAATCAACGATAATTACAAGTTCAATACGTACAATAAAAGTTTTCAAAGTTTGACTCATACAATATTAAAAGGTGTAAAGTTTAATATATAACCAAACAATAAATCCAAATTTATATAACTAATAATCAGTTAAAACTGGAAATTTCCAACAGATGACATGAGAGACATAAAGTTAGAAGGCTGATTTTGGTCCCATAATCTTAGCCATGGTTCTTGAACACCACCCATTGAAACATGATCATCACCTGCATAAAAATCACAAACATTGTTTGCATACTCCAATCTTTTCTCCAACTCTTGTTTTTGTGATCTCAAGACCATGTTTTCAGTCTCTATAGCGGAATACCTTTTCGCGATTTGATCAATCTTTATAACCATTTCGTCTCTCTTTTTCGTGAAATGAAAGATTTGGTCATTGAGATCCTTCATGTGTTGCTCTTTTTTCATTCTAGACCTCTTTGCTGATTCTCGGTTCGAGATCTTCCTCTTCATTTTCTTCTCATCCCTCAACACATAACCCTTTGATGACATACTTGATATTAAAATCTACGGAAATAAAATCCAACGCGTGTGTATATGCAAAAGACGAAAAATTCAAGAAACGGAGTAAAACCAATGAAGAAACACGACGGAAAACGATTGAACGAGTCTAATTTTGCTTAAAAGTGTGACAAAAATCATATCACTGTGGTTTTTTGTGATGATTTTTGTTCTTGTTTGATCATTATAGATACATAATGAACTTTCAAGCCCCTAATGTGTGTGTGTGTTTTGTGTATCATATGAATGTATCAATTGTATCAATGTGTGTATATATAGATATAGATATAGGAAGTTCTAGAAGAAGAGGAACTAGTTTTCTAATTAAGAGTCTTTTGTGTGTATGCAAAAGAAGACTTTATTTGAAAGAGAAGCGTGAATAGATTTGATAGCATCATGAAATTCAATTTGGATAAGGTTAAAACTTTATAACAATCAATATCGTCATGATGTATTGTTATTATTATTAAATAAATCATTGAATCTAACATTTAGTGTTAACAACTTAACATGCATTCTTTTGAAATATATTTAATGAAATTAGATGGTCAAATGATTTTTCAACGTTTACACATTAAATAAGATTAACAAGATGATTAAGCAAACTCAAAAGCGATTTACCCTAATGATTTTTCGAGAAAATATTTACATTGATATACAAAAATAATAGGTTGGCCTTATCCAAACTTGCTCTTGTAAAAGGTACTTCACTAGAAAGTAAGCCTTACAGGAATTTTATTAAAAAAAAAAAAAAAAAGGTTATATAAATGAAAATGGATGGAAACTTCATGCACAAAGTGATGAGCATATTGCCTGCTTTTCAAAACTTTGGATCATGCTTAATCTGTAAACATTTGACCAGTCCAACCATGTTATATGACATCATAAGGAACTCCTAATTATATACTTATATTAAGCATAAAGTGACACAAAATGTTAATAATCAACAATATATGTGGACAAGTTTAACACGACAAAGATTGGAACTTAAATAGCTCGGAAATATTCATGAGAATTTTGCTCAAGTCAACACATCAACGAACCATCGATTAATATACAACAAAATGTCAAGAGAATACCAAAGATTGACGCTCAAGGAAAGTGTTTCGGTCTATATAAATGAATCAAATCTAACCGAAGTTTGTTTCAGTTTCCTTATGGAACTGCAATGTACAACATATACTGCATGTCAAACTACATCTCCCAAAGGGACGACTCTGCCATTTTTTACCTAACTCGTAACCTTTCCCCCCTTTTACACACAAAAACAGTTCACATTGCTAAACAGATAGTTGATAAAAGCTAGACAAAACTGTGAGGTAAGAAGTTTAGCATTAACAGAGGGTTTGTACATGGGCAGAAAGCATCTGGAATATGTAACTGACCGCAAATCTTGTGAGGAATTGTTCTCATTTTTCTGCCTTTCATGCCTCATTCCAAAAGTTGCGCAGGTAGCAGCATTGGGCTTCTAGAGGCCCGTAATTAGTTTTTGCACATGTTGGCAATTTATATCCTAACTCAAGGGGCATAACCAAACAGCTGTCCCAGTGGTGTAGCATGTAAGGCATCTAGAGACTCGCAACTCCTTTTTCTTCTGCACTTTCTTCATTACTATTCTCAGATTGGCTTACAGACCCTTTCTCTTCATGACCCGTTTCACTCTTGTGATTGCTATTATCAGATCGGCTTAAAAACCCATTCTCTTCATGACCTGTTTGACTCTTGTGATTACTATTTTCAGATCGGCGTACAGACCCGTTCTCTTCATGATTCGTTTCATTCTTGTCATGTGTACCAATTGCTGATTTCATAACAGGTAGAGCTGCATGACTCAGAGTCGAGCATAATGTAGCAAATAAACTTTCTTTTAATTTGGGGTTTTTCCCACTTAACTGGCGCTTCTTAGCCAAGTTAGGTTCTTCCTTTGCAGCCAAAAGTTTTCTTTTCAATCTAAATTCTAAACTTTCTTCATCATTTTCAGATTTTTCTGATTGTTTCCTTGGTGGTGGTTTGTAATCTTCATCATCCTCATCATCTTCGTAATCAACTAGTCCACCAGGCCTTGAACAAAGAAACGCATTAAATAAATCACATTAAAATATTATACTCAGAGTAAATGGTATTAAATAGCAAATACCTTGATGATGGACAGCTGGCATCAGACCCATTTGTTAAACCGGGTTGTGCTTGTATTCGTGTTGTGCGAGGTATTGATGCAGATGTCGAATCTTCTTCATCACTGTTAACACATCCAAATCAGCGAAATAAGGCATTCAGAATCCATAAGCTAAAGCCGGAGTGCTGGGTAACAGGTCAAGACAGGTGCGGGTTCAATACAGGTAATTTTGAACAGGCCAGTAGAAATTTGGTTGGCCCAAACACTCTTGTTTCCAAACTTCTAACTTTCTTACAAATAACTACTTTCAAATAAAAAAACAAATCTATATCACTTATATAAAAATCTAGCATTTGAATAAACTGATTTAAAAGATATTACACCTCAATGCATTAAAATAAACTTTGACCAACTTGTGATGACCACGTGGCCAATTACCGTCCAACTAACGTTTTTTTACCCTTTTGACCATTAGATACCCGAATCAACCCAGTCATAAGTACATGGGCCAGATTTGTCACCGACAATAATAACTATATGATGATGTAACAATGAAATGTACCTATCCTTGTTAAAATAATCCTCCTCTTCCTTCTCCAAAACACGCTCTTCTACACGTCTTCTAGAATCTTCTTCAAGTTGGTTCGCTGCATGCTCCTGAGCCTGATCATATCTAACTTTGAGAGATTGAATAGAAGGTAAATTGTCAAATTTGACCAACTGATCCCAAAAGGTTTCAACTAAATACTTCAGTAGTATCTTCATATTATCCTGTACAAAGTTCATTGTGTCATCAGACCAAGTGCTAGAAATCATAGGCCGCATAATTAAATATTAAATAAAATTTAAATTTACCTTACGGATATGCTCAAAAAGCTCCAGAACTGCAGAGTTCAACAAATTATAACGACTACCATTACTGGTGAACACATCAATAATTGGCTTAAACACGTTGTTCTTTGCAATATAACTTGCAAGATGTTCATCCTGTAAAAATCACCAAATAATATTCTTCTTACAATGCACTAGTTAATTGAATTCCAACAGCAGAAAACTTGTACTTACGTTATGTGATATTAGGGTTCGAATGAACCGAACAGCTGCAACTACAAGATATTTTTCCTTTCTTCGAGTGAGATACAATACCTTATCTAACACTCCATTAAGTAAAAAGTTGCACCTGCAAACCAGACAGAAAAAAAAATATTCATATGCATTCCAAATGGACAAACAAAGTCCATATTACAGGCTGTTTAGATTTGCATTTTGGAAGCCCCATGATTAGTTGCTACTGTATACACTGATTCCGCGTCTGATTATCTGAGGGTCAAATAATCAGTTTTAAATTGACCGGTTTAATACCAACTGCAACACATCCAAAGGTAACATAATATTAACTCACCCTTTTTAACCCAACTTAAAAGAATTCGACTCACATCCTTTAGGTGTCTCTTATATTGACAAATGTTAGGTCATTACATCTTGTTATTAATCTTCAATAATAAAATGTCAACATCTGATACTCTTATTATTACGCCTACAAATAGCAGAAGCAGATACAAATATACCCTACAGCCCGTCTTAATTAAATTTGATTATCTAATTCTGGTTATTTTTTATCAAAAAATCATTTTCAAAACGCATATCCAAATATCCAATTAAGATAGACAGATTAGAGAAGTACTTTATTCTATAAGGATGGTGCAGAACGCAGAAGCATAGGAGATCACATATGTTCAAAAGTATTTCAGGCTTTGCACTCGCTTGAATACCATCAGAATTTTTGGATAAATGACCAGCATAGGTAGCATCATTTGGAAGACATGATGATGTTATTACACTGATTAGTTGATCCAAGTGCCTCTCATAGAAGACTTCAACGATAGCATCTCTCTGCAAAAAAAAAATCAAAAGTGAGTTGAACTCAAACTGAATAAACAAAGTAGATGTTGCAATAACTGATTAACTGCCATTATATCATGAACAATAATGAATCGATAATAGCCCAACCTGTCCTGCTGACGAAAAAGAATCCAGAAGGCTTCGAATTATTTCAAGAAATTGGCAATGCATATCATCCCCAAAATCTGTAAGCATCCCCTTCACCTGTAAAAAGCAGCCACCTCGTTATCTTCCCAATAACAACCAATTTTTAATAGTCAATGCACAAAGTGTCTCACATACCAGAAGCCCGAGTAATCGCACACCTTCCTTCCGACTAACATAAGAACGCAACAAGGTTGGATCCTGGTTCAGCGAAAAAATGAGGATGTCTGTCCTGCATCCATAAAATTATCTAAGTATCAATCGTTGTGCCACCCAAGACTTATAATAAATAATATAATATATATAAATAAAAACAAAAAACCCAACTATAACAACAAAGTGAGATACAAATTGCTTACCCAGTCAGAACAAGTTTCTTATCTTCACTCTGCAAAATATCAGTAATGACACCAAATATGCCTTCACTCACTAAATCCCTACAAACATTTAAAAGAACTCAAAACCCTCGCAACTATTTTAGGATTCGCACATTAAGAAACAGGATCAAGATCCATACCTGAATAGCCGGAGCTGTTGGACAACTTGCAAGCTCTTGCTTAGGCTACAAAACTCTTGCAAGAAAAATACCTACACATTCATGGGCATACATATTTATCTAAGATGAATGGTGCACTCTTTTTTAGTAATTACACAAACTGATAAGTATAGGAAAAGAGAGAAAGAACAACAATTAACAATTGTAACAGCATAAAAGGTGTTGGATGTGCGCTTGCAAGGTGATACTGAATAATCAAAGTCATACAATCAGTTGTGACAAGACTGGATGTAAAAAATACCATTTGGATTCAACAGTGCAAAGTCGGAATATCAGATAATCAGATTTGACCACTTCAGATCATTAAAAAAATTCAATAGATGAAATGACCAAAAAAGGACAGTTTTAGAAGAAGATACAAAAAGGAAAGAAGGCCCCAGAAACATGAGAAATGGGAGTAATGCCTCATAAATAATGTTAACAAAGGAGACAGATAGATGACTTAGTTTACCTTTAGATAATCATTCTTTTTTAACTTTTTGCAACTTGTATGAAACTGAACATATAACTCCTAATTAATCAGATAATCAGTCATATTATGCTTATAGAATCTACTACCATTATTGCACCTTTAAATTGATAAACGTTTGGCCATCCATATACGCACTTGCAACTTCTAAAGAATTTCAATAACAGTAGCATCAAGAACAATTTACCAAATTTCTCTTGGAATCGGGAGATGTCGAAGGAGATTTCAGCCTCGCAAACAACTCCTTAATAAAAGTGCTATCATCTTTTAATAAAGTGACAACCTGCCACAAAACATGTGAGTATAGATTATAGAGCGATAATCAAGAGTTTAGCATGGAGTAGATGTGAATGTCTCACCATTCCGTTATTCGAGTGAATCATAGAATTAAAGCTTGCAACTGTGGCCTCATCCAATACCCTCCGCAACACAACATCCTAAAGAAAGAAATATATATGAATCCCATGACAGACAATAGCAAATAATCTATAGGAGCAGAAGTTACGGTTCCAACCTTCAGATAACCGATTCTGTATGTCTGATGTATCTTCGATAAAGCTAGGGGGTCTTTAATTGGTATGGCCTACATGGGTGACCGCCAAAGTTATGATATTGATTACATAATGGTGAAAAGAACATCATCCAAATTAACACCTAGTTCCAACCAAACTATACAGTATACAATCACGGTAAGAATAGGTACCTCCTTGAAGACAACATGTTCCTTGAGGTAGTTGCGATGATGGATGTGAGGTATCTCCAGGTCATCTATAAGCCAACACAAAGAAGTGATCATAAGCCTCATATATATATATATATATATATATATATATATATATATATATATAGTAGAAGAAGAAAAGAAGAGAAAACAGAGATGATCTCATCATTCTAAAGCAGCAACATACATTCGAGACATCCAATAATATCCATCATTAATTCATCACCAAATATTTTCTCAAAGATCTGAGGACTGTTGAGTAGAACTGCAATTGATATAAATACAAACTCGTCAGCATTAGAAGAGAACATGATAAAAATTATCCCGAAAATTGATGACATTGATATAATAATTGGGGTATTAACTGATCCCTTTGACAATCTTGTATATCATGTGAAGACCATCATTGTTCCCCAAATCTTCGCATACTCTAAACAAATCCATCAGCTTCCGGAAAAAAACTTGCTGCTCGCAAAATATATTTATGCAACTTTAGCTACAAATATTCTATGACTCGGAAATCATGAACATTAGGATTGGTAAAATAACAAGAAGATGAATATCAACTTTACTACAGATTGAAAGAAAATAAACAAATATCTAATGTACATCATATGTCTCTAGTGAAGATATATGCCAAAAAGATTCCTTGGACTTATATTGACTATATTGTTTATGCTCTTCAATTGTATGTCTATGGATTTACAAATACATGTCACTATATTCTTGAGTAATAAGAACAACATACATCATGCAGTATAAGCTCTGTTACACCCAACTGATCGGTAACACTACTGTCAACCACAGCCTGCAAGACAAAAATCATTCAACATTAACTTCATCACTTCACTAAACGATACTAATATCAACAGATATGATTTCAAATTTCAAAATCATGACACAAATAACAGACTTGCATTCTAACTCTGAACCTTAAGTATTGAAGGAAGTGTTGATAACTCTACAGCAGGCAACTCCCGCAACTCATTGTTAGCCCCATTATATGTGTCATCTGCAGAATCATTACACACGAAAAATTAACATGCCATCACAAAGACCAATATCTACAAAGATATTAAAAGTACTTACTGCGGAGAGTGTCGATATGGAGATTCCGCTGCACATTGCATATATTATCCCTAGGTAAAATAATACGATTATCATATGAATAACAAAAAGTATTAACAAGAAATATAATGTACATAACGTATTGATTTACTAGGTACCATATGTACGAGCAACCCGTAGTCTCTTGAAAACTAAGAGCTAAATCACTTGAATACTTTGAATCCCTCCAAGAAATTATCGTACCTAAACAACAAAAGCATCAAATCACGAAAACCAGCAACTACGAAACAGCTAAACTATTCCTGATATTAAAAATTCACCTTCTTGCTTCCGATAAATATCATCCGAACTAATATGATGCACAAGCAAAGTTTCGTTATCTTCTTCATCGATCACAAACAAGGCCAATTCTTCAGACCTCTATAATAGAATACCATAACTCAAAACTCACACTAACAATTTCATTTATCGTATATAAAAGCGAAACGATAAAGACGGACCTCTAAATAATCAATCGTAACATGACCAGTCCCTTGATCATCCCATTTTCCATCATCATTCAGTCGATACACCTTAACACGCTATCATCATTAACAATATTCAACCATCAGGTCACACCACATATCTAAAACATTATATCTACATATGCATATAAGTAAACCTAATTAACGAAGCTAAATTAACTTGAAAACATATCAATAAGTAATTAATAAGAGTAAATAAAGCTGATTAAGTAACTCACCTGCATCGAATTGTTGTTTGAAGTAGCCAATTTCTCAGGCGCGCCCATCGCAACTTAATTGTGCAAAATTAGGGTTTTTTTGTGATAGGAATTAATAGAAAAATTAGGTGTGAGAAGAATGGAACGAAGGTGAATTGAGGAACGGAATTGAATTTTGGGAAATTGATTACGAAGAAAGAAACCCTAGAATGAACCAATTGATGTATATAGATATAGATATAGAAGATATGTAAGTAAAGCCTGTTTCTATCTGTATCTATATATTTTTTGTTCTCAAAAGCTTTTTTTTTTCGTTGTGGGAAAGTTTTCATGTTAACCCCGACTCAGCTGATTATAGTGGTGAAAACAAGGGGTATTGTAATTACATAAATAACCCTTTAGGTTTAGACTAATTACATTTATACGCAAAATTTGAAAAAAAAAATAGTTTTTTCAATTACTAGTGTTTAAATAAACTCATATTAGGTTGCTTATTTGCTTATTTAATTTAGAATAGCTTCAAGTTTTCAGCTTATAAATAATAATCAATAAGATTGAAAAATAAGCTCTCACATACAACCCCATTTATTTAGAAATTTGATAAGTACTCGTATGTTGTAACAACTGATGCACTCATGCACATCAAATCAAATTTATAAATACATATGATGTGTACTATACATGATGACATGATGATGTATTCAATTGTAATTTGCATATCACGTTTTGTGATATACAAACAGTATAGGTTATGTATATATGTAGAGTCAATTTTAATGGACCAAGACTAATTAACATTAAGCAAAACAAATAGTATCGATAAAAAAAAACGCAATATGTAAGATTTAAAAGGTACTAACAGATGAAATGGATATAAATGATACTGATCGCCTATTATGATTTTCAACAACTACATTGGTGTCGGTTTTTACTCGGCGTAGATGTTAAATTTGGATCATCGATTTAATTTTGTGAGAGCTCTAACCAAGTATACAGCATTTTGATATGATAGGTGCCTTAAATTCGTAATTTGTTAAATGATCAAATTTCCTATATCACCCATTCTTACTTAAAATTATTCTTTCTTATTTAAATAACAATTGCAAAAGTCAACCACTCCCAAACCTTTTTATTTGCATGCCACTTCATTTATATCAACACTGAAATAAATTTTAAAACCAATAATCATTCATTATTCCACCGTGAATCCAAACACCTACAACAACCATTATGAAACTATGGAGTTTGAACTGTAACAATATTATTATATCAAAATGCATAACGTGGGCATTGTGCTAGAAAACACAAGGTAACACCTGAACATAATGCATTACGCGGGCAACGTGCTGGAAAACACAAGGTAACACTATGTATGCAGTAGATATCATTAGTACATTTTTATGAGTATGACAATAGACATATATCGGCTAAAATATGTATCTATATATAAATATAACACAGTAACTTGTCTCTATCCAAGTGATTATTCGAACCCAAAAATTCAAGCAGATTAACCGGAAACACTTCTACATATTACATCACTTACTTTCAGTTACAGGTCCCAGTTCAGCCATATTCGGTTACATTCACAACTCGTAAATGAGAAACTGGACAAACAAACACAGCCGATGGCCATCTTTTTTTGACAAAATGGCACCCTGTGATAAAGACCGTCATGATACTATTAGTGGTAGAACTCCATAGTTGCATTGAATCTAGCCATGAAGGTGATTTTGGACCAGAAGGGAAACTACTATCGCTGAGATCATTCACGCTTAAATTAGAATTAGAAAGCCCTCTTTCTCATGAAAAATTATAGACGGGCAGAATTAACATCCCTTCATAATCTACGCATTTACAAGATGTAAGCAATGGTCTAAACACAAACACCCTCAGAGCATCCATATAATACACATCTATTTTTCCATGTCAGTTACGGGGTCAAGGCTCTCATTATACTCAAGCTGCAAGAGAGAAAATACAAACATAAGCAAGGTAAATGATAGTCAATAATAATGCTCTAGGTGGCAATTTCGACCTATTTATCTCTATAAGATCAAATGAGCTAAGCTAATAGATTCGACTAGAAAAGATAAGTGATCAGATGGATAAAAATTTCATGAACTGCTTTAATAAAGATAGTTAAATGATTATGCAAGGGTTTGCTTGAATCATTTTTAGCACAAAAGAAGTGTTTGTGGGTAGACCCGACCCAACCCAACCCATTTTGACCTGCACAAAAAATCACCCATTTTGACTCCATTGTTCAACCCGCCCAATTTGCCACCTCTAAATAACGTTGCCGATGAGTGTAGATCAAGTATACCGATGCTTGGATGTGTTCGAGCTTCATTTTTCTATATTCTTCCTGAGCTCTTTTTGAACGAAACATGGCTTGAACCCGAACAACAGATCTCTCTACCCGCTGTTCGGCTTGCTTCCGGCTGGCATGGAAGAACCCTTCCTCACCATTGTTTTCTTGATTCTCGTCTTTGTCATCAATTTTAGGATCAACTTGAAGACCTCGGAAGCCTCTTCGCTTCAAACGCCAACGCAGAATCGCTTTCTCAAGCACTCCTACAGACCATACTATCTTAGTATATTCCCTTCTCACTTGGCGACCTCGAAAAATTGACTGCATTATATAAATACACATATATGTTAACCAAGAGAACTAGATTAACATACTACAAGGTCTGTATAGTTACATATAATAGTGAGATCCTACTTGAATTTTGATGACTTGACGACGTTTGTTGAGGAAATCTTTTCTCATCTTCCATGTACGAAACCTATACTGTATGCGTACAGCAGCTGCCATTTGCTTTCTTGATTCATGGTTTCTGAAAGCATGCTGAATCCTCATGGCTGCTATGATACTTCGTGCTTCATCTTCTGTATTTGAAAACTCGACTTCTTTTGTTCTAAGTTTAAATGACTGCTCTCTAAACGCAGCCTGTATACGAGCTGCAGCATCAGCAGCAGTTCTATAAGCAGCCAAGGTATCCTTCAGATATTGCTCCTCTTCGTTGGCTTGAGTCAATGGGATGTTCGGGGCAAAATTATCATTAGTAGGGAGTGTACTCTGTAATGAACCGCTAACATTTCCTGCTAAGGTCATGGCCACGAAATGTGACACGAGTGCCTTCTCGGCAAGATAAGCAGCCAACCCCTCATAACCACTTTTGGATGCAAGATCAGCAGGCGTGCAGCCACTAGGGTTTTCTGATGTTGGGTCTGTTACCAAATTCGGGTTGGCCCCTGCAGAGAGAAGAGACGCAACCATCCTTTGCCTAAATGTCGAAAATTAATTTCCATCAGTGGAGCAGAGAAATAGCATAATATAAGGGGTCTTTGGATGTGCGTTAAAAGATTAATAATCTGCTTATTGCAACTTGAAACCTAAATATGCAGCTCTTAATATTTCAATAAAGTTACTATATGAATTTTCAATACAGGTATAAAATACTTTCACTTCTGATATGTGAATATTTAAGGTCAGATATTCAATTTCATACCTGCTGCAACAAATCTGATCATTCAAAAGATATTAATGTGTTCTTTATTTTTGGAAACGTGAATCACTTATCTAGTCAATTTTCAAGAAAATTTCAAAAACCATAAAACGTGCTGAAATAGGACTTTTAAGGATATTTTTCATAGAAAAGAGAAAACTGAATGTATGTAAGTTTCTGAAAACGTTCTTTACGGAGATTAAAAAACAGAAAACAACCAAAAAAAAAAAAAAAACCTTCAAATGTTAACTGGAAAATGAAAACAATTGAACACGTGTTCCAAATTCTCATTAGTTTGAGTGGGCTTAATCTAGCAGATAAGCTAGAGAAAAAGCGCTTATTTCAAGCTTATGCAACCTCCCTCACAAATAAGCAAAAACACTTCAAACAAATAAGCTTATCCAAACACTAAACATTGAGCATATTATCTTCAAATAAGCTAATAAGCAATCAGAAGAAGCCCATCCAAACACCCATTCAATCTAAAATATTACTAAAAACATACTTGTTGAATCTAAGTTATTTACAATATTAAGTATCAAACATAAACATAGATTTTAATGTAGTATTATTTATTTGTTTTTCATTTGCCATGTTTTATATTTGATTATTTCAACAATATATAAAAAAAAAAAATGTCTCTTTTGGTCACTTCATATTTCCTGCAACCCATTTTATTACATCTGATTAACTGACTACCAAATTTAACCAAAAAACAACTATTTTAAATCGACACGATGTGAAGAAGCTACGTACCTCCCGTAGTGTGCAGCCCAATGAAGAGCAGTCCATCCAGTCTTATCACGAAAATCCAATGACAAACCAGACCAAGAATACGGGTAAATAGCCCAATTATAGTCGAGAATTGCACACAAATGAATTACTCCTTGGCCTTCATCATCACGGTCAGGGATTTTACCACCTTCCAACACTTTTTCCAGTAGCCATTCAAGTAATCTGTTTTGCAATGTGAGCTCCAATAAGCTATTTTTCGCTCGTTGAAAATGTACTCTTTTTTCCGTAACTGAACTTACTAAACAATCCCAACTATCAACAATGTGACGTGTTTTCTGCGCGAACGATATTGCTTCTTTAACGGTCTTTTGTGGTATTTTACTAGACAAAATGTTAAGGCTTTTGGATGTAGAGAAAAGCAGATGAGCTAGTCTCATCTTGATTTGAAGATTTTGCCAGTCGGGCTTTTCGTCTACAGACGTCGTTGAAGTAGCTGTAGGTGGAGCTCGAAACTCAAACGCCATGAGTTGACTGATGGGTTTATGGCCATCAAAACTGAGAAAAAGATTCACATCTCCCGGGCTTTGTGGAGTAATCATACACCGAAACACTCCTGATTGAATGATTTCTGCTGGAACACAAACATCCCCACACACACAAAATAGATTTGAGTTCGATAGGTGCATATGTTTTTCGTTGAAGGCTCCAACCACTAAGATCTGCAGAGAAGACACTAACGTCAAGTTCTTTACATCATGGGAATTTTTTCATCATCAAAGAATTTGTAAAGGGCATGTCGCATAAAAAGGTAATCAACTTCGATTAAATTTTGTTTTATGTAACCAATTTTGGTCAAATTGCCCAAAAATCATTATAGGGAATAAAGAAAGTCAACATGGTCATAGTTACAGGCAACTAGGTCAGATTACCTAAAATCGGAATTATTGGATGTTGATTACCTTGAATCATAATTTCGAAATCTTAATGCTTCACACTTGCCTTATAAACTTGGTTACCTTCTTCTAACTATGAGGTTGAAAAGAGAGAGAGAGAATAGCACCTTTGTCTCTTCGTTTGATAGAGCCCATGAAGGTGAGACCTCAGTTATTTTGAATATTTGAGTTTCATTATGATCACCATTCTGTGTTACACCTGATGGTTGACCGGTGAACAAGTGTTCAGGAGTCAGATATGGATCATCTATTGTTCCAGGAGAATCTGCTATAATGTAATTCATCCATCTTCCAAAACTATCCTGTTCTGGCAATCCATCCTTTCTCATCATGTCTAAAACACCATTACCGACATTCGCAACTTGAGTTTCCTTCATTCCCAACTTCTGAAAGTCAAAGTTGTTGTCAATGGCATTACCTTCTCTTACTGTTTCAGCACGAAATGTCTCCAAAGCATTTTCCATAGTTAATTTATTCCCCATGGAGGAGTTAATCTATAAAGATGTACCATTGTGAGAAAGTCAAGAGTTAATGTGGCGATTTCAACCCATTTACTTATGAATGAGGTGATTCAGTTTCCGACTTTCTGTTTTACCTCAAAGGGTCAAATGGGTCATACTAAAAGGCTTTCCGAAAAGGAAAGTGTGTATTTTTACTGCATAAACCTCCTAAAAGGTTTAATTCAATGTGGCAATTTTAGCCCATTTACTTTGAATAGGTTGATTCGGTTCCTGTTTTACCTCTGAAGGGACAACGGATCAAATTACTAAAGGCTTTCTGAAAAGGAAAGTGTGTATTTTACCACATAAAACCTCCTAAAAAAAATTAATTCAAAATTCTAGATTATTATTGAGATCGTATTTGACACACAAATAATGTATAATATAGTCGGAAAAAAAATGGTTTTGTGCCAACGGAAACAACCATTTTCATCGGAGCACAAAAAAATGTTTCAACCCATTAGGCCGTTACCCAACCCACCCATTTTGCCACTTCTTTTAAAGGATCTACAAAGGATGTTGAGGATAAGGGAACTTTAATATTGAGGTTAGAAGTTAAGCAAATGACACTCAACAGTAACATGTAACTCAAATATTTGGGTGAAAGGACTGATAATGATAAAAGGCATTACAAGAAGTTCAGTGATGCAAACTTACATTATCTACTGATCCATTTTTTACATATTGGTTAGGTTGATCAAAGTGTGCAGCTTTTCCTGCAAAGAGTAAACCAACGTATGTAATTAACGGAATGTTGTTGTATGTGCATAATACAAAATTGCAATTAAAACAGGTTCACTACCTCCTGATGTAATCAGCTTGTTGGAATCATTTGGTATCACAAGCTCATCCCATTCAAGTGTATTGAGCTCGTGAATTCTCATCTCATAATTACTTACTGTCTCCGTAGGATCTGTAGAATCACAAAGAACAATAAACTTGAAACTGCTATCCAATTGAACAATAATGTGGTTCAGCATGTAGTAAACCTAGTTTTTTTATATTACTTAAATAGCTTACACACCAGTAAAGTACACCTGATCAACCCCATCAATTTCTTCGGAGAGATTAGATGAAGTAGGTGGGTCTGAACTAGAGTTGGAGTCAACAGGCACCACTGGAGAACCTTGCAACTGCATGACATGTTCAGCATACCGTAAGCAGCCAGTTGTAGTCGTTAATTTGAGGAGCCGGAGTTAAGTAAAGGGTCAAAGGGATAATCTTTGAATGCAGATCAATAAAAGATCAGGTCAGGTTCGGCTGACCCAAAACAATGTTTTCCATTTTTTAAGTTATATTTAGCATTAATGTGTTAAACATGATTACAGAAGTTAAAGCACTACAGTACTGATTAAACTTTACAATGAAAAGAGAGATGTACGCATTTGCATAAACTTCGAAAAAATTTCAACCCGTTAGAGATAAATGTAACGTGAACCAGCCCATTTGCAGGTGAATGGGTCCATATTGCCATCTCAAGTGGGTGATCCTCCCTATGCGTCCACAGATACGTTTTTTAACAGCGAAAATTTTAATAATACAAAGTTTCTCAATGCATAGGACACAGATACATGCTATGTGTGTAGCCACGATAATTTATACAAGAATGGATAATTATTATGTTGAACCAACCTCTTGAGTGTCACGATAGTGAACAAGCACAATATGTTCCAGTTTCCTGTTATATGATCAATCAAACAACAACGAAAATAAGAATATTATAAACACTAGAAACACATGACGATATATGTATTTTAGATCTATTATAACGTATATTGATGAAATCTCCGGTTGTTGCATACTTATCAAGAAGCCAGTAACATCTACGAACAAAGGTTGACCGATCCTCGCCATGTGCATAATATACATGAATCCGTTCATTGTTACCAACCTGTATCATCAACATTGAGTATTTATCATCACCAAGTTTATCTACCAGTAAAGAAGCATATGCATTATGTTATTACGTTTCCAATTTAACTTAAACTATTTTGACCTTTTCTTGTGGTAAGCAGGCTATTCAGTTCACTTTGATAAACCAAGATTCACACAAACAGAACAAAACTTGAAAGTTATGTAAACAGACATAGGCTAAATATCTTAGTCACAAATTTAAGGTAATTTTCACTTCTCCACGCATTCACCATAACGAGGACCCCATATACAATCTTTCTCACTCGAGAAATGGGACCCACAATCACATTTCGATTCTATATACATCGAACAAATGAATCCACAAAATGAAAATAGATGAATCAAACATATAAAGACTTGAGTAGCATTGTAGTAACTCATACAACATTATCATCTTATCATAGACTATATGATAAGGATCCAAAACAAAGGCAACCTTCGGTTGAATAAAGAATAGAACAGTTCACCTTCAAATGTTCATGAGCTTCTTTTACAGTTTTTCCATCTTTTTTCTTTTTCCAGTTATGGCCATCTTTTCGGAAATTTCTTAGCATCTTGCGGTCAAATAGGACAATGGTGCCACCTATTAGATTGTAGAAGAAAACAATCACATGATACTCCAAAATTTTAAGCTTGAGCCCATAAGCATAACCTCAAACACGGTATCTTATAACAACTATAACTAATATGATAATAGTAGTACAGGTAAATTTGATATTAGAGGTCGCAAGTGTTTTTTGCAAAATTACTTGATGGTAAATTAACCGGCTTCACACTGATGTTGAAATACTTATGGTTACAAAGTATTGCATGGATCTCATTTGGACGGAGCCATCTTGTCTTTGCTTCCTCCATCATGTTATGCATATCCAAATCTGTTGAGTCAATAACAGGTTTTAGTAGGCAGTAAACGTGAACTTAAAATGAACATCTAAGTGAAGATATACGAGATTAACCGGTAGTTTAACTGAAATTGTAGTCATATAAGTGGCGGAAGTAGATAAATTTCTATCTACACATGTAGATAGAAATACATCTACTTCCGCCACTTATATGACTACAATTTCAGTTAAAAAGTACCGAAAAGTTCCCTAGCAATGATACATTGTCTGAGTCTTCATGATCATTTCATCTTTAAGAAAACTGCATCTCATTAGAAAATGAAACTTTTGACTTGGCACCTGGTTTATATATCATCTGACTATCGACCAGATGTTTGAAGTCCACTTAATAAGGACAAAGTAAAAAGAACTTGTAGACCAAATCAAGGGTAACAATTTCAAGTGATGGTTACTTTGAAGGCAAAAAGGTAAATGTCGCATATTTTAAGATAACCTAAAGTGGAAATTGATGCATTGTTTTTGGGGAAAGGGAGTAGAGCCTACGAAACATCACCAAGATGGCCTAGTGGTTGGAGTCCTAATATCCTTACAAGAGGTCCCAGGTTCAAACCTCACTATCTGCACCTCTTTGGGTGGCCACGGAAATGGTTGGAAACAGGCACAAGTATACCCCGGTAACCTGAACAGGGAAAACCTCCTCCGTTTACCCGGAGTAGAGCCTAAGAGAACTACTGTTTGTCCCAAACCACATGCCATCAAACTTAATCTCTCCCTTACATCGGTATCATTTAAAATTGTGACACTTCAACTGTGGAACTGTGGAAGGGCGTTAATTAATAATGTTCTACCATTTAGAAATCTTCAAATTCTTTGAATTTATTTTCTATACCAAGATATTGTTCAATGTAGGCTACCATATCCATCAAGGAAGCTACATTTTTGTATTAAATGTCATTTCAAACTTCACGAAACCATAAAAATACGAATCAAACACAAAACACTTCAAGTAAATATGGAATTACCCATATAGCTTCATTTAGACAACTAATCAAATCAATCTACATAAAGTACTCACACTAACTACACAATTTCAATAATAATTTAAGCATTTTATTTAACTAAATTTCATCTAAACCGTAAGCATAAACAATAATTTCATCAACACAAACTCAAATATAATCAACAAAATTTAAAAATCAAAACACACACCTTCCATGGTTTTAAATCCATGAATCTCTGAACCAACAAGTCCTGATTGCACCACAGCTTCCATCTCATTAAGCTAACCTACAAACAGCAACTTCAATAAAAATAATTAATATCCAGAAATTAACAATCAAAAGACTTAGATCATAACTATGCTAGAACAATACCTAACACGATCGAGTAATCAATCGCAGAAATTGATTTTAAGTGCGTAAAAAGATCAGAAGCTCAAAATCAACTGAATTATAATTTACGGTAGTAACAAAGCCCCAATTTAAGTTTTGCAGGATGTATATATATACCTACAGATAGATAGATACAAAATTTATTTAATGGATATATAGAGTGAGGAAGAATTGTAAAATGATCGAAAAGTATGGGGTTTGAGTAGTCAACTTAAAGTGCTTTTTTCTAACTAATTAGATTAAGACCTGCGAGATTCGTGGATTTTAACAATAAATTTTATTGCAATTGCATTTTAAGTTAACACATATAAAATATAAAATTTGGTGGATGTATACTACAGAATTATATATCGAACTTGAAAAGTCATATTCGGAAGTAAGTAGGTACTATAAATTATATTTTTCAGAGTAGTCATCTAACATCTGGATAAACTAATCTTGGTGGCTAGCAACCTCGAGTGCGCTAAAAACCGTAGCTCGGAGATTCTTACATGGTATATCATAGACTTAGGATTTATATAAATAGCAAAAGCTATGTCGTGGTTAAGCATAAAGTTGGTGATATCATCATATGGAATAATTAAAGAGAAAAAATTTTTGTAGTGGTCGGTCAACGCACAACTTTACCCTTCATGGTTTGTGTCATAACTTTTTTCCTTGACAATAGACACCGGCTTACGGGATAAAAACAGCGTGATCGCGAAAAAAGAAAGTCGATAAAGTTACACCACGTATACTCGAAATCCGCGGTCAACACAATATCTATGGGTTAACCAAAAATCTCGCAGTCTTCTGAATAACTAAATACATGCTGTATTAATAAAGATCCCACGATTTTCTTGAAATTTTCACTGGTATTTCCAGTTTTCGAGTTAAAGTGTTCTGTTTTTTGATTTCAAGCGGGAAAAAGTTGTTTCGTCTTCTTTGTCTGAATTCCGACATGTATATGTGATTTCCGGAGACTTGATCTTTCATAAATATGGCAAGAAACTGGCAACTCAATTTGTTGTCGTTTGAAATTTGAAGGTATATTAGTTTTTGGTGGTGGTGGTTTCCGGCAGGCAACTCACAAGGTATACCAATTTTCACAAAATCTTCTTCAAAGATGTGAAACTTCGCTTAGGTGTTGACGCTCATGTGACTTTCTGCTACTCGTTGATATTTTATTTGTATGCCGAAAATTAATTATTTTTATTTCTTTCACCTCCTTATATAAGCATATTGAATGAACCTCTATAAAGAGCAATAAAACATTCTTGGATTCATTCTATGTGTTATACAACGCAGTCATTACTTTATTCGACTTTAGCTCATCAAATAACTGAGCTATTTTCCTATTAGTGTGAAAGAGTGATCCCATTCATATTTATGCACATGTTATGAAAATGCAATGAACTTATGTAAATTTTTCGTATGCAATTGTATTAGATTTACGTATTGATGCAACAAAATTACAGTCCATTACCATTTAATGTAAAAGATAACAATTTATTACCTTTGAAAGATATCTTTACCCATCACATGCGGACTCAAATTTCAAAATCATACATAGCCGTGGAAAGTTCAAGTATCCTGCGGGATTTTCTAAAATATAACGGGTATTTTGTTTTCAAAAAGACTGCGGGATTTTTGGTTAACTTGCTGATATTATGTTGACCGCAGGATTTTTGTTACACGTGGTGTAATTTTATTGGCTTTCTAGCTCTGCGGTCCCACTATTTTAATCCTGTGGGTCAATGTCCACTATCACGGAAGAAAACTCTGACACATACCATGGAGGGTAAACATATGCGTTGATTGACCACTACAAATTTTTTCTAATAATTGAATATCCATTAACATCGTGTTCGAATGGGGAAACCTACGAACTTTTGTGGCCCTTTAAAAGTTTACTTTGGAATACGTTCTTTTAAAGTGATTATGTCTCAATACATTTTCTTAATAGTGATATTACCTGACATGTATGGTGAAAAATCAATGTAAATTACATTGTGAATATGTCTCATCGTTTGGTTTTAGTGGTATTATAATTATATTCTCATTAAATAAAAAAAGTAATCATGAATGTTAGAAAAGAAAATAGTATGTGTTCCTACTATTTATGGATAGTATCTATCATATGTAAATAGATGGCATGAAATGATACGCAATATTATCTTATTTTATTTATTTTATTTGATAATAGATAGAAGATTACCGTTAATATTCGGAATGTGGTGTAACAATAGAGATGAAAATTAGTTACATAATACAAAATTCAATGTTTGACTCATAATGTTTATTCCTCACAATTTTTAATCCATATCCTGGCATAAATTTCGACATTAACTTAGCATAAAAATGACCTATTAACTTTTATGAATGATGCAAATGCGTCCCAAAAATATTGTCCAATTTTGACTTTTTAAAGTCTTCCATTTTCAACTCTAACCCCTTATATTTTTGTTTGTGTTTTATATAATACTTGATGAAAATTATACCAATACAAATATATTTAAAACTCAATCCATTTATATATTTTGCATAAGGTAATATGTTATTAGTATGGTCAATTTTAATATGTTATGGATTATGATTCATATGCATAAAAGTTGTATCCGTGATTTTTTAAGATAGATATATGTATATTCTACCTTACAATATTTGAGTATTTTAGTATATATAAAATGATAATGATAATAATAATAAAAAACAAAAAGTATGTCAATGAACAAATAAAACGATTGCTGTGATTGAGTTTAATAAATCGGTTATATATTTGTGATACGAATTTAGTTGATATCCCATTTGGTTGCTCATTTCTTCCAACCAACCACCAACCTTATCCCTTCTTCCCTCCCTTTCCAGAGATTTTCAGGTAGAACCACCACCACCATCCCCCTCCCCCACGTCATCCTAGAACCACCCAACATCCCCATCATCATCTAACATCATCTAGTACACAGTTTAGCAAGGAGAAGCGAACAAGGACAGCAGCCGCATGCTTCGACGAACACAGCCTCTAGATCACGTTTTCTGTGGTATAAACCTCTAACGTTTCTTTATATTTTCTTACTTAAAGTATATAAACATGTTTGCAGTTCACTCGTGACGTTTATTGACCAAAACTATACCCGAAACCACTAACGGAACACGTTTAACCACTGGACAAAACTTAAACCGACTTTAGATCTATGATATATCACTCGATTCTTAATGAAATCTCGTGTTTCTTGAGGCTAAAACGAAGTTCAAAGAGTCTAGTTTTCAAATCTGTAAGCCACGCGAATTATAGTGGTCATTTACTATTTTTAATAAATGAAATAAAAGTACATGTCCAGACTGTAAGTTCTGACCATAAATATTAGTCAACTTTGATGATGGAATATCTTGAGATCTACGAACCCAAACGACTTGAAACCAATTGGAAAAGTTAGATAATTTTGTTACCTTCAAAATATGTACTCTAACACTTTCTGAAGTTATATAAAACCCGAGATATAACCAAATCTTCAAATGTATGTACTGGAAAAATGAGTTGCTGGACATACACTTGTTTGTAAATTTATTAAACGATTTCTACTTAGCCAAAGATTATATAAAAATATGTTTTAGAAATCTTAGACATAGGGGAATAACCTGTAATTTTACTGGATTCCATTTCGAATGTTTGAGTAGTGAGAACGAGCTCGGAAAAAGGCATAAAAACGCATAAAAAGCTGATGAATAGACCTTTCTGTCGCAATTCACTTTAGCGACACAACTTTCTGTCACAAATCACTGAAGCGACACAACTTTCTGTCGTCAGTCGTCAGCCACTTCAGCGACACAACCCCTTCCGTCGCTATCCACCTTTGCGACACAAATCTTCCGTCGCTAATATCAGATTTCTTGAAAAACATGTTATCAACTAAGTATTGATTCGCGTAGCCACAACGAAACCATAAACGACACTACTCATACACACAACATATATATTTCTACAAGTAAACAACAATACGAACATAATATTAATATCACTTTGAATTATTATTACGAAAACATCACCAACGAATCATACGTACTTTTAAACACAAACGGTCTTTCGAAACGAGTGAACAACGAACATATTTTGGCATTGAGCCGACTACTTATACAAACCGTCTTTTGTATTTAGGGCGTTAACTGACACATTTGGACAAACCACTTGCTAGCTCTTATACATTTAAGCTCGCAAGGTGAGTTCACAGCCCCACTTTTAACTGTTTTACCGCTTTCAACTTGGGGTGAGAAACATAGTCAACTGCTTTATTAATTGCCATAACTGTTTTTACTTACATGATTGTATACTTGTTTTACTCGAATGATTAGAGTACTTTAAACTGTTGAACTTTTACACAAAACTGGTATTTATGAAGCAACATTTTCATACTATAAATTGGTTAAACTTTGTTTGGTAAACTGGAGAACGACCGGTACTTTTTATGTAAACGCTGGAGAATGACCAGCAACGTACTTTAGTGCCAGAGAACGACTGGCCAAGTTGAACGGGAGAATGACCCATGCGTGTTTAGACCGGAGAACGACCGATACTGTATTTCGCTGGAGAACGATCAACAGTGTTTGGACGGGATAACTGTAACACCCCTCTTTTAGGACAACAATATTATATTATTTTACTCGGAAGCGTATGAATTTAAAACCTATTTATATACTGTACATTAAAATAATGTACATACACAGTTACATATTAACATATGCCAACATAGAACTGTTTAAACACTACATATGTCGGGGTATTACATATTACAAAACCAGGTTTATAGAAAAACCATATCAGAGTTTTAATCTATCAGACATTCCCTGCGAAAGCATCCATTCCTGACACCCACATATATATTAAAAACCTGCAGGAAGTAGGATGAGGGATTAGCACAAAGCTAAGTGAATGAATTCATTACCCACAATTCAACTTAGCATAACCACCTGTTTACCCCAAACAACCGTAAACATATATTACAACTAGTCAACAATATAGTAATGAGGATCGGCGGCTCTGGGAATACCATAATACCCGGGTGGTTCCCAAGAACACTTATCCAACCATATCCGTTTGGCCATAACGGACGAGACCGATAACTAGTGGTTACTATACTCAGACACAGGTTCTATACACACAACAAATGAAGTATGACCCTGTGTCATTCACACAACAACCAACTAGCCCAACCAACCAGTTCAACCTGTTGACCTCATTAACAACTGATGCCCGAAGGCCACACATAGCACGTAGATTTATAATCAACTATGAATATTAAGCACAACAATATATCTACGTTTACTTGTTGCAACCCAATAGTTACAACTAAATTAAATGGTGAGTTCCAAATCCACTCACCGATACCTTTGTCTTCACAAACTCAGAATCCAGGGATCACTTATCTTTTGGAGGATCTGAGAATCAACAATCAAATATAAGTTAGTAATCCGAATCAACAATACTTAACTTATATCAATTCATAACATTAGGAACTTAACATAATTGACATCCAATTTACAACTTCTTAATTATGTATTAAGAATTTCAATGTAGTTATCATTATGTACTGATACTAGTTTATCAATGTTACACCATATAACCAAGCAATTGACATTAACAATCAACCATTAAAAGAGATGCTGGAATGGCTCATGACCCGCCGGCTGGGGTCAAGGACCCGCCGGTTTGACCATACAAGCCGCCGGCTTCGCCCTTAAGCCGCCGGCTTCGCCCTTAAGCCGCCGGGTGAATTAGATTTTGAGCGAACAGAAACAATTCGAGTATTCAAGGCTGTAGGAGCCGCCGGCTTGGCCGACAACCCGCCGGTTCTCCAACATAATCAAGAACCCGCCGGGTAGGGTACCAGACCCGCCGGCTTGTTCTTCGTTTTTGCAACAGCAGCAGCAGAACAACAATTCTGCACGAACTAAACTTCAAAATCCTACCACTTTCAAGTGCCAAATCGACCAATTTAAGTTTCTAACCTTAAAGGAGTATCATACAACAACTAGTTATCATCAAACAACTTAAACAAACCTCAATCAATTCCATTTTAGGTCAAATTCATACCAATTTGATAATTCACACATTTGAGCTCAAATTTCCAATTCAAGAACAAAACATCAAAATTTACATATCATGTACACATACTCAGTTTCTAACATCAATTAGCATCATTGATATCAAAGATTATTACAAACAATCTAAGCAATCATTCAATTTCATCAATTTTATCCTAACTAAAGCTTAAGCTCATAAATTTAAAACACTTACAATATGATGATGAAGATGATGATAGCAAGCTTATAAGGAATCACAATTTCAGTCTCAAGTAATCTTGTTTGAATCTCAGTTTGTTGTTTGTACTTCTAGGCACACAATTTGAAGGTTAGGTTATTTTGGGAAAGTTGAGATGAAAGGAGGTAACCAAATAAGGAGGTCGACTCCTGCTTTTAATCAACTACACAATTTAATTATTTTGGGTATTTCATACCCGTCGTAAATCTATTGTCTGGAACCTAATTATTAATTGCGAGAAACTTATTTTATTGTACCGTCAACTATAGTAAATTAAAACAACTAACAATTTACTATTCACAATAAGTCCTGAGACCTATTTATCTAAGTTTCAAAATAAACAATTAATATCAAATAATTTCTAAATTAATTAAATAATCAATTTAAATAGATTATTACCAGACCCGACGAGAGGATGTTACAATAACGACCCGTGCGTGTTTAGACCGGAGAACGACCGATACTGTGTTTTGCTGGAGAACGACCAGCAGTGTTTAGTGCCAGAGAACGACTGGCCGAGTTGGACGGGAGAACGACCCGTGCGTAATTAGACCGGAGAACGACCGGTACTGTTTTTGGAACGCTGGAGAACGACCAACAACGTATTTTAAACTGTATTTTGGGCAACATCCCAACTGAACTATATTTGGATTACATTCCATAAAACGTTTACTTAACTATTATGGCAACAGCTGTTTACAAACGTATTTGGTTTAACATACTATACTTGCAAATTTAAAACCTGTGAATTCACTTAACCTCGTTGTTGACTTTTACTATGTTTTTCAGGGAGTTAGCAGCACACGTAAGGACCACCTGCACACATGGAACATAGGCGACCCTTGAAGCTTTAGGATGCCAACTTTTGAAACATATGGATTTCTTTTTATATAACTAAAGTTGTTTTAGTAATATTTACGAAATCTACTTTTGTAAACATAACTACTTTTACGTTTGTACAATTCGATGAATTGTAAAACTTTGTAACTATTAGTATTGACATTCTTATAATATATGTTCTGTTGTAATCATATGCTCTGATACGTATGCATGTACAATGTTGGTGACATTACCCCCATACTTAACTAAATGCTTCCGCTAATCAAATCAATGAATTTGGGGGTGTGATATTATCCTTCGTGGAAGAAGATAGTGCACGAAATTAAATATATTTGTATCTTTATTAATTATAATTATCATATATAAAATATATATATAAATACAAGAATGGTGTTGAATTTACAGTGTTCTCAAAATTTATTTAAAGTTTTTAAAATTAATGTATATGAGAAATAAAGAAATTTAATAGCATCCGCGCTAAACGCTACTACAGAACACCATCGCGGAGTTGGAAAACGTCATCACATGACTTTTTTTATGGCAAATGGCTCCGAAATGCCCCCCACTTTGTATGCTCTAATAATGGCTACTAATAACAAAAGAAACTAATTTCAGTCTGAAAGTGAAAAATATTGCATAATATAATTTAACTATAAAAAAGTGAGATGTATAATTAAATGTTTATATAAACTTACAAACAATTATAAATAATAAGGAGCAATAACAATTCACCCTTTTATTTTGATAAATTTACCAAGCATATACAACAATTGTGTACACGGTAAAAGTTATGATGAAAATATCAAAAAGTTTGATAAAAATATAAGCACCCTAAACAAAAATGCAAATATTATCATTTAATATCCGCTTCATGGTTAACAAATCAGATAATGCCGATGAAGATCCTTGCTTAAAATGTATAATACGAAGTCTATACTCTAATATAATAAAAGTTTGAAAGGGAGTGTATTCAACAAAAGGATGATTATGTCACGTGATAGCATATGACTGAGTTACATTAAGTTAGGTACTAAAATAACCGACTTTGCAAGTTTAGGGTAGTAATGTGTACCCTAAATAGTTCGGGATACTGTCCCATCCTGTTAACAAAGTTGATGGTATAAAAGTAGATTTTGGCCATTCTATTTACATAAGTTAAAAATAGAATGTTGCAATGAGTGTCTATAATGACATGTATTTTATGGTATGGACTTTTGCAATAAAAACATAGATAAGTTGATCTCTATTGTTTATAGAAGTTGAGAATGCTACTTTGAAATAGGCTACATTCTACAAGAATAAACAAAATTAGGTCATGTGATCGCTTGTACCAAAATGGTTAACTATGCAATGCAAGTTGAGGGTAGTATAGTGTATCATAAACAGTTTAAGGTACTATTTACAGTGTAGTTACCAGATTCGCCAGATTAGCCATGAATTTCGAATCGGGTACGGCTGAATCAAATCGGGTTCACTAGCGTTTCGGGTTCGCTCCGAAACGTGAATTCCTGTTCAACTTTAACGTTTCCAGCATGGTTGTAATAAACGGTGTCGGTTGAGAAATTCCGACGAGTTGCTTGATAATTCCGGTGATGTGTAATATAAATGTATGGGGAAGATGATGATTGTATCCCTTGAAAAAGAGGGGATAAAAAGAATAACCGGGGGAGATGAAGAATAACAGAGGAGAGAGAGAAAGTTTAGTCTAACTTTTTTTAAGAAAAGTTGAAAATGTTACATTTTTAGTCCTCTAATTTTGGACAGTTTTTCAGGTTTAATTATCAGTTTTATTTAGGGTGTGAAATATGGTTTAATTACTATTGCTATTTACTATTATTATTAATTTGGGTATAAAAATTGCCTTGCGTACGTTTGCAAAATTTATTTTGTTATTCATATAGTAAACGTATCGAATTATACGATACATCGTATCGGAGAGCGAATCAAAATGAACTTACCCCCTTACGAATCGAATCACGACACCTAGCGAATGGCGAACCCAATTTGCATACCCGAATCGGAGAGAATCGCATTTCTGGTAACTATATTTTACACCTTGTTAACCAAGTTGATGGTATTAAAGTAGATTTTGGGCATTTTTTATTTACATATAAGTTTAAATGTATTGTTCATTTACATTGCAATGAATGTCTATATTAATATGTATTTTGTGGTATGGACTTTTCCATTATTTTGTGAAGTTTATGAAATAAAACATAAACAAAATCATCTCTATGTTTAAGGATATAAAAAAGTATAGCCAAGCCAATTATAAACTTCATAGAGTTGGTAAGAATGGAAACATAGATTTATAAAGTTATCTCTACATTTCAAAATTATTGTCCACGGACAAAAAAGAAAAGACGAAGTTTTAAAAATATAACTATTACAATGTACTTTTTTGATAATATGACAATTATATTTTTACTTTTTACACACATTTTTATGTCATACATATCCATTATGGATAATTAAGTGAATATAATTAATTATACACATCCATAAATGATGAAAGTTGATAATTAAACCGAGACAAATAAAAATGCAGACTATAATTTTCGAGCAAAGGGATTAATAATATTATAACAATATATTATGATAATATTTCAATAATGTGAACTTAGTGAGAGTAGGGAGTACTCTCGTGATCTATAGAAGTTCGGACTTTATAGGTTTGTAGTGATGACTTGTACACCTAATCAATATATTGTGCTCAAAAGGTTGATATATTATTCAGAGCATTCGAGGTGCCCTTGTAATCATAACATGGTGCGCCACACTGTAACCTGTTGATCCCGTCATCGTGGTGGTCTACTCCATCTTGATCGATCAGGTTGGTTTGAGCGAATTTTCTTTTTCTCTTGGCTACTACATAAAAAACGATAATGTATTAATAATAAATTTGTAAAATTGCTAAAAATACAGAAATTCGTTATCACCAACTAAGAATAAGAAAAAACTTAATTTATTTTCTCTTATTTTCCACTCATCAATACAAAAGCTAATTATTATATTTCATTTTCTCTTCTTTCTTCGGGATGTTTTCTATTTCCGTTTCATTCTATTTGAAACTATGAAGTACATTATATGTTTATCACAAAACTCGAAAAAAAAAATGCCTAAGCATCTCCAATTTAAGGGTCAAAGTAATTAACATTCATATCAATCTAATGTGATAATCAAATATTTATACTTAAATGCATTGGGTAGTTATTCGTACACTATCGACTTTTATAATTTACTAAAATATTGTAAGAGTTGCAAACGAGTCGAGCTTTTATCAAGCAACTTGAGCTCGGATCGAGCTTGGGCTTGATCCAGTCGAGCTTTTATCTAGTTCGAGCCCGAGCTCGAGCTTAAAAATCAAGCTCGAAATATATATCGAGCCGAGCTCGAGCCTCTAAAAGCTCGACTCGAGCTGTTATCGAGGTTTTCGAGTCTTAATTAATATCTATATATGTATGTACATATATATGTAATTTTTGATATGTAATGATCTTATTATTATTTTTTGACTTATACTACTATTTTACATAGTTTTTGACTTGTTTTCACGATGTATTTTACTTTTTATATATATATATATATATATATATAAATATTTGAAATGATTTTTATTATTGATCTTTAAATTTTAAATATATATAAAATAATTTTGAATATTAAAAAATATTTTCATATACAAATTTGAGCTTTTCGAACCGAGCTCGAGCCATTCAAAAATATTTTCGAGCCGAGCTCGAACTTGCATCATAAAAGTTCGTCAAGCTTTCGAGCCGAGCTCAGCTTACCATAAATGAGTTGAGCTGAGCTCAAGCTCGCTCTAGTTGTAATGCACAACTCTATATAGCACAACCGAACATGTGTACGAATAACATCTAGTGATATGCGAATAACTCCTCAAACACATCTTAAACCCTTATAAATAATTTCCAACCTTTTCCAAAACACCTTAAACTTAAAGCTGCAGTTTTAGTAATTTACCCTCTTAATCACTAAACTAATTATAAAATGTAACATCAATCAAATATGTTTTAATAAACTGCATGTTATTTAATTATTAAATATCCACCAATTTAAAAGTTGGATTTACACAATATATGCATAATCATAATTAAGATGATTTGAAATTACCAATAACCATCTTGAGGTTTATCTCTATAACACCCCATCTTTTCACAAACATATTATATATATATATATATATATATATATATATATATATAGAGAGAGAGAGAGAGAGAGAGTTTGGATCAAATGAGAACACTTAAAAAATAAGAACGGTGAGAACACCTCATAAATGCACAACTAGCCAATAAAAATCATTAGATTCACAGTCATACATCACAAATATGCAAAGAAAAACAAATACACACTTCTAAAAATGCACAAAAATAAAAAAAAAACGATTGATGCACGATTATCTCTATAATTGTGCATCAATCGTTTTTTTTTTTTTTAAAGCTTAACATTTCTGAAACTTCACATCTATTCTAATCAATTTTTCTACACATATTTGAGATGTATGAGTGTGAATCTAATGATTTTGTTGGCTAATTATGCATGTATGAAGTGTTCTTACCGTTCTTATTTTTGAAGTGTTCTTATTGGAACCTTACCCTATATATATATATATATATATATATATATATATATATATATATATATATATATATATATATATATATATATATATATATAAACGTAGGAAGCGTTTTGTCCCTAAACAATAAACATATAGGCATATATATGAATATATCTATATTTCGCATGTACATATATTTACAAGAGTTTACAGTTTCAAAAGATTATTGTTACAAACATATGATTACAAAACAAAGTACCAAAGGATGGTTGCTATATAAATTTCCCAAAATATCAGAGTAAGCGTCGTAGTAGTCAAACATCCATCCAGTATCCCATGTCATGCCTGTGATTCAACCATAACCAAAATTTGCAAAATGTTAAACATGGTGGGATTAGCTCACAGCTAAGTGAATGGAACTGTAACTGACAGTTCAACCTAGCAATAACAAATCTTACAACACATAAACATAAACACATATAGTCAAAGAGGACCGGCGGTTCCTGATTAGCCAATCAAAGAACCCTTAAACCACTGCCGGCCAAAACAGTGATTTACCGATAGCTTGAAGCTATCTTCACCGACATAGGTTCATCCATCAACTATGTGTATCGTAAACCCTGCTGGCCAAACAATAGCAAACAAGCCCTACCAGTTTTGACCTCTGAATAATCACCAATGCCTAATGGCCCAGAATCACATAATGCATAATAGTCATGCCGTTATGGAATATAAACAACTAACTAACAATAACAGTAACCCAGATGACTAAACAGTTAATAACCAATAACAAGTATGTTTACCCATTGTAACCAAACCTGTTACAAATGGATTGAACAGAGGATTACAATTACCACTCACCAAAATTCCCAGTCTCTGAACTCAGTTATCTTATATCACTGAGTTTCCTTCTACTTATCTGAGAACATAAATAATAACAAGTCGGTAATTCATTCCATAACTTAATCCATATAATCATATAACATATTCCAAGTCTTTATAGTATCATTCATACGAATGTATCATTTTCACTATTGAAGTTATGAAATCCATAACTTTACTTTATAAACATATAACTCTTTTCAAGTTCATATAATTTAATCTATTATAAACACCTAACATTAACAACTATGCGTTACTCGAATTTAAATCAATGCAACTTAATTATCAAAAGTACTCAAGTTATAACCAAGTTGTCGACATTACATTTAATTTATAGTATCTTGTCATGACTATGACCATGCATATTGCAAGTAGCATTCAAACTATCTTAATACTAATCATTTTCATTATACTAGCTTAAGTAATCCACAACTTAATCATATAGTAGCACACCAATAACATATAAACAATATGAAATTAACATATTAAAATCAACAAGTTAACCAAGTAGCTACACAAAACAAAATAAGTACTGGGCTGTTAATCCCACAATCACGTCGCGATAGGGAAGGAATCGCGTCGCGAAACCCCCATAATCGCGTCGCCATCTATACTAAATCGCGTCACTATTCTGCTTGTTACAGCAGACTTGCAGTTCAGCTTCAAACACAGTCCGAATTTCTTCATCAAAATACAAAACCCAGATTTCATGCTAGCAAATACAACTTATAATCACCAAGTAACTTCACCAATCTATATCATCATGTAAAGTCATATTTCACATATAACATGTTTCATCTTCAATTTCTTTCTAACATGAACTCTAACTAAATTTAACTCAAAACTTGAAAATCAATCAAATAACTTTGCATATAAACTTCATATAATCATCAAATAATAATTTCTAAACTTCAATTCTTCATATATATAATTATTTTACATAATTCCATCCAAGCCCAAAGATATATATAAAATCTAACAAGTTACTTACAAATGATTAGATGACCAAGATGGTGAAGAACAATCTGATTTCTATAAACTTGAATCCATATAAAGTTGTTTACACAATTTCCCTTTTTATTTCTTTGAAAGATTTGGTAAAGGATTAGAAAGAACAAGAACAAATGAAGTTTTTAGAAGACTCGGGAAATTATAGGTCGGTCTCCACCTTTTTAACCGGCTCCATTTCTTTTTAAAACAGTGTATTTTTATCCTCTTTTAATCCTATTATCTGGAACTTAAAAATATTCGCGAGACTAAATATTTTATTTTACCGTCAACTCTAATAATTTAAAACAAATTCTATTTTATTATTCACAATAAATCATGTGACTCTTTTACCTATTTATTTCCAAGAAATCAAATAAATTATTTCTCATTATTTTAAATAACCATTTTAAAACTTAGTAAAATATCATTTATTTTTAGATCCAAAATAGGATGTTACAATCTTCTTTGTAGTAATATATCTAATAAATTATATGTTATTTAATTATTAGATATACACAAATTTAGAAGTTGAACTTGCACAATATATGTGCTCGTTATAATTAAGGGTTAGTGTTTTGGAATGCATCTAAATTATATATGATTTTTATCATGTGTACGCAATTTAAGTTTGCTATTTTAATGAATCAAACTTTCAAAAAGTGTGTTTTAGTGTATTTTGGTAACGTTTTGATGATGTCAAACTCTTCGAATGTCACGTGGCACCTTAAACGAGCGACACATCAAAAAAATACATTAAAACATCATTTTTGAAATTTCGATGCATTACAAAAAGCAAACATAAATATGATTCACATAGTAGACACTAAACACAAGTTATATATTACGAGACACTAACCTCTTATACTTAAAATAAGTTGAAGTTTATCTCCTTTATACTCCCTCCGTCCCAAAATTATTGTTACCCGACATAAAACATGCAGTTTAATAAATACATAATCATTATTGCTTTCTCTTTCTTACTTTTTACAGAATGATAGTTTTACTCTTAAATAATTAATTACTACTTTGTGAAAAGTGTGTAAAAATAACTTCAATTAAGGGTAATATGGTAATTACGACCAAACTTCACTATCTATTTTTAGAAATGGACAATTAATTTGGGATGTTCAAAAATGAAAACATGGACTATAATATTAGGACAGAAGGAGTAATCTATCTTTATAACTAAGGGAGGAGACCCTTAATTATTTGTCAAATATGTACTCATGCCACATCATACAAATCCTATGTGTCATCACCATATAAAAAAAAACTTGATGATGTGGATTTTCCTACACCCTTATTCCAAATAAGGTAATATTCAATTAAAATTTATATTATAACTATTTTCATTTGACAAGGTAATTAATAAAATTAAATTATACTATTTTAATTCAAATCAACGTGTCATATAATAACACTTATAACTTTTTATTATAGTCCAAACTCATGACATCCTTTATTCTACTTTTTCCTTCTAATTTTAATCTTTTAGTTTTTTTCATCTTAATCTTAACTCTTATTCCTCTAACTTTCTCTTTTTTAAAAAATAAATAAATAAAATTTTAGTAAATTATAAGAACTTACTTTTAATGTAATTATATCTTTCTTTAAAGTTTTATTAATTTTTTTATTTATTTATTATCATCTTACAGATTAAGGGAATTTAATTTTTATTATTTAGTAAACTGAATACAAGCTTTATGGATAGGCAGATCAAGGTCATCATCTATTTTTAATGAGTTTTTTTCTATTTTTTTAATCTCACACAACTTAATTACCATTCAGTATGTGAATGGTAAGACGTGTACTTTTATTAATTCTATATTACTTTTCAAATCTATATAATGTAGGTATATATTTGATTGTTGTAGAATGATTTATATATGTGCATATGTATAAATATATGTACATTATTTATTCAATAAAACGTCTAAATTGTTATACTAATTTTTACAATTTATTTTTCGCAAGACTATTAACGTACATATTGTTTATCAATTGTTGCAAGGTTAACATATTATAACTTTAGGAAACGGAAATGTCACAATGACCAGATAATTTTTGTTAGCTAGAAAAATGTCAATTTATAGCATACACATCTTTTTTTTTAACTGATGTGCTAAAATCAGGTTATAAAAATAAAATAGAAAATACCAATGGTCTAGACTAAAACACAACTAGGCAAGTGTACCTAATCGCTCAATAGTATAGCTATGGTAAGCTCCGAGTAAATCGTCTCCACAGAGAACAATATATGTATTTTAAGTAATTAGTATATCTAATAATTAAACTAACAAAACAAGTAAAGATTGGGAGTTTTTTGTGCCTTTTAACGACAGACAGTCAAAAAGTGTATTTTAAACAAGTAAATAATAAAAGCAAATAAAAGATAGATTAATATCAGATGGATTAAATATGTTTGCTTAGACCGTTTAACCTCTAGTTATTGGATATATGGATTAAGCACTGGATCAGGGTTAATCAACCCAGAAGACACAATTTGGACTTATTAGTTATCACGTCAAAGTCACTTAATTAAGATTATACAACTCAAGTGTCCTTGAAGTTTAAAACCTCCTAATTATAAATTGTGCAATCAATGAAATCACAAGTTAATCTGTGACCTTATTTTCATAAAAATCATCAATCATGCAAGATGTCTCTAAACATGATCCACCAATGTTAATTATTAGTTAATTCAATTCAACTCCTTTAATTTGATCTAATCAAAATCCGCAATTAATAAATTAATTGACAAGAGCAAACAAAAACATGTAAAAGTTATCACTAAGACCCCTCACTATAGTCTGTCGGTAGCATGGCATCGGTTGAGTGACGGAACCGACGCCATAGGCACGGCGCGTCGGTTCCGGTCCGTCGGTTAAAAACTTCGCCAAACCGAAGTAAAAACCAAAAAAGTTGGGCCCGCGTCGGTTGGCTTTTTGTGGCTAACGGCAATAAAAAAAATAAAAATTAAGGCATGTATCCGTTGGGGAGCTTCCAGTGGGGAGAAAAAAAAATAAACCATCACAATATTAAACACTATATATACACACCTTATACTTCACAATTTATAACCCATTCTATTTCATACTTTTTAACCATCAACATACCTTTAACCTCTTTACACACCAAAACCACCACGTTTTACATTTTCCATTCCACAATATATACACATATCTATACCCATTTTTCATCCACTTTTTCAAACATTTTAAAAAAATTATAATGTCATCATTCGATTCCGATAAAGAAGATTTGAGTGCCGTCATGGCCGTCCGCAATCCGATCGCTAGGCTAAATCATCTCGACGTACAAGATTCGGACTCGGATTCGGAGGAGGATACCGAATTTACATTTCGTATTCCACAAACGAGACGTTATTTAAGTAGAGATCGGGTGGGTGCCGGCCAACGTTTATATCAAGACTACTTTGCCGAGAGCCCGACATTCCCTCTAGATTATTTTCGGCGTCGGTTTCGGATGAGTCGCCCATTGTTTATCCGTATATGTCAAGGTATATTATCATACTCTCACACTCCGTTACCCTCTTACTTTGCGTTTTTTCATCAAGGTCGAGACGCAACCGGAAAACTTGGTTTTAATGTTTATCAAAAAGTCACGTCTTCCTTACGCCAATTGGCATATGGTTGTGCTGCCGACGCATTTGATGAATATTTACATATGGGTCAACAAACAGCGTACGATTGTTTGGATAACTTTTGTAAATGTATTTTCCATCTATATTCAAATGAGTATTTAAGAAGGCCAACACTCCATGATGTGGAACGTTTACATCAACGACATGCGGAGTTACATGGTTTTCCGGGTATGCTCAGAAGTATCGATTGCATGCACTGGGCTTGGCAAAATTGCCCAATAGCATGGCAAGGTCAATACACTCGAGGTGATCACGGATATCCAACAATCATGCACGAAGCTGTTGCCTCTTATGATTTATGGATTTGGCACGCTTTCTTTGGGCCCGCGGGATCGAGCAACGACCTCAACGTTCTTAATGAATCTGATTTATTTCAAGACTTACTACAAGATAGAGCTCCTGAAGTAGTGTTCAATATTGCCGGTCAACAATTCAACAAAGGGTATTATCTCGGCGATGGAATATATCCAGAATGGGCGACGATTGTGAAGTCATTTAAGCATCCGATATCAGAAGCCGAGTTGAGGTTCAAGAGGTACCAAGAATCTGCAAGGAAAGATGTGGAACGGGCATTCGGAGTTCTTCAAGGTCGTTGGCAAATCATCAAAAACCCTGCTAGACCATACAGCGTCAACAAAATTCGTCGAATCATGTATTGTTGTGTAATTTTACACAACATGATAACTGAAGACAATGGACGAAATATGTGTCCACTCGAGGAAGACTACATGGCAAACCCGGATAATATGCCTCAACGTTCGTGGGAAGAAAGGGTTGCAACGCACTTACGTATGGATAAGGAATTACGCGACCGCGCCGTGCATCATCGACTCCGTGAGGCTCTAATCGCGCACATTTCGACTCTCCCACCAAATTTCCGATCGCGTTAATGTAATGTTTTATTTTTATTTAATGTAATGTTTTCTTTTTATTTTATGTAATGTTTTATTTTTATTTAATGTAATGTTTTCTTTTTATTTTATGTAATATTTTTTATTTATTTATTTAATGTAATGTTTTATTTTTATTTAATGTAATGTTTTATTTTTATTTAAGTTTGTGTTTAAATAGAAAAAGAAATTAGTGTGTGGGTCCAAAAAAAGAGAAGTGATGTTAACTGATGTTCACTGTAGGTAGTGGAGTGTCAGTTTGTGTCAGTTTTGGAAAAAGCTGACGTGACGCTGATGTGGCTTCAACTGATGCGTCAGTTGATGTTCACGATAGTGAGGGGTCTAATTACAATCAATCAACTTTACTAATTGAATGAATTAAATAACCAAAAACATCAATCGTTCGATGACTACCGCGAAATCAAAGCATATAATCCCAATCACGAATTAATATCCAATAACTAGAGTAATTAAGTCTAAACAAACATTAAAGAACTTAGCCCATAATCATGGGTTCAACAAAGCCATAAATCAAAGACATAATCATGTTCATAATCGATTAAATAACGAACAAACCAATACTAATGACGTATGGAATTAATCTTACAGCTTCACACGGTTGAAAACGGGCGATTCGGACTCTAGGTGTCCCTAAAAATCGTCCTCTGACTTCTGACTTCGGCTGCTCCAAGATTAGGGTTAAACAATGGATGAAAAGTCGAATTTATACCCTATTCTGGCCGACATGAGATCGCAAGGCGACCATAAGGATCGCGACGCGATGGACTTTAAATCGCGGCTCTATCTCACTTCTATGATCACGGCTCTATCTTTACCCATTGCGGCGCGATTTACACCACCATAGCGACGCGATGTATAGTGATTGCGGCGCTATTTATTCAGATCCAGAACCTGATCATGTTTTACTCTATTTTAGCTTCAATTTTCCTCCTTTCAACCGCAATTCAACTAAATGAACCCGAAAACACATTTCAATTGATTAAGTACCAAAAGTTCATAAAGTAAATGATAATTACGATAAAATGAACAGATATGGCTAGGAAAAATATGTATAAAATAAGCCATATCATTAACCTTCCCATTTCATTGATATATAGTGGGAAAAATATGCTGTTATTAATTCATATTGAGGGGTTAAAATTTATAAAGTATCACTAATACCGATAAAAAGATTCTTTTTATAATCTGAAAGTTTTCACCATTTCATATATTATTTTGACTTATGATTCACAAATTACGACATTTTATAATGCTAGTCATGCATCGCACGAGTTTAACACTAGTAGATAGATAAATAGAGATAATATGCAATCACTACCATACTTTAAAAATCATGTTATAAATAAACATATCTTTACATATAGCTTTTCTAGTTATGTCAAATATCATTTATCTTTTAGCGATTTCATAATATTATGTCGTATCTTTACGATTTAAGACATGTTATTACTTCAACTTTACAATAGTAAATCACATTTCCTTTTCGCATGTAAAAAAATAATAATTTATTTGCTACATAAGTTCGGCGCGAGTAATCTGCTACTCCCTTCGTCCTAAATTGTTTGTCGTCAAGTTGAAAACATACATATTAAAAAAACTAGTGTTAAACCCATGCGATGCACGACTAACATTATAAAATATGTGAATCATTAGTCAAAACGGTATATGAAATGGGGAAACTTTTAGATTTTAGAAGAAACTTTTTTATCGTTATTAATGATACTTTATAAATTTTTAACGACTCAAAAATAAATAATAACAATATTTTTCTCCCACGATATATCAATAAAATGAGAAGGTTAAAAAAGATATGTATGTTATAAGTTGACATTTTTCTAGCTAAAAATAATTGCCTAGTCACTGTGACCTTCTCATTTTCCGTAGTTATAATATGCTAACCTTGAAACAATATGATAAACAATGTGTATGTTAATATTCTTGGAAAAAGTAAATTGTAATAATTACTATAACAATTTAAACGTTTTATTAAATAACTAATGCATATATATATGTACAAAATATAAATCATTCTACAACAATAAAATATATACCTACAGATTTGAAAAGTAATATAAAATTAATAGAAGTACACGTCAAATATATATTTACATTATATAGAAATGAGGAACTTGATTTGTCTATCCATAGAGCTTATATTCAGTTTACTAAATAATGGAAATTGAGTTCCCTTATTCTGTAGGATGATAATAAAAAATTTAAAATTAATAAAACTTTAATGAAAGATATAATTACATTAAAAGCAAGTTCTCATAACTTACTAAAAGTTAATTTATTTATCTTTTTTTTATATATATAAAAAGAGAGAGTTAGAGAAAGTTAGAGAAAAAAGAGTTAAAATTAAGATGAACAAATTAAAAGATTTTATAAATAAAATTAGAAGGAAAAAATAGATTAAAGGATGTCACGAGTTTGGATTATAATAAAATATTATAAGTGTTATCACATGACATATTATTTTAAATTAAAATGGTTATAATTTAATTTTATTAATTACCTTAATAAATAAAAATAATTATACTATAATTTTTAATTGAATATTATCTTATTTGAAATAAGGATATAGGAAAATCTATATCATCAATTTCTTTTATATGGTGATGACACATAGGATTTGTGTAATGTGACATGAGTAATTTTTTGATAAATAATTGAGGGTGTCATCCCTTAGTTATAAAGATAGAAAATAGATTCTATTAAATGCAGTTTTGACCTTAGTATAATGACAATTTTAACCCTCAATCATTAATTAAATTGTTTTCTTTGAAGTATGTGTAGTTCTAAAGTTAAGGGTAATATATGAAATATAAACATTAATACATATATACATATATTTATATATAATACGATGGACAATCAATACGATGGACAATCAATTTGAGGCGAACAGAGTATCTTTTGATATTTTTTTGAGTAAAAAGAATTTAAAAATAAAATAAAGTTATTATATACATGTGTGTATATATATAAGTAGACTGTGTCAGCCACCTTCACAAAAAACTCATCGGTATATCCAACTTCCAACGCATCCAGTCACCTCCGAAACAACCGGAAACAATCCACGATGACGACGACGATCAAAGACATCGACGATTTACCGAAAAACGAAGCGAACTACACGTCACTAACACCACTATGGTTCCTAAAACGAGCTGCGTTGATTCATCCCGACCGTCCATCTTTGATCCACGGTCCGCTTCGTTACACGTGGCAGCAAACCTATCACCGGTGCTGCCGTTTAGCTTCCGCTCTTTCCGATCACTCCGTCTCCTTCGGTTCAACTGTAACTCCTTTTTTTTCATCTCATTTCTTCATTTTTATTAAAAAATTTTATGAATCCAGTAAAATATTTATTTATTTATTATACATATATAAAACTATATATCTAATTATTAGAAGTTACTATAGATAGATTGTTGATCGGAATTGTGATAAAGTTATGATACGATGTTATGAATTCTGATTTTTGTGATTAATGATAAGTTTGACTTGAAAAAGTCAAAATTGGAGATAGGATGTAGGACTAGCTAATTAGGTTTTATGATATGATGTATTTTGACAATTTATTTTATTTTATTTTAACTCGTGTTGATAAATTAATTTTATTGACTTATGAATGATGTTGTTGAAAGGCATTATTTGATTAAGGTTAGAATTATAGGTGTTAAATGTGCAGTTTGAGGGTCAAATAATTGCAGCTTGATTCAATAATTAGTCTATTTGAATTGAACTCAGGTGTGGCAAGAGAATTATTTTGTTTTTACTGTATTACAATGATAATAAATTTTTGCTGCTATTACTTAAATACGAGTAGATGTTTAGATATGTTTTTTTGATAGTAAGTAATTAGAAAATTGGAGTAGCAGTCGATTTTTTTCATTGTTAACTTTTTCATGCCAAAATAGTAAGTTTAATTGCTGGTCCAAATCTGAGTATGTTGGCTTGTAAAACTGTTAAACTAGAATAAGGATTACGGTAGCCAAACACTATGAAAAGATCAGGATCAAGTCAAAATATGGTCTTTTTTCCGTATCGATTTGATTTAGTAAATCTACTAAATTTTATTATGTTAATTCACCTCTGAAACGTATAACATTTGAATCAGCTAAAATGTATAGTTTACCAAAATGTGAGTGTTTGAATAATACTGCTTGTAGCTTCACTGCACCATTCATTATTTTTAAAACTTATTGGTCTCCTGATTTCTATCTGTCAGTGAGATATTGTAAGCCTGCTGTTTAGCTAAAACAATTAGGTGCTAAAAAATAAACCTTAACTTTATTGTAAGACACAACATTTAGCTGACGTTTGGTTTGCAGTCAAGAATCACTATGAGTATGAACTTGAAAACATGGTGAAATGGAAATATGGAATGGAAATGTATTACTAAACCAACTCTTGGTGCATTGATTGATAAAAGTCCTTTGACCAACTATCAAAAACTTCTATGTATAAATCTTTAGGTATTTCTGTACTTTTTTTATAGCTGTAGCATTAGCATCTACTTGTGTTTTGATTGAACACGTAACATGGGCTGCACCCCTGTAAGCACTTCATTCTCCCTCCATTTTGGATAGAGTAGTGTATACTTTGACTCTTAAGGTCAACTGGATTACCTGTTAACTTCAAGATGGATGCACTTTCCTACAACTGATAAAAGAAAATTCATATATTGAGGCATGACATAGACCACCAAGTATAAAGTTTTGGTGATACATTAATGCATGACTCATATCAGCATTGAATCTGAAGGTAGTCCGTTTGACTCAAACGTCTAAGTCAAACTCAAAGTGCACCATTGGCTTACAATATTGTAGCTCACATCATACTTTAACTGGCAGGTAGCTGTGATTGCACCAAACACTCCAGCCATGTACGAAGCCCATTTTGGGGTCCCAATGAGTGGAGCAGTTATAAATGCAGTCAACATTCGTCTAAATGCTTCAACTATTGGTTTCCTTCTCGGACACTCATCATCTGCAGTCATAATAGTTGATCAAGAGTTTTTCAAACTGGCGGAAGAAGCTCTAAATATTCTAAAAGATAAAACCAAAAGCAACTTTAAATCTCCACTTTTAGTTGTTATTGGAGATCAAAGCAGTGAATGTGATCCAAAGAATCTCCAATATGCTTTATCAAAAGGGGCAGTTGAATACGAGAAGTTTCTAGAATCTGGTGATCCCGAGTTTGCATGGAAACCACCACAAGATGAGTGGCAGAGTATTGCTTTGGGTTATACTTCAGGTACAACATCAAGTCCTAAAGGGGTGGTGTTGCATCATCGAGGTGCTTATTTGATGGCTATGAGTAACGTTGTGGTGTGGGGTGTACCTGACGGAGCTGTATACCTGTGGACTTTGCCTATGTTTCATTGCAATGGTTGGTGTTTCACTTGGGCTCTTGCTGCTATTTGTGGGACCAACTTATGCCTCCGACAGGTACATTCTATATCTACGCATGTGTGTCAGTGTACATATGCAATACCTACAGGTGAAAAAATGGGTGGGTTAGGTTTATCTTGAACATTGTTTGACCAAAATTAAATAATATGAAAGATGTATTATTTCTATAAATACTACACTCTTCTCATCGAATTTATAAAAGGTTTAATGCATTACAAACACTTTGGGTTACACGTTTAACCAGTTTGACCCTTTCCTTTTTCAGCTGTTTAATTTAACTTTACCCGTTTAGCCCGTGAGAAACAAAGCATATGTTGAGTCGATCTTTTTATTTGGAGGATTTCAAGCACAAAATGACCTATTTAACCCTACAATCATCATAATCATTATAGAATTTGAGTACGCTTTGGTTGACTTCAATTCCTGTTTACTATTTGGAAAAGTTGGATATAACACAACCCAAACGGATCTGTTTTTGTGTTAACGAGTAGAAATCTTCATAGTTATATGATGTAACACCTGTTGAAATTTTCAACTTGTATGTTAAAAAATTGGTATCTCCCTAAATTTATGTTGATGCTTTCTTGTTATCTGCAGGTGACAGCTAAAGGTGTTTACTCAGCTATAGCCAATCTTGGCGCCACCCATTTTTGTGCTGCCCCAGTGGTTCTCAATACAATTGTAAATGCACCACCTAAAGACACCATTCTCCCACTCCCCCGCCTTGTCCATGTCATGACAGCCGGAGCAGCCCCACCCCCATCCGTCCTTTCCAAAATGTCCCAGAACGGATTCCGCGTGACCCACACCTACGGCCTCTCAGAAACTTACGGTCCATCAACTGTATGTGCGTGGAAGCCAGAATGGGACAACCTCCCTCCCGAAACACAAGCCAAACTCAACGCACGTCAAGGAGTCCCATACACCGCCCTTGAAGGACTCGATGTTGTCGACACCCAAACCATGAAACCGGTCCCCGCCAACGGGACCACAGTTGGTGAAATCGTGTTTCGTGGAAACATTGTCATGAAGGGATACTTAAAGAACCCGAAAGCTAACTCCGAAGCTTTTGCGAACGGGTGGTTTCACTCTGGTGATTTAGCTGTAAAGCACCCAGATGGTTATATTGAAATCAAAGACAGGTCAAAGGATATTATAATATCGGGTGGTGAGAATATTAGTAGTGTTGAGGTCGAGAATACTTTATATCAACACCCGCTAATTTCTGAAGCATCAGTGGTGGCAAGACCGGATGATAGATGGGGTGAAACACCATGTGCATTTGTTACATTAAAAGAAGGCGTTGAGAAATCGGATGAGAGTAAGATTGCAGATGATATAATGAAGTTTTGTCGTGCAAAAATGCCGGCTTATTGGGTCCCGAAATCAGTTGTGTTTGGTTTGTTACCAAAGACTGCTACTGGGAAAGTTCAGAAACACTTGTTGAGGGCTAAAGCTAAGGAAATGGGACCTATTAAAATGAGTAAGTTATAAGTGCATATTGTGATGGTGTATAGATAAAGTATAATCGGGAAATGAATAACAAGGGTTATGCTTGATGTTGTTAATTTTGAGGGCTTTTTAATTATTATAAACAAAACATTGCTATGAAATGTTATATGAATGTATTTAGTTTTCTGGGTTTATTATGTGATGTTATTATATATTGCATATGAAACTTGTGTGGTTAGAAAACATAATTACAAGACATTTTAAACTTCCATAAAATTAATCATGTAAATAATTGGTACTTGCAATGAACCAGGTAAATGGATGAGGTATTTTTCTCGAGAAATGATACATCCACATAAGTTTTACAAAATGAGTTGTACTAATCACAATAAGAGAGAGAATAATGAGAGTAATTCAAGAAAAACATGTGATTGGTTCACATGTGATTACACATCATTTTGTGAAATTGTGTTTGTAAAATTTACGTGATCCTAGTATTTCTCATGTTTTCGCCGTTCATGTTCCTCAAAGAAGGGGCAATTATTTTAAGATGTACGCGGCCTAATAAGTAGTAATTGGATCGACCAAAAATCTCGCTAATCAATCTTTGTGACAACAATTGCATTGAGTTGTGGTACGATACAACCCCACAATGCAATCAGAAATCGACTTGCTGAAATTTAAAATTTTAAAAGTTTAAAACACATATATGTCAAGTGTACAATCCTGTAAAGAACTACTTTCCTTCATGTCAACCCAGATTTAAGAGCAGGATTCATTTTACACAAAACTCAACAACACTATGTTTATTATTACCTTAAAAACAATATGCAACATAACCAAATAAAAAAGGGCTAAACTTTCAAATTATTTAGAAAAAAATGTACAAAAAACTGATCTTTAGAAGAAAAAAAAGAAACATAAACATACCCAGATTCGACAAGACTGTTTGCTTTTATACTATACTTAATTACTTACTGCCAACATCTCATCAAGAGCTTCATCAATCAAAGAACTTAGTAATCCCCTTTCAATATCAACTCCAAGTTCTAACGCTTCAAAGTCAAAATCGAGCCAGGTTTCATGTTGACCACGACTCATATTCTTGTCAACAAGCTCAACAACCATACAATCTTTCATCTGTTCCCAACCTGAAATCTTGTTACAAACTTCTTCAACTAACCGATCTTTTCTTCTAACTGCTGTTACCCCTTTTGGCCAAACTCTACATCTCGAGTCAACGCACTCACTCACACAATCAAACACAAGCTTACGCCTTAACTTATGCTCCTTTTTATTCTCAAAACCCGGCCTCTTAGCTTCGAGTTTATCAAACAAATGTGGGTTCACAATCTTGTTACTCCTGCTTAATGTGAAATCCTCAAACATTGACTCGATATCAATAAGTATGTCCTTCACATAACGTCTTTCTAACTCGGGGCCAGAATCTTGAACAACAAGTTTTTGATCTGTAGTCATTCTATATTTGTTTCCTTTTTCTTGAAAGATAGGAGTTACGCTGATTTCTGATCCTCGAGAAACAGAAGCCAAACTCATGGTCATTAACTCCCTTAATTTTTCGTCCAAAAAGTTACTCAAAGAATCACCTCCCATTACTAAATTCAAGTCGTTTTTTCCAGCCAAAAACATGTTCTTTTTCTCAGTCGAAGGTGACATCGGGGATGTGAATGTAAATGAAACAACATCTAATCCATTAGATTTAACTACCTTCTGTTGGCTTCTATCATTTTTATCAACAACCCGGTTCTTGGCAACCCTGTTCATCACATCTTCAGGTGGATTTCTCCTTCGAATAATGGTTTTGTTCATGGGAATCTTACTCAGCTTCTTCTCTGAAGCTGGAGATTTTGTAGCAGATTTTTCTCTATCAAGTAAGCTATTCTGTTTCTGGTTGTTCTGTTTGAGCACACTGTTTGTTAACGGTTTCTTGAGTGTGTTTTTTTGCCGATTTTTCTGATCGTACAAGCTCAAGCCTTCGCGTCTTTTAACATTAACCTTCGCCTGAACGGCTAACGAAACTGACTTCTTACCATCTTCCAACAACGGTTTACGTTCTAAACAACCATCCCAACTTTTGTTCATTGATTGTCCTTTCAGACTCCTAGCAGCATTCGACTGAACTGGCCTTCGAGAAGACAGTTTTCGAGGATATATTTTCGATGCTGCATCCATTACACGAGCAGGATTATCCGGCGATTTCGCGAATCCTGAGCTTTTGATTGGAGATAAAAGTTTGTGATGTGTAATTGAAATCGGTCTAGCAGATTTTGGAGGTAAAATATCAGTTTGAAATTTCTCGATAACTCTCTGGTTTGGTTTGGTTTGGTAGTGATATTTATGTTCGAATTCTGGTTGTTTTGTAATTGATCGAGGGTCGAGAAATCGGTTTGAATGTGTGGACAGATTTGAATTCGGGAGAGAATCCAATCCCATAAGCCTAGCAACCACACCAGGAGATTTACCATATTCATCCTCATCGATTAGTGATGATGCACAACTTCTATGAATCAAACTGCTTGCTGTATAATCTTCAATAACCTATACACGTAACAAGAGCATAAAAAGAGTTCGAGTCGAAACGGATGGTATCATTTTGGGTTGACCCGCATATCTTTATTCTTTTCATAAAGAAATTTTAGTTATGATCAGAAACCAATATAGTAATAAAATAGAAACTTTATGATAAACGGTTTAAGAGGTTGTATCATGTGTGTACTAAAAATAGACTTCGTGAGACTTTCAAGTCATGGTCAAGAAGTGATTTTCAGCTTCAAAACAAAACGAATTGCTGTAAATTATGCATCCCAAGTTGGATGAAGTAGTAGACGATGATTCATACCGGTTGATACTGAATTATTGGCATTTTGATATTGCTACTTTTTCTCTGCTTCGCTTGTTCTGTAAGATTTAGACAGAAGGTTAAAAACAGTAGGTCAAAGTTGACTATTGTAAAAGTGCACCAAAAATGCTACTCTTTGAGTATAAGAGTACCTGATAATTCGGGAGTTCTGGGAAGCAACTTGTTACGTGATTTTGCATTCCAGTCAAGTAAATGGAGAAAACCGCGACCCTTTTCACCTCTGGAATCTTGTTTCTCAACTATCATATTTGTATCAGTTGGGAGCTCAGTTTTGAAAATTTTATCCAGAAACCATGTAACATCTTCAAAGTGCAAAGCATGCAAAATGTTCAGATATATGGACGGAAAATAAAATAACAAAGGCCCTAAAACTTATGCCTTAATTCTTCTCTGTTGCTTAGGAAGGCATCAAAAATATTGAATCTCTTCAAATAACAATACAATTGACTTATCCACCAACCAAACATTTTGGGATTGCTTGCAATGTATCTATGTGATACACTGTTACTCTCCTTTCTTAAGTCCACTTTTGACTTTTCAGAGTCAAACGAGAACATATTAGTTTTTGACTCTATATTCAAAAGAATTGCATTTGGGCATGAACAAGTTTTTATATTTTTTACATTTAGAGGCTTAGAGCTTGATTTTTAGTTTTTAGCACCAAGAACTGAACCTGGCAAGAATCAAATGAAGCGCTGAGAACTTGTATTCAAGGGGCGCTTTGGATCAATTAAGAAAATGCTTGTGTAGACAGTAGTGCTTTTCCAAATAAGCACCGTCTCACCAGCTCCATAAGAAAGTGAGAGGAAATCTCTTTTTCGTAAAATAAGCTAAAAACACAGCAGTTATACAAGCTTTCAACATGCATTTTGACTTTCGAAATGATCAACAAGTTATAAGCACTAAAAATATGCAATCCCAAACACCCTATTCATCACCTTAAATTAGTAAACTACAGAAAAAAACTTGAATGACATAGTGTAACACCATCAGTCTTTACTCTACTAAAAACATCAAAGATCTCAACTCCAACTAGATTATGAGCTACACAAAGAAGCTTCACCCTCATTTTATTCCTTAAACTTCCAAAGAGACTCAATTTTCTGATATCAGCTCATAATCACATAGCATAATTCAGTAAAAACCAAATTATAACCAAAATCCCATATGTATTAACTAATAAATCAAGAAGAAGAAACTTATAAGTTACAGCTTAGCAACAATACTCTAAATTTAAACCCTAGGTATCCCAATTAGTACTGGTGATAAAACAAAAAACAAAAAAATTAGAGTAACAGTTTACACCATTGACTTTCACAAAAAGCAGTCAACTTTCTACTTAAACTTACAAACCCAGATCAAAACATGAATACAAATCATAACCCACATGATATATTCAAGAATTCATCAGAATAAATAAACCCAAATCAAGTAAAAAACTTACATTGACATGTAGGAAAAAAATCAAGATCTGCAAATGAGTTTATCAGTCTGTTCACAGTCTTCTATGCCACAACTTAACTGTAATAATAAACTAAAACATTTAGATACAAAAAACACAAAGAATTGAAGTGCAGAGATTTTGAGAAGAATTTTTAGAACATTATTGGTCACATTCTCCAATAATATATTATCAAAAGCATTAAATGGCTCATGGGGTCATGAAATTGGTTGGATTATTTGAGATATTGTTTTTCTCTCTCTTTTTGTTTAATTTTTATTTGACTTTTAGGGAACAAAAGTTATTTGCATATCAAGGAAAAGGTTAAAAAATTGTGTAAAGTGTTTTTTCATATTAAATTTACTGATAAATTAATTAAATTATTATTAATATTAATATTTGTAATAATATTATTATTATGATTATTATGATAGTGTTGTTGAAATGGAGGGGGGGAAATTTAAAGGAGTAGTGGTTAGTGGCTGGGTCACTCAGGAGGACTTTTTGATCATTGTATTTTGCACTTTTTGTTATTATTGGTTTTATAATATTTCTATTTATAATCTAGATTAATGAGTGAATTTTAAAAAATATTCTTAAATTAGAGAGAAAAATAATTCTATTACAATATAATTTTTATAAAAAGGGTAATGAGCCACAATTAATTTTGATAAATCCATTATAACTGTGTATTAAGTACTTGTATGATATACACAAGTGATGCACAATTATGATGGATTAATCAAAATCCACGGTGAAAATATCAGTAGTCCTTTTCACTTTATTTTCAACAATCTTAATTTTAACATCTCTATATTTTTGTATACTTTATTATAATTTTCATTAGCTCACATATTGACTTTATTCAGTTTACATATATTAGAACACTAGGTTAAGATCCGCAAAATTCGCGGAATCATCCATGAAAAATATTTTAATACTTGTATCCATTGTCGTATGATTGTTATTATTATTTTGAGTTTTCTGTTGAACCTTACGGTGGCATTGATATAAATACACTAAAACACGTCGTAACCCAACCTGTTGGCATTCATAATCCAAGAAGCGTAAGTTAAAATTTGATAAAAGAAGTAAAAAAGGCGGTCGTATACGAATTTAAATCATTGGGCGATGGAGTGAAGTCATGAATTTTTTGGAATTGAAAATAATTAATTGAGGTTTATTTCAGAAAAAATAAAATAAAGAAGATTATATGAATATTTAAATTATGAATGAAATAATAAAATAATTATTTAATTAAAATTTTCTTATAATATTTGAAAGATTGTCTACAATTAAAAGAAAAAAGGAGGATTTATAGTGTAAATATTGAAGGGTGTATATTGTAAATATAGAAGGGCATATTAGTCTTTTAATCACTTAAAAATAGGATTAATGATGTCACTAAATAAATTAATGGTTAGATCTTAATCTTTGATTTTCATCTAATGATTATTATTCTTTCAAGATTTTTCTTTTAATATATAATAAGATAGATAGATAGATAGATGGCATATGACTATTAATATTACCGGTTTACTAATTTCTTACTATAACTTACCGGTTTACTAATTTCTTACTATAACTTATATACTTAGACTTAGTCTATCATGTTTTAGTGCTAGATTAAGTTTCATATGGATTTTTCACATCATTGTAATTGTAACGCTTATCATTTGATTTCTAAAATTTGTCGGAAGCATCTCTTTTAGTCATATACTATACGACGTATAAAATATGCTAGTGTATTCTTACACATGTATGCATTGATATTATTTTTACTTATCAAAAAAGGTAACATATGTGTGAATACGATTTCCCCTACATAAAGAAAATCTCTAAATTGTTTTGATGGTTATTATTTTATTATTCTTCCTTTAATATATCTAGCTAATGAAATATATAATTACTAAAGTTGGTTGATTATTGTAATCAAATTGTATTATATTATAGGTTAAGTATATAAATTAGTAATTGACAATTGACAAAATATATATGTAACGACAAAGTAAAATTGTAAACACATTTACTAATAATGAAAACGACACCCAAGGAAAAATATGAAAGAAACAAAATACCACAAGTACTTTAAACGTGCACCACAAAAAGCACTACAAACAAATTTGTGATGTATCAAAAATTATCCCTGTTTATTAACTGTCTGCCTCTTTTTTGTTTTGGAGGTCAATTCATGCATTAAAAATATTTATTGCGTCAATTACCTTTCTTGTGAATTACTCCGAGTATATATGAATTTGAGTAATAGCATATAATAATGAGAATAACTATATCGATATTAAAATTTATTAATGATTAATGATAGTATAAAAGTGAATGCGCGCAAAGGATTTAATTATGGATGAAGATTTATATACCATCAAATTTTAGTCATACATCATTAAATGTGTTTTACAATATTATAGTATACAACTCTGTAAAGCATATTTTGTACTGTATGATCAATATGTAGTGATGTACGGGTCACGAGTCTTTTATTATTGATCGGTGTGAATTTCATTTAAATAATGTTAATCCTTTCATAAAAGTTTCATGAATTATATAATAAAAGGGGAAAACATACGTAATGTTAACATTACCTAAGTTAGGTAATGTTAAGGCTAAAAGGGAAGATTATTTACAGTTTGATCACTAACTTTCTCAAATGTACATAAATGATCCCTCATTCTCACTAACATTACGTAAGTTTGCGTAATGTTAACATTACGGATCATTTTCCCATAATAAAATCTTTAATATATATATATATATATATATATATATATATAATAATAATAATAATAATAATAATAATAATAATAAAATATAAAATGTGATATGAAATATGAACCTCAAGTCCTCAACTCCACTTACGAAACAAAAGTGTTGAATCATTAAATTCCATATGCGTCACTGATATAGCTGTTTATGACTTTATCATTGACAGACGTTGTGATAACTCAAGTTGATATGAGTTGAATTTTTTATGAACATTGTAAAAAATGTTGATATGAGTTGAATTTGTTCACATTTAAAAATTGAACATTTCGTACACTATTATAAGTATGAACAACTTAATAAATAAGTTCATATTTTTTAAAAGTGTGAAGGCTACAGCGTGAAGAATAAACATTTTTATTATAGTGTAATCAGAGAAAATGTACATTTTTACTCCAAGGGGACAATAAGAATCGTTTGCTAACCATTTTTAGCATCAACCAGTTAGAAAGCAACACCTACCTGGTTATAGAATTCACCAACAATTTCGAAAGCAACATTCGGTTAATGTCCATTGAAGTTACACACACACACATTGTAGCTTTGAAGGTACTGAATGTATCATCATTTGGTGTGATTTAGTATATATTCTAGTATACAATTGAGTGATTGAAAATTAGATAGTCAATTGCATTGTTTGTTCAAGTATTGAGTATCGGTGAGCTTCAAGTAACTTTTAGTTTAAAGGTTAACTTCTAAGGATATATCTATGCACATATTACCTCATTACGAATGCTCTCTATGGAACGCTACTACCATAGTTAAACATGTCTTCTGGCAAGATGCATCACTCAAGCGCCTCTACTGAGCACTTATGTATTCGCTCATGACCCACGATAGCATCATAAACCAACTAAGACCAAGTCTATACACCATGACCCACGATAGGCTAACTGATAGTTAATTACGTTCATCATGAGCCGGTTACAACTCCTACATTTCCGGAGGAGTTATTACAAATTAAAGGCAAGAAGACGGACAATCCATAAGTGAGCAACACCTCTTTCTTCCACACGCAAATTACCAAAAAAACTATTACCCCTTCAATTCTTACCACCCTCAGTCGGAATCACTATATCAATTAAGTGTTATTCACGTCAATCGGAGTGTAACGAGTTAGTCTTATTTTCACTTTTGCATCATCAATGCTTGATCAACTTGGATTTCTACTTGGCTAAATCTATTTCGTAAGTAAGCAACTGTTGGTTCCTTTTGTTACACAATGGAGTACAATATAATAATATAGAAACAAATGAGAAAATAACTTGGTGTTCATTTACTTGCTTTGAATATTTGCGTTCTCTGATCTAATCATAAACTATTTAGATCAATTTATCGTTTCAATCAAATTTACAATATTTATAGAAAAAAGTTGCAAACATTCAGATCCATTGTTCGTCAATTAATTAATTTAAAATCGTTAAAAAAGTTGAGTTAGACATATTGACAAAGGAAACAAATAAAATTAGTAGGTTATATGTTAACAAACACTTAAGATGATAGGGTGTTCAGAAAGCTAGTAAACAAAAACAAAAAACCAAACCCGGCCTAAACCAATGTTATATGGTTCGGTTCTTGGTTCTCCATTTGATGGTTTTTCGAGTTTCGGGTCGATCCGGTTCAAAATTGACGATAACTGAAAGTGGTGTACGAATGATTTGGGAAGCTGTTTACCCATGGTGAGATGAGATCATTTAGAATACAAGAATTATTGAAAGAATGGAAATACCAATGATATTGTGTCATGTGTACAAAGAGAATGTTCCACATGTACAAAACTCATTTACCCCCAAACTTATATATCTCACAAATGACAAATCAAAAAATTATGAAAATTGCACCATTAGATTCAGCATTATATCCTCTTCGATTTTCCTTCCCTCAAGGCATACTTTCGACGAGCTTTTTTTCTTCATTTTTTGGTGAATTTCATATTTTACTAACACATGTGTTAAAGTGTTGCGTTTAGGGTTTAGGGTTTGGAATTTAGGGGTTAGGGTTCAGGGTTTGAGGTTTGGGGTTTCTCCTCAAAACCGGTACTGTGAAGTGTGTGGGTTCCTGAGTGTATGAAGAGAGATCCATGGGTGAAATTTATCCAATGTCAGTTGGGATTGCAATGTCATCTTCCATCCTCCAAGTAACGAGAGTCGTTGGCAACCAGCTCCACTGATGAGCAAGTGCCCGATGGCAAGCTAGAGCAATGGTGTCATCGGATGTGGAAGGATGGTGATATGGTCTAGCTCTGCGCGAGCTATTGGTGCGCCTAGCCACGAGTGATTCCGTGTGGTTGTGACGAGAGCGAGAGGAAGAGTGTGGTGTTCGTGTAGTTTGTCTAGATGATGAGTCAGTCATTTCTGTGGCAAAAATGTTGAGTATCGTGAGGCCTATATATATATAATCACATAATAATATAATATAGCCTAGGGTATCTAGCACAAACAAGTAATGGTCTCGTTTCTCTAGTGGTCAAAGTTAACTAGTGTATCCCTATTTGACATAACCTATTCAGTTCTCACATCATCTTTATTTAATTGTACATAGTTGATCAGGCTATGTTAAATTAAACTCGTATGATGAAATCCCTGAAGGCCTGAACCAGTCATACCTAATAAGGAATTAATGCCTAACGATCATAGTCTAGGCCCACTAAATTCAACCTAGTTCGCTATAACCTTAGGCTCTGATACCAATCTGTAACGCCCCCAAATTCACTGTTTAGCGGAAGCAAGCTTTGGGATGCTACTAATCAAGTATCAACAGCACAAGTATATAGCAAATGATCTCTAAATGAGACGTTTGAAAATAGTTACATTTCCATATATAAATATGTTTGAAAACATAGTGTTTTCGGTTACAAAAATGTAGTTCCCTAGAGTCCACGCGTGTAGCGGGAGATTCTATTACATAATCATAATATACAAAAGATAATGCTAAGAATCTTCGTTAAATGCAATGTGGAAATCATGCGACTCTAGCTAGTCTCCTGGGGTAATCCTACTCCGTCTGTGTACCTAAGATATAAAGCTAAAAAGCGTCAACCAAAAAGGTTGGTGAATCTTACAGGTTTAATAGTAAATAATCGTTATGATCCACAAGTATGTACTAGTGTTGCTATCAAGCAAAGTAAGTAAATCAGTAAGTCAGCACAGTTGTCATGAGCTCATAAGTTGAAGCTTAAAAAGTGTGTAAGTATGAATCAAACAAGAATCATACAATGTACCCCCGTGAGTGCTATCCCGACACTCATATGTAACAAATACTAATATGCATGTTTCTACGGTGAAATCCGTGGTAGCGCTACTACCCCAGCCAGGGATTGTCAGTCCCAAATGGCAAATGGATCCATTTACTAGTAATCACGCTTAAGTCCATAGCTAACAACTTATGATAGGAGGCTTTCAGTGGATAAGAAAAGTACTCATGCAATGTGTGTGAAAAGTAGTACAAGTAGTTCAGTACTTGTGTTCATGCGTAAAATACAACAAAGTATCTCACCCCAATAGTAAAAACAGTAAAAAGTGGGGCTGTAAGACTCACCTGAGTCTAGCAAGTATGTATGTAAAATCAACCAAGTATAGCGGATGTAAGTCCCTAGGCGTGTCGGATGTAAGTCCGTATATCGGTTCTCTGAACCCTGCAGCCTTCTGGCGTCCGAAACGCACAAGGTTGTAAGTAAATAAGTAAATAAGTTGGTGTCTTGAAAGATCACCCATGCTAGTTGTCCGCTCAACTAAGAAATGTCCAAGTGTTTATCTAATATTTCATTTGTAGTTTGAAAACAGGTATGGCCCGTTGGTGACGGTTTGTAATAATAATTCACAAGTGTTATTATTATATGTATCTTTGTATTCGGTTTCATTACTTTCGAGTGTTCGACAATTAGTGTGAAAAGTATTTACAAGTTCCTGATTAACAGGGGTCCGGGAGCAGCGCCCCCGGTAGCGAGGTCCAAGAGGTGGCAACCCCTGGTGGGGTCCAAGAGGTGACAACCCCTGGTGGGGTCCAAGGGGCATCTGAAATTTAAAATCGGGAAAATTTTTATTTCTATTACATTGCTTTGATAAAAACGCACCTGAAATTTAAAATCGGGAAAATTAACCAAGGTTGGCTGCGGACTGAAATTATGGGGCGAACTGATTTCTCGATGTGAACTGAGATTGGGCTCGTAAGACAAAGTAGGCTGCGAAATGAGTTGGGTTCGCAGGACAAAGTTCGGATCGCAAGTCAACTCACAAGTAAACTCGCAAGTCAACTCACAAGTCAAATCGCAAGTCAACTCGCAAGTCGGCTCAGTTCGCAGTTTTGGCTTCGCGAGTCGAAGTTTCGGTTCACTTCGCATGATGAACTGTGAACCGGATCTCAGTTCGCAGGACGAACTGATCGTATACTTAACTTCAAAAACGCATTTTCAAGTCGGTTTGGACACAATTTCGTTGAGTAATCGTTCTAGCATGTAAATAGAAGCTTTATAAGTATTTTAAAAGGGTTAAGGATTTCTTACCAAGAAAATGAAAATGGAGAAGATGAAGATGATGATCTTGATGCTTCTTGCTCCTTTGTTGATGGTGATGACCGATTATGATGATGAAGTTCTTGTTATTTCAGTTTTTAGAGAGAGAGATATGGAGATGTGGTAGATAGAGAGATGAGAGAAAATGTAGATATGTGTGTGTAAAAATGAAGAAGAAAGATGAAATAAAAAGGGTAGATGGGTCATGGGTTGGTAGGTTAGGTCCGCGGGCAGGGTCGACCCATTCGGGTCTCGGCTCGCGGTTTCTTGTTTTCTAATTTCGTGTTACGAATTGTAGTCGGTTAAAACGTAGTCATTAAAGTATATTCGAACTATTTTTAACCGTAGTATTATATCAAAATACTCTATTTTGAGTTACAAAATTATAAAAATATAATTTGGTTATTCTTCGCTTGTTGGGGTGCATTTCGCACGATTTCATAGCGTAGAATATATTTTTAAACAATACGAAATTCGTGTAATATATTATCATAATATATTATAGTAGATAATGTTTGTTTGGAAAATTCCACATTTATAAATTTTATCACCAACGTCCATATTGAATAAAGTCGAACCTCATCCGGTTCATAAGTGTACGATTTAAACAAATCGTGTACGCGTGTATGTAATTACACAAAATGTCACATATATTTAGTTTAATACAAAACTAAATACACGTAATTACAAGTAGTTTAAGCACTAATTAAAGTCTTAAATTGACGGGTGTTACAAGAAGCGCGAGTGAAATTAGAAGCAAACCATAAGGATGATTTATGTAATTTTCTCAAAAACTAGTTATTGGGAATGCTCTTAAGATGATAGGTATTCAAAAATATTGTAGGACAAAAAAAAATCGAGGACCAACCCCGAACTGCACCAAATTTGAGGACAAACCAAGAAGGCTATATGGTTCGGTCCTTGTTTATGATAATTTTGCAGGTTTTGGATTGATTCAGTAAAACCTGATAAAAAATGAAAGTGGACCAACCCGAATACATCATGTACTAAAGATTTGGGAAGTGTAACACCCCGCAATTTCGATATAATTTTAAACGTTAATTGCACGCACTTTTAGGCTAATTCCCTAACTTAGAGTGAATTCACAACACATTTTAGAGATAAGTCAGCAAAGCCCAACTAGATAATACGCGTAGTATTAGTTATTCATAACTAGTTGTAATTATGTACAGAGAAATATAAACAGCACGACAAAAATATACGACTGTTGGTGAATAAAATTAATTAATAATATGAAATTATTAGTTAACATTAACATATATTAAATATTATTTTGATAATATTTAACAAGTATTTCGTAAACTGAAACAAACTCGAGATATTTCTGTAACTAACAAAGTTATAATTTTACAACTGAGTTAAATTACTTTTGTAAAAATATCTCAACTAAAATATATCCTAAAATGTATTTAAAATTTACCAATTAAAAACAAATTAATATTTAACGATCGGGTAAACGAACACGGATAAAATACCACAACTTGGGACGAAAAATCCCCTCCCCTTTGGTTGACCAAAACCGGCCCACACCCCCACCATCAACCTCATCCTTTCATTTCCACTCTCTCTACCTCTCAATTCCCTCTCTAAAATCACCACCACAAATCATCACAAAACTACCACAAAAATGTGACAATCCTCCATTTAGGGTATTAATCTTTACCTTACTTCATGCATTACCTAGAGTAATTCCCTGATTTGTGAATTTAAAACAATTTCTATATGTTAAGTTTGTGAAACTTACGATGTGATACGTGATATATTAAATTCGTAGTTATATGTATATATAATTACGTATGAAATAAATGTACTAAACTCGACAAATTAAATACAATAAAGTTGGTGATACAAAATAATTAATAATTCGAAAATTATTAATTACAAATATTAGTAACTTATATTATTGAAATAATATAAGATATTATATGTTTTATATTAAACATGACGAGCACGTCATACACGAACAGAAACAATTATACCTAAAGGTCGAAAATAATAAAAGTATTTATTTTCCCGTTCCTGTTTTAGTATTTGGAACATTACCTTAAAATATAAATTCCAAATTCAACCGAAATCTGGCACACAAATAAACTGTATAGTCCCACTACGGTGAATAATTTTATTAAAAGTTTTAAATAAAATTATTTCATTTTTGTAGTTATCAATTACAAAGTTTAAAATAAAATTTAAACAAACGAATAATTGAGTGGGACACGGGGTACAAATAATTGGACCCGTACACGGAATTAACGGGCTAAAAACTCACACCATGCACACCATTGAAAATATATGTCGACTCCACCTTACACCCCCATACCTCTCCTTTGAAATTTACAAACCAAAAACCCTTCACCCACACTCTTTCACTTGATCACCAATAATTCAATCTGGGTTTTGTGTGTGTCGAGCAAGAACAAAGAGCAGAGACAAGGTCATCTCCATTTCATCATCTTCATCCTTACATTCAAAACCATCAAACTTCCATACACAAACTACAAACAAAATAGTATCTTAACCATTATCATCATCTCGGTCATCGTCATCATCAACATCAGATTCATCATCATCATAGTCATCTTCATCTATAATCTTTGTAAGGTTCAAAAATATATATATATATATTCATACTTTGATCATATAAATTTTGTATGTATAAAGTTAGTATGTATGTAAAAATGTTGTAGTAGGAATGGTATGATATATTATGATGATGTAGTAGTGTACACAAACTGAGATCAAACACCCGAATATATACATATATGCATTTACAGACCAAGAACAGGGGACGAACACTAGCTAGGAACCAAACCGATCGGTTGGTTTTAACCAGCCGATCGGCTGGAACCAATGAGCCGATCGGCTCATCCCCTTTAGCCGATCGGCTAAGGGATGTTTGAGCCGAACGGTTTGTTAAAACTTCACCCGATCGGCTAGACAGTCTGAGTCCTGACTTTTTCGATGCGTTTAAATAATACACGGTCGATACATATATTTTGTCGTACAAATATATTAACGCGTACGAAATACAAATACTAAAAAGTTATAAAAGTTATAAAACTTTAGGATACAAAGTTTGGGACAAAGTTGTACACGATCGCGGGACATTATTTTGACACGGACAATTAATAACATAACTTTTTGGGTCAAACGGACCAAATCTAAATTGGGTCAAAAATGGTATTTTGTTAACAGGCCAAAATGATTCATTAAACGTATTCGGGCTAAACTATTTGGGCCACACATATTTGGGCCAAACTACTAGACTTCGATAATGGGCCAACCCAATTGGGCCGAGCCCAACGGGCTACGAGATTTCAAATGCAAACTTAAACAGGATTATATACGCGACGAGTTAAATGGGACAAATGGATTACATATAGTGGACGACTATAAGCGATATATGGTTACATAAATGGATTAAGACAATCATATTAGAACAAAGTTATTTTTATAACTACTATAATTATGTTTTTAAAATATAAACAACAACGATAAACAATATATATATACATATACGTGACATTTACAAATGAATAATATATATATATATATATATATATATATATATATATATATATATCACGGCAACGACAATTAATATATATAAGAATATATATATATTCAACTAATAAGTATACGTAAATATATACTTATGCGACGATCGTATCAACGCAAATATCACCAACAACTAAAATGTTATAAACATTTCAACTTAACGATTAGTCCATATACTTATGCAAAGTATATTTAATTGTGTTTAGGTATTTGAGAGGCACGTTCGGACTACAGTATTACTAGCTGTACTGGCTAAAGACTTGCTACACGTGAGTTCACAACCCCTATCTTTTACTTGTTCTAAATGCTTTTAAAACTAGGGTGGAAAACATAGAACTATGTGCTATTACATGCTACTTGTTTATATAATTGCTTGACATGCTTTTATATCGAATTGATTTGTATAAATGTTTATTGCTTTATAAATCAACTGTTAACTATATGAAACGTTTTCACAACTTTTTGGGAATAAGACAACGAATCTTGGTACGATCCTAGGTTTACATGAGGTAGTTGTAGTGCACATGAGTCCCAGTGCTTGCAACCTATAACCATTAGCTAGGTGACTCTAGCCACTGAGTATACAAATAGTACTATCGATTTGACAACCCTCACACTGATATAACTCGTTGGTCATTCCAACCACACGACGGCAGTCGTAACGAGGAGTGTATACTTACCATGTTACTGAGGCAACAACATCAACTAGTCGTTGTTTGGTTATAGTACTAGAAGTCGTTACTTTAACTTTAAAGGTGTCGCTCACCTTAGAGGGATCATAGTCTATATTTCCCACATAACAAAACAACTAAACTACAACTTGATTTGGGAAGGGTATTCCCTGCGATAACTAATAGGACAGGTGTTCCTACGCATGATTTCTTTTTAGGAAACGTTTACCTTTATTGGATAAACTTGGTTTTCCGACAAAACAACTTTTATAGTAAATGTTTACTTGATTGTTAAACTTGAGTTTCCTGCAACTATTATTAGGAAATGTTTATGATTAAACTTGTGTTTCCTAACACATCGACTGAATTGTAGTAAGAATGACATTTTTACAGTAAAATAGGAAATGTTTTCTTTAATAAGAATACTTGTGTTTCCTGCTACACACATAAACATTATGTTTGTGTACATGAATGATTTATACAAAACTTGGTTTAACTACACTTATACTAAACCTGTGAATTCACTCAACATTCAATGTTGACGGTTTACTATGTTTTTCAGGGAATTAGGACTTAGGTACTTCTGCATGCATAAAGGACGTAGGCAACCCATATTATTTATGATGCCACTTTTGGGACACTTGGATTTCCTTTGTATTACCAATTCCATTGGTTATACTTACGAAATCCCTCTTTTATAAACTCATGTTTTGTAAACTTATGTTGTTCTACAATACCACTACTTGTACGACTTTATAAGTCGTACCCTTTTGTAATAACGTTTAAACTTATGGCATCTTAAATTAATATGTTCTGTATGATCATATGCTCTGATACAATGAATGCACTATTGTAACGTCAGCACCCCCGCTGTTAAAACGCCTATTAAAATGCTTCCGCTAATAAACAAATGCTTCTGCTAATTAACTAAAGCTTCCGCTAAACCATTAATAAACACGATTACTGATTTTGGGGGTGTGACAAAAAACGAATTGAATCGTCTAGCTCCTTTGGAATAAAACGATCAGGGGACCACGAGCTACACTCCCACCTTTTCGGATTTTAAAACCGACACGCGTAAGTTTTCGACATTTTATGAAAACTCTTAAATTCTGACATTTGCTTTGATATTTCGTCTTTGTAATATTTAATACCTCATGTTTTTGTGTTTTTATCAACTGATTATGTCCAAAGATTGACTTGAAATGTGTTTAAAAACCAAACTCGCACTAACAGCTGCGTCTGCGAACTGAGATGCGTCTCAACTCGCAGATCGTGCTGCGAACCGAGATTCACCTACCAAAACTGGACCTGCGAACTGAACCTGCGAACTGGCCTACGAACTGAACCTGCGCACTGACCTGCAAACCGAACTGACTGCGAGTCAAGACCTGCGAGTCGAGATTTGCGAACCGAACTTTGTCCTGCGAACCCAACTCAGTTCGCAACCCACTTTGCCCCGCGAATCCAAACTCAATTCGCATCGCGAACTTAGTTCGCACAGCAATTCCAGTCCGCAGCCAAACTTAATTGATTTTTCCGAATTTATATTTCAGATGCGATTTTTAATACAGCAATGTAGTAGAAATAAAATTTTTCCAAGCTGACTTGGCAGCTCAACCCCAACCAGGGGCTCTGCCCCTTGGACCTCGCTACCAGGGGCGTTGCCCCCAGACCCCCGTACACAATTTCATACTTTATGAAACACGATGAAACGAATGTAAAAATGTTTTCGGAGATTACTATTACAAACAGTTACCAACAAGTCGTATACATTTTCACAGCTACGAAATACAAATACAAACATACATATTTCACAAACGCTTTGAACATAACTTGGTTGTACGAACACTAGCATGGATGGTCGACTTAGACATCCACATACTTATTAAATCTCATACGTTTAGGACGTTAGGAGGTTTCGGACTAGACTCGGGCTTTAGGCTTTGCTAGCACTCGAACATAATTAACTCAACAGGTGAGTTCACAACCCCTACTTTTACTGTTTTAACTGCTTTTGGACAGGGGTGGAAAACATAGTCAACGTTTTTGCTATGTGAGCAAACTTTTATATAACTGTTGTGATATACATTGTGTTAAACTATTTGTGACTGCGGTCAAACGATTATAACTGTTATTCATGAAGTGGTATTTCATACGAAAACTAAACTGAAAACATGCTGGAGAATGATCAGCTACACACTTTTATTACAAGCTTTTATGAAACAATATTTTCATAAATACATAGAAAGTCCCTACGTCTTGGGCACGCACAGAAAGTCCCTACGTCTTGGGCAAGATGCTATCCTACGTCTTGGATAAAGGCTCTACTTCTTGAGCAGATGGATCCTACGTCTTAAATGCCAGTCCTACTTCTTAGACACAACTTATACAAGTCCCTACGTCTTGGGCACATACATAGAAGTCCCTACTTCTTGGGATGTTACTGATGGGTCCTACTTCTTGGACAAACGATTTAGTAACTACTTCTTGGGCACACTTGGAAAGTCCCTACGTCTTGGGCAAAAATTTTAAACACTACTTCTTTGATAAACAATGTAAATCCCTACTTCTTGGGTAAACTAACAGGACACTGCTTTCCTACGAAACTTAAACTGCATTCTTTGGATAACATTCCACAAAACCTTACTTGAACGTGATGACTATAACTATTTGGTGAAACATTTCAAACTACCAACTATTATTGTAAACATAAAACCTGTTAATTCACTCAACCTCGTTGTTGACTTTTTACTATGTTTTTCAGGGAATTAGTTGCGCACGTAAGAACCGCCTACACATACGGAACTAGGGCGACCCGCGAAGCTTTAGGATGCCAACTTTTGAAACTTTTGGATTTCTTTTGTATAACTAAAGTGATTTTAGTCATATTTACGAAATCTACTTTTGTAAACTTAATAACTTTTACATTTGTATGATTTAACGAATCGTAAACTTTGTAACTATTACATTTGACATCTTAATATATTATGTTCTGTTATAATCATAAGCTCTGATACGTATGCATGTACTGTGTATTGTGGCACTCCCCATACTTAACTAAATGCTTCCGCTAAACTCAATCAACGAATTTTAAGGGTGTTACAGGAAGCCATTTATCTATGATATCATAAGTTTCAATTATCATTTGAATACTTTTTTTAAAATAGTAAAGCATACTTAAAGTTAAACTTTTAAAAAATATATATATATTTGGGCAAATGGCCCGAAAAGGTAACTTAGTTGTAAAAATTTGATAATAAAGGGATTATGAAATTTTTTGATACCCAAAAAGGATTTACATTTCAAAACTATCCCATCAAAAAAAAATCATTTAAGGGTAAAAATTACCGTTTTATTTTAAAAACGTGTCATTGAAGGATTTAGTATATTGAAATCATGCCATAAAAGGATTAAAGTTTTTGAAATCGTGTGGTGAAAGGATTTAACACTGAAAATAAAATTCGGGTTTAAACTCAAAAATTAGATTTAGTGTTTATATCGTTGTTTTCTAGGTTAACAATGTCACATAATAATTGAATATTTGAGATTTAAGCTCTACATGATCTAAAATCAATCAAAAACTGAATGAGAAAAAATGTGAAAATAAATACACCTTTAATTGAACTTTTTTGACAACTTAAATCCTTTTATGACACAATTTTAAAATGTGGGTCATTTTTGGGCATCGACAAAAGTCAAATTCCCTTTATTGTCAAATTTTGACAACATTATTACCTTTTTGGGCTATTTACCCTTTTTTTGTTATCATTTAGATTGCATTCTTTAGAATCACAACCATGTGAACTTATGTTGGGCTTTTTAAAAAACATAATAATTTCTTTACGGAACGTTGACTATTAAAAGTAAATCTGTTATTTTGTGAATAAAAATTACCCTCTAGGTTACTCCATTTTTAATATAAGTGGCAAAATGAATGTGTCAGGTCGTGTTGGGTCACAGGTCTAGATGGGTTTGGGTCTAAATGGGTCTGGGTCTAGATGAGTCATTTAGAAGGATGGTCTAAACGTATCCGGATCAAATTGGTCTTGGGTCGGGTCAACCCATCAGATTTGCACCAAACTTTTCTTTATTTGCGTGAAAAATGAAAAAAAAAATGAAATGAGGTGAAAAAAAAATTACTCACTAAACTCATCTAGAATCGTTGGTTAATTGTTACACAATTGGAGGTTATATTGAAAAAACTCATTTAGACCCATCCGAAAAGTGGGAGGTGACCCAACAAACTCATCCCCTCTTAAATATTAATCAAATTGACTCATAATTAATCAATGAGTCTAAAATTATCACATCTCTTTAAGAATCACAACTATTGAAAGGTAATTCTTTGGGTCAGTTAATTTGACCAAATTGACAGACAGTATAATCAGTCTAAACCGAATTGTTGTAATATGGTAAGTTATGGGTTTCAGATTTAGTATATCATCTATCTTGAATCTATTCAATTCGAGGATTCAGTCCAAGCATAGACTATGAACATTCTTATAAGATATGTACTAAACTACTCATAGTCATTTTCTTACAAGATCTTACACAAATCATCACATCACATTGCTAACAATATTCAAGATCACCCCATCATTTAATTTGTGTCAGTTTTATTTATTTATTTATTAACTTGCTATACATATAGTACCTAGGATTGACCCATTTATCATTTCTTCTATTTGGAATTTTTTTTTTACTTTTCAAAAACTGTATTATTACTATACAATCATTTACTACTGTATGAAGCGTACATTCAAACTTTTTATTATATGTATTGAAATTTGTGATACAATAGACGAAATTGCCGATTTCAATACATACAATAAAATAATAAAAGTATACGTGTTAAGAAAACAAAGGGAAAATCTATTTAGACGCCAAAAAGTATTATTCACAATGATGTGAAATTTGACCCAGTGATTTTACGTTGCCTACATCCACCTAATCATATTTATATTTTTCATATTTAATTAATGTAGTATTTCATTTTTTTACTAACTTTTTCTATACAATGTATAAAATAATTCCGAATATAAATTCATGATCAGTGTAATTTTATCTACATTTCGACATAAAATTTATCGTCATATGTTATGTACTTAACAAAAATATTTTTTAGTCTCGGAACCAACTTTTTGAATATATCGAAATGTAGATAAAAATAAACTGGTCATAGTGATATATTGATTTATATTATAAAATATGTAAGAAAATTTATTAGCCAAAAGCACAATAATGCGTTAATAAAACAAATCGAATTTTTAATTAATGAACAATTAATTTGAAACGGAAGGGGAATCACACTATGATATATAAAAAGTTGATATGAGAACAAAAAATACATTCGTAGAAATAACTTGAATCATTTAATACCGATCATACATTGATTATAAGTATTTATTCTTTCACTATACGGAGTAGTTCATGCAGCTGCACAATCATACTTGAAATGAACCCTAATATCCGACATCAGGTATCCTCTCATCAAGGTTAGTTTAATATAATGGTTGTTATTAACATACCCTATTGCAATAGCTTCATGTTGATAACAAGGAGGCGGAGTAGAGCGCATCAGAAAGTAAGTTACACTACCTCTCATGTTTAGAACATGTAATATCACATTATATTTTGAAGTAATGAGGGTTCCTATTTCGGGCATAGTCATCCAATGTTTGAGCGGTGCATATATATGTAGTTCAAAAAAGTTCAAGATGTTGTTAACATGATCATACCGTCGCGTTCAAACATACAAATATATTCATACTTGTACATGGTTAACTCTTCCATTAGACTTCTTCGAACTGTAGGCCATTCATTTTCATGAAGACCGCGACATACATCTATCGATCAAAATCCACGATTTTTATCCAACATGACATCCTGTATTTAGGTTATTTAAGGATGAAAAAAACTTGGAAATTGATAAATTTATTTATGTGAGAACCATTTTGGTCAAATGTTGATGCACTTGAACAATTATATCTACAGGGCTCTTGAGTATGTGAAGTTGGATCAACATCATATTTTTTAAAAGATGGACGATCATGCATATTTTTTCAAGTGATATGAGGTTCAAGAACAGAAGTTGACCATGGCATGAATATATCCTTTAACTTCTTTAAAACACTACGCTTATTAGCATTCAATTGTTTTTGGTAATGTAATTTAAACATATCCACCTCGACTTCATAATCAAAATCTTCATCTTTCAAATATTTGCATGGTGATTAATCAAACGTCTTCCCAAATGTATCAATCGATTCAAGTGGTTTCGGTTAACCTGCATTAACATTATTTGCTTGTGCGTGTGCGCATGTTACACTTGATGAATATATGTCACTGCAGTCCATAAATTTGCTTGTGATTACTCCAAATATTTTTTCAACTTGGCATACTGAATCTTCACTCTGTTAGTAGTGGTATTACCAAAGTTAAGAAATGTATCAATCCATATAATATAAACATTTTCTTATATGGTGTAAACCATACTCGATTTAAATATTCCATAATACCTAAAATAAGATTAAATTATTTTAAGTCCCATAAAAAATGATTAAAACATACGAGTAATTATTTTGAAGTATGTGCTAAAATACCTAGATATTGGAGTAAAAAGGTGTCCAGTTGATTCAAGGTGTTCATGTACGCTTCCATTGTATTAGATCTAACTAGCGCACGTCATATTTTATTAAAAGAAAACCAATATTGTTACGGACATATTTTTCGCCTACACTTTCTGTAAATAGCTCTATTGATATGCCATCTACAAAGTAACCCATTCGCATATGGAAATTCATTGTTGCACACGTTCATTGCTGCTAACTCTCGATTCGTAACTATTACACGTGGAAACATGCATCCATCCAGTGTTGATTTTAAACAATTTAATGCCCATGTGTAGTTACATTCCTTTTCCCTATGTATAAACGCAAAATGTATTGTTAGTAGAAGTTACACCAACCATCTCGAGTATTGGCAATGAATACCTATTGGCTTTATAGGTGGCATCCATCAGCAACACATGTGGAAATGCTCGCCATATATTAAGTGATTTTGGATGAGCAAGAATATATTTTAATGCTCATTCGTTGAAACAAGAATGTGATATAGTTGTTATTTTCTAAAAAGGATAACACAACTTGCATTTGAGTTTTTCCATCTTTTTCCTCCATCCGAAATTGTTGTCGGTTATTGTATACAGTTTTCAAAGCAGACACGTTTTCTGGATTTCGCTTTTTTAATACATCTAAAATATGTTGTAGTTTTACACTTTGTTCGGACAAATCTCTTACTACTTGAGCTTCTTTTTCTGATAGTCGAGAAATATATGGATGACCTTCTAGAAATACTCCAGGTGGGTGATTATATATTTCACATACCACCCTTAACGTCCAACAATCATCTCTTGGAAAATACTTTCTTTCCAATTCAAATGGACAACTAATTTTTTTGCTCCATGTGTTTCCCGTGTTGGGTTTTTTATGTACGTAAATACCACCACGATCACACTGGAAGTTGATAGCTGAATTACTTTTAGATTTTTAATTACAATAACATTACCGATTGAACGCCCTTTAGCTTGCACCCAATTTATTAGTTGTTCACGAAAAGTAAACACCTATAAAATTTAAATCTATGAGAAACTTATTAAAACATTATGATTATTTGCGATGATCAATTTAAAACCTAATGTATTTACGTATTCATACCGTGTCAGTTTCAAATTGCGATGACCCGCGAACATTATGAGAAGATTCACTTTCACTTTCATCCCATTGACATGGTTCATCAATATCGATATTGAAGTCCTAAATAATACACATAGAAAACTTAGATGAAATAAAAATTAAATATCTTAACAATTACTACTAACAAATAGTGCCTCGTTGGTTGACTCATCGTCTCAGTGAATATATTCACCCTATTCATTTTGAATTATTTCCGTTATGTTGATGATAAATTATAATAAGTGTTATCAAATTATTTATGAAACGAAGAATGTTCCGCATTAATGTATGTATATACAGGCCCAATGATCGGGAGGTGCAACAAGTGCGACGGAGCAGGAGGCCTCCAACTTGCGAACTCTCTCTATATAAGTTTGATAATAAAAATGACTAATAGGTTTTGTCTAGTAAAGTGGTATATGTGTTAACATATGAGCAAGCTTTCCCATGTTTATAAGCAAGTTTGCGCTTGTTTGATTCTTGCATTACACTTTATAAGTTTTAAAAAATAATTCACTCACATAATATTTAAAAAAAAAATCATAAAATTATGTAGTCAAATAAGATGGAGAGAGAATTAGGAAAGAGAAACAATAAATGAATACGATTGGTACACCTAATATGACACATCATTTTGTGAAAATATGTTTATAAACTCTTTGTGGTTGTAGCATTCCTCATCAGCATATAAAAAGTGGTGGTTCACAATTTAATATGTATAACACCCCTCATTTTACAATCATTTAAATATAATATGTCGGAAGCGTAAGTCCAAATAACCTTTAATAATTTACATAATCTATTCAACATATAAAATTCAACCTTTTTAGATCATAAATTAACAGAATGGGTGTTACATGAAAACAAGATATAACAATGATTTATACAAATCAATATCAGAGTCACGCCTCGTTGTCAAACATTCATTCCCATCCGACTTCTTGCCCACCCTTATTATATCCATAACCCGCAAGAAGTGTTAATGTGGAGGATTAGCATAACGCTAAGTGAATGAATAGATAACCAACAGTCTAACTTAGCATAACAACCTTGTGTACAACAATTAACAGTAATTACACAAATACACAATACCACTTTTCAACAATGCAACAGTTCAACATCATTACAACTTAATAATGAGAATCGGTGGCTCTTGAGAAGCCCTACTACCGCGGTGGCTCTCATAGAACACTTACCTAACCATATCCGTATGGCCATAACGGACGAGACCGATAGCTAGTGGTTACCATACTCAAACACAGGTTCTATACACACAACAAATGATGTAAAACCCTGTGTAATTCACACAATAACCAACTAGCCCAACCAACCAAATCAACCCGTTGACCTCATTAACAACTGATGCCCGAAGAACAAATATATCACGTGATCACATATCCACATATTTATGAGATCACACATCAGACTAATCAGTATATCAACAGTATTATTACTATTAAACCAAAATCATCATGGCAAACAAAAGCAGCAATAATACGCTACTTGTTGTAACCAAACCTGTTACAACTAAACCACACCGAGGGTTAAAGATCCACTCACCGAATACCTCAGTCATCCACTCAGTAGTCTAATGTCACTGAGTCTTCTCCACATATGAGAATACAATAGAACAACACAAGTTAGTCACTTGTCTCAATATTTATACAAGATCACCTCAATATGTTTACATCAACCAAATTTAAAATACTCAATTCATATAAATTTACACAATCATCACAATTATCAATATCCAAACCATACTTACATGGTTTCATATCATAGTTCTCAACAACATATGTATTAACTATCACATAATACTTAACTAATCAAAATCATCATTCCAGTACTTAATCATGACTAATTATCATGATAATCTTTCTTTCAACTTAACTAAATAAGTGATTACTAACTTATATTACTTTAACACAAATCATGCCAAGGTTATGAATAACCACCTTAAACATCAAATCTTATTACCAAGTAAGGTGAATTAATACATATTATTTGCACTTTTACAAAACTCACTTTAATTACAACTCATATAGCTTGATTAATCCACTCTTAGATTAGATTAAGATTACTAACCATCTTATTAACAACAATTATCAATCATATGCCACTAACATAAGCTTAGAGACTTTGATTCATACTTTACTCAATTGTATCAAATATGATATAGGTGATTCCATTAACTTTATCATATTTCATCATCATTAATCAACTATAATATGATCATTAACAACTATTAACAACTACACATCCTTAACTTAAGCTTAAGAGCTTTAATTCTTAAAATACATATTAAGTTCATGACTTTCTTCATGAACATATATCAAAACTTTCATTTCTAGATTAGGGCTTAGCTTATAATCATGAAATAATCATTAACTAACCACTATATGATCATTACAAGCTTCCATTTCAAGTTACTCAAGCTAATTTCATCAAATACACAAAACCCCATTTTCTAGGTTTTAAGGTATCAAAAAATTAACATTTACAACATGATTAGGAGGATCAAGGGATGATTTAATCACGTTTTTGAAGCTTGAATCGAAGTTCTAGCGCTTCAATTTCGGATTTTAACCCATCAATTAGTTAAAACCCCCAAACCCCCAAATTCTAGGTTTAAAGAAATCAAGAACACATGATCATACCTTGTTTCTAATGATAATAGAAGCTTGAACTCGAGTTTAGCAACTTCAATTTGATGTTTCCTCATGTTCTTGATAATTGATTTAGGGTTTCTTGTATGTATGTGTGTATGTACGGTTATGTATGTATGTAGAGATAGGTTTTAGAATAAACTGACTCAAACAAGTGAGGGTATACTAGAAGTGTTTGAATTTCATTCCCATTACTTATCATTGTCGGGAACTTAAAAATCATTTACGGGGAAACACTATTTTATTTTACCGTCAACTAAATTAAATTAAAACAGTTAATAATTTATTAGTCACAATAAATTATTCGACTATTTTCCCCATTTATTTTCAAATAACACAAGGAACCTATTTTTTGACACATTAAATAATAATTCACAGTCAAAAAATATTAAAATACTACCAGACCCGAGGAATGGATGTTACAATATGTATTAAACACTTTTAACTTGAAAACAACAAGATTTATTATGCCCGTGTGTTGCATTGGGATATTTACATAGTTATATTATTGCTTAATCTAATCAAACTTTTTGTTGCACAATATAAAAGTATTTTAGAAATTTACACCTTGCTAGATAAAAATGATTTTTTTCATTATGAAAGTTATATTAGTTTAAATTAATTGACATATTTTTATAAGTAAATTGTAATATCTACATATTTTTAAAAAGGGAATATAATATGTTTATGATTGATTTATTCTAATCAATGTAACAACAATAGAATTAATAGCTAAGATATTTTATAAAAGTTTATCAACTATTATGCAATATTATATACATTTGAAGTTTTATGTAACTTTAATATAGTTATAGCTTTATTCAATAATAAATTATTTTTTTTAAAGAAAAAAAGAAAGAAAGATAAAGTAAATCTGACAAGATAAAAGTAATAAAATTATCAAGTAAGTGAGACTTGAACTCATGGGGTATCAAGTCAAAGTATCTCTCAAGAACTATACCAATTAATCTATGTCATCTTTTGTCATAACTTCTTCTTAATTAAATATTAAATCTTTTGTTGTCATAAATAATAAAATACTTACTATTCATAAGTGTTCCTAATTTGATATTAAGAGATAATATCACATTTTTAAAAGTTGATAGAAATATGATGTTTATTTAGATAATAACTTTGTCGGCATGTTTCTCTTAAAAAAAGGACTCGAATACCGGTTTATTTTCAATAGCGTATACTTACGTGAGTTTTTTTTTTTTTTTGTTACTTTGTACTCCGTATGTCTTTAATGTCTATAAAGGTAAGGCCTACTTTATGATTACTACACGGGGCTGTAAGGGCCTATGTATGTATAAGAGTATACTTTTGTACATTATCAAAGAGATCAATCATTTCAATCTATGGAGTATAGACATTTTATAACTTCGAGATCCAATTGAAGAAATAGTGACAAAAATTTATGATCGATTGATTAGTTCGATGAAAGGATGTAGGCAACATCAAAATCACTCGATCAATTTCACGTCATTTCATTCCGTGAAAAAGCAATAGATACCCAAGAATATACGAAGTTATTGTAATTTAACTATAATTAAGGCTCCATTAGCAATATAATATAAGAACTTTTAAGTAAGAAAGGAAGAACAAGATGGAGAGTATAAGGATACCACTAATGAAAGTGTATCATGAGGTGCATTTTACTCATTCAACTAATGTAGTATTTATACTACTTGAATACACTATACATTTCACACCTTGGGTAATTAGGGGGACAACTTACTTAGATATTATTAATCTAGCATTGACAAAAGTGGCAACCAAATAGACATATGTATATATCTCAAATGATATTTTATAACACTCCCCCTTGGATGACACTTTTCTTCAATGTAGAGTCAACTTTGATGTACTGCCTCGTTAAAAACCTTGCTAAAGAAAACCCAGTGGGAAAAAACTTTAAGTAAGGAAAAAAGAGTGCAGCGTATAGTTGACTCCCCCTCATGTAGATAACCATAATCCATTACATGTTTTGAACATGTCACATTCCAATACTATGAACGTGTTTTCTTAAAATTGCAGTTGGAAGTGCCTTCGTGAAAAGATCTGCTGAGTTATTGCTAGATTGAACATATTGCATCTCAATCTGATTATTCTTGATAAGGTCTTGAGTGTATGAAAAGAATCTTGGAGGTATATGTTTAGTTCTGTCATTCTTAATATACCCTTCTTTCATTTGTGCAATACAAGCTGCATTGTCTTCATAAATCATAGTTGGCATCTTTTCATTCTCTAGTCCGCATGAGGATAAAATGAGTTGTGTCATTGACCTTAACCATACACACTCTCTACTAGCTTCATTCAATGCAATGACCTCAGCATGATTTGAAGATGTTGCAACAAGTGTTTGCTTTTGAGAACGCCATGAAATTGCAGTGCCTCCATTCATGAATACATATCCAGTTTGAGATCTAGCTTTATGAGGATCAGACAAATAACTCGCATCTGCATAACCAACCAATCCTTGCTTTGAATTATTAGAATAAAATAGACCTAAGTCAGTACTTCCACGTAGACAAATAACTCGCATCTGCATAACCAACCAATCCTTTCTTTATTCGTTCCAATGATGTTTAGATCATCAACATAGCAGCAATGATCACAATCCAGATGTTATTTTCTTAATAAAGACACATGGACAAATAAGATTATTTATATATCCTTTACTCATCAAGTAATCGCTTAAACGTTTATACCACATGCGTCCCGATTGTTTCAACCCATATAAAGATCTTTGTAGTTTGATGCAATACATTTCTTTAGGTTTTGCACTTAATGATTTAGGCATTGTAAATCCATCTGGGATCTTCATATTGATATCTCTATCTAATGATCCATATAGATAAGCTGTAACAACATCCATAAGACGCATTTCAAGATTTTCAGATACTGCTAGACTGAGCAAATATCTAAACGTGATTGCATCCATAACAGGAGAATACGTTTCTTCATAATCAATTCCAGGTCTTTGAGAAAACCCTTGAGCTACAAGTCTAGCTTTGTATCTTGTGATTTCATCTTTCTCATTTCGCTTTCTTGTGAAAACCCATTTGTACCCTACAGGTTTTATGGTTTTAGAAGTGAGGACAATACGACCAAAAACACTTCTTTTATTAAGCGAATTTAATTCTGTTTTTATTGCTTCTTTCCATTTATTCCAGTCTTGTCTATTTTGACAATCCATGATGGATGTTGGTTCGGGATCATCATTTCCAACAATAATGTCACATGCAACAGTATAAGAAAATATTTCATCAACATTTTCCATTTCAACTCGATTCCACAATATTTTCGTGTGACCATAATTGATAGCAATTTCTTTATTGATGTCATTGACTTCCTCTCTTTGGGAAGTATCCACATTTTGTGTTTCTTCAAACACATCATCCGTATGGTCAATTGCATATTCTAATCCTTTTCTTTTTCTAGGATTTTTATCCTTTGAACCAATTGGTCTCCCACGTTTCAAACGTGCTTTAGATTCTTGAGTGACTTTATCATTAATTTGATCACTTGGAATTTCTACTCGAGCTGGAGCATTAGCAGCCGGTATATAAGATTTAGTCACTCTTTTTGTATCAGTAAATGCATCAGGTATCTGATTAGCAATTTCTTGCAAGTGCATGATCCTTTGAACTTCTATTTCACTTTGTTTAGTGCGAGGATCAAGATACAACAATGAAGGTTCACATCATGAAACATCCTTTTCTTGAGTTCTCTTTTCTCCTCCAAGTGCTGGGAAATTTTCCTCATTAAAATGACAATCAGCAAAACGTGCTGTAAAAAGATCACCTGTTGAAGGTTCAAGATACCTTATTATGGATGATGTTTCATACCCAACATATATTTCCAATCTTCTTTGAGGACCCATTTTTGTACGTTGTGGTGGTGCAATGGGAACATATACTGCATAACCAAATATTTTCAGATGAGATATATTTGGTTCTTGCCCAAAGGCAAGTTGTAGAGGAGAATACTTATGATATGCACTTGGTCTAATACGAACTAATGATGCACCATGTAAAATTGCATGTCCCCAAATGGACACTGGCAATTTTGTTCTCATTATCAATGGTCTAGCAATCAATTGGAGACGTTTAATCAATGATTCAGCTAAACCATTTTGTGTGTGTACATGAGCAACTGGATGTTCAATAACAATTCCTACTGACATGCAATAGTCATTGAATGCTTGAGATGTAAATTCACCAGCATTATCAAGTCTTACTTTCTTAATTGTATGATCAGGAAAATGTGCTCGTAACTTTATAATTTGTGCAAGAAACTTTGCAAATGCCATATTACGAGTTGATAATAAACACACATGAGACCATTTGCTTGATGCATCTATTAATACCATAAAGTATCTGAATGGTCCAGATGGTGGATGAATAGGTCCACATATATCACCATGAATTCTTTCAAGAAACTGTGGTGATTCATTTTCAACTTTAAGCGGTGAAGGTCTCACGATCAGTTTTCCAAGAGAACAAGATGTACATGGACTCATTTTAGCATGCGAGAGTTTTTGATCCTTAAATGGATGTCCATGGGTACTTCCAATTATTCTCTTCATCATTGTAGATCCTGGATGACCTAACTTGTCATGCCATAAACTGATAATACTAGGATCACTATGCTTTTCTTTAACTAGCATATGAGATTCTGCTACATTTATATGTGTATAATGTAAGCCAGAATTAAGCATTAGGAATTTTTCTAACACATTATTCTTATCAGTAATGTGCAAATATTTCCCATTATCTGTAGTCACAGATTGATGATCATATCCATTAAAATATATGTCATTAAAACTCAACAGATTTCTCGTTGATTTTGGGGAGTATAAAGCATTTTCTACCAAAAACTTGGTACTATTTGGCAATGTAAATCTGGCTTTTCCAACTCCTTCTATCAAATCTGCAGGGCCTGATATTGTATGTATTATTGCCTTTGTTGGTTTCAATTCAGAGAAATATTTCTTAGATTTCAAAATAGTGTGTGTTGTACCACTATCTGGTATACATAGATCTCCACCATTTGCTTCATGATCTAGCCCGTTGTAATTCATATCAAACTTCAAATATGAAAATATTAGAATGAGTGTAAATAAGTAACAAGAAGGATGTAATAAAAGATACATCTTATTTCAGAAATATATTACATGAAATGACAGACCCATCATAAAGGGGAAAATATAGATAAGAAAACATAACTAATTAAAAGGGAAATACACTTATGAAAAACCAACATAGTTATGATAGATTGTTGATAGCCAAATTGATTCATATGTCAATGTCATTGCAGTAATTTGCAGCATTCATTTCAACATTTGTGAACTCAAGGTCATCAGCAAGATTCACTTCTTTATTTTTTTCCAGCAATGGATGCCTTATAGAGCTTACAAAGATGCTCCTGTGTACGACACATCTTAGACCAATGCCCTGTACTTCCACATCTATAACAGATGTCATCAGGGCTCTTAGAAGTACTTTCTCCAGCATCATGATTCCTTCTTTGTGGTTGAGACTTGTTATCATATGGACCATTGTGGTAATTACTTTTATTACCACGACCACGTCCACGTCCACGAGAATTACTGTTAGAGTTACGACCACCATTATGGTTGTGATTGTAACGATAGTTTGTGCCACGGCCTCGTCCCCGTCCCCGTCCATTTGTATTATTTTTTGAATCATCTTTATTTGTAGCATTTGCCTTAGCTAATGCTAGGGAACGTGCTGGACGAGCCTGATTTTTCATAAGGAGCTCTTGATTCTGTTCTGCAATAAGCAGAAATGCATTGAGATCAGAGTATTTTTTGAAATTCATTAACCGATATTGTTGCATCAAATTAATATTTGATGAATGAAATGTAGAGAAAGTTTTCTCCAACATATCCTCATCGATTACACGATCTCCACAAAATTCAAGTGTGGCAACTATACGGAACATAACGGAGCTATATTCATTTACTTTCTTGAAATCTTGGAACCTTAAGTTCCTCCATTGATCTCTAGCAGTTGGAAGTAAAACTTCCTTTTGAATATTAAATCTCCTTTTAAGAATTGCCCAAAGAACACTTGGGTCACTAACATTTGGATATTCAAGTCTTAGCATAATATCAATATGCTTACGAAGGAAAACATATGCTGTTGATTTATCTTTTGATGAACTGTCATTGTTCTCATTTATGGTATTCAAGATACCCATGGATTCAAGCTTTGATTGCATATCTTGAATCCAAGACATATAATTCATTCCATTTGCATCGAGTTGTTCAAACTCTGTCTTTGCAATGCCTGACATATTGTAGCTATCAACAATTGAGTAAACAACAACAAAATTAGAATATATTATCAATAGTTAAAACAATACAGAGGAGTGGAAAAACCACCAATATAAACAAGCCTAAGAAAAAATACAGTTCTCCTCGAGGGAGAATTACAAGTGGGATAATTAGTAGTACTAAAATTACAAAGATCAGAACTAAAACTGAATAAATCATCTTGAAAGAAACCTTGAACTGAGATGATTGTAAAAGAGTATATGTTTTGAAAGAAACTGAATATTGATTGTAGCCAATATATAGTGATAAAGATAGCCGTTATAACTCTGTCGGCAAACGTTTTGCAACGACCTCGTTACCGTTGTAAATTATTTTAAAATATAAAGTTAACGGTGAAACGGTAAACTTGTAAAAATATTATACTCAGTTATATAAAGATTTTGAGACATAATGAAATGTTTGTAAATAAAAGTTGGTAAGATGAATTAATAAGAATTAATATACAAATAAGGAAATAGATAAAATAAATGTTAGAATGCGTAAATAAAGATTAGTAATATAATAAAATGTTAGCTTGCATAAATAAATGTTAGAGTGCATAAGTAAAGGTTAGTACAATAATAAAATGTTAGCTTGCATAAAATTAAAGTTAGCACAAAAATATAAGGTTAGTATGCATAAATAAAAGTTAGTGTTGGGATCCGAGGAAACTTGACAAGTGTAGAAGGCTAACCATTGTCTGCATTATTGCTAGCCACTGTTTGTGAAGAAGTACCACTGCTTAAGGAGTGATAGCCACTGCCAGAAGAAGTAGAGATCTAGCCACTGCTAGTATAGTTAAGCAGTGTCACTGTTAGTATGTGTCTGTAAAGGGAACTTACTACCACTGTTGGTACAAAGTAGGTTATTCCCACTGTTAGTATATAGAAATCTGTTAGAGATATTTATGGAATAAATTTGAATTCCATAATTATAGGAGATTGTTTAGCAGGACTCTATGTGTTATAAATAGAGATCCTAAACCTAGTTTTAGGTTAAGAGTTTTTAGCGCAGCTTCAAGGTTTTGTAACCCTAATACAAATCAGTGTATTCGTCTTATATCATTAATAAGATTGAAGCTTTTTATAATTCTGTTCTTGTTATTCATATTGATCTTCATTATATTACTAAGTGTTATTCCGCAAACTTCTTAGTAATCATTCAAAACTTTGTTAGTGTTATAACTTTATTAGATCGATCTGGGTTTAACAAGTGGTATCAGAGCAGGTTTAGTTTTGAATACAAGAAGATCTCAGTTTTACTGTTTTATTGATCATTATTATAATCAATAAATCATAGCAATGACAGAAGGTAGTGAAGGAATCCAGGTCACAAAGATCCCTATGCTTAGACCTGATGAGTTTGATCTGTGGAAAAACAGAATCAGACAATATATGCTTCTCACAGACTACCAGATGTGGGAAGTGGTTGTTAATGGTCCACCAGTGACCCTTAATAGTGATGGTGTGCCACAGCCAAGATCACCACCAACATCTGAGGCAGAAAGAAAGGTTAGATCAATAGAGTACAAAGCTCTAAGTACTTTATTGTTATCTATTCCTAATGAATATCAGAGACGATTTGAATCATGTCAAGATGCTAAAATTCTGATGGAAGCAATAGAAAAGAGATTTGGTGGTAATGATAACACCAAAAAGAATAAAAGATCTCTGTTGAAACAACAATATGAGAACTTTAATTCTGTAAAATCAGAAACTCTAACTCAAACCTTTGATAGGTTTTCTAAGCTTGTGGGAGATTTGGAAAATCATCAAGTGAAAATTGACAAAGATGATTTGAACAGGAAGTTTTTGAGGTCCTTGGGTGGTGAATGGACCATGTATACTGTTGGTATGAGGCAGAGTGCAGATCTGGAAGCAAAGGAATTAGAAGACATCTACAATGATCTGAGAAATTTTGAAGCTGAGGTAGAGAACAAAAAGATTGGATCAGGAAGTAACAACAACAATTCTGCTTTTATGTCAATGGCTGGAACAAAAGCAGAATCAAGTCTGAAAGATTTTTCTTGTGGGTATGGTGGAGTTGGATCATCATCAAATAATTCTAATGATCAAATCTTAGAATCTTTCTTTGCTAGTAATGTGAACTCTTCACTTACTAATGAAGATCTAGATCAATTTGGGTCAGATGATCTAGAAGAAATGGATATCAAGTTACAAATTGCTCTGATCACACAAAGAGCAAAAAGGTTTATGCAAAGAACTGGTAGAAATAACTTTGCACAGAAGAGGGGTGATGCTAACTGGTTTGACAAGAGCAAAATTGAATGTTTCAACTGTCACAAGTTGGGACACTTTGCTAGGGAATGCAGAAGCCCAAAGGTTGATCAGTTTGAAAGAGGAAATGGTCAGAGAAGTGGAGGAAATGTGGGCCAAAAGAAGAATGTGCCAATCCAAGATACTTCATCAAATGCACTAGTATCTGTTGATGGATGTGGATGGGATTGGAGTGATCAGGAAGAACATGAAGTGAAGAATCAATGCTTCATGGCAACTGCAGAATCTGACAAGCAATCTGAAGTTCCTTATGAGGTACAAATAAAATTGTGTTCAAATGTGTGTAAACAAACTGTGAAACATTATAGAGATCATAACCAGAAAGTGTGTGATGAGCTAAAGCAGTGTGAAATCAAAAGTAGACACACAATCTCTGTAATAGAAAATCTTGAAAAACAGATTCAGGCATTTGAAGATAATGCAACACAGTTTAAATATGATATTGAGTATGCTAGATGGGAGAGAGACACTTTTAAAGATAAAGTAGAATTATTAACTAAGAAACTTGCTGAGGTCACATGTGAAAGGGATAGCATAAGACTTAGTGTGAGTAACTTAGAACATGCATCTAAAAGTGTAAATAAACTTATCAATTCTCAGATTCATGATAAACTCAAGACTGGGTTAGGATACAGCAATGTACCTCCTCCTTATAACAACAACTATTTTCCTTCAAAAACTGAAATTGATTTAAATTTACTTAAAGAAGGATTAAATGATGATGTTAAACAGGTTGACCCAGTTAACAGTTTAAGAGAAGATGTAAACATTGATAAAGTTGAAATTCATGAGTGGACTAAGGAAGATGATGAAGAGTGTGATACATCTGAATGTAATGATAATGTGTTCATTGAATCAGATAAATCATCTCATGAAAGCAGCAATAATATTACTGGTCTAGTTAAAGAACTGAAAGTTAATAAACTAGAAGAGGGTAAGAAAATGATTGAAGAGAAGGTAAAACATCTTGAAAAACATGAGAACATAACACCTAACACACCTAGAAATTTTCAAAGGAAGGTTAGGCATGATGTGAAAACAAATGTTTCTGTGAATCATACAACTGCTGTGAATACATGTGATAAGTGCAAGTGTAAGGATAACTCTTCTAAATCACAAAATTTTCAAAAACATATTCCCAGAGGTAACCAAAGGAATTGGAACCAAATGGTGACTCAAAAACTGGGGAATCATGTTACCGTGATTAAAGAAAAGTTATGCCTTATATGTGGCAGAAACAATCATCTTCAACATGAATGCTTTCATAATCCAAAAACATATCAAAAGAATGTGAAACATCCATGGACAGCAGCCAATATGATTAACAAACAAAACTTTAAATCTAAAGTTAATCATACAACTGCTGCTAGCAAGATGAATTACAGGGCAAATCAAGCTATGGCTGCTGCAAAAGTTTCTACTGCAGGAACAAAAGCTAAAGATTTAGCCAACAGTGGTAAGACTAGAACAGTGGAAAATGCGTTTAAAGCCAACAGTGGAAAGAATTATACCAGTGTTAATCCCTTTACCACTGTTAGACATAACAACAGTGTTTATCCTTTTACCACTGTTAGACATAACAACAGTGTTAATCACTTTACCACTGTTAGACATAATAACAGGTATAATCTTGACACTGTTAGGCATTATAACTTTGGTCCTCCAATTAACAATGATAGACCAAATTCCACTGTTAAGTCTAAAATTAGTTGGATTTGGACACCTTTTAAATCTAATGTTCTCAGCTGTTCAAAACCTAACAATGCATCAAAATCAATAATCTTCAAGAAAATTGATTACCTTGATGCATCAGGGAAACCCAAAGCCAAATTGGTTTGGGTTCCCAAGAGAAATTAATTCTCTTTGTGTTTGTTTGTGTGCAGGGCAAGCCAAGAAGTTTATGGCATATTGACAGTGGCTGCTCAAGGCACATGACTGGAGATAAGGAAAAGCTACAGAACTTCAAATCATTTGATGGTGGATATGTAGCATTTGGAAGCAATCCAAAAGGTGGAAGGATCACAGGCAAAGGAGTTGTTCAAAGTGCAAAGTTAAGCTTTGAAAATGTTTATTATGTGGAACAGTTGAGGTACAATTTGCTAAGTGTGAGTCAGATCACAGATAAAAAGAACCCTGTTCATTTTACTGACACTGAATGTCTTATTCTGTCTAAGGAGTTCAAAATTCCAGAAAATATGATTTTAATGAGAATTCCTAGGCAAGATAATGTCTACAAGTGTGACTTAGCAAACATGGCACCTCAATCTGATTTAAACTGCTTGATTTCTAAAGCAAATTTAAATGAGTCTACTTTGTGGCATAGAAGGATGTGTCACATGAATTACAAAACCATTAATAAACTCGTCAAAAACAAGCTTGTTAGGGGTTTACCTGAGAAGGTCTATTCATGTGATGATCATTGTGTTTCTTGCCTAAAGGGAAAGCAACACAAAACTTCTTTTAAGTCCAAAGCTGTGAATTCAAACTGTACTCCTTTATACTTATTGCATATGGACTTATTTGGACCAACAAGTATAAGTAGTATGGGAAAAAGATCTTATTGCCTTGTTGTAATTGATGATTATACCAGATTTACATGGGTTTTCTTTCTTAGAACAAAAGATGAGACAGGTGAAATACTTAGATCATTTATAACTAAGATTGAGAACCAATTAGATAAAAAGGTTAAAATCATCAGGAGTGATAATGGAACAGAGTTTAAAAATTCTGAGATGGATAAATTCTGTGATGAGAAAGGCATTAAGAGAGAATTTAGTGCTCCTAGGACTCCTCAACAAAATGGAGTAGCTGAAAGAAGGAATAGGACACTAATAGAGGCTGCTAGAACTATGCTAGCTGATGCAAAACTTCCTATGTCCTTTTGGGCAGAAGCAGTTAGCACAGCTTGTTATGTTCAGAATAGGGTAACAGTTGTTAAACCTTATTTCAAAACCCCATATGAACTGTTGTTTAAGAACAAACCACTGGTTAGTTTCTTAAAATCATTTGGATGTCCTTGTACTATCTTGAATACCAAAGATTACCTAGGAAAGTTTGAAAGCAAAGCAGATGAGGGTGTATTTGTAGGATATTCTGTTCAGAGTAAAGCTTATAGAGTTTTCAATCAAAGGACCAGAGTCATAGAAGAATCATTGAATGTTACTTTTAATGAGAATATCATTAATCCTGATGGAATAGGTCCAAAGTCCTTGTTTGATATTGATGTTCTAAATCATGCTTTTAGATATACAACTGTCAATTCAAGTACAGGTATAAGTACAGGTACCAAATCAGGACCAGAAGATGGAGTAAGTGAGAAAGAATCAGGAGTGTCCACAGAAAGTAATAAAGATTCAATGGAATACATTGTATTTCCTATCTGGACTCATGATCCATCTGAGGTGTTATCTTCTGATCTTTCACAGTCATCTCAGCCTATTGAGATAGAAGAGCAAATTGAAATACCTTCTAATGAAAGTTCAGGGCAGGATGGTAATTTTACCAACTTGGAGGACACCATTCCAGAGACATCAACATCTCATTTTCATGTTCACAAAGACCACCCTTTGGAACAGGTGATTGGTGATCTAAATTCTGGTATACAGACTAGACAGCAGACTACTGTCAATGAAGAAGAAATACATACATCTCTATATGTATGTTTTCTATCACAAATAGAACCTAAGAAGGCAGTAGAAGCTCTTAAACACCCTAGTTGGATTGAGGCAATGCAAGAGGAGTTGCTACAATTCAAGATCCAGAATGTGTGGACTCTTGTTGATCTGCCAAAAGGTAAAAGGGCTATTGGTACCAAATGGATTTTCAAAAACAAGAAGGATGAAAGAGGCATTGTAATAAAGAACAAGGCAAGGCTGGTGGCACAGGGATATACACAGGAAGAGGGGATTGATTATGATGATGTTTTTGCTCCTGTTGCAAGGATAGAAGCCATCAGATTGTTCTTAGCATTTGCTTCATATAAAGGATTCATAGTGTATCAGATGGATGTCAAGAGTGCTTTTCTGTATGGCACAATTGATGATGAGGTGTATGTGTGTCAACCTCCTGGATTTGAAGATCCTCAATATCCAGATAAAGTTTGCAGATTAGATAAGGCATTGTATGGTTTGCATCAAGCCCCTAGAGCTTGGTATGAGACTCTATCAGTTTATCTGTTAGAGAATGGATTTAAGAGGGGAACCATTGATAAGACTCTGTTTATCAAAATGGAGAACAATCATATTTTGTTGGTGCAAATCTATGTTGATGACATCATTTTTGGAGCTACAAATGATGGTTTATGCAAAGCATTTGAGAAATTGATGCATCAAAAGTTTCAGATGAGTTCCATGGGGGAACTCACTTTCTTCTTGGGACTTCAAGTCAAGCAGAAGTTAGATGGCATTTTTATTAACCAAAGCAAATATGTCAAAGACATTCTAGACAGATTTGGTTACTCAGAAGCTAAAATAGCTAGTACACCAATGGAGACACACAAAGCCTTACATGCAGATCTTGAGGGGGAGGATGTAGATGTGCATCTATACAGATCTATGATTGGCTCCCTCATGTATCTCACATCCTCTAGATCAGATATCATGTTTGCTGTGTGTGTGTGTGCTAGATATCAAGCCAATCCCAAGCAATCACATTTATATGCAGTAAAGAGGATCTTCAGATATTTAAAGGGTCAACCACAATTGGGTCTTTGGTATCCTAAAAGTTCTTCTTTTGATCTTATTGCATATACAGATAGTGATTATGGTGGTGAGAATATGAATAGGAAGTCTACATCTGGGGGTTGTCAATTTTTAGGAGAAAGATTGGTGTCATGGCAATGCAAGAAGCAGACCACAGTATCTACTTCAACTGCAGAAGCAGAATATGTTGCTGCTTCCAGTTGCTGTGCACAAGTGCTTTGGATTCAAAATCAAATGCTGGATTATGGTTTGTCTTTTGTAAATACTCCTATTTATATTGATAATAACTCTGCAATTAGTATCATTAACAATCCTGTTAAGCATTCTAAGACCAAACATATTGAAATTCGTTACCATTTCATAAGAGACTGCAATGAAAAGAGATTGATTCAAATCTTTAAAATTCATACTGATAACCAATATGCAGATCTTTTCACAAAGGCTTTTGATGTGGGAAGGTTTACATTTTTGGTCACCAGTATTGGCATGATTAATCTAACTTAACTTATGTTTGGTATTAGAATTGATACTAACAGTGGCACTGTACACAGAAGTGCTATTCGGTGTTACAACTATCTAGCCACTGTTTCTTATACAGTTGCCACTGCTTGTAAACATATGTATCAATGCTACTGTTATTGTTTTCTAGCTAACCACTGCAGGTTCTTATCTACTGTCAGAAGACATTGCTACTATTTAAAAAAAAAAAAAAAAAAAAAAAAAAAAAAAAATTTACATGTTATACTTATGAAGCTAAAGTTGTGGCACTGCTAGTACTAAGTATTGGTTACCTTGGTCGGTTGCCACTGCTAGTGATACTACCTGCTGTTAGCTTTCTAAGTATATGCCACTGTTAAGGTATTTTTATACCTTACCACTGTTACGTATAACAGGCAGTGCCACTGTTAGTTATTTTTCTAGGTCGTGGCTATGTTTTTATGACCAACAGTATATAACCTTAGAACACTTCACTTTTTCATTACGCTTTCTTATTTTCTTAAATCACCACTGCCATTACTCCTCAAATCATATCCTCACCTCTATTACAATCAATTCAACAGTCATGGCTTCCTCATCCACAGATCTTACTTTAAGTGTTTACGAAGAACATAATATGATCGCCTTTTTAATGAAACCCTCATCTGCGCAAAACTTCACACAAATTGTGGATTTTCTGCGGTCCAGTTATATATTTCACGCTCTTACGGTCAATCCAAGGGTATCTCGAGGTCATCTGAACGAATTTTGGAGGAATTCCAGAGTGGAAGTGATTGAGGGAAACCGTCAACTGATTTCTAGGGTTCAAGGAACTCAAGTGGTGGTATCTGAGGACTCTCTTCGAGAAGTACTACTTCTTGATGACGCTTCAGGTATAACTTCTCTTGATGACAGAGATTTGTATGATAATCTTAGACTAATGGGATATGAGGGTGATTATACACGTTTTACATTTTTCAAATCACTCTTTAGTCCTCAATGGAAATTTTTAATACATACACTTCTCCACTGTCTGTCATCCAAACGAACTGCTTTCAATGAATTTGGGTCCCAAATAGCTTATGCACTTGTGTGTTTAGCTACGGGTCAAAAGTTTAATTTTTCTAAATACATTTTTGAAGGCATGATTAGAAATATAACTAAAGGGAAAAAGGATATGTTCATTATGTATCCTAGATTTGTGCAACTTGTTTTAAATAAACAAATTTCTGATCTAGTTGCACAAGAACTTATTATTGGTGTTAGTACTCTTTCTGCTAGAACTTTTACAGAAATGAGTAAGAATACTAATAAGAAGTTTTCTGGGAAGGAAACAGCATTGTTTTCTGCAATGCTTCCTGCTCTTTCCACCACAGATGTAGTACCACCAACTACATCTGAACCAATTGATGACAGGCCAGTAGTACCAACTAGGTCTGAACACACATCAATTGGGGGTACTAAAAGAAAGCAAGGGACCAAACAACCTACCCAACTAAAGCCAAAGAAAAGACAAAGAAAACAGGCAAGTGAGTTTCCTGCTGCTCACTTGTCTCAGCCATCAATTGTACCACAGCAAGTGACCCCACAGGAGATGGGTGGTCATTCTGGAAGGGCTGCCATTACTCCTTCTAGTCCACTGACAGAGGAGGCCAGTGGTAACATAAATAAGACCCAACCAGAGGCAACTTCTAATGCTGAACCTATGGGTGATGAAGCAGGTGAAGGTCCCAGTACCAATACAAAGGGAACTTCTGTTGATCATGCTAGGCATGAGACAGAAGATGCTTTTGTCAATGATTCATCTAGGAGGTCACACTCTAATGATGATGAGGCTAGTCCTTACATTGAATTAACGAATGTACAACTGACAATGGCTGTGGACAAAATTTGGGAGAGGTTGATAAAGGAGAAGAAGGTGAATAAAGCTCAAGATGCTAAAATTGCAGAGCAAGCTGCTAGGATTATTGAGCAGGAGAAAATTATTACTGATCTCAAAGACAGGATTGCAGTTATAGAAGCTTTGTTGGTTCAGGGCACTTTCAAAAAGGGGGAGAATTATGCAGAGGAGATATTTAATGATGATATGTTCAATGCTGGTGTGAATGATGATGAAGATGTTGAGCAGACTGAGGTTGTGGGTGATAATACAGATTTAGATAAAGCTGATACTGAGGTCTTGGAGGATGTACAGACTGAGGTTGTTGAAAGTGTGAATAGAACTGAGGTGGTAGATGAGGTTGAAATTGGAGAAGAAGTAGTTCAATCTGTGAATAAGGGTGATGGTGATGGTGCAAAGGCTGAGGGGGAGTTAATAGCTAAATCAGAACCCAAATTTACATATGGTAGGAAGAAATCAATACCAGTGTCAAGGGTTAAGGCTAAGAAAGTGAAAACTTACACTGCTGCTACCACTGCTACAACCACTACTATTGCTGCTACCACTGCTACAACCACTACTACTGCTGCTACCACTGCTACAACCACTGCAACTGCTGCTACCACTGCTACAACTACAACTGCTACTAAAAAGTCATCCACTGCTAGAACAACTTCCACTCCTACTGTTAGATCAATGGAAGTTCCTTTCACAATAAGAGAACCAATTACATCACCTAAACCTAAGTCTAATCTTTCAAAGATTGATCCAAAAGACAAAGGTAAAGGTAAATTGGTGGAAAAGCCAAAGGTGAAGAAGGTGCAACAAAATATTGAGCATGACATGGAGTATGCTATGAGGTTGCAGGCAGAATTGAATGAACAGGACAGAATTGAAGCTGAACAAAGAGCTGATGAATCTGAGGTAGATAAAGTAGATGTGTTGCTTGAGAATGGGCAAATTGTAAAGATGACTAGAGAAGCCAGCAGAATATATGCAGAGATGAAATCAAAAGGATTAAATGATGATACTGTCTATCATGCTTTTGAAGCAAAGAAACAGGGTGATCCTCTGCAGATAGCTTTGAATAAAAAAATTGAAAGGGAGAAGAAGGAAAAGAAGGAAAAGGAGGCTGCTAAGAGGAAAGCTAGGAAACCAACTAAGTCTGAAATGAAAAATGATTTGGTTTGTAAGCTTAGAGGAGGTAGGATTCCTACTATGAGACTGAGGAGTATGTCACTGGAACAATTGCAAAACTTGTATGATAATAATCCTCATGTCAATCCTGCAGCAAGGGAAAGGTTAGAAAAGAAAAGAAAGGATGAGACTGAAATTCAAAGGAGATTACAAGAAAGATATGATTTGATTGATAAGGAGTTGGAGGCAGAAAAGGAATTGAAATTAAAAATTGAGGGTACTAGAAGATCATTTATTAGACTTCAGGAGTTGGATGATGATGTTTGTGATTTGGATAGAGATGAGGAGATTTTGGATAAAATGTTTGTGATAAAGTCTGATAGATCAGAAAATCTCAACTTAAATGATGAAGAATTTTCAGAAATCATCAAGTGGGAAGGAGTGTTGATAGCATCCAAAGAAATGGCCTATGAAATTAGAATTGAAAGGAAAAATGGGGTTGTCAGCTTTCACAGGTCAATGCTTGATATTTTGAAGAGAGTGCAAAGATTTGATGTATATGATATGTACAGAATTGGATTAGAAAAGGACTTGAAAAATGTTAAATCTAGTCTTGAAAAATATGTGTGGGAATGGATACAGATGATGTTTGAGCCTGAGAAGTATGGAGATATATTTTTAGGTGCTGAGGTGGTTGCTTACTGGAGACATTTTGCAAGAGCAGGAGTACATTGTATTTCTCTTAAGAATGGTAAATTTGTGTATATGTTGGAAGAAAGAGAATACATTCTGAGCATAGTTCTGTTGAGACAGATTATGGAAAAGAAATTGCAAGTGGCTGTGAAAACTGATAAAGGAAAAGAAATAATTTACTGGATGATGAATCAATTTCACAAAAGAGATCAAGCCAGCAAGAAAGGTTAAAACTCTCCTATGAAAGATTGAAGCTGAATGAAGAAACTTATTTCAATGCAAAATTGATTAAGTTTAGGGGGAGATTGTTGGGATCCGAGGAAACTTGACAAGTGTAGAAGGCTAACCACTGTCTGCATTATTGCTAGCCACTGTTTGTGAAGAAGTACCACTGCTTAAGGAGTGATAGCCACTGCCAGAAGAAGTAGAGATCTAGCCACTGCTAGTATAGTTAAGCAGTGTCACTGTTAGTATGTGTCTGTAAAGGGAACTTACTACCACTGTTGGTACAAAGTAGGTTATTCCCACTGTTAGTATATAGAAATCTGTTAGAGATATTTATGGAATAAATTTGAATTCCATAATTATAGGAGATTGTTTAGCAGGACTCTATGTGTTATAAATAGAGATCCTAAACCTAGTTTTAGGTTAAGAGTTTTTAGCGCAGCTTCAAGGTTTTGTAACCCTAATACAAATCAGTGTATTCGTCTTATATCATTAATAAGATTGAAGCTTTTTATAATTCTGTTCTTGTTATTCATATTGATCTTCATTATATTACTAAGTGTTATTCCGCAAACTTCTTAGTAATCATTCAAAACTTTGTTAGTGTTATAACTTTATTAGATCGATCTGGGTTTAACAGTTAGCATAATAATAAAAAGTTAGTAGTCCAAATGTCCATAGTCCAAATGTTCATGATTAAAGATAAGTTACTTTTACTAATTATGATGTATAGTTATAGTTATATATATATCTCTAGTATATACGATAACTTATTATTTAGAAAATGATTTCATTTAGTTTATAATAATAGTTATCTTTCTAGCATATACTATAACTTATTATTAAGAAAATGCTTTCATTTAGTTTATAATAATAATTATCTTTATAGTATATACTATAACATATAATTAAGAGAATATTTACCTTGACTAGTTATCTTGATTAAGACGAATTGCTTTGATCTTCCTTAATTAGAGAACTTTCGTGCCGATAACGTATTGTAATTTAACTATAATTAAGGCTCCATTAGCAATATAATATAAGAACTTTTAAGTAAGAAATGAAGAACAATATGGAGAGTATAAGGATACCACTAATAAAAGTGTATCATGAGGTGCATTTACTCATTCAACTAATGTAGTATTTATACTACTTGTATACACTATACATTTCACACCTTGGGTAATTAGGGGAACAACTTACTTAGATATTATTAATCTAGCATTGACAAAAGTGGCAACCAAATAGACATGTGTATATATCTCAAATGATATTTTATAACAAAAGTAATATACTTTCAAACAACAAATCTGAGTTTTTTTAACATATTTATGTTACATGGTATATAGAATTATAGATACATGACCTGTTAGATCCTATCATACTACAATGATTAGGTGGCAAAGGTTATCACTGCACTGGCACCGATCGTACTTTCATGTTAAGTGGTTGCAAAAATTTCAAATTCGAATCTATATGGGGGTACATCCGTAATTACCTAATTAAACAATGTCATTTGGCTTGATTTATTATTTAGACCTTGTGTTAACTGACAATTGCCATTTCAGTTACCTACTTTGGATTTGTACAAGCTAAACCCTTCAAACTATCTACTAGACATTAACATAACACTATTCCACAAAGATGTAAAGGTAAATCTAATGTTTTAGTTGCAAACTTTTGCATGGATGAGAGGGAAAAACTGCTCATTTGACCATGTCAACTAACTAGTCCATCATTAAATATCTGGCGATTATCCCGTGCAACTCAAATCCTACAATCTATATCAAAGTTCATTCATAAGATGAGACATACAGTTCATCATAGAAAATCACATAACACACACTTTCAATATCCGACAACCCTCAAAATCATCACATACAACAATTCCGACAACTCTTACCACCTTTGATTAAGATCATTATTTTAATTAAGGGTTATTCATGTCAATCAAAGTGTAACGAGTTGTACTGTCCAAACTTTACATTCTAGTATATTTTATTGTTTGATCATTTTGCAAAGATCAAAAGGAATGTGTGATATGAAGAAGATATCATAATAATGTGAAAGGTAGTGGTACGAAATGAAAAGGCCAAACAAGGATGATACAAGTATTGTTTGCTTATTTGATGATCGATTAGTATCAAGTATTTTGAGTTGGAAATTGAATATTGCCCTCTTTATAGACATAATGATGCTTACATGTTTGAACATTAAAATGTAGGTGTGTATCAGTCAGTTGGTTCGGTTTTTAGCTAAAATTGAATCGTAAGTTCGATTTTTAGAAAATCGCAACCTATAAGCATTCGGTTTCGGTTAATGTATTCAGTTATTTCATATTGGTTTTTCGGTTAATTCGTTCGGGCGTGTTTATCAAATAATTTGGAAAATATATACTATATGTGTGTGTTTAAATGTACGTCAGAAATGAACTTAAACTTAGACTTTATATTTGAAAAATATAATAATGTATAAATTGATGTATAAGTAACTGAAATTATACAATAAACAATGATTTAATAGCGAGAAAGAAAACAAAACATAAAGTAACAAACATTTTGGATAATTAGGTCAAATTTTATGCATAATAATCAGCAAAATGATGTCATATTAAGTGAAATTTCTGTATAAAGAGAGTTTATTTTTGAGACGGATAATATTTGTTCTTTAATTGTTCTAGACCTAACCTATACATTTATTATTCACATGTGTATTTATTTATTTTTGTTAGAATAGGATGGATAAACATGTTTTATAAGATTAAAAGTACTTAGATTATAAGTATATTCTATTTGTATTTGTATTTGAAGTTGTAAATAAGTGGACTTATTATTTAAAACTTAGGAAACTACAAGGACCCAAACATCAATTTTTAATCAAACAACTATCATTATTTTGTATATTTTTTAATTGATTATTTTAATTTTAAAATTAAAATTTTAATCAATCAATTAATTAATTTTTCCGTTCAAAGTTTAAAACTTGGCTACTTTTGGATCCTCCCTCTTCTCTCTTCAAAGTCTCTTCAGGTACGTTTTCGATCTTCCGTAAATCAACCAACTTTTTCAATCAATTTGTACAAATTTCACAAATTATTACATCACAGTGTACAGATTCCGGTTTTTATTGTTTAATTTTGATTTTTTACATGTGTTTACATTTCTAGGGTTTCATATTTGTGCTCACTGAAATTAATCAGCTATCAATCACTCAATCAATCAATTAATCATGTCTTTGAGACCGAGCGCAAGGACGGAGGTTCGCCGGAACCGTTACAAGGTGGCCGTCGATGCGGAGGAAGGACGGCGGCGTAGGGAGGATAATATGGTTGAGATCCGTAAGAGTAAGAGAGAGGAGAACTTGCTGAAAAAGCGTCAGGTGCTGTCGTCAGCACAACCGCTGGTTACCGGTATTCCGGTTCAAGCCTCAACCGTTGAGAAAAAGGTCGCTTTTTGTTATTTATTTCGACTTAATTTCTACCTGTATTTCGATTTATATGTATGATTTAGATTTTATATAATTGGATATGATAATAAGGCAATTAACTAGCTTTAGGGCTTTTTTGTGTGTGCGATTGCAGAAGTGAAAGTCTTTTATGTTTGTCACACACATTCATCGTGTTTGATTAGCTATACTAATAGCTGCATATGATTTGGGACGTTTGCTCGTACGTAGTAGTTGATTATATTGAATATAGTTAGGGATTCTTGTTTACTAGGTTCGGGCTATGAGGTTAAATGTTTAGAATTTGTGTGCTATTACATGACCATTAACACTACTATACAGTAAAGTGATGTAACTGTATGATTTGTAGTATACTAGTATCAGATGCACATGTGCTGAGGTTAACTAATTTTTCAAGTGTGTTATGGTGTTTTTGTTTGTAACTGTTAATTAGGCTGGCTAAAGTAGGTGGTCATCAACTTGGTCGTCTCACATGAACTATGTTTTTGTTTGTTTGATCAAGTTTATAAGTGTCTGATTGTGTTGATTACTACTACTTTGAATGTTGTATCATTGGCATATCTTCTATGTCTTTGCTCACCTTTTCACTTTATGATGAAGAACATACAACTTCAGAACATCAGAACATTAGTCTTCATCAGGATAGTAAAATATGGTCACATGATGACTTATTAGATTGGATGAGTTAGTGTCAAGATTTAAAAGTTTTGACAGTATGTCTGTTTCTGATTATGAAGTGGGTTCTTTAAGTTGAATTAGGATATCAAACTGGTCGTTGCATCTATAATAATATTTCTTACGTTTTCACTTACCTGGATCACTGGATGGTTAACTGGTTATGATTGAATTGCAGTTAGAGAGTCTTCCTTCTATGGTTGCGGGAGTATACTCCAATGATAATAATATGCAGCTGGAGGCAACTACTCAGTTTCGTAAATTGCTTTCCATAGGTATATATGATACTCCTGTAACTTATTTAAGCCTGTAAGAACTAATACTCTGTATGTAGTTGGTTTAATTAGTGTAATTCTTTCACAGAGAGGAGCCCACCAATTGAGGAGGTTATACAAGCTGGGGTTGTGCCTCGTTTTGTCGAGTTCCTAGTTAGGGAAGATTTTCCACAACTTCAGGTACTGCTACTTGATGCCTCTATTATTCTTCGTATATATGTTCTTCACCTCATCAATCGTTGTGCAACAGTTTGAGGCTGCGTGGGCACTCACAAACATTGCATCGGGAACTTCTGAGAACACAAAGGTTGTAATTGATCATGGGGCGGTCCCAATTTTTGTCAAGCTTTTAGGCTCTCCAAGTGATGATGTGCGCGAGCAGGTAACTCATGAATGCTGCAATATAATCGTATTAGTGGAAATGATCTCTCAAGGGGTGTTTTGATTTTTCAACTTGACCATCTCTATGTTGCAGGCTGTTTGGGCATTGGGAAATGTTGCTGGTGATTCTCCCAGATGCCGTGATCTTGTCCTTGGTCAAGGTGCTTTGATTCCCTTGCTTTCTCAGCTAAATGAGCATGCTAAGCTTTCCATGCTCAGGAATGCCACATGGACATTATCAAACTTTTGTCGAGGAAAGCCGCAGCCTCCATTTGAGCAGGTTGTTTACTAGTTATCATTTCATCATTTTATGCCAAAGTTTTTATCCTATTCTGGGGTACTGAAACTTTTTGAATTGCAGACAAGGCCAGCTCTTCCAGCCCTCGAGCGACTTGTTCATTCAAATGATGAAGAGGTGTTGACAGATGCATGCTGGGCTCTCTCTTATCTGTCTGATGGTACAAATGACAAAATTCAAGCTGTGATTGATGCTAATGTCTGCCAACGCCTTGTTGAGCTTCTCCTGTGAGTTGTGGATTATTGCAGCTATCTTTATCTTCTTCTTTTATTATTATTTAATCGATTTAGATTGTTAACCAACTTCTGTCGCCTGCTCAGTCATCCATCTCCTTCGGTGCTCATCCCTGCACTTCGAACTGTTGGAAACATCGTGACCGGCGATGATCTCCAAACTCAGGTATGCTCTTGCCAGGTTTTTCATAATAAAGATTCAAACTTTTTTTTCCCACATGTCAGATGCTTTTTACATCAAACTTAAATATGTATATAAGAGAGATCTATAATTGAAGTGAGACAATTATCCATTTGATAGCATATTATCGAGCGTGGTGCACTTCCATGCCTACTGAGCTTGTTGACCCATAACCACAAGAAGAGCATTAAGAAAGAGGCTTGCTGGACTATCTCGAATATCACTGCTGGAAACAAAGAACAAATACAGGTAACAAACAATACTATTTTTTTATCTGCAAACCCCACGATCCTTGAAAAGGAAATGTATGGGCTTTTAAATGTTTTTTTGGCTGATTCTTCATGTTAGAGGTGGTAATTCTGACCCTTAACTTTTGAATGAGTCAATAAGAGGTATGTTTTATTTCTAATGGCTCAAAGGGATTAATAAAATTTAAAAGGTTATATAAACAAAAGGTCAAAGCGTCGACATTCACCCAAAGTGTACTTCATCAGTTCATTGCATAAAACCTCCTGAAAGTATTGATTCAAAAAATTGCAATAATTATTATTGAAAGAATATAGGATTTGTGATCATATTTTGCACACTAATTCATATATAAAAGATTTGGACAAAATAGTTTTGGGTCAACCTTACCTGTTACACGACCTGCCCATTTTAACATCTTATACGAAGATTGCAACCTTCAGAGTTCAGACACCAGCATGACTTCTATGTTATAGTAACAATTTGACTTTCTCTTTTTGACGTACAGATTGTGATTGAGGCTGGGTTAATTGCACCCTTAGTCAATCTGCTGCAGACTGCCGAATTTGATATAAAAAAAGAGGCAGCATGGGCAATATCAAATGCCACTTCTGGTGGTACCAATGAGCAAATCAAGTAAGTTCCTTTGTTAATATCAGTCACATAAATATACAAACATCAAATTGAACATGTGTATTCATGCTGCCGAATGTACCATGACTCTTAGGTATTTGGTGAGTCAAGGGTGTATCAAACCCTTGTGTGATCTCCTTGTATGTCCTGATCCAAGGATCGTGACTGTCTCTCTAGAAGGGCTCGAGAACATTCTTAAAGTAGGGGAAGTGGAGAAGCTTTCGGGTAACTCTGGTGATGTGAATTTCTATGCCCAGTTGATAGATGATGCTGAAGGGCTTGAAAAGATCGAGAATTTGCAAAGTCATGATAATAATGAAATTTATGAGAAGGCTGTTAAGATTCTTGAGACATATTGGTTGGAGGAAGAAGATGAAACTGTTGACGATGGTGCTCAGGCTGGTTTCAACTTTGGTGGAAACAACGTTCAAGTTCCATCTGGCGGATTCAATTTCAACAGCTGAAGGTAATCACAGTTTATATCTACTTTTTCTTAGGCATTTTTTCTATCTATGTACAATAATAAAGGCAGCTGGTTTACTTATTAACGTTGTACATTCATTTGACCCATTTATGATTTATCTGTGAATGTGTTGGTAACTAGGTATTGGTTATGCTATCTCAAACCGTCAAATGCTTCGAAGGCTAAATAGTCTGGCCCATAAGATCCATGTCAAGTTTTATGATTACTTTAGACATTGAAGTGTGTTGATTCTGAGCCGCTTAATTTGAAATTGCAGGGTTTATGGGGCTATATGGAGTACGTTGGTTGCGTCAAAGGTCAAGTCCGGTCAGGTCGGGTTGAGTCGTCGGGTCAGGTCAGGTCGGGTCAGGGTCAGAGCATCTCAGTAACACAATGGTGGAGTCACGGTCTTGTCTTCAGTAGATGCAAAGGTGGGTCTGTTGGTCACAACATAAAGCAGGGGTTGGCCGAGGTCTTTATTTAGCGAGTCGTGGGAAAATTGTTTGGTCTTATCTCGAGTGGTTGGAGGTAATATTGTGTAGTTTGAACGAGGGTTTACGAATATATAGTCTTTATTTTTTTTATCATTTTCATTTTGCTTATGCATACATTCGTTCTTGTACGGAGTCTCAGCATTTCTTTTGCTAGTGTATCATCTACGGAAACAAGAATGATATTTGATACTATTTGTTTATGAATTCAGTATGTTTTTTATTTTTTTTATATTGCATTCACTTTCCACGCCTGTTTGAAATCCACAACAATGAGTACCTTAGAAGCTGAAAGAAAAACATCCTTGTTTGGAATTGCGAAAATCTAGTCATCAGTGGCATAGGGAAGTCGATTACACCGTTCCCACAAAAGCCATATAAAAATCATACACACTCCCTGATAGGAGCAACTAGAAGAACTTGGGATGAAAGAGCCTGGGGTGACATTGTCCTTAATGAGTAGATGACTAAAATTCTTGTTCAGCCAAATATCGGTCTTTAACAAAAAAGTGTCTTTTAGAAGCTATAATAATCAAGAAAACAGTGTTGAATTGTCTCGCTAATAGCTCCACAAAAAACACAGCTTAAACTGTTAATCTGGATTAAGTTGATCGCTAAGAACTCTCCAACGATCCCTAATATCATGATTAAGGGAAATATCACTAATACCAGGGTAGGGGTGGGCAATATACGGTTTGAAACCGTTTAAACCGAGAAACCGAATCGAATAAAACCGATTTTAGACCGAACCGAATTAAAATTCGGTTTTTGGCTCGGTTTTAACCGAAACCGAATTCATTAAACGGTTTACGGTTCGGTTAATGATTTCAAAAAGATTATAAACGGTTAAACTGAACACCGAATTCAAACATACTATATATTTATATTATTTTTAAATATGTGTATAATTAGTAATAATAATAATTCTTATATTATATTTAGTATGTTACATACATTCAAGCCCAATCCATACATGAATTAAATTAAAAAGTCCAACTAGTACAAAATTTAGTTAGTTACTTTGTTTGACGTAAATACATTTAACCCGTAGATATATTTTGTTTAACTGTGTTAGTTTATGTTAGGGGTTAGTGCACGAAAATGTAACAAACTATGGTCTGACATTCATTGTATGTAACGAACTACTCGAGCCTCCATTGTATGTAACGAACTTGTAATTTCCTTACTTTTTCCACGTGTCGATTATATAAGCCGACACGTGACGTCCCTTATAACCGTTAGTCTGGCCAAAATACATACAATGTAAGGAAATTACAAGTTCTTTACATACAATGGAGGCCCGAGTAGTTCGTTACATACAATGAATGTCAGACCATAGTTTATTACATTTGCGCGTAAGAACCCCTTAATGTTATAATTCTACAGCTTGTAACTTACTATTGTATTGTGGACTTTGGGACTTAACATTCTAAATTCTGCAAGTGAATTGTCATTTTAAAATTCTGTACAATAATGGAAACCGAAAAATTTAAGCACAAGAAACTACGATTCTGTTTCGGTTTCAAACTGGTTTCAAACCGAAACCGAACCGTATTCAAATTCAGTTTACGGTCGGTTAAATACATCGAATTCAGTTTACGGTTTGCTTCCCAAAAATTTCCAAACCGAAGAAACCGAACCGAATTCAAACTGTAAACCATAGACCGCACCCATATACCAGGGTCATCCTGCTAAGATCATCAATAGCTCTACCTGGAGGCTCACATCTTATTCCAATTGTCAGATCAAGATCTGTCCATTGAAATCTGCCAATCTTTAACCAAACACTCTTTATCATACTCGAGAGCATCACGATGGGAAAGTTTTTCTTTAAAGCAACCATCAGGATGAGCCGACTGGTCCAACCAAAATCATTTGCTGAAAGAGAGATTAAGATTGTAGACGAAACTGTAGAGATAAACCACTTCACACGCGTTGTTTCAAACCTGAACCACATATGTCAGTAAACGCGCCACTTTCACCGTGAAGATCTTTAATCACCTTGACCCATAGGGCATCAGGCTCATCATAAAATCGCCACATCCATTTGCTTATCTTCTACTAATCACTTTATTTGTTAAAACTTGAATAATAAGATTATGAAAAGGTGAATAGCTTGATTCCACGTTGCCTTTCCATTTGTAACGAGTAAAACAATCTGGAACCCATCTTACCAAGTTTTTAATCTTCTTATTAATATTTAATCATTATAGATTTTGCTTGCTAAGTTTGTTAATATTAGTTTGTATATTTTGTCAACTCACATTAGTTATTTAGTTATACTCCCTCCGTCTAAAATTAAATATTCAACTTTCTATTAATCTATTTCACTTTGTCTCAAAATACGTGTCTATTCTAAACTCTTAATCAATCTAAATGCTTTTCGAATGTCAACATGAAATATTATCGATGAACAACATGACGTTCTCCACTTTTCTTTAACACTGTACTACAAATCGATACTCAACATATTTTGGGACGGGGGAGTGTATAAAATCTAGTAAATAAATGGTGTACTATCTCTATAAATTGTTTGCAGAACTAAATTAATTGTATTTTGTAGTGAATAATACGTAGATCGATCTTATTTGGAGCAAAACTAGTGGTATGAAATTATTGACGTCGCTTTTCATGAAGTGTGGCATGTAGGCTCCACATGGCCACATGGGAACTTTACCGACTTTTAAAAACCAAGCTTTATTTCCAACGGGCAAAACCACAATTTTAAAACCTTCTATACAATTGTTACAATTGTACATGTACGATTAAAGGCTTTTGTTAAAATATTTGAATATGTATAAAAGAGTTGTATATTTTGACTAAAATTTAGGGGACAAATAAAAATTCAAGAGGATAGAAAATATATTATTTTCAAAGTACAAATTTTTATGCATGTTATAACGTCTGAACGGAAACCCTTGGAGCTCCCGTTATCAATTTTCATAGATAAATGCATTTTTATTACTTTAACTTTCAAAAGTGTTCATTTTAACATTAGGGTTTTGTTAACAAAAGTCCTAAGGGCTTTCATTAAAATATTTGAACATGCATAAAACAGTTGTACATTCACTAAAATTCAGGAGGACAAACAAAAATTCAGGGGAAGAAAGAATATATTATTTTCAAAGTTTAAATTTTTATGCATGTTCTAACGTCTTAACGGAAGCCCGTAGGGCTCTCGTTATCAATTTCTTTAACGTTATTAGAACTATCATAACATATATGTTCTTAACAGAACATATCATTTCATCGGACTATACACATTTATTTGACGAATAAACCTAATTCGACTAAGAAGATTTGAGATTTCGAACACGAAGACATCTCACTAATTTAAAATACGTAGCCAATTAATCTAACCACCCCTTTAGGTTGCATATAGTTAAATTAAGATTATACTACTTCAATGCGAGCTAATTAACATTTTATCGTATATTAATTGGGCGAATTAGTCAAACTATTCAAAATTTAATCTATGTAGTTAACTTATAATTACATGTATAAAAAAAATTAATTGAAATTAGTTCTTAGCTGATGTGTGATGTGTTATGTGTCATCCGTCATAGACTCATACTGGTATGGTGTATAACGTGATATAGGTTAAACTATAGAAAAACAAGTATAATAGCACAACTTGAATACATACTTACAACTTACAACATACTTTAAAATTAATTAATGCAAATAATAGGTGTAAAGTTTCATAAATTTCAGATTATAAACATAAAAGATCTATACTCACACATTTATCCATCTCAGTACATGATATTATACATCTATTGAACGATGAAATAACAAAGTTGAATGAATGCAACACTAAATCGTGTAACTTCAAATACATACAATAACAAAATGGTCAATGATATTTCCAACACAAAAATGATAGTTCCACTGAAATTGTGAAGTAAGCAGTTGTACTATATGAATAAATAAATGTATCTGATGGTGAAAATATCAATGCCCTAACAAAATTTGTGTAACGAGCAATTAGTCACACCACTTAATAATCTATGCTTTGATGATGTTTTTGTTGGTACTTGCTACCTTGTTCTTTTGCTTTGTTAATAGTGTTCATCTTCTTACATTGATGCTTTTATGTTGCTTTGTTGAACTATACCTAAAATTTGTTTAAACCACTTTGCTCTAAAATTATTATTTCTATCTGATTTGGCTGCCACATCATATTTTTGATTTTTTATTTTCACACGACGGACAACATACATAAGCTTCATATTTTGTAAACCACTAATGTGTTATATGCCACTTAATAATTAACAATGCTTAAATATATTCAAACGTAAATTACATTGATGGTCTCTCTGATTCTCCATATATTACCCTTTGAGTTTTCGGGTCGGATATTATCTGGATACAGTTCTTTATCCTTTTTTTTTCTTCGCAAGTTTGTAACGAGTAACGTCCATTATCTCAAGGCTGACGATGAGATAAAATACACTCATGTGCGACACACATATTATGAGATGACGAACAAAATTTAACTCATGTTAGGGTCAGCGACTGGCTGTGAAACACCTGTAACCGCACAATGCCCCAACCGGAGACTCATAACGTTATATATGAACAACACGTAAAACTGAAAATCTAATTCTCTCTATATTTAATAATTTAATAAAAATTAAACATGAGGGATAAAGAAACAAGATATATCACGCTTTACGAACTAGGTCAATTACGTTTTAACGAGTATAAATTTAATACTATGTTTTATTCAAAAGGTAGGAAAGAACGTCTCTTGCTTCTCTTAAAAATATAAAATAATAATAAATAATAAATAAATAAATAACATAAAATAAAGATTGCGTGGGACAATATGTAAAAAGATGTCGTTATTCGTCGTATTAAAAGCGTGTAGCCACGGCCCACCCCTTAACGTTCACATTTTGTTTCAAAAATCCCACAAATTTCGCTTTTCCTCGCCAATAAAATATTATCTATTACAACTTTGGATTTTTGCGTATAATTTTTTTTACATTTAATAACCTCTTATAATTATCATCATCAGCGTAGGACATGTACGATTAACATTGTCGATTGTTATACAATTACGTACATGTTGCTCACACATACTACCTTATTGTTGTCGATTATCAATGTTTTACAATTACATACATGTTACTCACACATATTACCTTATTGCCGTGATTAGTTCCATAATTAATAAACGACGGGACAAATACAACACGTATAAAAAATAATGTTTATAGAATAACATAGACACAATAGATGAACCAGTTCATTTATTTATTTCTTATTCTCCCTTCTTTATTGTACTAGATGTTTATAATTTATCCTTAATGATTCATGTTGAAGCATATGCTCGGGATAAATGTGTTTTTAACAAATAATAACCATAATTTCAAGGTTTATTCAAGAATTTAAGAGTTTGAGTTCTATAAATTCAGCATCATATTACAAATTTAGTCGTTGTTAAAAAATAAAATTAAACGAACTCGTTTTCAAAAAGTTCTTAAAATAAAGCTTTTCTGACGGCCTTAAAATATTACTCCATTCAACTTCAGTTATAAGTTTCGACTTCAACTAGCCGTTGTCGAACTTGCTTTTAATCCGGTGACAATAATTCCGGTGACAATATTTTTGAGACGATATAAATATTATTTTATTAAATTATCTTAAGTTTAGTATTCCTTGTAATAAAATTAGAAAATACCACCGAGTTTAATACAGCTAGAATTAAGCTGTGTCAGCGTTTTTTGCCCAATTCTATTCTTTTTCAAATCTATAAATATTCTTTTTTTCTCATTCCAAAAAAAACACAAAAAATAAAAATTCAAAAACTATGTCTCCCCCTTTCTCTCTCCTCACCATCACTCTCCTCCTTCTTACCACCATCGCCACCGCCCAAACACCGCCGTCACCACCACCACCACCAAACGCCACCTGCAACGGAATCTTCTTATCCTACACCTACACATCCGGATCCAAACTCCCACCCGAAACCACCACCCCATCAACCCAACCTTACAGATTCGAATCCACTTTACAAATCTTGAACAACGCAGCTGATGAACTCAAATCTTGGAGGGTTTTTGTTGGGTTTCAACATGATGAGTATCTTGTTTCTGCTTCTAATGCTGTGATTGCTGATGGGTCGGTCTCTTTACCGGGTCGGGTTGGGAATAATGGAACTGTTTTTGCTGGGTTCCCAAGTTCGGATCTTAAGACTGCTATTGAAACTGCTGGTGATATTAATCAAATGTCGGTTCGGGTCGATTTGGTTGGGACTCAGTTCGGAGTCGGGTCACCCGGTGTTCCTATGCCTACTAATATTTCTCTTGTTAATGATGGGTTTATTTGCCCTAAACCCACTATGCAAGGTACTGTTTTTTTCTATTATTATTTTAATTTTTTATTTTATGAAACTTTGAAGATAGTTTCTTGATCTTTTTGTTGTGATTTAATTTGAAAATATTAAAGAAAAATGTTTGCTTTTTAAGTTTGATGTCTACTATTTGATGAAGTTAAAGATGGGATCTTTGGATTTAAATTTACTCTAAAAGTTGTGGGTTTGATTTAATTAATTTTTTTTTTAAAAGAAAAGATTTGAATTTTGGAAATGGTGTAGTGTTTTTAACTGTTTGATGACCATTGACCAACTGGATTTACATTTACATCTACTTGAACTGAATTATGTTATAAATGCTTCATATTTGTTTATAAACTTGTCGTGCCTAGTGATTTTATTAAATTCTTTGATATTAATGTGAAGAAAATACTTTTACTTGATATGTACTTGTTGATCTGATTGTGCTTGAAATGGGTTCTAAAAAAGTTTGCTGCTTTGATCTTTTTGTTTGCTATATTTGATAGTTGAGCTAATTTTGACTTATGAGATGCTGCATTCTTCTTAATTGTTTGACCATTTCTTTCAAGAATTGCTATTAATCTGATATTACTTATAATAGTATTTATAAGAGTGGGTTATTTTATAAGTGATGTTGCTATACTTTCACTTTAATTTTAGTTTGATCATCAACTATCAGAAACTATTGTCATTATCACTCGACTTTTAAAACCGTTGCGGTTCGAAAACCATTATAAATACCATTAAACTTCATGAACAAGTTACATTTTTTCTGCTTGATATTACCCAAATTAATCAATTATGGCATGTTACAAGGAATGATGTGAAATGGTTTAAACGTGTAGTTTTAGGTTTGATTATTCTTTATGTGATGTATGTGTAATAATTGTATTTTATATTTTGACTTCTTCTAAACATTGTTTGTATTTCAATATTGTGAACAGTTCTGTAAGGGTTGTTTTTTGAATTGTTCAATTCTTACTTCGGTTGGGTTCTGTTTCAATTTGTTTAGTTATATCTTATTTGACCTTGTTCAATCATCTTTGATTTGGGTTTGAGGTTCTATAGCCATGAAAGAAAGTTGGTTTACCTAATTTGAACCATTCAGTAGCACCCTCAATGTTAAACTGAGTCTTTAAGTACTATATATGTTTGACTTTGACTCGTTCTTAGTTCATTCACAATCTTGAATCTTCATTCTCTCGACATGGTTAATTATCATTGTTTATTCTTTTGGTTATAAATGAAATTCTGAATCTGTCGAATTACATTTTGTGATCTGAGGAGAAATCTAGCTTGATCTTTCTTAATGTTTGTTTGACTTTAACATGTTCAGTACCATGCTTGATAGAAAAATTTATATTGTTGACCATTCATTTGACTTTGACTTGTTAATCTCCTGTTCTGAAACTTTCATTTTTTCAGTTGTGTATAATTAGTGTATCTGACTAAATCGTATCGACTTCCCTGAATCTTGCTAGATCTTCGTTTGATTGTGACTTTGACTTTAACATGTTGGTTTTTAATCTTTCAGGGACACGAGTTATGAACGTCTGCTGTATGAAAGATCCAAATGCAATAACCAACGATACTGTAATTGACAAGTTTCTTCCACGCCAAACAGGCGATCTCACAATCATGTACGATGTTATCCGGACCTACGACTCAAGCTACTGGGCTGAGGTAACCATCGAGAACCATAATGCACTTGGCCGCCTCGATAACTGGAACCTAACATGGGACTGGATGAGAGACGAGTTTATCAATGACATGAAAGGCGCGTATCCTTACAATCGTGATTCAACTGAATGCATATTCGGCCCACAAGGCGCAATCTACAAGGAAACAGATTTCTCAACGGTTTTGAATTGCGAAAGACGGCCCACAATAATCGACTTACCATTAGAAATGACCAACAATACCCAACGAGGAATGATCCCGTTTTGTTGCCGTAATGGGACGATTTTGCCCCCAACGATGGACCCCAGTAAATCAAAGTCAGTATTCCAGCTAAACGTCTTTAAAATGCCACCAGATTTGAACAGGTCTGAGCTCATCCCACCACAAAATTTCAAAATCAGTGGCAGATTGAACCCGGATTACAAATGCGGCCCACCAGTTCAGGTTAGCCCAACTGAGTTCCCGGACCCTAGCGGTCTACCTGGCCCGACTGCTGTTTCCAGCTGGCAAGTGGTTTGCAATATAACGCAAGCGAAAGGTTCTAGCCCAAGATGTTGTGTATCGTTTTCTGCTTATTATAATGAGTCAATCGTACCCTGCCCAACTTGTGCTTGTGGCTGCCCGAGTGGTACAAATTCCCAAACGTGTAGTACAACCGCACCTGCACTGTTTCTCCCGGCTCAAGCGCTTCTGGTTCCGTTTGATAACCGTACTGCACTCTCAACAGCTTGGGCGAGCCTCCAACGCCGAAGCATCCCGAACCCATTGCCGTGTGGGGACCACTGTGGGGTCAGTGTTAATTGGCACTTGCTTACTGACTACCGTGGAGGGTGGTCAGCCCGGATCACTCTTTTTAATTGGGATGAAACTTCTTTTGCTGACTGGTTTGTCGCTATGGAAATGGACAAATCTGCACCTGGGTTCGAGAAAGCGTACTCGTTTAACGGGACTGGTCTCGAGATTAATGGTGTCAACAACACGATATTCATGCAAGGTTTACCTGGGCTTAACTATTTAGTTGGGGAAGTTGATGGTAAAAATCCAAAGAGAGACCCGAGGGTACCAGGGAAACAACAGTCAGTGATCTCCTTCACGAAAAAACTAACACCGGGGATAAAGGTAGCTGGCGGTGATGGGTTCCCTACTAAAGTTTTCTTTAACGGTGAAGAATGTGCACTTCCGAGTCTACTTCCAACAAGTGCTTCGTCCCGACCGCTGTCGAATTCTGTGTTTTCAGGTGTTGTTGCGTTCGTCATCGTTGTGATGTTGATGCTGCAAAATTAGTTGGCGTTAAGGTAAAATTCACGCTTTCTGGAACCAACTTGGCTACACGCTCGGAGGTGGTGTTAGTGGTACTGATCGTTAATAGAGATTGATTTTTGTAGAATTGTTTAATTTTTTTTAAGGAAATGTAAAAGATGGTATAGACTCATTTGTATAGAGAATGTTGTAATATCAAATTTGCTGCACATTGATATTGATTGTTACTTGTATTTGTTACCACTTGAGGTTTCAAATTAATGGTAGATGACATTTTTGTCTAGGTGAAGCAAAAGATGTAGCTTTCTTCTCTCCTTCGTTACAGGCTTCTTCATACATATGCAGTTGCATTTGCATAAGTCATACTTTGATATCTAAGTATATAACTTACCAAAATCAATTTATATGCGTAACCGATTGTTGATATGTCAATTTACATAAGAAATGATTAGTATAAAATCATGTTATATTATCTATATAACATTTTCAAAACGACATTTAACATTTTTAAAGGGCATATTTCGAGAACCAAGTTGAGAACGATATATTGTCATCCACTTGATAAAGTGACCTACCGATGTTAGCATCATGAACGTTTTTCACGAGACGTTAATGGTTCTAAATCGTGGCCAAAAATATGTTTTTGAAACGCCACGAACGTGTAGGACGTGGTTCTAAGAGAGCTAATTTGCATAAACTAGATGAGATGAATCATTTTACGCAAAAGGAAACTCAACTCAATTAACCGAGATTAAAGCTCTTGAATGAATCATTTTAGACGAAGGAAACTCAAACCCAAATATCCAATCGCATGATAACCTAATTATATAAACTAATCTGAGATCAAATGTGAGGGGAGTTCGTCTTTCCTAGTCCACACCGAAAACATTAGTTATACGGAATAGCGTATAACTTCTAAATATTCCAAAATAATCACATATGAAGTGCGGATGCTTTAAAGAAAATGGAAAAGGCACCATACAATCATACATGCAAGCTCTACCAGAACAAGGCTAGCGTTCATTACTCATGAGCATAACCAGGGCCGGATCCAATGAACAAAGAGGTGGTTCCGTGGCCCAGCAATCACCTATCATATTTTAGTGGGTATTTTGCTATTTCTTTTAATAGGTCCATGTAAAAACATTGACAGGCCCCCTAAGCACAAGTTTTTTTTATCACATTTTAATTGTCAATGTCCAATTCTACTTGTCTGCACACATGAAGTATTGGAATCTAATAATATTTGGACATAAATTCTTGTTAAGAAATCTATCAACTTGTGTTGTTGAAGTATACTATACACAAATCTTTTTAGATTGGTTGTTTGCTTCTATTATGTTGTTTTGATGCTATTTAGAATTGGTTCTATCAACTTCAATAATTAAGGAAATTATATAAGGCCCGCACGACTTATTTTTCTGGATCCGCCACTGAGCATAACGAATACGACTATGGGGAGTTTACCATGTTCAAAAGCATCATCTAATTCATTTCTGACTTTATGCTGCTCCAACAGCTTTACCTTGGGAGCATAATCGGAATTTGTTTTAACGAAAATGTGTTCAACTCAAGCCTCACTAATTTGATTATCATTTCAGCTTCATCTGTTCTATATCTGTATTTATTTTTCCACTGTGATCCATTCTCACTAGATTCAGTTTAGTATTCCATTTACACAATTTACAACAATATATTAGCATCAAGAACGTTTTCCACAAGACGTTAGTGGTTCTAAAACAAAGACAAAAACATTTTTGGCAAAGACAAAAATCTGTACTTGATCTATCATCAGCAAAACAAATAACCCGGAAATATATCTAGGTTAAAAACCTTATAACATGTACAAAACACTGTATTATGCTAAGACTGAAAAAAGGAGAACTATAGTAAATCTTGACATTTTGCAGAAAAACCAAATTCACAATCCTAGAAATCATACTTGTGCCCTCGTTGCTACGGGTTCAGGTTTTGTACGCTACCTAAAGCAGTCAAAAATTTCAACACTTTATGCCTTTGCATACCGTGTGTTCAAGCTGTAGTATTCACAACGTACATGAATATATAATGATGTACATCTGTTGAAGCGCAGGGTACATGTCTAACTCACACAGGTAGATCATCCAATGCATATGCGTCAAACCCAAACTCGTTTTCTGGCTGCCCAACCGCTTCTTGATGTTGCTGTTACATCACAAAGTTAAAGATTAGTATTTTGGAGTCGTTTTACATTCTTGAAGTACATTTATCATATAGACATCTTCTTGCATAAAAAACTTACTTGCTTTAAGATCGCGGCTAGGAGATCATCTTGACCATATTGTTCGGTATATAATGTATTATGAGAGCTTTCATCATGAAGACTTTCGGCTTTGACTCTTGATGAATTGTTCCCTATGTAAGTGTTACGTTGTTGACCAACGTTTGACCCATTATGGTGAGTTCTAGTTTCAACTCCAGAAGAGAAAACAGCCTTACCACTAGTTAAATTGCGGTTCTGCCCTCCGTGCATTGTATGTTGAGACGGGTCAAAGGTCAACCCGACATCTTGTAAACCACCCCAATCACGTAATCCATTTTGATTCAAATCGTTAAATATATCGTAACTTGGAACAACCGTTCTTCTCGGGACCTTAGTATCTAAGTTCCCGCTTCCTTGTAGTGTTGATGACGCGCTAGAAAGATTTGGAATTCCCGAACTAACCCCGAGAGGATACGCAATTCCAGACGAATCGGTTTTATGATTCCCTGAGAAATCCACAATGGACGAGGCTTGTGATACCACAGAATTGTACACAGGCGTTGACATGTCAACCACTCCGCCACGTGCCAACATCTCGTTGGATAAGACAGGTTGCCTTAAACCATGATGAGTGTTCGTATTTGACTGAACTTGACTCTGACTATGAATATGACCTTGACCACCCATTTGAATTAGAACTTGATTATTCATGCTTCCAAATGAATGCTGAGCAGACTGATGCAAATTCGCAAACTGCTTTGGTTCCATGTTTGTAGGAATCCCAGGAAGTAAATTCATCTGCTTATTACTACTACTACTACTGCTATTATTATTACTCAAATGTTGACTTTGGACTTCTGTATATCTTGACTTTGGGTTTTCGAAGCTGAAAATGTTTCTTTGATCAGTAACGGGAACGGATGTAGGTGACTTGGAGTTATTTGACCTGCCGAGCGCTGCAGCTTGAAGAGTCGCAAGACTTTGTGGAGGGAGTTGACCAAGTTGACCACTTGCAGCTAGAGCTTGAAGATCAAGTCCATTGAGTGACGATATTGAACCGTAGCCTGCATCTGGGCCACCCATAAAGCCAGCTGTCATTCCTCCTGGATGCTGTGATCCGCTGAGTCTTCTAAGATATAGACGGTATTTCTGCACCAAATTCTTGGAGTTGTGAGGAAGAAAGGTCTTCAATGCATCACATAAAAAGTCAACAACGAACAAAACAAAGTCAAAATTGAAAATAGATTGTTTTTTTTCCTTCATTTAGAAACCCTAGCAACCCTTATGATACATTGACCGATAATTTGCTAGAAATAGAAAAGTGTAAACCCATAAAAATGTTTACTTGAAGGTGACTGGCAACGTTTTCTCGAGTTAATCCGGGAACATTCATCAACTCCAAGATTTTCTTCGGGACAGCCTCTGTATATAACAGAAAGGGTAAATTAGTAATTTGCATCATCAAAATTTTGATGAAAATGAGTGAAAAAAGTTCATACTATCGATTCCAAGCTGATTAACGGCTGCCACAAACTGTTGATGGAGTTCAACGGACCAAACAACTCGAGGCTTCTTTAAAGAAGAAGAATCATCTCGTTCATCAGCTTCATCGTCCTCTTCTTTTCGCCTTTTTGTGTTTTTCCAATTATGCCCTTCATTTGCGGAAGAAGAGTAATCAGGTTCCTCAGGTAGTTTCTGCTCATCGGCACTTGCTGACGGCTCAAAATCTTTCCACTCGTGTTTCCTTTTCCGAACCACATGTTGCCATATGTTACGTAATGCCTCGATACGAACGGGCTTTATTAAATAATCACATGCCCCATGAGTAACACCCTTCATAACTACACTCTTGCTGTCATCAGCTGACATCACTGTAAAAAGGGAAAACTAATTAAATCACTTTCCCTTTTCAAAGTCATAAATCAAGAAATATGGGTCATAAATCAAGAAACATGAAATTTGGATGGGGAATCAATACAATGAGCAGATTGAAAATTGAAAGTCAAATTACAGTGGTTGACTTACTGATAACAGGGAGATCCATTTCAAGCCCAATGTGTTCAAGGAGTTTAAATCCATCCATATCAGGCATATGAACATCACTTATCACAACATCCCATCCATTTTTATTTTCCCTCAAATAATTTAAAGCAACCTCAGCTCTGTTGCATTTAGTCACTGCAAAATTTGGATTAAAAAAAAAGTCAAAATTCAAGAATTCCAGATCAATTATCTTCAACATAAATCCTTGAACAACCCAAAATCAGACCTAATTGAAATGATTACCACATAAATCAAGATATAAACTTTCATAAAAAAGATTATTTAGTAAGAAAAAAATTGTCAAATTTAGTTGAAAATCATCAAAGTTTGACCTATTGCTACATGTAGAAGATGAAAGTCAAATTCCAGCTCAATTTTTGTGATTTATTTATAAATCTGAAACCTTTATTATGATTATCAACCTAATCCAATTGGGTCATTTATGTTTCTGTTTTGTACCACATATTTGTAATCTTGTAAGAGTTTTCTTATGGATAGAACAGTATACACATCACAAAATAATTTAAATATAAAATCAAAAGTAAATGATGAAATCAATCAATAAGTGAAAACTAAGTGGAATGGATTATAGATTTAGTAATTGAAATCATAAATCACAATATATATATATATATATTTTCACACAGTTAACGTGTATTTAGTGTGTGTATCATGTACCTTCATAGTTGCAGTGTCTAAGCATCTTTTCCAAGATCATAAGACAAGTTGGGTCATCATCAACAACAAGTACACGCAGACCTGCCGGAAACTGATCAGGGACAGCACCGTCGCCACCGCCGGCGCCGGAGACAACACCGGAGGACTTCCAAGAAGCACCACTAGAACTAGGCATCATGGATTGTTTGTTAACAACTTGACTTCCACCACCAAGATTCATTATTTTTACCACAAGAAAACAAAATTAAATCATACCCACATAAAAATACATGATTTCTAATCAAACCCAAATGTTTATTTATTTTTGGAAAAGACTATGAAATTCCAAATTAAACTAATTCAACAAAAATAGAAATAAACAGAAGTTTAATTGTTTGTTGCAAGATTTGGACTTTTAGAGAGAGAAGGGGGAAAAAGGGGAAGAAATTATAAGTGGGTATATGTGAAATTTATATTAGCACATGGTTTTGTGCTTCAACTCCAGAAAAAAGAAAATATTTTTATTATTATTTATATATAATTTATTTTATCATCTATTTTAATTTAATTTTGTAATTTGTAATTTTAATTTTATATTCTTGCTGATTAGAAAGTGGGTCTCTCCGTTGAGTGTGGATCCAGCTCATGTATGATGTTAACTAACCCCATGCCAGCCAAAGATATATCACATGTGCATACATGTCATGCATGACTAGTTCACTTTCTTTTGTTCATGTAATAAAAAATGTAACATTTTTAATCACAAATTATTAATTTTATGCTTATGGTTGAAATATCGTTAACGATATGATCCATTTGTCGGAAATATAATTTGGGAGTCAAGAAGCATGTGGATAGAAGACTTACTATCTATAGATAGACGGTAATTACACACCGGATATATCTTATGTGCCGCTAACATCACTTAATTTTATGTGCTATTAAGATAAAACGAGTGATCAGTTTTGTAAGTATTAAAATTTGAAGGATAAGAATATAAGATGTTTATTTAAATATTACATTACTTAACATATGTGATGTTAATAGAATAGATGTGAACCTCTTACATACGACTAGTTTGATGTGAAATTTGGAAATATGATCGTGAATGTAACATATTTAATCATATAAGAGCAAACGTACTTAATATGATTCTTATCCGACTAGAGACAAAACCTAAACAAAATTAATTTTCTACAAACATAAGGACGTAATGCTAGCTAGTTGTTTATAAAACTCAATTTGATAAAGACGGAAAGAGATATTGAAATAAACTTTACATATAATTCCATTAAGTTGACTTTCATTAAATGTCAACAAAATACTTGTTTAGTATCAAGGCGACTAGTTGTCTAATTGTAATGACTTAATTTTTTTTGAACGGCAGACATGTATGAATCAAACCGACTGATGATAATGTCTAATGAATATGATAATTATGATCGGAAACCAACGAACATAAGGCCGTTCAGTTTCAACTGGGGAGCCGACACTGATGACACGGCCTATCGGTTTGGTTCCGTCGGTTGGCTCCGTCTCATTTTCAACGCTCAATCAGTTTTTGTTTATGAGGCCGACATAATATTTAATTGTTTTTTTATTTTTGTTTAGTGTATAAAAATAAAGGTAAATTGTTAAATATGAGACCCAAAATTTAATCTAATGGGTTACTGATGGTAGTGGTCTGTCAGTTTTGAAAAAAGCTGATGTGGTGCAGACGTGACACGTCGGTTTCAGTCAGTTTCAGTTTTCTGTTAGAGAATAGTATAGGAAGCCTATTTGATGACATTGTTATAATGTTTTATACAAAAAAATGATAAAGGAGAACTACTTACAATGTCTAAATTAGACCTGATGAAGAAATGATAACACGTAACAAATTTAATACGGAGTATATAGGAAAGAAAAAACATCACATATTCACATGTCATAATTATCTTCATGAAATTTTAAATTAAAAATTTAACACTAATATGCCACAATGATATAGGTAACAATTAATTATATTCATAGAAAGTTAATTGAATGCTAATGAGTTTTAAGTGTCCTCGCGTTGCGATGAGATAATACTAATATAATCAAAGCAATACCGATAGATTAAGCATAATCGTTGAATGTAGGATGATCATTTTGTGAATTGCTCTTCTTTGCTCATGTTCACATATACAGAGCATTTAATATCTTAAAGAAGCTTGAATAAACCTATTCTTAAAATCAATATAGCCAATACGTAGCTAAAAAAGTTCATTTGTACAAAAAACAAAAATGAAGGAGATAGTTTATACCAATACTAGCCTATTGCCCGCGCGATGCAGCGCGGTAAAAAATATATGATATTAATATGTTTAAAAAACATGTTTCGTTTAATTGAGAACATCGTACTTCGTAGTGAATCATGTTCTTATAATACGCAATGACAATATTTTCACAACTTGAAACTCGATAAGAAACCAGCAATGAAATACACTTGTTAGGGTTGGTATTTTTAACCCGTTAACCTGCTAAGCCATATGTCTAACTTTTCTGGTCGAGTTATGTTAAGTTCGGGTTAATGATCCTACATGTTATCTCGTGGAAGAAACTAAGTTTATTTATTAATATATATAAATTCTACCCATCATCTTCTGAAACCAATCCATCATTATATTATGCATGTTACATAACTTAAAGAATTAAATAGTCATGAAGTTATGTATTTTGTAACTAAAACAAATTATGATGTATTAGTTTTTAGTTATATGTATTTGTCCTAAAATTAATGATGGTTGAATAATAAGTAAAATTAATGACAGTCTTTTAAGGTGATTTTTAAGAGTTTTTTTAAATCTATTATTAAGTAGTATAGATATAGATATACTACATGCATTTGATGTTGGATTAACTAAAATGGTATATTACTATATTATTACTAAGACCACTATGTGATAAAATTCTTTTCTATAGTAGTAATAGATTATTTTTAAGACTTGATAAAAGAAAAAGTTATTATAAGACTATCATTAGAATTATTTAAAGTGACTTAAATGATATATAACATACTTACCAACATATTTTTATAAGTTTAAAATTTACATCAAAACTTCTTATATATTCGCATAGAAGACTGAAAATTGTGATAACTTCTAAAACTATTTGAGTTTTCACTTATATTTAAATTTAAATCAAAACAATCAAAATACACACTTCATTGTCCATTAATGTGCTACATAACTACATCAGTTACATAAAACATAATTAATGATGAACATATATTGTAACGGAAATTAGTTATTATATATAGTTTAATGATAAATTGTATTGAATTCAAGTGTTAAAGTTGAATAAGAGTTAAAGGGTATAATAGTAATTTACTATTTCTCCCTTTTAAGACTTTTGCTCAAACTCTTTATATATTAGTATAGATATATGAATGCTTATTATTATTATTATTATTATTATTATTATTATTATTATTATTATTATTATTATTATTAATAATAATAATAATAATAATAATAATAATAATAATAATAATAATAATAATAAGTTGTCACTAAAAATATTAGACTGTTTGAAGAAAAGAACAAAGAGAGACTCGTAGCTATAGAAAAACAGTGGAATGAGAAAGTAGATTTATATTTTTATATAAGATAAAATGAGGGGAAAAAAAGAAAATTATATTTGTATAATGTTAACTGATGGGAACAAAATTTGGAAAGCGATACATAGACCATCTGTTTTTAGCCATACACACTAAATGTGATTTACAATATCTTACAATATAACATCTTATAATATATTTGATAACGTATGATTAAATAAAGTATTGTACGAATCACCACCCGAAAATGATAATAGGCCCTTGAGAACTTTATGACTAAGGCCCTTTTTCTCACTACAGACTCACGTCTCGTAAACTGTGAATTTGTGATGTATTCACGAGAAATTTCTCAACATATCATGAAAAGTTAATGATATACTTTGCAAAATTACTAGCATAAGGGATAATATTTAATGCCTAATCCACCTATGATTTAAACTTGATACTTAGTCAAATTCATATGTAATTTTTTATAATTTTTGTCTACATATATCTATAGGTTTTATACATATTATAGCTAATGATCTGAAACTTATATCAAATTATAGTTATATTTATATATATATTTACATGTGATTAGTGATTACAGTTGAGGTTTTCACTTTATTATACCATGTATATGATGATGTATGTATGTAGAAAATGTACCGCTATACATATTATTAAACGGCATCATCCCGCTTTCTATAAAAAAAACATACATATTCATTCTATCCTGATTGAATTTATATAAACACCATTTAAAAAAAAACACTTTTGTTGTTCTAGATTCAAGCAATACTTATGATAATCGAATAACGATGTCATGAACACAAGAGAGTTTTTTCTAACTTTGAGTTTTCTATTCCGCGCACTTGTTATGATATATCATTGAACGTGTTAATCAAAAAGTTATAGATTACATCAGTTTTATTCATATATTACAATTTCAGTTTTACACACATGTGTTATGCATTAAAATGATAGAGCTAAATGTTATTTCAAAGTCGTATAATGTGTAACTGAAGTTTACCAATAACTAACAAACATATAAGTTTTAACCTTTTTATTCAATGTCGGGTATTTTTTGGGTGCATAAACTAATATTTAATAAGAAAAATATATTCCTACAAACTATATTTGATAATAATAATGTTCTTTAATGGTCAAGAAAGGTAAGAACTAAAAAGAAATAAGCAAGAAATTCCATTCTGCTTTTTAAAGTAATTATAGTACTTATTAATTGTTTTAATAAGAGAATTTATTTTGTTATAACAAAAGAAAAGCTACCAACGGAACCCATCAAGAATCTGACCAGTTTTACGTGCTTTTCGTACAATTGTATTAGCAAAATAAAATAACCTACATGCACTTTTATGTAATACATCTAATTCAAACATATGTGGTGCTTACACAAGTAATAGTCGATTTAGGGGAATGTATATATCCTACTATATGCCACGACTGCAACGTCAAATTTGTTAGGATCATACTTTAGCGCATGTATCAAAATTGTTAAGATTATACTTTAACCTAACAACAAGTCCAACATATAATCCAACTGAGTAACTACTCTAAAATCAATTGGTGATAAGGGGAATAACCCACGAGTTTATATGCAGACATAATTATCTTTCAATTACCGATGTTGAATTGGGTTTGCACCCAACAAGACTTTCAGTCAAGGTTGTCAAGATCGCGATCCTGATCGTAGGATCGTACGATCTTACGATCCTACCAAGGGAAAACGTGCAGGATCGGAGTAGGATCGGTCATGAGGTAAGATCGGAGTATGATCGTAAGATCGATCATAAGATTGTAGGATCGTTGAACGATCCGATCCTACAAATGGGCTAATTGTTTTTAATTTTTTTACAATTTAACTTGTAAGACCCATAAGTAGTCCAAATCCTATCTCAAAACTTACCATACATTTGTTTACAAGTTCAATTTCCCCATTTATTATCAAATTAACCTAAGAAAAAGTCTAAAACCTCTAAAATGACGATTAGGCATTTTCATTTGTAATATGCTCTCAAACTTTGGTGCAATTGTACTATGACGCTATTTTTTGTTTTAGTACGTTTATCGTTCGAGAAATATATGTTGACAAATTGCATCACTCAAGTAAAATAAAAGTTTGAATGTTTAATTAATTTATCTAATAGTAGTTTTCTACAAGAATTTAGATATCTTTGTATAAAAAAATCATATTTTGATAGGATCTACGATCCCGATCTTACAAAAGCAAAAACGATTCTACGTAGTATCCCGATCTTGACAACCTTGCTTTCAGTTAGTACTATTATATGTATTCGATAACTTATTCATCAGGTAGTTAGTGACTTAGTGTTTGTGATGACCTGGCAATTGTGCATGTCATTTGAAATGAGTAATAAAAAGTCTGAGTACATACAATTGTCATTATTGATTATTTTTCTTCCTAAGTATTTTTCTGTCGTGTTTAAAAAGACTAATAATATATATTTGAACAACTGTATTTGCGTTGATGTCACGTAAATTAAAGTGATAGTATTATCGAGACCTGAGAATTTAGTCACATATCCAATCATACTCGCATCTTCATCCCTCGAGGAACTATAAGCATGGTATTTTTATGGAATAACACAATTTGGGTCAAATTAAGCCTAGATAAATTATTCATGATACAACTTTCAAAACCTTTGTGTAAAGTATACAAAATTTGAATATTGTTTAAAAATATATAAAATTTAGAAAGTGGTTAGTCACAAGCGCATACCTAATGTACCCCATCTTAATTCTTCATTAGTTTCAAAACTTAACCTCAAAAAATGTTGAAGATTATTATTATTATTATTATTTTTGTTAATGTAATACTTTAACTTTTCATTAACAGTTCATTTTGAAATAATTTGTGTAAAGTATATGTTTCCACAATTAATTTAACTATACATGTTAAAATATAAAACTGGTTATTTCGGATTATCTAATACTATTAATAAAGCATTTTAGATGTTGAATCTTAAATTCTTAAAAATAATTAAAATTAACATTTTACCCCTCTTAGTCTAATAAATACTATAATTTACTTAACTTAGGAAAGTTTTCATTTCCAAATACAATTGTTTTCACATTTATTATTGTAATAACAAGAAGATTATTCTAGCAAATTATAACATTATTATCCACAAACTAAGATGAAATTTTTTCATATAGTACCATTATTCAGTGATGACATGTCTAACGAATATATCATTACACATAATAGAAAGAAAATTGATTATTACTGCCGCATTGCACGGGTAATATGCTAGTCGAGTGTAATATTGTATCGGCATTTTCTTATGTATAAACATGTTAAATTCAATGTATAAAAGGTTATCGGTTCGATCATATGCTATTCATGTTTTCGAATTTTGGTTATTAATTAGCTCATTCTTGGAGTCCTTCTTTTTGGTTTCATTTTTGTGTTCTCGTACCATGGCTTTGGAATTTGAATTGTATTTTAGAGTTAATTGCATGGTTCGTCCTCATATTTTACACATACTTGCATCTTAACTTTCTATACTTTATTTTTTGTATTGACACTACAAAAATACGAAAGTTATTGCACATTTGATTCCTAAAAACAAAAAAAAAATGACTAAAGTACCCTTACCTCTTTGTTATTATTATTTTTTTCTCCAACTGAAATGACTAAAGTACTCTTACCTCTTTATGTTTGTCCTCGTGGTCAATGGTAATTTAGTCATTTCATTTGGATAAGGCTCAAACACGCAACTACTTTTGTGTTTTGGACTGTTGGCACAAAAATTAAGCATATGGACTTACGGTGCCATTGTATATAAATTACGAGGACTAATAATGCAATTAAATCCTTATTTTATACAGTTATAAAATGACAAGTCTTTTATTATGTATAATGAATTTCTAAAGTTACTCAACAAGATAGTAATTACTAAAGATACAAATCAAAACGTTATACTACATAGAGTTGAATGATAGTTTGGATTTTGCTATTTGTAGACCCAAGAGCCATGTTTAAGAGTTAATTCATGGTTTAAGAGGTGATAAATTAAGGTGGTTGAGGGAATTTATATTCAGAGGATGAGTGGTTATTATTAAGGTACAAACATCTAATGCGTGTTTAAAAATTCTATTCATAACTCTAAGGGTTACCTATAATATTTTCCTAATAACAAATTGTACATTTATCAAAATTTATGGAGTCTAAATAAATTCAAGGGAAGATAAAAAATTTGTTACGATTAAAATACAACGTTTAATGGATATTTGAAGGTCAAAACCAATGTTTTGAAAACCGGTTCAACTAAACCAGTCAAACTGGGATTTTAGGAGTTTTCGGCCGGATGAAATTCGGTTTTAGGAGAATTCAACTCGGTCAAAGTACCAGGCGGTTCTGTCAAACCCGGGTGGTTCAACCGGGAACCGGATCAGTTGAGCCGGTTTTTGAATATTTTTTTTAAATTCGAGTTTGGGTTGGTTTTAAGGTGGTTAGGCCGGTCCGGTCCGACTGATTTGACCGGAACTGGACCCCTAACCGATCCGATCTGATCCGGTTTTTGGTTTTAAAAACATTGGCAAAACTGTTAAATAGTTATAGACTAATATGAAATATTTATATAGTTGAATATTAACGCACCCCCAAATTCGGGTTGCGGAAGCGAATCGAGTCGGGGCGCAACTAATCAATAATCACAGCACAAGGATATATAGTAAACGACTCTACATGCGTCGTTTTAACAAAATATTTTGATATAAGAAATGTTTACAACATTTGAAGTAATACATACTCGTGTTCTAAAAATGAGAGATTTCAATAAATAAATACTCTTACAAAATATATTAATGCAAGGAAATCTCTAATGTCTGCATGCTGACTCGAGCTACGGTAATCCTGAGGGCAGTTCAACCTACTGCTGAGTTGTAACATCCTCTTCAGTAGCCTGGTAATTTCTAATTTTAAATTGATTATTTAATGATTTTATAAATTATGTGATATTATTATTTAATTGAGAAACTTAGGTAAATAAGTTTCAGAACTTATTGTGAATAGTAAATTGTTAATTGTTTTAATTTACTATAGTTGACAGTACAATAAAATAGATTTCTCGTGGATAGTATTTAAGTTCCAGACAATAGATTTAAGACGGGCATAAAATACCCAATGATGTAGGTCGATTAAAAGAGGTCGACCTCCTTTTCTTTCCCATACGTTCCTTTTGAGTTAACTTATACATTTCATACCTTCAAGAACACAAATTGCATCTCTAAATCAAATTTCTTGCAAATTTAATTCTAAAGAAAAGGTTAAATCCATCAGAGTATTCATCATCAAAGATATCATCATCATCACAATTCTAGCTTCAAATTTGTGAGTATTTTGGTAGTTTTATCTATTACTTTTAATTGAGTTAGGTTATAGGCAAACTAATAAAATTGATAATTGTTTAATTCATACTTATGATTAGTTGAAGTTGTTTTAGTTAAATTGATGCATAAAAACTGAGTTCAAACCTCATTTAGGTTAGTGAGTGATGAATTGAGCTCAAGTAAATGGGTTTTAACGTTAATTATGTATTTGTTGATAGTTATGCGAATTTGAAGTTTGAATTAGGTTAAAAGATGGTATATGATGTTACTTGAAGTTATTTGAGCCTTTAATAGCTTTCAAATTCGAATTTGATGTCATTTTTGGTGATGAATTGAGTTTTGGTTCGAGCTGGGCAATAGCAAGTCTGTTCTTGAGCTGTAACAAGCTCAAACGCGATCCCAAAATCCTAGCCAGGATCGCGTTCATCAGTTATATTTTGAGCTGGACGAGTTTTATTCTTAGGAACACGATCCCAAGAATTAACCCGGATCGCGTTGCCAAGTGCAAATCGTTAACAGAAAATTTTCTAAAGAAGAACGCGATCCAGCTCTTGTTTCCGGATCGCATTGCTTAGTGTAAAACGGTGACAGAAACTTTTCAACAAGGGAACGCGATCCCACCAGCACTAGTCCGGATCGCGTTTGCCTGTATAATTTTGATGATTAAGATAGTTTGTAAACTCAAAGTGTATGTGTATGATTATATAGTATTGTTACTTATGTTTGAGATAAATTGAAATGTAATTACTTGTGTAAGGTGTTTATTTACATAAGTACTATTGTGATGACAAGTTACTAACTTGTGCGTTATGTGGTGTTTCAGATAAACCAAAGACTCAGTGATTAGAAGTTGAGTGTTGCAACTTCTGAGGTATCGGTGAGTGGATTTAGAACTCACCCTTCGATTTAGTTGTAACTTTTTGGTTGCAACAAGTATACGTAGATTGACTATACGATTGTTAATCTGTGTTATTGATTATGAATCTACGTGATATGTGACTCTATGTGTATCAGATTATTGAGGTCAACGTGTAGTTGGACTTTTTGGTTATTATGTGAATTACACAGGTTTTGATTCATTTGTTGTGTTTGAGACTTATGTATGAATTTAATAACCAATAGTTATCGGTCTATTCTGTATTGGCCATACAGATTGACGTTAAGTGTTTTTTGGGAATCCCCGGGTATTATGATATCCCAAGAGCCACCGATCCTCATTGAAAAATAATGTGTTTACTAGTATTTGTTGTAAACTGATTGTTATGCTAATTTGAATTGTGTGTGATAAATTCATTCACTTAGCTTCGTGCTAATCCCTCATCCTACTTCCTGCAGGTTTTTGATATATATGTGGGTGTCAGGAAAGGATGCTTTCGCAGGGAATGTCTGACAGATTATGACTCTGATATGGTTTTGCTATAAACCTGGCTTTGTAATATATAATACCCCGACATATGTAGTTTTTAAACAGTTCTAAGTTGGTATGTTTTGAATATGTAACTGTGTATGTACATTATCTTAATGTACAGTATATAAATATGTTTTAAATTCATACGCTTCCGAGTAAAATAATATAATATTGTTGTACTAAAAGAGGGGTGTTACAAGTTGGTATCAGAGCATAGATTTGGGTGAATTGAGCATTATGAAGTGTTCAATCCCAAATCTAGAGTATGTTATATCAAACATTTCTGGGTATGGGATTTAGCATTGTATGTGAATCTGTTAGTAGATAGTGCTAACGATTAACAAGTTTCAAGTTGTTGTGTTGAATACAGATATGGTAGATAACTAGCAACCGACCGCCAACCCTAATAATGCCTCACGGATTGATGTTCCTCCTTCAGATATTCATAATGAGAGACATGATCATGAGGGTACTTCTTTTCCTGCTCGTGAAGAATCGAATCGAGATGATTATCTTTTTCAGTTAGAAGATGAGGTGATTAATCTCAGAGAATATAAAAGACAGGCTGAAACTGCATCATCTCAGCAACGTTCTCAGCAACATATACCTGTGTTTGGTAATATTCCTCCTTTTCAATCAAATAAACAGTGTTCATTTAAAACGTTTATGGCAAGTAAACCACCAGAGTTTAGAGGTAGTACCAATCCATCAGTAACTTTAAATTGGTTAAGAGATATGGAGCGAAAATTTGATGTTACTCGCTGTGAAGAAGAATCCAAAGTGTTTTACGCTATTCAATGTTTAAAGGACGAAGCCATGGTTTGGTGGGACTCGGTTACTGGTCATTTGACTCAACAGCAGAAAGAAGCTATTCGATGGCCTGCTTTTCATCAAGCTGTTTGTAATCAGTATTGTTCTGACTTTGAGATGGCACGCATTAGGAGAGAGTTTATGAATCTTCAATTAACGGATAAGATGACTATCGATGAGTTAATCACACAGTTTTCGGAGAAACTACGGTTTGTACAACAGTGGGTTCCCGATGAGAAAACCAGAATAGAGCAGTTTGTGGAAACTTTACCTCATAATTATCGTACTACAGTGAGGTTAGCTAGTAATGTATCCCAAGCGTTTACTCTTGCACGATTGGTTGATAGTGACATTAGAGGTTTTCGAGAATCTCAAGCTAGAAATACTTCTTCTTCGTTCCCAAGAGTTAGAACAGATTTTTCGGGTAAAGGAAAGTCCAGGTGGCAGAGTAATCGTCAGGGTCAAAGATTTAGTAATAAAAGTGGTTCATCTGGAAGTTCTAACTGGTGTACTTCTTGTCGATCAAAACATACTGGTCCCTGTACAATTCAGACGAACAAATGTGTTAAATGTGGTGAATTGGGTCATGAGTTTAAGAATTGTAAGTTTCCAAATTTTGTGTGCTGGAACTGTAAGAAAGAAGGGCATCGGGTTGGGCAGTGTCCTGAGGCAGGAAAGCAGGGTTCGGTTTCGGTCGGGAGTTCGTCATCTTCCGGTCAAAAGCGGAAGAATCCTCCGCCAGCGACGAGTAGGGCTTTTCAGATGACAGTCGATGAGGCTGTCCACACGGATGATGTGATTACTGGTACTTTTCTTATAAACTCTGTACCGGCTCGTGTATTATTTGATTCTGGAGCAAATTGTTCTTTTATATCTGTGTGTTTCTGTGATAAGTTGAAACTGATCCCTACTGTGATAACTAAGCCTTTAGAAGTAGAAATTGTTAGTGGTAATTTAGTTCATGTTACCACTTCGGTGACTGGAGCTAATATTGTGATAGATGGTCAAACTTTTCCAATTTCGTTTCTATTAATGCCGATTCCAAGTTTTGATGTGATTATTGGCATGGATTGGTTAAGTCAGTTTAAAGCAAGTATAGATTGCCACCATAAGCTGATTAGAATCCCAATCTCTGAAGAGTCATATGTTGTGGCTCGAGGAGAACGGGATAATGGGTGTATACCTCTGATTTCCATGATGAAAGCTAGGAAGTCGTTGTTTAAAGGTTGTGAGTCTTATCTAGCTTACGTCATTGATGCTAAATTAGAAAAGAAGTCTGTTTCCGATGTTCAGGTTGTGTCTGAATATCCGGAAGTGTTTTCCGATGATTTACCTGGTTTACCACCGGTTAGGTAAGTTGAATATCAGATTGATCTTATTCCTGGCTCCTCTCCCGTAGCTAAAGCTCCCTATAGATTAGCTTCGTCTGAAATGCGTGAAATGATGAATCAGATTCAGGAGTTATTGGATAGAGGTTTCATTAGACCTAGTTCTTCTCCTTGGGGTCCACCGGTTTTGTTTGTTAAAAAGAAAGATGGGTCATTCAGAATGTGCATTGATTATCGGGAGTTAAATAAAAGAACAGTAAAAAATAAATATCCTCTGCCCAGAATAGATGATTTGTTTGATCAGTTGCATGGATCTTCTGTATATTCTAAAATTGATTTGAGGTCGGGTTACCATCAGGTCCGTGTTCGTGAACAGGATATTCCAAAGACTGCTTTTCGTACCAGGTATGGTCATTATGAATTCCCGGTGATGCCTTTTGGTTTGACTAATGCTCCAGTAGTTTTCATGGATCTAATGAACCGGGTATGTCGACCCTTTCTCGATAAGTTTGTAATTGTTTTTATCGATGATATTCTCGTGTATTCTAAGTCTGAATCAGAGCATGCCATGCATTTGAGGTTAGTTCTTGAAACCTTGAAAAGAGAACAGTTATATGCAAAATTTTCTAAATGTGAGTTCTGGATTCGGGAGGTACAGTTTCTGGGTCATATTATCTGTAATGATGGGGTTAAAGTTGATCCTGCTAAAATTGAAGCTGTTATGAATTGGAATATTCCAAAGAATCCTTCTGAAATTAAAAGTTTTCTTGGGCTAGCTGGATATTATAGAAAATTCATTAAAGACTTTTCAAAGATTGTTGGTCCGTTAACAAAATTGACACGTAAGGATGCTAAAATTCAATTGGATGAATCACAGGAAATAGCTTTTCAGAATTTAAAGCAGTTATTGTGTCAGGCTCCTGTGTTAGCTTTACCAGATGGCTCAGATGACTTTATCGTTTATTGTGATGCATCTTATTCCGGTTTGGGTTGTGTTCTTATGCAAAGTGACAGAGTTATTGCTTATGCTTCTCGTCAGTTGAAGCCACATGAAAAGAATTATCCAACACATGATTTAGAAATGGCAGCTGTTGTGTTTGCTTTAAAAATCTGGAGACATTATTTATATGGTACTAAATGTATTGTTTGTACTGATCATAAAAGTCTGCAGTATGTGTTTTCACAGAAGGAACTCAATATGCGTCAAAGGCGATGGTTAGAATTAATCAAAGATTATGATTGTGAAATACGTTACCATCCAGGAAAGGCAAATATAGTTGCAGATGCTTTAAGCCGAAAAGGTACTTCTGACTGTATTTATTATTTGAAAGTTAATGTTTCTTCTGATTTGGTAGATCAAATTAAAGCTACATAGTTAGAAGCTTTGTTGGAATATAATCTTTAGTCAGAAATTATGTTGAAAAGAAAAGACTTATTGATTGACGATTCTAGAGGATTAAAGACTTTTCAGTCTCGTGTTTGGATTCCTCTGATTGGTAATATTCGAGATATGCTTTTGACTGAAACTCACAAGTCACGGTTGTCTGTCCACCCTGGTAGTACACGGATGTATAATGATTTAAAACCTTTGTACTGGTGGCCTACAATGAAAACTGATATTGCAAAATTCGTTGGTAATTGTCATATATGTGCTCAAGTTAAAGCTGAACATCAAAAGCCATATGGGTCGTTGAAACAGTTGGAGATTCGAGAGTGGAAGTGGGAACATTTAACTATGGATTTTGTAACTAAACTTCCACGTACATCTCAAGGGAATGACATGATTTGGGTTATTGTTGACAGATTAACCAAGAGTGCACATTTTCTGGCTACTAGTGAGACTGCTTCTCTCAGTAAACTTGCACAATTGTATGTTAATGAAATTGTCTCGAGACATGGTATTCCATTGTCGATTGTATCAGATAGAGACTCTCGATCTATTTCTCATTTCTGGCAAAGTTTACAACAAGAATTGAGTACGCGTATTAATCTTAGCACGGCTTATCATCCTCAGACAGACGGTCAGTTCGAACGTACTATTCAGACGTTAGAAGATATGCTCAGAGCTTGTGTCTTAGAATATGGAGGTTCTTGGAATTCTCACCTTCCTTTGGTAGAGTTTGCTTATAATAATTCCTATCATTCCAGTATTCGTATGCCTCCTTATGAAATGCTATATGGTCGTCGTTGTCGTACCCCCACGTGTTGATTAGAAGCAGGAGAAAAGCAGTTTGCAGGCCCAGATATTGTACAGATCACAGCTGATAAAGTGGCTACGCCCGAGAAAAGCTAAAAGTTGCACGTGTACGGCCCGTTGGTGATTGGTTGTATTAATAATCTCATTATTATTATTATTATTTCGAAGTGTTTATGTTCAAAAACGTATCCCGACGTGTTTTAAAAGTTGTATCGTATAAGTGTTTGAAGTTATACAAGTTTTGACACTTAGTATAAAAATAGTTTGTAAACATTCTGTTTTTAGCGTCACTTATAGCGACACTTAGGGTTTATGCGACACTCAAGAAGTGCCGCATAAAATGAGAAATTCTGAAGTGTTAGCGTCACTTTGGGAAGTGACGCATAAAAAGGCGACACTTAGGCAAGTATCGGATGAAAATGTCAGTACAGGTGTCATGCGTCATTAGGATGAGTGTCAGATGAAATCAGATTTCAATTGTAGGCGACACTTAGGCAAGTGCCGCTAGAAGTGTCGGTGGGAAGTGTCAGATATTGAATTTGCGACACTTAGGAAAGTGTCGGGAAAAAGGGGTTTTATGCGGCACTTAGGCAAGTGATACAAGATTAGGGTTTTAAGCGACACTTAATGCGTCACTTAAACTGCACTGGCCTGTGCGACACTTACATATGTTGGCTGGATTTTGTGTCGAAATCATGTTTTCCGGTCTCCGTTTGACTCGAAACTTTTACCCAACCCATATTTGGACATTTCAAGCTTAAATAAACAACTTTTGTGAAAAATAAATGAAATCTAAGAGTTTTCGAGAATTGTCGAAAACTTACAAGTTAACGCCGAGAGAAACCGAAAAATGAAAATGTAGATCGTGATGTGGTGAACGTTTTCCTTCAAAGGAGTGAAGCGATTTAAGGAGGTTTGATGGTGAAATTTTGTGGTTGAAGGTGGTTGTGATATGGTGGTGATTTTGAAAGAGAAAAAGAAGAGAGAGAGAGAGAGAGAGAGAGAGAGAGAGAGAGAGAGAGAGAGAGAGAGAGAGAAGAGTGGATGAAATGATGATGAAGTGGGGAATGAGGGGTGGGGAGGGATTCCCCCCTCTTTGGCTGGTTTATGTGGGCCCCACCCCATGTGGTTGTGTTCCAAATTTTGTTCCCTATAATCGTGCTTCGTACGGTGTTCGTGTTCCCGATCGTTTAATCGTTTAAATAATTTAATACGCGTTTAATTGTGAGTTTTAAAATACGAATATTTTATCAATATTTTCGTTAAAGTATTTTACTAAATACTTAATAATTGAGTTATAAAATATAACTTAATTTTGTTTTGATGGTTTGCGCGCTTAATATTTTAATCGCGTAGACGTTTGTTTGTATGATACAAAATAATTTCGAAATATTATCAAAATAATATTTTGAGTAAAATAGTGTTATTAAATAATGTTATATTATTTAATAAAATTGTTCACCAACTTCCGTATTAATTTAACCGAATTCTATTCGATTTAAAACCGCACGATTTAGCCAAATCTTCTAATTGTATATATTCAACAATATATATTACTTGATGCACAAATTAGCCTAACACAAAACTGATTACATGTATTAATAATTGATTATGCATTAATCACTAGTCCTAATTTGACGGGTTATATCAAGATATTAAGATAAAACTCCACGTATGAAAAGGTGACGTGTTAAATGATCATGTAGAATAGTTGGCATCGGACGGACACGTGTTGCTGTTGGTGGAGGCCACCGGTAGCTAATAAAGGTAGGGGGTAAGTTGGGCCAACACGGATGATGACGTGGCACGGACCCATTAGTTTCGTTGGAAATTGGGGCCCACTAGTTTCACTGTCACGGACTTGCCATCTCTATCAAAACCCACGGACATGAGTTGGCAACTACCCACAAAAAAAATCAACACTCAAAAAGCATAAGATTAAGATATGAAGTAATTTTTATTAGGGATTTGATAACGGGGTAGTTAGGTTCTCGTTAAGACTTTCAGATATGCATTAAAACTTGTACCATAAATATAACCAATTTTATGTCTACCTTTGACTTTATTTTGAGGAAATTTCGTTGGTGTACAAATCTTTTATGCATGTTTGAAAGTCTTAATGAAAGCCCTTAAGATTTTCGTTAGCAAAACCCTGATAATTACTGAAAAATGATTGGTAAGACTTTATTTATATGACTAAGGGTTTTTTGGTGTAACTAGTTGGTAGGTGGAAGCTTATAGTTGGAGTTTATTTTTGGAGCTGAAAGTTGGAGCTGAAGCTTAATATGTGAATAGACATAAAAGGACAAAAAATAAAACACAAAAACATGTAGAAAGGGGTAGTTATGTAATTTCACGTTCTATAAGCTTGTAGCTTATTTTAAAAGCTAGTTGGAGTAGCTTAATTTTTAAGAGCTTATTTTATAAGCTCTTATCTTTTTGTTTACCAAACAAAGCTTGTAGTTTAAGCTTATGAAAAAAAATAAGCTTAAACTCCAATAAGCTCTTAGAAACTTGTCACCCAAACACACCCTAAATATAGATCTAAAAATGTGATTGGTCGATTTGAGAAATTAATTCGATGAGATTACGAAAGAGAAAAAATTCGACCAATCTGATATTATACATACTTTTAGGTTCATGCGAGTAAGCTTATTTAACATTAGTCACAATGATTATGTAAATGTAAAGTACAGTACACTTTTGCGTTAAATTCATTCTTATTAATACCCCTTATCATCACCAGTTTTATATTAGAATCCTCTATACAAAAAATTACTACTCTGAAAATATGCATTATTTTATCTTTTTATGAAGTTAAATGTCTATCTGGTTATTAGTTTTTATCATTTAACGGATTCATTTTTTAAATATATAAATTATGTGAGTATTTGTCAAAGAAATTTTGGAGGTGTTTTCAAAAGCGTGTCAAGAAAATATGGACAAGAATACCCTTTGGTTGGATGGACTTTTAAGTTTTAACACACATATGGTGTTTGGTAGGTCATTGAGGTTTAGGAGCCAAGTGTTTATATGGTCCTCAATGGGTTTGTACCTTCCTACTAACTACAAAGGACCATGTGTCCAATTTTATTAGGCAAACCTTTGAAGCCATAACATGTATAAATACTTGTTATGGAAAGTACACTCATGGTACAATTTGGTAAATAAATTAAAGTAATAGTTGTAGATTTGATATTACATAAGTACATTTATTAATCGAATTTGTCGTTTGTGTAACTAGATTGAATAGTAAGTAAGTAGATCAATACAGAGAAGTTTATATGGGAAATTTATGTTAACTAAAATCAATTTAGGGAATTTTCACTAATGTGGTTTAGTCGTAATGTGTCCCGATGTTTCGAGTTTGAACGTTAATTCCTTGGTAAATATAAAAGACTCGGCCTTCTCAGTTAACCTAAACATAAAAACCATCATATCTTATTTACTCCTTTTAAAATATTTAGGGCATATCGAAGCAAACATTAGATTTTCAAAATATAAAAGGTAGCCTACGAGGGAAAGGAAGGTGATTTATACACCACCCATTTTTATACGCCGACCATCAAATATGATTTACAGGGTTTTTTTTTATTTATCTATAACGTGATAAAACTTATTTTAGTAGTAGACGGATAAAACTTGTTGACGCGCAAAATCATCACCCAAAAGAACACACAAATTTTACAAATCAAATCTTTACACGTAGATTGGCATACAAATCAAAACACGTGAATTAATCAAAATTTCCATGACATGATATCATGCTATTCAAAAGTATTTTGAGGAACAAATGAAAGAATATTCCATTACACTACGTTTTTCCTAGCTAATTAAGTTTAATTTTACGACTGTTTAATCTTTTATTACTATTACTATTACTATTATTTAAAGTTGGTAGTGGATCATTTTCATGTAAAGATTAATGTATATCACGTGATATTGGGAGCATAAGGAAGTTGATAGAAGGGTGTCATATTCTTAAGGTACCAAAAATGGAGTTGTATTCCACCATCCAAAGTGATTGGAATTTTATGTAGGTCCCTTTTCTTTCACTTAATTAAATTAAATTTATTTATTAGAATTTTGTGTGTTTCATTTGGCCGACATATTAGTTGCCCTTTTTGTGTTTAATGTTAATACTTTGTTATTTTACATAATAGTAACATTTTTGGCTATGACATAGTTTAGAACTTGCTACAAAGCTTTCATATGAGAATTAGTATATATATAATGAGGGAATAACATCTATGTTGTTAACTACACCGATGTTAGGTAACACGATTACTTTTCAGGGGGTCACCCATCCTAGTACTATTTTTGCCCAAACACACTAAACTACAACGTTCTAATGGGATTCAGGACGTTAGTGCTGGTATGATCGCACTCAACGATGTTAGGTATTGCTGTATGTATATGTCTAATAAATATTTACACTTTTGATTTTGTAAGGACTGATATTTACACTCTTTTAGTTTAACATCAGCTAAGGTTCTTTATCCAAAAAAACATCACACAAGGTTAGGACTTAAATATTATTAAGTGCACATAATATTTGATCTAAATATTAAATTGCACAAACTATTATTAGTATCGTATAGATCAATTTTATAACAAGTATGCGAGTCTTTGTTGTTAAAAATAAAAAATAATATTGAACAAATACGATGAAACATCTAATATTGTATGTGTAACTTAATTTGTGTATACATTTCCTTACAAAAAAATCTAATATTGAATGGGAGCTGATAAAATCAAGGAAGTTGTTATTAAATTCACGGAAAATGTACAATTCTTTATGCTTACAATACAACTATTTATGCACATGTTTCTTTAAATTTAGTAAACAATTCATTGAATTTATCAGCTCCCATATTAAATAGATATGAATATATATAAAAAATGTAAGAGTCAAATTGATCATATGAGTTCAGTGGCATTAGGTTAATCAAATCCCACTATTTGCACACAACTCCACTCGTTTATAGAATACCTTTTTGACGTGTACCAACTCAATTCAACTAGGATTCATGCTTAGGCACGTTGAAAGTAGGGGTACCTATTGCTATGAGTTCATTTGTTATATGAAGTATATATTTCTTATTAAATTTTGCTTCTTTGTTTGTGATACGGGTACACAAACTTCGTGATATCGATACTACGGATCACTTCAAATTTTGAATCACGACTGTTTGGATTCAAATATTTTTGTTAAAAGAAATCAAATCAAAATATGAATCACAGGGAGAACCGGAGAACACAATTGGGTTGAAGCAGGGAAGCCCAATAGTCCATTCTTATGTTAGCCCAAAGCCATACGAGACAAAAAGATATAAAAATCTTAATGCTCTCGTTGAGAGTCGAACTCAAGACCTCCCGCTTACTAAACGGGTGCTCTAACCAACTGAGCTACGAGAGCTTCGAATTCTCGATTTGTTTTATAGTATTTAACAAGATAATATTATTAAATTTTGAATTTGAGGTAGTTTATTTTTTTATCATATCATTCAAACGTTTATGTTACAATGCAAGATCTTTATTTAGATACTAAAGTTGTTATAATTCGTTGGTTATCTTTGATAATATGATTTAAATTGTTGTATACTGCATCATAGTATTTTGGAATATTTATATAATCTTTTAGGAGTTGGAATTACAATAAAACTTATTTGCTCGAGGAAGAACGATAAGCAGGTAACATAGCTGAAAAATTGACCTAATAGGGATACTATGACAGTCAATGAATAGATAGAGAAATTATATCAACTAATAAATGAATTAACTTTAACTTTATCACCATTTGAATTATGATAAGACCCGATGTAAATATGTAGTTAGAGAAATAATGACTCTATCGTTATAAATAACTAGTAAATAAAGAAAACACATAATTACATATACTTGCAACTAATGCAATGTTTTAGTGAAGTACCAAAACACTATATACTCATTAAGTTGTTCATATTAGGGAATTTCCAGCAACTCACTTTTTATAAAATTTGTTATTATATGAAAAAGCTTTAAAAGACCTTTTGAAAAATCTTTTCACATTTCAATATAGTTTTTTTAAAGCGAATGTTGAGATTAGTTATATAGAGATTACATTTTAGCAATGTTGATTACTGAGGCTTTCTATTATAAAAGTATTCACATCGTACATACACAATGCATCGATGGTATTTAAAATATGAAAACTTAATGTTGTTAATTAAGATCTTACGGTTTTATAGTTTTTCAGCATTTTTCCGGTGCAGTTGATGGTTTCCCTTGTGATTCAAATGTGTATATTAATTCAAATTGAATGTAAATATTTTTAAACAAATAGGAATGTATTGAATTTGTGATAATAGTATGAAAAAAGTTAACATAACTCCTGTACTATGCAACGGAATACAAACTTGTAAATTGACAATAGTTGTATATTTTTTTCTTATTCGTTTGTTCTATTGTGAACTCGAATATGATTTTAAAGAAGATATAAAAAAAAATCATTAGTGAATTGATGAATATACATATAATTAATGAATGTATTAAAAGTTATGGAAATGTTGAAATTAAGTTAAGGTTAGTAAATATAAAGGTGTCAACGCTTTATAGTACTACGTATAGTATAGTATATGATTTTTATCTTTTTCCTTTTAAAAAAAATCTTTTAAATAATTATTTAGAAACAACTTTTGCTCTTAATTACTAACCTTGAATGATGTGAAAACAATTTAAATTTAAATTTAAATATAAAATAAAATTAAAATAATTCAATAAATACTAATACTAACCTTGTATCATTTTCACTTCCCCCAAAAATCAATTGCAGGAGCCTTCTAACCCCAAACCCCTAAACTTCGCCTCTTCTACTGGAAGGAAGGCTCCACCTTTTTAATCACCCAAAATCATTAAATTGATTGATAGAACTTACAAGATCTGTTCTCAAACCCCCTAAAGGTACCATCTTTAAATTACAATCTTGAAATTTATTCATGTATCTTCACTTCATTTCTTTACTCAATCTTCAAGATCCATCTTAATCCAAAATACCCAGTTTCCAATTTTTGTTTTTTATGTGATTAATTTAAAATTAGGGTTTTTGTTTTTTCTGGGTATTGCAGCAGATCTTGTTGGAATCTATTGAGTTGATATGTGTGCTTTGTTACCCTAAAGGTATGATCTTTATGTATCTGTACTTCATGTATATACTGAATCTTGTAGATTCTTGTAATCCACTATTCCCAATATCATTTTTTTTTGTGGTTAAAATTTTAAATTAGGTTTTCTTTTTCTGGTTATTTCAGATCTTGCTTGAATCTATTGAGTTGATATGTGTATTGTTTTGTCCTAAAGGTATGATCTTTATGCAATCTTGAAAGCTGAATATGTGTTTATTCTTCATTTCTGTACTTAATAATATTCATTTAACTTTAGGTTTGCAATCTTGAAGGTTGAATATGTATCTACTATTTATTTATGTACTTAATGTTTATTTAACTTTAGGTTTTTTTATTGGATATTGCAGATCTTGTTGGAGATTAGAGTAAATATGTCTGATTCAATTCCCAAAATTGACTCTGTTGAAATTAGGGAGGTATGGAATGATAATCTTGAAGAAGAGTTTGATTTGATTCAACAAATTGTTGATGATTACCCTTATATTGCTATGGATACCGAGTTCCCTGGTGTTGTGTTAAGACCTTTAGCACAGTATAAGAACATTAACGATTATAATTATCATACGTTGAAGGAGAATGTCGATATGCTGAAGTTGATTCAATTAGGTTTGACGTTTTCTGACGAAAATGGGAATCTTCCCACTTGTGGAGGTGATAAGCAATGCATTTGGCAGTTCAATTTTAGGGAGTTTAATGTGGAAGAAGATATATTTGCGAACGATTCTATTGAGATGTTGAAACAATGTGGGATAGATTTTCAAAAGAATACAGAAATGGGAATTGATGCGAATCGGTTTGCAGAGCTTTTGATGTCATCTGGGATCGTTTTGAATGCTAATATTTGTTGGGTGACTTTTCATAGCGGGTATGATTTTGGGTATTTGCTAAAGTTATTGACTAAAAGAAAATTGCCTGAATCTCAAGCTGGGTTCTTTAATTTGATCGATATATACTTTCCAATGGTTTATGATATCAAACATTTGATGAGGTTTTGCAATAATCTTCATGGTGGTTTGAATAAACTTGCTGAGATTTTGGAAGTTAAAAGATTCGGTGTTTGTCATCAAGCGGGATCTGATAGTTTGCTCACGTCTCATGCTTTCAAAAAATTGAAAGAAAATTACTTTAGTGGATCCACAGAGAAGTATGCAGGGGTGTTATATGGCTTAGGTGTGGAAACTGAGGTGCAAAATAAGTAGGAAACAGAATCATTGAACTTTCAGTTTGTTTGCGCTTAAAACTGTTGTTGCATTTTATATGATGTGTTTGATTGTGTTCTGTTCATTTTTATCGTTGCAGGGTAATGAACCTATGTAATGGGTCTTGTACTCTTGTAGTTTGAGTACTGTAAATTAGTGTTCAATAACAAGTTTTTTGGTTAGTGCATGATGGTGGTTATACTTTTGTGGCTTGGGTTTATATTGTTTGTATGAACAGTTTTGAGGATTAATGAAGCTTTAGCTAATGATTTCTCAGTTGTTGGCCTTAAGTAATCTTTGGAGTTTTTATTTTTGATTTTAAGGGAAAGCTAGTATATTGGCTTCTCAATTTGTTGTGATTGTCTTGATTTTGGGCAAACATAGACAAAAGGACTATATACGTTGATGTGTTCACTGTAGTGCCTAATGAGTGTAGGAACTTTGACATGTAAACGAGTCAAGCTCGGGCTCAAAACTGATATAGGGTTTTGAAATACTTTAAAAGTTTGAGTTCAGTTGGGGCTATATTGAGTTTGGCTCGTTTATTACATATACATTCATAGTTATTTTTCATATCGAAATTTTATGTGCATTAGTAACTTTTATTTTTAGGTAGCTATATTTAGTACTCTAGTATGTTTTTGTAGATAATTATATGTACTCTTATGTAACTTTCTACTTGTATAATTATTTACATTATTATTTGAACTTGATATACGAAGCTTGAGGTTTGAGGGATGTTCGAGCACACCTTGAGCTCATTTAAGCTTGGCTTATCTTGAGCTTTTACTGGGTGGAGTTCGAGTGGGGTAGTTCTGTTTAGTTTGTTTACACTTAGTAAAGACGCACATCAAAAATCCTAGTTGACCCTGGATGCCTTCCAGGAACATATTGACATAATTGCTTACAAATTTGGAGATGTAGTGCTAAAATGGCTCACCAAGACTTGACACAACACGAGTTGCGGATCGAGAATAGAAAGTAACCCGTTTTGTAATATAGAAACCCACAGGAACTTATTAAACAGTGATTTATCAGTCATCAGATAACAAGCTACAAGATATGAATAAATTAGTACTGTACATTCTTACATACCTTTATTTGGTTTAGTACATATAATTGGGCTAACCATTAACTTTGAGAAAAACTTACATTTCATGGGCCGAATGGACCCGTAGCCCCTGGCTAACCCTGTCTTCTATGTGCAATTGCGCTCTGCGTAACACTTAATTTGAATGTTTACATCTTAAATGCTTGAAACATAAGGTAGCATATACTGTATACAAACAGACATCATATGTGTAGTTGTAGTTCCTTCAATCTATTATTTGGATTTCTTTTTGACTTGGTAAACACAGACATCATGGCTTTTGAAGAAACCTTGATAAAGAGAAAATCTGCAGAGCTTGAAATCCCATTTGAAAAGATAGAATCGACGGGCACCAACTTTGCACATGAAAATCTCATCATACAATTTTTTTTTGGAGGGAAACTCTTACTATGAGGTCAATATTGTAGCACCAAAGTTTTGGGATGTGCAACCAAGAATCGAGATACTTAATGATACAATCTTGCTTGATCTAAAGCATACAAATCTCTTGTTTCTTGTGCTTAGCCAAAAGTTAAAGAAATGATTATTGGATTCTGGCTGGAGCTTGCGGCTAATGGGAAGTCTCGATGAGCATCTAAATGATTCAACTCTCACATGGATGAAAATATTGCACATACGTGTTGGTGTTGCGTGTGCATTGAGATAACTCACCGATTCACTAATCATGATGATGTGGAACAGGATTGTGTGTTACATTGTGATATAAGGAGCTCAAAGATTTTATTATATGATAATTGCGAAACCCAAGTTATATGGTTTTAACTTTTAAGTATTCCAGCATTCGTTAGAAACCAAACTTTGTTTTCAGTCTTGTTAATATATGGACCCATCATATGAAACTACTAGATGTCTTACCACAAAATCAGATGTGTTTTCTTTTGGAGTTGCATTATTTGGATATTTTGCAACATGGAGAGACAACGAATGGATGATGAGTGAATTCTGCTGATATATAATCAATGACAAGAAGATGCTAATGTTAAGTTTGTACTCGAGACTTTTTCACGATATTATGGTAGAAGCGGTGTCATCTATGTTGCAGTGATTGAGTTTGGCACCATTGACAATGCAAGTTTGGAAAAGTACTTTGATCCTCTTTTCTTAAGTTTTTGGAATAGAGATGGATACATGGGCAACATTTTCATCTTCTATGTTATGGAGTACAAGTTTATCATGTGATCCTACATTTTTATGCAGATGAAGCATGAAAGGATTGAGAAGTTAAAGGAAGTCACACAAGTCTTGAAATCAAACTTGATGAGGTGTAACAATTACCAATATTAGTAAATACTTTAAGACATCTGGAAACTATGACTAATTAAGGTAAAAATCTCATACATATTTTCAGAACTAACAATTATTTTTCAACTGTTTGATGAACAGTTGTCGTCGTAACAAATTGAAAGAAAGGAAGAAACTTATGCTTTCGACAAAGGAGGTTTTGTACGACTCTACAAATGCCAAGCTTTATCATTTGAAACCCTTAGACGAGTCTAGGTATGATTTTTGAATATACTTCCGCCTTTTCTCATTTAAAACTTCAACAAAAGTCTACTATGTGCTCGAAAATTGGATATTAATATAATGTAAACTTTGTTTCAAAAGCAAATGTAGTTCATATGATATATTGATTGATAATGTAGATTTCGCGAGGTGATTGAGTTTTACCACAAAATGTAATTCGTATCACGCTGGTGTCAAGCTTAAATGTTGTGGATGGCAACACCAGCTTAAATGTTGTGGATGGCATTGTCCAGTGAAAGTAAGGGTCTACACCATAGACAAAACAAAGAGATAAAAATTAATTATTTTAGATGCCTAAACTCATTGAATCGATATGATATCGCTCGGATTCTGGAACAAAGGGAAGGTGGACGGATGGAAGTTAATGTGTTGATACCTCGCGTTGCTACGAGTTTTAAAAATAAATATTTGTTTACTTGAAAATTAAACCTTAAGTTTGGCTTCGGTTCTTTTAACTTTAATAGAAATGTTATGAACTCATACTCTTTTGTAACTATAAATTGCTAAAAAGGCTTTACAATACAAATGATATAATAATTTGAAAAATAATAACAATAACAATTAAACATTAATAGTAGTTACCCAAGTTAAGCTTATAGTAGCTAAAGTAATAACAACGAATTTAATAGTAGCTTTGTACTGTTTTGCAACTTTATTTATGCTCGTTGTCTTTTTTTTTAACTTATATATTACTATCGGAGTTAATCGAAATTTTCTTGAATATAAATCACAAAATGTGACATAAGTGATGGTACAACATACTTATTGAATAACCTTTACCTTCCTTATTTATTTGATGTTGATTCTCAAATTAACCCCCTCCTATGTGTGTGTGTCTATATATATATATATATATAAGATATTATTTAGTTCATAAACTTAAAATGTATACACTCTACAAGAGTTCAATAAGTAATATCAAGAGATAATAAGAATGAAACATAGTTATTGTAGTTGTTACCTTCCGGAAAATAAAAACGTATACACTTTATAAGAATTCAATAATATCTATTAAGAGAAAATAACCATGAAATATATTATTGTAGCTAATAATATGATAAAATAATAATAGTACGTATGAGTTATATTTAGATACGATATAAAGTTATAGACTCTTATCTAACTTTTATACAACTACAAAAAGTTTAGTTAGATTTTCAAAATAATAATAATAATAATAATAACAACAACAATAATAATAATAATAATAAAACAATATCACGATAAGGCTTGAACTCATATTGCTCATAACAAATTCAAAATCTTTACCATCAAACTACAACTATCTTTTTATAATATATTTAGCATCAAATATATACAAATAAATATGTCACAAAAGACAAAAGTATTACTATTAATAATTGGTTGCTATAAGCCCAAAAATGATTTAAAGCTAAAAAAAAAGTATCTTCAATGATGATGGATCGGACTATAGACCACGTGAATTAGAAGAAAGAACTTTATCATTAAACTATGGTAATTAAGTTTATTAAGTCTGACCAACAATTAATATAACATGATAAATAGAGTTAGGGGCTTTTTACTTTTTTTTCTCTATTAAGTGCTGTTTACATGTGATGTTTTTCTGGATAAATATGTCTGTTTATAACAAGTGCTGTTTATGTAAATGTAATTTATGTTTTGACCAAAATGATGAACTTAAATGATATAAAGTTTGAATAAAAAATGACGTGTTTGAATTCTATTGGAGATTTTTTTTTGAAAAAAAGTATATTTATCATTAAGTGTCTCTTTTTGGTAAGGACTTCATTTTTCTTCCTATTTCAAAAACAGACATTCCTTTCAGATTAAGTGAAAAAGAAACAACAATTTATTTGTCTGGATTAAGAAGTGTCTAGAAACAGACAATTAAGTGGAAAGTAAACAGACCCTTAGGCAAAGTTACTATACATAAGTGTCTCTTAATTGATATTAGTTAATTGATATTAGGGGATAATAATTTTATCTTCATTCTATGGATCTTGTCCCTATTTACCATCATATCACACAGGCAGCCAAGGAGATCCACAATATATAATACAAAATAAAATAATGGCACTTTTTATTAAAACTAGCACATACTGTAAATAGAATCATAAAACAGAGAAATGCTAATAAAAGGAATAACTATACTGAGTATTGAAAAGCATACAAGATATCAATTTGTCTCTCCAGAATTTGTTTGGTTGTGAGTTAACTAAATAAGCTTTCCAATACTAAAAAATGCCATTTCTTACAAAAAATATCTATCTGCTCAAAGGTTCTAGCTGAATTTCTGATCTTTCTGAAGCAAGTGCGAGTTTTTCCACATTTACTCCATGTATCCTGCTCGGGCTCAAAAGATCCGTTTCCTCATCTTCATCATCACCCAAAACCCAATGACCCAACCCGAAAAGCCTCTCTCTTATATACCTCTTTTGAGTGTACTCCAAATATAATATGATAGTAATCCCTACTAAAACCCAAACTATCAATGCCCACAACAATCCTCTAATGTTTTCACCGTCATATCTATCTCCTAAATGCTTCATCCCAGTAAAAATAGCAAAAAATCCAACAAATATGGCACATCTCCCACAATAAAAATGTATAAATTCCCAAACTTTTCGTTTGGGCAACAGTTCTTCACTATCATCACCTTTTTTAGGTCTTAAGTACGCATTAATGGGCTGTATGCAACCCAAGATTATTGTCAAGATTCCAAATTTTACATGTAACGAGCCAATATGTAAACCCCGAAGCTCAGCTACAGCAAAAAGAATACCAAGAAAAGTAATAGTTAAACCTGACCACTGTGAGTAAACATGAATCTTGAACCATATATCGCCACTTAAACGTTTCATGTATCGAGCAGCCACAACCCCAAATGGAAAAAACATACCCCATGCAAGAAACATCATAAACCCATGCACAGCTAAAACGGGTCGTAAATGCTCCTCTGTTTCAGCTGAACCACGAATAAGTGAAACCCTGACCGGTTTACTACTTGTTATTGTATGCATGTTGCTTTGACTCAAGCGGCCAGTTGACCATTCAGCCCCCATGGCCCATATGATTTTAAGAGGAGAAGTGGGCTCCACAATGTTCTTACATTCAATCCTTTTATGTCCATCACACTTTGGATCCAACGGCCGGGTGAATTCTAGCGTGATGACTCCTTGTTCCGATTTGCATCTTACATACGTTAAGTTTTCGTTAGTTTGATGCAAACTTTGTGGGTCCTTACCATCTATCCAATATGATTTTACGTGACCCATTCCATTAGCATCAACCCAACCCACATATGCAAAACTATTAACCATTCCGGACCCGAATCCGATTGCAAGATACCCGCTTTTCTTTTGACCTCGAACTGCAATAGATATTGACTTTTTTGAAAGTGTCCAAAAAAACTCAACTTGTTGATCATCTAAAAGAACACTGCTATTATACATATCAGCAAGACCTCCATCAACTACTTGAATCTTCCAGCCCATTTTTTGGGCGTAAAAAGACTGATAGTAGACTTGATTAGGAGTGTTTCGATTAGGAGCCCATTCCAACTCTTTGGGCCTTGACTGTACTCCGTGTGCCTTGGGCCCACCTGCATAAATACTCTCCAACAAGTTTCTTGATGTTGCATTTCCTCCAAGTGGATCAGATGTGATATAAAAAGCCACATTATGACCAGCTTGTATCGAAAACTTAACCGGGACCCCTCTTTCGACTCTTAAAAGAGGACTTTCCTTTTTATTGATATACAAAACTTTTGAAGGGTTCGGAGGGTTTGGGTAATGCAAGCTTGGGCCCGTAGTAACAACGAGTTGTTCTTTTTCGTCTGCAACCACAAGTTCTTGATCTTGCTTGTTTTTAGCATCGAGTGGGCCTACACAATCGTTCACACTCTCTGAAACATTAATGTAAACAGGCCCATAAGTCTTACCATGGTTTTGAGGAAGGTAATACGGTATAATTGAATCAGGCGACTTGATCAAACCTAAAGCCCATATACATGTCATGTTCTTTTTATCGTCCACATTCCAATCATACTTTTTGTCTATAGATTTCAACGGTCTTTGATATCTTACAAACGAGACACCATCTTTTCTATGACCATAAACCAAAATTGTATTGTTAACCGAATCACGATCATGATCAACATACATGGTATCCGGACACACACCCTCAGCGTTACCATTCTTGTTAGTCGAACACTCACTATATTTAGTAATATGATAATCATCTACAAACGGCATTCCCTTATCAGTAAAACCCGTCACCGCCACATCAGCACCAAGCATATGATCATGTTCTTTATAAGGATCCGCCCACCCAAAAGCCATATAATTCTCAATATCAATCGCCCCTTCTAATCCAATATCAATCACATTGTCTTCTGCTCTCAGCGTCCATCTTAACCTATATGTATCCGACAACTTCTTACAGTTATCAAACATAGTAGGCTCTCCATCAATCTCAACAATCTTACTCCCAGTAAAATTACTAGTTGGTGGGCCCGGTGCGGGGGTCGGGCTGGGAGATTGACTCATTTCTTTTAACACCACATGCCCGTAATCGGAAGCCATCGTTGTTTCCCAAATCGAAACAACCTTAATGTCGTCCCAAGTTACATTACTCATTAAATTAACAGTAAAGGTTGCATTTTTATAAGTAGTTGTGTTGAATTTGTCTTGAGATATAACAAACCCAGATGTTAAATTTTCATAGGAATCACTAGCAGCACCCCGCCAATGAATATCGGAGCCACCCGGAAGCATATTGAATTCTTGAACCTTAAAAGAACAGTCATTGATTATAGTGAAATACCCTCTTACCTGATGTTGACACATAACAAATTGAGTTTTGAAATTGAGTAATGTAGTGTTGGTTTTTGGGCAATTGTGATTGGAATTGGAATCAGATAAGGTAAATTTGGGCAATATGAGAAACCCTAATGAAATTAATAAAAAAAGTTGTAAATTTTCCATGATATTGATTTAAAAAGATTTGGGATCTGAGATGGGTAATTTTTAAATATTTGAAAAGATTGTTAATCAATGATTGTAAAAAGAAATACATGAGAGGATGGAAAAATGCAGGTTGGGTGGCTGCTTACCGGAATTGATCGCCGGAAATTGGTGACTCTGTTCTTTAGCCATCTGAGGAAAAAGATTAATTTGAAAGGAGATTTTGCCGTTATGTGTTGATTCTGTTTTCAGTTAATTGTTTACTTTTGATCCCTCAGTATATTGTTTTGACAATATGTTCCCAGAAGATATCAAGTTAAACTGTACCTTCCCTCTGTTTCGTTAACGTAGAAACCAGGGTGAGGCAACCAAACCGCAAATCCTATTAGGCTATTAACAGAAATAACTGTCACAATATAATAAAAGAAAAACAAGAAAAAAGCATGAGGTAGGGGAACAAACTCACCATATGTGTAAAGTGGAGTGTCTTGGAAAGACACCATGCGTGTCTTTCAAATGAAGTGACTTCATGAACACGGAGAAAGACGCCTCATTTACCACCCTTTTTTATTTTTATTTTTTGGATTTTTTACTTTTTTTTTGGGTGTATGTATAGTAAAGAAGATATTATTGGTAGATGTGTGCCCCTGAAAAATTCAGTTCTTCAATCTACAATTAACAAGGTTAAGTCATTTTGAGAAAGTACCGACATAACACTAAGATAACAGATCACTTTTTTCAATTCTTTCACTCTACCATTGTGAGTGGTCTAATAGGTTAATACCATGCAAATAGCTCACCAATAACCTTAATGAACTAGTTTCCAATGATAAAGTACATCTTGTCTGGCTATGGCATAATGACCTTTGAGATGTTATCAGGTGCCAATTGGAGAGCATTAAAAGACATGAAATAGATACATCAGTATGTGAATTGACCATGAGTGAAATCTATAAAAACAATGAGATTGCCATTTAAGGATCATAGCAATCTATAAATAGATCATGGATTTTAGACAAAATCAATGACGATTCCATTTAAGTGTCACTAAAACTTACATTAAACATATAACATAACCTAAAATTTCAAAAGGTAACTCATTTGTAACTAATAACTATCAATGTGCTAGATACAAGAAGAGGTTTTTGCCAATGCTTAAAGGATGAATTTAGGGAACACCATATATACCAAGAAAATTCTAATATAAATATCTTCAATTGGCCGAAACTCGAGGCCACTGACAATAAGGCCGGGCATAGCTCCTTCATAACTTATGAATTTCAAATTAACAGGAAGACAATCATCTTCTAGTTCACGATTCACGTTAAATTTCGACAGATACACCTCTGTCCATTCATCTTCCCTTTGTTTAGGAACCTGGTTAATATCATGTAAATTCCATGGGTTTGGAGATGTAAAATAAATAATTTCAGGCTCTTTGGTTTCTCGGTGGAGTAGATCTCGTACTTTGACAGGACAATGTACATCTTGAGATTTTTCTGAGAGCTTGAACACAAGGTAGCAGATGTATTCTGTATCGCGTGACAACATTTGACTTTCAATTGTGCAGTTGATACGAAATACTTGTTGTGGTAGCAGCTCAATTACCTCTTGAAATCTGCAGATATATGATTATGTACTTATTAAATTCAAATTAACATTTCAAGAAATGAAAAATCACAACTAGAAAGTACTACTTTTACAGACTATCTATGGACACATCCCTGGTATTCGTTATATCAATTTCCAGTTTTTTGGGTAAGCCTAGCTCAGCACATATTGAACTTTTATCATGAATATATACATGAGGATTGAGGAACGTAAAAGGAAATTATTAATGGTTAAAATGAGATAACATATTTCAAAAACTATAAGAGTTTACATATAAGAGTTTGAATGCCTTGCTTATCTTATTGATATCTTTCAATATATATACATAGTACACATAACAAACTTTACGTAAACTATGGAAAAGATCACAACAAATATTTTCTATTGAATACATATATTTGCCTAATATATATTCGGTTGCTATCATACCCCCACACTCGAAGCGGGAGGACGGATGCTGAGAGTGTCCCGAAAATCATCAAATAATATTCGAGGAAGACCCTTTGTGAAAATGTCCGCGACTTGGTAACGGGACGGAACATGTAGAACTCTAACTTGACCGCGAGCTACCTTTTCTCGTACAAAATGAATATCCATTTCAATATGTTTAGTGCGTTGGTGTTGAACCGGATTGCCAGACATGTGTATAGCACTTACGTTGTCGCAAAAAACAATAGTAGCCTGTTTTAGAGGACAATGTAATTCGAGTAAGAGGTTGCGAAGCCAGCAAGATTCAGAGACCGCATTAGCAACACCGCGGTACTCCACTTCAGCACTAGAGCGGGAAAGGGTGGACTGTCGTTTGGAAGACCAAGAGAGCAAATTATCACCTAGATAAACGCAATAGCCGGATGTCGAGCGACGAGTGTCCGGGCAACCACCCCAATCCGCATCGGTGTAAGCAACGAGACCCGTGAGAGAAGATTTATAGAGATGTATGCCATGAGAAATAGTACCACAAAGATAACGTAAAATACATTTTATAGCAGCCATGTGAGCCTCCTTTGGATCGTGCATATGTAAGCATACTTGTTGAACCGCATAAGTGATATCGGGTCTCGTGAATGTTTAGTATTGCAATGCCCCTGCTAGACTGCGGTAACGAGTAGAATCACTACAAGGACCACCTGAGTTTGAACTCAATTTCGCTTGTGTGTCAACAGGAGTGTGTGCAGGTTTACATGAGGACATGCCGGCCCGTTCCAGAATGTCTTCAGCATACCTTTGTTGGGACAAGAACATGCCACTGGAATTTCGCTTGACAGCAATGCCCAAGAAGTAGCTTAGCGGGCCAAGATCTTTCATAGCGAATTCGTTAGCAAGAAGAGTCATCATGTGTTGACGAAGAATGTCAGTAGATGTGACGAGTATAATGTCATCAACATATAGAAGTATGTAGGCAGTTTCATTCCCCTTGCGATATATAAATAAAGAGTGATCACAGGAGCTATGAATAAACCCCAAAGTAGATACAAACTTAGCAAAACGTTGGTACCATGCGCGAGGTGCTTGCTTTAAACCATTGAGAGACTTCTTCAATAAACACGTGAGTCTCGAAAGCCCATAGGTTGATACATATAAACCGTTTCGTTAAGGTTGCCATGTAAAAATGCATTCTTAACGTCTAGTTGATGTATCGGCCAAGAATTACACAAAGCAATGCTCAAAACTGTTCGTATAGTCGATGGTTTAACAACGGGACTGAATGTGTCCCCACAATCGATACCAACCTGCTGAGCTCGACCATCTCCAACTAGTCGAGCTTTATAACGTTCAAAAGATCCAACAGAGTTCTTTTTATGTCGAAAAATCCACATAGATCGTATAATGTTCGTATTGGATTCTCTAGGTACTAATTCTCACGTCTTATTTTTAATAAGGGCATTAACTCGTCGACCATGGCATGTTTCCAATTTGGATAAGAAAAGGCATCTTTAGGTGTGCTAGGTAATGGTGAAATATTGACAGAAGTGTGAAGATTGAATTGGTGTTTTGGTTTAGAGACACCAACCATATTACGAGTAGTCATGGATCGAGTAGGAGTAGGAGGTACAGACCGAGCACGGCGAGAGGAAGATTGAGCTGAATGAGATGTTGGTCGAGTATTGGGACGAGAGTGCTGATCTTGGGCATGTAGTGGTTGGGACTGATGGGCCGAGAAAGTGGGTGTTTGGAAAATTATGTGACATGAATTTTCTGTCACACTATAGATTTGATGAGACAAAATGTAAACTAATTAAGGAAACACGAGTTGGAAATCTTGTATAATAAAAATGGGAGGATGGAACTAGAAATGGGAGGATGGAACTAGAAATGGGAGGATGGACAAAGTTAGTACTGTTAGTTCTGCCCATTCATCTTCTGTTAGTTAGTTCTGCTGGTACATTCAAGAGTTAGTTCTGCCAAAAGAACATCATAGTTAGTTCTGCCAATAGAGTTTTACAAGATTAATACTGCTAGTGCAAATCTTACTTCTGCTAAGTGGATTTCACTTTCTACCAACTCTGCAACATAAGTACACCTACTGCAGACGATGCTTTTAATGTTGCAGACCATGCTTTTAATGTTACAGACCATGCTTGGATAGATTTGTTTCCATACATTTATTTGGAAATCTTATAAAGGACAACTCTATATTTTATAATAGATTTGTGTCTTTAGAAGTATGGAAGCTATGTACTAAGTCTTGACTTTTAAAGTAATTGTGTTTCCAATGTAAGTATGTGGGTTTCTATAAATAAAGAAACCCATGTACATTTAGAGGGTGTGCCATACACATTTATGTGTGTGTGTTTTGCTTGACGTATTTTCAGGCACAACACGATCTCATAATATGAGATCGTTCCTCATCTATACGCGTATAATATTTTAGTTAGCTCCCTAAGGTTGTGCACAACCCCGATACAAGTGAAGTGTATCCGTCTTGTTAATGTTTTTAATAAGATTAGGGAGTTGGTATCAAAAAATCTTCTTTGTGTTCTTCATATTGTGCTTATTTTTATTCTACTTCTTTTGCTTGGAGTTCAAACGGGACCCCACAGTGGGCTGGAGTGGAGCAGAAGATGTGGTCGAAGGGGGAATGTGGTCGGGTTGATTATTGTCTTGAGATGAGGTTGTTGAGTTAGGAGGTGAGGGTGGATCTGAAACATTAGTTAGACCAGAAACAGAAGGTGTAGAATTGAAGTGTTGATGTATGAAAAAAGGATGTAATCCTGTATGAAGAAAATCATAAGAATTGGGAGAGGGTTTAGCTAGATTAGAAAACGGAAAAATAGATTCGTCAAAAATGACATGACGAGAAAGAATTATTTTTCGTGTTGATATGTCATAGCATTTGTACCCCCGATGGTTGGATGGGTAGCCTAAGAAGACGCACGGAGTGGACCGAGGTTCAAGCTTGTTGATGGTAGTCGACGGGAACAATGGGTAGCATAAACAACCGAAAACGCGAAGATGATCATAAGATGGGGTTCGATTGTATAGTAATTGAGTGGGGGAGGTGTTAGAGAGTAGCTTGCTAGGAAGTATATTTAACAGGTATGTTGCCATTTGCCATTTGTAGGGCATGGCGCCAAAACGTGTTAGGCATCTATGAGTGGGTAAGGAGAGTGCGAATTATATTGTTAATGGAATGAATTTTTCGTTCATCCTTTCCATTTTGGGAGGATGTGTGCGGACAAGAGAAACGAAAGACCATTCCATTTGTTTGACAAAAGTTTTTAAACGAGTCATTTGAATATTCTTTTCCATTGTCGCATTGAAAACATTTTATGGGTCGTTCAAATTGAGTTTGTAGAAATTTATTAAGACAGAATAAACTTGAGACTTTTTACCAAGTGGATATGTCCAAAGAAAATTTGTTTTATTGTCTAAGAACAATATATAATAACGGTGACCATTCGAACTTACAATTGGTGAAGTCCAAAGATCACTATGAACAATATCAAATGGCATAAAAGTGCAAGTAGTAGAATCAATAAATGGCAATTTAACTTGTTTACCAAACACACACGATTGACAAATACGAGCAACATTCGAGTCTTGACAATTAATAAAAGAATTATTCTTAAGAGAGCGCAACAAGGTGGCTCCTGAATGTCCTAAGCAATGGTGTCAAAGATTTTGAGAAATAGCAGCAAAAGTTGATGGAGAAGTGATGGAATTGCGAACACTCGAGGTGAGTGGGTATAAATCACATGTGCTGTTACATCTCAAAATGGGTATCCGCGTCAGGAAGTCCTTCACATCAAAACCGAAAGGGTCAAATTCAATAGATACAAGATTATCATGGGTTAAACGGCGAACTGAAAGTAGATTTTTAACAAGCTGTGGAACATGAAGAACATTATTTAAAAGTAAAGGAGGATAGGGATGTAAGAGTTTTTGATGACCCGAGCCACGACTTGGAACCATATGACTTGTGGGGTTCCGTTTGAACTCCAAGCAAAAGAAGTAGAATAAAAATAAGCACAATATGAAGAACACAAAGAAGATTTTTGATACCAACTCCCTAATCTTATTAATCAAAAATATTAACAAGACGGATACACTTCACTTGTATCGGGGTTGTGCACAACCTTAGGGAGTTGGTATCAAAAATCTTCTTTGTTTTCTTCATATTGTGCTTATTTTTATTCTACTTCTTTTGCTTGGAGTTCAAACGGGACCCCACAATTGGTATCAGAGCTTGTGTAAGCTTTGAATTCAGGAAGATCTGGGATAGTGCAGTTGATAATTTGAGGTTTAGTTCATATTTAAGCTTGATATTATTAGCATGGCATCAGAATTTGTAGATGGTATCCAGGTATCTAGAATTCCTATTCTTAAACCTGATGAGTACCATATGTGGAGAAATAGAATCAAGCAACACATGTTGCTTAATGATTATCAGTTATGGGACATTGTGGAAAATGGTCCCAAGTATAAAACTGATGCTAATGGTATAAGATTGCCAAGAGGTACACCAACAACTGAGCAAGAAAGAAGAGAAAGAGCTACAGAACTTAAAGCTCTAAGCACTTTATTACTTTCTATTCCAAATGAGTATCAAAGTGAGTTTGAGCAGGTTGATGATGCTAAGGTGCTTATAGAAGAGTTGGATAAGAGATTTGTAGTGAATGAAAGCACCAAGAAGAACAAAAGATCAATGCTTAAACAGCAATTTGAGAATTTTAGCTCTGTCAAGTCTGAAACCTTGACTCAAGTGTTCAACAGGTATAGAAAGCTAGTTGGTGAGCTTAAGAATCACAAAGTTGTCATAGACAAAGATGATGTTAACAGAAAATTCTTAAGATCTTTGGGAGAAGAATGGACTATGTACACAGTTGGTCTAAGGAAAATAAGCGATTTAGATGACAAAGAGCTCAATGATCTATATAATGATCTCATAGCTTTTGAGCCTGAAGTTGAGAGTAGAAAGCAAAGTGTTGGTGAAGCACAAGGATCTCATAATGCTGCTTTCATGTCCATGGGAAGGTCCAAGGTAGATCCAAAGAGTTATGGATCTGTACCTGTTGTAAAAGCAGTAGGATCTGGATCATCATCTGTGACATTGGAAAAGTCTACAGATCAAGTGGTAGAAGCTTTCTTTGCTAGTCATGTGAACTCCTCACTGACAAATGAAGAATTAGAGCAAGTGAATCCTGATGATCTAGAGGAAATGGACATCAAATGGCAGATGACAATGATTACCATGAGGGTAAAAAGGTTCTTGCAGAGGACAGGTAGAAATAATTTTGCAGGAAAAAGAGATGACAATGTGGGGTTTGATAAAAGCAAAGTGGAATGCTACAACTGCCACAAATTGGGTCATGTTGCTAGAGAGTGCAGACCTCCAAGACAAGAGGGAAATGGACAGAGATCTGGGGGATACAATGCTGCATACAATGGTCCTCAGAAAAGAACCATTCCTATTCAAGAATCTACACCAAATGCTCTTGTTTCACAAGATGGTATGGGATATGATTGGAGTGATCAAGCAGAAATGGAACCTCAGAATCATGCTTTGATGGCTGTTGGAGAAGAAGACACATCAGATGAAGTCCCTTATAAGGTACAAGCAAAATTATGTTCTAATGTGTGTAAGAAAACTGTTAAACACTACAGAGATCATAATGCTAATATTTGTAAAGAGCTTAGGGATTGGGACATCAGAAGTCAACACACAACCTTAGCAATAGAAGATTTAGAAAAACAAATAAAAGCATACAAGAAAAATGAGAAACAATATGATTATGATCTTAAGTATGCTCAGTATGAAAAGGATATTTTGCAAAATAAGGTTGATGAGTTAATTAAGAAGCTAGCTGAAGTCACTGCTGAGAAAGAAAGTATCAAACTTACAGTGGCTGAGCTAGAGAATGCTTCTGAAAGTGTTCAAAATCTGATGAAGAATCAAATTCATGATAAGATTAAAACTGGATTAGGTTATAATCTTAACAATGTACCTCCACCTTACAACCACACATACATGCCTCCTAAAACTAACTTAGATATAAGCAAAAGTTAGCTCTGCTGCACCAAAAAGAAGTGCAAGAGTGTTGACTAAAGTTGCTGCCAACAGAACTAAAATGACTATGACAAACTTTAATTCTCCAAGCAAAGCAACAAGGTTAATTCTGCTAGGCAAAAGTTGACCAAATTTAGTTTTGCCAGACAAAATAGAAGTGGCTCAGAAATTAATTCTGCCAGACCACTTAATTCTGTCAAGTCAAACATTAGTTGGGTTTGGAAACCAACTAAACTGACATCAGCATCAATAACTTTCAAAAGAGTTGATGCTGTTGATCAAAAAGGGAAACCCACAACCAAATTGGTTTGGGTTCCCAAGAGAAACTGATCGTTTGACATTTATATGTGCAGAGCAAGAAGAAAAGCCTATGGCACATTGATAGTGGATGCTCTACACACATGACAGGAGACAGAAGCAGATTGGAAGACTTCAAAGCTATTGATGGAGGTCCTGTAGCTTTTGGAGGTAACCCTAGAGGAGGAAGGATTACAGGGATGGGAAATGTCAACAGTAATAAGATGAGCTTCAATGATGTGTACTTTGTTGAACAATTGAGGTACAACTTGTTAAGTGTTAGCCAAATAACTGAGAAAAGGAACCCAGTGTTCTTTAATGACATAGAATGCTTTATTCTTTCTGAGAAATTTGTTCTTGATCCTGAAATGATTTTGATGAAAATTCCCAGAAAGAACAACATGTATAGCTGTGAATTGGCTAAGTTTGTACCTAAACCTGAATTGAATTGTCTTATTTCAAAAGCAACTGTTAATGAATCTGACCTTTGGCGTAGAAGGATGTGTCACATGAATTTTAAAACAATAAACAAACTTGTTAAAGGAAAACTTGTAAGAGGTTTACCAGAGAAAACATATTCATGTGATGACCACTGTGTTGCATATCAAAAAGGCAAGCAACACAAATCCTCTTATAAAGCCAAAACACTGAACTCTATTGATTCACTTTTACACTTACTGCACATGGATTTATTTGGACCTACAAATGTAAGTAGTATAGGTAAGAAGTCATATTGCCTAGTGATCACTAATGATTATAGCAGATTTAGTTGGGTATTCTTTCTTAGAATCAAAGATGAGACTGGAGACATACTAAGGTCTTTCATCATTAAGATTGAAAACCAAACCAATAGGAAGCTAAAGATCATTAGAAGTGATAATGGAACAGAGTTTAGAAATCAAGAGATGGACAAATTCTGTGAATCAAAAGGTATAGATAGAAAATATAGTGTTCCTAGAACTCCACAACAGAATGGAGTAGCAGAAAGAAAGAATATGACACTTATTGAGGCTGCTAGAACCATGTTAGCAGATGCTAAACTACCAATGACCTTCTGGGCTGAAGCAATTAACACTGCTTGTTATGTCCAGAACAGGGTATTAGTTGTTAAGCCTTACAACAAGACACCTTATGAGTTATATCTGAATAATAAGCTTTTGGTTAGTTTTCTTAACCCATTTGGATGTCCTGTAACTATCTTAAATACCAAGGATCAATTAGGCAAGTTTCAAAGTAAAGCTGATGAGGGGTTCTTTGTTGGTTACTCTTTCCAAAGAAAAGCATACAGAGTATTCAACAGTAGAACTAGAATAGTGGAAAAGACTTTAGATGTGACCTTTAATGAACACACACCTAATGATTTAGGAAAAGGTCCAGCTCACCTGTTTGACATTGATGCATTAACCAAATCTCTTAGATATATGCATAAGTCATCAAATGCAGGTACAAGTACAAGTGTAAATGCAGGTACAAGTGCAGGTTAATAAACAAGCAAATCACCACAATTTGTTTTGTTTCCAACATGGCTACCTGACCCACCTGCAGTGTTTGAGTCTTCCACTCCTGATCAACAACAGAGTTCAGAGCCCATTTCATCAAACTTGGATGATAATGGTGCATATGGTGATGGAAATGCATCATCAGATCAGATTGTCCTCAACAAGAAGAAGCATTAACTGAAGGTGCACAGGAGGATCAACAACCATCAAGGATGGAGGTGTCAGAATCAAGTGGTCAAATGATTCAAGAAGACACCAATGTGGATCAGAATTTTACCAATTGGGAACCTGGGATAGAAATGGCAACTGGTCCACAATATCAAGCTCATAAAAGCTACATGCCACTGGACAATGTCATTGGAGCAATTGATGCTCCTATGCAAACGAGAAGGTTATCTAAAACTATTGATGAAAATGAAAATTTCTCTTTGTTTGCTTGTTTTCTATCACAGGTAGAGCCCAAGAAAGCTGTTGAAGCTTTGAAAGATCCAAGCTGGATTGAAGCTATGCAAGAGGAGCTACTTCAATTCAAAATTCAAAATGTGTGGACTTTGATGGATCTGCCCAAAGGAAAATGGGCAATTGGTACTAGATGGGTATACAGGAACAAAAAGGATGAGAGGGGCATAATGATTAAGAACAAGGCTAGATTGGTTGCACAGGATACTCTCAGGAAGAGGGAATTGATTATGATGAGGTATTTGCACCTGTGGCAAGAATTGAGGCTATTATATTGTTCTTGGCTTATGCTTCTTTCAAGAATTTTAAGGTATACCAGATGGATGTGAAAAGTGCATTCTTAAATGGAAAGATAGATGAAGAAGTGTATGTATGTCAACCACCAGGGTTTGAGGATCCAAAATATCCAAATAAGGTGCTAAGATTGGACTTTATGGATTACATCAAGCTCCTAGAGCTTGGTATGATACTCTGTCTGTGTATCTGTTGGATAATGGTTTCAAAAGAGGTGCCATAGATAAAACCTTGTTTATCAAAAGAATTGAAAATGATATTCTACTGGTACAAATCTATGTAGATGATATCATTTTTGGTTCAACAAGAGATAGTCTATGCAAAGAATTTGAATCTCTTATGCATCAGAAATTTTAGATGAGTTCAATGGGAGAATTGACTTTCTTTCTGGGTCTTCAAGTGAAGCAGAAAGCAGATGGAATCTTCATAAGTCAGGATAAGTATGTGAAAGACATTCTGGATAAGTTTAAATTCAATGATGCAAAGGTTGCAAGCACACCAATGGAAACACATAAACCACTACTTGCAGATCTTGAGGGGGAGAGTGTTGATGAACACCTCTATAGATCCATGATAGGTTCACTAATGCATCTTACATCCAGTAGACCAGATATCATGTTTGCAGTATGTGTGTGTGCAAGGTTTCAAACAAATCCTAAGTTGTCTCATCTTTATGTTGTAAAGAGAATTTTTAAATACCTAAAAGGTCAACCTAAATTGGGCTTATGGTATCCAAAGAATTTTTCTTTCAATTTAGTAGCATATTCTGACAGTGATTATGGAGGTAACAATTTGGATCAAAAGTCAACTTCAGGAGGATGTCAATTCTTGGGAGATAGATTAGGATCTTGGCAATGTAAGAAGCAAACTATAGTGTCTACATCAACAGCAGAAGCAGAATATGTTGCTGCATCAAGCTGCTGTGCTTAAATCCTATGGATTCAAAATCAGATGCTAGACTATGGTTTGACTTTTCTAAATACTCCCATGTATATTGATAATAATGCTGCTATAAGTATCATAAATAACCCTGTAAAGCACTCTAAAACAAAACATATTGAAATTAGTTATCATTTCATTAGGGATTGTAATGAGAAAAGATTAATTCAGATTTTCAAAATACATACGGATAATCAACTTGCAGACCTGTTCACAAAGGCTTTTGATGTTGGAAGGTTTACATTTTTGGTTACTGGTATAGGTATGATGAACAACTCATTATAATCATTATCTATTTTCAAAATGTTTTTTTTCAAAAGGGGTTAAAATTGATACTTTGATTTGTTATAGCAGATTCTATACGGTTGTCAATATTTGTACATTCATTACTTAGTTCTGCTAGTATTGATATTGATTATCTCATTTAGTTCTGCTAGTACAAATTAATTCTGCTAGTTCAATTGTATGTTTGAGCTAACATTGCAGGATTAAAAGCTCAGAGGATGTTAGTTCTGCTAACTCAGTGTTTCAACAATATTAATTCTGCTAGCACCAGTTAGTTCTGCTAGCTCAATTAATAAAATAGTGACATGGAATTGTCCAAGTGTGAAGAAATATTGAAATTAGTTCTGCCAAAGTTAATTTGCAAAACTTAATTCTGCCAGTACCTTTTTCAAACTTCAATTCTGCTAGTGTTATTTTAGAGCTTGAAAGTACTGTTCACTTTCAAATGGTATTTAACTCTGCCAAACACTACACTTTTTCAATTCACTTGCACTTTTTCTCAAAAACTGAAATTAGCTTCAAACAAACCTCTCAAAACCTCTCAAACCTAACATTCGACAATGGCATCTTCATCTTCTTCTTCTAAAACACTCGATATGGGTGACCAACACAACGTCTATGGCTTTCTTCTTAAGTCACAAGGGTCAGATAATTATCACGAAATCATTGATTTCTTGAAGTGCACATCCCTCAGGTTTGCACTTACTATTAATCCCATCATCTATATTTCACATATCAATGACTTCTGGACATCTGCCGTGGTGTCAGAAGAAAATGGGGTTAAAACCATAACGGCAACAGTAAATAAGAAGCGTATAATTGTAACTGAAGCTTCCATACATGCTCATCTTTTACTAGATGATGCAGATGGTATGGAATGCTATGCTACTTCTCAGATACATGATCAACTTGTGTTGTACGGGTATGAGGGGGAGAGAACAGAAAAATTGACTTATTACAAACAACTCTTCTCTCAGCAATGGAAATTTTTAATCCATACCCTACAACACTGCATTTCACAAAAGAAAACTTCTTGGGAGCAATTTAGCAGTAACATTGCTTCTGCTTTAATTTGTCTTGCCAACAATGAGAAGTTTAATTTTTCTAAACTGATTTTTAATGGAGTGGTAAACAATCTTGAGAAACCAAAAGACAAAATTTTAATGTATCCAAGATTTTTACAACATATAATTGACCAAGAAATTCAAGATCTACCCAGGGAAGGTGGTAGATTAATCCTCTTAAATCTCTCTAAAAAGACTTTTGCTAACATGAGGAGAAAAGGGATGGTCAAAGGAAAAGAATTTTCTGGGAAGGTGACCAATTTAACTGATCATATGTTGAACATGCCTTCCACTATGCCACAGGAAGTAGAAACTCCCACTACTTCTCAACCAAGTGGCATAGTTTCAAAAACAAAAAGAACAAGGGACCCTAAGCCTACCAAACCCAAAGCCAAAAAGGCTAAGAAACAGACAAATGAGGCTCCTCTTCCTCAATTCTGTGAGAGGATCAAAGAATATCTACTCTAATACCAATTGTGGGGTCCCCCAATTACACTTGTTTACACAAATGTATTAACACAAGCAATGAATTCTTAACAAGAAGTTTGCGGAATAACACTTGTCAAGTAGGAAGATTATGTGTATTACTTGTAATGCAATTGAAACAGATTTGTAAGTAATGTAAGAACACAGTTAATTCAATAGCCAAAAGCTTCAATATTATTATTTCAAATAATACGGATACACTTGTTGTATCAGGGTTACAAAGAAACCTTGAAGCTTAGTTACAACTTGACTAGAGACTTACATACAAGCATATGGCACACATATCTAACAACGAACAAAAGGACATACTTATACACTAAACAACTTGTATAAAATCTATACAAAATCTACTTTTCTAAGACAAGTTTTCTAGGAAACACGCCAGCATTAAATGCATTGACATTCCTTGTCTGCTGCGTGCACTATTCCTCAAAAGCATGTCTGCAGTAGGTGTACTTGTCCTGCAGAGTTGGTAGAAAGCAGATCCACTAAGCAGCACTAACAAAATGATGAGCAGCACTAACAGAATGAATTGGCATAACTAATCTTTGCATTTCTTCAATCTTGGCAGAACTAACAATGGAAACACTTGGCAGAACTAATGATAAAATGACTAGCAGAACTAACTCTGGAAAACTTTATCTTCAATAAATGAATATAGCTAAATCTACCAGCAGAACTAAGTCTTTAAGCACCAACAACATTAACTTTCAACAAGGCTAAACACTTAGAATATTTGAACATTTGATCTCCAGCAGATTTTAGCCCAACATGACCATTTCCGACAATAATGTTTTTAGATATGTCCTCATTTGAATAAGATGAGAAATTACCTGATGAGTGAGTCATATGAGATGTTTCACCGTTATCCATATACCAATTGTTGTCCGGTGGATTAAGCCTCATGGCGTTCATTGCTTGTTCAATGTTAGTAGGAACTGGAGTTGTTGAAGAAGCTGCATATGCTTGATGTGCTTGCTGTGGACGTGAGCCAAGAATGCCAGCAGAGGAAGAATGACTTGATGGTGGTCTAGCCCAGTTAGAAGTTGGGTAGGGCACGGTGGGTAGGCCCAAGATTGCGACCAGGCCCAAGGTGGGAAGTTGGTCCAGGGAGGTGGGCTTTGTTGGCGTGAACCATCACTGACATATTGAGAGTTATATGAACCACGACCACGTCCACGGGTATTGTTCCTGCCACGACCTCGACCCCGAGTTGGAGTCGAAAATGCAGGAGTACGATTAGTGTTGTTGAGGACCGGTGGAGATCGTTTGTGATCATCCGAAAGTTGAGTAGTTGCGTGGAGGGCACTACCAGCGGCTCTAGCGGCGGCACTGGCTTGTTTTGCTTTACGAGTTTCTTCCAAAATAAGTTTCGAACGGGCTTCATAGAAATCGGGCAGTGGATTGCTTTGTGAAATCATCATGCCAACACCTTCATAGTTTTCATTGAGACCAACAATTAGTTGGAGAACTAGATGTTGATTCTAGACCGTGGAACCAACGTTGGATAGTTGGTTGGCAAGCATTTTTAGCTCTTGACAATAAGCGGATACGTTCGGGAAGTTATCAAGACGGGTGTTTGAGAACTGATTTTCGAGGTAAACTGCCCGAGAATTTTTGTTGTCTTGGAATATGTTAGCCAAGGCATCCCATGATTCTTGAGCAGTTGAATCGGTCTTGAGAATGGTGTGAAGAAGGTCACTAGAGATTGTTCCATAGATCCATTGAAGAACAATGGCATCAATACGTGACCAAAGTGCAGCATCCACGGTTTTTTCTTTGCCTGCTTCGGGCTGAGATGTGGTGGCAGGTTTTTGTTTGGGAGGGCAGATATGGTGAAGAACATCATAGGCACGACAATGAACTCGAAATAGTTTGGCCCAAGATGAATATTGTCCTTTCTCCATTTCTAGAGTGACGGAAATGAAGTTTCGTATGTTGTTTACAGTGACAGCCGGATGAAGTTTTGATTCGGCCATGGAAGGTGATGTGGAGATAAGAAAATAAATGGGAAGGAGGTAGGCGGCAGTAGGGTTAACCCTCTGATACCATATAAGAGTTTACATATAAGAGTTTGAATGCCTTGCTTATCTTATTGATATCTTTCAATATATATACATAGTACACATAACAAACTTTACGTAAACTATGGAAAAGATCACAACAAATATTTTCTATTGAATACATATATTTGCCTAATATATATTCGGTTGCTATCAAAAACGAACCTGGATTCGGCTGATGGCTTTAACTTATAAAGGTTCAAATCAGAAAAGCTATTGATGAAAGTCGCCTTTGCTTAAAGCATGAGATGTTTCTTTCCGTTCACTTCGCTAAGCAAGAATAACTACACAATATTTACAGAGATATTGTTATAGAACCACAAATAGTGTTATAGTTCTCCTACTGATAGACATGACGTACGGACCTTCTCATTTTCAGTTCCCAGTATGCGTTGCACGTGATCCCAAATCCAATTTGATTTGAACACTTGATGGACTTCTTTTACCTTATTTATATCTTCATACTCCCCCTGTATATAAGTTGCTATAATTAGAAGTGTAATTTTGATCATTAAAGTAAAGTCAAAAGAGATCTGAAAGGTATCTAAAGAATATATCCAAACTTGCTTTGTTAAGGGCTCGAAACTCAATGCCTTCAACATATATAGCATCATCTCCACAGCAGCATGGGGAAAGACTCTATTAGAAACGTGAACTCAACCTTATCCTTCTGATTCAAAAATCAGTACAACTCAATCATCATCCACTCGTGGTCTCTTTGTGTTGCAAAATATGCATGTAAGGTTTCATCCCCATTTTGTACTTTAGATTAACATATACGGGTTTACTTGGAAAGTCTCGTGATTCACAAAATTTGAAGACTAAATGGACGCCATAAACGACATCCGTTGATAAAAAATGAGGTTTTGTCTCGATTTTGATCATCAAGTTAGAAGTATCCAACATCTACTTTTAGAAACCTACATGTGTTATAAGATATTAAAGTCTCAGTTAGTCATAGACTGTTTTCTAACAAATACACTTCCACTTTTGAATTTAGCATTTCTTTCAACTGAATATATATAAAATAATTTCGTTTTATTGGGGACAGAGGTTCAAACATTAGTACAGTTTATCGTATCAATTAACCTTAAAATGACTAATAAGATTTTTTTTCTTTATAAGATATCTGTATTTGATGAGTACTTTTTATGCTTGACCCATGAAAGAAATTGTATACAGTATACCAATTATTTTGGTATTAGTGATTAGTAGATAGTAAATACTTAAAATTAAAGTGAATAATGTTATTGAACAACTAATATATCATAAATATACACTTTCAAAATGCTAACAAATTTACAAGTCATGGCCCTCAGCACAAAGGACCAAAAACAGTGGCGCACAACAACAGAATACCTATTGAAATAGAAAACAAGCTAAGGAATTCAAGAAACTTGATCTCCCGACACAGTAGTTGAAAACGCTTGTTTGATACAATGTTTTAAAAACCGGTTGAACCGGATCCGGAAGTTTTTAAGAGTTGATTTGGACCGGTTCTTGACTTTTTTCTAACTCGGTTTGACTCGTTGACTTTTCCGGTTGAACCGGTTTCCCTGAATCGGTTCAACCGGTTTTTGCTTTTATTTTTTGTTTTTATATTATTATTATAACTTTATTTTGTTTTAGTTATTGGAAACAAGAAAAAAATGCTTAGAAATTATTATTTTTTTAGAAAAATGCTAAAAAATATTTTTTTTTTAGAAAAATGCTTAAAAAATACTTAGAAAAATGCTTGGAAATAAGAAAATAATTTTTTTTATTTTAATAGAGACCGATCCGATCGGAATCGGTAAAGTTTCCGATTCGTTAAAAAACCGGTTTTTAAAACATTGATTTGATAACATTTGCCAAAAGGCAATTAATAGTTTTAAAGTTTTCTAGTTTCACACTTTTAGTCATACTGTAATCTATACAGAAAATGAGTGGGTTGGGTTGGGTCATTGGTTTAGATGGGTCATTTAGAAGGACGAGTCTAAATGGGTACGGGTCTAATGGGTCTCGAGTCGGGTTGACCCGTCGGGTTTCCATCAAACTTTTTTTTTTTTTTTTTAATTTGAGTGAAAAATGAAAAAAATGAAATGAGGTGTTATTTTTTTTTCAACCTGTTGATTAATTGTTATACAATTGGTGGTTATATCATAAACCTATTTAGACCCATTTAAAAAAATAGAGGGAGACCTAATAAAACTCATCACCTCATAAATATTATCGAACTTGACCCATAAATAATCAATGAGTCTAAAATTGCCACCTGAAATATTGAAGGGCAAGTGTTTCGCAGTTGAGTAAACTTTGAGAAACATCTAACCGAAAACAGACATAAATCAAGTTTATAATACATATGCAAGGTGTAAACTAATCACTAGGCTTCAAACACTAGCCATGTATAACGGTAGACTAACTGAATTTATAATTTAATGAAATAATAGCAATAAGTATATGTAACAAAATATGTGGATGTGTAGGTATGAATACGCATATAGAGAAAGGAAATTAAAGAACCTTGATTCCGTAAGAGACCGCCACTTATGTAGAGAATGGTTTTTGTATATAAACTTTGAAGCGGATATCAATTCATTTCTTTCTCCATGACCATCGAATGAGAGTACCTGTTATACAACAAGAAAACAAATCAAACTCATTCACTATGATGTGTAATGCATGTATAAATTTTGACTTATTCCTTTCAATAATCCCTTAAAAAAATGGGTATTTGAGCCACCCACTGGAGCTGGTCCATATTTCAATGGAGCACGACTAAATCCCCCACAAGGTCCAACATCGCCTGACAAATCACCTCCATAACATATACCACAACGTCTGAGTCGGAACTCGTAGCGATTAAGCCTTAACGTTGTGGGTCTTGCGTTTTATTGGTGGTAGGTACATTTTTGTTAAATAATAGCCATAGCAGGGTTTCGAACCCATGACCTCAAGGAAGTCATGGATTGCGCTTACCGCTAGGCTATTTAGTCATTGGTCAATAAACCCTTTATATGTCAATAATACCCATATCTCGTGACCATTTCCGACCATTTCCCTAGGCACCCCAAGATATAACCAACCAACCAAAGTCTCCTAATAAAATGTTCAGGAAGCAAAGGTTACACATATGGCATGCAGATAACACATATTCATTGAACTATGAGAAAGAAATGATTACCACTGTGTCATGCTGAAGAAGGATTCCATTGGATAACATTGTAAAGATCCTCTCACTACTACATAAAAGGTCAACAGGACAGGTTAAAAAGGGCATCTAGACCGGTTTTGGATCCGGTCTCGATGAGGGGTGGTCTCCTTGCCATTGAACAAACAGACTGGTTGAAAAACCAGTCTCTTTGATATCTTTCAAGACCGGTTACCATATAAAAGGGCGTCATTGAATTGTATATAGACCTGTTTGTAGATATATCAAAACCGGTCTTCTTTAGCCATTTTAAAGAACCTGGGCATTATGCCACCAAACCTGATGATTATGCTTTATTCATAAATTCATCCCAAAACTAGATACTGCTTTAATTTCTAATATACTACCAAACTACCTGAATATGGACTTTTAACCAGAACACAAACATCTATACTACCAAAATCAAGCCACAATTTATAAACTTATACACACAAAGATAGCAACTTAACCCAAAAACATACTAACAGATAATGCACTTGTAATACATGTATCAAAAAGTGCCATAATTCATTACATACTTTTTCAATAAAAATTACCAAAACAAGTTACATATTAGGGCGCTAATTCACTACAGCAAGCTCCCATCGAAATGAACCGAAACAAGGTTGGTCGGAAATTGCCATATACCTAATCAAGCAGATTACATCGAATGCTTCCTAGCAACTATATAGCCCATGGCTTGTGTAGGTAACTGAAGGTTGTCCCAATAGATCTCAGCCGCATTTTCAGCCCTCGGCTTGTTAATTGCAGTGTAATTATAAATACATTTTACAAACCGCAATATATCTTACGTGCAGAATATTAACTGAAAAAATATATTGTGAGACCGCAGAAATTTAGCAAGTATGTAATGATATTGTGCAGCAATGAATTGAAAAACTATACATCTCTATCAAAATATATGTCCAGGTGTATAGTAACGGATAACATACTACGTTTTTCCTTTACCTCAACGATTCTCCATGACATACGACCAATGACACTACAAAGAGAAAAAGGCATTGCCCAAGTTAACCCTTACATAAACAAATACTCCCTATAATTTTAATACTAATTTATATTATATGATAAAAAAGTTATACCTTTCCAAATTCCGTGAGCAAGTACTTAGGCCCTGTTTGGTTCGCGGAATTGGCTGGAATTCGATGGAATTGGAATTGATTCCAATTCTGTGGGTTGTTTGGTTGAAAAGCTTCAAGGAATGGAAAATTTAAAATTCCACCGAATTCAGTCGATTAAATGAATTGAGATTCCATCTAGTTTTATCCGGAAACTTCATTTTTCCATGGAATTCAGCCAAATTAACAATAAAATATCTGAAACAATTTTTTTCCTAATTACTCATACGTAGAGCTTGATTTCATTCTGCACTCACCGTTTCGTCATGTCGTTTTTCAGTTTTTCTTTAATCGGTTGCTCATCGGTTTGATTACCATTTGTCTCTACTTCTCAAATTGTTATCTTCAACTAATCACAAGGTTCGGTTCTTATTTTGCTTATTATTATGTATTTCGATTGTTTATATTTTGGTTTTGTGATCATGTGTTGAATTATTCGATTTCTAGGTTTGATTTCTTACCTGATTCAACTTCTAGGTTTTGGTTATGATTATTATTATTCTGTTTAAATTCACACTGTATATTCATCAAATATCAATATGTCTCTGTTTTTATTTCAATTCTCATGTCCATGCTTTGATTGAGATGATTGAATGGTACTAAAATTAGGAATCGAGCTGAATATATGATGAACCTATTAGGTTTGGCCAGGATACAACTTAACAATAGTAATCAACACTATTGAGCTGAATATATGATGAAGCTATTGTGTTATTGCTTGCACAAATTAGGTTATCGCAATAGCTGAATAGGTATACTTTCATTCACTCGTATACATTGGAATCCTCTAGTACCTCTCGGAATCCAATATTTTCTTACACTTTGTGTATGATTGCAGTCCCCTGTCCCTAACCTCCCATCTTTAGACAAGTTTGGTTGCTATAACTTAATGATATAACAACAAAATAAAATTATACCTGCGATCTGTCAGGGTTGAATGTCATATTTTTTACAAATCTATAATTCAAAAGTACCATTGACATATATATACTAGTGCAACATCATTTTGACATTATTTATGGTAGAAGTCAGAATAGCCAATTTACAAACAATAGTAACAGTAGCTTGAAACTTGCCTATTTGCTGTACATTAGAAGTGTAATATCAACTTGTTATGTGCTCCACTTTTCTATACATTATAATGAAGCCTCATGTATTGAATTTTGTGTTATTATATGCAAGTGTAACCTCGTATTGGATCTTTCAACTATCTACTCCCTTTCTCAATGAACAGGAAATGGCCCGACTTAGTTTAGCAACCCGCAAACATATGCAAAGGAGATAATCATTAATATTAGCATGGTGGAACCAGTTGATTAGTGTGGCAGTTTGGTTTGTTGTTTTACTATACATGTTGGTAGTCATATATGAGTTAGATAGACCACGTATTCGATACTCTATGGCGAGTACAAATCGAGTTTCTATATTGCATAGGTATGTTTATCAGAGTGATACTATCTCCATATCGCAAGTTAGAATGACTCGAAGGTGTTTCAAGAAGTTGTGTTACATGCTTGAAACATTAGGAGGATTAAGAACAAGTAGGAATATGAACATTGATGAGCAAGTTTTGCATTTCCTTCACATTTGTGCTCATAATGTAAAGAATCGGCATATGATATGTGATTTTTATCGTTCGGGTGAAACAATTAGTAGAAATGTTGCTCGAGTTTGCAATGCGGTCATAAGATTGCATCCATATTTACTTAAGAAACCCGAGCCCGTGCCTCATAACTCTACCGATGAAACATGGAGATGGTTCAAGGTATATGTTTCTGTAAATGTTTATTACTAGTATGTTAGTAATTAGAAATGTGAAATGTATGTTAGTAATTAGAAATGTGAAATGACATTTTTTCTTATTTGATCTAGAATTGTTTAGGAGCTTTGGATGGAACATATATACAATGCTTGGTGCCACTCAAAGATAGGCCTAGATATAGAACAAGAAAGAATGATATCGCGACAAACATTTTAGGAGTTTGTTCGCAAGATTTGCAATTTATCTACGTGTTACCGGGATGGGAAGGGTCGGCCGCGGATGGTAGAGTTCTTAGGGATGCTCTTCTTAGACCAAACGGCTTAAAAGTTCCTAGACCGGGTATGTAATTAAATATTTATAGAGGTATAAAAGTTGTTAAATAAGTTGTTGAGTGTCTATTAACTAAAATGTAAATGTTTAGGTTATTACTTGGTAGATGCGGGATATACAAATGGAGAGGGTTTCCTTGCCCCTTATAGAGGCCAAAGATATCATTTGAATGATTGGCAAGATGGATACCAACCAACAACACCTAAAGAGTTATTTAACAAGAGACATTCATCCGCAAGAAATGTTATAGAAAGGTGTTTTGGTATTTTGAAGGCAAGGTGGGCAATTTTGAAGGACAAGTCATATTATCCCATTAAACAAAAAAATAGGATCATAATGGCATGTTGTCTACTCCACAATTACATACGACAAGAAATGTCAATTGACCCAATTGAAAGTGAATACTCACCGGATGTGGGAACCGGAGACCTTGGACATGGAGATGAAGACACTATCACTTCTATTGGGACCACAAACGAGTGGACTGCATTTAGGGATACTTTAGCAGAAACTATGTTTGAATCGTGGAGTTCTACCCATTGATGAGTAGTGTATTTGTTATATGTAATCAGAATTTTTGATGAGTGGGTTACTATTGACTATTATGTGATATAGGGGGTTAAAAGATGACTGATATTGTACATGGTTGCCTATTTTTTAAATTTCTGTATGTTACTGTTTTATCTATTATGCTTATAATATAGTATCTATATAATATGTGTGTATGCATACATATTTATGTTACTGTTGGATCTTATTTGCTTATGTATATAGGTATGTGTCTTTGGATTAATACAAGACTAATATGTAGTAGTTACATATATGAATTATATGGTTATGGTCTATATAATTTAGGTATGACGAACCAGAATAGAAACTATCGTGGGTGGACAAGTATGGAAGATGCGAAACTTGTCGAGGCCTTAGTAAACATGGTAAATGGAGGAGGGTTTAGAGCTGATAATGGCTTTAAATCTGGATATCTACAACATCTTGAACAATCGTTGAGAGAATCACTTCCAAACTCGGGTATTTTAGGTAAACCACATATCGAATCAAGGATAAAAACAATGAAAAAGGATTGGCAGACTGTTTATGACATGCTGAATGGTTCGAATACAAGTGGATTTGGTTATGACAACATGAATCATTGTTTGACTGCTGATGTTACAGTTTGGGAATCTTACCTCAAGGCAAGTTATGCTATTTCAATTTTCATACGGTTTCACATAGAGCTATTTTAACCAGATTTATATATTGTTTTGATTGTAATGGAGCAGGTTCATAAGGAGGCCGCTAAGTGGAAAAACAAGAAACTACCTCACTATGAAGATTTGTGTCTAATTTTTGGAAAGGATCGAGCGCAAGGGAATAAAGCAAGGGACGTTTCCGAGATGGAGGAAGAGGTGAATGTAGAAGAGCAAGAACTGGATGAAGGTTCCAATGAGGTGATGGAAAGTGCAGCTGAAATTACGAGTGCTCGAGGTAAGAAAAGAAAAAGTCGAGTGCGTACATTGGTTGATGGATTTCATGAGGTCGTTACTTTACTTGGTGATCGTCTTAAAGAAGCATCTGCTGAAATGAGTGAAGGTGTAAAAAGTGATTTGGACTCAAAAAGGAAGAGTTCTTTGGTCACTTTTGAGCTCTCAAAAATGGTATCCTTGTCACAAACAGAAAGGTTCATGGCAATCAAAAAGATCAAAAGCGACCCCGATAATGTGACAACCTTTTGGGATTTGGAAGAAGTTGAAAGAGAGGCTTGGGTGAGGTTTATGTTGTCCGATTGAATTTCAATGTGAAGAGAAAAACATTATGACTTGAGTTACTATATATATCAATGGATTTAGATGTCAAGCAACATTGACTTTTGGCTAGTCAGTAAAGTTCTAGTATGATAGTTTATTTTGTAAGTCTTTATAATATGCAGGATAGAAGAATTTTTTGGTGATCTTTAGCTATATGGTTAATTGGTGTCAATTTGAGTTGATGATAAACTTGTTAGTTAGCCTCTTTATACAGAATTGTTAAACGTGTACTTATGGTTGCAGCTTCTGTTTTTATCTATGTATACGCAGCTATGGTCACAGGTTTTCAGCAATTCGATCTTGGAGTCATGGCTGCTACTGTGTAGTCTCATGTCCATGTTACATCTTGTAAGATGTGGTTCCTGTTAGTTGTTCTATAATCTTGTATTGGTCTTCTTTTTATTATCTTGGTTTTAATGTAATAAAGTCTGCATATTCCAAAAGAAATTATAGAAGAAAAAGTCCAGTAGCTTCTTTTGTTGATATGAATTAATATACAACTAACTATGTAGTCTATTTTTATTTTATAATGATTTTCAAAGAGATTGAAAACGATATATAATTTGATTTTCTAATAATGGATTTAAGTAAATATAAATTAACAAAAAGAACAGTTATGTCTTTTTTACATTATCAACATTTCGATTCTATTGACATAATAATTATGAACCAAACATGCATATGTAAGGAATGAAATTAAATTCCATTCCATTGTGCCAACCAAACGCATCACAAAATTCAATTCCTTTAGATTCCAATTCCTTAAGATTCCAATTCCTTCTGTGAATTCCAATTCCTTTGAAAATATTCCGCGAACCAAACGGGACCTTACTCTTTTGTCCAAGTCAAGCAAGTTGTTCCACAAATCTTCCCTAAATTTTTGTTGCTCCTCCTGTAATGCTGCCATTTGTGGTGCCACCTGCACATACAACAAATCTATTTTCTGTTAGGCCTATGAAATTCAAGTGTATCTAGTCAAAAATTTCCAACTGAGTAGAAGTCAACCATTCAAAATCTGCAAAAAGTTAACATACTTTTTGAGCAAAATTTAAATGAATTGACTCTGCAGAAACAAAACATTAGACTGTGCATAAATTTGAAATTTCTGGTGAGTTTGACATTTGTATTAGTACCTTGTAGTCCTTAGGCAATTTGGGCTCCCATATTTGATGATCCATCTGTATAAACATATAAAAATCATACTTTGATGCATGTATACTGCATTGTATCTACATTTGGTAAACTTAAATTCATTTCAGTTTCGAGTTTGATATTTGATTTACTTTTCACTTTCAAAATATAAATGTTAATTAATATCCAACAATAAATATATTTCAGATATTTATCACCCTTATTTATCTAGATTAATACTAATTAATTTGTTCTATTATATTAATGCAAAATTTCAGTTTAGTACGTGTTAAAGATTGTACAAACTTTTGAATATTTATTTCTCGATACCTTTTTATTTTCATGCACATTTTAATTCTGATGTAAAAATATGAAAATCTTACCTGGAAACCAGTGCTTTCTTAAGTTGTACTACCACCTTACCTGCCTTTGGTCGTTCCTCTCTCTTCCTATTTAAGCATTGAAAGGCAATTTTTAGAAACGTACTCAGTGAATTTGGCGCAATTTCACCCCTTAGATCCATAAACACCATCTCATCAAAATTTCCTTCTTCATAGTGGCGTTTTAATAAAGGGACTACATCTGTTAAACCTTTGCAGATCATATCGTGTATCATTCTTCCACTCAAGATTTCAAGTAAAACCACACCAAAAGAATATATATCAGATTCTTTTGCAAGGAAAAGAGTATTCAGAATTGGGTCAAAATAACCAGGGGTGCCATCAACAATGTCTATGACATTCTGATCTTCCTGATTTATTGGACTTATCAGGGAAAACCCAAAATCAGTAATTTTTGCTTTTCAATCCTTAGTTAGTAGAATGTTAGCGCTTTTTATGTCTCTATGTATGACCACCTCTTGTGTTGTAGTACCTCCATGAAAGAACTCCAACCCACTTGCCACATCAATGTATATTTCAAGCCGTTTCATCCAGGTTAGAGAATTTCTGTTCAAGTGTCTATCTAGACTTCCCCTAGACGCATATTCGTAAACAATAACTTTTTCGTCCATTTCATCAAAGTATCCTACAAGACCAATGACATTCTCATGTTTATACTCCATGAGAATTTCAAGTTCTTTTAAAAACTGAGCTTCTCCTGGACCATACAGCCAATCCAGGCGTTTTGCAGCAATGATGCTACATCCATCGGCGTGAGTAACTAGCTTGTCCTTTGTATACTTTCCCAAAACTCCCACTTCCAATGACATTGCCCTCACTAAGTTATGTGTGGCGAATTTTATGTCTTCAAATGAAATTTTGAGGTTATTGTTGCGTTTTTCCGATAAATCAAATGTAATTAAGTACATTTAAATATAACACGTTCGAAATGAAAGTACATGTTAATAATTTATTTGATAAATCAAAACATCAATTGATTGTAATCATATGTGATTAAATTATAAAGAATAATTATTAACATGACTACACCATTTGAAAACATAATCATCTATCGTTAAGGTTTATACCCCCATGTCATCCATCTTTTTATAAAAGGTTGAATTTTTTTACGTTTTAATAAACTTCCAAAATCTACTTCCCGCCACTAGCGTATCTTTACAAAGCTTACTTATAAGCTCCTATAACTTTTACCTATCAAGCAAAGATTGTAACTTATTATTTTAAACTAGATAAGTTTAAGTTTAAGATCCTATAAGCTCCAATAAGTTAGTTGCTAAGCATACTCTCAAATAAATTGCATCGTTAAAATGAGCATCTTTTAAAAGGAAAAAAACTCTCACGTGATATATTTTGAAAAAAAGAAAAAAAAATATATCCGCATTTTGTTAGCTGTCAGAGATTAATAATTTATATTTTCGAAATTGAGTTAACACAAATTAATCATCATATGTCTATTATCTACAAACAAAAACGAATTTTAAATCTTACTATAATCACATGTAGATAGTCACATTTAAGATTTCACGTTTAATAATGTTTACTTACTTGGTAATATAACGATTTCTCAAGTTCCTTAATGACGAATTCCATTGTTGAACGATTAGCTCGATTTTCTGCCAAACACTGATATGCGATTTTTGAGAACACATTCAGAGAATCTTGATTGGGTCCTCTATTTAGACTAAAACTGTTTAGATCCGTTTCTTCATTTACTCTGGGGTCGATAATTTCCTTTAATATACCCTCCTTATAGAGTCGTCTTACTATAAATGGAAGCCCCTTGTCATTGTCGATATTATAACTTTCATCGTATGCCAACTTTCCACTCAAGATTTCAAAAAGAACTACTCCAAAAGAGTAAATATTTGATTCCCTTTTCAACTTACCGGTCTCTAGATATTCATGATCTAAGTATACTTCTGTTCCTGCAATATGATTAGCGTTGAGACTGCTTCCTTGTTGATTTGCATGTTGGATTCTTGAAAGCCCAAAGTCACCAAGCTTAGCCTCCCAATTTTTCCCCAATAAAATGTTCGCACTCTTTATATCACGATGAATTATCATTTGTTTCTCCTTTATGGTGCTGTGTAGATACTTTAACCCATTTGCGATATCAAGACTCATTTTTATACGTTCCACCCAGCTAAAAATAGTCATGTTATCGGTGTTTCCCAAGTAATCGTCAAGACTTTCATTACGAACATGCTCATAAACAAGGATCCGTTCAGGACCTTCATCACAAAACCCAAGAAGAGAGACTATGTTTGGATTCTTACATCGAGTAAGCAATGCAATTTCTGAAAAAAAAACTTTGTTCTCCTTGCGCATTTGCTCTACTAAAGATGCGTTTTATAGCTACAATACTGCGTCTTTTTGGAAGTTTACCTTTATTCTTCCCTTGAAGTTTAGACATACTTTTCATATGAAAATGATCAAGCTCTGCTTTATACACCTTACCATATCCGTCTGATCCAATGCAATATGTTTTGGCAAAATTATCAGTAACCAACTTTATATCAGCTAGTTGAATCTTCAAGTATTCCAAGTTTCTATCCTACAAATTTGTATGGTATGGAAATGGAGAGTGATTTATGATTGGTTGATCGCGTCTGAATAGCAGATTATTTACATATTGACATGAATATTCAAAAATTAGCAAGTCGATAATGTTTTTAAATGGTGTAGTCATGTAGTAAAATATGAAAATCTGAGCAAAAATCATAAAAGATTAATTGGTAGCAAAAACCTCAAGGTACAATGAAAAAATAAGAGAGATTTTTTTTTTTTTGGCACAATTATTTACCGGCAAATTCTATTTCCACGCCAAAAAGTTATATTTACACGGAGTTAATTCCACGGGAGTGACTTGTGTCATATCATGTTAGTCGAAAGATAAATTTAGGGAGCTGATAAATACAACACTCAATTTGATTCATACACCAAAATCATGCTATTATATACTTGTACTGTCAGCTTTAACTGTTATACAGTTTGGTGTAGGAATCAATATCCGTGTTGTATTTATCAACCCCCTAAATTTAATACTCATTCTCATATTTAGTTTACTTACTTTTTCGTATTTGATTAATAAGGCTGTTAATAAATACAACTTGAGTTTTGATTCCTACACTAATATTTTATACAGTTAAAGCATACAGTACAACTGCTTAATACAACATTTATGTTGTATGAATCAAATTTTATGTTGTATTTATCACCTCCCTTTAATAAGTTTGAATGTATAACTATTCAAAAAATTATAAATATGTATTAATGGTCAGTGTAAATTTATCTCCATTTTAACATAACTTTTTATCGCCATATATATATTTAGTAATTGTATTTTATTAGTCTCAAAATCAACTAATGATATAATATGATACTACATTCATCTAAGTCAAGATTTCCACTTAGACTATACACACAGTTTTAGGATTCTCCATTAACTACACTTTTCATCGATCAAATAAAAAATCTATTTACTAAAGTCTTTTTAATTGGTTGTAACATGAAAGTAAATACTTATTTGGGACAACTCAAAATAGTAATGTGGATATTTATAACTTATAGGATGGGTAAGTACATTTTATCAATGAATGAAATATATCATAACTAAGAAACTACACATTTAACATGTTAAATTAATAACCTAATGTTGTGGAGTTTATTAAACATGTAGAATTCGTAGTCAAATAAAATTATATCAATATCAATATCTAAAGTTAAAGTTTATTTTAGGAATGGTGACAAACTATTCACCAACATGATATCTCTCTACCTACTACAAAGGACTATAGGCCTAGTGGTATCGTGATAATCTATTCAACTTTGAAATTGGGGTTCAACTCCTAGGATGAGATGTACTCAAGTTCAATCCCCATCAGCTACAACTTTGAGCTAGCCCTCAGGCGTGTAGCCCAGTTGGTTACGGAGGAGAGAACTTTGCAAGAAAATGTTCATGTTTCCTAAAATGGGTTGACACTCATCTGAGCGGACCACTAGGTTAGTCTGTAGTGTATGCTCAGCATTGCCTTCCACATATTGTCCTCGGGATGGGACGTGTGGGTCAGTTAGCATTGTCAGTTATCAATGTTTTGCAAGAAATCTTAGGATGAGACAATTTATATATATATATATATATATATATATATATATATATATATATATGGGTGGGTACCCACTTTTGTATAAAATAAAAAATTGTTTAAAATATAAAATATATATATTTTTGGACACTGAAAAAGTAATGAAAATAACATAGATATATACTAAACAAAAAAAAATGATTTCAAAATTATATTACCCATCTTGATATTTAAGGGGTGGATTTAATATGTAATTGATGAAAAATATTGTTAATGGATAATTCTAAAACTACGTGCAAAATTAGATCGTAAGACAACGTAATATGCTTGAGTTGAATAAATATAACAAATACCAATAAAATTGTTATTGTGAGGTATTGATATGTACTACGTATTTAAGTTGTAATCGATAAAATTAGATTTTTATATATTACTACATATTATTATTACTCCATTATATTTATCTATATATTATAAAAATAATAGTCTAAGCCAGATAAATAAAATGAGGTTGAAATATACGATGTGACCCTTTATGTCATTATTACTGACATTTTCTCACTCTAGGAGTGTAAAGAGCAACACCCTTATTTACCACGAGCTGTATGATGCCTGGATATCACAATCGGCCAAAGTAAAAGAAATAAGTTAGTTACCTTCAGGTAGTAGGACGAGGCATCATTAACTGGAGTTTTGGAGTGTACCTAAAATAATGTCAAAAGCACAAAGGAATGAATTATAATTCAATGAAAAACAAAAAGAAAGGGATACTTGGTCTTACATGATTTTCATGTCTCCGTTGAAGTTCCCAGGCTTTCTCAAGTCTTCTAGCAACCTTTTCCATATCTGGCATTTGCGCTCGTTGTTCCTTTAAGCAGTGATATGCTGTTTCTGAAAAAATGGTGAATGATTGTGGGTGCATTTGATTCCTTAGACTAGGAAGGATGATCTCGTCCAATTTTCCATGTTCATAATGTTTTTTGATAGATGCAAAAAGATATATATCAGGGTCTCTGATATATGCTTTCCTCCCACAAAGAAATTGAAACAACACCATACGGAAAGAGTAAACATCGGATTTGATTATTTCACAAATTGTAAGTCCCTAAGTTAATTATTTCACAAATTGTAAGTTAATTTTCCATGTTATTTTTAATGAAAAAAACCCGATTATATTTTTACCCTATGTTTAATTATTTCACAAATTGTAAGTCCCTAAGTTATAAAAATTATATAGCCGGAACCAACATCTTTTTTTCTTCGATTAGAGATGTTATAAGGTATATTTTCGACGAATTTTTCTTCTTCATTTTTTTAACGGATTCTACAATATAATCACATGTGATTTGTGATAAAAAATTAAAATTTATTCACGATTATTTATTCATGGTATATGTTATTTAACACATGATTACAACTTAATATTCATCCACATTAATAGTTATAAATAAAAAATTAAAATTACATTAGTTTTCATTAAAAATCACATGTGATTATTATTTGTACATTTAATCACAAGTGATTTATTATATAATCACATATGATTTTGTATATAATCACATATGATTTTCATTTAAATATTAATATTTGATGAGAAATTTCCTAATATACGATAATTCATGTATGATTTCAACTTGATTTTTACTTAATTGTATAATTATAGTAAATGATTTAAAATTCGTATTTTAATACTTTTTAATCACATGTGATTGATACTTTGATGTTCAATCGCATGTGATTCCAACGTAGTTTTTCACGTTTTAATTGCTTTAAATCATCATTGATTTGAATTTAAGGTTTAATCGGAGATATAAGCAGGTGTCATTATTTTTTAGTGTTAAATCACATGTGATTTCACACTAAATTTTTTTAAAACCCAATAAAAATTAAAAAAAAACTTTGTCGAAAATATATTTTGTTGGATCTAGAATCGAAGAGAAAAAGACGCTGATTCCAAATATGTAATTTTTAAAATTTATAGATATACGGTTTGTGAGATATTTAACTTAAAAAAAGAGAGGTGAAAATGAGTTTTTGAAATGGAGCAATCATATTGATTCATCCATTCTTCATTTTTTAACATTCTTTTTTGAATTTTTCTCTTAGTTTATAAGTGCTTACTTTAGAAAGAATAAAAAAATATGATACTTCCGAGTCTCAAACGCCCTGAAAATCTTAACTTTTTTTTTTTTCAATTAGGTCCCCTCATTCTTATATTATCTTAGGATTTATTTTGTATTTATCCCATACTAAATTTTGGACTAAAAACTGATTATCTGATTTTGTACATACTCACGCGATCCAGGTTTTTGAGCTGGGATCGCGTATCCAAGCACAAAACTTTCTGTTCACAATTTACACTGTCATACGCGATCCAGAAATATAATATTTCTGGGATCGCGTAACTAAGAACAAAATTTTCTGATCCCAAATTGCACTGACTCACGCGATCCAGGAAATCTTCTGGGATCGCGTAGCCATGCCTAAAATTGGAAGTCAGCAAAAGTTAAATTTTTAACCAATTTCAAACAAGCATAACTTTTTACTCGTTATGAATTAGGACCTGAAATTTTGCACACACCTTCACTATGACTATATAAACCTTTTCTCAATTCCATTTTTTTCAAATTTCACAATACCTCGGAATATGGACACTCGCCTCAATTTGACACCAAAACGACCATTTTGGTGAACATACTAAATCCCAAACTATGATTTCTGAGACATTGAGTTTTTATCCACATAACACATATAATAAAACAAAGTTGAGAAGCTATTTATCACACCCTTAACCTTCCTCTAACTCAATTTGAACCGTGTGTGCTTTTAAAGACCCAATTTAACATTTTTGACCCGATAACCTAAAAAAAACTATTTTGACTCATTCAATAGTCAATCACCAATCATAATTGACCAATAGATGTTTGGCTACATTCCAACACTTCACATATCTTCAAATTGACAAGTATATTATAACTTGCACTATAACACTTTTACAACATGTTTACTAATCATACACAAAACACTACTATTACACCATAATACTTCTAATCTTTGATTTCATAATCTAACCATGATAAAACTTTAATAAATTGGGCTTTCAAGGGTTACAAAATGATAATTTAAAAAGATGAGCTTGTGTAACTTACTACAAGCTTGCAATTCCACTTCTATTCTTTGTTAGCTTCTTTTCCCTTACCACTTCCACTTGTACCTACAACATAAACTAAACTAGTTAAGCACTTTGCTTAGTGAGTATATGTATGACTAATCAAATATGCAATACAACATATAATAAACAAGGAAATTAGATTACTTCCATTTTTCTCTTTCAATTCTCTATTTGCAAATTCTAATCAAATGTGCACATTTCAAATCTTTCAATTAGCTAATCTTGATTAGCTAGTCTACTCATACCATTAGCTAGCATAACTAGCTACTAATCAAGAACATAACTAACCTTGGTTAGTTATTCTAATCACTTTATGGCTAATAATCATTAACCATTCTAATCACATGTATTCAACATATTCAAATTCTAATAACAACTAATCATTCAATATACTCACCTTGACTTGTTGAACAACTTGTAACAAGATGATCAAACGATGATTACTCTTCTTTAACACCTAATACACATACATATAACACATATATCAATTACTAATCATACTTTTTAACTACTAATCATCTAATTCCCTTCTCCCCCACTAGTTACATACTATCTTTACCTTACTAGGTTAACTAATTTCATTCTAACAATCAAAATCATAGCTTTAATATGTGATTAAACTATTTTCTTGAGGTTACTAACATCAACTCACACTTTAACACTTGTATTTTAACTAATTCACATGGTTCATAAGAAACCTCATGAACCCTAATCATAATCTTTCACTTTCACTATAAAATTAAGCTTCTAATCATCATTTATAAACTAAACTAACACTAATTAATCAATTATAAACCCTACTTTTGGATTTATTCATATAATTTAGCTAATACCCTTAAAAACCCAATTTCTAGGGTTCTTGAAGAAATTAGAACACTTACAAAGATTGTAGGATGATAGAAGGTGATGATTCTGATAATTTGTAGCTTGAATTGAAAATCAAACACTAAATTCTTAATTTGGTTTAGCTCCTGCGATTTTCTATACTTAATTGGGGTTTTGGAATTGTTTGGGAATGTTATAGGGAAGAGACACGTACTAGTGTCTATTTTCTTTTGATTTCTTACACTACACAGTCTGGAACTGAACATCTGTTTACGTTTTCTACTATATCTTATTATTAAATGATCTATAATTATAAATGTAACACCCGCCAAATTAGGACTAGTAATTAGTGCCTGATTCTCTGTTAATACATGTAATTAGTTCTATATTAGGCTAATTAATGTATCAAACTATATATTGTTGAATATATACAAAAATGCGATTTGCTTAAATCGTACGCAAACTAAATCGAATGTATTTCGGTTCAAGTAAAATACGGACGTTGGTGATCAATTTTATTGATTAATATAAAAATTATATATTAACAATAACATACCAAAAAAATATTATTTTGATAATATTTCGAGTACTCTTCATATCGTATTATAAGCATCTACGCGACTCAAACAATAACGCGCAAACAGACGAGACCAATTGAGTCATTTAACAATTGGTAAAATACTCCAACAAGTTTATTTAATTAACGTTCGTTTTCTTTAAAAACTTACATTATTTAACACTTAAAATAATTACTTAACGATTTACGATCGGGGAATCGAACACCACACGGAGCGCGAATACACGGAGCTAAAAGTGGAGACCCACACATGGGTGGGCCCCCACCCAAAAATCTGCCAAGGGGTGAGGTCACCACCTCCCCACCCCATTCTTCACTTCCATCTTTCTTTTTTTCACTCTATCTCTCTCTCTTTTTCTTTCTTCATTTTCATCACCATCACCACCTTAAACCCTCAAATAACCCACTCAAACATCATCAAATCACCTTGGCCGTTTGGAAGAAAATCACCACGAAGCAACGATCTACATTTCTATCTTTCCGGATTCTCCGCGAGACGATTTGTAAGTTTCCGACAAAAACCCGAAATCTTCCGATTTTGAGTATTTTTAAGTTCTAGTTGTTTCTTTAAGCTTAAAATGTCCAAATATGGGTTGGCTAAAAGTTTCAGGCCAAACGGAAACCCGAAAACTCGTTTTTGGCTCAAAAACTCGTTAACAGCTTTAAGTGTCGCAAAGACGTGCAGACATGCGACACTTCGTGCGACACTTAAGTGACGCATAGAGTGTCGCTAAAAGCCCTAATCCTGCGACACTTGTTTAAGTGTCGCATAAAGCCCCTTTTTACCGACACTTTTAGCGACACTTACCCTGGACTCTACTTAGCGACACTTCCAGCGACACTTGCCTAAGTGTCGCATACAATCGGACCGACACTTGTCCAGCGACACTCGCCTAAGTGTCGCCTATACTTGAAGCGACACTTGCCTAAGTGTCGCCTAAAACAGAAAGTTTTAACTAATTTTACACTAAGTTTTGAGACCCAAATTTGACGTCCCATTTCACCCAAATTCGAGTCCAGATGCGTTTTTCACCAAAGCAATATAGTAGAAATAAAAATTTTCCAAGCTGACCTGGCAGCTCGACCCCAGCCAAGGGCTCTGCCCCTTGGACCCCGCCAGGGGCTGCCGCCCCTTGGACCCCGCTACCAGGGGCGCTGCCCCCGGACCCCCGTCATTAACGGGCTTCGCCCTTACCCTAGAGTCACGAGTAACAGTGTTACATCTAAATTTTCACACAAAGTGTTAAACTTGTATAACATCAAACACGAATGCGACATGACTTCTAAAACACTTTGGAACACGTTTTTCAAGAATAATGATAATATTATTATTACCAACAATCACCAACGGGCCGTACACATTTTCAAACACTTAAACAATCAACCAAATTGTAATCATTTGGACATTCTAGTTGGACAAACAACTACAAGGTAGTCTTATGAGATGCCTTCATATGTTTATAACCATCGCGTGTCGTGGACACCCTCAGGTTATAAGTCTTTGGACTTCGATTCCCGACTCATCAATCTCAGTTTATTGATATAAACTCTAAAGACTCAGGTGAGTCTCATAGCCCCTCTTTTACTATTTTTTACTCAGGGGTGTGATATATTGCTTGTTTTAACGCGTGAACGCAAGTACAACTTTTACATGTACTACATGAGTTTTACACAACTAATCTTTTAAAGCCCTCCATCAGCATAGTTGTTAATACATTTGTAGCGTGAATATTAGTATATGGTACCATATAGGATTGACCCACCTCGTCCGGGTTAGCAAGCACTAACCGGGTAAACGGACGTACTAATATTTAAGGAAGACGGATGTTGATTAGGCATCTGTGGAGGCGAAAACGCTTAGGCTGTGTCCTGACCCACGAGTTAAGCTCAACTATGTGCTCATGGCTGTATACTGTTACCACTATCATTTGCTGGATGCAAATCAACTATTTAAATCTTGCGGTTCACACAACTTATTTGATACTCAAACCTGTGAGCTCACCAGCGTTAGCTGACCCATTTTAGCATGTATCGCAGGTACAAAGCAGTAGGCAGGATTGCCCCAGGAAACTATAGCTCGAGTCAGCATGCAGACAATAGAGATTTTCTTGCATTAATATATTTTGTATAAGTATTTATGTATTGAAATCTCTCATTTTAAACGAACACGAGCTATATGTAGCTTCAAACCTTGTAAACATTTTGCTATTAATACATTCTGTTAAAACGACACATATAGAGTCGTTTACTATTAATCTCTGTGCTTTGAATATTGATTAGTAACACCCAAATCTTGCTTCCGCTAAACAATAAATTTGGGGGTGTTACAAAAAAGATGTATATATTATTGTACACTAAAATAATACCTTAAAAACTGAGGTGTTACAACTCTCCCCTACTTATTCTGTTCGTGTCCTCACGAACCATTCTTGGTATACTGCGGGGTAGTATATCATTATCCACTCCTCCGGTTCCCAAGTAAATTCTGAACCCTTCTTATGACGCCACTGAACTTTAACTATCGAGACTGATTTATTTCTGAGCTGTTTCACTTTCTGATCAAGGATTCTAACTGGTTCTTCTACATAACTCAACTTGTCATTTACTTCGATTTCTGTTAGTGGCACATAAGAAGCTTCATCAACTAAACACTTCCTGAGCTGAGACACATGAAATGTGTCATGAATACTAACAAGTTCTTCTGGTAGCTGTAGTTGATAAGCAACCTTTCCAACTCTATCTGTGATTTCGAATGGTCCAATATATCTTGGACTTAACTTTCCACGCTTTCTGAACCGAATAATTCCTTTCCAAGGAGAAACTTTAAGCATCACCTTATCACCTATTTGAAATTCAATGGATCTTCTACGCTTGTGTGCATATGACTTTTATCGATCTTGTGCCATTTTTATTCTTTCTCTAATCTGATCAATCTTTTCTGTAGTTATTTGCTCAATATCTGTACTACCAAGTTCTCTTTGACTAACTTCACCTCAACAAATTGGAGTTCGGCATTTTCTACCATATAACATCTCATACGGTGGCATTTTAATCGAAGAATGATAACTGTTATTATATGACAATTCTACTAAAGGAAGATGAATATCCCAATTATCACCGAAATCTATGGCACAAGCTCTAAGCATATCCTCAAGGGTCTGAATGGTACGTTCGCTCTGACCATCAGTTTGAGGATGAAAAGCTGTACTGATATGTAATCGAGTTCCTAAATCTTCTTGAAATTTGTTCCAGAATCGAGAAGTAAAACGAGTATCTCGATCCGAAACTATAGAAAGTGGAACTCCATGTCTAGCAACTACTTCTTTAACATAAAGATCAGTTAACTTTTCTGAACAAGAAGCTTCTTGAATGGGCAAGAAAATAGCACTTTTCGTCAAACGGTCCACAATCACCCAAATAGTATCATGTTGCTTTGGTGTTTTTGGCAACTTCGTAACAAAATCCATGGTGATGTGTTCCCATTTCCATACCGGTATATTCAATTGTTGGAGTTTACCGTATGGTTGTTGATGCTCAGCTTTAACTTGTAGACAAGTAAGACAATTCTGAACATGTTTAACTATATCGCGTTTCATACCTGGCCACCAATAGTCACGTTTCAAATCACGATACATCTTGGTAGCACCAGGATGAATAGAATATCTAGATTTATGAGCTTCATCTAATAACATTTTCTTCACTTCACTTGTTCGTGGTATCCAGATTCTACCATAACGCGTCTTCAAACCTCTAGAATCATCTACAAATTCTAAGAGTTGACCAGCTAATCGTTGTTTATTTGGATCATTTGATGCTAAGACTTCAACTTGAGCAGCTTTAATGGAATCAAACAACTAAGGAAGTACAGTCATTTGAAGAGATTTTACTGAAAGAACATAATGACTAGCTTTTCGACTAAGAGCATCGGCTACCACATTAGCTTTACCAGGATGGTAAAGTATGTCGTAGTCATAATCTTTTACTAAATCTAGCCACCTTCTCTGACGATTGTTTAAATCTCGTTGATCAAAGAAATATTTGAGACTTTTGTGGTCGGTATAAATGGTAAATTTAACACCATAAAGATAATGGCGCCAAATTTTAAGAGCAAAGACCACAACTGCTAACTCAAGATCATGAGTGGGATAGTTCTGCTCATGTGATTTTAACTGACGTGAAGCATAAGCAATGACCTTCCCACGCTGCATAAGAACACAACCTAATCCAAGTTTTGAGGCATCACAGTAAACTACCATATCCTCATTACCCTCGGGTAAAACAAGGATAGGAGCTTGACTAAGTTTTGCTTTCAACATCTGAAATGCTTTTGATTGCTCATCTCCCCACTTCCAATGAACACTTTTTCTAGTCAACTGAGTCAAAGGAGTAGCAATCTTTGAAAATTTTTGAATGAAACGACGATAGTAGCCAGCTAAACCAAGAAAACTTCTAACTTCAGTGGGGCTCGAAGGTGGTTCCCACTTCATTACTGCTGTTATCTTGGAAGGATCAACTTGAATACCGTGAATATTGATCACGTGTCCAAGAAATTGGACTTCCCGTAACCAAAATTCACATTTAGAGAATTTAGCATATAATCTTTCACGCTGAAGTGTTTCCAGAACCTGCCTAAGATGTACTGTATGATCACTCTCACTTAAAAAATAAATGAGAATATCGTCAATGAAACCTATAACAAAGATATCAAGCATAGGATGACATACTCGATTCATCATGTCCATGAAGGCAGCTGGAGCATTTGTTAAGCCGAATGGCATGACTGTAAATTCAAAGTGACCATACCGAGTACGAAAAGCTGTTTTCGAAATATCTTCTTCCCTAACCTTTAACTGATGGTAGCCAGAACGAAGATCAATTTTTGAAAAGAAACTGACACCCTGCAACTGATCAAATAAATCATCTATTCGAGGTAAAGGATATCGATTTCTTAATGGTCACTTTATTTAGTTCTCTATAATCAATACACATCCTTAAGGAGCCGTATTTCTTTTTAACAAACAAAACTGGGGCTCCCCAGGGTGAACTACTGGGACGGATAAAACCTTTATCTAAAAGCTCTTGGAGCTGTTTCATCATTTCTTGCATCTCAGTTGGAGCCAATCGATAAGGAGTTTTAGCAATAGGAGCGACTCCAGGAACAAGATCAATTCGAAATTCTACTTGTCTGTCAGGTGGGACACCTGGAAGTTCATCAGGGAATACCTGAGGAAATTCTTTCACAATTGGAATGCTAGAAAGTTCTGGCATCGATTTAGAATTATCGACTACGTGTGCCAAAAAGGATCGACACCCGTGTGATAATAATCTTTTAGCTCGAGCAAAGGTACAAACAGGAATATATTACTTAGAATGTTCACCATAAACAGTAACTTCTTTTCCACTAGGCACTTTAAGAAGAACTACCTTTTCGTGACAGTTAATCATAACTCTTTTCTTTCCCATCCAATCCATTCCTATTACAACATGAAATTCTCCCATTTACATGTGAATTAAATCTATTTTGAATATTTCACCTCCTATCTCAATAGTACACCCTCTATAAACATCACTAACAATCACTAGCTTACTATCTGCAATTTCAACTTCTAAAGGGTGTTCTAATCTAGCTATAGGAGTTTTCAACTTTTCACAAAATAAAAGGGACACAAAAGATTTTGTGGCTCCAGAGTCGAATAATATACGGGCAGGTATAGTATTAATTATAAAGGTACCTGTCACCACGTCATGTGACTCTTTTGCCTCTTCTGCAGTGATCTGAAAAGAATGACCTTTTGCTCTCTGGCCCCCTGTCTCTCTTTTCTTTTCAGCTTCCTTCTTTTGCTCATTTCTTTTCATATCTTCCAATCTAACGGGGCAATTAGCTTGTAGATGGTCATCCTTGTAACAATAAAAACACATACGATAAGGATTAGGACAATTTGCTGCAATATGCCCTGGTTTACGACATTTGTAACACGCGGTGCTCCCTAATTGACATTCCCCAGGATGCTTTCTACCACAATTATTACATTTAGGAAATTCCCGCGCTGGAGGTTGAGATTGACGGGTTGGTGGTTGGGGTTGAGATCTTTGCTGTGACCTCCCAAAGGATTTAAACTTCTTAAAAGGTTGAGATTGAGAAGTAGACTATTCAACTTTTCATTTACTACTAGCACCAGCAGCTTTAGCTTGCAATTCTTTCTCTCGCGTTAACCCTTTATTCATCATCTTTGGAATAGAATCATAAATAGTCGGGTCAACGGATTCTCTAATCTCAACATTTAAATGCCGGTGATAATGATCTTTCATCAAATTCGGATTTGAAGTATACTCTGGACAGAACTGATATTTATCATAAAACAAATTTGTATACTCGGTCACCGACATCTTTCCCTGATCTATTGATAAAAACTCTCCCTTCAACCTTTCTACTTCTGCCATTGGTGCAAATTCTGCTATGAATCTTTCTGTAAACGTATTCCAAGGAAGCCTGGCAGCTCCCTCCGCACCAAGAGTTTTAATTTGAGTATTCCACCAATCCTGAGCACTTCCTTTTAACTGATGAGCTGCAAATAAAACTCGCAATCTTCCCGGACACTCACAGAGCATAAAGGTTTCTTCCATCTTGCTTACCCATCTATTACTGATAATCGGATCCCTTTCTCCCTTAAACTTTGGAGGACTACAATTTGCAAAATTCTTATACTCAAACTTTTCTTTTTCTCTATTCATTTGACGTTGAGCATTTAAAACTTCACTATTCGGCTGAGGGTTCATTAAGATAGGATGTTTCTGTTCAAATTCTACTAATCGAGTAGTGATTATTTGCTCCATACGTTCATATACCGAAGGAGCAAATTCTTGTAAAGATTGACTAATAACATCTTTTAATAACAACTTGTCTTCTGGATCTAGACTTTTATTTGAAACGTTCTCCTCTTGAGTAGGAAAACGAATATTTGAACCCTCAGCTTCTCTATTCGGTGGGTTAGTCATTTACTAAAGCAAAATAAATAATCTAATTAGTACTTTAGTCAATATTAAAATGCATAATCATCTAAAACTTTCTAAACTAACTAGCACAACGATTATCTCTTCTTTTCTCACATGCTTAGAAACTTTGAATCTCCCATGTGTACTAATGTAATGTAACCCCGTTGGCCAGACGTAGTTACATTAAACTAATTACACATTTCTATTCAAAGTTCTTACACATATTTCAAATAAAGGCAAAAATCATTACTATGATCACAATCTACTAATCACATATTAATAATACTATTAAAACTTAACTATAACTTGCTACTACTCATTTATAAATGGTTTAAGTTTAGACAATCCTACTGTGGATTGCTTAAATCTCTTAAACCATCGCTCTGATACCAACTTGAAACGCCCTGAAAATCTTAACTTTTTTTTTCTAATTAGGTCCCCTCATTCTTATATTACCTTAGGATTTATTTTGTATTTATCCCATACTAAATTTTGGATTAAAAACTGATTATCCAGATTTTGTACACACTCACGCGATCCAGGTTTTTGAGCTGGGATCGCGTATCCAAGCACAAAACTTTCTGTTCACAATTTGCACTGTCATACGCGATCCAGAAATATTTCTGGGATCGCGTAACTAAGAACAAAATTTTCTGATCCCAAATTGCACTGACTCACGCGATCCAGGAAATCTTCTGGGATCGCGTAGCCATGCCTAAAATTGGAAGTCAGCAAAAGTTAAATTTCTAACCAATTTCAAACAAGCATAACTTTTTACTCGTTATGAATTAGGACCTGAAATTTTGCACACACCTTCACTATGACTATATAAACCTTTTCTCAATTCCATTTTTTTCAAATTTCACAATAACTCGGAATATGGACACTCGCCTCAATTTGACACCAAAACGACCATTTTGGTGAACATACTAAATCCCAAACTATGATTTCTGAGACATTGAGTTTTTATCCACATAACACATATAATAAAACAAAGTTGAGAAACTATTTATCACACCTTTAACCTTCCTCTAACTCAATTTGAACCGTGTGTGCTTTTAAAGACCCAATTTGACCATTTTTGACCCGATAACCTAAAAAAAACTATTTTGACTCATTCAATAGTCAATCACCAATCATAATTGACCAATAGATGTTTGACTACATTCCAACACTTCACATATCTTCAAATTGACAAGTATATTATAACTTGCACTATAACACTTTTACAACATGTTTACTAATCATACACAAAACACTACTATTACACCATAATACTTCTAATCTTTGATTTCATAATCGAACCATGACAAAACTTTAATAAATTGGGCTTTCAAGGGTCACAAAACGATAATTTAAAAAGACGAGCTTGTGTAACTTACTACAAGCTTGCAATTCCACTTCTATTCTTTGTTAGCTTCTTTTCCCTTACCACTTCCACTTGTACCTACAACATAAACTAAACTAGTTAAGCACTTTGCTTAGTGAGTATATGTATGACTAATCAAATATACAATAAAACATATAATAAACAAGGAAATTAGATTACTTCCCTTTTTCTCTTTCAATTCTCTATTTGCAAATTCTAATCAAATGTGCACATTTCAAATCTTTCAATTAGCTAATCTTGATTAGCTAGTCTACTCATACCATTATCTAGCATAACTAGCTACTAATCAAGAACATAACTAACCTTGGTTAGTTATTCTAATCACTTTATGGCTAATAATCATTAACCATTCTAATCACATGTATTCAACATATTCAAATTCTAATAACAACTAATCATTCAATATACTCACCTTGACTTGTTGAACAACTCTAACAAGATGATCAAACGATGATTACTCTTCTTTAACACCTAATACACATACATATAACACATATATCAATTACTAATCATACTTTTTAACTACTAATCATCTAATTCCCTTCTCCCCCACTAGTTACATACTATCTTTACCTTACTAGGTTAACTAATTTCATTCTAACAATCAAAATCATAGCTTTAATATGTGATTAAACTATTTTCTTGAGGTTACTAACATCAACTCACACTTTAACACTTGTATTTTAACTAATTCACACGGTTCATAAGAAACCTCATGGACCCTAATCATAATCTTTCACTTTCACTATAAAATTAAGCTTCTAATCATCATTTATAAATTAAACTAACACTAATTAATCAATTATAAACCCTAATTTCGGATTTATTCATATAATTTAGCTAATACCCTTAAAAACTCAATTTCTAGGGTTCTTGAAGAAATTAGCTTACAAAGATTGTAGGATGATAGAAGGTGATGATTCTGATAATTTGTAGCTTGAATTGAAAATCAAACACTAAATTCTTGATTTGGTTTAGCTCCTGCGATTTTCTATACTTAATTGGGGTTTTGGAATTGTTTGGGAATGTTACAGGGAAGAGACACGTACTAGTGTCTATTTTCTTTTAATTTCTTATACTACACAGTCTGGAACTGAACATATCTTAACGTTTTCTATTATATTTTATTATTAAATGATCTATAATTAAAAAGATGTATATATTATTGTACACTAAAATAATACCTTAAAAACTGGGGTGTTACAGAGTCCCACCATAAATGTCCAATACTCCAATTTATTATTTTGGGTTATTCAAAATACTTTCCCATTTTCATGTTTCAACTAATAAATTTTTTTAATAAGTACATATGTTATTTGATTGGTTAAAAGTGAAAGTAGTTAAGAATTTTAAAAGTGTAAGCAAAGTCAAAGTTGACAATTTAACTTGGACGGATGAACGGTATGTTTGGTGAGGAGCTTTTTGTATCTTTTTAGAGCTTAAAACTAGGGATGGCAATGGGCGAGAAAAAACCCGCGACCTGTGGGTACCCGCCCATCGTGGGTGGGTAAATCCGTAAATTTTTTACCTATGGGTGGGTTATGGGTATGAACTTCTACCTGTTGACGGGTCGCGGGCGGGTGATGGGCATGAACTTATACCCGCGGGTAGACCCGACTCGTGAACCTACCAAACGTATTATAGATACCTACAAGTGGATTTGTATAATTTGTTACATATATATGTATATATGATGGTTAATTTGAATAATATATAATAAAACTATTCATGTAGAGATTAAAAACTATAGTTTTCATGTTTCGAATAGCAAACTTATAAATGATCAAGAAAAAATTGTCAAATAAATGGATAGTTATCGAACTATTAGTCCGCATGTTTTAAATTTTAACAATTTAATTCGTTTAAAATTACAATCCATTTATTTTAACATGTTTTTAAACATTTTTATATATTAAAATCATATAAAATCATTTGATATTTTGATAAATGTTTTTATTATTTAAAACCCGCGGGTTACCCGCGACCCACGAGTACCCGCGGGTTGCGGGTACGGGTGTAAAAATAAACCCGTTAGCGGGTGTTCACGGGTTTGCGGGTCAAAAAACCCATCGCGGGCGGGTGATGGGTTTGACATATTTGTCACAACCCGCGGGTGCCATCCCTACTTAAAACTTTTTAATTTCAAATTATTAAGCTACTCTAAAATTTAGCTTTGTTTGGATAGGAGCTGTTACTTGTTCCAAAAGCCCCAACAAGCTCAAAAGCTCAACGCTACTCAGAGAAGCGTTTGAAATTGGAGGAAGCTTTTTGCATTGATATTTACATATTTGCCCTTGTAAAATGAAGCTAGTAGTTAATGTCTGTTTTTCGATTTTCATATATTTGATTGTTCTTTTTAGATATTATTGTTTTTCTCTTTATTAAAAAATGAAATATTTGCACCTCTTGTACAATTTACTATACAATACCGTAATTTGTTAAATAATTAAGGTACAACATAATAAACTAACAGGGCTGGACCTGAACTTTTTATGCCCCGGGCAACTTGATCGAATAATGCCCCTACTTAGTTTTGTGACTAAACAAAACATTATCTTAGAGGTTTGAAACGTAGTTATATTACACAAATCACCCCCTCACCAGATTCTATTAAAATAGCAAATTACAAGTTGAGGAAATAAAAAGTTAAAAACCGAATGAACATCTAACTTACTTCTCATAAATAATTAAAAAGAATAAAACGAGTGGATTTTTAAACTTTTTAAAAAAAATCATTAATCGAAAATATTAGTTTTCTTTTATAGAACTACTTTTTGAACATAAAAGAATTTGATTGTATGTACCATCTTAAACTTCTCTTTTTCAACTGTATATGCTTCTATGTTTTATTAGGATAGACTCGTGAGTTTTAACAAAGAGAAAATAAAATCAATAAAGCTTTATATAATTAACATTCAAAACAAAAAGGCTATATGGTAACATTTTCTTGAAAAAAAGTAAAACATATACTACTTTTATCAAAGTATGATTAATATCCTAAAAAGTACTACACGATACAAAATATCATCTTTATAATGTGTGATGTTTCTTAGTATTTTTCATAAGAATTATTAAGATCCACAATAAACTACATAAACATAAACATATTACATATATACAAGGCCTAAACTGAAGTTTTAAATAAGCATAGGGGCTATTTTGAACAAACTAACAAATGTTGTCAGTCAAAGTCAAAGACTATCATCTTCCCCAATACCCATTTCAAACCCTTCCTCCATTTGTAGAACATTGTGTAAAGCTTCTTTTCTTTCATGGCAACTTAAATTATTAGCTTAACATTTCATAAAATGCGTTATTTTCACCATAAAACATCATTAAATCCAGCAAATCATCCAAAACTCGACCGAGATAAATCATTAGCTTGATGCCCCTACATTAGTTGATGCCCTGGGCCGTCGCCCGGCCTGCCCATAGCCAGGGCCGGCCCTGTAAACTAATAACATAACAATAATACATTAAACAAATATCTTGTATAAACATTGATTAAGATATTAACACTGAATTTATTTACAAGTTTATAATGGTGAGTTTGTATCTAATATGAACACTATGATCTAAGTTTTTTATTCATGTCCTTTTATGTCCTTTTATGTACAGCAACAGGTATTCTACCAAACAGATAAGCTACAGCCAACAGCTTACAGCTAAAGCTTCAAGCTACAGCTACCATCTAGTTTTGCCAAACATACCCGAACTACACACAACGGATTTTAACTTTCAAGACGTCTGGAAATTCAACTCAACTGTATTTAATTAATATATTTTTTGAAGGCTATCATTGGATTGGATGAAAGAAACACGCCCCCGGCTACTGGAAAACAAGTGGTCTACTGGTAGAAAAGTACAAAGCCACACATTTTTTAAAGGGATAGCATATACAACTACCCAAGACTTGTTTTTATTAACCTATCAATTTTGAACATGGATTTAGATAGATGTTGCAAATCATGACTGATCGAGCTGAGTCCATGAAACCAACTAAACAAAATAGGAGGAAGAGAGCCATATATACACGTACATGAGAAAAACCCACAACTCCATGTCGTGTATTAGATTCCATGCCCTTCATCCTTGTTAATATGCTATTATTATTTAAGTATAAATAGGAAGCATTAAAGAGAGTTACTTAGCCTAAAGAAAAAACAAAAACTCATTGTAAATATAGAATAAATGGCAGTGAGCTTTGTGTAGGTAAAATATCTCGTACCCGAATATAATTTCAATAAACAAACAAATAAGAAACAATTAAAATTAAAACACGAGAGATAGGTAAGCAAACAAATAAGATTACTTGTATTTCCTTTAATGAAAAGGTTTTTAGTGTATCTTTGAATGAGCCTAGACACCTCTATTTATAGTTTGGTCGGTACCTTTAGGTTAGTTCACTTACTGATGTGTGATAAACTCAAACCCACCAAACTACATATCAAATGTCTTACTGGACACATATTACCTCATTGCGAAGCTCTTATTATAGAGAATGCAATTGCGTGTTTATATATACCACACATACATATATAATTATGTGTCCAAAGTTAGTGTAAATGCACATATTTCACTAAATTTTCTAACACTTTGTACTTTAGAGAAATTAATACAAAACAAAGAATTCCTTCAATTCTTTACCTTGTCCATCATTTTCTTTTATTCAAGTTGTATTAATTTTTATAGCATTCGTTTAAGATAGTTGGGTTTAAGATCAAGATGGTGAAACCATCAAAGTCATCCGATAACAAGCATGCAAATATCAAAAGTGGGTTAGTTGGTCTATATTCAACAAAATGACACTAGATATGTGGGGGCAGTGCACTGTGAGTAAATTAGGACCAATTAGATTGGTCTACATCCAATCAGAGAAGTGTTAGAAAGTCAGAAGCAGAAAGTTTCTGAACATAGCATCTTGTATATTCTATGTGCTTTTATTTTTAGTTATGGACATATATATATATATATATATATATATATATATATATATATTGATGTAAACGGTATTATAGTTTTAAAATAGAAATTACCTTACTTGCTAATACACAACTCAGGCAAGAATACCTGATCTCATAATAGTATAGTACGATAAGTCCAGATCGAACACGAGGAACGGATGTCAATTCAAATAAAAATGGAAATTGTTACAAATAATAATAAAAATAGAACAAGAAGGGGCGTTTTAGTTCCGAACGAACAATTGACTAACAATTATGAAATATGAATTAAACCTTAACTTGAATAAATGAAAAAGAAATAATTTATAAAACAATTAATCAAATAATAATACTTGATTCAAATGATAAAAGAAATGTATTCACTTAGACTACTTTCCTTAGATTCCGATTATCACTTTATCGAATTACTCAAACATTGGATTTTATTGCAAAATAGTGAATAAGACAACCCCCTTTCCGAGGTAGGTTAATCTAACACAATTAAGAAAGACACAAGGTTGTTTTCAACACGTTAATTGATCAACTAACGTTTTCCAACAAATTGTGTTCTAAATTAAACCTACGCCGTTTGTGTGATTTACTTTCGCGACTTGAATCAACAAAGTCTATAGCTATTAATAACTATCTTGTTCATTAAGAATTATTACCGATTATTTACCTCAGCCTATCAAACTCAATATATTTAGCAACAATTATCAACCGAAATCAACAATCATCAATAATCTACTACTCAAAAGGAACTCAATCTCAATTGATTAGTAAACCATGTTAGGTAAGCACTAATAATCACTTAATAAACAAGGATCATCAAATAAACATACAAACATTCATAAAATCCAATAGTTTTCGCAATTCAATAATCAAAACATCATCTAAGTATCATCATCCAAGCAAATACATAAAAGAATTAGCCACTCATTACTTTAAAGAAACTCAGAATTGAAAGTGAAATCGAAATCATAATCAAATGAATAGGAAGAATGTTTTCAAACCGAGAAACCGAAAGAACGAAGTAACAATTGAAAACTCTTGATTCCTCTTGCTTTCTTCACCTTCAAAATGCTCTGGGATTAGAGTTGAAATGACTGAAAATCGGCTGAAGAAAAAATGTGGGTGATAACCCTAAAAATGAGATTAAAATGAGTTTTTAAGGTAATTTGCCGAATTGATCCATACGTCGTATGGATGTAAAAAAAAACCCACAGGCTCGGCCCACGTTCTGAGAGCCCGGCTCAGTCGATCCATACGCCATATGGATATTCCATACGCCGTATGGATGCAAAATCTCATGTTCTTCATCACTTTAAATTCTTTTTTTCCAAGCTTCCACTTTTCAGCTTCTTTTCTTCAATATTAGCTCATTTTCTGATTCTTTTCCGATTCAAACTCCAATTAACTCCTAAATGCAAATATGAACGAAATAAGTATCGTATTAAAGTAAAATGCATAAGAAATCTACTGAACAAAGGGGTAATTAGTACTATAATCTAGTATATTTTGGCGTTCATCATATATATATATATATATATATTTATGGGGAGAGGATCAAGAGAGAAGCTTCAAAATTGGGGGAAGGAGGGAAGCAAACCTCAACCACTCATTTATTCTCCTCTTCTATATTCATCCACAATACCCATTTAATCAATTTTCATTTAAAATTCCAAATTAAAGCATGTAATTCAAAGATTCATCAATCAAAAACGTTATAAATCTTCGAGTTCATCAATCGCAATCATACATATCATCAATTCGTCATAATTCGAATTCATAAAAAATTATGAATATTGGAGTAACTTTTGGGTTTTTGAGAAAGTTTTGATTTGGCAATGGAAATAATAAAATTAAACGAATTTGATCGTACAAAACTTATAAACAAGTAATTAAACGAATTATGATTGTCATTCAAATTGAATTTTACATATTGAAATTTTTTTCAGACCGTTAACATTCATCTGGAAAGCATGTTAATCAAAATTACAACTTAATACTCTTAAATATTCATTTATGATGAATATTAATTTATGTATGTTATTATACACAATTGAATCTGATAACATAACATACATTGGTGTATAATAATGTCTGTGCGTTAACATTCATCGTAAATGAACGTTAACATGCTGAAAATCTGATTTTGATTAACATGCTTTTGAAATGCATGTTAACAATCTGGGAGAGGATTTTAAGTTATTTACAAGTTTCTCACCGCATTGACTTTTGTGTTGATCAGAATGTGTGGCTAAAAATAGCTTCCCTCATTCTCCCATTTTTTTACTTCACTATTGATCTTCCCCATATATATATATATATATATATATATATATATATATATATATATGTAGGATGAGGATCATGGGAGAAAGGTTTTTTAGTGGAGAAATGGGAGAAGCAATCATGACCATCGGATATGTGATTCAATGGGTAGGATTAGTCAAAGCAAAAAAGTGAAATTTTGGGCGGAAGGTTATATGGATAGGGGCATTTCTGTCCTTTCGTTGCTTTATAGAAAAAGGAAACAAAATCAAAATCAATATTGTATAGAAACCGATTGGTTACATGCAGAGAAAAAAGTGGCTCGCGATTCTCCGTATTCTTCTTAATTGATTTCACAAAACTAAAAACCCTACTCGGATTATCAAGAGCGCTAACATCTTTTCTCCAAAAATCCTACCAAAATATCTAAACTTTCAAAATTAGATTATAGGCGACTTGAAGGAAGAGTTCAAGGCGGACAACGGTTTTTTTTTGATTCGGGAAGATGGTTAAAGCTAAATTAGTTCAACAATCGGCCACAAAAGGTAGTGAATTTCGTTTTGTTAATGCTATCTGCATTATTTTTCTGAAAGGGTGATTCAGTGTTTATGTTTTCGTTTTCTTAAAATCGGGTGTGATCATTCTTGAGCGTAAATATTTGAGGATTGTTGCAGGGGTGTATTCGATTTTTGTTTAGCATTTCTTATAGTGTATGTAATAGTGTTAGCCGTTAGTGTTGATTATTAGTTTTTTTACTTTTCAAAATTTATTTTGAGAATCTAAAATGTGCTTGAACTTAAGTTGAATCAAAGCTATAATCACGTCTTACAGGAAAATAATATTTAACTTGAGAAGGTGCTAATATTCATGTACTACAATAGGCAACATTCACTTTAAAGTATCGTAGCTTTGTGTGTTGTAGAATCATGGTTGTAAGTTGTGATTCTAAAATGTTATGTTTTGTAATCTTTAGTTAGTAGTGTGTATAAAGAAGAGTGATAGCAACTGCACTATTGCCTCGATGTCAATAGTTTTTATGATACACCATTTAAATGTTAGGCATGAGCTAGGTAGGTCTGTTGTGTTGCTTATTATGAATCATGGCTTAACACGGTTTATAGGAAGCTAATAAGTTATGTTGATTCAATAATCAACTACTAGATGTAGGTACTCCATATACTATTTGCTGAATTTGCTTCTAATCTATGTGAGTGTACTAGTTAATAAATGTGTGTCAAACCGAATTTTATGCTGACGGTGTTAATCTGAATGGGATTATCAAAGTAAATGAATCAACGACAATTTTTTAGTAAATCAACAGACATGCTTAGATGTTGCAAATTTATGGTTGTGTTAGTCTAAGATTTCATTTATGAGCATCGCTACACACATGGAAAAATAAATTGTTGTTGCTATATAAATTTTAAAAATGCAGAATCAACATACTTCTTTCTTACATGGGTAGGCCATGCGCGTTGCTTATTTTGATTCGTGGTTTATTAATATTTTTTTGTAGACAAGGCCCAGCTGAAAGATGTTGATTCTGATGACGATTTTATGCCACCGGCTCCAAACGCATCTAAAACTCAAAAGCGTAAGAGGGGATACACAAGGGAAAAGGGGATCATCGAGTCTGATAATAAAGTCAAAAATGGTGGTAGGCCTTCGATTGGCATGAGGAACCTGCCAAAGGTGATTGTAGAATCATGCTTGCAGCCTTTGGCATCTGATGTGAGCTTCAGAAGTATGCAAGTAGTCGGATTTCTTGCTTTTTTCGTCCACTAAACTAGGTTAAAAGCTGGCTTTGTTTGAAAGAATCCCAAATGTAATGGAAGTATATGGAATGGTTTGTTGTTTTTCAAACTCCTATGGTTTACGCATTTCGGGAATCATACAAATTGTCTACTTAAATTTTGGTTTTTTGGTTTTTTTAATTGAGATGATCCGAAAAGTAATTTAGTATTTGGTTGAATGATGTAGCTGAATCAAAGGTGTCGAAAGACTGAATCAAAGTGTTAATATACTGTAGCAAATGGTGAAAAGCACTGAATCTATATATTGAAACACTGAATCAGTGTGCTATGGTAATTTGGGTACGATATGGTAATGGGTAAGTATAATATAACTCATGTTGCATCATGCTATTGCAATTATATAGAAATATGGTTGTCAAAGTTATCGACTTTGTTGTTGTAATTAACTCATAAAGCTATTCTATTTTTTGGCTCATGCATTTAGTTGATGACTCCTGAATCTAATGGAATGGAATGGGAATCTAATGGAATGGAATGGGATGGGATGATACAAAAAGTAATTTAGTATGTGGTTGAATGATGTAGCTGAATCAAAGTTATCGCAAAGACTGAATCATAGTGTTAATATATTGTAGCAAATGATGAAAAGCGTTGAATCTGTATATTGAATCACCGAATCAATGTGCTATGGTAATTTGGGCACGGTATGGTAATGGGTAAGTATATCATTGCTAATGTTGCATCATGCTATTGTAATTATATGGAAACATAGTTGTGAAAGGTATCGACTTTCATGTTGTAATTAATTCATGAATCTATTTTATTTTTGTGCTCATGCATTAAGTTTGATGACTCCCGAATCCAATGGAATGGGATGTGATGTTTATTTGAACTTCTGCCTTTTCTTGTCTACTGCAATTTAGGGTTGTTTTTTTTTTTTTTTATATTTGAGATGATCCGAAAAGTAATTTAGTATGTGGTTTAATGATGTCGCCGAATCAACGATGTTGAAAGATTGAATCAAAGTGTTAATATACTGTAGCTTATGGTGAAAAGCACCGAATCATTTTTAATGGATCATTGAATCAATGTGCTATGGTAATTTGGTGACGGTATGGTAATGGGTAAGTATATTATAGCTAATGTTGCATCATGCCACGTCGACACTGTCAAAGGACATTCCAATCACTTGTCTGATATCATCGGGGACCTCGGGCAACCAATATGGTATGCCTTCGGGGGAGACATGTATAATACCAACTGATATCGAGTTCGTTAACATTCCAGTTCTTGTTTAAGATGTTTGAAACAATCGGGCAACATAAACTTATCTACCCAAATTTACAACAAATATGCTACTAGTAATGTCCAATACATGAAGTCATGGCTCATAAAGGTTACTGAATCACGTAATTTTTTAAACGACAAACATTGGTAACTACCAAAACATGAATAACGACAACAAAAAACACGCACCAAGAACTTGCAACTGGCAACAACAGTAGTACACAAAACGAAAATCACCAACATCACAAAGTATCAGTTAGTACTAAAGTTTCCAACACGTAATGGAAGTAACTTACTCGCATCGGATGAGCTATCAAAATCATCGGTTTCATCAGTTGAATACGTATTTTCAAGTTCCATCATCTGTTCATCGCTCGCCATTTCGATTAACCTAAAATCAAAGACTACTAAAATTACTTCCGAATGGACCTCAAAAACCGTCACAGTACTTGTTCAATATAACTCAAGAACTCGATCCCAGTAATCGGTATACAAGAAGTAGATTGCGTTACAATATACAGCCAAGTAGCGTATTAATCAGAATATGCGCAGATCATGTATAAATCAAAATATACGATCATGTGTGGATCAACTAAACCTGGAGGAAGGATTATGCGTGGATATACAAAAAAGGAGAATGGATTATCTAAGACAAAAATGGAGGATGAGATTATGCTTGGATCAAATAAAAATGGAGAATGGATTGTGAACATTATTGGTTGATACTTTCCTAAAAATGTGGAGTTAATCGTGAGCTAAGAAAACCGCCAACATTAATGAATTTGAATTTAATAATATTAAATTAAAATGCCTAAAATTAAAAATGACTAAAATACCCTTTGACCTAATATTAGATTGATTGGCCAAGATTGCTTCTTCCCTTTCTCCATAAAACTTATCTTCTTTTTAGATCCCAGAACTATATATGTATATATGATGTTTTTTCTATAAAAACAAACGAGTGAGTTTCTGGAGAGCACACAACTTTTGAAGAGCTATGGAGAGCCATGGAGAAGCCACTCAAAATATGACAAATGTCCTCCATTAAACTTTCATTTTAGCCCCTCCACCTCATATATTTTATATTTTCCTCCATCCTCTTTATTAATACAACTTTTCCCTCACCACCACTCACCCCCACCTTCCCCCACCATTGATCACCTCCCGTCGCTGCCAACCATCGCTGGATTCCGGAGGTTGTAATTTTTTTTCCAAAAATTTTTTTTTTCAAATTTTTTTTCCAAAAATTTTTTTTCCCAATTTTTTTGTATTATATATGGTATCTTTTTTCTACTGCATTTTGAATAACACCATAACCTATTTTGTGCATATATTTTTGATACATATTATTTGTTTTATACTGTATTTTGTATCACATATTATTCTTTTTCTACTGCATTTTGTATCAAATTATAATGCATATTGTTTGTTTCATTGTATTTTGTATATAACTATTACTCCATCATTCTGTTTTAGATATATGTTAGCCTTTTTCACTGAATTTTGTATGTACTATTATTTTTTAACTGCAACGTGTATATATATATTTTACTGCATCATCTATATACGATTTCAGCAAATGCAGTAAAAATGGATAATACGTATAATATACAATGCAGTAAAAAATGTACAATATATACAAAATGCAGTAACAATAATTATATATAATATACTTTTATACAAAATGCAGTACAAATAGATAATATATATAATATAAAATGCAGTAAAAAATAAACAGTTTGTAATAAATGAAATATATGCAAAATGCAATACAAATAGATTATGTGTTATAAATGAAACAGTATGTAATAAATAAAATATAAAATGCAGTAAAAAACAAACAGTATGTAATAAATGAAATATATGCAAAATGTTGTAAAAATAATAAAATGCAAACAAATAGATTATGTATAATATAAAATAGAATAAACAGAGAACAATATTTTCTAAATAAAATATATACAAAATGCAGTAAAAAACAATAATATGTACAATACTTTTATACAAAATGCAGTGTAAATAGACAATATGTATAATATAAAATGCAGTAAAAAATAGAAATATATGTAAAATGCAGTACAAATAGATTGTGTATAATATAAAATGCAGTAAAAAAACGAACAATATGTACTAAATGAAATATATGTAAAATGCAGTAAAAACAACACGTGTTATAGTTTTATAGAAAATGCAGTAAATATGGATTATTTATATAATACAAAATGCAGTAAAAAATAATCGATATGTAATAAGTGAAATATATGCAAAATGCAGTAAATGTAATAATATGCGGTATAATTTTAACAAAATGCAGTAAAAAACAAGCAATATATATTAGATCGAATAGTATATATAAAATGCAGTAAAAACATCAAAATGCAGTACAAAGAAAAATGTGTAAAATACAAAATGCAGTATAAAATGATAATATGTAAAAAGAATTGAAAAAAATACGGAAAAAAATAAATTTTTATAAAAAAAAAAATTTTAAAAAAAATTTTGAAAAAAAATTCTGGTTGCCGGAATCCGGCGATGGCTGACGGCGATTGACGGCAGCCGGAGATGGTTAACAGCGGCGGCAAGTGGTAGTGGGGGTGGGGGTGGATGGTAGAGGTAGAGGAGGAATAAGTAAAAGTGAGGACGAAAGTATAGGGGCTAAAAATAAAAAGTAAAAAATGTGAAAGGGTTGTAGGTGAAACTTCATATTTATATTTTATAATTTTGGTCCCTAAAGTTTAAGGTTTTGATTATAAATACCCTTGTCAGATTTGGACCATTGATTTTCAAAATGAATAGTTGAGATTTGAAGCTCTCCAAACCTCTTCAAAACTAATGGTCTTTTTTGATCGTCTATCAAAACAAAAAAGTAGTACACTCACACTTTTTGGCCGTGACTTTTAGCTTACTTGTTAGTTGTACACTCGCTATATTTATTTTTAGTAATATGATAATTAGTCATCCACAAATGGCATTTGCTCATACGCAAATATCAGCACCAAGCATATGATCTTGACATAAGTCATGTAATTCTCGAGGGGTATTTGTAAATGTACTCAACTTTTGTAAAAGGTCTATATGATGTAATAGAACACTTCTATTGTATGTACCAAACTTTCAAAAATCTCTATTGTAAAAAATGATGTGTCATTATTAAAATGTCCCACGTGTCATCCATATAGCTTAACACATCATTGAAATGTTATTCAGTACATACAATATAGATTTTTGAAAGTTGGATACATACAATAGAGGTATTATAATTAAGTTGGATACATAGTATAGACTTTTTACTAAAGTTGAACACATTTACCCATATTTACACGGTTAAATTTTTATTGGATGTTAACTTTTCGTAAGAATCACTACCAGCACCCCACCAGTGAATATCAGAACCACCCGGAAGCATGTTTAATTCTTGAACCTTAAAAGTGCAGTCATTGATTATACTAAATGTTCCTGTTACCTGATATTGACACATAACAAATTAAGTTTTAAAATTGAGTAATGTAGTGTTGGTTTTTGGGCAATTGTGATCAGAATTGGAATCAGATAACGTGATTTAGGGCAATATGAGAAACCTTAATGCAATGATTAAAAATGATTGTATATAAGATATTAAAGACCCGAGTTGGGATATTTTTTTTTAAAAGATTTGATATGGGTGTCAATGATTGGAGTTAGAAAAATTGAGGAGATTAAAATTGATCGATCGCCGAAGATCATATCGGTGTGTCTGGATGTTGGTCATCAAGACAGAGATGGAAATTTTGAAAGAAGAATTTGCCGTTATGTGTTGCATATGTTTTTGTTAGGATGTTAATTTTGTTCCTTTAATTATATGGTTTAGGCAAAATGTAGCTTTATAATATTGAGTTTACTTGGACTTATCCCATTGGTATCCGTTGGCTTGGGTCGGTTCAAACCGACGAGGCCGACATCAATGGCACCACCTCATCGGTTGGCTCGTCGGTTTGAGCCGGTCGGATATCTGACGTGAGGGGTTGGGTTTGAGTGAGGCCCACATGTTATCATTATTTTTTTTGACCGTTAGTTTTTTAAAAAAAAATTAAAAAAGTTTTAAAAAAATCCCAACGGCTACATGACCGTTTTTATTTTTAATTTTTTACACCACTTTTCAACTATAAATACATACTCCATTTTACCAACTTTCACATAACAATCTACACCACTTTCATATGCACATATATACACTTCATATTTTAAACACTTTCACACAACAATTCTCACCATTTTTATCCATTCAAAACACTACACTTTCTTCCAACAACTCTATCACAATAAATGTCTAAAAACAACAAATAAAATCCGAAAACAAAAAGTAAGATCAACAAAATATTGCCAAAGATATGTGGCTAAATTTGTTGAATAATCTGTTACCAAACCCGAATTCACCAAACACTCAAGCTTCTGGATCCTCGTCTCAACCTTCCCAATTTGCCACCTTCCCACTCATTGCAAACCCGTTCAACCTTGCTTCCGATGACCCGAGAAATAACTATCAAACTCAAGGGTGGTAACAAAACATAAATTGGTCACCACCACAACCACAATTCTCCCACCACACACAATGCTCACCACCACACCCACAATATTCACAAAATACACCCAACCCGAATTATCAATTCTCACACTATTCTCCAAAAACATCCCATCCCAATTACCAACAAACTAATTTCACCGCACCCGTTACTTTGGAAGAAAGTTCCGACGAGGCTCAACCCGAGCAACCCGAACCCGACTTCGAACCTGAATCTGAACCCGAACCCGAATTCAAACCCGAGGCTCAAACCGGAAAGAAAAAGGGTAAACGGGTTCAAATACGGTGGACGGACGACGATGCTAGAATTTTAGCGGAACGGTGGATACATTGTTCCGAAAATGGCGTCCAAGTAAAAAATCAATCAAATGAGTCTTTTTGGGGTAAAGTTCGAAAAGGTTACAATTCTTGTGTATCATAAAAACGTAACCGGCAAGTAAAATAAGATTTCGCATGACACAAAAATATTCCAAGCCTTCTACAAACACTATAAAGAGATTTGCCCTCAAAGCGGTGCCGACGGTTTTAAATGCTACCCGAACAGCATTTAAGGCACAAATTAAGCGTCAATACATTTACGAATCATGTTGGAATGTTCTAAAACATTATCCAAAATTCTTTGCCGAGCCGGACGTAATGGGTAATGAAGATACGTTCCAACCTTTGCCACCGATTTGGATTAGGACGACGGCCCAGTGGATACGGCCCTTGATGCGAACATGAAATGGTTGTTCCAAGATGACCCCATACGCTGTCCAGCGGGTCGAATGATGGAAAAAAGTTCAGCTTCATCGGACGCCAGTTCGTCTTCAAGAAGTGTTCATTACCGAAAAAAGAAATGCACTTGAAGTCGTCAAGCAAGCCGCTGTGATGCAACAAAAAGCAATAGAAATGATTACCAAAAACAATTTGAAAAAAGTGGTTTACAAAGCTTTGAGTTTTCTGTGACACCCGGTAAATTAGGACATTGTTTGTACCTAACTACGGCATAATTACATGTCTTTATTCCTATATTAGGCTAAATATCCGTAACACTTTGTATGTATTTATATACGTGTACGAGATTAATTTTAATCGTGCAAACTTGAATCGGATGGAGTCCGACACTGTTAAATATGTAAGTTGGTGATACGAAAATTTTTAAATAGCGTAAAACTATTTTTATAATAGTTATTTACTTGGAAATATTATGCTAAACGATAGAGTATAATGATAAAACTTAACGTTTATACGTTTATTATATAACGTGACTTACGCAACTAACATACGCAAAATGAACTCGAAAATTGAATGAGTCAAAATTTATATTTTGAAAACTCAAAATAAAATATTTGAAACAATACTTCAAAAAGTATTAACGCAAATTTAAATGTTAACAAAACAAAAACAAACTAACGTTTAATGCTAAAACGTACACGCGAATAACGGATAAATAACCTAAATGACTAAAAAATAATTTAGGGTACAAAAATTATTTGTGCCCATGCCTTGCCAAAAAAATTGGCCAAGAAGCAACAACCCCACCATACCCACATTATTTCTTGATTACAAACACACTCAACACATTCACAAACACATACACTTCTACCAACTCTCCTCCCCTCCCCTATTTCACTTTGCACTGCAGAAGCAGCTAAATACATCATCATCATCATTTAACACTAACTACAATCATCACCTTCATCCACCATTAAAGCTACAATGGAAAAACAAGGAAAACTAGCAACAACACCATAATCATCATCATCATCTTCCATCTCTAGATCATCTTCAAAGCTTGACGCTAGGAGGTTACTATTGGGACAACACACATACTTTAGGAACGCTAGCACCCACAGGTTCACAGCAGGTATAGGATTAATACAGGATATGCTAGCTCGAGTCGCATGCTTACAAACATTTGAAAGTTTCCTTGCATTACTTTTGTACTACTAGTTATGTATTGAAATTTCTAGAATTATTTGCGAACTCGCAACTTTGTAAACATTTTATTTTGGTAATGTAACTATTTTTCAAACGTCTCATTTAGAGGCCGTTTGCTATATCTTTATGTATATTCCATAATTAATCGTGTCATAACATATCCTTATGCATATTCCTGCATTGGTTTAAATATAATATACAAGTATAATTAATAAGTGGTTATAAAGATAAATTTTGTTTTACCATCTTAAAAAATTATAGAGTTTATTTCGATATTTATTAAAATTTATACTTATTAAGATCGTAAGATACATACTTTCATTTTTATTATTATATGTATTGAACTTGTAGTTATCGTTTAATGAAAATAAATTTTCCTTTTTCGGTAAAGCTAAAACAGGGAAATTTTCTATTTTGACTTTACTGAAAGGAAAGATTACATACAAACAAGTGCAATACATACAATGTATTTTTTAAAGTTCGACTCATGGAATAATAAAAGGTGTAAAGTTTAATACATAACGAAACAATAAGCTCAAAATACGGAGTAGTGCTTTTTCATAAACAGGAAACTTGTGTGTACAGATTAATTATATTAAATAAATAAATAGCACAACGATGGTTGATGGTTATATATTAAAGATTTATTGATCTAACAAAAAGTAGATAACAAAATGTATGGAAAATATATTGTGAGTACCCCTTGCTGTTGATCTAAGTGATTGATGACAACTGATTGAATGGCGAAAATAAACAATCAAACTAAATATATGTAAACACAAATCAAAACACGTATATATCAATAATATGACTTTGTATTGATGAACGTATATCAATAATATGACTTTGTAACGTATTAGCTTAATTACAAGTGTGCTTAGTCGACAAATGGTGCTAGGGTTTCGTCAACCCTAGCCAGAAACCCGTAGGTTTGCTTATATACTAACACAAATCGGCAGACATGCGTCACTTGGCTAGTGTCGCATGTGACCGCCTTCATGCGTCACCTACCTAAGTGTCGCTATGCGTCACTAAGGCAAGTGTCGCCTAATACTAAAGTTAAGTGTCGCTATATACAGAAATGTCTTTTCTATTACAATTAATTAACGACACTTACAACTCGATAGACCAACTGACTGACACACTAAATGTACCAACAAACTCCCCCATGTCAGCAGCTTGGTCTTCAAAAATCTTCAGTTCATTTCCAGCCAACTGGGAATACACCACCAGCGTGTACCCCATTGGCTATGCAGATATCCACAATCTTCTGGAACTTAATAGCTTCAGCCCTCTCTAGCTCTGAACTGAATCTTGTTCTCATGCAACATTTTCATATCTCATTCTGAAAGATTTATCAAAATCAAAGGATCAAATACAAAAAATTTGTTTCTTTTCAATCCCCACATTGACCTTTTCTTGGGCTTTGTGACATTCCATGCTATCTTCTCTTCGGCCCCCAAATCTGCATCAGTTAACGGCTCTGGATCCGTTGACGGTTCTGAATCAGGAACAAAAACAATCACAGCTTCACCTGTAATATTATCATATTCCCAGTATAGCAGTCTTTTAAGAAATTCCAAAGGAATGATCTCTAAAGGTATCTTCTATAAGCAATTTGCTGGTGGGTAGATCATCCTGACGATTGGTTGTTTAGTAACCGGATCCAATTTCTTCTTGAACTTGTATCTCATTCCTAGTGTCGTTTTAATCAAGTTGTATTTCTTGCTGTTCATTTCCCGGTGAATGATAACTTGAAAAAAATCCGCTCTTGAATCTCTAGAACGATTTATCAAAGGTATCCGAGATAATCTCTGAAGCTCACACTTAGGCAAAGTACTTATTCGATAAAACTTCAGATTAAAGTACTGAATGCCATCACTTCTTTTAATCATAAACACCGAGTTGTTTTCATCAAACTTCCAACTCTTGATCAAACCTGTGTAATCAGTTCTAACTCTGTAATGTTTGCAAGTAACGGGTACCTCAATTATCGGTTTGAATACTAACTGAGGTTTTGACGTCGAATGTTCTGCAGTAGAAGCTGAAGGCTCAATGGTTTCTGCTACATGATCCGCTTCATCCTCTGAAGAATCGGATTAAAAAATGGGAGCGTCATCATAACGCTCGTTTCTTTGCAACTCCTCTCCATCAACTTCAACATCATCATTTTCCTCAAAATTAAACTCCTCCGCCATCGACACATTAATATTTTCTTCCTCAGGCACCGAATCATTTTCATTATCATTCTTTGAAGAAAAGTAAGATCTGCATATGAGTAATCAACAACAGTTGGTCTTGACTGACCCGGAACCTCAACGAAATAATCCAAAGTGATATTTTCATTAATTTCAGAATCTTGTACATTGCCGATTCTGGGGGAGGAGTTACATTTGTTTCTAACTCCTTGGGATCATCCTCCCCCGAAACAATGGTAACTGACTCCAACTCTAACAACCTGGACTGAAGATCTGTCACTTGAAGTTTCAAGTCATCAACCTGAGCAGCCTTGATCTTCAATTCCTTGATATCTGCAGCCCTGACCTACAATAACTGCTGCTTGATCATCAAAATGCTTAGTCATTCGTTCCATCTGAACCAAAAGTTGTTGTAGAGAAGCGGGTTGTGGCTGTGGCGGTTGTTGTTGTGGAGTTTGCTGAGCCGGTTCTTGAATAACAATACCAGTTCGTTGGCGTCTTCTGTGTGGTAAATCATAATATGAAGGAGAAGACCCAACTGGTCGCTTGCCAGTATTCCTCGGCACATGAACCCTACCCGCAGAGATCCTTCTCAAAATACGCTTAAAGCGTCTTGAATAAGCAATATGAATACCATCTAAAACATCTTGAGGTGGCACATCACCCGGAGAGTCGGGTGGTGTGAGTCCACCATCAGAATCTGCCTCCACGTGCTCAATATTCTCAATATCATTTAGGTCTTGAGCAACCTCATTCTCAACTAAATCCTCTTCATTGACTAGAGGAACAACAACGTCCTCAATTCCATCATTCGGCAGCGCAACATAGTTTTCATTGACTATATGCCCGAATAGCTCACGATCTTCCAAAACTGCTTCACCTTTCGGCGGTAGTTTACAATCATTGAAAACTCGCAAATGCATCGGCGTCAGAATCAACAATGATCGCTGATCAGGAGCAATTCCCAAATCCATCGAATTCAAAATAAGCTGCACAACGTGGATATTGCAGCCAGTTATCCTTGCCATCCCGAATATTCTCAACCATATTCCCAAAGATATATCCACTAAAGTTGTACGGCTTGTTGTAAATCAAAGCCAACATCAAAGATAGAGTTGAATAACTCGCAGCATCACAACCACCTTTCCTCGGAGACAAGCATACTATAACAATGTGGCACAAATACCTCCAAACTCGACCGAGATACTGTTTCATGAAATCGGACGCTTGTTCCTCCGGATAGCCCATTCTCATCACACCACCAACAATGAAAGTTGTTTCGAAGTGGTTTGGCATATCGGGCGTATCATTAAGCTAAAGAACATGACGAATTGTATCCTGTTTAATCTCAGTCTGTTGACCAAACATAGTGGATACGATACGCGAACATCATTATCCGTTCTAATAAGCACGTGATCATAAAATTCCTCAATCTGATTCATATACACCTGTGATAGCATGATGAATCCTGGATCGTCTGATAAAGTTGATCATCGGCCTAAACGGGATCGAATTCTTGTGTGTTGAATCCATAAGCGCAACAATATTATGGCGAGTATTTGTGCGGCGATAATAATCTTGAAGAGCTACCATCTGTAAGCTAAAATACATAAAAGATAACCAGAAACATCGTTACAGAATAAGCTCAAATATACAAACAAAGTTAAAAGTTAAATTGTGATTTTAGGCGTCACTTAGTAAGTGATGCTGGAACAGTACCGACACTCAGGGAGTGCCGCATGAAAAAGTGTTTTAAAATCAGAAAGCAACTATAGCGTCACTTGGGGTAAGTGACGCTACCAAGGCGTCAATGGTGTAAGTGATGTTGGAAAGCATGCGTCATTAGGTATGACACTTAGGAAGTGTCGGTATAAAAGCATGCGTCAGTGGAGGCATCTTTTAACAAGTGACGGTAAAACAGAGGCGTCACTAATACAGTCACTTAAGGGAGTGACGCTTAGCAAGGCGCCACTCGGAAGAGTGACGGTATAGACCTAAGCGTCATCTAAGGGAGTCACATAAAGAAGTGACGCATAGAAAGGTGTCACTTAGATGAGTGACGGTAAGTCTGTCAAATTACCAACTAGCGTCACTCACTGGAAGTGACGCATGAAGTGACGCAACGATGAAGATCATCGTGTCACTGTTCATACCCAGAAAACACATCGAAATAAATTTTGGGTTTTTTCAAATCGAGACCAACAAAAATGTGCGCGTTTATAAACCGAGCAAAACACACCAAAGTATGTCACGAATCATTAACAAAAAGACCCCAAAATCATGTGATTTCGATAAACCCAAAAACCCGTAACCCTAATTAACAATTAAAGCATAAATTCGTAATGAAAAGGGTTAAAATTTATACCTAATGAAGCGTAAACGGGAGGGGAACAAGAATATGGCGACCGATTGAAATGAAAAAGCTCAAAAATCCAAAAAAAGATCGAAAAAATGCTCCATTCGAAGTGACGCTAAGACGAACGGAAATGACGCAGTGTCAGACGAAGTGACGGATATTGAATAGTGTAAGTGATGAATAGTAGTGTCGGTCTAAGGGGTATTTATACCGAAATCCTAATACGCGTCACTTAACCCGTCACTTGATGCGTCACTCGTAGCGTCACTAGCCGCGTCACTTAAGAAGTGACGCGTAAAGACAGTTAGAAAAAAATTCATTTTTTTAAAAATATTATGCTAAACGATAGAGTATAATGATAAAACTTAACGTTTATACGTTTATTATATAACGTGACTTACGCAACTAACATACGCAAAATGAACCCTAAAATTGAACGAGTCAAAATTTATATTTTGAAAACTCAAAATAAAATATTTGAAACAATACTTCAAAAAGTATTAATGCAAATTTAAACGTTAACAAAACAAAAACAAACTAACGTTTAATGCTAAAACATACACGCGAATAACGGGTAAATAACCTAAATGACTAACAAATAATTTAGGGTACAAAAATTATTTGTTCCCATGCCTTGCCAAAAAAATTGGCCAAGAAGCAACAACCCCACCACACCCACATTATTTCTTGATTACAAACACACTCAACACATTCACAAACACATACACTTCTACCAACTCTCCTCCCCTCCCCTATTTCACTTTGCACTGCAACAGCAGCTAAATACATCATCATCATCATTTAACACTAACTACAATCATCACCTTCATCCACCATTAAAGCTACAATGGAAAAACAAGGAAAACTAGCAACAACACCATAATCATCATCATCATCTTCCATCTCTAGATCATCTTCAAAGCTTGACGCTAGGAGGTTACTATTGGGACAACACACATACTTTAGGAACGCTAGCACCCACAGGTTCACAGCAGGAATAGGATTAATACAGGATATGCTAGCTCGAGTCGCATGCTTACAAACATTTGAAAGTTTCCTTGCATTAGTTTTGTACTACTAGTTATGTATTGGAATTTATAGAATTATTTGCGAACTCGCAACTTTGTAAACATTTTATTTTGGTAATGTAACTATTTTTCAAACGTCTCATTTAGAGGCCGTTTGCTATATCTTTATGTATATTCCATAATTAATCGTGTCATAACATATCCTTATGCATATTCCTGCATTGGTTTAAATATAATATACAAGTATAATTAATAAGTGGTTATAGAGATAAATTTTGTTTTACCATCTTAAAAAATTATAGAGTTTATTTCGATATTTATTAAAATTTATACTTATTTAGATCGTAAGATACATACAATGTATTTTTTAAAGTTCGACTCATGGAATAGTAAAAGGTGTAAAGTTTAATACATAACGAAACAATAAGCTCAAAATACGGAGTAGTGCTTTTTCATAAACAGGAAACTTGTGTGTACAGATTAATTATATTAAATAAATAAATAGCACAACGATGGTTGATGGTTATATATTAAAGATTTATTGATCTAACAAAAAGTAGATAACAAAATGTATGGAAAATATATTGTGAGTGCCCCTTGCTGTGGATCTAAATGATTGATGACAACTGATTGAATGGCGAAAACAAACAATCAAACTAAATATATGTAAACACAAATCGAAACACATATATATCAATAATATGAGTTTGTATTGATGAACATAACGTATTATCTTAATTACAAGTGTGCTTAGTCGACAAATGGTGCTAGGGTTTCATCAACCCTAGCCAGAAACCCGTAGGTTTGCTTATATACTAACACAAATCGGAAGACATGGGTCACTTGGCTAGTGTCGCATGTGGCCGCCTTCATGCGTCAATTACCTAAGTGTCGCTATGCGTCACTAAGGCAAGTGTCGCCTAATACTAAAGTTAAGTGTCGCTATATACAGAAATGTCTTTTCTATTACAATTAATTAACGACACTTACAACTCGATAGACCAACTGACTGACACACTAAATGTACCAACATATACTTTAATAAAAAAACATTAGGTGCCAGATACATACAACAAAGTACTTTTCTCATATGTATATTCTTACATTATTGGCCGAAACTCAAGGCCACATACAATTAAACCAGACAAAGTGCCTTCATAACTTATCATATTCAAATCCAAAGGAATAGAATCAATTTTGAGATCTTGATTTGAGTTGAATCTCCACACAATAACCTCCATCCATCCATCTTTCCGTTGTTCTGGAACCCGAGTAATATCAAGTATATTCCATGGGTTTGGGGATACAAAGTATATAATTTCGGCCTCCTTTTCTCGATGGAGTAGATCTTGTACTTCCACCGGACATTGCAATCCTTGACATTCTTCTGAAAGCTTGAATACAAGGTAACACACGTATACTGTATGTGGTGACAACATTTGACTTTTGATCTTGCAATTGACACGGAATACCCGTTGCGGTTGAAGCTCAATAACCTCCTGAAATCTGCATGTATGATATATCAAGTGATTACTCACATTTTATGTTATTAGAAAATTCAAAAAAAAAAAAAAATGATGAGGATTTTCCAAATATTTGGCTAAGCATATAATGAACTTCTATCACAAGAGTTATTTCAAAAGGCAAACCTGGATTCTGCTGATGGTTTGGACTTATAAAGCTTCAAATCGGAAAAGTTGTTAAGAGCCGCCTTTGCAGAAAGCATAAGATGTTTCTTTCCGTTCACTTCACTTGGCGAGAACAACTATTCATCATTTTAAATAATATTGTTATAGAACCACAAAGAATGTTATAGTTCTCCTACTGATAAATTTTGTTAGGGAAAATTTCATATATCCCCTTCAAAACTTGTCAAAATATCATATATATCCAAATATATATTTTTATTGCATAATGTACAATGATTTTAATGCATGCTTGGGTATATACGTTATTTTGTAAAATGTTAGGGGGGAATATGTAATTGCTCCATTTTGTTAAAAATGAAATATGAACCTTTTCACTTTCGGTTGGCAATATTTGTTGCACCTGATCCACATTCAAGCTTGAATTCAAGACTTGATGGACTTCCTTTACCCCTTCATTTTCTTCATGCTCCTCCTGCATCCATTAATTAAAAGACAAAATCGTTATAATCAAACTCAGTCATCAAGTTTAGATGCATCAACATTTACTAAATTTAAACAAAGGAAATTAATCAGAATGGGAGCCAAAAAAATATTCAAACTTGCCTTTTTAATGGCTCGAAACTCAATGCCTTCAACATAGATCATATTATCTCTGTAGTAGTATGGTGAAAGGCTCTCAATTAGAAACTTAAAAACTTCATCATCCTTCTGATTCCAGAAACGGTACAACTCAACCATTATCCACTCTTTGTCTCTTCGTGTTGCAAAATATGCATGTAAGGTTTCATTCCCCATTCTGTACTTTAAGTTTACATACATAGGTTTACTTGGAGAGTCTCTTGAATCAAAAAATTTGAACACTAAATGGACCCCGTAAACGACATTTGGAGATAAAAATTTAGTTTTTGTCTTGATTTTAATCATCAAGTTAGATATATCCAACATCTCTGCTACTTTATGAAACCTGCACATGTTATAAGATATTTAAGTCTCAGTCGTAGCCCTTTCCCCCCCATAATTTCACTTCAGAATTTAGTATATCCTTTAACTTAATGTAGATGAAATAATTTCATTATTTTAGGGACAAGACTTAAAACCAAAGTACAACTTATTTTATCAGTTAACCTTAAAATGACTAATAAGATATTTTGATATATGACTGTATTTGCTTAGTAGTTTTAATACTTTACATGTGAAAGGAATTGTAACAGTACATGTACGAATTATTTTGGTATTAGTAATAATTATTTTGGTATTAGTAATTAGTAGCAAATTTAGTGAATTATTTTTATCGAACAGCTATTATAAATAGACTAGCAAAATGCTAATGAATTCACAATTCATGGCCTGAGAACAGAGGACCAAAAACAGGGGTACACTACAAGTCCACAACCGAATACCTTTCAAAAAAGAATACACTTAGAGAAATGAAAAGAACCTTGATTCGGTAAGAGACTGCCACTTATATAGAGAACGGTTTCTGTATGAAAACTTTGTTGCTGATATCAATTCATTTCTTTCTCCATGAACGTCGAATGAGAGTAACTGTTATACAGCCGTAAAACAAATCAAATCTATTCTCTAAAAGGAACAAAGGAACATGCCATACTGCCTTCCGCCCCTGACCTCTTGTTTAAAGGCAAAAGACTCAACCACTAATCCAACCCTGTTGCTTTTAAATCAAACCTATTCTCTATAATTGAAATTGTTGTATAAATTTTGAATTATTCCTCACAATAAGCCTTGATATCTCAAAATATTTTTTTGTAACAATAGATTCATGTGTACTATACGATATGATGGATAGCACAAATCGATGAAAAAAGTACTTAAGTAGTAAATTTGGAGGATTTTCGTAATTAAAGACGTGTTAAACCAATCAACCAACCAAAGTCTCCAAATTCAACCTTCAGGAAGCAAAATTTATATAGATCATCTTTATAAAGTTACCACTTTGCCCTGCAGCAGGAGGATTCCATTGGAGAACATGTTGTAAAGATCCTCTTTCTTTTCAGTAGAGTAGATTTCTGGTGTGTTTGACATTTGAATAATTTCCTTGTAGTCTTGAGGCAATTTGGGCTCCCATATTTCATAATCCATCTGAGTAAAATAGAAAATAAAAATTATATTTTGATGCATGTATAGCACACTGTACCAACATTTCGTAAACTTATTCTAATTTTTCGATTTTGAGTCTTAAATCCGATTATCTTTTTAAGTTTTAAAAAATGAATATCCAAAACTAAATATATTTCAGATAATTATTATCTTATTTATCACGATTAAACTTTTTTCCATAATTTTTAATGGAAAACTTCAGTTTGGTACATAGAGATGAAAGAATTATGTGCGTGATAAAAATATTTAATTTATTTAATCCAATGATTAAGACACTTATGGGTTATACTAACGCATCATCGATGGATATGTATGAGGATAATATATAAAGGATTAATTATGATGAATTATTTATAATTAGTGGTTAAACTTTAATTAGTTAAAGTTTAGTAATAAATATTAAACTAATTATTAGTTGAGGGTTTATTTTGTAAGTCTTGAGTAACTTGTTGAACAAGTTTTGCCTAACTATAAATATATGAGTTAGGGTTCAAGATTAGGTTAATCAACACACAATAACCCTAAACCCTCACAAATCTCTTTCTCCCTCCTCTCTCTTGGTTCGGCCGGAACTCACCAAAACCCCAAACCGAAATTTGGTTTTGGGCTAGTCGACACACACACACACACGTGTGTTTGGTTATTGACTCGGTTCGTGCATTGTTACTAAATTGTAGTAAAGATAACGTATAGATAAGAGATTAATTACTAGTGATTATATCCACAAGATGACTAGTATTGGTACGAACGCATGGGCACAACCTAACAACAAACAAAAATTAGATCATACCGAGCAAGCCCCTGTAAGCGTTCTTTCATCTTTTCTATTTGTTTAATTGATTTAATACAAGTATTTGGATCCGCGGTTATAGGTTTATGATTTTATTATTTTCCGCATATTATTGTTTTAATATTTAATAAAATTAACCGATAAAAACCCATCAGTGGTATCAGAGCCGCTTATACTTTTTTAAAATATTAAAGATACGTGATTTAATGGTTTTGATCCATAAGAAAATTGTAAGGATTTAATTTTTTGTTTTATGTATAAATCGATTTATATATACGTGTGTGTGTGTGTGCGTGTGTGTGTGTCAATTTTTGATTTGTAACTTTTATTATTGTAGTTGATTATGTTGTAAGAAATCTAATCTTGATTTATAGGGTTTTGTGAACCCAAGTTAAGTCGATTGGGTTTGAGGTTTTGGTGATACTCACTTTGGCCGAATCCAACCCAACCCCTATTGGGATTTCGGTTGTTATTCGCTAAGAAGGTTTTAAAATATAGTCATATAACTTATGATTACAATAATTATTTGTTATAATTAATTACATATAAATGTTATTTTAATTAGATGGTTCAAAATAAAGTCATGTATATTTGAAAGTTAATGCTGATAAAGTTAAAAGTTAAAGATTAAACCTTTTGGCGCACCTGTTATTTTAATTTATTATATAGGAATGAATTTTCATTTATTCGCATGTTATATGCAAATCGATTCCTATAATGGCCAAAAGTTATAATCTTGTCCATGTGACATTTTTGTGGTACATAGCCAAGCCAATGACCAAATATTGCATGTTGTGTGTTGTATGTAATGTTGTGGTTGTTTTTTTTTATGTAAATTAATGTAATATGGTATGAGGAGGCCTATGTGCCAATTTAAAACCTCTTTTTGATTATGTAATTTTTGATTTTGAAGTAGATAGGTTAGACTAGTTTATTTTAAATTAAATGTAATCAAAAGACAAACTAGTGGAACACTTTTGAAACAATTGGAGCAAAGAGCTTATTTGGATGGAAACATCAAGTGGAAGCATTTAGACTTCGTCAATGCCAGAATTGTGTCATGTTTGTTCCATAGGGAAGGACCGTTTAATTCGTGTTGGCTCACGAATGAAACATTTAGATTTGGTTGGCTATGTTACCGGTTTTATGTTTTTATATATTGTTATATAAATATGTGATTGTAACACCCCAAAATTCTAGGTATGTGTGTAACACCTCAAAATACGAGGTATTAATTTGTTAAATAAATATATAGTCGTTTTAACTTATTATGACTATATGTCTAATAAATTAATAGAAATCGTAAATGGTATCCCAGTTCCAGACAATGGAAATTAAAGGGGTAATAATTATAGTACTTTTAGAAGACTTCTCTCATAACTTCCAAATAAACATCCAGAACTCACAAGTTGAAGAACATAAAACGCATGAGCTTCACACCTCATCAAATCACCAACTTCAATCTCTAATTCAATCTTCAATCATCAAGTTCATCACCTCATTCATCTTCCTTTCTCTATTGTAAGTGTTCTTCATCCATTTTTAAACCTAGAAATGGGTATTCTTGGGTTCTGTATAGGGTTTTGAGAAATTGATGGGTTTAATCGAATTTAAACCTAGAAATTGTCTGTGTTAGTGTTTACTAGTGTTATTATGATTGTCGGTAATCATAATACAACTTAAAGATTACCGACAATCATAATAATACTAGTAAACACTAACACAGACAATTTCTTAAGGAACTCAAACAAGCGATCGCATGGACGATAAATGATATTAAGGGAATAAGCCCCTCATACTGCACTCACAAGATTCTTATGGAATCCGACTTCAAGCCAGTGGTGCAACCCCTGAGGCATTTAAACCCGAAGGTAATGGATGTGGTAAGAAAAGAAATCATCAAGTTACTAGACGCCGGGTTGATATACCCAATTTTCGACAGTCCATGGGTATGCCCTATTCATGTTGTACCGAGAAAAGGAGGTATGACAGTTGTAGCCAATGAGAAGAATGAGTTGATTCCCACGAGAACCGTCATTGGATGGAGAGTCTGCATCGATTATAGGAAACTGAACGATGTCACACGCAAGGATCACTTTCTTTTGCCATTCATTGATCAAATGCTCAAACGTCTAGCCGGAAAGGAATATTACTGCTTTTTAGATGGTTTCTCCGGATATTTTCAGATTCCCATTGATGCTAACGATTAAGATAAGACCACATTCACCTGTCCATTTGGAACGTTTGCGTATAGAAGAATGCCATTCGGTTTGTGCAACGCACACGCAACATTCCAAAGGTGTATGATGGCAATTTTTCATGACATGGTTGAAGACACTATGGAGATATTTATGGATGATTTCTCCATTTTTGGGAATTCTTTTGATGAGTGTTTGGCCAACTTGAAGAGAATGTTGCAAAGATGTAAGAATTCGAATCTTGTGCTCAATTGGGAGAAATGCCATTTTATGGTCCGAGAAGGGATAGTATTAGGACACAAGATTTCGAGCGTAGGGATTGAGATGGACAAGGCAAAGATCGAGGCAATTGCAAAGTTGCCACCTCCGATAAATGTCAACGGCATAAGAAGCTTCTTAGGGCACGCAGGATTTTATTGACGTTATATTAAGGATTATTCCAAGATAGCACGACCGATGAACAAAGTGTTAGAGAAAGAAGCCAAGTTTGAATTCTCCAAGGAATGTCTTGACGCATTCAATCTTTTGAGAGAGAAGTTAGTATCTACTCCCATCATAATTAGTCCGAATTGGGATCTTCCATTCGAACTAATGTGAGATGCTAGTGATTATGCTGTAGGAGCGGTGTTGGGTCAACGAGTTGACAAGAAGTTTCAACCTATATACTACGTGAGTAAAACCTTGACAAACGCGCAAGAGAATTACACTACTACAGAAAAAGAATTGTTAGTGATTATTTTCGCGTTTGATAAGTTTCGATCCTATTTGATTCTGTCGAAGACTGTAGTGTTTACCGATCATTCAGCGTTGAGGTATTTATTTAACAAGCAAGATGCAAAACCGCGATTGCTAAGGTGGATTCTTTTGCTGCAAGAATTCGATATTGAGATTCGCGACAAGAAAGGAGCCGAGAATTTGGCCGCTGATCATCTTTCACGATTGGAGAACCCTGAGTTAGAGAAGTTAGATGAGTCGGAAATTCAGGACACATTTCCCGATGAGAGTTTGATGAAGATAATTATGAATGAACTTCCTTGGTTTGCTGATTATGCCAACTTCTTATTACGAAAACTCTTCCTATTGAGATGAAGTATAACGAAAGAAAGAGATTTTTCTCGGCCTTGCAAAACTACTTTTGGGAAGACCCATTTTTGTTTAGGAAGTGTGCTGATGGTATGGTGAGAAGATGCGTTCATGAAGAAGAATGCACCAAAATCCTAAGTCATTGTCACAATGGTCCTACGGGAGGACATCACGGGCCAACGTACACAGCACGGAAGGTGTTTGAAGCAGGATTTTATTGGCCCACCATCTACAAGGATGCATACGAGTTAGTAAAGTAGTGCAATGCTTGCCAAAGAAGTGGAAGGATTTCTAAAAAAGATGAGATGCCACAAAATCCTATCATGGTTAGTGAAATTTTCGATGTTTGAGGAATAGATTTTATGGGACCATTTCCACCAAGCAATGGAAATAAGTATATCATTGTGGCTGTAGACTATGTTTCGAAATGGGCGGAAGTGAAAGCGTTTCCTACTAATGACAAGAGAGTGGTGGTGAAGTTCCTTAAACAGTTGTTTTCACGATTTGGACCACCTAAGGCGTTGATCAGTGAACGTGGAACACACTTTTCGAATGCACAGCTGGAGAGAGTTTTGAAGAAGTACGGGGTCAATCACAAGTTTTCCACTGCCTACCATCCGCAAACCAATGGCCAAGTTGAAGTTACTAATCGCGGGTTAAAGCGTATTCTAGAGCGTTCAATAGATGGAAATCCAAAGGATTGGTCGAATAAGTTAGACGACGCGTTATGGGCAGCAAGGGAAACTTTTAAAACATCTATTGGCACTACGCCCTATCGACTCATTTATGGGAAAGCTTGCCACCTTCCATTTGAGTTGGAACACAAGGCTTATTGGGCATTGAAACAATGCAACCTCGATGATCATACGACAGGGAAGGAATGATTGGCGCAGTTACAAGAGTTCAAAGAGTTAAGGATGAATGCGTATGATAATGGTCGCCTGTATAAGGAGCGCACCAAGAAATGGCATGATTCACGCCTTAAATCGAATAATTCATTTGAAGAGGATGTGCTCTTATACAGTTCTCGCTTGCATTTGTTCCCTGGGAAATTGAAGACACGTTGGATAGGACCTTTCATAGTCGAGAAGGTTTATCCTTTTGGTGCTGTTGACTTGAAAGGTCATTCTGGGACAACATTCAAGGTAAATGGAAGCCGTTTGATGAAGTATTATGGGGATGCAAGGGACTCCGAACGTGATTTGGAGTTGAATCTTAATTAAATGATGGAGCAGACTGTCGAGCTTACCAATGTGATAAACAAAAGCGCTTTTGGGAGACAACCCGTTGTTATTTTTATTAATTATTATGTTTGTTTTTGGTGTGTTAATAAGCTCGTGGAGGAGGATGCTGTTGGATGGAAAGTTTCGTTCTAGCTTCTATCTTGAAGATAGCTCTGGGGAGTTTTTTGTTCACTTCTTTTCTATTCCCTAATTTATATATATATATATATATATATATATATATATATATATTTGTAATGAGGACATTGCATATTTTTAAGTGGGGGATAAATGAAAAGAAGTTTATTTGTCCTAAGTTATGAATTGGTAAATATTGGTTAATATTAAGGTAATGGCATTCTTTTCTAGTTATTTTTCTGGCCAAATTTTTGTTTTAAAAATGTATTCTTTTTAAAGATTAGCAAATCTTGTAACATTTTTGGGAAAGTCAACAGATGAATTAAATTTAATCTTTAAATATTAAATAATTTATCATATGATGTATCGATAGGCAATCTATATGAAAGAGGTTGAGCCATTAAAGAAATTAATGTGTGAAGTAGGTATTTTGCCGAGAGAATCTTTAGTAAGGTATGACTTTGGTCTTAATTCTTATACAATAGCGTGTTATAGGACACATCTCTGAGGTTTTAATGATCATCATTTGGAAATATACTGGGTATTGTCTCCTCTGTTGTACGTAATTACAGACCTGGTTTCTGTCAATATATTGGATAAAAAAATTTAATAATATTATATCCGCCAAAGTCAAGTTATGTCGCTCTGTTGTACTAAGGTACATACCTGTCATCAATGTCTTGGCTTGAAAAATGATTGATTTATTTGGATTCTCTTTGTGTGGAAAGTTGTACTAAGGTACTAAGGTACTAAGGAATTGAACGGTTTGAATCCAGAACTCACACTTAGAAAATTTGGCATATAACTCTTTGTGTTTGAGAAGTTCCAGAACAGTTTTCAGATGCTGAGCATGTTCCTGCTCATCGCGAGAGTAGATCAGAATGTCATCAATGAACACAATGAAAAACTTGTCAAGATATGGTTTGCACACCCGATTCATAAGGTCCATGAATACTGCCGGTGCGTTGGTTAAACCGAATGGCATCACTTGGAATTCGTAATGCCCATAGCGTGTTCGAAAAGCTGTTTATGGAATATCATCATCACGAACTCGGAGTTGATGATAACCTGACCGTAGGTCGATTTTTGAGTAAACACTCGATCCCTGAAGTTAATCGAATAGGTCATCGATTCTAGGAAGTGGATACCGATTCTTTATGGTTAGCTTATTCAGCTCTCGGTAATCGATACACATGCGGAATGATCCATCTTTCTTTTTCACGAATAAGACCGGAGCTCCCCAAGGAGAGGAACTTGGTCGAATGAATCCTCTATCCAGGAGTTCCTGTAATTGGTTAGACAACTTCTGCATTTCGGAAGGTGCTAAACGATACGGGGCTCGTGCCACGGGTGCAACTCTCGACACAAGTTCGATTTGCAATTCGATTTGTCTGGGTGGCGGAAGTCCAGGTAAGTCCTCAGGAAAGACTTCCGGGAAGTCCCGCACGATAGGCACATCCTCAAGTTGCTTCTCCTTCGACTTCTTCTCGGTGACATGTGCGAGGATGGCTTAATACCCCTTTCGTAGGTATTTTCTAGTTTTCATGCATGATACAATATTCAGATTCTGTCTACCGGTCTCCCCTTGTAGGACTAAGGTTCCACCAGAGACGAGAGGTATAAGGATGAGTTTGTCATAACAGACGATTTCAGCTCGGTGCTTGGATAACCAATCCATACCGATGATAATGTCAAAGTTGCTGATCTCTACAGGTATCAAATCAATGGAAAAGAGTTCGCTCGAGAGGTTTAGTGTACAATCACGTATAATGCTATCAGTCTCAATCAGATTGCCGTTAGCTAGCTCTACAATGTACTTAGCATCTAAGACAGTGGGAGTGGTGTCAAGCAAAAGGCTAAATTTCTCAGAAATGAAGCTTCTATCGGCACCGGTATCAAATAATACCGAAGCAGTAAGGTTGTTGAGAAGGAATGTACCTGTTACAACATTCGGGTCTTGTCTTTCTTCCCCAGCCTTGATAACGAATGCTCTGTCGCGAGCAGGGTTGTTATTTTTCAGTTTAGGGCAATCACTCTTGAAATGCCCAGGATTTCCACACCCAAAGCAGGTCTTTGGTGCGTTGGTGTTAGGGGTAGGAATGTTGTCTCGGCAATCCTTGGCTAGGTGCCCGAACCGTTTGCATTTGGTGCAAGGGAAAGAACCGTCATGATGGCGGTTGCATTTGGAGCAGTAGGGCTTGTTACCAATATACCCTTTCCTTTTCGTAGACCCCGATGAATAAGCCTTAATAGACTCGGACTTCTTGTTGGTGGTTTGGTTGGATGAGTTGGAATTTCCTTCCCACTTGCGCTTGTTGTTTCCCGAAGGTGAAGATATGGTTCCACGGTGGATAGAGTTTGCCGTTAGTTCATGAGCCATACGAATGGCGCTCTGAATAGTTCCTGGTTTGGATGAAGTCACCAGGTCTTGAATCCTGTCAGGGAGTCCATCGACATCAGGATCAACCATGGATGGGCACAGGAGTGCCAGTTGGTGAAAATGATTGGTGTAACCCGCGATGTCATCACCCTGCATCTTGTGGTTCCATAATTCTACTTCTAGTTGTTTCAATTCCTCCCTGGGACAATACTCGCCCCTCAACATCTTTTTCAACTCCTCCCACGGGAGTTTGTAAGCAGTAGCAATGCCCACGGTCTGGGCATAGGTGTTCCACTAGGTAAGGGCGTTGTCAGAAAAAGTACAGGCGGAGAACTTGACCTTGTCCTCCTCGGTGCAGTTGCAGATAAGGAATACAGATTCTATTTTCTCGATCCAACATACTAGACCAATCGCCCCTTCAGTACCCTTAAACTCCAAGGGTCCACAGCTTTTGAAATCCTTGTAGGTGCAAGGTTTGGTAGTAGGAGTGGGGGTGGTGTTTGTGTTCACAGTATCATCACTTCTTCGTGATTGTTCAGCGGCTAAAGCTTCAGCCACCCTTCGAGATACAAGTTGGTTGATCTCGGCATCAGTGTATGTTTGCTTCCTTGGCGGCATGGTTTTCTGATAAAAAAAGGTTGAGGAATGTGTAAGGTCTCTAATATGATAATTTTGATTATTGCAATGTAAGTATAAAATGGCGGTAATATACTACATCACAATATAATTGCCGACAAGGTAGAACGATAGGATTTGATGGTTGAATTCGATACTGATTCGAAATGTTACATAGTTAGGATTTTTACAAAAGATTTCCCGAGGATTGTTACGTCCGGTCGAATTACAGAGTCCTACACGAACGATTTAGGGAGATACGTGAATTGTTTCCCATGGAGTGGTTGGAGTAGTGGTTAGCCCCAGGCGAGCTAGTGGTTCTCCTGGCCACTCGTGGCGCGCGCGTCCCCGGACAGCGGTGGGAAAAGGTTGGTAAGGTATTCGGAGGAGTGGATGTCATTTTCTGTGGTAAGTAAGTACGTATGTGTAAGGCTTAGTATATATAGGATCCTAACACATAAAGCATGCCTAAGCATTGGTCCCGTTTTATCACATTCTAACTCTGCTACCATATACCCATTCCATTACAACCATTTCGGACTTTTCATCGATTTCCCCTTAATTGTACATAGTTGATCAGGCTATGTTAAATTAAGGTTAAATGACGAAACTCCCGAACCAATTATAATGAACAAGTATACAACTAATGGGTTATAGTCTAGGGTTACTAATGCAATCCCAGTTCGCTATAACTATGGCTCTGATACCAATCTGTAGCACCCCCAAATTTATAATGCAGCGGAAGTCAACACGGGGCGCTACTAATATCATAACACATAATTATAAGCAAACGACCTCTAAATGAGACGTTTGTAGAAAATAGTTACATTTCATAGTAAATCATTAGAGAACATATTGTTTTCGATACCAAAAGTTGTAATTTCCTAGAGTCCACGCGTAAGGCGGGAGATTATATTACATAATCTTAATATACAAAAGATAATGCTAAGAATCTCCGTTAATGCAGTTATGTTGAAATCATGCGACTCTAGCTATGTCCGAGAGTAATCCTACTCCATAAGCGTACCTGAGAATACATGCTAAAAAGGTCAACACGAATGTTGGTGAATTTCACAGGTTTGTAAGTAATATCAGTTTTTGAACACAAGTTTGTATCAGTGGTGCCCGCAGGCGTAAATCAAGTATTTGCAATCCTGCAAATGAATGTAAGTTTATACCGTTGCCATGAGGCTCATAATCGAAGCTTAACCCGTAAGTAATAAGTTTCCCCCGCGACATGCTCGAAACTGAGCAAGCGTAAGTAACGAATAATAGTCGTCTGTTTATACAGAACGGTTCGTGGCAGCGCTACTACCCCGGGCAGGGAGGGTCATTTCCCTAATGGATCCATTAACTAGTGTCCGCGCTTAAGTCCATAACTAACGATGTATGATGTAGGGACTTCAGTAAATGGTAAGTAACTCATGCAATCCCGTATAGTAAAATCAGTAGTTCAGTAATTGTGTTCAAGAAACGTAAGCAATGTATCTCACCCCGTAAGTAAAACAGTAAAAGTGGGGCTGTAAGACTCACCTGAGTCTAGTAAGTACGAATGTGAAATTAACCAAGTAAAGAGGATGTAAGTCCGTGTATCGGTTCTCAGAACCCTGCAACCTTCTGGCGTCCGAAACGCACAAGGTTGTAAGTAAACAAGTAAATAAGTTGGTGTCTTAAAAGATCACCCATGCTAGTTGTCCACTCAACTAGGAAAATGTCCAAGTGTTTGTTTAGTATTCCGTTTGTAATTTGAAAACAAATATGGCCCGTTGGTGACGGTTTGTAATAATAATCCAAAGTATTATTATTGTATGTACGTTGTATCAGGTTTCATTATTTGTAAGTGTTCGACACTTAGTGTGAAAAGTATTTACAAGTTCCTGGATGACGGGGCTCCGGGGGCAGCGCCCCTAGTAGTGGGGTCCAAGGGACGGCAGCCCCTGGCGGAGTTCAAGGGGCAGAGCCCCTGGATAGGATCGAGCTGCCAGGTCAGCTTGGAAAATTTTTATTTCTACAATATTGCTTTGGTAAAAATCGCATCTGGAATTTAAAATCGGGAAAATTGACCTAGACTGGCTGCGGACTGAAAAGGTGTTGCGAACTGAGTTCGCGGTGCGAGCTGAGTTCGGCTCGCAAGGCAGTAGGCTGCGAACCGAGTTGGGTTCGCAACACAAGATTCGGCTCGTAAGAACTCGACTCGCAGGTCAGTTCGCAGGTCGAATCGCAAGTCAGTTCGCAAGTCGACTCGCAAGTCAGTTCGCAAGTCGACTCGCAAGTCAGTTCGGTTCGCAGTTTGACTTCGCGAGTCAAAGTCAACTCGCAAAACTCAGTTCGCAATTCAGGGTTGCGAACTGAGTTGGATCTCGGTTCGCAGAACGAGCTGTTCGCGAATTTTGTGTGGATTTCGATTTTTAAAGCATTTCTAATGAGGTTTTTGGACATAATCGTGTTGGGTAAATGTTCTAGCATGTAAATCTAATCTTTACGAGTAATTTAAAAGAGGTTAAAGTTTTCATACCCCAAAATGGAAAATGAAGAAGATGAAGATGGTGATGATCCTTAAGCTTGTTCTTGATGATGATGATGATGATGATGATGGACAATTTTGATGGTGGTGATGTTGATGTTGTTGAGTTTCAGTTTTTGAGAGAGAGATGGAGGTGAGGTTGAGAGAGATGAGAGAATTTGAGGTGGATGTGTGTGAAATGAGATGAATTTGGGGAAGAAATGGGTTTAAAAGGAATTGGGTCATGGGTCGGTTTGGGATTGGGTTCACGGGTCTGGGCCGACCCAGCTTGGGTCTCGGGCTCAAGTGTTTGTGTTTCCGAATCGTGCTATGTCTCGTAGTTGGTTAAATCTGTAGTCGTTTAATCGTGAAATCTTTTTAAGATTTTTAAATATGTCTTAAACAAATACGAAAATTCGTGTAATATATTATCGTAATATATTATAGTAAATAATGTTTGTTTGGATAATTTCACATTATTTATTAACTTGGTCACCAACGTCCATATTAAATACATGTCGGACCTCGTCCGGTTCATAAGTGTACGATTTAACAAATCGTGAACGTGTGTATGAAATTACACGAAATGTCACATATATCTAGATTAATACAAAACTAAATATACGTAATTACAAGTAGTTTAAGCACTAATTACAGTCTAAATTTGGCGGGTGTCACATTCTCACCTTGTTAAGAGAATTTCATCCCGAAATTGAGCTCAAGTCGTATGAGTAGAGTCTGTAAATAGGTGTGGGTATTTCAGTCTCATTTGGTTTTCCCGTTCCCAAGTATGCAGACTAGGGTTACTGCTTTGGAGGCTAGGTCTATTGCCTCGGGGGAGTCTGGGTCCGGGGTACCCAATGTTGAGTCAATAGGACCAGAGTCTGTAACTCCAACCCCTGTAACTAAAAATGTTATTAATGAAAATGTTCATGTTTTGGATTATTTCAGTGTTGATGACATTCTAGGCCAGCCGAGACCATTAGCGGTAGATTATTCTTTTGCTGATTTGACATATATTTAGAGAATGGTTAATCAAACTGGTACTGAAACGGAATCAGGATATGTGTTTGATATGGACGATGATGTGTCAGTTGAAGATGAAAAGTTAGATTCTGATGAAGTTTATGATGATGCACCATTTATTGAGACTGATTCTAGTGAAGATGAGGCAGAGCCTTCTAAAGCTACTCATGGAGAATCAACATCAACTAATGCAGAGTCTGCTCAAGAATCTACTTCTGTACCACCAGCTCAAGAGGCACCAGCAACAGCATCAGCAGCTCCAGAAACTGAATCTTCTACATCTGAAATGAAGACTGCTGAAGATAAGGCTGAAAGAAATAAGTTATAGTGGCCTAAGGGAAGATCAGCTGAACCAGTACCGGTAATTTGTAAATCTTATAAGGTTCGTGGAAATTATACGGGAATAATCAAGAGCTGGAAAGTTTACAAGAGAATGTTTTTGATTAAGAGAATGGACGGCATTCAGTACTTCAAGCTTCGGTTCAAACAATTAAGTACGTTGCCTAAAGGAGAGATCAATCGATTGGCTCAGTTAAATTTGATTAATCCTTTGAAAGATGATTATGCTGATTACATTCAGAGAATTCTGCGTCAAGAGGTTTGAAGCAAAAGGTATACCAAGATAAAACCTACACTCGGTACGCAGTATACTTTCAAGAAAAAGCTGGATCCAACGACAGGGAAGCCTATGGTCAAAGTATATTATCCACCGGCTGACTGTCTGACTAATATACCTCTGCAGTCAGTTCCCTATAACTTTCTTAGAAGATTTGTACACTGGGAACTTGATCCACATATTGTTGAAGCGGTAATCGTTTTTGTTCCTGATTCAGAACCGCAGCCAGAATTTGGAGGTATCTGGAATTTGAGAAAGGCTACATTCAGAGTCTTTGATCCTATGAGTTTGATAAATCTGCATGAAAAGGATTTAAGAAAACTCTTCGATAATAGGATTCTGGTTAATGCAAACAATGAATTCAACAAGAAGCTTGCAGATAAATATCAGAAGATTGTTGAAGTTTGTGTTACACATGGTATTCATGCCGATGGAAAGTTTCCTGCAGGCTGGGCTTAACTGAAGAAATTTATGAAGACCAAGCTGAAGAAATGGGGGAGTTTGTTGATGCATTTTGGTGTGTCTGTCAGTTGGTCTAGTTAAAGTTTGTAATTGTTTTAGGTTTCCTGACTCCTGCAACATTGTCTGTAATGTCGCAGGTGCGACGTCAGGTTTTGGGCTTGCGACATTGTCTATGTCGCATGGGCCTGGGCCTGCGACATTGTGTGTAATGTCATAGGAACGAGCAGTTTTGTATAAATACGTTTTACGTATTCAGTTTTAGGGTTGACGAAAAACCCTAAACGCAATTTGTCAAAATCCCCTGTAAACTGATCGATTATAATCAATAATATAACGTTAGGTTTGATTCATATTGCATTTGATTATTTGTTTAGTTGTGTTCTTTATCTAATTTTTGATTCCGCAAACAATTGGATTGACTCGTTCCGTTGAGATCCACGTAAGAGGGACTTACAGGCAAAGGTGTCACATGATGTGGTGACAGGTACCCTTATCATTAATTTTATACCTGCCAACGTTGTATTTGACTTTGGAGCCACCAAATCGTTTGTATCTCTTTCATTTTGTAAACATTTAAATACCCCTATTTCTAAATTGAATTAACCCTTAGAGGTAAAAATTTCTTATAACAAGATTGTAATTGTTAGTGATGTGTATAAAGGGTGTATTATTGAAATAGGTGGTGAAAAGTTTCGAAGAGATTTAATTCCCATGCAAATGGGAGAGTTTCATGTGGTTGTAGGAATGGATTGTTTGGGAGGGAATAAAGGTGTCATTAACTATCATGAAAATGTGATCCTCCTCAAAGCACCTAGCGGACGGGAGATAACTGTATATGGTGAATGTATCCACCGATCTATTCCTGTCTATACGTATGCTCGTGCCAAAAGATTATTGTCACACAGGTGTCGGGCCTTTCTGGCACACGTGGTTGATAGCACTAAATATGTAGCTGAAATCTCCGATCTTCCCATTGTTAACGAATTTTATGATGTCTTTCCCGAAGATCTTCCGGGTGTTCTACCCGAGCGACAGGTGGAATTTCGAATTGATTTGATTCACGGAGGAGCACCAATTGATAAAACTCCTAATCGGTTAGCTCCCACTTAAATGCAGGAGATGATGAGTCAATTGCAGGAGCTTTTGGATAAAGGTTTTATCCGTCCCAACAGTTCACCTGGGGAGCCCCGATATTATTCGTCAAGAAGAAAGATGGGTCCTTAAGGATGTGTATTGATTACAGATGTAACACCCCCAAATTTAATGTTTTGCGAAAGCACAATTTGGGTGTTACTAATCAATAATCAAAGCACACAGATTTATAGCAAACGACTCTATATGCATCGTTTTAGCAAGATATATTAATATTAAAAGGTTTACAACAATTTGAACCCGTACATAGCTCGTGTTCGTAATATGAAAGATTTAAGAACATAATTAGTTATACAAAATCTAATAATGCAATGAAATCTCTGAGGTTTGCATGGAGACTCGAGCTAATATGAATCCTGATGGGCAGTCCAATTTACTGCTGAGTACCTGTGATACATGCTAAAATAGGTCAGCTAACGCTGGTGAGCTCACAGGTTTAGATATCAAATAATAGTGTGTGAACCGCAAGATTTAAATGTTGATTTGCATCCAGCAAATGATAATGATAGTGTATACAACCATGAGCGCATAGTCTGAGCTTAACTTGAGGGTCGGGTCCCATATAGAGAATTCCGAGCGTTGTTGCCTCCACGAGTGCCTAATCTACACTCGTCTTCCTAAATATTAGTACGTCCGTTGCAGAGGTTAGCGCGACTAACCCGGACAAGATGGGTTAATCCTATATGGTACCATATACTAATATTCACGCTACTTACGTATTACCAGACTATACTAACAGAGGACTTTGGTTTGATTAGTTGAAAATAACTCATGTGGTATATTAAAATATGTACTCGCGTTCATGTGTTAAAATAGAGCAATGTATCGCACCCCTGAGTAAAACAGTAAAAGAGGGGCCATGAGACTCACCTGAACCTGAAGAGTTTATCTAAATAAACTGAGATTGATTAGCCAAGAATTGAAGTCCAAAGACTTGTAACCTGAGGGTGTCCACGACACGCGATGGTTATAAACATGTGAAGGCATCTAATAAGACTACCTTGTAGTTGTTTGCCCAACTAGAATGTCCAAATGATTACAATTTGGTTGATTTGATTGTGTTTTGAAAACGTGTACGGCCCGTCGGTGAATTGGTTGTATAAATAATCTCATTATTACTTTCATGATTTTGAAGTGTTATACTTAAAAGTAAGTTCCAATGTGTTTTAGAAGTCATGTCGCATTCGTGTGTTATGTTATACAAGTTTAACACTTTGTGTGAAAGTTTAGATGTAACACTGTTACCCGTGACCCTAGGCTAAGGGCGAAGCCTGTTAATCATGGGGGTCCAGGGGCAGCGCCCCTGGTTAGCGGGGTTCAAGGGGCAGAGCCCCTGGCTGGGGTCGAGCTGACAAAGTGTTGCTACATAAATTTTTATTTCTACTATATTGCTTTGGTGAAAAACGCACCTGGACTTGAATTTGGGTGAAATCAAGTGATAAAATTTTAGGTCTCGACACTTGGTAAAATCTGTGATTTCTTGGTTCTGTTTCATGCGACACTAGGCTAGTGTCGCTACATGCGACACTGGGGGCGACACTAGGGTCAGTGTCGCTATGTGCGACATTAAACTGATTTTAGCGACACTACAGTCTGTGTCGCTATATGCGACACTAAGTTGATTTAAGCGACACTACGGTCTGTGTCGCTATATGCGACACTAAATTGATTTAAGCGACACTAGGTTTAGTGTCGCTATCCTGCGACATTCAATTGATTTGCGACATAAGGCCTTGTGTCGCAGGTGGCCTAGAGCCTCTGTGACACAACGAGCTGTTGGCCGGAAAATGAGTCGAAAAAGTGTTTTCCAGCCTCTGTTTGACTTGAAGCTTTTACCCAACCCTTATATGGATATTTTAAGCCTAGACAAACAATTATAAGTTGAAAACAATAGATAACGAAGGTGTCGGGATTTGTCGAAAACTTACGAAGTTAACGCCGTAAAAATCCGGAAAGATGGGGTTGTAGATCGTTGCGTGGTGATCGTTTTCTTCTAAATGAACCTTGGAGGATGATGAGTCTTTGATGGGGTTTTTGTGATTTTAATGGAGGTGGTGGTGTGGTGGAGTTTAGAGAGAAAAAAGAGAAGAGAGATGATAAAGAGAGAGAGGATAGGTGAAAATGGGGTGGGGAGGTGGTGACCTCACCCCCTTTTTGGCTGATTTTTGGGGAAAAGAGGGAGGGGGATCTCCCGAATTTTAATCTCCGCGTTTGCGCTCCGTGCGGTGTTCGTTTAAACGTTAAATAATTATTTTATACATTTAAATATATGTTTTAAAATACGAATGTTTATTCAATATTTTTGTTGAAGTATTTTACCAAATACTTAATAACTTAAATGGTTTCGTTTGTTTGTGTGTTAAATGTTTAAGTCGCGTAGACGTTTATTATACGATACGAAATGTAATTGAAATATTATCAAAATAATATTTTGGGTATGTTATCGTTATTAAATAATTTTATATTATTTAATAAAATTGATCACCAACGTCCATATTTAATTCAACCGAATTACATTCGATTTGAAACTTGTACGATTTAATCAAATCGCATGTTCGTATACATTTAACAATATATATGCTTCGGTACACTAATTAGCCTAAACCAGCTAATTACATGTATTAACAGAGAGTTAGGCACTAATTACTAGTCCTAATTTGGCGGGTGTTACAACAGAGAACTGAACAAAGTGACCATTAAAAATCAATATCCCGTACCTCGAATTGATGATTTATTAGATAACCAGCAGGGTGCTAGTTTTTTTTCTAAGATCGATCTTCGTTCTAGGTGCCATCAGCTAGAGGTCAAAGAAGAGGATATTTATAAAACTGCTTTTCGTACTCGCTATGGTCATTATGAGTTTGTGGTTATGCCCTTCAGCTTAACCAATGCTCCAGCTGCTTTCATGGATCTTATGAACAAAATTTGCCATCCCATGTTGGACAAGTTTGAGATTGTTTTTTTTTATGATATTCTCATCTATTCTAAGAGTGAGAATGATCATGCAATTGATTTGAGGCAGGTTCTAGAGATGCTTTGTCTAGAAAAGTTGAATGCTAAGTTTTTTAAATGTGAATTTTGGTTACATGAAGTCCAGTTTCTTGGGCATGTGATCGATATTTATGGTATTCAAGTTGATCCTTCAAAAGTAACTGCTATTATGAAGTTGGACCCACCTCGAGTCCCACTGAGGTTAGAAGTTTTCTTGGTTTAGCAGGCTACTATCGTCGATTTATTCAGAATTTCTCTAAGATTGCCACTCCATTGACTCAGTTGACTCGAAAGAGTGTTCCATGGAGATAGGGTGAACAACAATCTAATGCATTTTAACTATTGAAGGAGAAGCTCAGCCAAGCACCTATCCTTGTTTTGCCTGAAGGTACGGAGGATTATATTGTTTATTGCGATGCTTCTAAGCTTAGTCTGGGTTATGTTTTGGTGCAACGTGGGAGGATATGGTTGTTTATCGCCTACGCTTCACGTCAGTTAAAAACACATGAGCAAAACTATCCTACGCATGATCTTGAACAGGCAGCTGTGGTTTTTGCATTGAAGATTTGGCAATATTATCTTTATGGAGTCAAATCTACCATTTATACAGACCACAAAAGCCTTAAATACTTCTTTGATCAACGTGACTTGAATAATCGTCAGAGGAGATAGCTTGATTTAGTAAAGGACTATGATTGTGACATACTTTACCACCCTGGTAAAGCTAATGTTGTCGCTGATGCTCGTAACCGAAAGGCTACTCACTATGTCCTTCACGTGAATTCTCTTAGCATGATTGTATCTCCTCAATTGTTTGATGCCATTAAAGTGGCTCAGATAGAGGCTTTATCTTCTAATGACCCAAATAAATAACGATTGATGGGTCAACTGTCTGATTTGGTTGATAATTCTCGTGTTAAAACTCGTTATGGTAGGATTTGAATACCAAGGACGAGTGATGTCAAACAAATGTTGCTAAACGAAGCTCATAAGTCTAGATACTCTATTCATCCAGGTGATACCAAGATGTATCATGATTTGAAACGTGACTATTGGTGGCCTGTATGAAGCGTGACATTGTTAAGCACGTTCAAAATTGTCTCACTTACTTACACGTAAAAGTTAAACCAACAACCATACGGGAAACTCCAACCTTTGGAAATTAAGTTATGGAAGTGGGAGCATATCACCATGGATCTTATTACTAAATTGCTGAGGACCCGTCGACAACATGATGCTATATGGGTTATTGTTGATCGGCTAACCAAGAGTGCTCTTTTCTTGCCTATTCGTTAAGCCTCATCTTCTAAAGTGTTAGCCGACATCTATGTTCGCGAAGTTGTTTATAGTCTCCGATAGACACTCATTTTACTTCTCGATTTTGGAAGAAATTCCAAGAGGATATGGGTACTCAGTTGAATATAAGTACAACCTTTCATCCTCAAACTGATGGATAAAGTGAACGTACCATTCAGACTCTTGAGGATATGTTTAGAGCATGTGTTATTGATTTTGGTGGCAGTTGGGATACTCACCTCCCATTAGTGAAATTGTCATATAACAATAGTTATCATTCTTCCATCAAGATGCCACCATATGAAATGCTTTATTGCAGAAAGTGTCGTACTCCTATCTATTGGGGTGAAATTGGTCAGAAAGAAATTGGAAGCACTGATATGGTCCAATTAACCACTGAAAAGATTGATCAAATTCGTGAAATATTAAAAATGGCACAAGACCGATAGATATCTTATGCCGATAAACGTAGATGATCAAATGAATTCCAAATAGGTGATATAGTCATGCTTAAAGTTTCACCTTGGAAGGGCATTATTCGTTTTTGGGAAACTGGGTCCAAGGTATATTGGACCTTTCGAGATTGTTGACAGAGTTGAAAGGGTAGCTTACCGGTTGCAGTTACCCAATGAACTTAGTGGTATTCATGAGACTTTTCATGTGTCACAACTTCAAAAATGTCTGGTTGACGAAGCTTCTTATGTGCATCTTGCCGAAATTCAACTGATATGAAAAGTTGAGCTACGTGGAAGAACCGCTTAAGATTCTGGATCGAAAAGACAAACAACTTAGGAATAAAATGGTTTCTATTGTCAAGGTGCAATGGCGGCACATAAAGGGTTCTGAGTCTACTTGGGACCCCAAGATTGGATGATGGTGTACTATCCTGCGGTGCACCAAGAGTGGTTCGTGAGGACACGAACATAATAAGTAGGGGAGAGTTGTAACACCCCGAAATTCGAGGTAATAATTTGTTGAATATATAAATAGTCGCTTTAACTTATTATGACTATAAGTCTAATAAAATAATAGAAATTGTTAATGGTTTCCTAGTTCCAGACAATGAGAATTAAAGGGGAAATAATTATATTACTTCTCTATTATAAGACTTCTCTCAATCGTTCCAAATAAACTTCCAGGACTCACAAGTTGAAGAACAAAAAATGCAGGAGCTTCACACCTCATCAAATCACCAACTTCAATATATGATTCAAGCTTCAACCATCAAGTTCATCACCTCCCTCATCTTCCTTTCTCTATTATAAGTGTTCTTCATCTATTTCTAAACCTAGAAATGGGTATTCTTGGGTTTTGTATTGGGTTTTGAGAAATTGATGGGTTTAATCCGAAATTAAACCTAGAAATTGATTGTATTAGTATTTACTAGTGTTATATGATTGTTGGTAATCATAATACAACCTAAAGATTGTGTAATCACTAGTTGTGTTCTTGGGCAAATTTATGATTTTTGCTAAATTCATCTAAGTTAATGTTAATTAGCTTAGAGTACTACAAGTGATGTTGTTAGAATATTAATATGTGTTTGAAACAAGAATTTAACGAGAAATCCAAGTAATCAATGAATAAAGATGATTTATGCTTATAGAGGGAATTAGGTGTGTTAGTTTGACTGAGGTCAAACTAAGTTAAACCCAAAGTGGGGGAGTATGATTGTGGTTTCTAGTTAATTTTGATAATTAGCAAGTTCTAAATACATGTTATGTATTATGTGTGATGTGTTTAGGTGATTAAAGGCTTGGAACCAATTATGATTAATTGTTGTAATCATCATCTAAACACTAAGGTGAGTGTTGAGGGGGTTAATTGGATAATGGTCATGTGTTCTGGATTGCTTAAGAGCAAGAGGTTCACATGATCAAGTGGTGTAATTGTTGATGTTTATCGTTAATTATTTTTGATTAATTGACGATACTTGTGGAATTATGTGGATTGAGCATCTTCGTAGAGGTTTCTAACTTTGTTAGCATATAGTTGTTGCTGACTTAGTCTCCATTTTGATGTGATTTGGTACTATGTGATATTGGCAGCGAATCCACATAGAGATTTTACCTCTACTTAATGCTCAGTAGTTATTTGATTAAGATTATGTGATTAAACTAATTTGCCTCTAATTGATATATGTTTTGGTGAATTACTTGATTAATTACTCACAAGCTCACTAAGCATAATGCTTATTGTTTAAGTGTTTAAATGTTGTAGGTGGTAAGTGAACTAAGTGGTGAAAGGGCGATTAAAAGTAAGTAATGTGGATTTAGCTTGTGGTTGTGTGAGTAGCAAGCTTTTTCTATTTTGCTTATCGTTATGTGCTTAACTTGTATAAACCGCCCTTGAAACTAGTTTTTAATGTTAAAGCACTGTGCGCCATGAAACTTGTATTTTTTGGTAAATGTTGACTTTGTAAGTCAATAACGGTTGTAAAGTATGTATATTGTGGTTTGGAATGTATATAACAAATATTAGTGTTAAATTTGTTGTTGATTGAATGGTGTCATGTAATTAAGAGTCAAATCGTGTTTTGCTAGAAATTTGGTAGTGATGTGTAGTCAACTACTTTGTTAGTCAATTATGAGTTATGATTGACTAGTGAATGGGTCAAAATAGTCCTTGTTGGCAAATGGGTCAAAAAGTGCCCAAATGGGTCACTAATGCACCCGTGAGCTAAATCAAGTTAGATAAAGGTTAGAGCTACCTTATCGGTTCCTTTAACTTTGTTATGATGTGCTTGAAACATAGTCAAAAGTTCCAGACCTCAATTTATATGGTTTGTAAACTTGGTTGTTGTCAAAAATTGGCCAAAATGGCCTCAAATTGGTCACATGTTCAAATCGGTCATTTTTTGTGAAATTTGAAAAATTGTTTAAAGGGAAACCATCACTTTCGTATAGTAGAGTTGTCCTCAAAATTTCAGGTCATATCTCCTAACGAGTTAAAAGTTATGCATGTTTGAATTTTGTATATTTTTATGATGTGTGCAGATTTTGGTTAGACTGAAGAGCTGCTGTAGCAGCTGTGTACCCGGCGGGTACCACACTTACCAGACAGCTGTGTACCCGGCGGGTACCACACTTACCCGGCAGGTAGTGTGTGTATCCGGTCGGGTATCCGGTGGGTAAACTCGTCTAAACGGGTAAACCCTTTGAAAATTTAGACAACCGGTGACACATGTTGAGGCTACCCGGCGGGTAAGGTGGGTACCCGGTAGCCACCTGTTTTGTGGACTTTTTGTTTGACTTGTATTTTGATGACTATTTTAACATGGTTTCGTTATATGTTGGTTTATAATACGTTATGACGTGTAATGTACAAAATGTTTTTAAAAAAAGCAGGCGTTTCATTGTGATATGTTTAACATTAAACAAATCACATAAAACATAAAAACCATTGTTTTAATATTGTTAAAATGTAAATATCTAAATGATTATTTGATAATGTTTAAATGCGTTTTAAATAAAGACGTACTATAAATCAATGATTTATATATAAAGCGTATATATTTTTAACAGGTAATAGACATGTTTTTATAATTGGTTATTAAAAACTAGAACAAAATATTGGAAACACGATTTAATTTGAAATGTGAAAGAACCCTATAAAATTAAATCTAAAGTGTCCTCCATAAAGAGATATTCATACCGAGACTAATTCCATATCCTTTGCCACCTCCGCGGTGGGTATGGATACACTTGGGTTAGGGTGTAGTGAGAGAGCCGCGATATCCATTTGAGAAGATGGTCGGATCTCCACCGTGTCGATATGGTACGATTTATTGGTGATTTGAGTTGAGAACTTTACCCAAGACGTGTGATGAGGTTAAATATGCCCGGCTTAACCGAAAGCTCATAAATTCTATGTGTTGTAGAAATACAATTGATGAACGCGTCATCTACCTAAAAGCTATTGCTATGTCATTGAAGCCTTCATTGAGGGCATACAATAGTGAAATGTTAGGTCCTAGGCTAATAAGTCAAATTTAGGGTTGTTTGATATATTATAAATAATCAATACTGAAATATGAATTTGTTTTATTTACCGTAAATGGCAATTAACAACACAAAACAAATGATACTTCTCCCCAGTAGTCGTCATGAGCGTTACAATGCATATTGTGATCTCAAGGCGCTTAGGATGGAGAAAGAGCAGTCGGTGAACGATTAGTAGACGAACGTTAAGGTTGTATTAGATCATTTAAATGAGCTTAATTCACTATGAAATCCCTACGGATTGTATTTTGCTACAGTTGCTTGAGTCATTAAGTGAGGACTTTAAATCTTTTTGCTTGATGTATGACATTAATGACGAATCAACTATAACAAAATTCTATAAGGATTTGTTTGCTTATGAGACACAAAGAGAGCTTAACATGGTATTCAAAGGCATGAACTTTAAAGATGATGATTTCGATGACATGCCTAGCATTCCTTGTCCCACATGTGGGAATGAAGATTTATGCGATTGTGTGCTTGATTTAGAGGATATTGAAATGGATGTTAATTTTGATTTTGGTATTTTTATGATTGATTGTCTTATGACTTCTTTTGATTGTTGGGTATTAGATACTGCATGTGGTAATCACATATGCAATAAATTGTAGGGTTTTGAAAGCAGTGGAAAAATGGGACAAGGCGAGCTAAGTTTGCGTGTTGGTGATGGAACCAATGTTGATGCCAAAGCCATATGAACTTACAAACTTGCCCTCCCTACGGGATTAATTTTAGAACTATATAATTGTTACTATGTTCTTAGAATTATTAAGAACGTAATCTTGTATGACTTGTTGGTGGATATTGGTTTTGATATTATTTCTAAAGGAAAAACATTTCAGATTTATCGCAAAAATGTTTTTTACTGCTATTTACCAGCGTGGTTTGTATACTTTAGAATTACATTCCCCTTCTAGTACAATTCTTCATTTTAATGATAATGTTGATGTTAACAAAGCATACATTTGGCATTGTCGTTTAGGCCATATTAATGAGAAGCGCATTGAAGAACTCCATAAAAATGGACTCTTAGACATTTTTGATTTAAAATCATTTGATAAGTGCAAATCTTTCATTTCTAGTAAAATGACAAAGGCACCTTTCAAAGGAACAAATGAAAGGGATAATGACTTGTTGGAAATCATACATACTGACGTGTGTGGACCCTTTAGTTATGAAGCTAGAGGTGGATACCGTTACTTCATTACATTTACCAGATGATTTTAGAAGATATGAATATGTTTACTCAATGAAACGTAAATCTAAAAGTTTTGGGAAATTCAAGGACTTTCGAAATGAATTTGAGAATCAATTAAGCAAGAAGATAAAGAAACTTCGATTTGACCGAGGTGGAGAATATCTAAGTGAAGAGTTTGAGCGTCATTTGAGAGATTGTAGAATTGTCTCATAATTAACTCCTCCATATACACCATAGTGGAATGGAGTATCCGAACGTCAAAATCGTACTTTTTTAGACATGGTACGATCTATGATGAGTCAAACGGATTTACCTTTATCCTTTTGGGGACACGCACTCAAAACAACAGCATACACACTAAACCGTGTACCATCTAAATTGGTTGTTACAACTCTGTATGAGCTGTGGTATGGTAGATCTCTAAATTTATCATACATGAAGATGTGAGGTTGTAGGGTACATGTTAAAAGACCTGTAACCAACAAACTAGAATCTAAAACTGATAAATGTATATATGTTGGATACCCCAAGGAAACTAGGGGCTATTATTTCAATAATCCACGTGAGAACAAAGTGTTTGTAGCTCATTATGATATTTTCTTGAATAGGATTTCCTTGACAAGTAAAATGATGGAAATAAACACCTCCTTGAAGAAGTAGAGGAAGAACAAATGTCACATGAAATGATGGTACCATTCAACATGATGATGTTGATGATCAACATGAAAATGTTAATGATCAACATGGAATTTTTGATACTAATGAGACACCTAGTCATCGAAGCTCCGACCGGATGCATGACGCACCTAGTAGGTATGTTTATGTCATTGAAGATGGTGGTTTGCAAAAACCAACTTTTTACAATGAAGCAATATCCAGTTCAGAGTCTGATAAATGGCATGAATCAATGAAGGCTGAGATGCAATCCATGTATGACAATCAAGTTTGGGAACTTGTTGAGCTTCCATCCGATAGTAAGTTGTTGGGTGTAAGTAGGTTTTCAGAAGGAAAACTAACACGGATGCTAATATACAAATATATATAGGAAGGTTGGTTGCAAAAGGTTTTACTCAAACTCATGGTATTGACTATGATGAAACTTTTTCACCCGTATCCATGCTTAAGTCTATTAGGATTCTAATGGCTATAGCTACGTACTATGATTACGAGATATGGCAAATGGATATCAAATCTGCCTTCCTTAATGGGAACTTGACTAAAGTTGTTTATATTGCACAACAAGATGGTTTTGTGGATCCTAAAAGACGTAAACGAGTTTGTAAATTGCTTAAATCTATTAATGGATTAAAGCAAACATCTAGGAGTTGGAACTTATGTTTTGATGAGAAAATAAAGGAGTTTGGTTTCATCAAAAGTGAGTTTGAGCCATGTGTCTATTGGAATTTTGGTGGGAGCGACATTACCTTCTTGTCTATATGTAGATGACATATTACTCATTGGAAATAGTACTCATATGCTTAGAAGTGTTAAGTAATGGCTTAGCAAAAAATTTCAAATGAAGGACCTTAGAGAGGCAGCCTATATTCTTGGAATCAAAATTTTCAGAGACAGGAGTAAAAGGTAGATTGGACTAAGTCAGAGTACATACATTAACAAGATCTTGAATAAACTTAAGATGGATGAATCCAAGAAAGGGATGATTCTGTTGTTAGCAGGATTGGTTCTTACGAAGAGTCAATGTCCCGAAACTGAAGCGGACAAGGAAAACATGAAAAACATCCCATATGCTTCGGTAGTGGGATCTATCATGTATGCTATGTTATGTACTAGACCGGATGTCACATATGCTATTAGTATTACGAGTAGATTGCAACAAAATCCGGGAATCGAGCATTGTGGAGCTGTGAAGAATATCTTTAAGTACTTGCGAAGGACTAAAGATATGGTCTTAACTTTTGGTGGTAAGAAATAGAGCTCAAAGTGATTGGTCATACTTATGCTAATTTTCAAACCAGCAAAGAGGACTCTATATCGCAGTCAGGTTTTGTGTTTATGTTAAACGGAGGAGCAGTTTGCTGGAAAAGTTCAAAGAAAAGTACTGTGGCTGATTTCACTACAGAGTCGAAGTATATTACCGCAAATGATGCTGCAAAGGAAGTTGTTTGGTTGAAGAATTTCATAATGGATCTTGGAGTTATTCCCAGAATCTCTAATCCAATTGAAATCTTTTGTGATAATCTTGGTGTTGTAGCGCAAGCTAAAGAACCTAGAGCTCATCACAAGTTCAAGCACATACTTCGTAAGTTTCACTTGATTCGAGAGATTATCGAACGAGGTAATGTGAAGATACAACAAATTCCAACTGATGACAATGTTGCAGATTCGTTGACGAAAGCATTATCTGTAGCCAAGCATTACAAGCATGTTGAATTGATAGGCATGAAGTATCTCTAGGCTTATTATTTTAATTCTTTATGTACTCTAGGCTATGGAAAAATTGAACTTTATTGAAATTCAAAAGATGTTTTTGTTTTGCGTATTTCTTTAAATTGTTCAATTATTTAGCGTGTTTTAGCAATCTATGGAATTGCGCATGACGGATTCCAAAATCTTCCATAGCCTACTCGTTGTCGTGGGAATCACAATAGGGTGATGGTGACTATGAAAAATTGGCCGAAATCTTAATTAGGACCTAAGGCATTAAGGTTGTCAAAGATTCATGGGTATTTGATTTGATCAAATATTGGTTGACCCGCTTTGAGTATAACTTAATGGACTTTTATCATAAGTAAAACTCAAGTGAGATATCCTTATTACATTAGACGTTAATTGCATTCAAGCTTAGTCAACATTAGGCTTAGGCACAGTCTAACGTTATCCGTAGCCATAATGGTTGGTTGCTGGGTTCAATGGGAGCTAAGTGTAGAATGGTTAATAGTCACGATGAGATTTTCACCTCTTTTAATGAAGGGAGATATTGTTAGGCTTTTGATTGTTGAGACCGGAGAATGTGTGGCCACGCTCAGAGAGTATTAGACTTCCGTTATTTAAAACCAGTTGAAACTAGATCAAGAAAAAAGAGAGTATTATTAGTGGTTGAGTAAAGTCCATGCCAGGCACTCTTGTGAATATCGTGTTGCAAAATGATATGCTTCTCTTTTAATATACCATTGTTGAATAGGTGATTCAACTAAATCATGCGAGGTATAAGAGTTCTTATGACTTGGTCATCCTATGTGTCTTGCTAGGTACCGTCATAGGGAACTTAATGAGTTACGTATAATCATCTATGCACAAGTGGGAATCTGAAAAAATTATGTGCGTGATAATTATATTTAATTTACTTAATCCGATGATTAAGACACCAATGGGTCATAATAATGCATCATCGACGATATGTACGAGGATAACTAATAAAGGATTAATCACGAAGAGTTATTTACAGTTAGTGGTTAAACTTTAATTAGTTAAAGTGTTGTAAATAATATTAAATTAATTGTTAGTTGAGGGTTTATTTTGTAAGTCTTGAGTAACTTGTTGAACAAGTTTTGCCTAACTATAAATATAAAGGTTAGGATTCAAGATTAGATTAATCAACACACAATAATCCTAAACCCTCACAAATCTCTTTCGCCCTCCTTTCTCTTGGTTCGGCCGGATATCACCAAAACCCCACAACCGAATTTCAATTTTGGGCTAGTCGACACACACACACATACGTGTATTTGGTTATTAATTCGGTTCATGCGTTGTTACTAAATTGTAGTAAAGATAACTTATGGATAAGAGATTAATTACTAGCGATTATATCCACAAGATGACTAGTATTGGTACGAATGCAATGGCACCTCCTAACAAGAAACAAAAATTAGATCATACTGAACAAATCACTGTAAGCGTTCTTTCATCTTGTCTATTTGTTTGATTGATTTAATACAAGTATTTAGATCCGCTGTTATGGGTTTATCATTTTATTATTTTCCTCATATTATTGTTTTAATATTTAATAAAATTAACCTATAAGAAACCCATCAAGAGATTGTAGAAACTTTTGATAATTTATTTCACAACAACAACGTTATCCAATCCCGCCCCTAGGTGGGGTATGGGGAGGGTAAGATGTAGACAGTCATACCTCTACCCGAAGGTAAAAAGACTGCTTTCCGAAAACCCCCCGACAAATCCATTAATAATTTATTTCATGATACTACAAAAATTTGCACGAATATTCTAATGATGATTTAAAGTTATTGAAAAGAGACTTATGTAAAAATAAGAATAACTTACTTGGAGCTCCTGTGCTTTCTTAAGTTGTACTACCACCTCACGTGCCGAAGGTCGTTCTTCTCTCTTGCCTTGTAAGCATTGATAGGCAATGCTTACAAATGTAGTAAGTGAATTTGGCACAACTTGTTCCTTTATATCATTAAACACCATCTCATCAAATGTTCCATCTTCATAGTGGCGTTTTAATGAATCGGTTAGAAATTCATAATGTCCATCGATCTTTTCAAATGCAAATCTTCCACTCAAGATCTCAAGTAAAACCACACCAAATGAGTATATATCAGATTCCCGTGTTAAGACACCAGTGTGAACACACAGTGGGTCAACATAGTTGGGCGTGCCAGCAGCATTGTCGATGACATAGTCCATTTCCTGATTTATTGGAGTTATTAGGGAAAGCCCAAAATCTGTAATTTTTGCTTTCCAATCGTCACCTAATAGAATGTTAGAGCTTTTCACGTCTCTATGTATTACCACCTCTTGTGACACAGCACCTCCATGAAAGAATTCCAACCCGCTTGCCACATCAATACATATTTGAAGTCGCATCATCCATGTAAGATCACTACTCTTCAAGTGTCTATCTAGACTTTCCCTAGACGCATACTCGTAAACAATAACTTTTTCATCTGGTTCATCACAATAGCCTACAAGACCAATGACATTTTCATGTTTATACTCCATAAGAAAGTCAAGTTCTTTCAAAAATTCAGCTTCTCCTTGATTAGACATCCTATCCAGCCGCTTGACAGCAATGATGCTACCTCCATTGGCGTGAGTAACTTCTCCTTTATATACTTTCCATAAACCTCCAAGTCTAATGAGATTGGCACGACTGAAGTTATCTGTGGCTAATTTTATGTCTTCGAGTGAAACACTGAGGTTGTCCTTGTCGTTTTCCTGTAAATCGTTAGACAAATGAGTTAGCAAGTACTCCGCATGTCATTTCAACTTGCTAACTGTAACTCATTAAATTATATTCATTCAAGTATTTGGGGGGAATCCACATATTACATTTTCGGAATATTCTAGTCCATAAAACTGGATCCAAACAGTTATGACTATTCAGAGAGTGATGATGCAGTTTTCGAAATTGAAAATTAAAACTGGGTAGGGTCAGCCACAAATCAGGGCTACAGGAAATGAATATCTGATATACACCCGACCCAACCCAGCAAGACTACCCAAAAATACACTTTTCTGATATGCACCCGACCCAACCCAGCAAGACTACCCAAAAATGGTGGAGAGTTTACACTTCACATTTTTATAACGGCTTTTTTGCCGAAAAATAATCAATAGTTCCATTTTTTACATTTTCGGGTATCAACTAATTTTTTTGCCGAAAATGAACCACTAATTTAAAATCGATCATTTTCGTGTGTATGCTAACATTTGAAACGGTCGCCGAGGATTATATAGCAATTCAAACGCTTATGATCGATTCAAAATACATCTTTAAGAACAAATCCTCAGCTGTATAATCCTCGACGACCGTTTCAAATGTTAGCATATACACGAAAATGATCGATTTTAAATTAGTAGTTCGAAAAAAAAATTAGTTGATACCCGAAAATATAAGAAACTAACTATTGATTCATTTTTCGGGAAAAAACCCTTTTTATAACCCCTAGTCATCTACTACTATTCTATTATCTATCTTAATATATAGACCGAAATATCGAACTTTTATGGAATTTGCTATATTTAGATAAGAGATTGAATTATCAACTACTATTCTACTATCTATCTTAATATATAGACCGACATAGCACACTTTTATGGAATTTGCTATATGTAGATAACTTCCACCCCATGCTTTTCGGATTTATAAGTCAAATCTCTTTTGTCCCACGTTCACGTACCAATATATCATAATCGATCAAATATTAACCGTAACATAATCTCCCTATAATTTGTTAATTTACTTTCACATCTCTAAATAGAATTTCAATTATCTATTCTAACGATATTGACGCTTTTCTAATGAGTTATACCATATAGGATCCAAAAGCAAACGGAAAATGCAAACAACTTTTTTATTGTAAGGTAATAGAAAAAACTATAGGAACTATACGTAACATTAATCAAGTAAAGGGATAAAAACATAATTATTCTTTGATAAAACTATTAAATGGAAAAGGCTAGTGATAAATACAATACATATTTTTATTCATACATCAACTTATATACATATTCATGCAGTATAATACAACACTGCAATGCATATATCTATTGTATGTATCAAAAAGTATGTTGTATTTATTAACACCCAATGGAAAAAGAGGAAAAAGGTAAGAGAAGGTGAATAGAAAGTATGGAGACACTTAGATTGTTCTGAAAATATCTTACTCCTTACGTCCCAATTTATTTGTCCATCTTTCCATTTTAGTATGCCCCAAAATAATTGTCCTCTTTCAAAATTAACTAATCAAAATGCTTAAAAATGGTAAAGATGAAATCCTATTGGTGGTCAACAGTAACAAATGCACTTTTCTTAAACTGTGTGTTTTTTGTCAGGTGACAATAATTTTGAGACGGAAGAAGTATATTAACTACATATAAAACATCTTCATCATTGTCTTCCCTCCCAAATTAACTATTTATCTCAATCTTTTCAAATTAACTAATGATTTTTAAAATCTATTCACAACAACCTTTCATTATGAACTTTACAAATCATACTCTAAAATATTTTACATATCATTTCAATGGAACTTTTATAGAATAAATATAAAGATTACCAATTCATTTAGACACGGTACTCGGGTTTTAAAAAATAACATTTTTGACATTGGGGTTTTTCCTTTTCTAAAAATGATAAATTATTAATGATCTATATAATCAAATGCATGGATTTGTTAGTCACTACTTCTGTGCACGAATAGATTGTTAGTTTAATAAAAAAAAGAAATTACGAAACCAATCATAAACCTTCATTTCAAAGCTTACTATTTTTTATTTAATTTTTAAATTAAATATCTCAAAAATAATGCATAAATCAAACAAATTACACCAATATAATTAACTTCTTTATTAATAAACTTCTGGCATGATATTTGACAAAATTTTCTTTTCCTGTTTTTCAATGGGTGTTGAAGTTAGTAATTTATATTTCAAGATTGATTTAAACACCGATTAATAATCACATGTTATATTATCTGCTATCAAAAGAGAATTTTAAATCTCTCATTATTATTAGACCACTCCCAACGTTACACGTCGGTTGAGTCGGTTCAAACTGACAAAACCAATGGCAATGACACCGGCTCGTTGGTTGCCTCATCAGTTTTTCTGGGTCGGTCTTTCAACAAGCAAAGTTTGGGGTTTGTGGGGCTCACACGAGTTTTTTTTCCAAGTTTTTGACCGTTGTTAAAAAAAAATTTAAAAATCCCAACAGCTAACCCAAGTTACCATTAAAAAAAAAAAATTATATCAGTTTTCAACTATAAATACACACTCCATTTTACCCATTTTCACACAACAATTTTATACATAAATACACACTCCAAACACTACACTTTTTTCAACTACTCTCTCACAAAAATGTCTAAAAACAACAAATCAAAAACCCAAAAACAAAAATAAAGATCAATAAAATATTGTCAAAGATATGTGGTAACACTATACCAAGATAAAAAAGAACTCAAAATGATCAAAAGCCCTCGAAAAGAAGTGGTAAACACTATACCAAGATAAGTATGGAGGTGACTCAGACGAAGGACGAAGACGAAGATGAAAATGCGAACGATTCAAGCTCAGATTAGATTACGTTATTTAAATTCTAGCCTTTTTATTTTAGTTATTGTAACGTTTTTTTAGGAATGTAAATTATTTTTTTTTGGATTGTAATGTTTTTTTTTTAGTATTGATATATTTTTTTATATAAAATGTAATGTTTTATTTTTAATGAAATGTGTTTTATTTTAATAATTATGTTTTAGTTGTTTAAATTAATTAGTCTGTGGGTCCTAGAAAAATGAAGTGACACAGCAGGGATATGAGTGGTCAGTCAGTTTTTTTGAAATAACAGACGTGGCGCTAACATGACGCTGACGTGGCGCTGTAAGTTTCAGTCGGTTATAGTCATGGTTGGGAGTGGTTTTTTGTATCCCCTATTATCAATTAGTGGAATGTTATGAATAGTAAATTTGCCTAACTTAATTTATTAGACTATATAACTATTAAGTAGTGATTTAACAAGTTAACTTTTCTTGCCTAATGGTTGATAACATGCAACACATCTATTCCTGCCTTATCAATCACCATAATTAGTGAAGTGTTATGAATAGTAATTTTGCCTAACTTTATTTATAAGATTATATAGCTATTAAGTAGTGATTTTTAACAAGTTAACTCTTCTAGCCTAATGGTTGATAACATGTGATCGATACGGTTACTCCTAGAAACTCTATTCATTCATTTTTTACAATTCTCTGATAGTTGCTTCATCTATTGCTATTCACTCTTCAGAACATTATGAATGGTAAGCTTTATTGCAACTACTACATTTTTTTATTCTAATATATTATATACAACACAAGCGTCTCAAAATTAACTACACACTAATACTCTCCTCTATTTTCGGTTGCAGGTTAGCGCCTCTTAACATCATCTTTATTATTTTATTCATAGATTCATATTTATGTTTGTATAACACGGGGTCTGTTTCCTTTTAATTTATATTCATAAGTACGTGCATTTTCTCTTCCAAAATTTGTTTGTGTGTAATGTAGGGTGTGGACATGTTTCTTTTCTTTTTCCTCTTAACAATGATGGACACGGATCTACTAAAATAAAGAGGGATTATGTCTTTTACTAACGATTCTAATATGGGCCGGGTTCAATTAGTTAGACATTTGTTTTGTGGCTTTTAGTTTTGTTAGCTTTATGGTTTATTTTCATTTGATTTAGTTAGTTATAAGTTTTGTGTAGTTTATGATTTATGTTTGTATAATATGGTTAGTCTAGTATGTGATTGATCGTTTATCTAATGGTTGTGTTAGTTCCTGATACGCGGTGGACCTGTGAGTGAATGAAGATGATGATGAAAATTGAATATTTGAAGGTGTGAAAACTAAGATGATGAAGTTAGATGAGGAAGATTTGTAACATCTTCAACAACTAAAATTATTTATCATATAAATAAAAGTTTATATCATAAATGTATGAGGCAGTAAAGGTATATACATACATATACTTTGATTATGGAGCTATAATAATAATTGGATTTAAAAAGTTAATACACTTTTTTTTCTTGTAAAACAATGGATGTTTGTGGGTGGTGATAAAAAAAATTGAACAAGACGAAAGGATATTTATACCTTTATCAAGACTTGAGATGTGTGTGATGATGAAATTTTACTCTTCAAATAGAATGAAACAATAAATTAAAAGAATAAATGTATATTGATCGTACATTAGGATGTGAGTGATGACTTGAACCGTGAAGGACGATGGACTAGAAAGTGGAGAGCAGAAAATATGTATCGAAATTATGAATTTATAATTTATTTCGTTTTTGTGAAAAATAAATTATCTACTTAAAACTAATGTTGTAAAACAAACTCATTATTCACATATAGGTGATGATTCGTACATTATCAAAAATCATCAGTACATCACTAACTACAGTTTTATACTATACAACAACATAAAAGACAATTAGTAGTGTACAAATAATTTTTAATGGTAAATATTTTTTTAATATTAAAAGATTTGTTATATGTTTTTCAATATTACAAATATCTCACATCTCCTACACTAGTGTTAGTCTAGTAACTAAAATATTGTCACTACTAAACATAAAACTATAACATTATTAATAATTTTTAATTATATACTTTCTGCATGATACAATGTAATGTAATAGTGACGGTGGCCTTGACGAACAAGCCACATAGATTAAAACCCTTAGAACTAGGGGTGTCCAAAAAATATGAAATCGAACAATCGAACTAATAAATTGTGACCACTTTATAAAATGGAGTATAAATTAGTACTCCGTATACATCAAAATTGACATAAAAAATACTGTATATATTATATACATCGTGAAACGTGAGCATTATATACTTTGTTACAATTAATATCAAGTATTAAATATCAAGTATAAATAATCACATATAAAAATTACAGGTTCAAGATCATATGTGATCAATAAACTTTTATTTTTTCTGAAAAATCCAAAAATCAATCGGTTGTAATCAAGTCTATTAAAAATTCAACAAAATATTACTATGTGATTGTGATTATAATTATAATCAATTGTAGGTTTTAAGACCTTAATTATGTTACTATTTGACTCAAATTTTATTGCCTATTTTAATATAGGAGTTATTTTAAGAATTTGATTTTGTATCAAATTAGAGTTAGGGTTATGTCTTACCTATATATATATAGAGGTGTATGTTACATAATTCTGTGGAGAGGAGAGAAAAACTTGTGAGAGAAAACTTGTTATTAAAGTTTTAGTGAAGTTTTTCGTTGTGGATTAACCTTGAGGAGGTGAACCACCAAAATCGTTGTGTTGTTTGCTTTTTTCGTTTACGTTTATTATTAGCTATTTAATCTTTGGAGATCGATCCCAACAAAGTGGTATCAGAGCAAGCTTAGTATGGAGGAATCACACAACCCGGAGGAAGCTAAAACGGAGATGGAAAATTCGTTTTTCTGATTCGTCACTTTTTTGTGCAGCGTTAGAAAAATTGACGATCTGAGTTTGTCAACTGTTGGATCTTTGTGAAAATTTTACAGTGGGTTTATAGCACATAGATCTATAGTTTGACCATTGGGATTTGCGATTGGAAGTACAGTTTTGGAAATATTAATTGTCGAATTAGCAGTAGGGCTTTTTTTCCGTCGGTTTAAGCGCAGTTGTAGGGAAATGAACGTTTCAGGTTCGTTAACCATTGGATCGTCATGATTTTTGGACAGCGGATTCAAGACACACAGATACAAGTTTTGACCGTAGGGATTTGTAATCGGAGTTGTTGGCAGAGAGTTATAGTTTTTCGATTTCTTGGACAGATTCGGCGTTTTTTTTTAGTTATTATTCGGAGTAATTTTTGTTGGTTTTTTATTGCTCTAAGGTTTATTTGTTGAGATGGCTAGTGATACGTCAAAGTTTTTGATCCCGATATTCGATGGAAAGATGGATTTCATGGTTTGGAAGATGACTATAGAAGATGTGTTGTTTCAACAGGGCATTGATGAAGCTTTGTTAGAGACACAACCGGAAATGATGAAAAAAGATGTTTGGAAGATGATGCAGAAGAAAGCTTCGAGTACAATTAGGTTGGAACTTGCTCCCGTGATCAAATATAGTGTTTTGAAGGAGAACACGCCAAAAGATATATGTGATTAGCTCACAAGTATTTATGCATCCAAGTCATTGACGAATCGGCTATATATGAAGATGGATTTGTATTTGTTGAAACTCGAAGAAGGAGGTAACTTGCATGATCATATTAATTCTTTTAATCAGTTGGTGTGTCAGTTGTCTTAAGTGGATGAGGTTATGAAAGATGAAGTGCAAGCTTTATTGTTAATGTCATCATTACCTAGGTCATACAAACCGTTTGTGAAGACTATGTTAACAGGGAGGACTACTTTGACACTTGAGGATGTGCTTAAAGCGTTATGTGATAATGAAAGAATGACTGGCACTAGTAGTTTCTCGAGTGGGGAGAAAATATTAGTCACGGAGGATCGTGGAAGAGGGAATATTTCAGCCGAGGTAGTTCAAGAGGGCGTTCAAAGCCTCGAGTGGGAGGAGATAGAGACTTGAGCGATGTAGAGTGTTACTACTGTGGGGGAGAAAGGTCATATGCAGCTTCGTTGTCCTCAATTTCGTAAAGATTTAAAAAGCGTACGAGATGCTAAAGGAAAAAAGAAAGGCGATGAGGAAACAAATGTTATGACCAATGTTGATGATGAGTTTATGTTGGCAGAAACTTCAAGCGGTGGAATCTTGAAAGGAAAAACCAAAGTGGGTGTTAGACTCTGCGGCTTCGGTACATATTTGCAACGACCGAGCTATGTTTGAGACATTAAACGGTAAGGGACAATTCGGTGAGATCAAAGTTGGTAACAAAGAGAAAATGAAGGTTGAAGGTGTTGGACGTGTACGCTTCAAGCTTCATGATGGTAGTGTGAGAACCGCTTTGAATGTGAAGTATATTCCGGGTGCGACAACGAATATACTTTCACTAGGAGTTTTGACATCTCGTGGGTACCGTTATGTTGGAAGAAAAGATACTTGCAAAGTTTACAAGGGAGATCGACTAGTTCTTAGTGGGAGAAAAAATTCAAAGAATCTATGTTACTTGGAAGGGGAATCTTTGCAAGGGAGGACTTATTGCAAAAGCAATAAAGAGAAGACCGAGAAGAGAGTACATTTCTCGGATAAAGATGAAATTTTAGGGAATTTGAGTTAAGGGAGGATATGTTAGTATTTGACTCAAATTTTGTTGCCTATTTTAATATAGGAGTTATTTTAAGAATTTGATTTTGATTCAAATTAGAGTTAGGGTTATGTCTTACCTATATATATATAGAGGTATAGGTTACATAATTCTATAGAGAGGAGAGAAAAACTTGTGAGAGAAAACTTGTTATTAAAGTTTTAGTGAAGTTTTTCATTGTGGATTAACCTTGAGGAGGTGAACCGCCTAAATCGTTGTGTTGTTTGCTTTTTCCATTTACGTTTATTATTAGCTATTTAATATTGTGTGACTTCTTGTTGGAGATCGATCCCAACAAGAGGTGAGTTGAATGAAGAATTGTAAAAAAATAAAGAATAGAAAATTGTAAAAAAGTAAAGAATAGAAGAATCAATAGATTTGCCTCATTTCTTTTAAAACCCATTTTCCACTCGAATTTTCAAAATCAAATATTTCATAAAAATTACATACTCGGAATTATAAAAATTACATACTCGGAATCAACATCTTTTTTTATTTGATTAGAGATACAATTTATACTTTGACAAAAAAATTCCATTCTGTCAGGGCTTAGAAAATGCAACTTATATAATCACATGTGATTTATGAGGAAAATATATCACTGGTATACAATTATTCATCAGTGGTGGATGTTAGCTCACACATAATTACAACTTAATATTTATCCACACATTAATAACAATAAATAAGGTCTTAATAATGGCATTCGTTTACAGCCAAAATCTCATGCAATTATTGATTTGAGGTTTAATCACACGTGTTTTTCAATTGAATTATGTTATAACTAGGTAATTTAACTTGTGCTTCGCTACAGTATGATACATATCCGAATCGAGTTATATTATTAGTGAGAATAAAAATTCGCACTTTACTACGAATACCCTGACGAATAGTTTTATCGATTTAGGTAATTATATAGCCTAAACACAAATTTCGTATTCAACATCAATACTTTTTATATTCTAAACATATAAATTGAGTATAACTTTTACCTTACCATGGACCGTTTCTTCGTTTTAAAGTATAGCAATCACCTATTGACTTTTCGCTCTGATTTTCTCATGTTGCTTGAAAATAAAATACAACGTTTCTCATTCTTCATCAAAATCAAAATGTCACCAATGTATCTATCTCATGTTTATATAACAAAAATGGTGGGTTTCTTCATTTCCCATCTTATTTCAACAATTAATAAGCATTTAATTTGAATTTATGAACTAAAGAAAACCTTGGAACCTCATATTTTATTTTTTGTAGTTGGCTAAAATGTAAAGTGCGCGCATTTTTCTTATTAATTTTTCATTAATTTCCTACCAAATATTATGATAATACTCACATTTACCGATTACAACTTATCTTGTAAAACCTATATCATTGGTTGAAAAAATGATTACAAGCATTATTTGTCAAACAAAACTTTTTTTAATGTAAATGTTCACGCTTACATAATAGTTCATATGGTTAACATATAAAACAACCATATATTAAAAAAAAGTTTTAATTTTTAACGAAATAAATTATTTCTAAAGTTTTTGTGTTCAATAAACTCACACACTAACTCATGAATTTTTTTTTAATAGTAACTCAATATTTACAAATGTATTGAAATAAACATCTCAAAGATTTTGCTCACACTAAAAATCTCAAAAAAAATTATCATTGGAGACTCACATTCTAATTGATATAGTGTAATCTTTTTTTGTTTATATATTAATATATATTAATAGGTATTTTGATTTTCAGCTATTATCGATTACCTATAAATTATTACAATTTTTCTATACACACATTATCATATACGGATTAGTATATGGAAATGTAACTAACTTGTACCCGATATCTATTGTGTATACTCCACGTCAGCAAATTACATTAAAACACACTTTTTAAGAGTTAGTTGCACTAAAACACCTACCCATTGTTTTATACACACATTATCATATAGGGATTAGTATATGAGAATGTAACTAACTTGCACCCGATATCTATTGTGTGTACTTCACGCCAGCAAATTACATTAAAACACACTTTTTGAGAGTTAGTTGCACTAAAACACCTACCCGTAAGTTTGATACACCCAATATATATCGGGTACAAGTTAATTACATTAAAACACCATTTTTGAGAGTTAGTTGCATTAAAACACCTACCCGTAAGTTGGGTACACATAATAGATATCAGGTATAAGTTAATTGCATTTTCAGGTATATATATATATATATATATATATCTTATTTTTATAAGTTAGATCTTGTACACTATCCGTTGTTGATATTTTATATATAATATATATTAATTAATAGTGCAGGGGTTTTCATGTAAAGTAATTTAAAATATAGGTATTTTATATATGTATTTAATAGTGAAGGGGTGTTCGTGTATAGTTATTTTAAATAGAATGACCTTTATGTAAAATCTGAAATAGAATGGAAAGAATGCTGTTAAAGAGACTTGAATCCACGACCTTCTTAAACCTCGCACGCTCAAGTAGGGGTGTACGTGGACGGTTAACCGGAGATTCGGTTAACCGAAGACCGGTTAACCGGAGTCTCAGTTCGTAATATTTTTAAACCTAAACTGAAATCGAAAAAATCAGTTATCGAAAATCGGTTAACCGTTTTCTCGGTTCGGATAATCAGTTAACCAAATCAACCGTTTTTTAATTAATGCTTACTTAAAAAGTAATTAATAACATACATATAAATATTTATTTTTCAATGTTCACTATATTTAAAATACTTTGATAATAGAAATATCAAACGATAACTATTTTACTCTTTATAATTGTGTATTTATGGTATATGTATGTAAATCTTTTCAATATAATTAGAAACTAAGTAGAAATAATTACCTTATTAGGCCAAACTTGAACCAGTAAATTACATAAAAATTAGTGAAAAAGAAATAAAAATGATTTTATCAAAATAAAAGTGTAAATATCTATATATAAATATAATATGTACACTATATATACATATATTTAAAACTATATATAAAGTTTTCGGTTTCTTCGGTTAACCGTTTATAATGTCCATCCCAAAATTATGAACCAAAACCGAAAAACCGAAAAAAACTCGGTTCGGTTAACCAAAACTGAAAAGCGAAAAAAAAGTCGATTCGGTTAACCGAAATTCAGTTCTATTTTACCGATTTTCAGCACAGTTTTCCGGTTTCGGAATTTTTTGAACACCCCTACGCTCAACCACTACTCCACCAGCCCACCTTTGTTGAAAGCTTACAAACATATATTATATATTATAAAAACACGTGGTAAAAATGAATGGTGCTGGCACTATTCATCTCACCCTAAATTGTTATTATTTATAATAACTCATAATTCACATGTAATTTCACCTTTACATATATTTAAATGTATAATTATAGAAAATTATTTTAAATTTTTAATTATTTACACTACAATTACATATCACTATTAGTTTAGTGTTTATTCATATGTGATTACAACTAACTTTTTCTCTATCAGATAACTTATTTTCATGTGATTTTAAACTTAAATTTTGAAAATTTAATTATTCGCATGTAATTATAGCTAGTGGTTTAAGTATAATAATTTGAATGTAAATATAATCACATGTGTAGCATCCTAAAATCTCGAGGTATTGTTTTAATAGGCTTAAAATAACTATTTCAAATTATTATTATCAGTAGTATGAAATATAAATAATGGCGAAATGCTTTAAGTTTCCGGACTATAATATATAGGTTTGAAATGCACCAATCAAATAAATAATAAGGGATAAGCATTTTTAAATGTATTTAACTTTAGTAAAAAATTTATAGTATGTATGCAACTTATAACACTTCTAATGTATGTATCTAACTTTTAAAAACATCTATTGTATGTATTGGACGGTATTTTCAATGACATGTCATTCCTAAAATTTGCCACGTGTCATCCATATAACTAAGCACATCGTCAAAACTACCATCCACTACATGCAATAGAGATATTTGAATGTGGGATACATACTATAGAAGTGTTGTAAGTTGGATACATAGATTTTATATTAAAGTTGAATACATTTTCAAATATACATTGCAGCTTCTAGTTACTGTTCTGAAGTTCTTTGGATACAACATCAACTACGTGACTATGGTTTACTCTTAACTAAAACTCCTATAAATATTGACAATACAGTTGCAATCTGTATTACTCGCAATCCCGTACAACATTCTAAAATAAGGTATATCAAAATTCGATACCACTTCATATGGGATTGTTATGAAAATCACTTGATTGACTTGGTGAGCATTGACACGTCAAAGCAAAACGCTGATTTATTTACCAAAGCTTTAAGGGAATTGATAGATACAACATGAAATTTGATTAATGCAATAAAACTGTGCATTACTGACTTGTACTGTATGCATTAATTATGTATATTTGTGTTGTATGTATTAAAACTTGTGTTGTATTTATCAACACCCCTTTTTAACGATCACGCTTTGAAAAACTCGTGTCAATGATCGGCTTGAAATCTTTTGACTAAATTGAGTGACTTTCATATATTTTTCTTATTTTTGTTCCTTTTTATCATAAAAAAATCTAAAAACATTTGAAATTAGAAAATCATAAACAATAAATAGATATGTAAATACTATATTTGATGTATTAGTAGGTTTACTTAATATTTTTAAAACAAATTTTGTATAAAATAAGTTCATTACATGATGTATTGATAGGTATTTTTATACTTAACTAACTAAAACATAAAGTAATAAAACTAATTAATGCATGTTATTTCATAAAAAAATATATTATTAATGGATGACAATTATAAAAGTGAAATAAATTGATAAAAAATGTCAAAAATTAATCACTTGTCTTAATATTTAATTGAAATATATTATGATTTATGTTTAAGGTTTTATATGTATTTAGATCTGAAATTGAATTTTAGATCTGAGATCTGATTAAGGTTTGTTTGCGAAACTATTAACTATATATACGTGTATACTAACAGCCTGTTCATGCAGTTTGTTTGCATAGTATACTTATGGCAGATCCAGCTGAAATTTCTCTTGCTGATCTTGTACAAGAAGAGGAGGAGTAAGAAGCTCAAGCAAAGCAAAGCTTATCTTCTGACAAATTCAACAAAGGAAGTAGATCAAGCATTCTTTCATGTCATTCAATTCCTTCTTCGATTAAGGATTGCATATTTTCTTACATCTCCCACACGTATTCATGAAGATCATATGGTAGAGTTTTGGAATTCGGCTGAATATCGTCATGATAATATTCACTGTATTGCTGCCACTCTTGATAATCATGACTTTGTGTTGACGGAAGAGATTATAAGACAAGTATTGAGATTTGAGGATTCTCCTGATGCAGATTATATAACTCTTTTAAATAATTCATTTTCTATTTGTTATTCTATAAATATTGGGCAATAAAATCAAATTGTATACTGTAATATACTTTCTTAACACATAAATCGCTTTTCGTTATAACATGTTTAACCCATTTTAATTTTATAATCTCATATTTTTAAAAAATTGGAAAAATGTTTAACCAGTTGTAACATTTTAATAAAGTCATATACTCTAACTAATCATCGCATCACTGTTGTAAATCACTATTAGTCAATGTTTTTAAAACCGGTTAGACCGGACCGGTCAAACCGGATTTTGAAGGGAAAACGAGCTAGTGAGAACCGGTTATTGAGAAGAAAGAGAAAATGACTAACTCGGCCGGTTTTCCGGTTTAACCCGGTTCAACCGGAAATCGAAAATCGTTTAAACCGGATATATATATATATATATATATATATTTTAATTTTTTAATAATTAATAAATATATGTATATCTTCTAAGTGGGAAATAACTAAAATCAGTCCCTCACCCCAAAAACTCTAAGATTGTGTTGGCCATCACCACCGCCGTTCACCACCCTTCTACCACGAAGACACGAACCGAAGGTATACCACATATTGAGCAAAACCCCACCAGAAATTGAAGCTTGAAGTGTAAATCTTGAGCTCAAGTAATTATGAAAGTGTGGTGATGTTTTTTTATTTTGTTAAAAAGAAAGATGACAATGAGAAAACTAGAATGGTGAGTAGAGAGAGAGAAAGAGAAAGAGGGATTTATTGATGGTGGAGATTGGAGAAGATGAAGTCAAAAAGTTGGGACTACCGGAAGTTAGGTGACCGGAATTTGAGTTTATAATAGGTGAAAAAGTGATAAAAAAAAAAAGTGAGAGGTGAAAGAGATGAAGTGAGTGGTGAAGAAAATGAAGGTGAAACTTAAAAAAAAATGAAAGAGATTAACGAAATGAAGCTGAAGTATTTTTGGTCAAACAAAAAATAGAAGAAAACAAGAATTAAAAAAGATGTTGTAGCCTTGTAGGTTGTACTGCTTCTCGGTTCTCACATGGGAGTGTCACAAGCACAACCATCCTTATTGACTTTTCATTTATTTATTTATTTATTAATATGTAATATATGGAGTTTGAACATAATCTGTACGTTACATACATATTTAATAGTAACTCCGTCACAAATCTATTGTTCCTTTGTTAATTTTGGAGTCTTTTTTCGACAACTTTGATATTAAATATTTTTATTTGTGTTATATAATACTTGATGCAAATATTTTTATTTGTGTTATATAATACTTGATGTAAAGGTCAAAGTTGAAAGAGAAAAACTCAAAAGTCAACAAGGGGACAATAGATTTGGGATGGAGGGAGTATTAAATATAGTAACAAAATTGTAGAACATATATGATATATTAATAACTCTACAACCACTAGTTCAAATCCACAAAAAGGGTCAAACTGTCGGTCAAACCGGTCCGATCGAGTTTTCCGGTTCGATCCGGTGTTCGATTTTAAAACATTGCTATCAGTATTGACATCTCTCACTATCCCGTTACATTTCACATGTCTATGCTAATATTATAATATTATTTTCACCTTTACAATTAATGCACTCCTTATTTTCTACGCTTTGAATTCATGTTTTATTTAATTCAGTCATAGTAAAGTGTATTATTGTGGGCACATTCATCCAATATACTAATTGATGAGTTTTTAAGTTTTATTTAGTAATTTTATGAAATATTATGTTATACATGGATGTTATCTGTAACTAATTTTAATCATATAAAATTCTGCTCTATAAAAACGTACATTTATTAATTAAAATAATGTATACAAGAACTAGAATGATGATGTATTCTTCCTTTAGAACTTTGTAGAGTTCAATAGATTGTACATATTAGATACTTTCTAACTGGTGATCCCCAATTCAAATTTTTATGATTTTTTTCATTTGAAATCACCACATGAATTGAATATTTGGCCTACCAATGCAGTTCTTTTGGTTTGGGAAGAGATAACTTTCTAATACATGGTGTTTAATTTCTTAATCTTCTAACAACTTGTAACCCATTGGTCACTTGATACATGTGCCTTATGTCATGATATAAATCCAACATTTTCTAAAAAAATAACGCATGATCATACTAGGTAGTAGGTACTCAAAACTGAGATCTAGCAATATGAACGAGGATACAAATGTAATATTGAAAATAAAATTTTTGACTTACTTGGAAGTATAATGCTTTCTCAAGTTCCGTGATGACAACTTCCATTGTTGGACGACTAGTTCGAGTATCTGCCAAACATTGATATCCGATATTTAAAAATGCCTCCAAAGAATTTTGATTGGGTCCTCTATTTAGAGCAAAACTGTTCACAACAGTTTCTTCATTTACTCTAGGGTCGACAATTTCCTTAAGTTTTCCCTCGTTATAAAGTCGTCGTACTGTAGATGGAAGCCCCTTGTCATTGCCGATATTATAACTTTCATCACATGCTAACTTTCCACTCAAGATTTCAAATAAAACTACTCCAAAAGAATAAATATCTGATTCCTTTTTCAGCTTACCGGTCTTCAAATATTCAGGATCTAAATAAATTTCTGTTCCCGCAATATGGCGAGTATTTAGAGTACTTCCCAGTTGTTTTGTTTGTTGGATTCTAGAAAGTCCAAAGTCAGCAATCTTAGCCTTCCAATCCTTACCCAATAGAACATTCGCACTCTTCATGTCACGATGAATTATCATTTGTTTCTCTACTACAGTGCTGTGTAGGTACTTTAACCCTTTTGCAATATCAAGAGACATTTTTATACGTTCCACCCAACTAAATATAGTCATCTTATCGGTGTTTCCCAAATAATCGTCAAGACTTCCATTAGGAACATACTCATAAACAAGGATCCGTTCAGGACCTTCATCACAAAACCCAAGAAGAGAGACTATGTTTGGATGCTTACATCGAGTAAGCAAGTCAATTTCTGAAAAAAAACTCTGTTCTCCTTGCCTATCTGATCTACTAAAGATGCGTTTTATAGCTACAGTACCACATCTCGAAAAATTGCCTTTATCATCAAAATGATCTAGCTCTGCTTTATACACCTTACCATATCCGCCTGACCCAATATAATATGTTTCAGCAAAATTGTCAGTAGCCAACTTTATATCATCTAGTTGAATCTTCAAGTGTTCCAAGTTTCTATCCTACAAAATTGTATGGTTTGAAAAAGAGAGTGATTTATACTTGGTTGATTGCGTTTGTATAGCAGATTATTGACATGAATAACCAGAAATTAGCAAGTCTGATTATAATTTCAAATAGTGTAGTCATGTAATTAAATATGAAAATATGAGGAAAAAGAAAAAAAAAAGATAACAGATTAATCGGTAGCAAAAGAAGTAAGTTAGTTACCTTCAGGTAGTTGGATGATGCACCGTTAACTGAAGTTTTGGGGTGTTCCTAAAATAAAAGCAAAACGGAATGAATTAATGAAAACGTATGTAATTCAATGAAAAACAAAAAGAAAGGAAATTTGGTCTTACATGATTTTCATGATTCCATTGAAGTTCCCAGGCTTTCTCAAGTCTTTTAGTAACCTTTTGCATATCTGGCCTTTGTGCTCGTTGTTCCTTCAAGCAGTGATATGCTGTTTCTGAGAAGATTGTCAATGATTGTGGGTGCATTTGATTCTTTAGATCAGGAAGGATCATCTCATCCATACTTCCCTCTTCATAATGTTGTTTGGCAGTTGCAACTAGATATTCATTTGTGTCAGGGTCTATGATATATGCTTTCCTCCCACAAAGGAATTCAAACAACATGACACCGAAAGAGTAAACATCGGATTTGGGTGTCACAGTTCTGGTTTCCAGATATACCGGATCGACGTAGCCAAGTGTGCCAACAGGAGTGTCAAGGACAAACCGATGCCTTCGGGTTGCAAAATTTTTTACTGAAAGTGCAAAACCACATACTTTGGCTTCCCAATTTTCATCCAACAGAATTTTAGAGCTCTTGATGTTACGATGTATGACGTCATAACTGCGTCCTGCATCATAATGGAAGTAAGTCAACGCACGCGCGGCACCAACACAAACGTGTAATCTTTGCAACCAAGTGAGGGTAATTGGGTCGCCTAGATATTTATCAAGACTTCCATTCACTTCATGCTTGCTTATGATGATCTTCTCACCATCCTCATCACAAAACCCGACAATAGAAACCAGATTTTCATGCTTGAGACTGTAAAGCGTCGAAATCTCCGCCCAAAACTGTTTATCTCCTTGCCAGTGCATATTAAACCAAAACTGTTTTTCTAAACTTAACCTTTTCGCAGCAATATTGATGAATTCTCCGGACTGCAACAGCTGTCCTTTATAGACTTCCCCAAATCCGCCTGCTCCGATGATATTTTCATCATCAAAGTTGTTGGTGGCCAGTTTAATCTCCGCTAGTGGGATTCGTAAGTGAGCAAACTCTTGAATTGAAGACATGATGTCAATTGTGTTTATCAAATAAAAATGAGAGCTAAAAGGAGGAAGGGGTTCGAACTACAATTGTAACTTGGAAGTACTTATTTGTTTAGTTAAATAATTAAGTAGGTACGTGTTAATTAAAAAATGTCATGTTCTAATAAGTGCTTATATTAGATAGAAAAATAATTAGATAAGGTGTTCAACATTCAAGACAATATATATATATATATATATATATATATATATATATATATATATATATATATATATGTATATGTAAAAAAGGTATTCCCGTTTTTAGCGGGCTCCCCAGGTTGGCCAAGCTTTGCTTATGATGTACGCGGCCTAACCATTTCCGTGGCCATTTCCGTGACCACCCCAAGATATATATGCTTCTAGTGAGGTTCAAACCTAAGACCTCTTGTGAGGATAGCAGGACACCAACCATTAGGTTATCTTGTGATGGTTCTTTTTAATCATATATTCAGCTTTTTAAACAGAGCTCAATGGAGTGTGTTGTGGTGGGCTAGTTGTGGTGGAGAGGGGTCTACTTGTTAATGGCGTGGATGGAAATGGAAGACTTTTTCTTTCTTTGTTTTATCTATATCCAATTAATTTATTGTTGGAAATATTAAGTGATATAAATTATTATGACACACTATAGATTTATGGGACAAAGTGTAAACTGATTAGAAAGCATAAGTCATTACTACTGCTAGTTCAACAATTACTAAAATGCCCAAAAGTTTTTCTTTTTTATAAACTATTTATTCATGTCCCATTATTATTTATAACATCACTTGAATCACCTACTGATGTTAACAAGTGAAAACTGAAGTCAAAACAAAGTCAAACAAAAGAATTCAAAACACAGGAGAGTATCCGTCGGGTACACATTGCTGCCCGTCGGGTAGACCCAAAACTCAACAACGTTGATTCGTCCTGTCCCAATTTACAAAGAGGCTACCCGTTTGGGGTTAGCCTACCCACCGGGTACACTCACCCGGTAAGTGAGTACTCGCCGGGTACTAAAGCTTACCCGCCGGGTAAGGCTGCAGTACAACAGACCTGCAGTTTACCAACCTGCACACCTATTAAAATATACAAAATTCAAACACGCATAACTTTTTAACTCATTAGGAGTTATGACCTAAAATTTTACGGACACCTCCACTTTACCGAAATGAAGGTTTTCCTTTTGACACTTTTTCAAATTTCACAAAAAAAGACCATTTTGGACCTATGAACAATTTGGGGCTGTTTTGACCACTTTTGATGACAACCTAGATCACAAACCACAAAGGCTGAGATCTTGAGCTTTTGACTACAATTCAAACTCATCAAAACAAGGTTAAAGGAACCAACAAAGTAACTCTAACCTCTATATAACACACCTTAACTCACGGGTGCATTTGGTGACCCATTTGGGCATTTTTTGACCCGTTTGTCAACGAGGACTATTTTGACTCATTCACTAGTCAACTATAACCCATAATTGACTCATAAAAGTACTTGACTACCTGTCATCATCAAAATTCAACCAAACCACAATTTGACTCATCAACACTTTGATTGTTCAATAAACACAAGTGTAATACTAACACTAGTTATATATCTTCAAAACAACAATGTACATGCCTTACAAGCATTGTTGACTTTATTATCAAAATTACAAGTCTTCATGGCACACCATGAATTATTTCCAAAAACTTGTTTCAAGGGCGATTGATACAAGATTAGCACACAACGAATAGTAAAAGAGAGAAAGCTTGCTACTCACATAACCGAAATCTAAAATCCACGTTATATGCTTTTACTCGCCCTTCCACCAACTTGCTCACTTACCATCTACAACATGTAAACACTTATACAATAAGTACAATGCTTAGTGAGCTCGTGAGCAATTAATTGATAAACGCCAAAATGTACTATATTGTAGTACTAACTCACCCCGTGTTTGATAGATTTCTAATGCATTTTATGTGAATAAGATACTCATGTCGTTCATATTTGCAATTAGGAGTTTAATCGAAGCTTGGATCGAAAATAAACATAGAACGAGCTAATCATGAAAAAAAGAAGCTAAGAGAATGAAGATAGGCAAAATTGGATTGGAATAGATGTATATGAAGCTTGAATCGGAAAGAGAACAAAAGATGAGTTGAAAATGAAGAAAAGTATAAAAGTTGAGTTTTCGGCTATGCGTTAGTATTTTGGCCATAACTTCTTCATACGAAATCCAATTGGGTTGATTCAAGTTGGAGAATTTAGCTAACAGGATGTGCTACAACTTTCATTTGGACCACTTTTTCATCCATCCGGCGGATGGAATTCCATCCGGCGGATGGATTGAAATGTTAGGCTGCCCAAGTATGCAGGCTGAATTTGGGGAAAACTCATCCATCCGGCGGATGGAATTCCATCCAGCGGATGGATTGAGTCGCAGAAAACCTTAAAACCCTATTTTCCTCATTTTAACCCTAACTTCCACCACTTTACCACAGCTGACAAGCAGGGGGTTTTCACCCATTTTGAGGGCGAATCGGTGACGATTTGGAGGCGGAAAAGGCTAGGATCAATTCCTATTGATTCTACTTCATTTGGTTTATGATTCGGTTTGCATATCTTTTTCCGATTTCAATTCGAACATCGTCTATGTGTTTCGTTTGAGTTCATGAATCTGATTTTTGTGTAATTGAATCATGGATTAGATGTTATGTATATTGTTTAGTGTAATAACCTTGGATTATGATTATTTGATGGTTGTAATTGTGTTTTGTATCAATTGTTTGATTGAAGATTGTTATGTTATCCGTGAATCCTTGTTTATTGGTGATTGTTAGTTATTACTTAACGTGGTTAATAGTGTCATTGAGATTGAGTTTCTTTGATGTTATTGACTATTGATGATTATGAATCTAGGTTTATAGTCATTGCTAAATATATTGAGTTTCATAGGTTGGTTAAGAGAATAGTAACTAATCAATCTAAAATGAATGAGCTAATAAGTGATTATTATAAGCTATTTTTGAGTCATACCGCGAGGATTAATTGTAACAAGTCATGAATACTTAATGCACAATCTAGGGAAAAGCACTCAATTGAAACATACAATTCTTGCGATCGATGTTTAATGTGGGACCCTAGGTTATTGATATTAGTTGGACCCGGAATGTTGGCTAATTTACATTTAACTTGGACTCTTTGATTAGTATCTAAGTAAATTTAAAAGAAATCACAATCAGACAATCAAAACACATGAACCGGATAATATGAATCTGAGCGTGAAGACTCTAAGCGATTACATGTCTATCTTCGGTTGTTTATCTTTTACTCTTTACCTTGTTTTATGTTATTGGTTTAGTGAATTAGTTCATATTGAACGTTTGTACGGAACAAAAAAGTACCCCCTATCTTACTGCTTTATTAGTTTTATTAATAATTTCAATTTAGTTGAATAACATCGTTCCTGTGTTCGAACTAGACTTACCATAGCTATACTATTCCGATCGGGTATTCTTGATGGTTGTGTGACAGTAGTGATTGGTATATCCTGTAATTTATAAATAATAAAACTAGACGCTTTCACACGCATCAAGTTTTTGGAGCCGCTGCCGGGGAACACTTAACCGGTTGGACTATTGTTCTGCCGGAGAACGGTTGCTTATTCGATTAAGTTGGAAAATATGTATAAAAAAAATAAGGGTTTTTCATTAATCACGCACAATTTCATAGGCTCGATTTGCTAAACAAATATTTTTGTCTTGTCTAGAAGTTGTGATGATTAATGATGTAATTTGGTTGTAAATAATTGTTATATGTTAATTATATGTATCTGCATGTTATATAGTTTAATTTTTAAATGAGCGAAATTTTTGAATTTGGTTTGCACGAACGTTCGACCGGCGGTTGAGTGCACTAGCCGGCGGTTGGAAGGATGCTTTTATGAACAATTTTTGTTTCTACTATGTTTGTCATATATTTTATGTACTAATTATTATTGTTTATTTCCTGTACCTTATTTTATGTAGGTTATTGTTTGTTAATTTGTTAGTTTTAATTTTTAATTAGTTATTTTATATTTTGTTTTCTTGTTCTACTTTTGGTTTTTCTTTTTGTTTTGCAGTTTCGAACTTTGTGGGTGTGTTCCCTGGAAACCCTTACGAGACTATAAATCGTCCGCTCGGGATACCGAGGGGTTTAAAGGCTTATTGCATACGCTAAATGCAATCGTGATGCCTACAGAAGTGTGCTGTTGTATATTTTCATAATCAGATCAAGAAAACATTTTTCTTCAAGATTAGGGGAGTTTTTTGTTCACTTCTTTTCTATTCCCTATTTTACGATTCTTTGTTTTGCAATGAGGACATTGATTTATTTTAAGTGGGGGATGGGGAAAAGAAGTTTGCTTGTCCTAAGTTATGAATTGGTAAATATTGGTAAATTTCAAGCTAGAGGGCATTCTATGTTGGTCATTTTTCAGCCCAAATTTTCTTTTAAAATGTATTATTTTTAAGTTTAGCAAATCTTGTAACATATCTGGGAAATTCAAAGGATGAAATGAACTTGAAAATATTAGATAGTTCATCATGTGATGTATCGATAGGCAATCTATGTATAAGTTGTTGAGCTATTAAATAAAATTAATGTAAGAAGTATGCGATATTCCGAGAGGAACTTTAGCAATTTATGACTTTAGTCTTAATTCTTATATATGATAGTGTGCGATATGCCATAATTTTGGAATTCAATTAATATCATTTGGGGAAATACTGGGTGTTGTGTCCTCTGTTGTACGTAAGTACAGACCTGGTCTCCACCAGTATATTTAATGAAAAAGAGCAATAAGTGTTTAAAAGAACTCCTGATTTTGAAAATGTAGTCAAATTATGTCACTTTGTTGTACTAAGGTACAGACCTGCCACCAATGGTTTGACTAAAAAGTTATTATGCTAAATCAAAATCAAGTTATGTCGTTCTGTTGTGTTGAGGCACAGACCTGTCACCAATGTCTTGACTTGAAAAATGATTGTTTTAATTGGATATCTATAATATGTGTAATATTAGCACATTATATGTATGAGGGTATTTTGCTATTGTGAATCAAGGGTAAAGCTGCTAGAACAATGATAAGTCAAGCTCAATTACCTAAGCATAGATTGTTTAGGTGGACAACAATATCGGTAATCCTTGTGAGCTATCTGTTATGCATAATAATAATGAATGAGATAATTTGTTTTTCCTAGAGGAGTTTCTTGATTGTTAAATCTTAAGGTAGGATTATTTTTAAGATAAAGATTTGGTCGGTTAAATGCTAGTTGGTATGTAAGTCCCATTTCGCCGTTTACCTATTCATTTTAGTTAATAGTCTACTTAAGGACAAGTAGGATTCAAGTGGGGAATGTTTGATAAACGCCAAAATGTTCTATATTTTAGTACTAACTCACCCCGTGTTTGATAGATTTCTAATGCATTTTATATGAATAAGATACTAATGTCGTTCATATTTACAATTAGGAGTTTAATCGGAGCTTGGATCAAAAATAAACAGAGAACGAGCTAATCGTGAAGAAAAGAAGCTAAGAGAATGAAGATAGACAAGATTGGATTGTAATAGGTGTATATGAAGCTTGAATTGGAAAGAGAACGAAAGATGAGTTGAAAATGAAGAAAAGTGTAAAAGCTAAGTTTTCGGCTATGCGTTAGTATTTTGGCCATAACTTCTTCATACGAACTCCAATTGGGTTGATTCATGTTGGATAATTTAGCTAAAAGGCTGGGCTACAACCTTTGTTTGGACCACTTTTTCATCCATCCGGCGGATGGAATTCCATCCGATCCGACGGATGGAATTCCATCTGGCGGATGGATTGAAATGTTGGGCAGCCCAAGTACGCGGGCTGAATTTGGGGAAAACTCATCCATCCAACGGATGGATTGAGTCGGCAGAAAACCCTTAAAACCCTATTTTCCTCATTTTAACCCTAACTTCCACCACTTTACCACAGCCGACAAGCAGGGGTTTTTCCCCCATTTTGAGGGCGAATCGATGATGATTTGGAGGCGGAAAAGGCTAGGATCAATTCCTATTGATTCTACTTCATTCGGTTTATGATTCAGTTTGCATATCTTTTTCCGATTTCAATTCAAACATCGTCTATGTGTTTCGTTTGAGTTCATGAATTTGATTTTTGTGTAATTGAATCATGGATTAGATGTTATGTATATTGTTTAGTGTAATAACCTTGGATTATGATTATTTGATGGTTGTAATTGTGTTTTGTATCAATTGTTTGATTGAAGATTGTTATGTTATCCGTGAATCTTTGTTTATTGGTGATTGTTAGTTACTACTTAATGTGGTTAATAGTGTCATTGAGATTGATTTCCTTTGATGTTATTGACTATTGATGATTATGAATCTAGGTTTATAGTCATTGCTAAATATATTGAGTTTGATAGATTAAGTGAATAGTAACCAATCAATCTAAAATGAATGAGCTAATAAGTGACTATTAGAAGGTATTGTTGAGTCATACCGCGAGGATTAATCGTAACAAGTCATGAATACTTAATGCATAATCTAGGGAAAAGCACGCAATTGAAACATACAATTCTTACGACGTCGGATCGATGTTTAATGTGGGACCCTAGGTTATTGATATTAGTTGGACCCGGAATGTTGGCTAATTTACATTTAACTTGGACTCTTTGATTAGTATCTAAGTAAATTTAAAAGAAATCACAATCAGACAATCAAAACACATGAACCGGATAATATGAATCTGAGCGTGAAGACTCTAAGCGATTACATGTCTATCTTCGGTTGTTTATCTTTTACTCTTTACCTTGTTTTATGTTATTGGTTTAGTGAATTAGTTCATATTGAACGTTCGTACGGAACTAAAACGTACCCCCTATCTTACTGTTTATTAGTTTTATTAATAATTCCAATTTAATTGAATAACATCGTTCCTGTGTTCCTGTGTTCGACCTAGACTTACCATAGCTATATTATTCCGATCGGGTATTCTTGCCTGGTTGTGTGACAGTATTGATTGGTATATCCTGCACTTGATAAATAATAAAACTAGACGCTTTCACACGCATCATTAATCAAGTAATTCACCAAAACAAACATCAAGTAAAGGTAAATCACTCTAACCACATAATCTAAATAAAATAACTACTGAGCACTAAGTAGAGGTCAAATCTCTATGTGGATCCGCGACCAATATCACTTAGTACCAAAAAACATCGAAATGGATACTAAGTCAACAACAACTCTATGCTAACAAAGTTAGAAACCTCTACAAAGATGCTCAATCCACGTAATCCACAAGTATCGTCAATTAATCAACGATAAATAACTACAATACACCACTTGATCATGTGAACCTCTTGCTCGTAAGCAATCCGGAACACATGACCATTACCCAATTAACCCCCACAACACTCACCATGGTGTTTAGATGAAGTTAAAACACAATTCACCACAATTGTTTCCACACCTTTAATCACCTAAACACATAAAACATAATAACATAACAAGTATTTAGAACTTGCTAATTATCAAGATTAACTAGAAACCATAATCAAACTCCCCCACTTTGGGTTTAACTAAGCTTGATCTCAATCAAACCAATATACCCAATTCCCTCTATAATCATCATTAACTCTTAATTTCTAGTTAAATTCTTGTTTAAACCACATATTAATACTATAACAACATCACTAGTAACAATCTAAACTAATTAATGTCAACTTAGACAAATTTAGCAAAAATCAAAATTTTGCCCAACAATACAACTAATAATTTCAACATGTTTAAGTTGTATTATGATTACCAACAATCATAATAACACTAATAAACACTAAGTCACTAATTTCTAGGTTTAATTTCGGATTGAACCCATCAATTTATCAAACCCCTATAGAAAACCCAAAATACCCATTTCTAGGTTAAGAAATTGAAGGAGGAACACTTACAATCAAGAAAGGAAGACGAAGAAGATGATTAGATTGAATATTAGAGCTTGATTTGAAGTTAGAAGTGATGATTTGTTGAAGAATAAAGTTTCATGTGTTTAGTTCTTGAAGACTTGAGTTTTGTAGAATATTAAGGAAAAATTTTAGATACATACGTATGATAGAATTCCTTATTTGGGAAGTAATATAATTACTTCCCTTTAATTTCCATTGTCTGGAACTGAGAAATCATTTACGATTTCTATTATTTTATTGGACTTATATTCACAATAAATTAAAATGACTATTTATTTATACAACGAATTAATACCTCGAAATTTGGGGTGTTAAAATTACTATTGTTCTACATGTGTTTCCACCACTCGAGTAATTGTTTATACTTCTTGTAAGTATTCCTCAGTTTATACTGCTAGCACAAAAGTTAATACTGCTCTTGGAGTTTCTACAGCCTTCAATGTTTCTATTGCTAGAAGAACTTCAGAGTTAGTACAGTAAGAGTTTCAAAGTTAGTACTGCCAAGCAAAGCTTCAAAGTTAACGTTGCTAAAACGATTACCACTGCCAACAAGATTTCCACAGCTAGGTATAATTCTGTAGTTAGTACTTCTTGTTGTAAATTACATAGTTAATATTGCATGTGTAATTTACGGTGTTAGTACTGCTTAGTGGGTCTGACAGAATACCTAATATGCACTTAATCAACTTCTAAAATAGAACATGTTGTACTATAGCATACCAGGTTTTCAAGTTTCAGACCATGCTTGGATAGATTTGTTTCCATACATTAATTAGGAAAATGTGTAAAGGATAACTCTATAACTTATAAATAGAGTTCCTTGTCCTTAAAAGTATGGAGGACATGTACTGGGTCTAACTTTGAAAGATTAGTGTTTCCAATGTAAGTCTAGTAGGTCTCTATAAATGAAGAGACCCATAGATATTTAAAAGGGTCTCACCTTGTGTGTTTTCTGGGTGATGCACCTATGTTTTCTAGTGTATGCACCTAGGTGCATAACTTACGATTGAAGCTCCAAGGTTTCATTAGGAACCCTGATTCATAGTAGATGTATCCATCTTACTAATCTTTTTGATTAATAAGATTAGAGCTTGTCCCTAAGGTTTCTTGATGAAGTCCTGATAGACCAAAGGTGTATCCGTCTTGTTAATTTTATTAACAAGAATAGGGATTTGTTGTTCATTAGTAGATTTCACCAAAGGTTGTAAACCCTAATACAAAAACAGTTATATCCTTCTTGTTAATTTGTTAATAAGATTAGGGATTTGGTCTCCAAAATCTTCTTTGTGTTCTTCATATTGTTAGTTCTTATGTTAAATACTTTTTCCTAGTATTTAAAACGGGACCACTCAATTGGTATCAGAGCGCGTCGAATCTATTCAAGATTTGCAAAGATCCACTCCAATTAAAAGATGTCATATCAAAGAAGATTGAAGAAAACAAGTTTCTCTGAACAACTGCTGTAAAGAAATTAGATATTGAAGCTACTACAGTATGTTCACATGAACTCAAACCCAAAAGAAGGTCACTTCATTATCAGACCCAAAGGTTAGCTCAAGTCTAAATCAATAGTTATGAAGCTTGAAAATAAAGTGTTCAACTGGTATGTTCAACATTTATACGTTCAGAATGGTGGGTTGACATTCTGAGACGGATTAGCATTCTTATGTTCATGTTAGTTTTAAAGATTTATCTTTTGGTTTAATAAGTGTTGTTGAAGATATTGGCTTGAAATCTGTTCAAACCAAATCATACAAACCTTCATTATTTTTTGAGAAAGAAATAAAGAATGATTATGCAAAACAGGGGGAGAACTATTCAACATTGGGTAGCTGAAGTTTAAGGAGAGATTAAAGCTTCAAAGTTTACAAGTTGAACAGGTACAAGTATCATAAAATATAATGCAAAGCTCAAATTGTTCTTGTTAACTTTAAAAAGGCAAGTTCTGAAGTTTAAGAAGAGAATTGTAAATAAGGGGAGATTGTAATCACTTTACCATTACTTTGTCATTATCAAATAAGGGGAGATTGTTGGGACAATTAAGTGACGTACATTTTTATGTATGATCGCGCCCCAGCGGTCGGTCAAGGAATCACTTCCTTATCATTACGGGACTTCTCGTTAGAGCAGACGATCCGATGGGTGGTTTTAAATTTATATAGCTGGGGACCTAAGTTTTACTTATAACTACAAATATCGGTAAGTGATGACTCAGGGTCATTCTTAAGATCAACCATATTGTGAAACCAAGCAGTCAGGATGATCGATTCGATTTAGTAGGATTTGTAAACAAGAGATTTGGTTTTTAATTACTTAGGTCCTAAATTAAACTAAGTAAACAGCAAAATAAAATAATAGGTGATAATCAGTATGGAGAGGAGTGTTTGTTATAATTTCATTAGCCTAAAAGGGAGATGGTGTTTGGATTGATGTTTTGAAAATGTTCTTTCTAAGTATTTGTGTTCTACTTGTTTCTGATAATTATGGTGTAAACACTAGCACCCTACTATCTGATTTCTCAGACAGTATGTCACTGAGTACTAGGCTATCATGATTTTGATCAGATCAGACTGCTCTACCCCCAACACTGTCTGTGAAGACTAGTGACCCTTCTTGGAGTTAATTCCTGGGTGCATGAATAAGGTGACCGTTCTTAACACCATAAAGCATTCTAATTCAAGTAGAGCATTTAAGACCTAATTCGGAAAGTGTCTGTTAACTTTTCATCGATGGTTTTGTTAGGTTCAGAGCTGGTGGTTGACCCAGTGCTGCTCAAAATGTGTACACCAACGTCCGTTCCATAGCTTAGGTGTATGGGAACCGTTCCAAAAGGATGGTTCCGACACTTGCATGAGGTATTAGGACGTTTTACGGCATTCCATGCCTTGTACACTAATGCAAGTTAGAGTGTATACATTGACGGTCGTTCCGTAGCTTCCATGCATTTGTACTACACCAGAGGTGGTTCCAGCACTATACTAAGTAATAGGACATTTTACGGTGTTCCATGCGTATTGCACATTCGAGTCACTCTGAACCGTCTTAACTAAGTTTGTATTAAAGTCTACCCATCTATGATATAAACCAGCCCTCACTTAACATTACCCAATAAATCCCTAATTAATTCACGTTGTAATATACATTAAGTTTGACGGTATTTCCAAAGCTTCAAAATCGGACCATGCATAGATAGCACAGATAATTAATTACTCTCACAGCAAGGTTCGCGACTCCTTGTCTTTCAGAGTTTTAACCACATTTATTGGAGGAAAGATGATAGTTTTGAAAAACAGTTTATAATCATAGATGAAAAGTTAAATAGAACATAGTTTTCAATTATATATTAAATTAACATCATCCCCCGTTATAACGGCTAACTACATCACAACAAACACACAAGCTAACTACTCACTAATCATGGTAACGAATCCTAAATCTAGCATAATAACAATAGCATGCATTATAACAGATAAGGAAAGAGATAACCGTGATAAATACGTAGTCTAAATATAAGCTAAAAGATTACAATGAGTAGAGCCTTGAATATTACAAAAGCACCCCTCCAAGTATCTCCAACAAATATTACAAAGTAGCCCCTCCGTTAGTCCCGTTAAATATTAACGAGAAACTAACTACTAACTAACTAACCTAGAGTGAGAAAATAGTGAGAGAATGTGTGTGTGATTGATTGTGTGATGGTGTTGATGGTTGTGAATGGTGAGAAATGAGGAGTATTGATCCTCTATTTATAGGCTAAGGCTCCAAACACAAGCTTCCACAACTTGACACACAATTCTTCCGATTTGCACTGAAATACCACCCCTAGCTCAGAAATTTGGCACCGTAAGGGTAGTATCGGACACCATAAAGGGGGTATTCAGCACATACGAGGGGGTATTAGACACCAAAAAGGGGGCATACCACACCAAAAGGGGTGTATCCGGCACCGTAGAGGGGGTATACCACCCCTAAAGGGGGATATACGGCCCTTAACAGGGGGTATACGGCCCCTAGAGGGGGGTATACGGCCCCTGTGGGGTGGTGTACTCCCTGGTCGTGGTCTTGTGCACTGGATCGTAAGTCTTGGTCGCCTAGTCGTACTTCGTTTGGCCATAACTTCTTCATTCTTGGTCCGTTTTCAGCGTTTTTTATATCCACACGATCGTAATTACCTGAAGATCACAACGAGATAATCAAAGAATAATTTTAAGGTATTATTCTTAAAAGTGCTCGTAGAACGTGACTATATCATTTATGCTCTATTTTGTACGTTATTTAACCATTTTGATTGATTTTTAAAGCAACGCCTTATTTTTAGCCTTGATGATGACTTAAGATGAAAAAGTATTAATATCAAGTGTTTTCATCAACTTTGGTGCTAAAAAGGTGGGAATTATGTACGCAAAAACGTTACTTTTGACGTTCAATCAATGTCACACTAAAGATTTGAAGAGACAAAGTGTAAACTGATTAGGAAACACAAGTTGGAGTTCTTACAAGTCATTACTACTACTAGTTCAACAATTACTACTACTCTACGTGTTTCCAATGCTCGAGTAAATGTTTCTACTGCTTGAAAGTATTCCCCAGTTTATAATGCTAGAACAAAAGTTAATACTGCTCTTGGAGTTTCTACTGCCTTCAATGTTTCCACTGCTTGAAGATTTTCAAAGGTAGTACTGCCAAGCCAAGCTTTCTACTGCTATAAGAACTTCAGACTGCTAGAGTTTCAAAGTTAGTACTGCTAAGCTGTAACACCCGCCAAATTAGGACTAGTAATTAGCGCCTAATTCTCTGTTAATACATGTAATTAGTTCTGTGTTAGGCTAATTAATGTATATATGTATATATATATATTGTTGAATATATACAAATATGCGATCTGATTAAATCGTACGCTCTTTAAATCGAATACAATTCGGTTCATTTAAATACGGACGTTGGTGAACATTTTTACTAAATAGTGTAACATTATTTAAAAACACTATTATATCACAAATATTATTTTGATAATATTTCATAACTATTTCGTATCGTACAAACAAAGTCTACGCGCTAAAATGTTAAACGCGCAAACAACCGAAGTAAAGTTAAAGTTACAAATTATAACTCAATTATTAAGTATTTGATGAAATACTTCAAGTATAATCTTGAATAAATATCCGTATTTTAAAACTTATAATTAAACGTAATAAAATAATTATTTAACATTTAAACAACCGAGAAAACGAACACCGCACGGAGCGCAAATGCAGGGGATTAAAAAGTTGGAAAGGCCACACAGCGGAGGCCTCCCCAAACCGGCCCAACACCCCCCACTCTTCCCTCCTTTCTCATTTTTCACTTACACCATCTCTCTCTCCTTCTCATTTCCTCTCAAATCCACACACCCACACCCAAACTCCCTCTTTGCTCTCAAATCGCAGCAGCCGAAACCACCGAAAACACCACTAAAAAACGTTCATCATCATCATCAAGAACAAGCCCAAGGATCATCATCATCTTCCTCATCTTCTCCATCTTCATTTTCATCAAAAAGTAAGGTTTTACTCACTCTCTCTCTAGAAATCATTTCTCTTTCTAGAAATTACTTAGATATTGTGAACATACATGTTAGAAGCTTTTTATAACATCAAAACGCCCAAAAATTGAAAAAAAACTCATTTTTGAAGCTTAAAATCGCTGATCAGCCAATTTCACGAGCTGAGATCCAATCTCGGTTCGCAGTGCAATCTCGGTTCGCACCGCAAACTCGGTTCGCAGTGCAATCTCGGTTTGCACTGCGAACTCGGTTCGCAGTGCAATCTCAGTTCGGTTCGCGAACTCGGTTCGCAGTGCAATCTCGGTTCGCGGTCAACCCTGGTCAACATTTTTCAGCACTTTGAAATTTACTTAAAATGGGCACCAAATGATGATAATTAATTAATATGATATTAAATCAATGCAAGAACGGTTAACACACATTTTTATAGTATACAAATGAATCGAAACATAATAATAATGTTTTTGAGAATTATTATTACACACCGTCATCAAAAGGCCGTACACGTTTTCAAAACATAATCAAATCAACCAAATCGTAGTAATTTGAACATTTTAGTTAGACAAACAACAACAAAGGTAGTCTTTTAAGATGTCAAATCGATTAATAACCATCGCGTGTCGTGGACACCCTCAGGTTACAAGTCTTCGGACATCAATTCACAGCTAATCAATTCAAGTTTATTTCGATTAACACTCAAGGCTCAGGTGAGTCTCATGGCCCCTCTTTTACCGTTTTACTAGGGGTGTGATACATTGCTCTATTTTTAACACGTGAACGTAAGTACATATTTCAATATACTACATGAGTTGTTTTTAACTAATCAAATCAAAGTCCTCCGTCAGTATAGTCTGGTAATACGAAAGTAGCATGAATATTAGTATATGGTACCATATAGGATTGACCCACCTCATCCGGGTTAGTCACGCTAACCTCTGCAACGGACATACTAATATTTGGGAAAACGAGTGTAGATTAGGCACTCGTGGAGGCACCTCGCTCGGAATTCTCTATATGGGACCCGACCCTCGAGTTAAGCTCAGACTATGCGCTCATGGTTGTATACACTATTATTATCCTTTGCTGGATGCAAATCAACACTTAAATCTTGTGGTTCACACACTATTATTTGATATCTAAACCTGTGAGCTCACCAGCGTTAGCTGACCCATTTTAGCATGTATCACAGGTACTCAGCAGTAGATTTGGACTGCCCATCAGGATGCATATTAGCTCGAGTCTCCATGCAAACTTTAGAGATTTCATTGCATTATTAGATTTTGTATAACTAATTATGTACTTAAATCTCTCATATTATGAACACGAGCTATGTACGGGTTCAAACTGTTGTAAACATTTTAATATTAATGTATTTTGTTAAAACGATGCATGTAGAGTCGTTTGCTATATATCTGTGTGCTTTGATTATTGATTAGTAACACCCAAATCTTGCTTCCGCTAAATGATGAATTTGGGGGTGTTAAGCTTCAAACTTAACGCTGCTACAAGGATTACCACTGCCAACATGATTTCCACAACTAGGCGTAATTCTGTAACTAGTACTGCTTGTGGTAAATTACATAGTTAATACTATATTGCTAGTGTAATTTACAGTGTTAGTACTGCTTAGTGGGTCTGATAGATTACTTAATCTGAACTTAGTCAACTTCTAAAAGTAGAACATGTTGTACTATAGCAGACCATGCTTTCAAGTTTCAGACCATGCTTGGATAGATTTTTTTCCATACATTAATTAGCAAAATGTGTAAATGATAACTCTATAATTTATAAATAGAGTTCCTTGTCCTTAGAACTATGGAGGACATGTATTGGGTCTGACTTTGAAATATTTGTGTTTCCATAAAGAGACCCATATACATTTAAAAGAGTCTCACCCGGTGTGTTTTCAGGGTGATGCACCTGTGTTTTCTAGTATATGCACCTTGGTGCATAACTTAAGATTGAAGCTCCACAGTTTCATTGTGAACCCTGATATATATTAGATGTATCCATCATATTAATCTTTTTGATTAATAAAATTGGAGCTTGTCACTAAGGTTTCTTGATGAAATCCTGATACACAGATAGTGTATATGTGTTGTTAATTTTATTAACTAGATTAGGGATTTGTTGTTCATTAGTAGATTTCTCTAAGGTTGTAAACCCTGATACAAAAACAGTTGTGTCCATCTTGTTAATTTATAAATAAGATTAGGGATTTGATCTCCAAAATCTTCTTTGTGTCTTGATATTGTTAGTTCTGATGTTAAATATTTTTGCCTGGTGTTTAAAACGGGACCACTCAATTGGTATCAGAGCACGTCGAATCTATTCAAGATTTTCAAAGATCCACTCCAAGCAAAATGTGTCATATCAAAGAAGATTGAAAAAAACAAGTTTCTCTGAATAGCTGCTGTAAAGAAATTAGATTTTGAAGCCACTGCAATATGTTCACATGCACTCAAACCCAAAAGAAGGTCACTTCCTTATCACACCCACAGGTTAGCTCAAGTCTGAATCAATGGTTATGAAGCTTGAAGATAAAGTGTTCAACCAGTATGTTCAACATTTATATATTCAGAATGGTGGATTGACATTCTGAGACGAGTTAGCATTCTTATGTTCATGTTAGTTGAAGATTTTTCTTTTGGTTTTATAAGTGTTGTTGAAGATATTGGCTTGAAATCTGTTTAAACCAAATCATACAAACCTTCATTATTTTTTGTAAAAGAAATAAGGAATGATGATGTAAAACAGGGGAGAACTATTCAATATTGGGTAGCAGATGTTTAAGGGGAGATTAATGCTTCAAAGTTTACAACTTAAACAGGTACATGTATCATAAAATATAACGCAAAGCTCAAACTGTTCTTGTTAACTTTAAAGAGACGAGTTCTATAGTTGAAGAAGAAACTTGTAAATAAGGGGAGATTGGAATAAGTTTACCATTACTTTGTCATCATCAAATAAGAGGAGATTGTTGGGAAAATTAAGTGACATAAATTTTTATGTCACACTATAGATTTGATGAGACAAAGTGTATACTGATTAGGAAACACAAGTTGGAGTTCTTACAATTCATTACTACTGCTAGTTCAACAATTACTACTGCTCTACGTGTGATTCCACTGCTCGAGTAATTGTTTCTACTGCTTGTAAGTATTCCGCAGTTTATACTGCTAGCATAAAAGTTAATACCGCTCTTCGAGTTTCTACTACCTTCTATAAATTTCTACTGATAGAAGTGTTAGAGTTTCAAAGTTAGGACTGTCAAGCCAAGCTTCAAAGTTAACGCTGCTACAAGGATTACCACTGCCAACAAGATTTCCACTACTAGGCGTAATTCTGTAGTGAGTACTGCTTGTTGTAAATTACATAGTTAATAGTGCTAGAGTAATTTACAATGTTAGTACTACATATTACCTAATCTGTACTTAGTCAACTTCTAAAAGTAGAATATGTTGTACTATAGCAGACCATGCTTTCAAGTTTCAGACCATGCTTGGATGGATTTGTTTCCATACATTAATTAGAAAAACATGTAAAGGATAACTTTATAACTTATAAATAGAGTTCCTTGTCCTTAGAAGTAAGAAGGACATGTATTGGGTCTGACTTTGAAATATTTATCTTTCCAATTTAAGTCTACTGCGTCTCTAAATATACAGAGACCCATAGACATTAAAAGAATCTCACCTGGTGTGTTTTCTAGGTGATGCACCTGTGTTTTCTAGTGTATGCACCTAGGTGCATAACTTATGATTAAAGCTCCAAGGTTTCATTGTGAACCCTGATAGATGTATCTGTCTTGTTAATATTATTAACAAGATTAGGGATTTGTTGTTCATTAGTAGATTTCTCTAAGGTTGTAAACCCTGATACAAAAACAGTTGTATCCATCTTGTTAATTTGTTAATAAGATTAGGGATTTGGTATCCAAAATCTTCTTTATGTTCTTCATATTGTTAGTTCTTATGTTAAATTCTTTTGCCTGGTGTTTAAAATGGGACCACTCAATTGGTATCAGAGCATGTCGAATCTATTCAAAATTTGCAAAGATCCACTACAAGCAAAAGATGACGTATCAAAGAAGATTGAAGAAAACAAGTTTCTCTGAACAGCTATTGTCTAGAAATTTAAATTTGAAGTGTTAAGAAAAAATGTCTAGACTTGGTTTACTTTTGTAATATTTCACTTGTAATTTTGTCTAAGTCTTTTCAGGTGTCCGAATGTGTGTTAGTCCGAAAGTCTATTTTGTCCGAATGAGTAATTAGATTGAAAGTCAAATGTTTGACTTTCGGTTAAAAGTCTTATGTCGGTTAGATCTGAAAGTCTATGACTTTCGGGTGTACAGTGCTATGTATATATATACCAACACTTAGTTCATTTTCTGCATAATCATTTTGTACACAAATACAGAGTTCTCACTGAAGTATTAATACATTACTTGTTCTTTGTGAAATCTTCTCTATTAATTGTTCTTCATTATCGATTTAGATATTTCCGCTATCTAGATTGATTCGATTGCGTTGTGATTGCTCAAGTGAAAAATATGTGTTCACAAAGTGGTATAAGCGCCACTCACATAAAATGGAAGCAATTGAACGAAGTTTTAGTTGAAGATTGATTGAGATTCGTTTCGTTTTGCTACGGATTAGAGTTTTGATTGTACGACCTTGTGAAATTCATTTGATTACTCACTCACAAACGTCTATGAGTATTTAGTGCAATTAATTCATCAACAAGGTGAGTTAATTTGTATATTTCATTCGGTTTTAGTTTAAAATCCTACGGACAGAAGGTGAAGGTGTACAGACACATCTTCTTGCATTGTTTTCTTAAAATTGAAGCTATTCAAAGACCGCTTATTACATTTCGAGTAGCTTTCAAATTTTTGCACATAAATTGAAGATTGTTTGAGTTTTTTTCCAAATATTTCGTGATCCTAAAATTTCACGAAGCTAAAGTAATCCGAAACTGAAAAATTACCGTTTTTATCCGAAACTTGGTTTAGGCGGCAAGTTTGAAAATCCGAAACTTGAACATTCGGATAAAGAGTACTCTTTGACTAGCTGACTTTCGGTCAAAGTCAACTTTCGGATTGTTAACTGTCGGTTAAACAATGTTTGTTACTTTTGGATTAGGGTTTTTGGACTTAGAAACTTTTCTTTATTTCATACATCTGGATTTATGTACTTTCAGGTAACAGTGATCTGATAGTTTCGGACAACAGAGTTTCTGTTTAGTTTGAAATTTTTCTAAGTGTTGAACAGTTTTTGGTGTGATTATATTTTTCACAATAGCGTATAACAATTTACAAGCTATGATGAGGAGTGATCAAGAAACAGGCTGTGACACCCCACAAATTTCGATATAATAACGTACATTAAACACGTGCATGCTTAGAGCTAATTCCCTACTTAAGTGAATTCACACTATTTTTATGAGATAAGTCTAGCAAAGCCCAACGATTTAATACGCGTAGTATTACTTATTTCGCAATTAATTATAATTGCGTACAAAACAATCGGGACGAGTCCGATAAAACAAATATGCACGTTGGTGATACGAAAACTTATAAATAAAGTAAAACTATTTTTATAGTAGTTATTTACATTGGAATATTGTGCGAACAAATATAGCATAACGAAAAAAATAAAACAATTATACGTTTCATATAAAACGTAACGTACATGACTAAAATAACGTTAACAAACTAAACAGTTAATATACATTTTAACGTATAACGATCGGGTAAAACGAAATAACACGAACACGAGACCCAAAGGGGTTGACCCGAACTCGGTCCGCAGACCCGAACCGACCCACCCCTTTCCCTTTTATTCCTTCCTCCTCCTCCACTTTTACACACACATCTACACCTACTCTACCCTCTTTTCTCTCTCTCATTTTGGCGAACCGAAACCAGCCCCAAAACCCTTAAATTTCACCACCAAACATGCACCAAATCACGAAGCTAATTCACGAAGAAACGATCACCACATCACGAGCTTCATCTTCATCTTCTTCGTTTTCATTTTCGCGGTACGAAACTTCTAAACACTTTTAAAATACTTGTAAAGCTTTTATTTACATGTTAGAACGTTTACTCAACGAAAATATGTCCAAAATCCAAACCGATTTGCATTTTAAAACTTAAAATCGTCAAACAGCCGCATCTGCAAACTGAGTTAGATCTCAGTTCGCAGATCGAAATTCAACTCACATGATTCAACTTCAATCCGCACCTTGTGTTGCGAATCGAGTCCTGCGAACTGAACCTGGTCTGCGACTTGACCATTTACCTTGCAAGCCGAGATTCGCGAACCGAACCGAGGACTTGCGAGTTGAGAATTTGTGAACCGAACTGACCTAGGACCCCACCAGGGGTTGCCACCCCTTGGACCCCGCTACCAGGGGCACTGCCCCTGAACCCCCGTCTTCCAAGTATGCAACAATCTGAACATAATAACAATACTTTGAAATTATTATTACAACCGTCACCAACAGGCCCAGACATGTTTTCTAAAACAAACGATTAAACAAACTTTAGACATAACTAGTTGTGTGGATGATGTGTGTGAAGTATATGCAAATAAATTCATTACAAGTTTTAAATCAAGGATATATTAAGTAATACTTTATCACACAATTCAGGCAAGAATAACCCGTTCATATAATATAGCTTTATAAGTAAGTCCAGGTATCAAACACAAGGAATGGTATTTTAATTTAACCCTAAACAATTATTAACAACTATTGACAATTAAGGTTACAGATAAAGGGGGACGTTTTAATTCCGAGCGAACAAATAGTTACTTTGATACTGAACTAGGATATACAAGTCCATTAAAGTAATTAAAGAATTAGTTAAGCTGGATAAGGTAGATAGAAGATATATTTTATCTAGACTAGTTATGTTGTATTCAGATTCTCCTATATGTTTATCTTTGTTAGCTAATTGATCTATGTTGAAATATAAAAGTAGATAAAGGCCTTGGTCCAGCTCAATATCCTAAGATTAGGCTCTTCAATATATATTAAGGTTAACTAACTTTAAGGTTCAATTATTAACATCCCATGCCGTCATCTATAGATTAGGGCTCAATATTGTCTTAAATGTTATTATCTAATTAATTATAGTTTAATCCAGTAATGACTATAACCTATCACCAAGTTCTCGTTTATTTAGGTATAATCAAAACATAAACCTAAATTATTAAGTCAATCCACACAAGAGTTCTCTATATAGCATGAATATCATAATCATATAAACAATATAGATATAACCTTAATAACATTCATAGAATCAATTAACATAAACATATACTCAAATAGTCATACAAACATCATTCATCTAAACAAATATGTTAAAGAAATAATCAATAATCATTGATAATATAAACAAGATTCCAAATACAAGTAAACAGTTGATATCGCTCATTTTGGCTATTTAAATCTATCGTGATATCATTGTTTTGCATTTATATTTGAGTAGATTTCAGGAACTTTTGGTACTTATTTCATTCGGGAACTTTTGGTACTTATTGCATTTATATTTGAGTAGGTCAAGGAACCTCAACTATCTTGGATCCTATTTTCTTTTAAAACCATTTATATCCAGTCCACCCAGGTCGTTAGCACTCATCTTTAGTGCTAAGAAACCCTTAGAAAACTTCCACATACACTCCACTAAAAATGTTAGCCTTATTTTTGTGTAGTCAATTCCCGAATCATTACTTTTCTAAGATGTTGCCTAATTTGGATTTTACCAAGTTTTATCCAAATGTGACTTAAATCGTTTTGAAATGGGATTCTAGTGTTAAATTCTATAATTGAGTTGCATGAAATGGAAATTGTTTGAATATTAAGTTGAATAATTGAAGTTGAGAGCAAGTAAATTATTGGAAGTTAACAAGTGAGCTTAATGTTTAAGATTGGGTGATTGTAGTCAACTAAATGGCCTTTGAATTCCTGAACAAGTAGTTCCCGAGGGGTGTCTTCACCTAGCCACTTAAGGCCTTTATCCGGTCTAGGATGGTTGGTCCGAAAGTTTGTTACACAGGGTTCATAGAAACTCATAGAATGCAATTATTCCGATCGTATTCGTAAATCTATTTAAGTTATTTGGGTGTAATCATTGAATATGAATTGTAATTGAGAGTGAAATATAATTTGAATTGATTTGGCATGAGAATCCTAAGTTTTATTAATGTCACATGTTTAAACCATTAGGTAACATTCCATACTTTTCGCGGGTTTTGGCTACCATTTTTCACCAATTTTTGCATCTATCATACCTATTCCATATTAGCCTACACTTATGCAACACATGTTTAGAATACCTCCTTCGAGATCTCACTTGGTGCTCACACCAAGATAGTGGAGATTTGATCCTTTTGCAAGCATATGGTAACATTGCATCATGACTTGGCTTGATTGAGTGTTATATCATCTACTTCCTTACCTTGTAGTTTTATAGGTTGAGAGTGAGTGATTATACACTTATCCTATTGTGAGGTGCTAGGTCATGCATTCGGGCTTGAAAAATTTATCATCTCAAGTTTTTTATTGACTATATACGTGTTACTAGCATAACAGCTTCGGTGGTTTGTGTTAGTATTATTTTTGATTAACTTGATCTTCATTTCTATGTTGCAAGAGTGGATTATGGAAATGATAAATGATGGTTTGCTTGAGGACAAGAAAAGTTTAAGTGTGGAGATATTTGATATCGCTCATTAAATCTATCGCGATATCATTGTTTTGCATTTATATCTGAGTAGATTTCAAGAACTTTTGGTACTTATTTCATTTGGAAATTTATCTCAGGTTGAAATGCATGCTATTGGGCGAGGTGTTCAAATTCTGGCTGGAATGTGCATGATAGCCGTTCGGCTAAAGCTTACCAGCCGATCGACTGGAGCTTCTTAGATGATCGGCTAAAGTTAGCCGATCGGCTTCTTTAGTTCAAAATCATCACAACAACTAACCGGTGTTCGAGCTGAAGATTAAAACCAAGATTTTTCATCATAGCCGTTCGGCTAGATGTAACCAGCCGTTCGGCTAAGGCTAATGAGCCGTTCGGCTACACTTGTTCAGCCGATCGGCTAGTTTGGCGGACCATGTTAAAACTTTGGTATCCGGGGAATAATGGTGTGTTGTGCGAAAATGAGAGGGGGGCAGGTTTAGCTAGCAGTTTTTGGGGTGAGATACAAAACCCTAACACCTCCCAATTAAAACATATAACCCTTACCATTTTCTTGATTTTTTTTTCTCTCAAGAACCAAACCCTAACTTCACCCACATTTACTTACAAAAACCTTCACATTCACTTGAAGATTGTGAGAAGAACCTCAAGCTAGCAACTATTTCACTAAGAATAATTACTTGGTTTGTGTAATCATTTAGGTACAATTTCCATTCCAATTAGTTTGAAGTAATCTATGTTTCCTTTGATTTCTCTCATTACATGTTTTTATCTTGTTGCTATGATGATTAGTGGCTAGACTATAATGCTTGCTTGGATGAACTAACTAGTTGATTAGGAGTGTATAATTTGGTGTTTAATTTATGCTTTGACTTTGTGAATCATCCATGAATTTGTATGTATTTAGCTTGTTGTTGTTATTAAACTTGTGGCATTTTTAGCTAAGCGATTTATGGCGAATGTTTATTGCATATTGAAAAATACCTAGTAAGTTGTTTATCATTGTGGAAGAAAACTTTGGTGATTGTAACACTAATGAGATAAGTATATACACGTTAGCGATTATAACGAATGTTTTTTCGTGTGGATGAATCATAAACTCATTGAACTTTAACTTATGTTTAATCAAAGAACCTTGTGTGTTTGAAGCTTGATCTCAAGGATTTGACTTATTTGGTGATCTACTACTTGATATAGTGAACGTTTTCAACCTAGTAAATTGCTATTGATTATTTGTCTATAAATGATTGAACAAAATTGCGAATGTAGTTTTGGAACGTGTCGAATGATTTAAGCTAAATTGTGCAAGTTTGTAACCATGGCGAACGTCCGTTACTAGGTTAAATCATAGGTTTGTTAATTGAAGTTGAACATTTGGTCTTAGCGAACGTTGAGCTTATGTTTGATAAATATTACTTTGGCATATATTAAACCGGTTCTAACTTCACATCCCGAAATCACTAGTGAAATAGTCCAAGCAAGTATTGTTTTTAATATTTGAAAGTTTCAAACAAATTATTTTGACTCTTAAGAGTCCACTTGCCTAGTTTAACTAAAATTTGTAATTTAAAGCAACGTCACAATTCGGTCACACAAAACCAACTTTTATTTTCACTTACTAAATTGCTCACACTTATCTTGATTTCTTAAACTTAAGTTCCCTGTGTTCTAACCCAAACTTACCAAACTATACTACTACCCGATAGGGTCCACTGCTCGGTTGTGTTTTGGTCTAGCTCGGTACTTTCTTGGCTACTTTTCAACGATAAATTTTATAACTAGATTTGGCACATCAACAGTCATTTATCAAGTAAAAGGACTTAGAATACAAACCCAAGATATTGAATTACCCTTCGTTAGGTTTGAAGGTCTTCAATCCCTAACCTCCTAGCCTCCAAATTTGACTTAAAGTCGTTCTTTAACCCTAATAATCGACTTTTACCTATAAAATCCGTATCTAGTATATATTTCGAAGCTGGAATGAGTTTTCTATTTATAATAGCTGAAGTCAGCACCCAACCGGCGGTTAGAAGGTCCAACCTGCGGTTGGTTACTTTATGTCCAAGTCAAACTCTCCGTTTCTACTGATTTCTAGAATTTTTGATTCCAACCGCCGGTTGAAAGTCCCAACCGCCGGTTGAAAGTCCCAACCGCCGGTTGATTTTTTCTCCAAATAAGCTGAATTTTTGATATGTTGTAGCTATATGTGTTAGCTAAATTTGGGAGCTTGAATCAACTTATTTGGACTCCGTTAGAGGAAGTTATGGCCAAAATACTAACACATAACAGGAAATTCAGCATTTACACTTTTCTTCAGTTTTTGATCTAAATTTCGCTCCTTTTCATCCAAGCTTCATTTAAAACACTTATTTGATGTTATCACTCCATTTTTTGAGCTATCTTCTTTATAAAATCTTTTCTTGGCCCATTCTTTAAGTCTTCATTTTCTGTGGGTTCTTCTTCATTTTTGCTTCTTTTTCGTTCCTTTCTTCAATTCTTCTTCTTTTACACCTAAATTACAAATATGAATAAATTAAGTATCTAAATCACCATAAATTCCAATAAAAGTGTATAAAATGTAGGGAAAATAAGTGTATAAATATGATATTATTTGATTTTATCAGTGGATGACTAGCCTAGATGGTCTTGCGAGACATCTACTTATATTAATATTTCTTACGTTTAGGACGTTAGGAACTTTACTTGGGCACACGCTTTGCTAGCTCTCACTACTTAGCTCACAAGGTGATTTCATGGCCCCTAATTTTACTGCTTTTACATGCTTTCTAACAGGGGTGAAAAACATAGCTACCGTTTTTACTATTTGCCATAACCTGCAACAATTATATAAATGCTTTTATGCATTATACGAACTGTTGACTTTATGAATGATTTCATACTATACATATCAACTGTTTACGAAAATGTTTTACTATATGTGATAAACCGGAGAGCGACCGGTAAGCCTTTTTGATTCGCTGGATAATGGCCAGCACCGTGATAAACCGTAGAACGACCGGTAGATGAACTGGAGAACTACCGGAACTTTGTTTTGCTGGAGAACAACCAGCACTGTGATAAACCGGAGAACGACCGGTAACTTTTTTTTTGCTGGAGAACGACCAGCACTATGATAAGCCGGAGAATGACCGGTAGTTTTTGATACGCTGAAGAACGACCAGCAAAGAATTTTAAACTATTATTTTGGGTAACATCCCAACTAAACTGTATTTTGGGTGACATCCTAACTAAAGTTGTATTTGGATAACATTTCACAAAACGCTATTTATTTGTTATGGCAACTATTTGCAAAAGAACTTGGTTTACTAAACTATACTTACAAACATAAAACCTGCGAATTCACTCAACAATTTTGTTGACTTTTTACTATATTTTTCAAGGAATTAGCTGCACAAGTAAGAAGGCTTGCATTATGGAACTAGATGACCCACGAGGAATTTAGGATGCCATCTTTTGAAACAATGAGAATTCTTTTGTATAACTGATGTGTTTTAGTCATATTTACGAATTCCACTTTTGTATAACTTAAACTATACTTCTACTTCTACGATTGGTTAAATCGTAAGCTTTTGTAAACAATTAATTATGGCATCTTAATATATATATTTGTTCTGCAATAATCATAAGCTCTGATATGCATGATTGTCCAATGTTTACGTCGGCGCCCCCCACTACACTAATGCTTCCGCTAACCACGATTACCGAAATTGAGGGTGTGACATAGGCACTACTACTAAACCACCTCGATTTCTTTGTCAAAATGACTATAACGATTGGCGATATCATTTTGAGTCATTTATTGCATTTTATGATACCGACTTGATGATACTGATCATGGAGAAATATATTCATCCAAGGGCTGAAGGGACATGTAGAGGTGAGGTTCCTGCAAAAGCTGTTAAGCTAATGACATTTGAGGAGAAAAAGGAATACGGTAGAGATAAGAAGGCAAAATCTATAATCTCTATGAGTCTTCCTCAAGATGTTTTGGCTTGTTGGAAGGATCTTGAAACTGCTTATGAGTTATACAAAGCAATGGAGAAGTGTTTCTCTGGGAATGATAAGCTCAAGAAAATCAAGAAGGATTTACTGAAGAAGCAATGGGATGTGTTTACTGGTATGCCAAATGAATCATTTAATGATCTGGTTGTTCGTTATTCATAACTAATCGGTGAATTCAAAAGATATGGCATGGTGTTGGAGAGAATTGAAATAAATGAGAAGCTGGTTGAAGCATTGCCATCAAGATGGGAGGTTAAGGAAAATATACTTATGGAAGATGATGCTTTAGATCAATATGAGCTTGAGGATCTGATCAACAAGTTGCAAGTTTATGATGTTGCTCTAAAGAAAAAGGAGACTGGAAAATGGCATCAATATATTCAAAATCCAAGTCTATATGGGTCTAAAGCTACTCCAGACGTTACAACTGCTCTGTTTTCGGGTTTTGATGGGTATTTGCCTGGGAATTCTAGTGGACAATACAGTGGAATTTCAGGTGGTTACACTGGTTTTTGAAAGATAGGTTCCAGGAATGCCTCTCTAAGTAAGAATTCACAAGTACCGAATCAGAATATCTCCAAACTCACAGAGGAACATGCTACAGTTGTTACAGCTTTTCTATCATCCTATGAAGCTTTCATTGCTGGGAAGGTTGGGAGTGTGGATCTTACTGAGGAGGATTACGATCAGTTGCACCCTGACGATCTTGAAGAAATGGACCTTTAGTGGAATCTTGAAATGTTAACTAGGAAGGTTAAGAAATTTCTTCCGAGAACTGGAAAAATGAAGTTGGGAAAACGGGTTAGCATTTTTATGTTCATGTTAGTTGAAGATTTTTCTTTTGTTTTTGTAAGTGTTGTTGAAGATATGGGTTTTAAATTTATTCAAACCAAATCATACAAAACTTCATTATTTTTTGCGGAAGAAATAAAGAAGGATGATGCAAAACAGGGGCAGAACTATTCAACATTAGGTAGCTGATGTTTAAGAGGAGATTAAAGCTTCAAAATTTACAACTTGAACATTGATGTGTAGCAAAAATTCACATTTTTATATACATTATTTGTCCCATATTTCGCTCTTTTCTAACAAATACATCTTAAAATCATCATTATTAATCAACTTTTGTTAGAAAGGTATAAACTTTACGGTCTTTCAAAAATCATGCAAAAAGGTCGAAAAACTAACCGAAATAGGCACCGAATTGAGCAACACTTAAAATCTAATGTAAACTCCATACCAAGACCTCACTTATATCTTATTTTGTAGCTATGGAGATTACAAAAGAGTAGATATAGAGAAAGCTCAATTTGGATCAAGGACGAGAAAGTTACAAGCCGAACAATGCATCTGAAGACCTCGAAATGTATTCCGCACATGCCTGGGCTCCACACCTCCAATTTCTACAAAATTGGTATTATTAGAAGTGTAACGGAATTACGAGATCATGGGCGTAAGAATCAAGTCAAACGGACAAGAAACAAAGAAGTTATGACCGTCTGAAGCCACAAAGAAAAGTCGAAAACATCACACGGCCCCTCACACGGCCGTGTATTGATAGGGTAAGGCCGTGTACGGCCTGGAAATGGCCATGTACGGATCTCTAGAGGATGTGTATGGCTCTAGTGATGCCGTGTACGGCCCTGTGCTTCTTTGGGTGCTCCCGTGTGCTTTTATGGCTTGTATCTTGTGCTTTGGAGTTTGTACAAATGATCACATGCCATGTCTATAAATGAAGGGCCTCATAACCTCATTTCACACACTTTCACACCTCATTTCACCTCTCTTATCTCTCTCTCTAGGTTTTCTTTAGTTTCTCTCTCTAGGTTCTCTCTCTAGTCTCTCTCTAGTTTCTTGCTAGGGTTTTAAACCCTTCGACTAGTGAGAAGATTAGTGGGGGAATCCTTCTCTTTTCTTATAGATTAGTAATGTAATATAATTAGTAGAGGCTAGCGGTTGTAATCCTTCGATATTATTCGAAGAAATACAAGCCGTTATTCTGTTCGCAACACGTATCGGTATTATCTATCCTTTCTAGTATTAATTTATCTTAATGTTCTTGTTTGATGTTTGTGATTCATTAATATTGTAAATGTTTATTGGTATATTTTTTGAATAGTTGCTTGTATGTTTTCCATGATTTAAATAGTTAGGAATGATGTTACATTAATTCTGTATGTGTAAATAGGAGTTGTTATACTTTGTTATCGGTCTAAACTTATCCTGAATATAGAATTTATCGTTCACCCTTTCCAGTTTTTCACGTGACTATTGCCCCTAGGATAGGACTTTGTAAACCTGAATACTACGTAGATATAGTCATCTCTGTTACAGTATGAAGCTATGAGACTCCATAAAATGGCACTGTACTTCGTATAGCGTTGGAAACACCTCGTGTGTAGTACAAATACGTGGAAGCTAAGAAAATGTTGTAGGATCATCTTATCATGAATTACCTAGAAGCCACCCTTCTAGAACATGGTCTAGGATACATAAAGCTGTGGAAATGCTACTAAACCTTAAAAGTACTGTCCACTGTGAGTATACCTAGATTTATACAAGCTGTGGAAGTACTTAATGCAGTGTACACCGTAAGTATACCTAGGGATGAACGACTGATTGTAAAGGAGGGTCTAATTCATGACGGAAGTACTTGAGCTTAAAATGTTTGAATAAGGAATTCTAAAAAGAAAGCTGTGAGTCCCTAATCACTATTATGTTAGTGATTATGAATCGTTAACAGTGAGTTAATTGTAGAAGGGGGGGTTGAATACAATTAAATACTTTTCTGTTTTAATGTGTTAACTTATTTAGTAAGTTTTTAACCGTATTAAAGTGACAGCAATATGAACACAAATATATATAAGTAAGATAGGCAGTTCAGTTGCTGATGCAATACTAGCTGAAAGATAAATTCTTTTATTGATAAAATTTATCTATTGTTGATTGCGGAATAGATTAGCCAAAGGTAATATAAATCAAACAATACAGCTCTTACAAAAGGAGATGAGCAGTAGTGGACAAACACGCTAACTTGCTCACTCGCTGAGATGGACTAATAGTGGACAGACACGCTACTAGTTCACTCGCTGGTGTTGTTTGTATTTTAGACAAACTAGTTACTGACAAATAAGTAACAATACAAATAATCGACACAAAATGAAGTACAACATACTACGCTATTTATAGACGCTGAAATCCTTAATTTCCGGATCTGGAAGGATACGTGTCGCTGCTTGATTGGTGAGGTAGTTGAGATGTGATACATCATGGTTCGACATTCTGTCTTGGGAAATATCACCTTGTACCATAAACCAATCAGATGCTTCCACGTTACTCTTTTCAAGTTAAGAGGAACACGTGCTGCGCCGTAATAACGCCGAATATCAACTTCTTATTTAATGCGGCATTTAATGCTGCAGTCACTGATAGAAACATCAATTCTCCTCATTCTCGTTGCGAGCTAACATGCCCTAAAGAATGACTTGAAAAGCTAATCTTTAGTGACTTCTTTTATTCAGCAGAAGAGAGAACTCAAGAAGACTTGGAGACTCTCGCTGATAGATGAGTATCAGCGACACACAAATTTGAGTCTTTTATCTTGATAGGTTCTTCATCTACTGGTTGAAGAGATAGAATCAGCGATCATAAACTTCAGCAACAGGAGCTTGACTTGAATCATTTTCTTCATGGAGAGTTCTTTATTGAGAAGGACAGAGATTGTGAATATAAGGCATGATCAGTGACTTCACATTATCAGCGATTAATGACTTCAACAATCTCTCATAATTTATCCTTATGATCTCCCCCTTAATTCTTGTGATCAGTGACACTTGAGTTCAGCGATCAGTGACTCAACAATCTCCCCCTGAATAGTTTAAGTCAAAGCTCCCTTAGACAAACTTGTTGCAGGAAAGTTTTAGTCTCTGATGATAAGTTGGTTGCTCAGAGACTTGTACTTGTAAATTTTCTGTGTCAAGCCTCATTTATATCATTAAATAAATATTTACAAGAGACTAACTATTACAAAAGATCTAATTTATTTATCTCTCCACATCTCCTCCTCTTTCACTATGCCAAGCTCAGCTTCAAGTTCATACTTGTCTTTGGAGGGCAGGTATCTGAATTTTCTTGCCAAGGCTTCATCGAGAATAGCTTTTCTGATTTTTAAATTTGTAGGAAGCATGCTAGCTGACCTGATTAGGTGTATGAGTTGTTCTTGATCAACCTTCTCAAGTTCAGCTTCTCTCTGAAACCTAAGGGCACCATTTAAGTCCCTATATACCAGACCCTTCTTCCCCTCAATGACTTCATGTCCTTCAAGCTTTGGCACACCAGCAGGGATAGACAGATTTATGTTGTCCCTTTACCTAGGATCTAGAACAGCTTTAATCAACCAATCGTGTAGCGGAATCACACAATTGAATTAACTAATATAAAACACAAATCGAAACAATAAAGAATTGAGTAATAATGATTTGTATTGAACTATCAAAATGCTTACTAGCTGATTTACAAAATGTTTAGTCGACAAATTGAGCTCAGGTTTTGTCCAACCCTCGCAATGAGCCGTGATGGCTCTATTTATACAAACAGATCGATCCTGCGACACTTGCTGAGTGTCGCAGATCATAACCCTAGTGCGACACTTACTGAGTGTCGCCTGAATGCGACACTAGATAAGTGTCGCCCAAAACAGAAAATAATCTATTTTCTAAACTAAACTATTACAGACTCAAGACCAACTGATAGACACTCTAATATGACTCAACAAACTCCCCCGTGTCTTCAGCTTGGTCTCTAAAATATTTTCAGTATCAAATCCAGTCTGCCGGGAGATTCCCACCTGCATGAATTCCCTTAGATATGCAGAGATCCACAACTTTCTGAAACTTCACAGCCTCTTCTTGATCAATCATTTCATATTGCAATCTATTTTCATGAAGAGCTTGAAGATCATCTTTAGACATATTAATAAGGCTAAGAGGATCAAAAACTCTAAGTGTATAGCCATTAACATGTTTCCATTCTCTAGCTTCATGTCCTGGTCCTTTCTGAGAAAAATATTCAATAACAGCTTCTCCAGAAACCGTGTCATACCACCAGAACCTAAAATTTCCCAGCACATCCAATGGTAACTTTTCAAATGGCACTTGGGTAAGGTTCTTGGTTGGAGGATAATGATAACCATATATGGGTTGACGCGTCCTCGGATCCAGCTTCTTTTTGTTAGAGAATCGAATCCCCATCACTGGTCGAATCCACTTAAATTTCCTTGAGTTGATTTCTCGACGCAGGATGTTCTGAAAGAATTCAGCTTCACGATTATCAGTGGGATTGATCATATTCAACTGAGCTAGTCTATTCAAATCAACCTTCGGCAATGTGGTCAGATGGTCTAACCTTGCCTTAAAGTATTGAATGCCATCCTTTCTTTTGATAACAAACAATCTAAAATCAGCATCAAATTTCCATGATTTTATTAGCCCAGATAGATCACCGCGAACAGAATATGCTCGGTATCTTTTTAGCTCGGGCGTTGGAGGCAATATCCATTCTGGATACCTTTTAGGTTGAGCAGTAGACGTTGAGGTACCAGCAGAAGAAGGTTCGGCAGAGGCTGCAGGAGAAACAGCAGGAACGGTATCATCATCTGATTCTACCTCCTCATATGGATTTTCTTCGAACACATCTTCATCAGAGACTACATCAGGTTCAAATTCCACTTCTTCATCAAATATACTCGGACCCCTATCCTCAGCAGATGCCCCAAATACTAAATTTTGTAGATATTCTAGATTTGCATGTGAGTAATCAACATTTAGTGGCATTGGTTGACCCGGAACATGGGAAGAAGACGCAAAGTAATCCAAACTGATATTTTCATTTACATCAGAATCATTAATTACATTTACATTTTCTTGGCCTGTGGTTTCCGGTTCTAACTCCCCCGGAACCACAGCCATAGTTTCTAATTCTAATACACGACGCTCAAGTTCCGGTACACGAGCAGCCGTGGTCTCGAGCTCCAAAAGTCTTGACGCTTGAACCTGTATAAGAGCTTGTTGATCGTGAAGCATCTGGTTCATTTGCGCCATATCTTCCATCAATTTCTTCAAAAATTCCGGCTGGGGCTGAATATCATCAGTAGCAGGAGTCGAGGTTCGCTGACGACGTTGTAGAGGAATATCATCAGATTCTGTGTCAGAGGAATCTCGAACCCGCTTGCCCTTATCAGCAGCGGAAGTTGTAGCAGCAGCAGCAGGTGTAGAAGTTGGAAAGTTTTCAATATCAACCAAAACTTCTTCCAAAACCGCTTCATCAACTTGCGGTGGTGGAGCTGCAACCTCAAGAAATCCATTATCCGGCGGAGCCACATATTGTTCATCAATCACATGGCCGAATAACGGAACATCAGGCAGAGTTGCCTGACCTTTTGGGGGTGTGGCACAATCCCCAAATACCCTGACCAGCATCGGAGTCAAAGTCAGAATTGACCTTGGGTCAGGCTGAATCCCTAGATTCAGGGAATTCAGAATCAGTTGCAAAAACCGTGGATATAGAAACCACATGTTATCTCCAGCTCGGAGATTATCCACTAGATGCCCAAAAATATATCCGGAGTAGTTGAAAGGTTTGTTGTAAACCAATCCTAGCATCAGAGAGATTGTGCCGTAACTCATTCCATCAAAACCTGCCTTACGTGGCGAGAGACACACAATAATAATAATATGTGCCAGGTACCTCCAGACTCTACTTAAATGCTGTTTCCTATATTGATCAGGAGGAATAGCTGGATAGCCCATACGCTGAAGACCTCCAGCAATGAAACTATTCTCAAACTGAGTTGGAAACTCAGTATCGTCATCAAAACACAAAACCTCTTGTATCGTATCTTCCGTAATTTAGATACGATGACCAAAAACTGTTGATAAGATCCTTCGATAATCTCCTTCTGTGTTGATCACAGCATTGGCGTAAAATTCCTCGATCTGATTTAGGTAGATCGGACAAGATGCAGTGATAGCATGATGAATCCTCGATCGACGCAAAAATTGGATCATCGGATGAAAAGGAATTGAATTCGCATGCGTGTCGTCGAGAAAAGCCACCACATTATGTCGTGGCTGTGTGCGGCGAGCGTAAATAGCTAGATTTGCCATCTGCACGATCATAAGACGTAGATAATACACAAGGAAATGTTATACCGTTAGAACAAATAAAATATAAAATGATATTTCAAAATTACCTACAGGCGACACTTAAGTAGTGTCGCTAAATGAAGTAGCGACACTTGAGTAAGTGTCGCTCAGTAGTCAAAAATTCACCATGCGACACTTAAGGTAAGTGTCGCAGTATTGCAAATCAAGAGGCGACACTTAAGTAGTACTGTAGGCGACACTCAAGCTGAGTGTCGCAAAAGACAAGGCGGCACTTAAGTAGTACTGTAGGCGACACTCAAGCTGAGTGTCGCAAAAGTCAGGGCGGCACTTAAGTAGTACTGTAGGCGACACTCAAGCTGAGTGTCGCAAAAGTCAGGGCGGCACTTAAGTAAGTGACGCATCAACGTGTTGTTCCTTTAAACGCGACACTTAAGGTAAGTGTCGCAAAAGACAGAGTGACACTTAGTCAAGTGACGCATAGCCAGAGGCGACACTCAAGTTGAGTGTCGCAGTTAGGTTCAAATTACCATGATGCGACACTTAAGGCGAGTGTCGCTTCGAGTGTCGCAACGATGAACACGAACCCAGAAACCATAAAACCCAGAATTCAAAATTTTAATAAACTTCAAATTTAGGCCAAATTAGGTGAAACGCTTGACAGATATATGTATATCGACTATACAGCGTGTAATGGAAACACCTAATTAACATCTATTTAGCTTAAATCACAGAAACTTAAAAAACCCTAAACTATTCGTTTTTAACCCTAGATTAAAATCAACTAAAAACGTAATGATAAAAAGATAGACGTATACCTTTTGATGCGTACGTTCAAGTAGAACGAGAATCTAAGGAAGAAAAGGAAGAAGGATGCGAAATCAACAAGAAATCGTGTGACAGAGCGAGTGTCGCTAGATCGAGAGCGAGTGTCGCAGGTTTTGAGTGAGTGTCGCTAAGTAAGTGTGAGAATAAATGTCGCAGGGAGATGTTTATATACTCCATACCATAGGCGACACTCAATGCGACACTTGATGCGACACTCAGTGAGTGTCGCAGACATAGAAATTTTGAAAATTTCTAACACTTTCAAATTCTTTCGCGAGTCGGTTGTGGCTATTCAGTGACATTTGACTTTAAGTAAGACAAAAAATATTAGAATAATTATAACTTAACTAAGAATTCAAAACAAGTATACTATTTTTGGTGACGGGGTTGTTTTGGGTCTGGTTAGGGATCATATTAAGTCATCATACCTTAATTTACATAAGTTTGCTGTTATTCCAATTATCAGTACCCTTGTCCTCTTTAAATTTACATAAGATATTTAAAATAAATTTAATGACACACAGTTCAAGACAATTGTTCATATCATTATCCACTTAAACAACTAACCTTCCTTCATCAGAGATAACCTTTTATTGTTAATATGTTCAATCTTTTGCAGTTCACACATATGACATACCCCTAACATCTACATATGGTTAATTTTTATATTAAGAAAAATTATATGAAACTTATTTTTAAGAATCAAGACATTGGTGACAGGTCTGTACTTACGTACGACAGAGCGACTTATCTTGATTCAGGTTTAAACAAAATCAATTTTCGTCAAGTCATTGGTGACAGGTCTGTACTTCCGTACAACAAAGCGACTTAACTTGACTTAAGTATGTATTTTATTTGAAACTCTAAGATTTTGCAAGTCTGATTAACTCACAGCTGTTTAATTTTTAAGATATAGTACCAGAGACCAGGTCTGTACCGACGTACAACAGAGGAAACCAATACTATATCCCCCAAATAAGTTGATATAAAATTTCAGAATATAAAAATTGTCCATATTAAATATAGGAATTAAGACACATCGTCATACGTCATATGATGTTTACTACATAAAATGAACAAGTAGTTGGAATTTCCTTTTAATATCTCTGAGAACAAATAGAGAGTTGCCTATGAACATATCATATGATGAAGCTGTATGTTAAGAAATTTATGATAAATACATTACTAAACCTACTGATATATCAGAGATAACATTGAACATTTGCATTTCGTGAATGATGCTTAATATACTATCATATCCCAAGTTGTTTACAGACACAACCCAACGTCTTTTTATAAATGTAGCAATAATGCATTACTTTAATACTAAGAAGTATAAAGTGTGGCTCTTGCAAAAAAAAATTTTTTTTTTTTTTTTTAAATGAAAATCGATGTCACTGTAACGATTTAAAAAATCGTAAGCCAAGCATAGAAACTAATTCATCAAAACGAGAGCGGGAAAAGGCCTTAGTAAACAAATCAGCCTTTTGCTTAAGTGTTTCTATTTAGATAAGGTCAATAAGGTGTTTCTCATAGCAATCCCGTATAAAGTGAAATCTAATCTCTATGTGTTTTGTTTTAGAGTGCTGTACGGGATTGCGTGTGATAGATATGGCTGCAGTATTATCTATATGTATAGGAGTAAGAGTTAAGATGAAACCATAATCGCGAAGTTGATGCTGAATCCACAGAACTTGTGAACAACAGCTGGCAGCAGCGATATATTCAGCCTCGGCTGTAGAAGTTGAAACGGTTGTTTGCTTTTTACACTGCCATGACACTAAGCGCGGTCCAAGAAACTGACATCCACCAGATGTGGACTTCTTATCCTTGTTGCATCCGCCATAATCTGAATCTGAATAAGCAGTCAGAGTGAAGTCGTCTTCATTTGAGTACCATAGACCTAGAGTGGGTCTATATTTGAGATACCCAAATATCCGCTGAACTGCCTTCATATGAGAAACCTTCGGGTGAGCTTGGTACCTGGAACACAAAGAAACAGCAAAAACAATGTCTGGTCGTGAAGCAGTAAGGTACATAAGAGAACCTATCATAGAACGATAGTCCTTCTCGTTACAATCATCATCCTCCTCAGCTGGTCCAAGTTTGTGAGATGCCTCAATGGGGGTGCCATACGTTTTACAATCATGCAAATTATACCTAGTCAACATGTCATTGACATATTTTGACTGATGGATATAAATACCTTTGTCAGATTGTTCAACTTGAACACCTAGAAAGAATGTGAGTTCTCCCATTGCACTCATCTCAAACTCAGATTTCATAAGTTGCTCAAATTCCTTGCAGAGAGCATTACTTGTAGAGCCAAAGATGATGTCGTCCACGTATACCTGTACAAGTAATAAATCGTTTCCAGACTTTTTCGTAAAAAGTGTGCTGTCAATCTGTCCTCTTGAGAATCCATGCTTGAGTAGATGTGTGGACAGTCTCTCGTACCATGCTCTTGGTGCTTGATGAAGACCATACAGAGCTTTGTCTAACTTGCAGACAAAGTCCGGATGTACTGAGTCTTCAAAACCAGGAGGTTGCCTAACATAGACTTCCTCCACAACTTGTCCATAAAGAAATGCACTCTTTACGTCTAGTTGATAAACCCGAAAACCTTTAAATGAAGCATAAGCCAAAAATATGCGAATCGATTCCAGTCTAGCAACAGGGGCGAATACTTCATCGTAGTCCAATCCCTCAATTTGAGTAAAGCCTTGAACTACTAATCGAGCCTTATTCCTAACCACTACACCGCGATCATCCTTTTTCACATGATATACCCAACGAGTTCCAATTGCATGGACACCCTTGGGTAGAGGGACTAATTCCCAAACTTTCAGCTTCTCAAATTGATGCAGTTCTTCTTGCATCGCTTCGACCCAATGTGGGTCCTTTAATGCATCAGCTGTTTTCTTTGGTTCAACTTGAGATAGAAAACATTCTTCCATCTCAGTGACTAGACATTCCAAGGAGGCTGTGGGAGGTACTTCAGAGGTTGAAGTAGACGTGTCAGTTACAGCCAATTGATGTCTAGTTTGAACACCTTTACTTAACTCACCAATGATATTATCAGTGGGGTGAGTTTTATGAATCCGAGTCTGTGGAATTGGGTTGGGCACAATAACTAATTCCAAATTGTTGAGATCTCCTTCAGTAGCATTTGACTCAGATGGAGGATCGTTGGCTTCATCATTGTTTTCTGAGGGACTAGCCATATTTAACGGTTGAGGAGATGGAGGATCAGTTGTTGGAACTGATGCATCAACTGATGGTGTTGATGCTGAGGTGGAAGATGTATTAGATTGGACAGTTGGTGTGTGATCTGCATTAATATCCAAACCATGTAGAAGAGTAACAATAGTTTCTTCATCATCAACATTCTCAGGTGTTGGAATATTGAATGAATCAAAAAAGCTATCGTATTGAAACAGATTTTCTGGTCCTTTGCCTTCGGGAGGAGCCGTATAGCGTAAACACTTGACTTCATAATGCTCCTCCATACGCTTTGTAGATAAATTATAAACTCTCCTATTAGGAGAATTTACAGAATATCCCAAGAATATTCCATCCATTGATTTTTCACCAAACTTGTCCTTTTGAGTTCGTAACAGAATAGTGCAAGGACAACCAAAAGGTTCCAGAAATTGTAAATTTGGTTTACGGTTGTTAAACAGCTCATAGCATGTCTTGTTTTCCTTTTTAACCGTCAAAACCCTGTTCAAAACAAAACATGCAGTATTTATCGCCTCTGCCCAAAAAGTGATTGGAAGCTTAGAGTCGGATAACATACTACGCACAGTTTCAATAAGAGTCCTGTTTTTGCGTTCAGCGACACCATTTTGTTGAGGTGTATAAGCAGAGCTGAACTGATGATGAATACCTTTCCTTAAACAGTACATCTCAATGGTTTTGTTTTTGAATTCCGTTCCATTATCACTTCTAATCTTCTCGATTCTCTTTCCACACAAGTTCTCCAACTTGTCAAACAAATATATTAATATCTCGGGGACTTCATCCTTTGTAGAAAGAAAGTACACCCAAGAAAAGCGAGAGTAGTCATCAGTGACTACTAAGCAATAAGTACTGCCTCCCATACTCCTTTTATTAACCGGCCCAAATAGATCCATGTGTAATAGATCTAGGGGCGATGTATTGGAGTTCACCTTTTTCGACTTATGGGACTGCTTGTGTTGTTTTCCTTTAAGACAGGAAACGCAATTATCATCCAAACTGAATGTGAGTTTAGGCACACCAGTAACAAGCTCATTTTTTACAAGATAGTTCATCTTGCGAAAATTTATATGTCCCATTCGCCTGTGCCATAAAAGGGAATCCTTTGGGGTAGCCCTGGACACTAGACATGTATGCTCTGATGTAGTAGTTGATACAGTACTCATGTCGAGTATATAAGTGTCCTTTTTTCTTGATGCTCGAATAAGCACCCATTCCTCAGGCACTTTGTAGCCTGGTTTGAGTATTAGGCATTCTGTATCTGTGAACATGGTTGTGAACTTTTTATCACACACTTGTGATACGCTGAGAAGATTGTAGTTTAGTTGTTCCACGTAGTTCACATTATCAAAACTCACTGATCCATTAGTGAGTGTTCCCCGACCTGTAATTTCTCCTCCTTTATTGCCAGCGAATGCAACATATCCCCCTTTTACAGGTTGAACATCAGATAGAAGAGATATGTTGCCAGTCATATGCCTTGAACAGCCACTGTCTACATACCATTGACTCTTGATAACTTCTTCAGATAGCTGTAGGCACATGAAAACAAAGAGATTAGTTTGAGTGTGAGACCCAAGCCTTGATGGACTTGGGTCTGCCAGCATCATCCATAATAACCGCATCAGTGAGTACATGATTTTTCAAAATTTCAGGTTTTGTAACTAATGTGGTATTATTTGATGAAGAGTCTTCTTTGGACTCTTTGACTCTCCAAATCTGAAGAGGTTTGGATGGTTTCTTTTTGACAAGAACTTGCTGATTACATATAGGTGTATCCGGCCTTTTCTTGTCAGTTTTCTTGACAGGTTTGGGAGATGAGGAATTGTGCCTAGGTTGAGTTTTTGAAAAAATTTTATAAACTGAAGATCTAGGCACTGTCCTTCCAAACCTTTGTCTAGAAAGCAACGGACAAACACTTATCAAATGACCCTATTTTTTGCAGTAGAAACAGGATCTTCTCTCAATGACCGATTGAAAGTGAGGTTGCCAATCTGATGAGGATTTAATATTTTTATTTAATGAACAAGCACATTGAAATGTGCAAGATGAATTGATACATGAAAAGGATGTTGATTTGCTTTTGGAATTATGTTTGATTTGTTTAGAAGAAGCAAAATGTTGTTCCTTCTTAACCTTAGAAATAGCCTTAGATTTAACCTTTAGTGAAGGAATTTCACTACACGGTTCATTTGTAATTACAAAATTTTCAGGCTTTACATCCAATTTACAAACCTTTGTATCAATCTCATCAGTTACATCCTCAATTTCAACTACTTCCTCTTTAATCGCAGGAAGTACAGAAACTTTCTTTTCTTTCTTTTGGGAGATGGATTTATCTCCTTTCACAGATGGTACCAAAACCACTGGCTCATTAACAGATGTTTTGCCTTCATTAACAATTGAAGGAACAAAGTTTTTGATATCATCCTTCGAGGGCATAGGTTCATAGTTAGCTGGGGGAGGTACCGCCTGGTATCCTATCCCTGACTTACTTTTTGTATTGGTCCTTTGCGATTGAAGGATTTCATCAAAAACTACTGAGGAAGTACTGAAGTTGGAAACTTTACGTTTTAGATCAAGAACTTCAGTTTTAGATTCATCAAGAGCTTTTTGTAAATCAACAATTTTCTTAAGATAACTGTCAATAGCATCTTGTTGACAATAGATTTTAGCCTTTAAATCTTTTCTTTCAGTTAAGGTGGCAGTCATCTTTTTGTCAAAAATCTTTTCATTTTCTTTTAATAATTGATTTGCCTGTTTAAGTTTATCTAAATCAGAATACAGGCGATCATTATCCTCAATATATCTGTTAATTTTACCAGTTAGTTTGATGCAATTAACACAAGAAAGTGGTTCCTCAATAGTTACCTCATCAGTAATCTCTGCCATAAGAGCTGTGTTATGAATGTTCTCCTCTGCATCAGTCCAGTTATAATATTCATGATTAGAAAGGAGAAGAGCTTCATTGATGTTTTCTTCAAGTTTATCAGCATCTTTAGCAGTAGAATTCTTTAACACAGAAGGCTTTGAGAAACCAGAAGGAGGTTGTTTGGACTTTTCACATTCTCTGGCAAAGTGTCCAAGATTGTGACACCTATAGCATTTAACCTTGCTTTTGTCAAAGCCCAAACCCGAATCACTTTCATCTTCCAGATTCTTTCTCCCGGTCTTTCTCAAATAACATTTTGCCCTCCTAGTTAACATGGCAAAGTTCCATCTGATATCCATTCGTTCAAGATCATCAGGATTGATTTGATCAAAATCCTCATCTATCAAATCAATGGAACTAGTTTTCTTTGATAGAAAACTATCGTAAGCACTCAAAAATGCTTGAAACACAGCAGCATTCTCCTCAGTAGCTAAAGAAGCTTGATTACTTTTGGATTCTTCGGAAGATGAAGGCAATCTACCAGAAAAAGAATATGATCCACCGGAGACACCACCACCATTGGTGATTGATGTTTTGGGAAAGGATGACATACCTCCTCCAGATAGCAAAGCAACTCCAGAAGCAGAAAATTTACTTCCATAGATGCTCGGATCTTGAACATGGGCACTAGATTTAGTTTCTTTACGTTGCATATCTAGTGCATATGCTTGTAGTTGACCAATGAAATCATCTAGAGACAAAGACATTAAACCTTCGTCTTCTTCCATCATCATCACTCTATGATCCCATTTCTTAGGTAGAGCACTTAATAATTTCTTATTAATGTCTACAGCTTGCATAATTACTCCACCATCAGAAAGCTCACTCACAAGATGTGAATAACGAACAAACAAACCATTAGAGACTCATTCTCCAACATATCAAACAACTCATATTGTCGTTTGATCAGTTCCAGTCTACTCTTCTTATACTTATCACTTCCACCGCATCTTCTCTCAAGAGCCTTCCACATGTCAAATGCGATGTCATGATGTTTAAACATCTTAAGAACCTCAGAAGATAAGCTCATAACAAGAGCTGAATGAACTTTTCTTTCCATGTCCCACGCTTTCTTTTCATCCGCATTTAATGCCCGAATAGATTTGGGAGGTGCAATTCCCTCAAATACCCCGTCTTGCTTTGGATGTTCATACCTTTCGAGCAAGGGAATCATCATATCCGGTTCATTAAAAGAAATAAAGGCTTCAAATTTCTGTCTCCATTCAACATAATTTGAACTAGAAGTAAAAATTGGAGCCTTATTAGTACTACCAGCTTCATTACTGTTCTTAAACCTTTGAGCAAAAGCTTGCATCGACATTATGAATTAAACTTTAAAATGAAACTGATTAAAAATACTCAAGCGACACTAAGAAAGTGTCGCAGACTGACAGGCGACACTAAGACAAGTGTCACAAATGGGAAAAATTTAAGCAAAGGCGACACTAAGAACAAGTGTCGCAGGGAAGTGTCGCTAGCAAGTGTCGTTAGCCTGACTGGAGTTGTTGTCGCTTGAAATGTCGCAAAAACCCTAAGGCGAAACTGAGATGAGTGTCGCTTTAAATGTCGCTAAACCCTAAGGTGACACTGAGATGAGTGTCGCTTTAAGTGTCACAAGTAAGTTTTGCAGAACCCTAAATGCGACACTAAGGCAAGTGTCGCTTTAAGTGTCGCAGAGACGAGCAGCAGCAGACCAGAAACCCTAAAAATCGTATTTTTTCGAAACCTTAATCAAAAATACTTCTTCCCAGTCGAACAATACCTGCAAAAACAAGTTAGAAACAATAATTTGAAGACCAAACACTCTTTAATCCTCGAAACCTTGCTAGTGATATCCCAAATTCAACCGAAACGAGAACCAAACTTGATTAAAACTGAAACAAAAAGCCCAACTGCTCTGATACCACTTTGTTGTCCCTTTACCTAGGATCTAGAACAGCTTTAATCAACCAATCGTGTAGCGGAATCACACAATTGAATTAACTAATATAAAACACAAATCGAAACAATAAAGAATTGAGTAATAATGATTTGTATTGAACTATCAAAATGCTTACTAGCTGATTTACAGAATGTTTAGTCGACAAATTATGCTCAGGTTTTGTCCAACCCTCGCAATGAGCCGTGATGGCTCTATTTATACAAACAGATCGATCCTGCGACACTTGCTGAGTGTCGCAGATCATAACCCTAGTGCGACACTTACTGAGTGTCGCCTGAATGCGACACTAGATAAGTGTCGCCCAAAACAGAAAATAATCTATTTTCTAAACTAAACTATTACAGACTCAAGACCAACTGATAGACACTCTAATATGACTCAACAATTTAACCTTGAAGTGTTGGGGATTCGATAGATGCTGCTAGTGCCTGACCTATACCTCGGGCTTGGTGGCTGAACAATCTCTTCACCATATATGACAGTATCTTCTGGTCTGAGAAGTTGCAGCGACACCATCTTCTGATATAGCCTATCAATCTCTTTCAGGACATCAACTTTAGCTGCACTTGTAGAGTGGCTGATAGCAAGTCTGATTTCATTCCATTCCTCTCTGTGCAGCTTGCATACTTGATCAAGTAGCATGGCTTGAGTCTCTGAACCTCTTTGAATGAGTAGCTGAGGTTGAGATTGATTCTTAGACTTCTTCAACTTTACCTTGGAAATAGGTGCAAGGTTTGATCTCCCTGTCATACGGGCAGCAAACCTTTTTCTATCTTTCTCATCCCACTTTCTATCCACTGCTGTTTTGACAGCTCCCCCTTTCTTTTTAGAGCTCTTGCTAGCTGATGTTTTCAGTTTCTGTTGCTCTAGCTCACTCTCTTCTATTTCAGCAAGTACCCTAGCAATTGCAGCATCAGACTCTTCTTGATCTTGCTTTTGTTTAAGCAATCTGGCCCTTTCATTAGCATCTTTAGAGCTCAATTCCAGTAGGTATGCTCGATCAGCATCAGATTGCTCTCTCAGCAACCTTTTCCTTTCTTGTTCCTCTCTTAACTCAGCCTGAAAGGTTATTTTCATTATCATCTCCGGCTCCCTGTCCTGTCTGGCCTTTATTTTTCTGGCAACTCGCTGTTCTTTACTTTCATCAGGACAGAGATTTTCTGAGGCTGAGTCAGAGGAAAGTCATGCTGTAGGGGAAGCGTCTGAAGTGGTAGTGTTGGAGAGAGTTGCTGTGGAGATTGGTATTATTGTTGCTGGGGTAGGTGTGGTTATTTGGGTGAGTGTAGTTGTAGTTGTTGTGGGTGAGGGTAGGTTTTGGGTTGCTGGTGTAGATGAAGGTACAGTTACCTCAGATATGACAATATGTGATTGAGGGTCACTGACCTGTTGTTTCTTCGATTGAGGAGTAGATGCAGGAGAGGTGTCACTGGTCCTTTTTCTTTTAATGACAGATGATATGGGTTGCTGATCCTCCATATTCACATCATCTTCATCTTCACTTTCTGAATCCTGACCATTTCCATGACCACCTCCCTGACCATCATCATTGTTGTCATCATCATCATCATCAGCATCATGCATGATGGTATCATCTTCCTCATCATCAGATACATCATCTACCACCTCCCTGTTCATCCACTCCCAGCGAGCCAATTCATGACTCACTGAGGTACCCTCTACCCTAGCAGCCTCATCCACTACCCACTGCTGTACCAGCCCATTATAATTCCTTAGCTCTTCAGCATTGAACTCAGAGAAGCATTCAGCGACATCCACCATGTCAGTAGCCATCTCCATATCAACCCAATGCAGTTCAGCAACTGCAAGGGCTTCCAACTCAGGTTGCTCAGCGATTGGACGTAGTGCATATGTGTTGAGCACAATGTCCCTGTGAGCTTTGTTTGACAGCGGATCAGTCATTTGAAGGGGCATCTCAGGATCAGAGACTGAGACAGAAATATCATCTTCTTCTTCACTCTCCCCCTGACTGGTTCGCTCAAACTGATGTACTGCCCTGAGAATTTGATCAGTGAAGTTAGCATTTTCCTCTCGCAGGGCAGCGACCTCAACTCTAGTCTGATCAAGCAGTGAAACAACCTGCGGAAGCACCTTGACAACTTTGTCAGTGTTGAAAAGATAGTTGGATACAGAGATAGCCAAGTCATTTTGGTTAGTGGTGAGTTGGGCAATGGCAGTGGCATGAGTGGTAAAGTTTGTGGTGGAGGTGGAGGCTAGCTCAGTGACTGCATGGTTTATTGCAGCACTAGCCTCAGCTACTGTTTGCACCCTCTCACTGACTGATGTACTCCACGGTCCAATGGAGTTATAGACATCAGTGAGAGCAGTGATGACTTTCTAGAGGACAGAGACATTGCCTATAAGTGCCTCACGGTCAGCAGTGAGCATCTTAATTTGGGTTTGAGATGAGGCAATGTACTCCATCAGTAGCTGATCTGATGTGGAGTGGGTGGAGGTATTTGGGGGAGTAGTTGTGGGGGGTATAGTGGGAGTAGGTGTAGAGTGGACAGCCTGGTCAGTGGGTGTGGTCTGACCAGCAACAGTGACTTGAATGTTGTCACTGGAGAAAGAGGTGGGAGATAGCTCTTTGATAGGAGAGTTAGATGTGGGTAGAGGAATGGGTTGGATGTCCTCTGAGGTGTCCATGGGCATGATTTCCTCATCATCAGCTTGTGATTTAGCTGCTGGTTCATTGGAAATAGAGGTAGCGACCTGTATCTCACCATGGGTCAGTGGTGAGACATTGACAGCCGGTGCAGTGATAGATGAGACATGGCCCAGGTCTATAGCCAGTGGTGTGACATCAACAATGAGTGTGTTATCACCCACTGATGTCACTAGCCCTTTGAGTGAAATGTCACCCTTTTGTGAGGATGACAAGTGGCTGGGTTGACTCAAGCTGAGGGTGTGGGATGCACCCGAATCACTGCTAATAGTGGTTTGATCCACTGCAGCTGTCTGTAGGTTGCCCTTGGTAGAATCACTGGACTTTCGGGAGTCCAGCGAAGCAGGTAAGGTGGAGGGTTTAGCAGTGGTGCCCTCAGCAACTGAACGTACAGTCGTTGATTCACCACTGGCATCCGTAGATGTCTTCTTTGAGCTATGTCCCTGAACCTTTAATGTCAGGGACCCTAATTTAGATTTTTTCTTGGGAGCAGTTGGTGGTTTCTTGATTGGTGGTTGACGAACAGTAGTCACTGGGGGTGTGGTCAGTGACGTGGTCGATAGGGGGGGGGGGGGCAGCAACCGACATTTGTACAGAAGTTACAGGCTGGGGTGCAAGGATCCCCGGGTATTTCATGAAAGCAGGTAACACCACAGTCGCTGGTTTGGCAAAGATTTGAGATCCTACCAGGGTCGGCTCAAAACCTTGAAAAGATACCCTATCATAGGCATCAAACTGATCCCTGAAGATCAGTGAGAGAAACCTAGGGTAGGGTACATATTTGGCCCTGGCAGGCTCAGCGACTTTGGTGATCAGTTCATTGAAGATCACACTTGCATAGTCAACTCGTAGAGAGTTGATCAGTGACCAACTGATCTGGGCCTCCAGGGAGCTGAATTGATCATAGCTCCCTGATTTTGTAACCAAAGATTGAATGAAATTGGTGAAAATGGCATTCCAAACACCATCCATTTTAGTTTTGTGGACCGTAGAGTACTTACGGTTGCCACTGCCATCGACTGAGTATTTACACTCAATCTCAGTAAGATCGACAAGGCCTTGTTTGGCTACGTCGCTCTCTGGTAGTGACTCGTACGACTCATAGGTCGGGAGATGTAAAATGGACCGGATGGCATTGGCAGTTATGGTGATGGGATGGGTACCATTGTCGATAAAACCCTGGAGTTGTGAAACACCAAAGACGACAGAGTGAGTGCAGGTATACCAGAACTCACTGAGCCATTCTGGGTTCATTTCCCCAGGAGACAAGGTAAGAGCAGGGAGGATAAAGTGATTTTTGAGAAAGTTTATCGCCTCCGCATACTCTGGTTTGGGGCAGGTTACATTTCCCAAATAGTTAGATTTGGGAACTGTAACAACAAGCGTCTCACTGATCGCAGAGGCTCGAAGAGCTTTAATCTCTGGGGTCGGTGTGTAAGCATTGTTGAAAAACTTAGTTCTAGCCATTTTTAAGAAAATTAGGTTTCCCCTTTTTTTTTTTTTTGCTTTTGCAGAGAAAATGAAGAAGATGAAGTTTTGAAATCAAGAAAGCGTAAAAGTGAAAGTGAAAAAGTTTCGCTGCTTATATACGGTTGCTAAGATATAAAACATGTGGTCAAAAAGCGTATGTACGTGGTCAAAAAAGTGGTGGTTGATGGTAGGGGAGTAGGGTGATGATGGTGGTGAGTGGTAACATTAAATGGTGATGGGAGTGGTACGTCGGAAAGGTATACGAGGTGTCAGAAAAAGTGTACCTTTTCGAAGTCCCATGAGATATTTAATAAAGCATTTATTAGGAATATAAATCGTTAAAAATTAAATACAAAATGTATTAAATGTAAAGGATATATATGTCGAAATAAATGCCATATTAAATAAGAAGAAACTTCACTGATACATTACGTCTCAGCGAGATGAAAGTAAGTTATATCTTAAAATAAAATAAATATTATGTCTCATATTTGATTTCGCTGATCAGATTACAACTTAGAATACTAATCTAATCAGCTAGCCAAATTGTGAAGCATAAAACATATTTTATTTATGTGATATAAAGAGTTTTCATGTGTATTTACAAGGTATATAATTTATTGATCATAACTATGCTAACTTATTGTTCTTGCTGATTATATCAGTGAGAATAATAGGCCAGCAAGTTAGAATTATAAACAATATATTCTGTAAATACCTTTTATTCAACAATCAGGTTTTAATTATTTAAGTTCAACATTCCCAACTCGCTGATGAGAAAGGTGAATCTTTTCTCATCTAAAGGTTATGTAAATATATCAGCGAGTTGGTAATCAGTTGGAATGAAATGCAGTTCAATGTCACCTTTCATGACGTGGTCCCTGATGAAGTGATATCTGACATCAATGTGCTTTGTCCTTGAGTGCATCACAGGATTATTTGCTATGGCAATAGCACTTTGACTGTCACAATAAATTGGAACATTGCCAAAGTCAAAGCCATAGTCAGCGAGCTGATTCCTCATCCACAGAATTTGAGCAGTGCAAGCTCCAGCAGCGACATATTCAGCCTCAGCAGTAGAAGTTGAGACAGAATTTTGTTTCTTGCTTGACCAGCTTACAAGCTTTTCTCCAAGAAACTGACAGCTACCAGAGGTAGTCTTTCTGTCCATTTTGCATCCAGCATGATTAGAATCTGAATATCCCTTTAGTGAGAAATCTGAAACAGATGGGTACCAGAGACCAAGATTTGGTGTACCCTTCAGATATCTGAATATTCTTTTGACAGCGAGCAAATGGGATTCCTTTGGATCAGCTTGATACCTAGCACATAGACAAGTAGCAAACATAATGTCTGGTCTACTAGCAGTTAAATACAGCAGTGACCCGATCATTCCTCTATAAGCAGTGACGTTTACAGATTTACCATCAGGGTCAGCATGTAATTTTACTGCAGATGACATTGGTGTAGCAAGGGATGAGCAGTTAGTGAATTCAAATTTCTTTAATAAATCTTTAACATATTTTCCTTGATTTATAAAAATACCAGTCTTGGTTTGCTTTATTTGCAGACCAAGGAAAAATGTTAGTTCACCCATCATGCTCATTTCATAACTTTTAGTCATGAGGTCACTGAATTCCTTGCACAAGTCATTGTTAGTAGACCCAAATATGATATCATCAACATAAATTTGGACTAATATGACATCTCTCTTATCCTTTTTGATAAATAGGGTGCTGTCAATTTTGCCTCTGACATACCCACATTTAGTTAAGAAAGTAGAGAGAGTGTCATACCAAGCTCTAGGAGCTTGTTTTAGTCCATATAAAGCTTTTTCCAGCTTATAGACATAACCTGGATGCTTGGGATCAGTGAATCCGGGTGGTTGCTTAACATACACTTCTTCCTACAGCTTTCCATTCAAGAAGGCACTTTTCACATCCATTTGGTATACCTTGAACTTCTTGTGAGCTGCATATGCTAAGAACAACCTGGTTGCTTCAACTCTAGCAACTGGTGCAAAGGTTTCATCATAGTCAATTCCTTCTTGTTGACAGTAACCTTGTGCAACCAGTCTGGCCTTATTCCTTATCACAACACCATCAGCGTCCATCTTGTTTCTGAACACCCATCTAGTTCCAATCACAGATTTTCCAGCTACTTGAGGTACTAACTTCCACACTTTATTTCTTTCAAACTGAGATAGCTCATCTTGCATGGCAGCTATCCAGTGATGATCAGTGAGTGCCTCATCAATCTTTTTGGGTTCCATCAGTGACACAAAGCTTACAAACAAACAAAAGTTAGCAGTTGCTGATCTAGTCTGGACTTTGGATTTTGGATCACCAATAATCAATTGATTATCAATATGTCTAGTCCATTTAGTCACTCGCTGAGGTTCAGCAGTGACTTGATTATCCAGAGATGATCCACCAGACACATCAGCATTAGAAGCATGATTAATGTTTAAGCTTTGATTTGGACAGTGAGTGTTATCATTTTGATGCAGATGATGAGATGATGATGATGGGATGTCAATAGGCAAAGATGAAGTTCCTGAATCATTCTTAGCTAAAGTAGAGCCAGAAGTGCCTTCAGGGACATCATCTTCCCTTTCAGAATCTGATATATGAATCTCATGCTTGTCATCACTGATTGTGTTAAAAATAAGATTTTCATAGTCTTTTGGATCAGTGAGTGATTTATCATAAGATTCATCAAAGGTAACATCCATTGATTCTTCAATACATTCCCTTCTTTTATTATAAACCCTGAAAGCTTTTGAAATGATTGAATAACCAACAAATATACCTTCATCAGCTTTGGGATCAAACTTTCCTAAGTGATCTCTTTTGTTTAAGACATAGCGGGTACTGCTAAAAACATGAAGAAAACTTATGTCAGGTTTTCTCCCCCTTAGCACCTCATAGGCTGTCTTATCATGTCTCTTGACAATCAGAGACCTATTCTGAGTATAGCAGGCAATGTTGACTGCTTCAGCCCAGAAATGGGTCTTAAGACCAGCATCTATGAGCATTGACCTTGCTGATTCAATCAAGGTTCTATTTCTCCTCTCTGCAACACCATTTTGTTGAGGTGTTCTTGGTGCAGAGAAGTTTTGAGAAATACCTTTTGAATCACAAAAACTTTCAAGGTCAATATTTCTAAATTCAGTGCCATTATCACTTCTTAAATGTTTAACTGGACAATTATTTAAGTTTTCCATCTTTTTGATAAAGGATATGATTTCCTGTGTTGCATCACTTTTGGTTTTGAGAAAGAATACCCAGGTGTATCTGGAGTATTCATCCACAATTACCAAGCAATACCTTTTACCACCAAGACTGGGAGAACTCACTGGACCAAACAGATCCATATGCATCAGTTGAAAACATTCTGTCACTGAAGATGTTTGTTTGCTTTTGAATGAAGAGCTGTGATGCTTTCCCTTCTCACATGCTGAACATAGCTTGTCTTTGTCATAAGCTAGCTTTGGAAGACCATTTACCAAGTCATTCTTGCTGAGCTTGCTGATGGCCTTCAAGTTCAGATGAGAGAGACGCTTATGCCATAACCATTTTTCTTCTGAAACGGTTCTGGAATAAAAGCATGTTCCTGATTGTGCTGAGTCCATATTGACTACATATGTATTGCCTTTTCTTTGACCAGCCAGGACAGCGCTTCCATTCTTGTTGTAAACAACTCCAGCTTCATGATCAAACAACACTTTATTTTTGGCATCACAGAACTGACTAATGCTTAATAAATTATGCTTCAGTCCTTCAACATATGCCACCTTCTTAAACATAACATTACCATTGGTCAAGATCCCATACCCTCTGGTCTTACCAATGTTGTTATCACCAAACACTACATCAGGACCTCTTTCATCCTGGTAGTCACTGAGCAAGGACTTACATCCGGTCATATGTCTGGAACAACCACTATCCAGATACCAAATTGTCTCTCTGATAATGCCCTGCATCACACACAAACAATTAGTTCAATTGATGAACCCATCCTGAGATGGGTTCATGGTGGTCAGCCTTTGGTTCAGGCTTCCACAGGCTTGCATCAATAGTATTTGAATGCTCACTGATTATTTGTGATTTTGAAGATGATGTAGCTGAACATTCAGATACCACATGCTGACATACTAATGATAGTTGACTGAGTGAAACTTGTGATGATGAACAATCTGATGACACGTGCTGTCTACTTCCACATTTGTAGCATTTTTAATTTGTGGACTTAGATTTCTTTGACTTATTGTTCACACTAGATGAAGACTTAGAAGTTCTCAGATTTACTGCCTCATTTTGCTTCTTTGACTTCAAGTCACTGATAATAAGATCATCAGTGACAAGAGTGACAGAAGTGAAGTCGCTGATAGATTCTTGATCATCAGCGATAATTTTGATAAGAGCTGTGCAAGTTGTAGATTCATAAATTTCTAGTTTCTTTAGTTCATCAATACTTGCAGCAATATCATAACTACTAGTAGCCTGTGAACTCCTCACAAAGTGATTTGGTTTAGGCTCACTGAAAATTGACATTGGTTCAAAGACAAACTCTGAGAATGTTTCATCAGGATTGAATATTTGATCAACTTTAGTTGCATCAGCGAGAGCAGCAGCAGTTTCATAATCACCTCCCAGAATAGCCTTAACTTGTTTTGGGATTTGATTACTTATGCACTGATTCACTTTTAATGCAGATCTACACCATGACTTCATCACTTCATTGAGTTGTGAAAATTTAGTTTCAAATTTTACTTTTTCTTGAATGCATTTTTGATTTGCATGTATTTGTGCATCAAGATCAAGTGTAAGATTCTTTATTTTTAACAAATTTTCTTCTTGAAGTTGAAGTTTAGATGTTAAGTCACTGATCATACATTCTTGTCTTTTCTGAATGTCATGAGCATTTGATAAGTCAATTATCAAAGTTTCAAAGATTAACTCTTTTTCAGTAGCTGATGCTGACTTAAAGCAATGTACCTTGTAGAGAGTCTCTGGATCCCAGCCAGATGCTGAACATTTCTGTGCTACTTCTTTGATGTCTTCATGAAAAGCAGCATCGTCAGCCATCAGGCAGTAATCTCTGTCCAAACAGATCATAGCTTCTTCTTCATCAGATGATGAAGTTGAGTCAGAGTCGCTGATGGATCCTTCTTCAGCAATAAATCCTTTATTCTTTTTCTTTGACTGGACAATTCCTTCAGCTTCTTGTACTTTGCTTTGTGCTTGTTGTATTTGTCATTTCTGAAGCTGGGTTTTTGATCAGCGAAAGAGTTGACAGCTTTGGACAGACATTCAGCTGCAAAATGGCCAGGTTTGCCACATTTGTAGCATTCACCTTTTGGTTTAGAAACCTCATTTGATGAAGCACTAGCAGATCTGTTGAATCTGCTGTAATTTTTGAAGTTTGCAACCATCATGGCCATATCTCTCTCTAACTTCTCAAGTCCTTCGTCATAGCTGACTTCTGACTGATCATCAGCGACACTGCCTTCTTCTTCTGCAATCAGTGACTTTGAGCTAAGCTTGGTAAACTTTGCTTTCTGTTTTTGATCAACTTCATCAAGCTCAGCTACAAGGGCATTCGAAATCTTTTGTCCTCCTAGTGCAGCACGAATGTGCTCACTTTGATCAACTAGCTTCTCAGATTATTCCCAATTAAGTAAAATTCCATAAACCTGAGTTAGATTTAAAAAGTTATAATCATTTCTTTGTCTTATGCATGTTGCAATGGTTCCCCAAGTTTTCCTAGGTAGTAATTCTAGAAACTTTTCGACAACAAATCTGTGGTCCTTTCCTATATTTGTTTTTTCCATTTTATTAATTCAAGCTTGATATCTAGTATAGGTAGATGCCAGTGATTCATTGGGTTCCATAGCAAACAATTCATATTGACGAGTTAGATTAACTTCTCTACAGCGAATTATATCAGGAGTTCCAATATATATGTTTCTAAGAGTATCCCACATATGTTTCGCTGTAGTGCACAATCTAATGGACTCAAACACTTCATCAGGAAGTGCCATGCTTATGTAAATTTTAGCTTGTTTATCTAGCCTTACCATACGTTTATCCTCATCTGACCACTGTTCCTCCCTTTTGGGCATAACCATTTCAGGTATAGCAGGAGTAGTTGCAGTAGCTACAACTGCAGGAACAATAGTAGTTGGGGTATATGGACCATCAGTAATTATTGCACAAAGACGATCATCAGCAAGATCTAAGAACATCATCATCCTGGACATCCAGGTTTCAATTCTAGATGGATCAAAAGCCGGTGGTTTGGTAGTGGAGCCATTTCCCTTATGGTACTCAGAATCAACACAGCTGTATTTAACCGATTCCATTGCAGATCTGATTTAATTATATTTAACCCAACTCCGCTCTGATACCAATTGTGAGTCCCTAATCACTATTATGTTAGTGATTATGAATCGTTAACAGTGAGTTAATTGTAGAAGGGGGGGTTGAATACAATTAAAAACTTTTCTGTTTTAATGTGTTAACTTATTTAGCAAGTTTTTAACCGTATTAAAGTGACAGCAATATGAACACAAATATATATAAGTAAGATAGGCAGTTCAGTTGCTGATGCAATACTAGCTGAAAGATAAATTCTTTTATTGATAAAATTTATCTATTGTTGATTGCGGAATAGATTAGCCAAAGCTAATCTAAATCAAACAATACAGCTCTTACAAAAGGAGATGAGCAGTAGTGGACAAACATGCTAACTTGCTCACTCGCTGAGATGGACTAATAGTGGACAGACACGCTACTAGTTCACTCGCTGGTGTTGTTTGTATTTTAGACAAACTAGTTACTGACAAACAAGTAATAATACAAACAATCGACACAAAATGAAGTACAACATACTACGCTATTTATAGACGCTGAAATCCTTAATTTCCAGATCTGGAAGGATACGTGTCGCTGCTTGATTGGTGAGGTAGTTGAGATGTGATACATCATGGTTCGACATTCTGTCTTGGGAAATATCACCTTGTACCATAAACCAATCAGATGCTTTCACGTTACTCTTTTCAAGTTACGAGGAACACGTGCTGCGCCGTAAAATATCAACTTCTTATTTAATGCGGCATTTAATGCTGCAGTCACTGATAGAAACATCAATTCTCCTCATTCTCGTTGCGAGCTAACATACCCTAAAGAATGACTTGAAAAGCTAATCTTCAGTGACTTCTTTTATTCAGCAGAAGAGAGAACTCAAGAAGACTTGGAGACTCTCACTGATAGATGAGTATCAGCGACACACAAAGTTGAGTCTTTTATCTTGATAGGTTCTTCATCTACTGGTTGAAGAGATAGAATCAGCGATCATAAACTTCAGCAACAGGAGCTTGACTTGAATTATTTTCTTCATGGAGAGTTCTTTATTGAGAAGGACAGAGACTGTAAATATAAGGCATGATCAGTGACTTCACATTATCAGCGATTAATGACTTCAACAATCTCTCATAATTTATCCTTATGATCTCCCCCTTAATTCTTGTGATCAGTGACCACTTGAGTTCAGCGATCAGTGACTCAACAAAAGCAAAGACTCGTCAGTAGTCTAAGATGCTTAAACCGCGTAATTCCATTTAACCGACAGTTTAGAATAGCAAACTAAACAACCAGTACACAATCTGGTAATAACATTTGGACATAGGTGATAAGAACGGTCAAAGTATCGTTAATGGCAGTTTGTTACCTCATGCATGCACCCCGGAGTATTTTCCAGAGACTCACTATTCTGTAATAGGGTATTTGAGCAAGGTCACTATACCGTCACAAGGGCAGTGTTAAGGGGTTGAGCAACATGTTCTGATCAGAATCATGATAGCCTACGTACTCAATGATATACTAATTTAGAATTAGAATTAAATAAGTAGGGTCCTAGTGTATACACCTAAGTTTATTCGTGTGTTAGCTAAATGTGTCCCCAATAATTATCATTTCAACAATACGCTATCCTAAATCATGGTGAACCACGCCTTTGATATCCTTAAGTGTTACATATCTGCTAGCCTCCCTTTACTTTTATGCTTTCTTAGTTTTTAGTAGTTTAAATAAATAAAAACCCAAAAACAATTACCTTTCAGTCTATTAAAACCCTAGCTTAATTACTAAGTTATCAGAACTAGCTCTATTTCAATTCTACCATCGTGAGGAACGACCCTAGATTATCCTTACAGCATACTCATATTAGGTATTCATACCCAGTATTAGTAAGTAGTATGTAGGTTTAGGCTCCCCTGACTATTATAAATTTAAAACCACCACTGATGCCGCCGCCAGCGGAAAGGTCTGCAATGACGGGAAGCGATTCCTGAACCGACCGTCGGGGGCGCATCAAACATGTACAAGTATCATAAAATATAACTCAAAGCTCTAAGTGTTCTTGTTAACTTTAAAGAGGTGACTTCTGAAGTTGAAGAAGAAACTTGTAAATAAGGGGAGATTGTAATCAGTTTACCATTACTTTGTCATCATCAAATAAGAGGAGATTGTTGTGAAAATTAAGTGACATAAGTTTCTATGTCACGCTATAGATTTGATGAGACAATGTGTAGACTGATTAGGAAATACAAGTTCGAGTTCTTACAAGTCATTACTACTGCTATTTCAACAATTACTACTACTATACATGTGTTTCCGCTGCTCGAGTAATTATTTCTACTGCTTGTAAGTATTCCTCAATTTATAGTGTTAGCACAAAAGTTAATACTACTCTTGGAGTTTCTACTACCTTCAATGTTTCTACTGCTAGAAGAACTTCAGAGTTAGCACTGCTAGAGTTTCAAAGTTAGTACTGTCAAGCCAAGCTTCAAAGTTAACGCTGCTACAACGATTACCACTGCCAACAAAATTTCCACTACTAGGCGTAATTGTGTAGTTAGTATTGCTTGTTGTAAATTACATGGTTAATACTGCTAGTGTAAGTTACAGTGTTAGTACTGCTTAGTGGGTCTAAAATATTACCTAATTTGTACTTAGTCAACTTCTAAAAGTAGAACATGTTTTACTATAGCAGCAGATCATGCTTTCAAGTTTTAGACCATTCTTAAATAGATTTGTTTCCATACATTAATTAGGAAAATATGTAAAGGACAACTCTATAATTTATAAATAGAGTTCCTTGTCCTTAGATGTATGAAGGACATGTATTGGGTCTGACTTGGAAAGATTTGTGTTTCCAATGTAAGTCTAGTGGGTCTCTATAAATAAAGAGACCCATAGAGATTTAAAAGAGTCTCACATGGTGTGTTTTCTGGGTGATGCACTCTTGTTTTGTTTTACTTGTTCATAAAAGAAAATAGAAAAATTACAAACTACTTTTTAGTCTGAATAACATAATCTATTGACTTTTTATGATCAAGTTGTTAGAGTATTTAATCTCGTAATGATCAATTTATTAACTATACATGCTATACTAAGTGGGTGGGGTTCAAATGAGAATAGGAATTTGTCTAAAAATGAGGGAATCAATGATATCATGTCATGTGTAGAAAGAAAATGCACCACATGTACAAAACTCATTTACCCCCAACATCAATTATCTCACAAACAACAAATCAAAAAATTATGATAATTGCACCATTAAATTCAGCGTTTTCTCCTCTTCGATTTGCTGTCCATCAAGGCATACTTTCGACAAGTATTTTTTTCATTTTTTTTGGTGGTTTTCACATTTACTTACACATGTGTTAAAGTATTGTGTTTAGGGGTTAGGGTTTGAGGTTTGGGGTTTCTCCCCGAAAACCCAAACCTCAATTCCTAAACCTTAAACGCTTTACAAAATTCTAAACCCTAAATCATACTAAACCCTAAACCTTAAACCCTACTAAACCCTAAACCCTATTAAACCCTAAACCCTGCTAAACCCTAACCCTAAACCCTAACCTTAACCCCAAATTAAATGTATAACCAATCACTAACACATGTGTTATTAATTTGTAAGACCACCAAAAAATGGAAGGAAAAAACGTTGTCGAAAGTATGCCTTGAGGGACGGTAAATTGAAGAGGAGAAAATGCTGAATTTTATGGTGCATTTCATGATTTTTCGACTTACCTTTTTGTGAGATATTTAATTTTTAAAAATGTGGAGGAGAGATAATAAAGTGACACATGACAGAAATCTGTGAGTTCTCTCATTCACACTCAAAGTTTGTATACTCATTTGAACCTTACTCTATACAAAGTATATAATTAATCAAGACGCTTGTGTGGATTTTTATATTTGGTATATGGTGTTCATATTCTGTCGACGGATTCTTTGTAGGGATGAGTATGAGTCGGTTTAGGTCGGTTAAGACCCAAAACCGAAACCTTAACCGAAATTTCGGTTAACTGAAATCTTTAACCCATCGGTTTTAGTTAAATAGCAATTCGGTTATCGGTTAAAAATTGCAGGTCGGTTAATTTTTCGGTTTAATCGGTTAATAACCGCCGGGTTGGTAAAATACTTGATTCAATCCCACAAATTCACATATCAAAGGATTAGGTAATACTACGAAGCTTAATGAATAGAAAGATGTTTGAATAACTGAACCCATGGTATTTCTTAAATTTTACGTGAATATTGATGTACACATCCCGTATGTAGTAACTTTGAAAGGTGTTAATAAAAGAGAGGTTGGTAGACTGCGTCGTTGTGTTATTTGGGATTATTAATATTAGGTTAACAGAAAAATGAATGTAAAAGGGTATTAGATGTCAACGTTTAGGCATAAGGCCCAACATATTACCAACCACAACATTTAAAAATTGTTATCACTTTAGGCATGAAAAGTAACCACATGAATGGAGTACTTCTTAAGTGTATGTATGTTAAGTCTATTATTTATTTTAAGGATTTATTAATGTATATAACTATATATACAAACATATATATGTATAAGCATAATAAAAAAAATACTAAATATTAAATGGGGCGGTTCGGTTAATTTGGGTCGGTTTTGAGACAATAACCATAACCATAAATTGGTTAATCGAAATTAATAACTGAACCGTCGGTTAATGGTTTGAATCGGTTAATTTGGTTCGATTAATTCGGTTAGGGTCGGTTTTTCGGTTTTATTGCTCACCCCTAATTCATTGTTTGATTTTTTTCCGTTCATGTGTAATTGTTGTGGCTTGTTTTCCTCCTTGAAGACCGGCTCTTTTCTTAGTATTTAATAAAGCTTGGGCGACATTTTAATTTTTATTTTTTAAGATACGTACTCTGTGAAGATATGGTTATATCTCTGAAAATTTGAACATTTAATAACTTGGATGGCTGTTCAAAGATGATACTAGGGCCGGACGTACCTTATAATGTAAAATTAAGCCAGTTTAATGTAAAATTACTTGAAAAGTTAAGTTACTGAATATTTGAGAGTGCTACTTATCATATTTAGGTAATGTATCCTTACGTTTAAATAAACTTAGAACGTGTTGTCGGTAGCCGATCTAATTTCTGCTAGTCGGATTTGTAAATGAGCAAACTCTTGGAGAGCTAAAAATGAGAGTTAAAATTGAGAGCTAAAAATGAGGGATTTGAGAAACAAGTAATTATTTTAATGTGAAATAATTTCTGCTAGTGGCAGAATCGTACACGCCACACAAATATTGTTCGGAATTGCTTATTTGAAAGTGCTTATTTGCTTTGTAAAATAATTAAGTTGGTGCTAATTTTTTTTATTTTTTTTAGTTTAATTTAACAAGTGCTTATTTGGAAAGAAAAAAATAATGAGGTATATAAGGGGTTTCAATGTTTGGATTTGCTTGTTTGAAAATTCAAGTCATCTGTATTTATTTATTTCATTTATTTTTTGAAGGCTATCATTGCATGAAGGGTGGTGAATGGTGATTAACCACCTAATTTTTTTGCCATACAATACTACTCATAAAATATGTTTGGTGGGGTGGTGTAAGAATTGCTTCTCTCATACGAAGGATAGTAGAAAACCACCTGCCCGCTAGAAAACGAGTGGTCTAGTGTAAGAATAGTACACGCCACATATTTGTTTTGAAGAATCAACTACCCGCTTGAAAGGAAGTGGTCAAGTGGTAGCATGGTGGACTAGCACATGCCACATATATAGTCTCTGTTTTGGACTATTCACGAAGGGTTTTAATCGCCTGCTCCGTTGTTATTTTGCATCCTGCAGTCTAGGCTGTCAATTTCCGACATGACCCAAAACATGATCTGAGACCGACTCGAAAATAAACGGGTAGGGTCAAGATTTTTTGACCCGTTGACCCACCAACCCGAAACCCAATAACCTGATTTTTTTTCTGGTCGGGTTCGGATAACCTGATGGGTCATCAGGTCAACCCAATGACCCGAAAATAAAATAAATAATTACAAAATATTTATACTTTTATTTTTAAATAAAACATTTGAACTTCTTTTTGTTCATAAACCATATTAGGGCTAGGGGTGTTCAAATGGATGGATCGGTTTAATGGATTATGGTTTCAAAAATATGAAACAAATTCAAAAACCGAACCAATCCGTCCGATTTATTATTTGGATGGATCGGTTTGATTTTTTGGATATCCAAACACACACAAACAAATATAATATCTACTAATAGTATGTTAGATGTTATAAAAAAATATACAAAATGGATGATACTAATTTTGATTTTTACAAGTTCAAATCAATTTCATCTTCACCACATATATTGTTTGTGAAAGTATCTACCACATTTACAAAAATTAATATAATCTTTAGTATTATCTTTATTATCATCATCTTCAATCTAGTAAGTTAATAAACTATTTTGTATGTGCACGTATATACATAATACTTGAGAAATAGATACTTATTTCTTATTTGGTTTATTTAGATAATTCGGTTTGTAATTTACTAACCAAAACAAATCCGTAATCCAAAATAATAAGTTTGGTTATGATCCAAACCAATTCAAAAATCCAATTATCCAAACCATATGATCCGATCCGAGTTATCCAATTGGATAATCCGGTTATATTCGAACTGTGAACAACCGTAATTGGGGTTGGCAATTTCTGACACGATCCGAAATCTGACATGAAACTGACACGAATAAATTAAAAATGGTTAAAAATTTAAAAGTTTTATTTTAATTTAATGAATCAAGTGTTTTTTTTACTAGATTTTGATGAACATACTAGCTAATATGATTGTTTGGGGATTTAATAGACACTTTTATCTTTATTAATGACGAATTATAAATTTCGAGAGTGACCCATGTAACCTATTTAACCCGAAATTGACCCATTAACATAAAATGACCCGAAAATATGTTGATCTCGTTAAAAAATTGGGTTACCTGGGTTGGGTCAGGGTTGGGTTGGGTTGAAAAACTTAACCCTATTAGAAAATCAGGTCGAGTCTGGGTCAACTACTTCTGACCCGCCTACCCGATAACCCGAACGGGTCAACTCGACCCCGACCAATTAGGTGACCCGGAAAAGTTGACCGACTTTTTCTGCTATTAAATTTTTTATGCTTTTCCATTTTAAAGTTGTATCTTTATCACACAAACATGAATATTTCCTTTATGATTAATGATGATTAATATATTTCGAGGCTGACTCAGATTTGCACTTCTTAGACCATCCGTAACGCACACACGTGGCAGGTGTTGTGAGGGACGAGAATGCCAGAACGCCAGCAACGCGGCGTTCTGGGCTGGCGTTCTGGATCAAAAAACGGGGCGTTTTCGAGCGTTTTGGTGGGGTCCATACGTTTTTTTTTCCCTTTTCTTTGCCATGTTTAATTCCAAAATAAAAAAAAATACTTTTTTCAAATTTAAAAATCGACCGTTTAGAAAAAAAAAATTTGAAAAAAGTAGCACGCTCCTCCAACGGGTTCGAACAACGATATCAACGTATTAAACCAATCTCCGTTGTTTAATTCTATCAAAAATGACACTGGTCCACCTGCAGCTTTCACTGTCAATGGACATCACTACACCAAAGGGTATTATCTTGCAGATGGTATTTATCCGGATTGGTGTACACTACTCAAAGGCTTTCACTCCCCTACTGATGAGAAACGAGCTAAGTTCAAGAGATTTCAAGAAAGTGCTCAAAAAGATGTCGAACGGGCTTTTGGTGTACTGCAAGGTAGGTTTGCAATTTAAAAAATTGCGGCGAGATCCATGAGTGTCAACAAGATGCGAAGACAGTTGTATACTTGTAACATACTACACAACATGATCCAAGAGGATAACGGCTTCGCAATATCATCTATCGAGCAGGAAATGATCGACGACCCTGTTAACCGACCTCGTCATGATTTTAGGACTCGTGTTCAAGATAGAGAGTCTAGAGCCAAGGAAATACGGGACAAACGTGTGCACGACCAACTGCGGACCGATCTTACCGAGCACATTTGGATGCTACCACCAAACTTTCGCAGCTTACCACGCTCCACGGACTAGTTATTTTATTATAAATTATTGTATTGTATCGTATTTTATTTTAATTGTTGTATTGTATCGTAATTTAGTTTAATTGTTGTATCGTATTTTATTTTAAAATTAGTGTGTTGTATTTTATTTTAAAAAGTATTGTATTTCATTTTGTTTGAATTAATGTATGGTTTTTATTTTAATTATTGTGTTGTATTGTAATTTTAATTAAATTGTTTTGAATTGTATTTTAAATAAAAGAAAATTAAATTTAGTTAGTGGGTGGGTGGGTGGGTCCCAGAATGGGGAAAAAGTGGCGTTCTGGTGTTATGGTGTTACGCTGATGTGGCACCTGATAATATGACGTTCTGGTGTTATGGTTACGGATGGTTTTATGATGTTGCTTTTTGTTTATAAAAATAGATAAATAAATTATTACAATAGATCATTTCGTGTTAAACGAATATAACTTTTTCTATATTCATCAAACTAAACTATTTGTTTTAAAATACATGTTGATACACTTTAGTAATTAGTAGCATATATATCCCCATTGTTATCATAAATTCATAATGAATCCATAATAATATTATTTATTATCATTTTCAGTTATCTCTAATTTTTCTAACTTTTTTTTTCAATAAATATAATTGATAGAGCTATTATTAATTAACAAAATTTGCTTCCTTAGAAATAGGTGTTGGAAAAATAGTAGCTATTTCGATAACTTAAACGGTTTATAGTTTTGTTATGTTATTAAATTTTACACGTTTTAGTATCGTAGGAGTCGAACTTTGAAAACTTGAAGTCCAACTTTGAAAACTTCTATTGTATGTATTGAATATTGTAAATATGTAAATTTTTCCTTTTTGGATAAAGCTAAAATTGGATCGTTTCAGTTTCTGACCTCATCCAAAAAGGAAAACTTACATATACAATAGATATATTTACAAGTTCAATAAATACAATAAAATAAATAAAAATATGTCTGTAAAACTTAATACATAATTAAACAATAAACCCGAACTTAAAACATATATACGGTACTATATATATTGATATATGCATTTTAATGAAAATGAAATGGCCAATATGATAATTTAAGTTAATGGGTAAAAAGTGAAAACTCAATGTGTAATTATGTATTCCATCCGTTCCAATTTTGGACTTTTGATTTTTGAAGTTTTTCTTTAACAATTTTAACCTTGAATATTTTTGTTTGTATTACATAATACTTTATGCAAATTATATCAATAAAAATACATTCAAAACTCAATCCATTCATATAATTTATATCAAATATTATATAATAGAAAAAAAATATTAAAGATCAAAGTTGAAAAGGAAAAACTCTAAATGAATAATAAAACTGAGACGAAATGAGTACATAATAAGGTTGGCTAAGATACAAGTATGAATTTAATCAGTAGAAAAGTAAATTTTGTTTATTGTACCTATTAATATGTCCATTGCTAAGAATTTGGTTGATATTTGAAACATGACCGCTACAAATATCTGGTAATATATTCCTCACATTTTCAGCTTCTTGATAAAAACCAAGACTTTATTCACCTATCATCCGAAAACAAGAATGCAAATATCAAAAGTGGGTTGGTCACTCAATTAGAGAAGAGTTGAAGGTCAGAAGCAGAGCTCGAAAGTTTCTGTACATATCATCATCGTATTCTTTGTGATTTTTATTTTTAGTTTAATATATATTTATGCTGTTTTTTTATAAAAAGAGAATAGTTGTACACTCAGGGCCTGTTATACTCGCTATATTTATTATTACTACTCCGTAATATGGTAATTAATCATCCACAAACGGCATTCTCGTATCCGTAAAACACGTCATTACCACATCAGCACCAATGATATGATCATGTTCTTTATAAGGATCCAACCACACAAAAAAGCCATATAATTCTCAATATCAATCGCCCCTTCTAATCCAATATCAATTACTTGTCTTCTGCTCTCAATGTCCATCTTAACCTATATGTATCTGACGACTTCTTACAATTATCAAACATTGTAGGCTCTCCATCAATCTTAACAATCTTACTCCCAGTAAAATTACTAGTTGGTGGGGCCGAGGCGGGGGTTGGGCTGGGAGATTCACTCATTTCTTTTAACACCACATGCCCGTAATCGGAAGCCATCGTTATTTCCCATATCGAAATAACCTTAATGTCATCCCAAGTTACGTTACTCATTAAATTAACAGTAAAGGTTTCATTTCTATAAGTGGTTGTGTTGAATTTGTTATGAGATATAACAAACCCAGATGTTAAATTTTCATAGGAATCACTAGTAGCACCCCACCAATGAATATCGGAGCCACCCGGAAGCATATCGAATTCTTGAACCTTAAAAGAACAGTCATTGATTATAGTGAAATACCCTCTTACCTGATGTTGACACATAACAAATTGAGTTTTGAAATTGAGTAATGTAGTGTTGGTTTTTGGGCAATTGTGATTGGAATTGGAATCAGATAAGGTAAATTTGGGCAATATGAGAAACCCTAATGAAATTAATAACAAAAGTTGTAAATTTTCCATGATATTGATTTAAAAAGATTTGGGATCTGAGATGGGTAATTTTTAAATATTTGAAAAGATTGTTAATTAATGATTGTAAAAAGATATAAATGAGAGGATGGAAAAATGCAGGTTGGGTTGCGGCTTACCGGAATTGATCGCCGGAAATTGGTGACTCTGTTCTTTAGCCATCTGAGGAAAAAAGATTAATTTGAAAGGAGATTTTGCCGTTATGTGTTGATTCTGTTTTCAGTTAGATGTTTACCTTTGATCCCTCAGTATATTGTTTTGACAATATGTTCCCAGAAGATATCAAGTTAAACTGTATTTTCCCTCTGTTTCGTTAACGTAGAAACTAGGGTGAGGCAACCAAACCGCAAATCCTATTAACAGAAATAACTGTCACAATATAATAAAAGAAAAACAAGAAAAAAGTCATGAGGTAGGGGAACAAACTCACCATATGTGTAAAGTGGAGTGTCTTGGAAAGACACCATGTGTGTCTTTCAAATAAAGTGACTTCATGAACACGGATAAAGACGCCTCATTTGCCACCCTTTTTTATTTTTATCTTTTGGATTTTTTACTTTTTTTTTGGGTGTATGTATAGTAAAGAAGATATTGGTAGATGTGTTCCCCTGAAAAATTCAGTTCTTCAATCTACAATTAACAAGGTTAAGTCATTTTGAGAAGTCATTTTGAGAAAGTACTGACATAACACTAAGATAACAGATCAATTTTTTCAATTCTTTCACTCTACCATTGTGAGTGGTCTAATAGCTTAATACCATGCAAATAGCTCACCAATAACCTTAATGAACTAGTTTCCAATGATAAAGTACATCTTGTCTGGCTATGGCATAATGACCTTTGAGATGTTATCAGGTGCCAATTGGAGAGCATTAAAAGACATGAAATAGATACATCAGTATGTGAATTGACCATGAGTGAAATCTATAAAAACAATGAGATTGCCATTTAAGGATCATAGCAATCTATAAATAGATCATGGATTTTAGACAAAATCAATGACGATTCCATTTAAGTGTCACTAAAACTTACATTAAACATATAACATAACCTAAAATTTCAAAAGGTAACTCATTTGTAACTAATAACTATCAATGTGCTAGATACAAGAAGAGGTTTTTGCCAATGCTCAAAGGATGAATTTAGGGAACACAACCAAGAAAATTCTAATATAAATATCTTACATTGGTCGAAACTCGAGGCCACTGACAATAAGGCCGGGCATAGCTCCTTCATAACTTATGAATTTCAAATTCACAGGAAGACAATCATCTTCTAGTTCACGATTCACGTTAAATTTCGACAGATACACCTCTGTCCATCCATCTTCCCTTTGTTTAGGAACCTGGTTAATATCATGTAAATTCCATGGGTTTGGAGATGTAAAATAAATAATTTCAGGCTCTTTGGTTTCTCGGTGGAGTAGATCTCGTACTTTGACAGGACAATGCACATCTTGAGATTTTTCTGAGAGCTTGAACACAAGGTAGCAGATGTATTCTGTATCGTGTGACAACATTTGACTTTCAATCGTGCAGTTGATACGAAATACTTGTTGTGGTAGCAGCTCAATTATCTCTTGAAATCTGCAGATATATGATTATGTACTTATTAAATTCAAATTAACATTTCAAGAAATGAAAAATCACAACTAGAAAGTACTACTTTTACAGACTATCTATGGACACATCCCTGGTATTCGTTATATCAATTTCCAGTTTTTTGGGTAAGCCTAGCTCAGCACATATTGAACTTTTATCATGAATATATACATGAGGATTGAGGAACGTAAAAGGAAATTATTTAATGGTTAAAATGAGATAACATATTTCAAAAACGAACCTGGATTCGGCTGACGGCTTTAACTTATAAAGGTTCAAATCAGAAAAGCTATTGATGAAAGTCGCCTTTGCTGAAAGCATGAGATGTTTCCTTCCGTTCACTTCGCTAAGCAAGAATAACTACACAATATTTACAGAGATATTGTTATAGAACCACAAATAGTGTTATAGTTCTCCTACTGATAGACATGACATATGGACCTTCTCATTTTCAGTTCCCAGTATGCGTTGCACGTGATCCCAAATCCTATTTGATTTGAACACTTGATGGACTTCTTTTACCTTATTTATATCTTCATACTCCACCTGTATATAAGTTGCCATAATTAGAAGTGTAATTTTGATCATTAAAGTATAGCCAAAAGAGATCCGAAAGGTATCTAAAGAATATATCCAAACTTGCTTTGTTAAGGGCTCGAAACTCAATGCCTTCAACATATATAGCATCATCTCCACAGCAGCATGGGGAAAGACTCTCAATTAGAAACGTGAACTCAACCTTATCCTTCTGATTCAAAAATCGGTACAACTCAATCATCATCCACTCGTGGTTTCTTTGTGTTGCAAAATATGCATGTAAGGTTTCATCCCCCATTTTGTACTTTAGATTAACATATACGGGTTTACTTGGAAAGTCTCGTGATTCACAAAATTTGAAGACTAAATGGACACCATAAACGACATCCGTTGATAAAAATTGAGGTTTTGTCTCGATTTTGATCATCAAGTTAGAAGTATCCAACATCTCTGCTACTTTTAGAAACCTACATGTGTTATAAGATATTAAAGTCTTAGTTAGTCATAGACTGTTTTCTAACAAATACACTTCCACTTTTGAACTTAGCAGTTCTTTCAACTGAATATACATAAAATAATTTCGTTTTATTGGGGACAGAGGTTCAAACATTAGTACAGTTTTTCGTATCAATTAACCTTAAAATGACTAATAAGATTTTTTTTCTTTATAAGATATCTGTATTTGATGAGTACTTTTTATGCTTGACCCATGAAAGGAATTGTATACAGTATACCAATTATTTTGGTATTAGTGATTAGTAGATAGTAAATACTTAAAATTAAAGTGAATAATGTTACTGAACAACTAATATATCATAAATATACACTTTCAAAATGCTAACAAATTTACAATTCATGGCCCTCAGCACAGAGGACCAAAAACAGTGGCGCACAACAACAGAATACCTATTGAAATAGAAAACAAGCTACGGAATTCAAGAAACTTGATCTCCCGACACAGTAGTTGAAAACGCTTGTTTGATACAATGTTTTAAGAACCGGTTGAACCGGACCGGTTCAACCGGATCCGGAAGTTTTTACGAGTCGATTTAGACCGGTTCTTGACTTTTTTCTAACTCGGTTTGACTCGTTGACTTTTCCGGTTGAACCGGTTTTCGTGAATCGGTTCAACCGGTTTTTGCTTTTATTTTTTGTTTTTATATTATTATTATAACTTTATTTTGTTTTAGTTGTTGGAAACAAAAAAAATGCTTAGAAAATATTATTTTTAAAAAAAAATGCTTAAAAAAATTATTTTTTTAGAAAAAAGCTTATAAAATACTTAGAAAAATGCTTGGAAATAAGAAAGTATATTTTTTTATTATTTTAATAGAGACCGGTCTGACCGGCCGGTTGAACCGGCCGAACCGGTTCGACCGGAATCGGTCAAGTTTCCGATTCGCTAAAAAATCGGTTTTTAAAACATTGTTTTGATAACATTTGCCAAAAGGCAATTAATAGTTTTAAAGTTTTCTAGTTTCACACTTTTAGTCATACTGTAATCTATACAGAAATGAGTGGGTCGGGTTGGGTCATTGGTCTAGATGGGTCATTTAGGAGGACGGGTCTAAACGGGTTCGGGTCTAAACGGGTTCGGGTCGGGTTGACCCGTCGGGTTTCCATCATCTTTTTTTTATTTAATTTGAGTGAAAAATGAAAAAAATGAAATGAGGTGTTATTTTTTTTCCAACCTGTTGATTAATTGTTATACAATTGGGGGTTATATCAGAAACCCATTTAGACCCATTTAAAAAAATAGAGGGAGACCTAATAAAACCCATCACCTCATAAATATTATCGAACTTGACCCATAAATAACCAATGGGTCTAAAATTCCCACCTGAAGTATTTCGCAGTTGAGTAAACTTTGAGAAACATCTAACCGAAAACAGACATAAATCAAGTTTATAATACATATGCAGGGTGTAAACCAATCAGTAGGCTTCAAACACTAGCCATGTATAACGGTAGACTAACTGAATTTATAATTCAATGAAATAATAGCAATAAGTACATGTAACAAAATATGTGGATGTGTAGGTATGAATACGCATATAGAGAAAGGAAATTAAAGAACCTTGATTCCGTAAGAGACCGCCACTTATGTGGAGAATGGATTTTGTATATAAACTTTGAAGCGGATATCAATTCATTTCTTTCTCCATGACCATCGAATGAGAGTACCTGTTATATAACAAGAAAACAAATCAAACTCATTCACTATGATGTGTAATGCATGTATAAATTTTGACTTATTCCTTTCAATAATCCCTTAAAAAGATGGGTATTTGAGCCACCCACTGGAGCTGCTTCATATTTCAATGGAGCACGACTGACCCTCCACAAGGTCCAACATCGCCTGACAAATCACCTCCATAACATATATCACAACGTCCGAGTCAGAACTCATACCGATTAAGCCTTAACGTTGTGGGTCTTGCGTTTCATTGGTGGTAGGTACTTTTTTGATAAATAATACCCATAGCAAGGTTTCGAACCCATGACCTCAAGGAAGTCATGGATTGCGCTTACCGCTAGGCTATTTAGTCATTGGTCAATAAACCCTTTATATGTCAATAATACCCATATCTTGTGACCATTTCTGACCTTTTCCTTGGGCACCCCAAGATATAACCAACCAACCAAAGTCTCCTAATAAAATGTTCAGGAAGCAAAGGATACACATATGGCATGCAGATAACACATATTCATTGAAATATGAGAAAGAAATGATTACCATTGTGTCATGCTGAAGAAGGATTCCATTGGAGAACATGTTGTAAAGATCCTCTTTCTTTTCAGCAGAGTAGGTTTCTGGTGAGTTTGACATTTGAATTAGTACCTTGTAGTCCTTAGGCAATTTGGGCTCCCATATTTGATGATCCATCTGTATAAACATATAAAAATCATACTTTGATGCATGTATACTGCATTGTATCTACATTTGGTAAACTTAAATTCATTTCAGTTTCGAGTTTGATATCTGATTTACTATTCACTTTAAAATATAAATGTAATTATCCAACAATAAATATATTTCAGATATTTATCACCCTTATTTATCTAGATTAATACTAATTAATTTGTTCCATTATATTAGTGCAAAACTTCAGTTTAGCACGTGTTAAAGATTGTACAAACTTTTGAATATTTATTTCTCGATACCATTTTATTTTCATGCATATTCTAATTCTGATGTATATTCAATGAGAAGAGAGTTCAGTAAGAATATGAAAAACTTACCTGGAAATCCAGTGCTTTCTTAAGTTGTACTACCACCTTACCTGCCTTTGGTCGTTCCTCTCTCTTCCTATTTAAGCATTGAAAGGCAATTTTTAGAAACGTACTCAGTGAATTTGGCGCAATTTCACCCCTTAAATCCGTAAACACCATCTCATCAAAATTTCCTTCTTCATAATGGCGTTTTAATAAAGGGACTACATCTGTTAAACCTTTGCGGATCATATCATATATCATTCTTCCACTCAAGATTTCAAGTAAAACCACACCAAATGAATATATATCAGATTCTTTTGCAAGGAAAAGAGTATTCAGAATTGGGTCAAAATAACCAGGGGTGCCATCAACAATGTCTATGACATTCTGATCTTCTTGATTTATTGAACTTATTAGGGAAAACCCAAAATCAGTAATTTTTGCTTTCCAATCCTTAGTTAGTAGAATGTTAGCGCTTTTTATGTCTCTATGTATGACCACCTCTTGTGTTGCAGCACCTCCATGAAAGAACTCCAACCCACTTGCCACATCAATGCATATTTCAAGCCGTTTCATCCAGGTTAGACAATTTCTGTTCAAGTGTCTATCTAGACTTCCCCTAGATGCATATTCGTAAACAATAACTTTTTCGTCCATTTCATTACAGTATCCTACAACACCAATGACATTCTCATGTTTATACTCCATGAGAATTTCAAGTTCGTTTAAAAACTGAGCTTCTCCTGGACCATACAGCCTATCCAGGCGTTTTGCAGCAATGATGCTACATCCATCGGCGTGAGTAACTTGTCCTTTGTATACTTTCCCAAAACTCCCACTTCCAATGACATTGCCCTCACTAAAGTTATGCGTGGCGAATTTTATGTCTTCAAGTAAAATTTTGAGGTTATCGTCGTTGCGTTTTTCCTATAAATCATACGTAATTAATCACATTTAGATATTACACGTTCGAAATGAAAGTACATGTTAATAATTTATTTGATAAATCAAAACATCAATCGACTGTAAACATATATGATTAAATTATAAAAGAATAATTATTAACATGACTACACCATTTGAAAACATAATCATCTATCGTTAAGGTTTATACCCCCAATGTCATCTATCTTTTTATAAAAGGTTAAAAATATCAAAAATACGAATTTGATAAAAAAGTTTATCAGACTCTTCAGTATTATTATAACAAAATTAGTAGTTTGTGTTCTTCTTTGAAGATGAATTAAAATAATTGATTTGACACACATGTTTAGTTTGTTCAATTACATCGACAGTTTTGTTGATTTAACTTAGAAACGAGGGATATGACTACAAGATTAAGGTTAAGGAAAAGAAAAAAAAAATGAGAAACCAATCATAAACCGTCATTCGAAAGACTGCCTCTATTTATTTAACTTTTAAATTGAATATATAAAAAATAGACGTATAAGAGTGTGTAAGTCAAAAACTAGCTTAAAGCTTGTAGCTTGTACTTGAAGCTTGTTGTTAGAGTTGAAAGTTGAAGTTTTATTATTTTTTTAAAATTGTTTGAAAAAATTGTTGGAGGTGGAGATTGTACATGAAATTTTACATAAAATGATAGCAAAAACATAATTACCTATTAGTTAAAGGGTATTTAGGTACTTTAAAATTTTATACGTTTTAATATGCTAATCTACTTCCCGCCACTGGCTTATGTTTACAAAGCTTACTTAGTAAAATGATTGGTAGGCCTACCTTTATAAGACTAAATATAGGCTTAAAGTTGTGATTGGTGAGTTTGAAAGATTGATTGGATGAGATTAAAAGAGAAAAAAATTCAACCAATTACATCTTTAGATCTACTTGTAGGTGTGTCTAAGTAGGTCTATTTAACATTACTCGATTACTTATTATAACTTTTACCTATCAAACAATAGTTGTATATTATTATATATTAAACTAGATAACTTTAAGTTTAAGGTCCTATAAGGCTATAAGCTCCAATAAGTTATTTGCTAAGTATACTCCCAATTAAATTGCACCGTTAAAATGAGGAGAAAAAAATATTCTCATGTGATATATTTTGACAAAAAGAAAAAAAATATATATATCCGCTTTTTGTTAGCTGTCAGAGATTAATAGTTTATATTTTTGAAATTGAGTTAACATAAATTAATCATCATATGTCTATTATTATCTACAAACAAAAACGAATTTTAAATCTTACTATAATAACATATAGATATTCACATTTAAGATTTCACGTTTAATAATGTTTACTTACTTGGTAATATAACGATTTCTCAAGTTCCTTAATGATGAATTCCATTGTTGGACGATTAGCTCGATTTTCTGCCAAACACTGATATGCGATTTTTGAAAACGCATTCAAAGAATCTTGATTGGGTCCTCTTTTTAGACTAAAACTGTTTAGATCCGTTTCTTCATTTACTCTGGGGTCGATAATTTCCTTTAATATACCCTCCTTATAAAGTCGTCTTACTGTAGATGGAAGCCCCTTGTCATTGCCAATATTGTAACTTTCATCATATGCCAACTTTCCACTCAAGATTTCAAAAAGAACTACTCCAAAAGAGTAAATATCTGATTCCTTTTTCAACTTACCGGTTTCTAGATATTAGGATCTATGTATACTTCTGTTCCCGCAATATGATTAGTATTGAGACTGCTTCCTTGTTGATTTGCATGTTGGATTCGAGAAAGCCCAAAGTCAGCAAGCTTAGCCTCCCAATTTTTCCCCAATAAAATGTTCGCACTCTTTATATCACGATGAATTATCATTTGTTTCTCCTCTATGGAGCTGTGGAGATAGTTTAACCCATTTGCGATATCAAGACTCATTTTTATACGTTCCACCCAGCTAAAAGTGGTCATCTTATCGGTGTTTCCCAAGTAATCGTCAAGACTTCCATTAGGTACATGCTCATAAACAAGGATCCGTTCAGGACCTTCATCACAAAACCCAAGAAGAGAGACTATGTTTGGATGCTTACATCGAGTAAGCAATGCGATTTCTGAAAAAAAACTTTGTTCTCCTTGCGCATCTGCTCTACTAAAGATGCGTTTTATAGCTACAATACCACGTCTTTTTGGAAGTTTACCTTTATTCTTCCCTTGAATATTAGACAGACTTTTCATGTCAAAATGATCAAGCTCTGCTTTATACACCATACCATATCCGCCTGACCCAATAAAGTATGTTTCGGAAAAATCATCAGTGGCCAACTTTATATCAGCTAGTTGTATCTTCAAGTGTTCCAAGTTTCTATCCTACAAAATTGTATGTTACGGAAATGGAGAGTGATTTATGATTGCAGATTATTTACATATTGACATGAATATCCAAAAATTAGCAAGTCTAATGTTTTCAAATGGTGTAGTCATGTAGTAAAATATGAAAATCTGAGCAAAAATCATAAGAGATTAATTGGTAGCAAAACCTCAAGGTAAAATGAAAAAAATGGAAAGAGGATTTTTTTTTTTTCTTTTGGCACAATTATTTACTACCAGCAGTATGATGCCTGGATATCACTCTTCTATATAGCACAATCCGCCAAAGTAAAAGAAATAAGTTAGTTACCTTCAGGTAGTAGGACGAGGCATCATTGACTGGAGTTTTGAAGTGAACCTGAAATAATGTTAAAAGCACAAAGGAATGAATTATAATTCAATGAGAAACAAAAAGAAAGGGATACTTGGTCTTACATGATTCTCATGTTTCCATTGAAGTTCCCAGGCTTTCTCAAGTCTTCTAGCAACCTTTTCCATATCCGGCCTTTGCGCTCGTTGTTCCTGTAAGCAGTGATATGCTGTTTCCGAAAAAATGGTGAACGATTGTGGGTGCATTTGATTCCTTAGACTAGGAAGGATGATCTCGTCCAATTTTCCATGTTCATAATGTTTTTTGATAGTTGCAAAAAAATATATATCAGGGACTCTAATATATGCTTTCCTCCCACAAAGGAATTGAAACAACACCATACCGAAAGAGTAAACATCGGATTTGTGTGTCACAGTTCCGGTTTCCACATATACTGGATCGATATAGCCAGGTGAGCCAACAGGAGCTTCTAGGACAAGGCGATTTCTCCGAGTTGTAGGACGTTTTATAGAGAGTCCGAAACCGCATACTTTGGCTTCCCAATTTTGATCCAACAGAATTTTGGAGCTATTGATATTACGATGTATGACATCGTAACTGCGCCCTGCATCACAATGTACGTAACTCAAAGCACGTGCAGAACCGACACATATGTGTAATCTTTGCAACCATGTGAGGGTTATAGGGTCGCTTATATATTTGTCAACACTTCCATTGACTTCATACTTGTTTATGACAATTTTCTCATTATCCTCATCACAGTACCCAACAATCGAAACCAGATTTTCATGCTTGAGACTGGAAAGCATGGAAATCTCTGTCCAGTACTCTTTGCCTCCTTGCCAGTACTTGCGATCTAACCTTTTCGCAGCGATTTTGATAAGTTCTCCTGACCGCGTCAGCTGCCCTTTATAAACCTTCCCAAACCCGCCTTCTCCGATGATATTTTCAACAGCAAAGTTGTTGGTGGCCAGTTTAATCTCTGCTAGTGGGATTCGCAAGTGAGCAAACTCTTGAATTGAAGACATGATGTCAATTTTGTTTATCAAGTAAAAATGAGAGCTAATGGGCTACAATTATTGAATGTGTAGAAAGCGGTTATTCAGGTGCCGCACAAATATTTATCGGAATTGCTTATTGAAAGTGTTTATTAATTTGCTGGGAAAATAATTATGTAGGTGCTAAAAAGGATTTAGTTTTATGAGTGCCTTACCTTACAAAGAATAAAAAAATATGATACTCCTCTGTCCCACCATAAATGTCCACATTATTATTTTGGATTGTCCACTTCCATGTTTCAATCAATAAAAAGACTTTAGTGAGTAGATATGTTATTTGATTGATTAAAAGTGAAGGAAGTTGAGAAGTCTAAAACTGTAAGCAAAGTTAATATTGACACTTTGACTGAGACGATGAAGTATATACAAGGGATTTTAACTTTCAAGGCATGTTAGGAAATTCAACTCAACTGTATTTAATTAATTTATTTTTCGAAGGCTATCATTGGATTGGATGAAAGAAACAAGTAGCCGGCTGCTGGAAAACAAGTGGTCTACTGGTAGAAAAGTACAAAGCCACACATTTTTTAAGGGATAGCATATACAACTACCCAAGACTTGTTTCTATTAACCTATCAATTTCGACTGGATTTATTTATTAAAAACCTATTTCATTCTAATGGAATAAAAGTTTTTGAAAGCTTTTTATCGGTGAATTCTAGGAGGAATTTTGGGATTCATCCATGTCATTCTTTGGCACCTTTGAAAAAAGGCCGTAAAGACGCACAAGAAAATTAAAATAACGTTCCAACTAAAAATAAATTGAACGTGGATTTAGATCGATGTTGCAAATCATGACCGAGTCCCTGAAACCAACTAAACAAAATAGGAGGAAGAGAGCCATATATATGCACATACATGAGAAAAACCCACAACTCCATGTCGTGTATTAAATTCCATGCCCTTCATTCTTGTTAATACGTTATTTTAGTATAAATACGAAGTATTAAATAGAGTTAATTAGACTTAAGAAAAAACAAAAACTCATTGTAAATATATAAAATGGCAGTGAGCTTTGTACTTTAGAGAATTTAATACAAAACAAAGAATTCCTTCAATTCTTTATCTTGTTCATCATTTTCTTTTATTCAAGTTGTATTAATTTTTAGAGTAAATTGCATGGGTCACTGTAGTTTACACACATTCTCACCGTTAGTCCATGTTCTACTTAAAATGACCAAAGTACCCTTAGTGAAGCTATGTATTTTGCTTGGTTTGAGGAGGATATTTTAGTCATTTTAAGTAGATGAGAGACTAAGCATGCAACAACTTTTGAGTTTTTGGACTATATATGCAACAAACAATGTACACGGACTAATTGTGAGAATGTGTGTAAACCACATAGACCATTCATGCAATTTACTCTAATTAATAACTAGTTTCATACTTGATACGTTACATGACAAATTATCTTTAAGTTTAACAAAAGGGTGGTATCATAGTAAGCATGATTTATAAAGGGATTAATGTTTGTTACCAACCAATTAACAAGCTCCACTACTAGCTCCCCATGGGTCTCTTGCCTAAGTCCCCTCGTGATCCGCTTTGCTCACTTAAAACATTGAAAACATAATACGTAAGCATATTGCTTAGTAAGTAATACGCTATCATCATATATCATAACATAACATATTAAGGATCCCTAATACCATTAACATGTTAATTCATAAGAATCAATATCATCGAGCTAGTGAAACATTGCTTGGCTAGTTATCAAGCTAATGCTATAATCACTACGTAATATAACATTATCAAGCTAATGACATACTCATTACTTGGCTAGTCATCAAGCTAATGAGATAATCACTACTTGGCTAATATAACATCATCAAGCTAGTGACATACTCATTACTTGACTAGTCATCAAGCTAATGAGATAATCACTACTTGACTAACATAGCATCATCCATCTACTTACTTTGCAATAGCTCACTAGAAGGACTTGTAACACTTCCAATTCCTTTACCACCTAATCACATTGGTCATAACATACATCACTAACACAATTAACTTCTCATTTTAACTTACTCATGGGTGCTAAGTTTCACTAACACCATCATTTAACTTACAAGCTTCATACATAATTCTTACAAATCACATATTAATAAGTATTTGATTACTTTACTTACCATAATCATCCCTTTTTATCAAGGATATCATTTCATAACATTTCATACATACACATAATCCTCCAAATACCCATTAACACATGATCAAAATTTCTTTAACAAAACTAACATGAATTATTAATGCTACATAACTCAAAAACATGTATGAAACTTAAATCTTTTCCCTTTACCATTTACCTATCACTTACTATCATTTTTAAGCGGATTTCGTAACCCCGGTTTTACTTTTGCATGTTAGAGAGATAAGAGAGGTTGTCGAGCCCATTTTCTCTTTAGAGCATCTTCAATGTGTACATTATTTTAGTGCATTAAATTGCACTATTTTAGTGCAAAAGGAGAATCTACAAAGAATATGCTCACACTAAAAAAAATTGCTCTAATGTGTCGCACTAAATCCTTGCACTAAATCTTTTTTGATTGATCTAAAATACATAATTCAACAATATAGTATTAACTTTTATAATAAAACCATTGAATTATTTTTAAGAAATGTTTCAAAATTATAAATGGAAATATTAAAGATTTTTCAATAAATCTAATAACATACATTATAGTTAGTATCTTTTTTAAAAATAATCGTAAATTTATAATAAATACATATTATATATATTAATATTCAATGTGAATAGTGTTTAGTGTAGAGTTTTGTGTTGTACCAAATTTAGTGTTGCACTAAACATTATTTGCCATTACAATAAAATAGTACAGTATTTAGTGCTAACACCGGAATGAGTTTTTTTTGCAATTTTGTACTATTTTAGTGCAAAAAGGTACAAATAAGGACAATGTTGGAGATGTTCTTAGGGCATATACTTCCGTGAGCTTATAGTATGTAAAATCATATTTTTAAAAATCATTTTATTTAATTATATGTTATATGAGTGTCTGTAATAATAGGTAAATCAAAGTTATTAAATAAACTTTACATTAAGCATATAATGCCTTAAAATAAAATATATTACATAAATTTCTGAAACACTTTTCCAAAACTTAGAAAATACAAGATTGATAATTCTACCGTCGCTTAATTTTTCTTCTTCTTTCATAAAACCAATTTGTTGGGGGTGGAAAGTTTCTGTACATAGCAATGATAGCAATATAGCATCTTGTGTATTCTTTGTGACTTTTATTTGTAGTTATGGACATATTATATATGCTGTTTTTTCTATGAAAACAAAAATAGTTATGGCAGTCACGTTTAGCATAGTATAACTATTTATTTTTAGTAATAATATGATAATTAGTCATCCACATATGGCATTCACTGATCAGTAAATCATGTCACGCCGGCCCATATCAGCACCAAGCATATGATAAGGATCCCCCTCCCCCCAAAAAGGCCATGTAATTCTCAATATCAATCGCGGCTTCTAATCCAATATCGATAACATTGTCTTTTCTCTCAACGTCCATCTTAATTTGTAAGTATCCGATAACTTCTTACACTTATCAAACATACTAGGCTTTCCATCAATAAATGACTAGTTGGTGGGAGAAGCACTCATTTCTTTTAACACCACATGCCCATAATCGGAAGCCATCGTTGTTTCCCAAATCGAAACAACCTTAATGTCGTCCCAAGTTACATTACTCATTAAATTAACAGTAAAGGTTTCATTTTTATAAGTGGTTGTGTTGAATTTGTCATGAGATATAACAAAACCAGATGTTAAATCTTCATAAGAATCACTAGCAGCACCCCACCCATGAACATCGGAACCACCCGGAAGCATATCGAATTCTTGAACCTTAAAAGAAGTCATTGAATACAGTAAAATACCCTCTTAGCTGATGTTGACACATAACAAATTGAGTTTTAAAATTGAGTAATCTGGTGTTGGTTTTTGGACAGTTGTGAATTGGAATCAGTTAAGGTGAATTGGGGCAATATGAGAAACCCTTATGAAATTATTAAAAAAATCTGTAAACTTTCCATGATATTGATTAAAGTTTTGAGATCTGAGATGGGTGGGATTTCCATACTTTCCAACATGGTATCGAGCTTTTCTTGAACCGCCCGTTTTTTTTTCTCGATCGACTCACTGCCGCATTAAAAAAAAAACCGGCTACATTTGTTGATCGAATCAATCAAATCCCCTTTTTTCCACTGCCCTCTTCTGGTTATTGTCGACTGATCGATTACAACCCAGGATACTATCACGTTGCCGCTGTTCGATCATCTTCATAATAAATACAAAACCAAGACCCCTCTTGGCTCTCTCGGTCCGTCTCACGTTTCACATTGGATCAAAACAACGCTCTTCAATCGTTGTTGTGGACTTGCAGTTCTACAAGGCCTTCACCCACTGTGAGCGTGATTCTTGTTCCTATTATTTTTACGTATTTTTATTTTTCTTTACATCCCATTATTTGCTTATTATCATGACAACCTCGGCCTCTGCTTCCTCTCTGTCAACACCTGCGACCCACTTGTGAAGACTATTCAGCATGTTTGTATAGTACAGGGGCTACTTCTGTAATTGTTTAATAGCTGTGAAGTATTGGGTTATTTATGTAAATAGTCAATAGTACAGGGTATGTAGTTGTAGATATTAATGCAGGTTGTTACAGTTAGTTAGTTACTATATAAGACGATGTAATAGCAGTTAATTGTAATAAGAAGCTTTAATCACTCTGTTTCAATACTCGTTGCGTTCATATGGTATCAGAGCATCATGCTCAAAATTTTCTGTTTTTAATTCTTGTTTCAATCTCTATTCACTGAATTCTTGTTCCACAGGTGAAGATAAATTGATTCACTGGTTCAAATTTTGTGTTTTTGTGTAAATCACAAATTAGGGTTTGTAACCTGTACGGCTTAATCAAATTGCTTGATTGATTAATCAAATGGCAATTCCTCAATCTGCTAGAACTACTCAGCCTGTGAATCAATCTGGAGGATCTGGAGATCAATCTAATGGCGTTAATCCTATTAATTCCATTCATGATCCGCTATACATCGGTGGATCAGATCATCCAGGTATGGTGCTTACTAATACACCTTTTAACGGCACAAATTTCTTAGGATGGAGTCGTACTATAAAGATGGAATTAGGTGCGAAAATGAAATTAGGTTTTATTACTGGTACCTGTGTTAAACCTGTTGAGGAAGGGGATGAATTGCAGAAATGGATTCGTTGTGACTATATGGTCACCTGTTGGATACTCAATTCTATGACTGCTGAACTAACTGAAGCATTTCTTTATGCACAATCTGCTGCTGAATTGTGGAAAGAAATAGCCGAAAGATATGGTCAAAGTAATGGACCTTTGATCTATCATTTACAAAGAGAATTAGATAAAGTAACACAGGGAAATTCAACTATTGCTGCATATTTTAACAGGCTTAAAAAGTATTGGGATGAATTGCATAATCTAAACGGTATACCTACATGTACTTGTGGAAAAATGCAAGAATGTGCTTGTGGCTTAGTTGAAAAATTTGTGGAGATAGATAGTAGGTCCAAACTGGTTCAGTTTTTGATGAAGTTGAATGATGATTATGAGTCTGTGAGAAGTCAGGTTTTATCAATGGACCCGTTGCCAAATGTAAACAAGGCATACTATATTGTTCAACAAGTAGAAAGACAAAAGCAAGTGACTACTCATGTTGTTGAACCCACTGCATTTTTTGCTAATCATAATCAATCTAGGCCATCTTATGAGGGAAAAAGGGATAACAAGTACAAAAAGCCAGAAGTGAAGACACATGATGCTACAAGACATTGCACTTATTGTAGTGAAGATGGGCATACAGTGGATCAGTGCTTTGAAAAAATTAGGTACCCTGACTGGTACAAAGGCAAGAAATATAAGAAAACTGGGAGAGTAGCAGCTCATGCATCTGTTGATACTCATACAGATACTCCTTTTGATTTAGAGTATGAGAATGAATTGAGTGGGGGCAAAGTATTCATGGTGTAGATCAACAATTGGTTGCTGCAGTCTGCACTGAGATGATGAGAATGTTCAGAAGTAAAGATAACATTGGAGCAGGGACATCAACACCTATGCATCATGCTGGTATATCTTCTCATGTTAGATCTTTTACTTTATCATCTCAAAGTAATGCTTTAAATGCTCATAACTGGATCATAGATACAGGAGCTTCAGATCATATGTATAACACCCCTCATTTGAGAAACATTATAATAATGATTTCTGAGTCGGAAGCGTAGATTTAGAATATATTATCATACATTACACAAAATATGTATAAACTTTTTCAAAATCTGATACACCACATTTTTTTTATGTTCTTAAAATCAAAGTACTACAAACGAGGTGTTATATAAATCCGAACACTACTGATTTTATCAAATCAGATATCAGAGTAAACGCAATGATCGTCAAACATTACTTCAAGTCAACAGCTTCTTGCCCAATCAATTATATCCAAAATATAATCTGCAAGAAGTATTTAAAGTGGTGGGATTAGCACAAGTGCTAAGTGAGTAAATCAATAAACAACAAACTGACTTAGCGTAACAAACTTGTGCACAACAATTAATTATATGCACGCAACTCATCTGTTTACGACTTATCACATCTCAATCAACTGGCGTCATAGAGGACCGGTGGTTCCTGAGTAACTTCCTCAAAGAACACTTTAAAACCAACTGCAGGCCCATACAGAGGTTTAACCGACTACTTGGTGCTATTAACTCACACAACACAGGCTACGACAATAATACTTGTACTAAGACCCTGTGTTATCCAATCAATAGCAAACCCAAGCCCAGCCCCATGCTGGCCCCTAAATCAACAATGCCCAAAGGCAATACAACAAGTGATCAAATTTTCACATACTTATCAGGGCAACAATTCAGGTCAACAGTCTATCAACAGTATTATTACTAATAAACCATAATCATCATGGTAACTAAAACAATAGTAATAATACAATTACCCGTTGTAACAAACCTGTTACAACTAAATCAAACTGAGGGTTATCGATCCACTCACCGTTACCTCAGTCGTCCACTCAGTAGTCTAATGTCACCGAGTCTGCTCACAATCTGAGAATAAAACAGAATAACGAGTCAGTAACTCATTAATAACAATGAACTTATGTTGTAATTATATAACATATTTCATAACATGATATTCAACTTATCTCAGAAATATAACATTAGTTAAGAATTTAGTTTAAAACTAATATTATATAACAATTAACACATATATTGTAGCTAAAACAAAATCACACAAATGGGCCACTACCCGCCGGATAACCCAAGTACCCGTCGAGTACTCACTCCACCAGCCGGGTATTCAACTAAGCAACCGGGTAAATTACATTTTGTGGTAACAGAACTAAATCGTGTTTTAAAGCCTAGAGAAGCCGTCGGGTTCCCGGTTTACCAGTCGGGTTCTCCCTCAATTCACACTACCCGCCAGGTACTAACCAAACATGAACAACCCGCCGGGTAGTAATAGAACCCGCCGGGTTCTAAACCCGAACCAGCAACCTGTACTTCTGTTACCAGATGAATCCGAATTAAACACAACCAAATCAACAACTTCAGCTTTCTAATCGATTATGTACCGCAATTAACAGTTTCTAACAATAACTAACATCACATCTCATCATTTCACTCACCAATTTCATATCAAATTCAATAACCCTAGTAATTCAATCAAATTTCAAATATAAACAATAAGAACACTTACAACTTGGTAATGATGGTGATGAAATCTGATGATGATGATGGAGTTATGTAATCATCAAGATCATAGGCTTATTGATGCTTTCAATCTTTTGTTTTCTTAATGAGTTAATAGATACAAATGAGAAGCAGGAAGGAATTAGGGAAATTAAAATAGGTCGGCCCATCTCATACCGACTCTAATATTTGTTATAATTTTATTCCCCTTCTAACCCTATTGTCTGGAACCCGAAAATACCCGTGATACAAAATATTTTTATTTTACAGTCAGGTTCAACAATTTAAAACAAATAATATTTAATTAGTCATAATAAATCCCGTGACTCTTTTACCCATTTATTTTCAATTTAATCAAACGAAATTATTTTCTATCATCTTAAATAACAATTTAAATTCAAGAATTATTAAAATATACTAGGCCCCAGAAGAGGGTGTTACAATATGTGCCCTCACAAGAATATGTTTAAAATAGTTTTCACTCTTAATAATCCAGTCATAGTACATCTACCTGATGGAACTACCAAAATGGTTACCATTGCAGGCACTATTTCTTTAAATTCTTCTTTGATCCTACTTGATGTACTTTATGTACCTGAATTCAAGTTTAATCTTCTATCAGTTGGCAAGTTGCTCATTACTCAAAACCTTTTTGCTCAGTTTTTCCCTTCCTATTGTGTGTTTCAGGACCTTTCAACTAAAAAGGTTATGGCAACTGGAAAAGGCTCAAGATGTTTATACACTTGCAGTTCTTTACCTGGCAACAATGACAATTCTTCTATTAATGTCTTTGAATTCAATAAAGAGTCCGTTTTTAGTAATTTTGTACTTTCAAAAAGGGTTGTTGACTTAAACACAGCTCATGCTAGACTTGGTCATATATCTTTGTCTAAAATGTTACACATTGATGAATGTAAACATTTTAATGCTTCCAAATTTTCTTGTGAAAGTTGTATGCTTGCAAAGTTTCACAAATTACCCTTTCCCAAAAGTACTTCTTCTTTCTCTACACTGTTTGAACTAATTCATGTTGATCTGTGGGGGCCATACAAGGCACCTGCTCTTAATGGAGCACAATACTTTTACACTATTGTAGATGATAAAAGCAGGGCAACATGGACATACTTAGTTCACACTAATGATCAGATTTATTCAGTGTTGTTTCAATTTTTTAACTATATTGAAACTCATTTTGGAGCTAAAACTAAATTTGTTAGATCAGATAATGGGACTGAGATTCTTAATCAAAAGGTGTTAGGCTATTTTCAATCCAAAGGAATAATTCATCAAAGATCAATGGTATATACCCCACAACAGAATGGAGTGGTGGAAAGAAAACACAGACACCTAGTTGAAACAGCTAGAGCACTTAAGTTGCATGCACATTTGCCTAATAAGTTTTGGGGTGATTGTATTCTAGCTGCTACTTTTTTGATCAACAAAATGCCAATGAAAATTTTAGCTTGGAAAACACCTTTTGAAATGCTCTATGGTACTACTCCTAGCTATGACAACCTTAAGACAATTGATTGTTTATGCTATGCAGTCAATTCTAGTCCTCACAAAGATAAGTTTGGTCAAAAGGGTATCAAATGCATTCTTTTAGGTTATTCACCTGGTCAAAAGGGTTATAAGTTGTATACTCTTGATACACATGAAGTCATTTTTAGTAGGGATGTCATCTTTGAGGAGCATACTTTCCCTTTCAAGAGTGATCACTCTGTGTCATCTTCTGATCCTTTACCTCCACTTGTGGTACCTTTTGATCATGTACATGAGGATGACTCATCTCCTCTTCCTGCTAGTCCTGATCTACCCATTTCCAGTGCACCTGCTCCAGTTAGAAAATCATCTAGAAATAAAGCTCCTCCTTCTTGGCTCAAAGATTTTGTCACCACCAGCTTCACAACTAATTCTGTTACTGCTACAGTGGGTAAACCACCTGCTTATCCTCTTTTTTCTTCTATCCTCTTTTTTCTTCTCAAGATTTTAATCATCTTCCTACCTCACATGTAGCTTTCTTAGCTCATGTTTTTGACACAACTGAACCCTCTACCTATGCTCAAGCCAGTAGTCATCAAGGTTGGGTGGCTACTATGGAAGCTGAATTAAATGCTCTAGAAAGAAATAACACTTGGCAATTAACTCCATTACCAGTAGGTCATAAACCTATTCACTCTAAATGGGTCTACAAGACTAAATTTAAACCAGATGGTACTATTGATAGACTCAAAGCCATGTTAGTTGTGAAAGGCTACAATCAAAAAGAGGGCCATGATTACAAACATACTTTTTCTCCTATTGTTAAATTAGCAATAGTGAGGGTTCTTATTGCCATTGCCACAGCAAAAGGTTGGCCTCTTCATCAATTAGATGTGAACAATGCCTTTCTTCATGGGTTTATTGCTGAAGAGATTTATATGCATCCACCTGAAGGATATTCTAAGGCTGCTCCAAGTCAAGTTTGTAAGCTTGTTAGATCTCTTTATGGTCTCAAACAAGCTTCACGATAATGAAATCATGAACTCACAAAGTTTTTAATCACTTTAGGTTATACTTAATCCAAAAATGATTATTCTTTGTTTGTGAAATCTACTGATACTTCTTTTACTGCTCTTTTGGTATATGTTGATGACATACTTCTTATCGGTAATTCTTCCTCTGAAATTGCTTCTACCAAGCTTGCCTTAGATAGAAAATTCACTATTAAAGACATTGGTTTAGCACAATATTTCTTGGGTATAGAAGTTTGCAGGACTTCTAGTGGCACTTATTTAAATCAAAGAAAATATATCACTGATTTACTTCAGGATTCTGGCCTTACAGCATGTAAACCTGCTGCTAGCCTTTTGCCTGCTCATATGCAGTTGTCTATTTCTAAAGGCATTCCCCTTTCTGATCCTGCTAAGTATAGAAGGTTAGTGGGTAGGTTATTATACCTTACCATGACCAGGCCAGATATATCCTTTGCAGTTCAACATTTGAGCCAATTTGTTTCTGCTCCTACTGATTGTCATATGCAAGCCGGTCTTCACTTGTTGAGATATCTTAAAGGAACAATTAAGGGTCTTTTCTATCCAATTCAATCTCATTTAAAGATTACTGGTTTCACTGATTCTGATTGGGCTGCATGCTTAATGACTAGGAGATCATTGACAAGCTATTGCATATTATTAGGTCACTCTCTTGTTTCTTGGAAAACAAAGAAACAAGCCACAGTCTCTAGATCATCTACAGAGGCTGAATATCGTAGTATGGCTGCTACTACTTGTGAGTTGCTATGGCTGAGTTTTCTGTTACATGACTTACACATTCCTGTGTCTTTGCCAATTACTCTTTTCTGTGATAATAAGTCTGCACAAATGCTTGCTGCTAACCCTTGTTTTCATGATCGTTCTAAACATCTTGAAATTGATTGTCATTTCACACGTGATACAATCCAAGATGGTTTCCTTCAAACTGCTCATATTCCATCTTCTTTACAATTGGCTGATCTTATGACCAAGGCCCTTAATCGGGTTCAACATTCTACACTTGTTTCCAAGCTGGGCATCACAGATCCTCCACCTTGAGGGGGGGGGGGGGGGGGGGGGAGGGGGGGGGGGCGCTACAGGGGCTACTTCTGTAATTGTTTAATAGCTGTGAAGTATTGTGTTATTTATGTAAATAGTCAATAGTACATGGTATGTAGTTGTAGATATTAATGCAGGTTGTTACAGTTAGTTAGTTAGTATATAAGACGATGTAATAGCAGTTAATTGTAATAAGAAGCTTTAATCACTCTGTTTCAATACTCGTTGCGTTCATAACTTGATTTACTCAATTCCTAATGTTTACCCGCAATTTAGTTTTAAACTGTCTGTTGAGGTTTCACACTACAAACTATGGCGTCGTGTTTTCATTGATACTTGTAAGTGTGCCAAAGTCATGGGTCATCTCACTGGTAAATCAAAACCTACCAGTGAAGATGATGAAGAATGGGATTCGATTGACTTACGTATAAAATCTTGGTTTTACATCACTTGTGATGCCAATCTTTTACAAATAATCACTAGTGACGATTGTACTGCAAAAGACCTTTGTGATAAACTTGAAGCTTTCTTTCTTAATAATAAAATGTCTAGAACCCTTCAGTTGCAAACCACTTTTTGAAACACAAAAAAGGTGCATTGTCCATTACCGAATATTGTCATACATTGAAAAATCTTGCTGATTCCGTAGAAGATGTTGATTCTCCCATCAACGAAATTGAACTAGTCATGCAAATCCTTCAACAATTGCCACCCTCTTATCAAAGCATTGTTGATGTGATCACGCATCAGAAGCCTTTTTCCTCATTCCTTGAAGCTAAAAACATGCTTTTACTTCATGAATCTCATGAAGAGACTACCAAACCCCTTGCAGATGTTCCTTTGACTTCGTCTGCTGCTTTGTATTCGTCTGTTAATACTAATAATGGGAAGGCGAAAAATAAAAATATCAAGAATAATAAGAACAATTTCCGGTCTGCTCCAAGGGGAGGGGGTTCTTCTAGTTCTTCTTGTCAATCTGTTTTTGCAGGAAATAGTACAGGTGGTGGACAAAATCAGCAACCTCAACAAGTTCAATATTACCAACCTCAAGGGAACTTTGCATTGCAGCCTACTGGATCAGCCCAACCGCAAGCCTTTTATCAGGCGCAACCTTATGTCTCGGGTGGCCCAATGCAGCCCATCGGACAACCTCAACCTACTGCTGCTTACTTCCAGCCAACGCAGCAACCACCTGCTGCTGTTAATCAGCAGCTGCAATTGCAGCTAAATCCTTCTGCAAATCAGCAGCCCCCGGCTGCCTTTTATGATCTGCGTAATGTTAGTGGTACCGCTCCTCAGTTTACTGATCTCGCCTCTGTGTTTAGCTCGATATCAGTGCAGCCTTTGCCTCAAGATTCAAATTTCTACATGGACTCTGGAGCAAGCTCACACATGTCATTCAACCAAGGTAACATGTATTCTCTAACACCTTGTAATTCTAAAGCTATCATGGTTGGAAATGGTGCGTTACTACCAGTTAAATACATTGGCAATTCTTGGTTTCCACTTTCTCAAAATCCTTTTTTGTTGAAAAACATTCTTGTTTCTGATCAAATGGTTAAAAATCTTGTTTCTGTACGTCAATTCACCATCGATAATAATGTATCTGTTGATTTTGACCCGTTTGGTTTCTCCGTGAAGGATCTTAAAACAGGTACACTTCTACATCGAAGTGATAGTGTTGGTGATCTTTATCCAATTTTACCATCTGTTCGGCCATCTCCTGATCATGCCCTTAGTGCCGTGTCTTCTCGCACTTGGCATCGGCGTCTTGGACATCCGGGAGCTACTATATTTAAGTTTTTAGCATCTCGTAATTTTATTTCATGTTCGAACACTTCTTTGTCAACTTGTCATGCTTGTCAAATTGGCAAACATTGTCGTTTATCTTTTAATAATTCTGTCACCAAAACTTCTAAGTTGTTTGAGTTGGTATATTCAGATTTGTGGACATCACCCGTTTCTAGCTTGAGTGATTTTAAGTACTATATATTGTTCTTGGACGATTTCTCTCACTTCTTATGGGTATTTCCATTGCGTGTGAAATCAGATGTGTTTAAAGTATTTTGTAATTTTCGTGCATATGTTGTTAATCAATTTAAAACTGATATTCAAGCGTTCCAATGTGATAATGGACCTGAGTTTAATAATGCCTCTTTTCTGAATCTTTTTCAACAAAATGGCATTAAAATTCGCTTTTCATGCCCATATACATCACAGCAAAATGGTAAAGCTGAACGTACTATTCATACTATTAATAACATGATGCGAACTTTACTTTTTCAAGCCTCTCTTCCACCTAAATTTTGGGTTGAGGCATTGCACATGGCAGTTCACACATTAAATCTCCTTCCCACCACAACTCTCTCTCTCTTAGAGCTCTATTTGAAGTTTTATATGGTGTCTTTCCCACATATACTCGTCTTCGTGTCTTTGGGTGTTTATGCTACCTAAATCTCTCGTCGACGGCCCCTCACAAGCTTGCACCTTGCTCAACAACATGTGTTTTCCTTGGCCCATCTTCCGATCATCGGGGCTATCGGTGCTTTGATCTTATCACAAACAAGGTCATTATCTCTCGACATGTCACATTTGACGAGGACCGCTTTCCATATTCCTTGTTTAACTCAGCCCCTGCATCATCTTCTGAATATGACATATTTTCGGATGATCTCTCGGATAGAATTCCTTGTCACTTTAAGCTCGGAAAATGCTACGCCAAGCACCGAGTCGACTACCATTCATTTGGGTCCATCAGCTTCGACTGGCTCACCTTTGACCGCTTCCATAGCAGGTAGCTCAGCTAGCCCCTCCGGATCAACTGTCTCTTCCCCCTCCACTTCGGCTCCACCGGGTTCCCCTATTATGTCTGAGTCATCGACATCTTCTTCACCTATTGTCGTTTCTCCGATTTCTAGTCATCCGATGGTTACTCGTTCTCAAACGGGATCCCTTAAGCCACGACAAATTCTAAATCTTTCGGCCATCTCAGGGCCATCTCCAATTCCTAGGTCCACTGCACAGGCCTTGCATGATCCTCACTGGAAAGCTGCAATGGACACAGAGATGTCTGCAATTCTATCTAATGGAACGTGGGAACTTGTTCCTTATCCCCCGTGTTAATGTCATTGGTTGCCGCTGGCTATATCAGCACAAGTTTGACAGCAATGGAAATCTTGATCGGTATAAGGGTCTCTTAGTAGCTCAAGGTTTCTCTCAGCAGCCTGGTTTGGACTTTGATGAAACTTTCAGTCCTATTGTCAAACCTACAACTATTCGAATAGTCCTTAGCATTGCCGTCTCATTTCACTGGCCTATTCATCAACTTGATGTCCCCAAAATGCATTCTTAAACGGTGATCTCACTGAAGAGGTATATATGAAACAACCTCCTGGCTATGTTCATCCTGCCTATCCTATCCAAACTTCCATCTACGGGTACACCAGTCTCTGATCTTACTTTATATAGGAGTCTCGCTGGCGCCTTGTAGTATCTTACATTTACTCATCCAAATATTTCTTATGTTGTTCAGCAAGTATGTCTTTTCATGCATGACCCTCGTGAACCGCATATGAATGCTCTTAAAGGAATTCTCAGATATTTACAAGGGACTTTTCCTCCGGCCTTCCTCTGTTGATCGTTTGGTTTCCTACACGGATGCTGATTGGGCTGGTTGTCCTGAGACACGTCGGTCTACGTCTGGGATCTGTGTCTTCCTAGGTGATAACCTTGCCTCTTGGTCATCTAAGCGACAACATGTTGTCTCTCGTTCTAGTGCCGAAGCTGAATATCGAGGTGTAGCCAATGCCGTTGCTGAGGCTGCTTGGCTGCGTAATCTTCTTCTAGAGTTACATCGTCCTCTTACTCGAGCTACTGTTGTTTTTTGTGATAATGTCAGTGCCGTGTATTTAGCTTCCAACCCAGTACAGCACCAGCGAACCAAACATGTGGAAATAGACTTACATTTTGTAAGAGAGCGTGTTGCTTTTGGTCATGTACGTGTGTTACATGTTCCTTCATCTCACCAGTTTGCAGATATATTTACAAAAGGCCTACCTACACAGTTATTTTTAGATTTCGGATCCAGTCTGATCATACGACAACCTACTGCGGGGGGTGTTACATAGTAAAACATAGGTTTACATTTATTTAGTTTACTATTCATATATTGTATAGTGTAGGGTGCTCTTTGTAATATTTGTATATATCTGTATCTATATATATTGGTGATGAATGCAATACAACCCTAAGAGGGATTTCCATACTTTGCAACACTTTTCGTGACCATGAAATTGTTGTAAAATGCGACCATCAATTACATTAAATTAAATATGGATGATTTTCTTTAAAATAAAAATACATTGTTATCTTAATTTGTTAAACAAAGTAAACCAAAGCTAAAAGATGGTGTTACTTTTAAAAAAGAAACATTATTATTAGGTATAGAATACACCGACATTATCTAATGGAGCTGATAGATACAACGTTATTTTTGACACATACATATGTACTATACAATACGGTAATGCATAAATTTGATGTAGGTATCATTTATATTTGTTTATATTTGTTGTATTTATCAATGGCTATCTAACTCGGTAATTTAATTTTTTCAATGAAAATATCATTCTAAAGGAAAAGAAAAAGAAAATATAAAAATTAAACCAAATTTTGAACTCTCAAAAATACATACGACAGGAAAGTAAACCGTGGTTTAACTTTTTTTATTATTATTTTGGGTCCGAATCGTAATCGGAATTTGGGTTTGGGTCGGTTCGAACACCATCGTCATCGCTCTTTCTCTCTCGTAAGACCTTTCGTTCTTGTTGAATCCAATTCAATAGCTTTATCGAATTTATTTGCATTTAATTATGTGTAGTATATGCATTTGGTGTTGGTTTACGTCGAATTAGGCTTGATTTTGAATTTTAATTAAATTTGCGAACGAATTGCTGTAGTTATGGTGGTTTCTAGGGTTAATTCGAGTTCAATCTCTTGATCACCTAATCTGGTAAAGAAAAAATGAGTTATTCTTGTTTACGGATTTTGTAATTGATGATGGTCTTAATTATTAATTGTTGTTGGTTTGGCAATGCTAGCATAACTTTTAGCAGAATAAGTTGATTCTATGCATATGTGAATTTTATGTGTATCATATGTTAATATAAATTTGGCTGGAAATTGGGACTATGTGTTCAATTTTTCCCCAATTTATATATTTTAATATGTATATATATGTTATTTCTATCATTGCATCTGGATTTTAGACTAACTTGGAGATTGAAATAATCAGTTTTTAAGGTATAAAGATCATGAAAGTTCCAACACTCTCTTGACATTTATACATGAATATGGAGTCACAAGTTCCATGTCGTGAAGCGTCTGACATACCTGAAAATGTGTTTATTAAAGATGTGATCACATCTGAAACACATCATATTACAACAAATCAGCCAGGTACATATAGGAAGATCAATTAGTTGATTTGTAAGTTATTGTTAGTATCTAGCTTGGGATCAATGTTATAGGATTTATAATTTGATTCAGCAAAAAAACAAACACGACAATGGGCTGCTTGGACACGTCAGGAAGAGGAAAGTTTCTTTAATGCTTTACGTCAAGTTGGCAAGGCAAGTTTCTACGCGATGCATAAATGTTAAATATATGATACTGAAAGGGGTGAAACTAATTATATTAAAATGATATGTGTTGCAGAATTTTGAAAAGATAACCGCGAGTGTTCAGAGTAAGAACAAGGATCAGGTTAGACACTATTATTATCGGCTTGTGAGGCGTATGAACAAATTACTGGGTCCAGAACTCTATCTTGATGCCAAAAATCATAAAGAGACAAATGCTGCCATGCTTCGGTGGTAAGTAGTCATATATAAAGATGGGGTTATTTGTATGATCGTGTTGCACACATTGTTACATTGAATCGTGTCATTTGTAGGTGGTCATTACTTGAAAAACATAGCTGTAAAGCCTCAAAACTTCACTTGAAGCCTCGAAGATTCAAGGTTTTCTTGGAGACGTTGGTGAGTATATTCTCATTTTTCAAGGCTCAGCATTTTGTAATTGGTTTTCTATTTATTAAACCGTCAAATTTTTGCTTTGCTATGAAGGAACACCAACTACTGAAAGACCGAAAGAAGAATATAAAAAAACGACCTCTTCAGGGGGAAAACTGTTCTACAACACCATCAAATTCTGTCTCAAATCAGGGTAAAGCCTGCACACATGATGCTCGTGTCAATCTTGTCCTTGTTGATGGTCAAACCACACAAAATGCGAGTTCTGGAAAAGGAGCTTCAGTCAGGCGCAATGCAAACACATGTTTAGATCGGAACAACTGTAAAGGAGACTTGTCTTCTGTTAAACAAGCAAGACAGAGGCGGAGACCAGGTGAGTCTTTATCTGGTTCTTATTTTTGTCTTTGTTATTTAAATTTATTCTTTGTTAATTTACTTTGGGGAACTATTGTTAATTGTGTTAAAAAGGTAGTGCTGCATATAAGAAATGGGAGAAGGCTGCAATAGCTGGAGTGTCATTAGTTGCTGATGCTGCTGCACATTTGGAACAGACAGCCTTGGATAAATTAGTTGATAGTGTACAATATATGCAGGGTGGGTTTCCAATCTTCCATTTTTACCAAAACCTGCAAATCTGGTTTCCATTTTGTTTGATTTAAATATCTTGTTTGTTTTCAGGAGACAAAGGTTTAAACTCTGTTGCAAGAGACATCCCCCCTGTGCCATCTTTTCATCAAACGATGTGTACTGCCAACAATGTACAACCTATGACCAAACTTAAACTTCAGCTTTTCCCAGTCAATGAAAGTATACGCAGAGCATTGGAAATGGTATGAACGTATAATTAAGCTAGGTTTCCTATTTGAAAAGGTATTATTCTGATTTAGAGTTTAATCTTTTGTCAGGAGAATCACAACCCACATTTGGAGCTCACATTAAGTTCTAAAAAGAAAATATCATCGGTTTTAGAACATATGAATCGTAAATGGGGAAGGTGTAGCATAGCATCTGGAGAACTGATGCTTCTGCCTTACTGTGCTCAGAGTGTAGACCTCAAGAGCTGTCAGAAATGGACTCAGCATTCAGTTTTAAGTGCAGCAGATGTATATGCTGCAATCGGAAGTCCTTCAGTTTTCCGCTTAAGGTGTTCGACTCTTCTACATACTAGGTTGCACGGAAACGGATACGAGAAACGGCAAAACTCAAAATTTCAAGATATGGATACGGCATAGATACGGAAAATTTAAAATATAAAAAACATATATATATTAAAGAAATTTCCAACAGCCTCCTGTTCCAGTAAGTTTTTCAAGTTTAGTCACATTGTCCCACAATGGTGGTCGGTCTATTGATGTACTTGATGATGATCCTTGTGTTTCTTGTTCTTGAGAAGCCATAATCGATGAGAAGAAGAAGACAAAGGGTTATGTATACGAGTATGCGAGTTGGAATGGAATGGTGATTTGGTGAATGGTGATCGATTGATCAGAAGAAGAAGAGATACGGAATTGAATAGCTGATCAGATATAGGCATATAGCCCATTAAATAGCCCATGAAAACCCTAAAAAAATAGAAACTTGGCAGAAACTTTTCGGAAACTTCTTGGAAACTCTTATGGAAACGTTTCTCACAAGCTAGAAACGTTTCTTGCCGTTTCTCACAAGTATCCGTTTCTCAGAAGTTTCGGATACGGGTACGGCACTACTTTTGGCGTTTCCATGCATCAGAGTCTACATATATTTTAAATTAAGAACTACTTCGTACTTCTGTATGCTACAAGAAATACTCATATGTTGTAATTTGTTATGAAGGTACGGATGGTTTGCAAATACACACCAAGAACCTCAATCAACTGGTGGTGCACAGGTTTGTGATTGCAACCTAACTAAATTATGGTGCCCATTTAAATTAGAGTTTCAGATTTAGTGTTTGATATTGGATTGATATCAATTGCAGGATAAGGAATCTCACAAGAATGGATCTGCATCGGTTTTTGAATGGGCAGACAGCCTTACCAACATAAGTGTTGGTGATCTGCTTGCGGATGTATCTCATGGTGGAAGTGCCAACTGCATTCCATCGTGGTCTCAGATTCCATTCAGCTGTGATTCCTTTGATGCTGCTATTGCTGCTCATATAAGTAAAAATCTTGGCAATAATGCTGTCCAGCCTACAGTTATTTCATCCATTTGGGATGCTGAAGAAACATGTGATGCATTCACATTCCGGAAGAATCATGTGGCACATACTTCTAAAGTGAATTGCAAACAGGAGACTGCCACGAGTCTCGTTTCATCAGGCTCTGCCACTGAGGTTTGAAATCTGCTCTTTAGTAGTATTTCATTTCCATTCAGTGATCTTTGTTTTGGCCAGTTAATTTTTGGTTACATTTTGCCATCGTGTATTTTGATATGATGTGCTTCCTTTATTCTCTGTAGAAAACAGCTGAAACATATGAGCCTGTGGAGGATTATCCTGCAGAAGTAAAGTCAATGGATGAGGGTAATTCTGATGGGAATGTCGAAGATGGTTCTGCAAAAGATCAACACGCTCTTACTGATATATACTGGGTTCGTAATATATTGTTTGTTTATTATTATTTTTTCATACTTTATTTAGATGTGGGCACTCTTCAGCCCGAGGACAATCTCTCAAATATACATTAAGATGTTCCCACATAAATGTTGCGGCATAAGCTAGCTATTTTTTCATACTATTACCGCTTGACACCCCTTGAAACTCTTATGGGATAACATAAAAAAGTATGCTTCTATCAATTGGATGTTTGAAAGGTAATTTGAAATCTCGTAAGAGAAGATGACTTTTTTGAATTGCCTGAAATGTTTTGTTATCGTGCCCCTTATCAAGGGCATTCTGGACAACTTTTAAATAACCAAACATGTTTATTAGACGATTTGCTAAATAAAATGCCGTATTCTTTTTGTTTGGAGTACTATTGTTAATGAGATGTCCTAACGTATTGTTTTTCTCTCACTGCAGCCCGACTCCTTAGGACCTCTAGAGGTGGACATGCCTCCCTGTAGATATCAAAGTAAGGACCTTATATTGAGTGAGTCTCTAAGCGGATTGAGTCGTATTCTAGCTAGCAGCCTTGACGCCTTTCAAAATTGTTCTTTCTTTGGATTGGAGCAGAGAGAACCACCACTAGGAGAAGGGGAAGCGGATTAAGTTGGAGGTACTTTTCCACCCATCATGGATAGTTTCACGGGCATGCGTGCTATTACTGGATAACCTTTTCGTGTTAATATAATTCCCTAACACCCAACACCTGACCTTTACCTTTGTACAACTTTTGGAGCATGCTCCTTTGTACCACTTCTAAATCACCTAGGTGGTTTACATGAGTTCGGTTTTTGGTTCCATTGTTTTTTATATATTATGGTTCTGATTTATCAACGAACACACTAAACATAGTGGAGTTTTTGTTCCATTTTATATTGCTATTAGTCTTCATACATATTTGCAACTTTGTTTCAAATGAGACATAAATCCAACCTGGGGGGGTTAGATTAACTTGATGCTGCTATAACACATGGTACAAGTTTTTAAAAAATATGTAATATTTTTCATATAAATAAATAATATATTTAAAGTATAGTTTCACCATATACAACACACTACAAGAACACATTCATCTCAGATACACTGTTTAAAGTGTAACCAGTCTTGAAATTAGCTTTGATACGTCAATGTTCAGTGCTAAACTGACGAGGAACTTGACAATATGTGCACAGAAGCAAACACCAAAGCATTTACCCATGGCTGACTCGCTCATCACTGAAAAAGTATACCTAATTAGCAACATATATAACTTTTTATAGAATCACTTTTAACTACACTTCTTACCATTCAAAGCCAAAGTGTTGGATGACAAGACAAATATATCGATTATGAAAATCACCAGAGGAAACTCCCATACCTAAAGAAATCAAATAAAATTCAACATCAGAACACAATCACACATTTAGGTTATGCTAATTCAAGCAAAAATCATAAACAACGAAACATACCATCATTGCTATAAGAAACAATTTTAAGTAGCTTGAGGCAAGGATCGCAAGCCATATACTGTACCTGAACAGGGTTTATGAAAACAAAACAATGCAAATATTCTAAAACCATATAGTGTAGGAAATTTTGACACTAGTATGAAACTGGAAATATATACTTCATAATTATCTGCTTACCTGGATACTTCAGAGGGCATATTCAACAGAGATCTTGCTCCAACAAGTATTATACTAATAAACAAAAGATTTCCAGCAAAGGAGCCCAGCAATATCTATAATCACAATGTTGATTTTGAGTCCAGTATTTGATATAATTGGTATCTAAGCATGAAAATGAAAACGTACACACCTTTCCACCGGCCCATATTAATGAAGTTAAGCTCGGACCTGAACCCCAAGCATCTTCAGTTGTAAGTAGAATGGAAATTTTGACTCAGTAGCTAGTTAAGGGTAACATAAATGAGTATGTGATTATCATATTACTTGCTGAATGAGATTGTATAATCTGAGTATCAGACCATTATCATCATGATTATAAAATGGGGATGTTCGGCATACAAAATGTAACAGACTAATGATTTAGAAAAAAGGAGTGTTGAGTGTGAAGAACGAACAAAGTTGGAACAAGGTTGCTGCAAGAACACGTTTCGCCGGGTGATAGTAATTCTCGCTAGGTGAGAATTGGAGAATTAGATGGTATTTTGATCAGAAGGTGTTTCGCCAGGTGAAGGTGCTTCTCACCAGGTGAAGGTGTGTTTCGCGAGGCGAAACTGATCACCAGGTGAAAAATGAGGCGGCCACGATTCTTGTTGAGTAAGTTTTGTCTTCATATAAATAGAACCTGTGTATTTGTAAACCCTTGAGAGCTACGAAATTAAAAGTGAAAAATCTCTCGGTTTGGCCCCGTGGAGATTGGACATAACCACATTAAATCCTCCTTGTGTCGTTTACATTCTCGTATCGCATTTATTTATCTTGTTTGCTTGTTAATTGCTTTATTAGCGATTTGGTTATTCGTTCATTGTTGTGGGTGCAATTGTCATCAATTGTGTGCGTTGTTTGGGTCCTAAAAACCCTACAACTGGTATCAGAGCTCTAGGTTGAGCGATTGAGAACAATGGTGGATGAAAGCACGATTAAGATGGATTGTTGATGGTTAGGGTTTCACTGAAGGATGGAGAGCTAGGTTTGTTGTGGCCAGATAATCATAGTGGATCTAGATTCGGTTGAAAATAATCATCGAGGGGACAATTGAAAACGATGTGGTTTTAGGATTTGTTTGCAACATGTGATCGAGATCGATAGGCTCATTTTTCTGTTAGATCGCGACGAACTTGGAGTCTTTTTTTTTCAGGATTAAACAAGATTAGGGTTTTGTCTGGTGGGTTGTGACGTGATGACACAACGGGAGGCCGATTGCGTTGTAACGGTGACTGTTCGCGTTGGTAATGGAATCGATGATCATTTTTTTTATTGGTGGTTTGTTGCGGAGAGTTTATTGGGATCCGGTTTGGATTCGAGATTATCATTCTTTGCGATCCCGTGCAAAAGAATAGATGAACGTTGTGAAACTAAGGGTTTGATGTTGCAAGTGTAGGGACGTGATGTCTCTGGTACTTGTGTGATACAGACTAGGTGTGAGGTTTGTTATGGTAAGGGGATGGTTTTCTCGGTAGGGTAGATGGGTAATAAACGGTACCACATCCATTTTGATAATCGACAGTGATGAGTGTCAGAAGGAGTTTTGTTTTCGCTCGCGGGTTAAAACGGGAGACTATGATTTTTGGTCGAGTATTCCATATGTTTGGAATTATTAGGTGCGTTAGAGCTACTACTCTTGAAGATATTGGTTATTGTAGAAGATGTAGGATCGAATGCGTTCGACTGGGCTTGGGTATTGGTTGATGTTTGGTTCAACAATACAGTGATTCTTCTTGAGTAATCAATTGGAAATCTTCAAGTGGGTTAGAGGCGGATAACTGTGTAAGTCCTAATGCTTAAGCTTTCGGATATTGTTGAGAGTGTCGGGAACTCTTAGGAGTTCGGTAACCCAGAGAAGTATCGAAGCTAGTGGGAGTTTGGCAACTAGTGGGAGCTTTAGAGATTGGTGTGCAACTGTTGGATCTAAATTTCTACGGATTTAGTGTGCGGATTCCGGATAACACTAGAGCATTCGGATCTTTGTTTTTTTTACTCTCTAATGGCAAAGAAATTTGTGACTGACCGTGGGTGATGAACTGGAGTCTTCTCAGATAGCCGCGATTGTTATTTAATTCGTATAGTGGGAGCGGGCTAAGAGAGAGAAGAAGAGTTCTTAGAAATCATAGCTATGTTTGGGGTCGGTGTACCAACGGGAAAGCTAAAATTGGCAATGTAGGTTTTCAAGATTGTGACTGCGTTCTCACATGTAAACCTTGACGATGATCTACGGGTTTAATCTATCGGCGATTTTCTGATTGCTAGGAAGGACAATCGGATAGAAGGAATTCTGTACGGATTGGTCGATCACATGTCATTGGCAAGATCCGATGTTCCTGTAATCGATGAATTGAAGCGGCGGTTGTTTTTTTGATGAAATCTTGTGGTTGAAGTCGTTGCACACTTCAACTTATCTTCTTGGGCTAGAAGATCGTGGTGCAGATAACCGGAGATTTGGTCCCAGTTTTGTAGTGGTGTTTAGTTAGCTTTGTATATCAAAAGTCTTCCGATTCTGCGAGGTCGAGCAAGCATGTCCCGGATGGTTTTCCGGCGGTATTAGTTGAGCTAAGAACAAGGTATTACTAAAAGGGCGTCGAAGGTGTTGTTTTATTCTCGGTTTCAATAGGTGTAGTTGAAGAGCTTTTTATCGAAAGTCTATCTAACTCGAGTTTAGTTAGTATACGTGTCCTGATTTGGTCGGCGGTATGAAGAGGTGGATTCGACTTGGTTGAACGAGAATTATAAGGATTTAATAATCTTGGGTTTGTTCGATCTTCAAGTGGGAGATTGTTGAGTGTGAAGAACGAACAAAGTTGGAACAAGGTTGCTGGAAAAACACATTTCACCGGGTGATAGTAATTCTCGCTACGTGAGAATCAGAGAATTAGATGGTATTTTGATCAGAAGGTGTTTCGCTAGGTGAAGGTGTGTTTCGCTAGGTGAAACTGATCATCACCAGGTGAAAAATGAGGCGGCCACAATTCTTGTTGAGTAAGTTTTGTCTTCATATAATTAGAACCTGTGTATTTGTAAACCCTTGGGAGCTACGAAATTAATAGTGAAAAATCTCTCGGTTTGACCCTATGGACTAAACCAATCTCCAAGTTGGAGATTGGACATAACCACGTAAATTCTTGTGTCGTTTACATTCTCGTATCACATTTATTTATCTTGTTTGCTTGTTAATTGCTTTGTTAGCGATTTGATTATTCGTTTATTGTTATGGGTGCAATTGTGTGCGTTGTTTGGGTCCTAAAAACCTTACAACGAGTACAAGATGGATACAAGCATCCAAGAGAAGAAACCCAAAAGTCAACTTCCACATAAGTCCCTGCAATAAATATGATAAGGATTTTAAACAACTAATCGTAACTTAGCAGTGTGTGTGCGCGTTAAAGTGATATGTAGTAAACTGTCTAGACCTCAAAGTTCATAGATGCGCGATCAAACATGTTATAGAAGAGATGTCTATATGCTTTTGCCTTGTGAAGAATCAAATCAATAAGAAGAATCTAAAGAATGTAAAAGTCAAAGTTAGTCAGAGCTATAACTAAACCAAATCATATAAGTATCATTTATATGTTAAAATTTATGAGAATTGAGAAGTCTAGCTTTTACCATGATCTCACATTCAATGTACTCGTCTGCAACTGCTCTGCAATTTTGCTATCATCATGATTTCAACAAATCTTTCATGTGAATTTACTTTTAAACGAGGATAACCGAATAGGATTATGACTGAATAGTTGAAATAGCAACTTACACATTTCATCAGACGGATATTTCCTGGTGAATATTGCACGTAGAGAGTTTTTATATGATATCCACACTGGATACATCGTAAATTCATCTCTTTTAATAAAACTGCTTGTTACTATCTGGAAACCATAAGAAATGAGACTTAGAATTTAATAACCTTGGTAATTAATACTTCATATAAATAATTTCCAATCGACAAGTTTACCATAAGTTTCAAAGTTGTCATGTTTCTTTCTAAGATATAAACACATATTCAAGAAAGTACCTTATACCTTTTTTATATATTTATGAAACTCATATAAAACTGGAAAACTAGATATCGAGTTTAAAAACACAAACAAGCTAATAACCACTCCAAAATACACAATCACAAAACTGTTTCTGATAACAGAGATTAATATCTGAATATGTGTAGTTATCCATTTTCACCAACAACTCCATTATTGAAGGAAGATAACTTGCAAGTTCACTAGGTGAATAAAAGAGTAAAACATGAAGAAATTTATCAAATATTTACGAATAATTATAAGGATGTAATCCAAATCAAAACGCATAATTTAAAACCAGTTCATGATGTAATTAACCGGGGTTTACCTCAAATAGAACTAGATTTCAAATCCCATTGGTGCATTTCATCGAACACCTCATAGGCATAAATAAAGATTGGTCAATTATATCACAAATGGTTAAGAACGTCAAATTGTGCACTTACCTTTCTGTTTGATAATCAATCGCTTCACTGAAGTTTACAACGCTGTTGAACTGAGTCTATTGAGAGCTGGCCGTTTATACTGGGCCACTATACATAACCCATTATATGGTATGTGGGCTTATTAGACGACTCCAAACATTGACATTGACGTAGGGGTGTTGAAAATATCCGAATCTGAAAAATCGATCTAAATTTAATCGAATTTGGGTAAAACGGATTGGATTATTTGGTTAAACAAATCCGAATAACGCGAATCCGAATTGTATTTGAATTGGATGACGGATAAATAATTTGAATTTGTTTGATCCGAATACTGTACTAAATTTAGAAATATAAATTCCATTTTCATCTATTAACAACTTCATTATTGAAGGAAAATAACTTGCAAGTTCACTAGGTGAATAAAAGAGTAAAACATGAAGAAATTTATCAAATAATTAAAAAGGTGTAATCCAAATCAAAACGCATAATTTAAAACCAGTTCATAATGTAATTAACAGGGGTTTACCTCAAATAGAACCAGATTTCAAATCCCATTTGTGCATTTCATCGAACACCTCATTGGCATAAATAAAGATGGGTCAATTATATCACAAATGGTTAAGAACGTCAAATTGTGCACTTACCTTTCTGTTTGATAATCAATTGCTTCACTGAAGTTTACAGCGTTGTTGATCTGAGTCTGTTGAGAGAGAGCTGGCCGTTTGTACTGGGCCACCATACATAACCCATTATATGGTCTGTGGGCTTATTAGACGACTCCAAACATTCACATTGACGTAGGGGTGTGAAAAATATCTGAATCTGAAAATTCGATCTAACTTTAATCGAATTTGGGTAAAACGGATTGGATTATTCGGTTAATCGAATCTGAATAACCCGAATCCGTGTAATCCGAATCTTATTTGAATTGGATGACGGATAAATAATTTTGAATTTGTTTGATCCGAATACGGTACTAAATTTAGAAATATATATATATATATATATATATATATATATATATATATATATATGTTATTTATGATTTATATGATTCCATTTTCATCTATTAACAACTCCATTATTGAAGGAAGATAACTTGCAAGTTCACTAGGTGAATAAAAGAGTAAAACATGAAGAAATTTATCAAATATTTACAAATAATTAAAAGGGTGTAATCCAAATCAAAACACATAATTTAAAACCAGTTCATAATGTAATTAACCGGGGTTTACCTCAATAAGAACCAGATTTCAAATTCCATTGGTGCATTTCATCAAACACATCATAGAAATAAATAAAGATGGGTCAATTATATCACAAATGGTTAAGAACGTATTCGGATTATTCGAATCAAACAAATTCAAAATTATTTATCCATCATCCAATTCAAATAAGATTCGGATTACTCGGATTCGAGTTATTCGGATTCGATTAACCGAATAATCCAATCCGTTTTACCCAAATTCGATTAAAACTAGATCGAATTTTCAGATTCAGATATTTTCAACACCCCTACGTCAATGTCAATGTTTGAAGTCGTCTAATAAGCCCACGGACCATACAATGGGTTATGTATAGTGGCCCAGACAAACGGCCAGCTCTCAACAGACTCAGATCAACAGCAGCAACTTCAGTGAAGCAATTGAAAGCGATTGATTATCAAACAGAAAGGTAAGTGCACAATTTGACGTTCTTAACCATTTGTGATATAATCGACCCATCTTTATTTATGCCTATGAGGTGTTCGATGAAATGCACCAATGGGATTTGAAATCTGGTTCTATTTGAGGTAAACCTCGGTTAATTATATTATGAACTGGTTTTAAATTATGCGTTTTGATTTGGATTACACCCTTTTAATTATTCGTAAATATTTGATAAATTTCTTCATGTTTTACTCTTTTATTCACCTAGTGAACTTGCAAGTTATCTTCCTTCAATAATGGAGTTGTTGGTGAAAATGGATGACTACACATATTCAGATATTAATCTCTGTTATTAGAAACAGTTTTGTGATTGTGTATTTTGGAGTGGTTATTAGCTTGTTTGTGTTTTTAAACTCGATATCCAGTTTTATATGAGTTTGATAAATATATAAAAATGGTATAAGGTACTTTCTTGAATATGTGTAAATCTTTGAAAGAAACATGCCAACTTTGAAACTTATGGTAAACTTGTCGATTGGAAATTATTTCTATGAAGTATTAATTACCAAGGTTATTAAATTCTAAGTCTCATTTCTTATGGTTTTCAGTCACTAACAGGGCAGTTTTATTAAAAGAGGTGAATTTACGATGTATCCAGTGTGGATATCATATAAAAACTCTCTACGTGCAATATTCACCAGGAAATATCCGCTAAGTTGCTATTTCAACTATTCAGTTATAATCCTATTCGGTTATCCTCGTTTAAAAGTAAAATCACATGAAAGATTTGTTGAAATCATGATGATAGCAAAATTGTAGAGCAGTTGCAGACGAGTATATTGAATGTGAGATCATGGTAAAAACTAGACTTCTCAATTCTCATAAATTTTAACATATAAATGATACTTATATGATTTGGTTTAGTTATAGCTCTGACTAACTTTAACTTTCACATTCTTTAGATTGTTATTGATTTGATTCTTCACAATGCAAAAGCATATAGACATCTCTTCTATAACATGTTTGATCGCGCATCTATGAACTGAACTTTAAGGTCTAGACAGTTTACTACATATCACTTTGAAGCGCACACACACTAAGTTACGATTAGTTGTTTGAAATCCTTATCATACTTATTGCAGGGACTTATGTGGAAGTTGACTTTTGGGTTTCTTCTCTTGGATGCTTGTATCCATCTTGTACTCGTTGTAAGGTTTTTAGGACCCAAACAACGCACACAATTGATCACAATTGCACCCACAACAATAAACGAATAATCAAATCACTAACAAAGCAATTAACAAGCAAACAAGATAAATAAATGCAATACGAAAATGTAAACGACACAAGAATTTACGTGGTTATGTCCAATCTCCAACTTGGAGATTGGTTTAGTCCACGGGGTCAAACCGAGAGATTTTTCACTATTAATTTCGTAGCTCCCAAGGGTTTACAAATACACAGGTTCCATTTATATTAAGACAAAACTTACTAAACAAGAATTGTGGCCACCTCATTTTTCACCTGGTGATGATCAGTTTCGCCTGGCCAAACACACCTTCACCTGGTGAGAAGCACCTCCACCTGGCGAAACACCTTCGGATCAAAATACCATCTAATTCTCCGATTCTCACCTAGTGAGAATTACTATCACCCGGCAAAATGTGTTTTTCCAGTTTCCTTGTTCCAACTTTGTTCGCCAGTCCCAACGCCCACGTAAGTCCCTTTTTAGTTTCCTTTTTCCAACTTTGTTCGCCAGTCCCACGCCCACGTAAGTCCCTTTTTAGACAAGTGACTAGGGGTGTAAATGATACGATACAACTCGTGAGCTATTCGAGACCGACTCGAAAAGTATTCGAAATCGACTCGAGATTAGTCGAGTCGAGCTACCCGAGTATGTTATCGAGCTGAGCTTGAGTATCATAATACCCGACTCGTAAAGCTCGCGAGCCTAATCGAGTTTTTATAATATTACTATTTTACCCTTGCTCTTTTAATGTATTTACTGAAGTACACCACTATATATATACACATAAAGAAGAAACCCTAAATCTAACTCCGTATTAGATTCTTTCAGCCCACAAACAAACAGATCCTTTCAAGTGCAGAGTAAAACTCCGATTTCGATCTTCCGATTTCAACTTTTCAAGTGCAGAGTAAAACTTCGGGTGTAAAAACCCTTTCAAGTGCCGCTTTGTATTTCTCCGATTTCGATCTTCCAATTCTTCCCGATTCTTCATCCTTTCTAATTTGTAAGTTCTTTAAACCAATCACTGATCTTATGACTTGTATTTTTATGGTTCTTAGTTTCTTACTAGTTATAAACGATTTGATATGTTCAGATTATTGTGTAAGTTGCTTAAAATAATCAAGAATCAAGTTCGTGCTTGGAACAATCTGAGTTGTGATTTTGAAACCAAACTTTATCATAAAAGAAGCATGTTGAAATCTGAATGTATAGGGTACCGAATACACACTCTTTTTTGTTTGATGTACAACCTTTTATAGCATACGGTACAAGTTATTTGACCATTTCTTGCTTTAAAATTGGTTATTTTGGGAGTTCTAGATCTCACTTAAAATTTGTTACTATTCTTTGGGTTTTGGCTTATTATATATGTTTCCTATTTCAGATGTATTAGACTGAAGATGATAAAGATTTTTGGACCCCATGACTTGGAGACATGTTGCTTTACTGGGGTTGTTTGTGTTCGAACATCATATTTTCATTGTAATCGCAATTTTTGATACATTTAGTATCCATATCAGTACGTATTATAGGAATTCTTGAAGTGATTATGTTAAGTCTTTAAGTATGGTTTTATTTATAGTTTAGTTTTTAGTATTGGTTGTGTGTTATGCAAATCATAGTGTCTGGTTGAGTAATTAAGCAGATCATGTATGTTTTTAAAGTGTATTTTGAAGGCTTGTCGAGCCGAGCTCGAAAGTGTCGATACATCAACGAGCTCGAGTTCGAGCTTGAAATATAGAGCTCGGTCGAGCTCGAGTCGAGTATCGAGCCTCGAGTTTTAAAGTCGAGTCGAGCTCGAGCTTGGCACTGTGTCAACTCGACTCGGCTCGATTACACACCAACAAGTGACCCGTGGATCGATTATCACTCTAATGATACTAACCGATCAGATTTTATCTATACTCACATAAACCTTCTATCAAAACTAAGCTCATGCCATAAACTTGATCAATAATCAAATCAACATTTAGATTTGAATGTGGCTCTTGTTCTTGGTATACTTCTTCCATCGGAATATCATATAGAGCACGAGGGTTACTTATGCCATTTATTTAGATTAAGCTGTTTCTAATTGGTTATGACTTATACGTTAATAAGGTAGGACAAACATGTGAGTGTCAATGTGCCATTGAAAAACGAGTACATCCAAAATTTACATGTATAAAAGATCATACTGTTTTTTATGAAGTTGGTTAAACACTACTTTAACACATTAGATCAATGTGAAGCAAGAAAGAAAAAAAATACTTTCTATCCATAAAAAGAACACATAGGCAAAACTTAAACCAAAAAACAGAGAAACAAGTAATATAACATAATACAGCGTTAAATGAGATACAGTAAATACTACAAAATCAATCATGAGACGAGAACTAATCCAGAAACAAGTTAACTAACTAAATGCATACTCCATGTAACTTAACAAAATATTTCTTCCACATTTAGAATAATACCAACAGTCATTTGACTATAAATGAAACGTCTAAAATAACAATAGCAGCACCTTGCAATTACTTAAGTCAAGAAATTACCTTGTACTTTGCGGTCCAAGCTAAATCACATTCAAGTTTCCGCTACTTAATTGGGTGATTCCTATAAACATGATGAGAAACCAATGATTAGTAACACAACAAACAATATGCAGAAATACAAAGTTCAAAGTCAAGGTTAACACCAGCCAATATACTTACTTTTCAAAAAGTAAAAGGCACATATTTCTCAATTACATTAACATCTTTAAAAATAATCAAATACAGTTTGTGTAAGAACTGAATTATGGATGAACTTCAAATTAACCACAATTAGGATCTAAGTAAGATGTAACAATATATACTTCATAATCAATTTCCAATCGGTTACAATAGTACTTTAAAATTGGCAAATCATATATATCTTAATTGTATTGAGACATGAGAATCCTAAGATGACATGTTAACACAATTTGTAGCTATATAATATATCAATTATAGCTCTGTATATAATATATAATTATACATCATAAATCAGTGAAAAATATATCATATACAGATCAATATATATCTTGAATCAACGAAAAAACAATGTAATATTTGAATTAAAGTGCGAGTAAGTCGAATCAATGAGAAAACGGGGCTTAAAATATATCGTAAATCAATTAGCAAATATGAATGAAAAAGAAAGGAATTAGGGAAAATATGATACCGTATTAATCGAATACCATCACTGATTGGGCAAATACGTTCGTGAATTCAAGTCAGAAAGTAGCGCCTTGGGATGAACAAAATAGGGCAAATATGATATACGTTGAATTGAATTGAATGAAAGAATTAAAAGCCCCCTAAAAATGATGTCGGGTAGGAAGAGGATCCGCGCGTTTAGTTTATTAAAGTACCAAATTGATGTCGGGTCGGAGAAAATTCCGGGTTTAGTTTCTTTGAAAGTGACATGAGAAAATTGGGATCTCATATCTAAAGTTATCATAATCAGAAAGGATATGAAGAACTCACTTAAAAAAATAATCCAATACACGAGAACGTGATGTATATACTGATGATAAATCAGTATATACATAACTTGATAATAGAAGTAACAATGATTTCTATGTAGCAAGTACTAATTGTAAAGCTCAAAAACAGCAAAAAAGAAGTCAATGATAAAGCTAGCACTAAACACGGCAGTGGGTAGTTGCTGAACTAATTAGCAAAATCAAAACGATGTAAAGAAAACTTAATTAATCAACAATAACTAACATATATGATACATCAACCTAAATTTCGTACATTCAATGTTGTTTATAAACATAAGTGATGGAAGAAGCACTTTCTGTTGTTTTATCCAAACAAATTAGTGCTTATAAAGATACACCAATAAGCACTTAAAATTAGGTGTCTTTCAAAACCTAAATAGCTCATTAGCTCCTCAAATCATTAGATATTCAGTAAATCACCAAGTCCAAATAGTTGAATAAAAAATCAAGCTCTATGAAATCAAAAGGTAAACGCATATAAATAAATGTAATAAATTAATAATTTATGTATTGCAAAATCAAGGTACTGAAGCGCTTACTCAATCGATATAGTCATCTTCTTCTCAATCCATTTAACTATTTAAATCCAAAATCAAGCTAATAAATGATAGCAAACCTTGTAATCAACGCATTCCAGCAACGCAATTGACTATTTTATGATAACAACAGTTTATAATCTCCTTCAAATACAATTACACAAAATAAAAATTAAAAAAAAATTATGCAATTGAATCGTTGAGAGACAAATACCTAATTCGATGATATACGAAAGCGAATTGAATCATAAATGTTGAAATTAGAGATTGATAAGCAAATCAAATGAAACCCCAGAATTTAGAATCGATGATTTTGATTGAAACCCACTCGATTAGTCGCTTAAAATCTTGACCCGCTCGACCCGTTTGAAAGACTTGCTGGACCTGTAAGTCAGGTTGGTAATTTTTGTTTCATACTGGGCTGGACCCGTTGTAATTGTTTTTTGCTTGCTTAATGAACCCAATAGGTCAAATATAATTACCCAATGGACCCTCTAAAAAGCAATTGGGTTTCAATTGCCAGGTATAATATATTTAACCATCTTTCTTCTCAATTTTTTAAAGATCAAGTACGTGGGTCTTACTATCCCATTACTATATATTTTTCACTAACTACACTTTTGATCAATATTCCGTATTTACTATTCGGTATCTACTATTCAGTATTTACTATTCAATCTATTTACTATTCAATATTTACTATTTGGTATTTACTATTCAGTATTCACTATGCAATATGCACTATTCATCATCATCACAAAACCCAGAATGGGTTTTTTAACCAACTCATCACACCCCCTTTTTTAACAATCTAACTACCATCTAACATCATTTAACATCATATAAACATCAAATAACAACTTTTCAATATTAATTTTATATAAAATCAATAACCCATATAATTTCAATTATAATCATAATTTTAGAAATGATCAATTAGAGAATCATACTTACAGATTAAGGAAGAAGGAAGCATAACTGATGATATTGATGAAACTGAATCAAATCCAGCGAAATTCTTTCTTTTTTTCTCTTTTTTTTCTAACTGAATATGCGTATGTGCGTGTAGAATATTTGAGAAACAAAGCATATATATCTATATATGTGTACTATAGTTGGCCCCCTTTAGACCTATTGTCTAGAACTAGAAAATCATTTGCGAGATCAAATATTTTATTTTATCGACAACTATAATAATTTAAAACAATTAATAATTTACTAGTCACAATAAATTATTTGACTCTTTTCCTAATTATTTTCAAGTAAAGTTAAACAAAATACTTCCTAACACATTAGATAATAATTTAAGGTCAGGAGAATATTATAAAATTACTAGACCCAAGAAATGGATGTTACAAATCTCCCCCCTTAAAGAGATTTCGTCCTCAAAATCTGATCACGCTTAATAAATATAGCATAACAAAATCATATATTAGCCCCGTCTCTAGTGTGAAGTTCGGGCTCATAGTTTATATTTTCATTTCACTAATAACATAGGAATCCGTTTACCACAAAAAATTGATCATCTTTTGATTTAATAACTCAATACACCTTAGTCTATTTGAGCAACTTATACTATTAATTACATATTTTCAATTCTTTTCACATGCACATATTCAAATGTACATGCATGCTTATGTGTTTTACTCAAGCACATATACTTTGCATAAATCCCATCTCTATACATATTCATTTAATTAGTCACATAAACACTTTAGAAAAATATAATCACTTAAACAAGTGAAATGTATAGCCACTCATAACACTTTTACCACCAGGAACTAATAACGTGCTAGAATCTTTGACCTATTATACAATTCATATCTTTTCAACATCAATAACAAAAGTTATAAACCACAATACACATATTAACAATGAAAGTTTAATTTCATATCATAACTAGCAACCCTCTGAATGTTTACTTTTGTAACTACTTCACAATCATATTTATAATTTCAATTATCAATGAGGTATATGAAATCCTTTTTTTTCAAAAGTACCTCAGAATCATATAGCCCTAATCACATATTAATACGCAAAGTAGAGGTCAAATTTTATAGATAAACTCATAACCACAAAATCATATAATCACTTGGCACCAATCTTCTCTGATAGATACCAAGTCTCCATCAATGGGTACTTTGCTACAATAGCACATGTACCACTCTACCAAAATGTGCTAATCACATGCACACTTTCAACAATTTACATATCAATCAATCACATTTAGTTGGCCTCTACATCAGCTTATTTCATGATTAACTCTTTTTAATGAGTACCTTATTATTTTACCATGTCGGTAATTATATCACAAAAGAACACATAATCACTTAATCAAATGAAATATAAAATCCTTTTCTAATATTCTTACAAACCCGTTAATTCAAAAAATTACTTAACACCAAGTCCTATTGATATAGTTGTTAAATTAACATTTATCAATATTATGATACTTCAACACAAGTATCACAACATTACTATATGCTATCCACCAGCACATATTTACCAATGTTGACATCATATTAACCACAAATGATCGACTTTCACATTGGCTTATTTTACATTTTAACTTATTCTAGTATTAATTTATTATTTCACCGGGTGATTATTCATATCATATCAATCAGAATTTCATACAATTCTCACTTAATGATAATGTAATTATCAATTTCTCAGTTTTAACCATTACTTCCAATAATTTCCTTACAATAGGCTATTTGGGTATTAACGTCTTTACAAAGTTTTTTTTTTTTTTTTAAACATTATTCACTATAAACATTTTTTTTTTTCAATTTCTACTTTTCTCAAAATCATATTGTAGGTCGTTGACCATTTCCTGGTCATACTTAACCATTCTCATTGTCCTGTCACGTTTCAACCCCAGGACCATTTAGTTCCAACACTTTTATCATAGTTGCATTATCTCAATTGGAACTGATATCGCTCATTTTGTATATATTTATCTTAAGCGATATCAAATTTTTTCAGTCAATTTCATGAACTTTCGATACTTAATCAATTAAAAAATGCTTTTAGGTTCATATCCGAGAAGTATTGCAAAAGAAGCGAAGTTTGTGCTTAAATTGCAGTTTTGGCGACGTGTTCGTATTTTGATCATAACTTTCTCATACGGACTCCGATTTGGTTGATTCAAAAGCTCAAATTCTCGAAATTCAAAGGGCTACAACTAGGGGTGGTCAAAAAAACCGGGTTGTAAAACCGACCCGGTCAGTACCTGAAAACCAGACCCGGTCAATACCCGGGTTGACCATACCCGATTCGGGTTTTACTAGTACCCGCCGAGTACTAAACCGGGTACGCTCCCAGACGCTGCACATCGGGTTGTACCCGAACCGGTTCTAAAAACCGGTTTAAAAACCCGGTTTGAACCCAGTTTTTTCACTAGCCGTTGTGTTTGAGCTCCTAACCATTTTATATCCGTTTTTTTTTCTTTCTTTTTTTACCATTTTGTCATCCTAAAACTAGTATAAATAGATACCTTGAGTTTGGGTTAGTTACAACACTCAAACTCACTCATTCTAGTGAAAAAACACTCAAAACGCTTACGATTTACATACGAAACTCTCAAAACATTACTCTCATCCTCTAAAAACGCTCTCAAAATGGCAACTCAAAGTTCCTCAACTAACGATTTTGTTGGTTTGTCAAATGCGTCAAATGCACCAACTATTGTTCAAGTTTTGCAAACAAAACGTAATCCGAAGATTTGGTGTAACTTTGACAAAGTGTTGTTGTCGGATGGTTCGACTAAGGCACATTGTAAACGATGTGGGAGTTTTTTAAAAGCCGTCTCCAACTCAACGTTGAGAAAACATATTTTAAAGTATTGTAGTTCAAACAAAACTAATCCGGATGAGGGTCAAGCAACCATGTCACGGGATGGAGGTATTTTCACATACCAAGCAGAGGGTGTCGAGAAGCATTTGCCGGCTTTGTGATTCAAGAAGCTTTGCCGTTCAACCACTTTGACAACCCTCGGTTTACTAAGGTTATTCAAAATACTCTTCAACTCCGATATAATCATGTAAGTCGTCTTACCCTTAGACGTGATGCACTTAAGTTGTGGAAAAACGCTAAAATTCAACTTATAACCGGTTTTGAAAACTTAATTACAAGTGTATCATTAACAACCGATGGTTGACCGGCTCCTCATGGTTTTCCCGGTTCGTACCAAATACAACCAAAAAAACATTACAAACAGTAATAATCATTTAAAAGCACTCTTAACGATTTAGTATTTGAACGGAATCCGTTTGCAGCCTGCTCACGCCCAATATCATGACACCACCTGCATAAAACAATTTACCCAAAGGAAAGCAATTAAAATAAAGAAAGATAAAAATGCAACATATTTGCATACTTGTAACAGGCAATCAAATTGCTTACATGTTTATAAGCACTATATATGAGACAGCAAGCGTAAAGAGTGCACTCTGCTTCTCAAATGCAGTATCATCCTGAAGATACAACAAAAGCATATCTAAGAAACCAATGACGCAACCATAGAAACTCTACTTATCAAACGTAAAAATGAAATACAAGTACTAACCTCGCCTCGCTCTCTTCCATCAGTCCCCTCAAGAAATCAAGATCCATTACTATAGTGCATGGTTCAATACCAGCACATCTTACCATCCAAATACCTTTAGTGGTTTCAGACCTGATAAAATAAATAAAAATAAAAATTATTAAACCAAGTTAAACAATAAAATACTAAGACCATTTGTAATCGTAACACCAGAACGCCACTTTTTCAGGTGCCACGTCAGTGTCACATCAGCATAACAACATAACACCCCTAATCATAACACCAGAACGCCACTTTTCCCCCCTTTCTAGGACCTACCCACTAACTACATTTGATTTTCTTTTATTTAACAAAACAAATACAATTTAATTAAAATACAATTCAATTTAATTAAACAAATTATATAAATATAAAAGACAATACTTATATAAATATACTTAATAAAATAGATTAATTTTTTTTTTGTTACCGTTAAACACACACAAAAAAAAAGGTTTTTTTTCCTTATTAAAAACAAGAGGAAAAAGGGTGAAGAAATTAAATCTTTCGATGGGACCCACAAACAAATAAAAAAATTAAACCACCTCCATCCCCTTCATCTTCTCCGTTCCTTCCTGCAACTCATCAGGCCATTCCCAACCCATAACTCAACTGACTGAAACTGACAGAGCCACGTCAGCGCCACGTCAGCTTTTTCAGAAAACTGACTGAAACTGACAGCCCCCTCCCATCCCTGATCCATTACTTCATTTTTCTGGGGTCCGGTTGGGATTTTTTAATCAAATAAAATACAAAACTATTTAAATTAAACACAATATTTTAAATTAAACACAATAATTTAAATAAAAACATTCCATTAAAAATAAAAATTACCACAATTCCTAAAAATAAAAATTACCACAATTCCTAAAAATAAAAATTACAAGAAATTCTAAAAATTTAAAAGTACAATAATTTAAAAACTACTAGAATAATAGATAATCTAATCGGAGCTTGACTCGTCAGTTTTGTTCGCGTTTTCTTGCTCGTCTTCGTCCGATTCGTTGTTGGCATATTTGTCTTGGTAAAGTGTCACGACTTCTTTCCTCGCGTTTTTAAGCATTTTAATTTCTTTTTTAGACGCTTACTTCGAAAGTTTTTTACACAAAAAACTCAAAGCTTTGTAGGCGGCTTTTTTCATCGCATTTTCCTTAATCATTTTGATTGCTTCTTGTTGCGCAAGAGCGGTTTGCTTGACTGCTTCAAGTGCATCCAGTTTTTCATATTGAACACTTCGTGAAGACGATCCGGCGGAGCTTGTGCCGTACTTTTTGTCGCCTTTTGGCCCGGAGGACGGCAGATGTAGTCATTTTGGAACAACCGTTTCATGTTCGCATCAAGAGCCGTTGCAGTCGGTTGTTCATCCGCGTCCAGATCGGTGACAAATGGTTGGAAAGAATCTTCGTTGGCCATTACGCCCGACTCAGTAAATAATTTTGGGAAATGTCTAAGAACATTCCAAGATGACTCGTAAATGAAGGCACGCCCAACTTGTTGCCGGAATGCATTTCAGGTGGCAATCATAACGTCGTTTTCGTCGGCACTGCTTTGTGGGCGAATTTCTTTGTAGTTTTTGTAGAGAGCTTGGAATGTTTTTGAGTCGTGAGAAATCTTGTTCCATTTGCCAGAAAGTTGATTAAGGTTACGGGTTGTTGAGACACAAGAATTGTAACCTTGCATCACTTTAGCCCAAAAGGACTCGTTTGATTGATTTTTTCCTTGGACACCGTTCTCGGAACAATGTATCCACCGCTCCGCTAAAATCCTAGCCTCCTCGTCCGTCTAACGTGTTTGAGCCCGTTTAGCCCTTTCACCCTTTTGAACTCGTTTACCCTTTTCTTGTTGGTTCGGGTTTCAGGTTCGGGTTTGGGTTCGGATTCGGATTCGGGTTCCGGGTTCGCCTCGTCGGAGCTTTCTTCCAAAGTTTGTGGTACAGTGAAATTCATTTGTTGTGGTGACCATTGTGTGTTTTGGTACCACTGTGGTTGTGACCATTGTGTGTGGTGGGGGAATTGTGATTGTGGTGGTGAGGATTGTGTGTTTGTGTACCACCCTTGGAATGCATAATTATTCCTCGGGTCGTGCGGATCAAGGGTGAACGGGCTTGCAATAGGTGGGAAGTTGGAAAACCCGGTAGGTTGAGTGTTTGGTTGAGACGAAGATCCGGAAGCTTGAGTGTTTTGGTGAAGTCGGGTTTGGTAACGGGTTATTCAACAAATTTTGCCACATATCTTTGGCAATAGTTTGTTGATCTTTTTATTTATTTTTAGAAGTTGATTTGTTGTTTTTGGACATTTTTTTGAGAGAGGTTTTGAGGTAAAAAGTGTGGTTTTAGAATTGTAAAAAAGTGGTGAAGATTGTTATGTGAAAGAGTTGGTGGAATAGATAGTTTATTGTGTAAATTGTTGTGTGAAGATGAGTGTAATATGTAAGTATATTTATAGGTAAAAGTTAAAAGTTTAGAAAAAAGGGGGAAAGTTTAAAAGTTTGTAAAATTTAAAAGTTTAAAAGTTTTTAAAATTTTAAAAAGTTAAAAGTTAAAAGTTTTTTTTTTTCTAAAAAAGGAGAAAGTTTAAAAGTTTTTAAAATTTAAAAGTTTTTAAGAGTTAAAAGTTTTAAAAAAATGGGGAAAGTTTAAAAGTTTTTAAAATTTAAAAGTTTAAAAGTTTTTAAAATTTTAAAAAGTTAAAAGTTAAAAGTTTAAAAGTTTTTTATTTTTTTTTCTTTTACTTCAAACGGTCAAAGGGAAAAAAAAATGGGCGACGAACCCCGTCGGTAAACCGACCTACGAAACCGACAAGGGTGTGCCATCCCTGTCGGTTCGTTGGTTAGCAACCGACGCAAAGCGACGGGCTGCGTTGGGAGCACCCTCAGTCCCCCATTTATTTTTCATTTTATTTCTTTCACACCTCCTCTTCTTCTTTTCTTCAAATCAAAAACAAAAAAACAAAGGCAAAGAGAAAGAGAAAGAAAAACGAAAAGGAAAGGAAAAAACATGCTGGCCCACCTCAATGCCTGTTCTCATCTCATTCTCCCACACACCACGCCACCAGAACGCCTCGCCAGAACGCCCCGTTACCGGCGTTCTGGCGTTCTCGAGCTTGAAAACGCCCGCCACGTCCTTGCGTTACGAATGGTCTAAGCACAAGAACAATTGATACATGCCTTCCCCTATAGGCATCCATTTCTCCGAAGTTCGTGTGAAATAGATTGTTCAAAAGTGTTCTCTTCCCTGTCACAAACACAAAATCAAAATCAAACATCTTGTATGCATCCAGAAAACTTCAAATATCATAATTTATTGATGAAAATTCATCAATCGATTAGACACAAAAGAAATAATTGATGATGGTACTCAATCTAGCAAAACATACGCCAATCCAATAATGAGATATTAACTATACCACAAAGATACTAATAAACAGAGAGTTTCAGAGAACACTTACAAGTTGAAGAAGGACCACAATTAGTGTCTGTATTAGCGCATAACGTTTTGTTGAACGGAAGGTTTTCTTTGTCTACACTGGTGGTGGGTTTCCTCTTTTGAGTTTTTTTCGAGGATAACTACTTTCGATCATATCTAAAGTCGTTTGAATGGATGGAAAACTAATGCATCAGCTGTCTGAAAGTTCTTTTGTCAAGGTTGTTACGGCTGTAGAAAAGAGATATGAGAAAAGATCTAAGAAAGGGAACTGACAAGAGAAAGGAAAGTATTAATAAACTTTAATTTACACCAAAAATTATTTCCTTAAAAAATCTGAATTTTTCAAACTCAAATTCAAAAGTTACAAAAAGTTGGAGTGGGAATATGAGGGCCAGATGGTAATTGACTATTTAAGCTAATGAATTATTTGCTAATCAAAGAATGGGTTATGGAAATACATAAAGGCTAATTCAAATTTGATTATGCTAATCAAAGCCTCTAATAATATACTCTCTTCGTCCCAAATTAAGTGTCCTGGTTTGACTTTTTGAGTCTCACCTTTTCAACTTTGACCTTAAATATATTTGTTTGTGTTATATGATACTTGATGCAAATATATATGTATGGATTGGATTTTAAATATATTTTGATTGGTATAATTTTCATAAAGTAATATATAACACAAACAAAAATATTTAAGGTCAAAGTTGAAAAAGAAAGACTTCAAAATCTGATATAAGACACTTAATTTGGGACGGAGAGAGTATAAGAAAGATAGATAGAGATATATAAATAGATAATGATAGGTATAGATGGGAGGTATAGATATAAAAAAATATATTTAAATACCCAACACCCTCTAATAACATCATAACTATCTATCCTAATGCTATCTAAAAACTCCTTGAATAAATAAATGTCCATCTACCTAGGGTGTTCAGTCTTTTTGAGAAAGTTCTAACCTAACGTTGAGTTGATAATTTAGTTTTATTAGATCTCCAGTCTACCATTGTGAATGGTATAATAGGCTAATACCATGCAAATGAATTTTTTTTAAGAACGGTGTTTTTTTTAATAATTGTTGTAGTAATGGTGTGTTATTGGAAGTCGTTGTAGAAATGGGCTTATACGATTAGATAATGCGACCCATAGGCTATGGTCCCAAACTCTCAAATGCGAACCCATAACTTTCCAAAGAATCCTGCCCTTCTGTCAAGACAACTGCTCTTCTGTCAGAAAAAGTCGATGATCCCAACATGTGAAATGCGAACCACCCTTGGTCCCAAAATGTAAAATACGGACCATTTATGGTCCCAACTCCAATTTCCGCACCTATACAAGTGATGTCAACTCACCGAGACAACCACTAGGGTTTGTTCCATTAGGGTTACCGGTTGAATAAAAGAAAATTAAAGAAAGTAAATGGTGGAAAAAAAAGAAGTAAACAGTGTCTAGTTTGTTTCCATTAGAGGTAAGTTGAACGGTGGATAAAAAAAGTATGTAAAGTCGAGTCCCAACGAAATTTATGATAACATATTTTATTGCTTTGAACTACTTATTTGATCTATATATATGTGTGTCCAAATCAGTTTTTATTTATACTCTATTCTATCTCTTACCAAACTTCACCGCCTTTCAGAGTTTTGAAGAAATGAAACCCATGTAATATTTAAAAGGTACGTTTCTCCATCTACTTTTATAAATCATGACTCTGGAACGTCCATTTATGGTCAACTTATATTGGGGAGGTAATATCGAATATCAAAATGGTTTTATCAAGCCTGATCAATCAACGATGACTACTTCAATTGTAATTAGGCATAAAATGAGATATGCAGAGTTTGTTGATTTAATATATGCTTATGTTGGGGCTGAAAAATCAGATTTCAAGTTAAAAATCTCATTATATTACGAATTTCAAGGGATAAGTAATGTTATAATCTTGTGGAGTGATGGAAGTTTAGATTCAATGTATTATTTAGCCAGTTTAAATGAAAGTTATTGGGGTCAAATTTATGTTGAAAGTCTGCCAAAATTATCACAACAAAATGCGAGTGTTAACCCTGATTATGTAGTTTCAGAGTCGATACCAAGCCCCTCAGTTCAATCTCAAAGCTTTTTTTCAAATAATCAATCAACATTGTTCACCGCCAACCCCTCAAATATACCATTTCCTATTCCAAATAATAATAGATATGAGCGTGATAATGGCAACGGTGGCTTTGATAACTCTGATGATAATAGATCGCAACATAGTGAAGAAGAAAGTGAGATGGCCCCAAATGTTGAGGATGAGTCGGATGATGCGCCTGAAATTCCAGTCCAACATAATGCAACTAATTTTCAACCTTACAGAGAAGGTGTAATGAACTATTTTAGAAATGTTGGAGATATTGACGATCATGGACTCCCAGATTTTGAAGATGATGTTCATATGGATATATGGAGTGAGTTAGAAAACAAAATTCGGTTAGGGATGTTATTCGATAGTAGAGATTAAGTTGTTAAGGCTATAAGACTTTGATCGATTCAACAAAATAGGGAATTCATAGTTGTAAAATCTAAGAAAAACTATTGGGTGGCGAAATGTTTTACTCAAAGTGAAAAGTACGCTGATTCCCAACATGCAGAACCTTGTGCATGGTACGTTCGTGCAAGGAAAAAGAAAAGCCATCATTTGTGGCAAATAACTCGATGGGTGGATGCACACAACTGCTTTGGTTCAGTTGTTAGCAACAATAATAGAAATCTAAACTCCAAAATTATCGCTTCCAACATCATTCACTCAATTCAACAAGATGTTGCGTATCCGATTAAATATATTCAGGCAGATATAAAAAATAAGTTGAATGTCGATATTTCATAACCTAAGGCGTGGCAAGGTAGGAAAAAAGCCATAGAGAGTCTTTACGGTACATGAGAGAGTAACTTTGCTGAGTTGCCTACTTATATTGCAGCATTAGAAAGTTCTAACCCACATACCGTTGTGAGGTGGTACCATAATCAAACGGGCTCATCAACAACAGCTACGTTCAAATACATTTTTTGGGCATTTGAGCCGTCCATTTATGCTTTTCATGAATGTCAGCCTATTATATGTGTCGATGGTACTTTTTTGAAGGGTTCATATAAGGGTAAAATGCTAATCGCTGTTACAAAGGATGCTAATAATCACATATTGCCAGTTGCTTATGCCATAGTTGATGAGGAGATGGTGCATAGTTGGTGTTGGTTTTTTGAACAATTTAGGGAGTTTGTTGCCTTTGATAAGAGGTTGTGTGTTATTTCAAATAGACACAAAGGAATCATCCATGCAATGGAGCATCTAGCTGGATGGAAGGAGCCATTTGCATGCCATCGTTTTTGTCTACGACACATCAGGAGCAATTTCATGCAAAAATTCAAAAATGCTCGTCTGAAGAAGCTTTGTTGGGATGTTGGGAGCACCACACAAAAAATGAAATATAAAAGTTGTGTAAGAGGGATTAAAGACATAAATCCAGAAGCTTGGCAGTATCTTAAGACAATTGGTAAAAGTAAGTGGTGTCTTTTGCATGATAACAATCGTCGATGGGGTTGTCTAACAATGAATATCGCAGAGAGTTTTAATAATGTGCTTCGAGGAGCGAGGCATCTTCCGATTAAGGCTTGCATCGATCTTACGTTCAATTAAGCAATCCAACTATTTCGAAAGTATAGTGAAGCTGCAATGAACTGCAATACACCGTTACCTTCGCGAATGTGGAGCCTCTACAATGTTCGTGAGAAACATGCACAAGAGCACAACATAAGTGAGTTCAATTATATCAATGGTGATTATAGAGTAGTGTCAAGGCTTCACATAAATAATACAGGTGGCAATGATTATCATGTTCGATTTTTTGATCGTACATGCACATGTGGTAAGTGGCAAATGCAAAGATTTCCATGTTCACATGCGATTGCTGTTTGTCTTCATAGAGGAGAAAATCCTTATACCATTGTGAATAAGGTGTTCACGACTATTACTTATAGAAGGCAATATAATTGTGATTTCACACCATTGCCTCATGTTGATTATTGGAGGGACCCAGGTTGGAAGATTCAAGCAGACATGACAAGACTCTCTTCGGTTCAAGGTAGGAGATGTGCAAGACATATACGTAATGAGATGGACAACCCAGATCCCAATCGACCTCATGTTTGTGGTATATGCAGACAACCAGGTCATAATAGGTCAAGATGTCCAAATTCGCAACCAAGATTCAACCAACTGTAGTTTGTATTTATGTAGTGTTTTTATTGTTTGGAGTGCCTTATTATGTAATATTTATAATGTTTTGGTTGCCTTTCTATTTTATTGTTTAGAGTGTCTTATTATTGTACGAAAGTTGTAATATTTATAATGTCATAGTTGTCTTTCTATTGTATTGTCTAGAGTGTATGACAAAGCTTTAATATATGAGTAAAAACCATTTTTATTGGAAAACTTGCACGAACATTGCATTACAATACAATAAAAAAGACACATAAAAGTACGATAAAAGTACAATAATAATAATATGAAAAAGGAACACTAATGACCAAGTCGTCCATGTGTGCCACAAGGAGGTGGTCTTGTATGCCTTCTTGTTCTACGATTAGCCAGAGGTTCATTACTTGGAAGTAGATTAATATCAAAAGGCACTGGAGTCAAAGTCTCGTGGTTCATTTGGGATGGAGTAAATTCTTCAAAGTTTTGGGTTTCAAAGGTTTGAGGTCCAAAGCTTTGGGGTATTAGTGGTGAATAATCATCTTCATTAAGACGGGTCATGTCTGGTGTATAACACTCTTCATTATTACTAGGGCCCACATCTTCGAAATGTTGTGTAAAACCGAAAGAATCAGGATAAGATTGTGGAATACTACTAGGATCCACATCATCAAAATTTAGATCAACAACTCGTCTCCGACCACCTTGCCTACTACTTTGTCTAGGTACCCTTGGAACCATTTGAGGTGCATTATAACTGGACTGGCCTATGATAACATGTGACGACCCTATATACATACGTTCACTTTCATTTAAGCTTTGCATATAATAACTTGAAATATCACCAAACTGTTGTCCATATTCCCAATCATTTCCTTCCATGTTTCTAGAATGGTTGTGAATTTGACTCATACTTTCCATCTGTATAACAACAATATATTAGATAAAAAATTAAAAATATCAATTACTAAAATATAATGTAACAAAATAATGTACTAGATATGTAGCTGTGTGACCCATCGGTTGATACCCTTCCACATTTTGTTGAGCACGTTCGGGATTCTTAATATATGTAACTGTACGAGGAATATACCATTGCATGTATTCTAGAGTAGGAGATGTTGTATTTGAAAATTCCCCATCTTCAAGAAAACTATTTCGATTACGCCAATGATGCACATACTCACCATGTGTGCTAATCCAATCACAATCTCGATGACCAGAACGAGTTAGCTTATGAAGTTCTTTGTGCTTATTCAACAAACGATTTTGAGGTATTGGTTGATGTATCCCAAATTGTCTCAATACTCTGTTAGGCAAATGAGGTTCAACTATCTCCCAACATATTAAATATGTCACTGCTCTCCAAATTGCACAACGATTGAAATGTGTAGGAAGTGCACGAAACAAATCAGAGTAAGGGGTCCAAATAAACTGCAATAATAAAAATCAAGAACATCACTATTATATTAAGAAATATATCAAGTTCTTATGAATGGTTTAGTTTCAATAAATATACCCCGTCTTCTCTTAAAAAAGCAAGTTGGTCACGATATGCCACAAGAGTATTTTTAGTCACTTTGCGAAAACTATGGTTACAACTCCACCTTCATTAAAATAAGTTATTGTTAGGAAAATAAACTAGTACGAAAAATATATGAGGCAACAAAAAATAAGTTGACATTATCTAGCCTTGCACCATATGGAACTGGCAAATCATTGACTTCGTTACGTCGAACTGGACAAAAAATAGGTAATCTTTCCCATGCCCATAAATACATACAAAAACATTATTCAAACACCTTCTTTTATTTTTTATCTTTAAATATAATTAATAGATATTTACCTGTAGTAATACTAGTGGTCCACTAATCTCTTTTGCAGAATAGTGTGATGCTTTGCATAACCTTTTATAAAGGCATGCTAAAACAGCACTTCCCCAACTAAGTTCCCCGCACCTCTCCAAATTTTGTAAATTAAGAAGATGATACATACAAACACTACTACTTGATGAGTTGGGTAATAGAAATCCACCTATCAAGTGCATTATATATACCCTTGCCCTCTGCTTACATTCTTCTTCTGAAGCATCATCAGGAAAGTCTCTACACAACTCTTTAAGTAAATAACTTAAATAAATATGACCCTTTTTAATTGCAGCTAGCTCCGGTGTAAAACCCATCATATCTTGACAAAACGTTTGCCATTGATGTGGTTTTCTAGCTGTATTGGTGCCAGACACTTCATCACCATCCACATTTAGGCCAAACAAAACTTGTACATCCTGAAGTGTAACGGTAGCTTCTCCTATTGGGAGATGAAACATATACGTTTCTGATCGCCATCTTTCAACGAGGGAAGTAATTAAAGCATGATCGAGTTAAATATGACCAATACAAATGACATCACCAAATCCTGCATTTTTTATATGTAACATCACCCTGTCAGGAATATGAGGAACAAGCTTCCAAAAATACCCATCACTACGTCTTGCTACTAGTTGTTGATCTTCTTCAAGTATTCCATGAAATAGATGAAGTGCTCTATGTTCTTCATGCAAAAACAATAACTCAGAATTAAGTGGACCTGGTTGGAGATGATTTTGTGAATTCATGTTGAAAACTAGCCTAAATAGTCAGAGTAATTGATAAAATTTGAGATGAATATAATGTGAAATGATGATATGAAAAACCCTTGCTACGGAAGCTTATTAAATAGTCAAAGCATGTTATAATATTATCACTAAGTTTCAAAACCTGTACTCTTGTGATGAGTAATATATTCTTGTGAAGAGCAATGTCTGACAACACATGCATGCTTGTGAAAATTGTAGCATGCATTCACCAGCTTTCTTTTATTAAATAGTCAACGCATGCAATAATATTATCACTAAGTTCCAAAACCTGTACTCTTGTGATGAGTAATATATTCTTGTGAAGAGCAATGTCTGAAAACACATGCATGCTTGTGAAAATTGTAGCATGCATTCACCAGCTTTTTTTTGGATGGTGCTCTTTTCATTCTATGGTTTTCATTTTACACTTTGTTACCATACATGGATAGCATCTTTTGGTCTTTTCATTCCATGGTTTGCATTTTACATTTTGAGACCATACATGGATAGCATTTTGGTATTTGGGACCATGCATGGAACGCATTTTGAAATTTGGGACATCTGAAATGCTGACTCATATATTTGAAATGTTTGACTCAAATGTGAATGAATCCATCGTACGCATTTCAAAGTTTGGGACCATACTGACACAGCCATGGGTCGCATTATCTAATCGCGTAAGACCCATTTCTACAACAACTTCCAAAACGCACCATTACTACAACAATTATTAAAAAAACACCATTCTTAAAAAAATTTCCATGCAAATAGCTTATAGCTCACCAAGAACCTTAATGAGCTAGTTTTCATTGATAAAGTACATCTTGTCTAGCTATTGCGTACTGACCTTTGAGATATCCGGTGGCAATTGGAGAGCATTAAAAGACATGAAATAGATACAAGAGTATGTGAATTGACCATGAATGACAATGAGATTGTCATCTAAGGGTTATAGCAATCTACAAATAGATCATGGATATTAAACAAAATCAATGACGATTCCATTTAGGTGTCACTAAAACTTACATTAAACATAACATAACCTAAACTTACAAAAGGTAACTCATTTGTAACTAATAATTATAAATGTGCTAGATACAAAAAGAGGTTTTTGCCAATGCTCAAAGGATCAATTTAAGGAACACCGAACCAAGAAAGTTGTGGTATAAATATCTTACATTGGTCGAAACTCGAGGCTGCAGACAATAAGGCCGGACATAGTTCCTTCATAACTTATGAATTTCAAATTCACAGGAAGACAAGCATCTTCTAATTCATGGTTCACGTTAAATCTTGACAGATACACCTCTGTCCATCCATCTTCCCTTTGTTTAGGAACCCGGGTAATATCATGTAAATTCCATGGGTTTGGGGATGTAAAATAAATAATTTCAGGCTCTTTGGTTTCTCGGTGTAGTAGATCTCGTACTTTGACTGGAGAATGCATCCCTTGAGATTTTTCTGAGAGCTTGAACACAAGGTAGCAGATATATTCTGTATCGCATGACAGCAACTGACTTTCAATCGTGTAGTGGATACTTAATATTTGTTGTGGTAGCAGCTCAATTACCTCTTGAAATCTGCATATATGATATATCATATGGTTACGTGCTTATTAAATTCAAAGTAACATTTTAAGAAATGAAAAATCACAACTAGAAAGTACTACTTTTACAAACTATCTATGCACACATCCCTGGTAATTCGTTATACCAATTTCCCATTTTTTGGGTAATCTAGTTCAGCATATATATACACGAGGATTGAAGAATATAAAAGGAAATTATTAATGGTTAAAATGAGAGAACATATATTAATAGCGAACCTGGATTCGGCTGATGGCTTTAACTTATAAAGCTTCAAATCAGAAAAGCTATTGAAAACCGCCTTTGCTGAAAGCATGAGATGTTTCTTTCCGTTCACTTCGCTAAGCGAGAATAACTACACAATATTTATAGAGATATTGTTATCGAATCACAGATAATGTTATAGCGCTCCTACTCATAGAAATGAAATACGGACCTTCTCATTTTCAGTTCGCAGTATTCGTTGCACGTGATCCCAAATCCAATTTGATTTGAAGACTTGATGGACTTCTTTTACCATATCCATTTCTTCATGCTTCACCTATATATAAGTTAAAATACCATATTATTATAAATGTAATTTTATCGTGCATCAACCTTCATTACTAAATACAAACAAAAAGAATCTGAAAGGAAATCAAAGAATATATCCAAACTTGCTTGGTTAAGGGCTCGAAACTCAATGCCTTCAACATATATAGCATCATCTCCACAGCAGTATGGGGAAAGACTCTCTATTAGAAACATGAAATCAACATTATCCTTCTGATTCAAGAATCGGTACAACTCAATCATCATCCACTCGTGGTCTCTTTGTGTTGCAAAATATGCATGTAAGGTTTCATCCCCCATTTTGTACTTGAGGTTAACATATATAGGTTTACTTGGAAAGTCTCTTGATTCACTAAATTTGAAGACTAAATGGACCCCATAAACGACATCCGGTGATAAAAATTGAGGTTTTGTCTCGATTTTGATCATCAAGTTAGAAACATCCAACATCTCTGCTACTTCATCAAACCTGCGTGTGTTATAAGATATTGAAATCTCAGTTAGTCGCAGCCTATTTTCTACCATATACACTTCCACGTTTGAATTTGGTATTTTCTTTAACCCAATATAGATTATATAATATCATTATATTAGGGACAAGAGTTTAAACAAGAGTACAATTTATTCTCAGTTAACCTTAAAAAGACTAATAAGATTTTTAAAGTTTTCTACTTACTCACTTTTAGTCATACTAAAATATATACAGAAATACTGAAGGGTTTGTTTCACAGTTAAGTAAACTTTGGGGAACGTCTAACCAAAAACGAACCTAATGTGGACTTGCAGGTATGAGTACACACATAGAGCGAAAGTAAAAGAACCTTGATTCTGTAAGAGACCGCCACTTATGCGGAGAATGGGTTCTGTATATAAACTTTGTCGCTGATATCAACTCATTTCTTTCTCCATGACCATCGAATGAGAGTACCTGTTATACAACAAGAAACAAATCAAAATCATTCTCTATGCTGTGTAATATAATGCATGTATAAATTCTGAACAATCCCTCTCAATAATCCCTTTAAATCAACGAAAAGAGTACTAAAGTAGTAAACTTGGAGGTTTTGGTAATTAAAGACGTGTTCACATGAACCAACCAACCAAAGTCTCCTAACAAAATGTTCAGGAAGCAAAGGATATATAATATGGAATGAGATAACACAAATTCATTGAGACATGAGAAAGAGATGATTACCACTGTGCCCTTCTGAAGAAGGATTCCATTGGAGAACACGTTGTAAAGATCCTCTTTCTTTTCAGCAGAGTAGATTTCTGGTGAGTTTGACATTTGAATTATTTCCTTATAGTCTTTAGGCAACTTGGGCTCCCACATTTCATGATCCATCTGTATAAACGTAGAAATTAAAATCATATTTCGATGCATGTACACTGCAACGTATCTACATTTGGTAAACTTAAATTCATTTTCAACTTTTTTTTTTGATATCTGATTTGCTTTTACTTTTAAAAATGTATATCTACATATCCAAAAATGAATATATTTCAGATAATTATCATGCTCATTTATCAAAATTAATCTTCTTCCCACTTCAGTTTAGTACTTGTTAAATATTGTAAAAACTTTTTCTTTATTTTAGTCGCGCGATACGTATTCATATGCACGTACATTCTAATATTGATGTACAATCATTGAAAAGAGACTTATATAAGAATACAAAAAACTTACTTGAATATCCAATGCTTTCTTAAGTTGTACAACCACCTCACTTGCCGTAGGTCTTTCTTCTCTCTTGTCATTTAAGCATTGATAGGCAGTTCTTAGAAAGGTAGTCAGTGAATTCGGCACGATTTGTTCTTTTATACCCATAAACACCATCTCTTTAAATTTTCCTTCTTCATAGTAGCGTTTTAATAAAGGGGTTAGAATTTCTCGATCATCACCGATCAATATATCTATCCAACTTCCACACAATATCGCAAGTAAAACCATACCAAATGAGTAAATTTCGGATTCTTTTGTTAAGAAACCGTTCTTCTTATAAAGTGGGTCACAATAGGCATAGTCCGTTTCCTGATTTATTGGATTTACAAGGGAAAACCCAAAATCACTAATTTTTGCTTTCCAATCCTCTGTTAGAAAAATGTTAGAGCTATTTATGACTCTATGTATCACCACCTCTTGTGCTACACAACCTCCATGAAAGAACTCCAACACGCTTGCCACATCAATGCATATTTCAAGGCGTTTCATCCAGGATAGATTATCATTGTTCAAGTGGAGATCGAGACTATTATTAGAAGCATACTCGTAAACAATGATTTTTTCACCCATTTCTTCACAATAGCCTACAAGACCAATGAGATTCTCATGTTTATACTCCATAAGAATTTCAAGTTCACTCAAAAATTTACTTTCAGGAAGATAATATATATCCAACCGATTTGCAGCAATGATGCCACATCCATTAGCGTGAGTAACTTCTCCTTTGTATACTTTCCCATACCGTCCTCGTCCAATAAGATTGTCATCACTAAAGTTATGTGTGGCCAATTTTATGTCTTCAAGTGAAATTTTGAGGTTATCCTTGCAGTTTTTCTGTAAAGCATTAGACACGTGAGTTAGATGAAATAAAATGGAAAAGAAATTATAATTGTCCATATATATGGTTGCCGGTGAGTTGAATCGGCGGTTACATGTTGACTTTTATTTATATTCGTCAGATCTATCCAACTTTTAATCCTGACCGTTGCAACTTGTATTTGTTGGTTATCGACGGTTTTTTTTACTCTTTTTTTGTGTCGGTTTTTTTTTACGGTTTTTTTTGTGTCGGTTTTAATAATATATTATAGATTACTTATTTAATTTAGGTAATATTTTCCTTTTCTTTGATAACTTTTTATATATAATGCCTGAAATAATTCTGAATATATATTTATAATCAGTGTAATTTTATCTATAAATTTTATCGTCATATGATATTATATTTAACGAACGCATTTTTTTTTTGTCTCGGAATCAACTTTTTTTAATCAAAATGTAGATAAAAATAAACTAGTCGTAGTGGTATATTTAGATTAATACAAAAAGTTATATAAGAAAAGTTAAAAGCGAAAAACACAATAGTACGTTAATAACATTATTTGAATATAATATACATTTTGATATTAATGTCCATGTATGTTTTTTAGGTTGTATTCGATCTGCATATTTTCAAACCTCCATTATCAATAACAACAACAATTAAGGGTCTGTTTACATGTATCATTTTTTTACATATGTAATTATGTCAATGGTAATGTTCTAATATATTTAAAAAGTTTATCATAAATTCAAAGTTTGTAGGTGTTTATAGTTCAAACATAATTCAGCTGTCAACTTTCTGTGTGATCGTGGTGGTATTTACCAACATTGTTAAAGATTTAAATACTTAAATAAGCATCATTGTGTTGTTACACACACACGCATTGTTACACGGTATCATGCCCAAATATAACACAAATGTTAACATGTTCCATACAAATAGAGTTATATATGTAAATTATTACTGAAGTTTTTATATGACATCGATTTAACTGGACAACGTCCGGGTTAAATACTAGTTAGTTACTAGGAGAGTGATGCAGTTTTCAAAATTTAAACTGATTTGACTGTATTGAAAATTACGGGCCAATTTCCAGCCTACAAAAAAAAATCTCTTTCAACTTAAATTCTGTGCCCAACCCAGCCAGAGTACCCAAGATACCCCCATGTCTTCTATCTATTTTTTTTTTTTTTTATAAAAAGTTAACAACTGAATAAATCAAACTTTTAAAAGCAAAAACACGAATTTGATAAATTTTATTATCTGACTTTACTTTTTTTAATAATAAAACTAGTAGTTTATATAAAAAATATATAAGAATTCAATAAACGTTTTTTAATGAAACCTTTGAAGATGATTTAAAAATTTAATTGGACGGAGACGTTTAATTTGTTTTGAGAGACTAAAATTACAGGATTTTTGTTTTGATTTAACTTGAAACGAGGGATATGACTACAAGAGTAAGGCTAAAAAAAAACTTAGGAATTGAGCAACCTCATAAACCTTCATTTGTAAGCCTACTTCAATTTTTTTAACTTTCAAAATAAACACAGAAGGTAATACTACAATCAAGCAGTGTTTCGTAAGGTGGCAGATGCGAACTTTCCAGCAGCTGTGAAAGTGTTATGCTCCTCTGGTGTGGCTCCATACAGTCAGGATACTATAGAAGCTCTGGAGGCTAAACACCCATACAAACCGCCTCCGTCCATGCCGAATGTCTTGTTCTCTGAGCCTCTCCTCGTAGCCGAGATTGATAGTGTTCTTTCCTATGTTAAATCATTCCCTAAAGGAACCTCTTGTGGGAGAGACGGCTTGAGGGCACAACACATCTTGGATGCTCTATGTGGAGAGGGGTCTGCTATGGCCACTGATCTCTTATGTGCTATCACTACAGTGGTTAATCTATGGTTAGGAGGAAGATGTCCTTCAAGTTTGGCAGAGTTTGTCGCGTCTGCGCCTCATACACCACTCCGTAAGCCAGAAAACAGCATACGACCTATTGTAGTGGGTACTATCTGGAGGCGTCTTGTTTCTAAGGTGGCTATGAAAGGAGTTGGTAAAGAGATGGAAAAGTACCTTAATGATTATCAATTCGGTGTTGGTGTGTCAGGTGGTGCTGAAGCTATTTTGCATAGCGCTAACAGGGTATTGAGTGAGCGCATACAGATGGGTCTCTAGCTATGCTCATGGTTGACTTCTCTAATGCTTTTAATCTGGTGGACAGATCAGCTTTACTTCATGAGGTCAGGTTGAGGTGCCCCTCTATCTCTTTGTGGGTAGAGTTTTCATACGGGCAGAAAGCAAGGTTGCATCTAGGAGACACACATATTTGGTCCGCTACGGGGTTTCAGCAAGGCGACCCTTTAGGACCGCTTCTATTCGCAATGGTTTTACACCCGCTTGTGCATAAATTTAGAGATCATTGCAAACTTCTCCTTCAAGCATGGTATCTTGATGATGGGACTGTCATTGGGGATTCAGAGGAAGTAGCTAAAGCACTAGACATCATTAGGGTTACCGGTCCAGGGTTGGGTCTTGAACTGAATATTAAGAAGACCGAGTTATTTTGGCCTTCATGTGATGGAAGGAAGCTTCGTCAGGGGTTGTTCCTGGATGACATTGGAAGACCTCTTTTGGGGGTGAAGCTTCTTGGAAGGGCTGTTAGGAGAGATAAGGAATTTATTAGCGGGTTAGTCCTAAGGAGAGCTGCTAATGCTGTTGATCTGATGCGACTTCTTCCACAGTTAGGTGAGCCACACAGTGAGCTTCTTTTGCTTCGGTCATGCATGGCCGGGTATTGCCAAGCTCTTCTTTGGCTTGAGGACGTGTCAACCTGTATACACAGAGAAGGCGGCGTTACTTTTCGACAAAGGGTTACGGGAGGCAATTGAAGGCTTAGTGGTTTGTGGAGGCCCTTTCTTTGAAGACATTCAGTGGAGGTTCGCTTCCTTACCCATTCGGTTTGGTGGCCTAGGCTTGTATTCAGCGGTTGAGGCTTCCTCATACGCTTTTGTGTCCTCCCGAGCCCAAACTTGGGTGCTTCAAGAGTACATTTTACGTGACAGTGGTTTGTGTGTTATTGATTCTGATTATGCTTGTGCTTTAGCAGGTCTCCGTGATATGCTTCCAAACTTTGACTTCAACGGTTTTACTGATAAGGACACCGCCGCCTTAAAGCCCAACATATATTGGCGAGTGCTCTTTTCAATAAAATTGTACAAGGTGTGGAAGTTCAATTTAACATGACTGTTAGACAGAAAGCGGTTTTTGAATGCCTACGTTCGTCACATGCTCATGATTTTCTTTTGGCTATTTCTATTGGTGGTCTCGGCCAACACATGTCACCTGTGGAGTATCGTGCTACCTTAAGTATCGCCTCATGATTCTCCTTTTTTCGGTTGATGAATTATGCCCCATATGCCGCAAGGCATGTTTGGACCCGTTGGGGGACCATGTAGTACATTGTAAGGAGCTCCCAGGTTTTAAGTACCGACACGATATGGTTTGGGATGTCCTCTTTGATGTACTTAAGCGTTCTGGGGTCTCCACAAAAAAAGAAGCACCTGTGAACTGACTGACCCCCGGGAAGGAAGATCAACACTTAGACCAGCAGATGTTTTGGTTTTTGGTTGGGCAGGCGGCAAGCATGCTTGTGTGGACGTAACATGTGTTTCACCGCTCGTAGGATTAAGGAGTGGAGGCTTCACTGCCGGGGGGGGCAGCTCTAAAAGCTGCTTCAAGCAAAGTGACGATACATGAGAAAGCGTGCATCAAAAATCAACATGTGTTTATACCATTCGCGTTTGACACTTTTGGTTTCCCAGCAGCACCAGACGTCATAGCCCTCCTCAACAGAGTGCAAAGGGTCATGCATTCTAGTGTGGTGACTCCCAGATCGATGAATGTTGTATTTAAACGAGTTAGTTTTACAATTCAAAAAGGACTTGTGGCGCAACTTGTTGCCCGTTTGCCTTCCATTGTATTGTAAAAATTGTTTCGAGTGATTTCTAACTATACGTTGACCCTTAAACTAAAAATAGACGTATAAATCAAAACAATTACACCATTAGAATGGACATTTTTTTTTCTTACATGATGGGTGTGTTTGGAAACAACGGAATTAAAATTGAAAAAGAACTATAATACATACTTAAAATAGTAATGTAGCATGAATTTGTTACATTCAATTACAATACGAATCACACCATCCATGAAATTGAACAGGGGGTGTTTGGATTTGATTATATATAAGTACTTATATGCTTAAAATATAAGTAGGTGACCCCTAAATTATTTTTAAGTGCTTATTCGTTAGTAAATAAGCAGATAAACAGTTTTCAAAAAGGTGTTTGGATCAACTTATCTGCTATCAAAATAAATAAATAAGCAGATAAGCACTTATTTAAGCTATTCCAAACACCCCCTATATCCAGCAACAAACTACAAAAGACATATTATTGATCTAGGTGTATAAGACTTTTGATCAAATGACTACACGTTATTGAAATACCGCTTCTTTAGTTTGCTATCATGTTAAAAAGAAACTTCATAATTTATATAAAATATTTAATCTATATTTTTGAAAATTTTAAATATAATGATAATATAATACTTATATAAAAATTTTAATAGTATATTGTTGAATTGTGTATTTTAAATCAATTGAAAAATATTTAGTTGAAACAATCTTTTTGTAAGTGTAAGCTTATTCTCAAAAGATTCTATTTTTGAACTAAAATAATGCAATTTGTTGCACTAAAATAGTGCATACATTGAAGATGCTTTTGGTATCATATGTTTAATAAAAAGATATTTAGAAACTTTATCAACAACCATGTGCACGTCTAATCACAATTTGCAGTATGTTATGTCAATAACATGATTACCTTCATCTAATTTGAATCTCTAAATTTATTGTTGGCAAAGGTTTATATTTGTGTCGTATATTAATGTAGAAAATGTACATAAATAGCTTTGTTAATGTGTACATTTTTTTTTAGTTTTGGTATCATTGTGACACATTTAGTTAGGACAAAGGGAAACACCCCTTTCCAATTGCCAACAAGGGGAAACATACTATTTTTCCCATGTGGTCATCAAAGATGGTTTCATGTCTCATTTGGGGGTCATAGTGTGACATGTAATTATGTAAACTTGGTTAGCATGTCAAAGTGCTGAATTAGCACTGCCAAATCGATTTTCGTGATTATTTTGGGTCGAGTTGGCAAGCGAAATACTCTCACCGTCTCCGTCCCAAAATAAGTGTCAATCTTTTTATTTTAGTTTGTCACAAAATAAATGTGTACTTTCAAAAGTAATATACCAACTTTACCATTTTACTATAATTTAATTTTTCACAAAATTAATTAATGGAAGACTATGCAAAAAGTAAAGTAAGACTGTATAAATTTATCCCATCTTATGAAAATCAAAAGAACGTTATACTAGGGAAGAAACATTTCATTATCAATACGTTAACGGGTGAGTAAAAAGATGATAGACTGGAAAAAAAAATCAATTTTGAAGATAAAACAAAATGTTGTTCAATGTAATCTTAAGTTGATGATATTATCTATACTCTGCTATAAATTGTTGGGAAGGGTTACCGTAGAATCATTTCTTATGGTAGTAACAGTAGGAACGAACATTTTTATTTTTAATCTTAATATATGTATACTTTTTAACAAAAAACAATATCAAAATTATTATAATTTTATTCTCTTTAATATGAGATTGATTTTTAAAAATATATATATATACGATGCACAACTTAAATTTGTGATACACAATTATTATGTTTGATACACACTAAATTTTTTATAGTGTGTATCACAAAAAATAGTTGTGTATCAAATATTATTTTTTTTTATAAAAATGATCTCAAGCATAAAATCCTAATAATTTTGATATAATTTTTTTTATCAAAAAAGTTAGTTAATCTTAAAACTAAAAATAAAAATGTTCATTCCTATCATAAAAAGCGTTCCTACTTGAACCTTCCTCGTAAATTGTTTGAGCACTAAGCTTAAATTTTAAAAATACAAAGATCGGAAATAAAAAATTTACCACCTATCAAAATGAAAACCAAATTCAATATAATATATCCGTCCCATAATATTTGTCGTGTTCAAAAAAATTATCTATTTGCAAAAAATAATTATTAAAAATCATTATATTCTCTCTTTTACCTTTATTTATTATCTCAATCATTTATAATTCTTAATAACTTTTAGTCAAACTTACTTTAAATATAAAGGCAAAACTGACAATTAATCGATACATTTTAAATCAAAGAAAATTTGTCGAGGGACAATTATTCTGAGAGAGGGGTATAAAATAAAAATGTAAAATGTATCATTCCATCAATTATGTAAACGAGGGGATTTATACTTGTGCGTTGGGACGAAATTGTTAAACCTATAACATTAGCATATCTAATGTTACAAACGTACAATTATTATTTATCCAACAAAATTTTATTCAGATTAGACATTTTATAATGTAAGTTCTTATGTTTACATTATACTCCGTAGTAGTTAACATATAAAAAAACCAAATAATCAATGAAAAAACTATTATTACGATAATACTGGTCAAAAAATCATACAACTTTAACTTTATACACATTTTGAGTTAAGTCGTATTCGAAATATTGTTACATCAAAATTTGGCAAAACATGAGATGATAAATAATGTTAAATAAATATTACCCAATTCTAATGACACAGTTGAAAAAAAATTGCACCACTACCTCGCTAAAATAGTCTTTTAATATATTAAAATATACACATAATGATCTATATATCATTTATCTACTTTAAATTGTGTTCAATCTATTTTGTCGATACCCCGATTTCACGCTACCTTTTCGTTTACATTATTTAACTTGCAAAAAAGTTAATGTACTAAATAATTTTTGGGGTAAATTACATTTTTCATCTTTGTGGTTTTTCATTTTCCCACTCTTGGTCCTTATACTTTTTTAATTACAATTGTCATCCTTATGTTTTGTGCTTTTTTCCAAGTTAATCCTTTTACTTTTTTAATTACAATGGCCATCCTTATGTTTTGTACTTTTTACCAAGTTAGTCCTTTTAGTGTATAAATGACTAAACTAGCCTTTTAAATTTGTTTTTTGATTTCGATATCTTTTCTTATGATTTTTTTACTAATCTATACCCCTTATAATTCATTTCCACTTATTCTTTAAAAACTTATCAAAAGAAATAGCGGAAAACCCTAAAATTTTAAATCTACTTATTTTCCACTAACTATACTTTTCGTTAATCAGATATTAAATCTATGTACTAAAATCTTTTTTGATTGGTTAAACATATACTTATAATTGGATAATCCAAAATAGTAATGTGGACATTCGAAATAAAAATATATTGTACTCCGTGTGTCCTACATTACTATTTTGGGTTGTCCCCATTATACGTGTATGTTTAACCAATCAATAAAGATTTTAGTTGGTAGATTTGATATTTGATTAATGAAAAGTGTAGTTAGTGAAGAATAAGTAGATTTAATATTTTGAGGTTTTTCGATATTTCTTTTGATAAGTTTTTATAGAAGAAGTGGAAATAAATTATAAGGGGTATAGATAAGTGAAAAATTATATGAAAAGATATCGAAATCAAAAAAGAAATTTAAAAGGCTAATTTAGTCATTTATACACTTAAAGGACTAACTTGGGAAAAAGCACAAAACATAAGGATGAGAATTGTAATTAAAAAAGTTAAAGGACTAAAATTGGGAAAATGAAAAACCACAAAGGATGAAAAATGTAATTTACCCTAATTTTTGAGCAGCTACATTGAGATAATTTTGTTAAGTAAATCTCAAAGTTGCAATTTATTTATTTATATAATAAAATGTGATATAGATTGTGGGACAAACTACAATGACAACAATATTAAGAAATTTAGATAAAAATGATCGTTATTCTTTTATATATGTCATTTATGTAATTTAAATTGTACATAAAAATAATCGTTATTCTTTTATATATGTCCTTTATATGTCCTTTATCTAATTTGGATTGTACATATACGTGGAATAGACACTAATTTAATACAATCGAAGGTCGTAACACTTGGCCCGTTCCAAATGTACGTATACACTAGGGGTGTTGATATATACAACATTTTTTATTTATTCATATACCAAAACCTGCAGCACAATACTGTACAATACAATATAATAATGCATAAAAGATGTTGTGAGAATCAAAAAATGTGTTGTATTTATCAACACCCATACACTAGGAGCAATAATTTTTCCCTTTAAAAATATAAAAAAAATATGGTCTTCTTTCCCCTAAATAAAACCAGATTGGTTCACTCTTTAACTTTAAATAAAGTGTACCATAAAATCAAATAAGAACAAAGGACATTATATATATATATATATGAGGTTCAAATGAGAACCAATATAAAGTTGAGAACTTTGGGAACCACAACGAATACGTGTTTGTTCACTTGTGATTAACTTCAATCATATGCGAACATTGATGTACGTTTAATTGAAAAAGAAAAAAGTAAAAAAAAAATTCTAAAATTATATCGAAAAACGCAAAATTAGTTACTTTAGTTGTATTGCTTTGGGAGTTGTGCTTAAGATGATCATATCTAGTTTATACGGAGTAGTATCTTTAAATATTATTTATTGAGAAAGTAGTGTTGTCGAATGTCATTTGTCGTCGAAAACTTTCCATCATACTTAAGTAGTGTTGTGATTTTTGATCTCAAGCTGTTTGAGAAAGTAGTGTTGTCGAATGTCATAAAAACCCTAAAAGATAAATCTAACATTTCTCCTCTAAGAGATAAATTTAAAATTGCTATTGAAAACAATAATGCATATGATCATACGACGTCCTCATTTATGGATCAAGAATATGAACATAACAAAGGTAAAATTATAAGAGATTCACTTACTTGGAAAGATAACGCTTTCTTAAGTTCCTTGATGACGGCTTTTATTGTTGGACGTTTGGCTCGAGTTTCACTTAGACACTGATATGCTATATTTAAAAACGCATCCAGAGAATCTTGATTGGGTCCTCTGTTTAGTTTAAAATTGTTTGAATTAGTTTCTTCCACTACCCTAGGATCCACAATCTCCTTTAATATTCCCTCGTTAAAAAAGCGTCGTACTGTATATGGAAGCCCCTTATCATTGCCAACATTATAACTTTTATCATATGCCAACTTTCCACTCAGGATTTCAAATAAAACTACTCCGAAAGAGTAAATATCTGATTCCTTTTTCAACTTACCCGTCTCCGCATATTCAGGATCTAAGTACACTTCTGTGCCTGCGATATGATAGGTATTGAGAGTGCTTCCTTGTTGATTTGCATGTTGGATTCTAGAAAGCCCAAAGTCAGCAATCTTAGCCTCCCAATTTTTACCCAATAAAACGTTTGCACTTTTCATATCACGATGAATTATCATTTGTTTCTCCTCTACAATGCTGTGTAGGTAGTTTAACCCGTTTGCAATATCAAGACACATTTTTATACGTTCCACCCAACTAAAAATTGTCATCTTATCATTGTTTCCCAAATAGTCGTCAAGACTTCCATTAGGAAGATACTCATAAACAAGGATACGTTCAGGAGCTTCATCACAAAACCCAAGAAGAGAAACTACGTTTGGATGATTACATCGAGTAAGCATTTCAATTTCTGAAAAAAAGCTTTGTTCTCCTTGCCCATCTGATCTATTAAAGATACGTTTTATAGCTACAGTACCGCGTCTTTTTGAAAAATCGCCTTTATTGTCAAAATGATCAAGCTCTGCTTTATAAACCTTACCATATCCGCCTGACCCAATACAGTATGTTTCGGAAAAATTGTGAGTAGCCAACTTTATATCATCTAGTTGAATCGTCAAGTGCTCCAAGTTTCTTTCCTACAAAATCGCGTATTATCGAAATGGAGAGTGATTTATACTTGGTTGATGGCTTTTGGATAACAGATTATTTATATATAGACATGAACATCCAAAAGTTAGCAAGTCTGATTATATTTTCGAATAGTGTATTCAAGCAATAAAATATGAAAATCTGAGCAAAAAAGGGTTTAGTTAGTTACCTTCAGGTAGTTGGATAATTATCTACTAACAGTATGATGGCCGGATATCGGTCTTTTATAGTAATACAATAGGCCGATCGAAAGTAAAAGAGATTAGTTAGTTACCTTCAGGTAGTTGGATAATGCACCAGTAACAGGATTTTTTGAGTGTTCCTAATATAATGTCAAAAGCACAAAGGAATAATTCAATGAAAAACAAAAGGATCTTATCTAGCTGCTAGTAAAAACAAAAAGAAAGGGATATTTGGTGTTACAGGATTTTCATGTTTCCTTTGAAGTTCCCAGGCTTTCTCAAGTACTCTAGCAACCTTCTCCATATCTGGTCTGTGTGCTCGTTGTTCCTGCAAGCAGTGATATGCTGTTTCTGAAAAGATGGTGAATGATTGTTGGTTCATTTGAGTCCTTAGATCAGGAAGGATGATCTCATCCAGTTTTCCCTTTTCATAATGTTGTTTGGCAGTTTCAGATAGATATAGAGTATGTTCTGTATAGGAGTCTGCTTCCTTCCCACAAAGGACTTCAAACAACATGACGCCGAAAGAGTAAACATCGGATTTGTGTGTCACAGTTCCAGTTACCAAACGTACCGGATCGGCGTAGCCAGGGGTGCTATAAGTATCGAGGACAAAGCGATTTCTCTGGGTTGCAACAGAAAGTCCAAAACCACCTACCTTGGCTTCCCAATTTTCATCTAAAAGAATTTTGGAGCTCTTGATATCACAATGTATGACGTCAAAACTGCGTCCTGCATCATAATGGATGTAACTCAAAGCACGTGCGGCACCAACGCATATGTGTAATCTTTGCAACCATGTGAGGGTAATTGGGTCTCCTAGAAATTTATCGAGACTTCCGTTCGTTTCATACTTGTGTACCATGATCTTCTCACCATCCTCATCACAAAACCCGACAACGGAAACAAGATTTTTATGCTTGAGACTGGAAAGCACTGAAATCTGTGTCCATAACTCTCTGCCTGTGTACAACCAGTGCTTATGATCTAACCTTTTTGCAGCAATATTGATCAATTCTCCGGACCGCAACAGCTGTGCTTTATAAAAATTCCCAATTCTACCTTTTCCGATGATATATTCATCGGCAAAGTTATCGGTGGCCGATTTAATCTCAGCTAATGGGATTTGTAAGTGAGCAAACTCTTGGAATGAAGACATGATGTTAATTTGTGTTTATCAAAGACTATAGAATCATGTGTAGAAAGAGGATATTAAGCTGCCACACAGATATATTGCTCGGAATTGCTTATTTGCTTACTAAAATAATTAAGTAGGTGTTAATTACATAAAATCAAGTTAAATGTCAAGTTGTAATAAGTGCTTATAATAGAAAGAAAATAAATATAAATAAAATAATATAAGAGCCAGTAAGCAAGAGATATTCAGCTTTTTAAAAAGAGCTCAAAAAAGTTAAACACAATCAAATAAATAATGGAGTGTGTGGTGCTGGGGTAGTTACCTGGTAATAGTGAGGATGGAAATGGAAGACTTACTTTTTCTTTCTTTCTTTCTCCATCTATTTGATTGATTAATAATAAGCAATTACTTTTCTACCCTCACTTGTGTTGCTATGTATCCTGATTCCTGAGTTGATCTATAACGAGGATTAGATGTCCACACGTGCCACGTTGCGACGGGTTTTTCAAAACATATATTTATTGTGCAAAAACGAATTCTCATAACTCGATTTTGATTTTTTAGATGAAAAATTACCTTACACAAAAAAAAAATATAAGAAAAGGCTCTGTATAAATTCAGATTATTTGTTATGAATGTTACGTTCCAGTTAATTTCTATTATAATTATAACTGGATTTTAAACTCGTGTCTAAACACGAAATGTCAAAAGTAAACTATCTTCATATTATTTATTTATGTTAACTATCATTATCTACTACAATGAGTATCGTTTTTGATAGTTCAATCGATTAACGTTTTTATTGTGCATTTACGTTTGCAGATTTCTCTTTTAGTTTGATGATCGATGGATATGGAGGATGATAATGATATTAATCAGGCTACCGGAAGTCCAACAGGTGGCGAGAGTGAATTTGTTCATGTTGAATCTATTGATTCACCTTCAATTGATTGTAGTAGCTCAAGTAACCAGGATAATTTTTTTTTTTATCTATTTATATACTTTACATCTATTCCAACAATTACTTATAGTAGCCAATGAATGGATTGTTTAACGGGTCAACCATAGTCTAGATTAATTAATGGGTCAATTATAGTCTGGGATAATTGTTGAACCAAACTCTCAATGTATTTTAACTTTAATGTGTACCTGCATGACTAATTGCCACCTCTAACTAATGTTATAAAAAGTTTAACTTATACAAGTGTTCACTACAACCCAAAGTCTCAAACTATATTGTCGGGTCTAAAGTTAACTGTCTCTCAACATGTGAAAAATGGATGCTACTATACCTTTGATTTCAGTTTAATAAATAATGGTTGCAAATTTGGTAACATGATGTCATTTTTTGAAAACATAATCACTTCATAAAGTGTAGGGCCTAATTTATTGGTTTTCATATATATTATTAATTGAAGTCAATGTTCATTTAGTTCATATGTGAGTGACACATATGAACCGCCATTACAACCGATTGTAGTTACATGTATATAGCAAAGTTTGGTTATCTGAGTGTAACTACTTGCATATATAGTCCTTTACTCCACTTGCATATGTTTTAACTTTTTGTAGAAACTGAAATCAAATACTCTAATGTATCAACTTATAATTGACTAATATAACTACCAGATGGTTTAAACTACAATAGCTACTTTCTGTAGAAACTCAAAGCATATACGGAGTTGATATAACAATTACAATTGCAAATTGTTTATTACAAGTAAAGTTTTTCAAACAAACAATACTTCTTTTTATTTTGGTTTTGTATAAATGGGTGAATGAATGGTGTTTGATGATACAATACTACATATTTGATATATAAATATGTTTACACGCTTTATATTATTATAATATATTTTTCAAACCTGTGTATTCACGGATCAATTAACTAGTATTTGATAAAATATTGATATTTAAAATTGATATATAGAGATGATCGAAGAAAGTACACAACATATAACAGAGGAGTTTTCTCATATACTCTAAATAAATTCTTACGTGGGTTGAAACTCGAGGCCACGTACAATAAGGCCAGATACATTGCTTTGAGTTGAATTTCCACACAATAGCTTCCAACCATCCATCTTCTCTTTGTTCTGGAACCCGAGTGGTGGTGTTGAATTTGTCATGAGATATAACAAACCCAGATGTTAAATTTTCATTAAAATCACTACCAGCACCCCACAAATGAATATCGGAACCACCCGGAAGCATATCAAAGTCTTGAACCTTAACAGAACAGTCATTGATTATGGTAAATGTTCCTCTTACATGTTGTAGACATAACGAATTGGTTTTTGGGCTATTGTGATTGGAATTTGAATCTGATAAGGTGAATTGGGATAATATGAGAAACTCAGACGAAATTAATAAAATTGATTGTAAAGTTGCCATTGTGTTGACTAAAATTTGAGATTTGAATTGAGTGTTGTAATGTAAGAATTAAAATGGGTGCTACTATCAAAAAAGACAAGATGAGCGGATGGAAAATTGGGGGTGGCAGCTTATCGGAATTGATTGCCGGAAAATGGTAACCCTGTTCTTTGGCCATCGGAGGAAAAAAATATGATCTTTAGAAATGAGAGTTTGCCGTTATGTTTTGGGTCCGTTTTCGGTTAATTTTTTATTTTATTTTATCCCTCATGATATTATCTAGACAATATGTTCCCTGAAGATATTAAGTTATATTGTATTTCCCTTCTGTTTTGTTAAAGTAGAAACTACGGTGAAGCAACTAAACATGGATCGATTAAGTTATATTGTATTTCCCTTCTGTTTTGTTAAAGTAGAATCACATGCATATAATGTATAGCGACCAACAACTCTAAGAACTTGTTTTTTATATACTTTCTTACACTGGCCGAAACTCGAGACCACGAATAATAAGTCCAGACATCGTTCCTTCGTAGATTATTAGTTTCAAATTCATAGGAATGTAATAATCCTTTATAAGCTCATAACTAAACTTGTTTTTCCAAACAATAACCTCCATCCATCCATCTTCCCTCATTTCCGGAACTTGGTTACCATCATGTAGATTCCATTGGTGCTGCGGAGTTCTAAAATAAACAATTCCAAAGTCTTTGTTTTCCCAACGAAGTAGATCTCGTATTATTACCGGACAATGTAACCCACAACGCTCATCTGAAATTTTAAACACAAGATAACACGCATATTCTGTATTTGACAACAACATTTGACCACCAATCTTGCACTTGATATGAAGTACTTGTTGTGATAGAAGCTCAATCTTGTCTCGATACCTAAAGATTTGATATATCATGAGATCACATACTTCATAAAATATGAAATAAGTTGCAAGTATTTAAATAAAAGAGGTAAGTTGTACACCACAAAAAAAGTGATCAATACAAACATATATGAATGCATGTAGGGTGTTGTACAGAGGCGGAGCTAGAAAGGGGCAGTGGGGGCAGTCGCCCCCCTTAGAATTAAAAAATCAAAAAATATAATTTTTTTAAGATAATTAGTGACAGTTTAGGATTTTGACCCCCCAATGTGATAGAAAGAAGACAAAAACTTTTTTGCCCCCTCCTAAAAATTCTTAGCTCCACCCTGGTGTTGTATCATGTGTATTAACGTATTAAGGTGATTTTCTGGTGTGTACATCATTTTTTTGGTAGTTAAATCATTTCTCTCAATTTTAACAAAGTTAACATATGTAATCCTGCTAAATTACACTGTTACGGAGAGAATTATATGTATGGGAAAAGTTTGAATGCACATATAAACGATAGAATTGAAGAAGTCTGCAGATTGGTTAGAAAGGATGACATAGTGAAGTTCGTTCAATCGAAAAACAAACCTTGGTTCAGTTGAGGGTTCTGAATCAAAAACCTTCACTAGAGAAGAGTCATAAAGAGCCCTTTTTGCCAAAAGCATATGACGTTTTATTCCTTTCACTTTTCCTAGCACCGATAACTGTTCATCCAAGGGTTAAAGGAATTATATTGCCGGTACCACAAATATAGTAATTCTTCTATAGATGATGAAATTAGTGTACTCAAATATAAGGCAAACCTTTTCAGCCTCGCGATTGTTTCTAGATTTGTTAGAGTCCTTATTTGGCGAGCCGTTGAGAATCTCCTTTGCTGAATGCAAATGATATTTCATTTTGCTCATTTTGCTTGCCCAATACCGAACCTTTTCAATAAGTGGTAAATAAATTTGTTACCAGAACCAAAGATTTCAGCTATTGTAGATATATATAAAAAACTTGTTACAATTGAAATAGAAAAAGGATATTGTTTTACCGTATTATGGATATCGATCTTTAAACAAATTTCAAAGTTAGCGGGGGAAATTGTCTTACCTTACCCCTCTTGGAGTTTGATTTCCATACTTGTTCGAGTTCCTTTAGATTCTTGATTTCTTCACGTTTCACCTGAACAAAAGTTGGGCACCATTTTATAAATTTGTTGTCTTGAAGATGATAATGTTGGCTATACATCTACATCTATAGAATGGAAACTAGTAAGTATTTTCAAACTTGCATTGTTTATTGCTCGAAATTCAATGCCTTCAATGTAGATGACACTGCTTTTGCAGTAGTATCGTGAAAAGCTCTCTAGTAGGACCTTGAAATCGACTTCTTCCTTTTGGTTTAAGAATCTATACAATTCTATCATCATCCACTCATCATCTCTCCATGTTGCGAAATATGAATGTAAGGTTTCATTCCCCATTTTGTACATTAGGTTCACATATATTGGTGTACCACAAACTTTTCTTGGAGTGCAAAACTTGAAAATTAGATAAACCCTATATATGACACCCGGAGATAAAAATTGTGTTCTCATCTTGATTTGAGCCTTCAGTTTAGAAATGTTTAACATCTCTGCTACTTTTTGAAACCTGCACAGTATAAAGTATTACAGGCTATATATTCCTTGGAGCCTCTTGACCCAGACACAATTCCGCCTTTTGTTCAATTTTTCTTAATTCAATATTAAGGAAAACTTCTAAGGTAATACAAGGTACAATTGAATTTAATATTTTAAATTTTAATTAATTATAGCTAATGGTGGCCAATTGCTTGATATAGATAAATAGAGTTCAAAAGCTGTGGGCAGAGGTTAAGAAGTTTAAAGATGGAAATTAACACATAAACGATGGTTGAAGATGAAGAGTACAATGTGAATATTAGATCAGGTGGACATACCGCAAAGCAAACACTTTGTTAAGTTATCCACTTTGATTCAATCATCTTCAAGTCTGTAAGTTGTAACTATTATATCGCATATTTTGTATACTCTGTTAATTCTAAGGTCAAATCCATTGTTTATATTCGAGTTGCTTATACCATTTGACAAATATAAACAAACACAGGGAGGGCAAATAGTGGTAACGTACCTTGATTCCGGAATGGATTTCCATCTATGTGACCTTCGGTTTTTGAATGAAAACTTTGCTGACACCATTTCATTTCTTTCTCCGTTAGTTCCGAGTGAAAACCACTGTCATACAGATCAAATAACTTCAAACCCAATTTCTGTTATCTGTATATGCATGCAAGATTTTGGAACTCACTATAAGGAAAGCATTTGAAATGAACCAGAATGTTAAATTTCTACTCCCTGTGATTAAAGACTTATTCAGGTGAACAAAACCAACGAACGAGAATGTTAAAATTCTACTCCCTCAGTCCCAATTTCATTGTCAAGTATTCTATATTGGGATGTCCCAAAATTATTGTCCACTTTTTATTTCAGCCAATCAGAAAGGGTTTTAGTGGGTAGATATTAAATCCTATTGGTTGACGCATTTTGAAGTGTACTTTCTTAAAATTGTGTGGATTTCAGTAGTGGACAATTAAATTTGGGCCAGATGGAGTATATTTGAAAATTGAGCTAGAGATGCAAAGGATGCAGATAATCTAAATAATACAGGAATGGAGATCGATAACGCAAAAGTGGTGCATTACCACTTTGCCCTCTTGGAGGAGGATTCCATTGAAAATTAGCAAGTTGTAAAGATCCTTTCTTCTCATGGTATAGTAGATATCGGGGGAATTTGACATTTGGATTATGTGGTTATAGTCTCCAGGTAATTTGGGCTCCCATATTTCATGATCCTCCTGAATATTGATCAATAAATTTAAAATAACACTTTAATCCGTAATACCTGCATTCTGTAATCTTGTTTTGATTCTGATCTTCAAATTGATTTTAATTTATAAGTGTTGAAAAGGATATAACAATTTGACATTCAAACAGTTATCAGCAAATCGTGCCAAGTAAGAAAACTTACTTGGAATATCAACGCTTTCTTAAGTTGGATTACCACTTCGCGTGCCGTAGGCCGATCTTCTCTCTTGTCATGTAAGCATTGATAGGCAACTCTTAGAAATGTAGTCAGTGAATTTGGCACGATTTGTTCCTTTATACTTGTAAACACCATCTCATCAAATGTTCCTTCTTCATAGTGGCGTTTTAATACAGGGGTTAGATTTTGAAAACGTCCATCGATCTTTTTAGATATCAATCTTCCACTCAATATCTCAAGTAAAACCACGCCAAATGAATATATATCAGATTCTTTTGTTAAGAAACCATTCTTCTTATAAAGTGGGTCACAATAGGCCGGTGTGCCCATAACATTGTCAATGACGTAGTCCATTTCCTGGTTTATTGGACTTACTAGGGAAAGTCCAAAATAAGTCAATTTTGCTTTCCAATCATCCATTAGCAGAATGTTACTACTTTTAACATCTCTATGTATCACCACCTCTTGTGTTACAACACCTCCATGTAAAAATTCCAACACGCTTGCCACCTCAATGCATATTTCAAGCCGTTTCATCCACGTAAGATGGTCACTGTTCAAGTGGAGATCGAGACTTCTATTAGAAGCATACTCATAAACAATGATCTTTTCATCCATTGCGTCACAATAGCCTACAAGACCGATGACATGCTCATGTTTATACTCCATTAGAATTTCAAGTTCTGTAAAAAATTCAGGTTCTCCTTGACCAGTTCCAATTGATCTATCCAGTCGCTTTGCAGCAATGATGCTACATCCATTAGCGTGAGTAACTTCTCCTTTGTATACTTTCCCGGAACCTCCTCGTCCAATAAGATTGTCAGTACTAAAGTTGTGTGTGGCCAATTGTATGTCTTTAAATGAAATTTTGAGGTTGTCCTCACTATTTTCCTGTAAAGCATTAGACACGTAATTTAGCTAACATTATGGTACTTTACTATCTTGAATTATGATTAAGATTTCAGTCAGCATGCTCAAGTCAACTCTTTGGCGGAAAATTAAAATTTGTTAAACATGCTTGGTAGGATCGTAGATCTTGACAACCTTGCTTGTGAATTGTGATAGTTCATTAAAATGGAGTTAAAAGTAATTCTTGGTTGAGCCGGTAATTATCAATGTTAAAAAATAAACCAATAAAACCCTAAAAAGTAATCTACGATATCAACTATAAATGTAACCTTTTATGATAATAACAATGCATGATAATAATACGTACTCACAACTATGGATCGAGCATATATAAACAAAAAAATAGACTTACTTGGAAATATAACGCTTTCTCAAGTTCCTTGATGACAACTTCCATTGTTGGACGATTAGTTCGAGTGTCTGCCAAACATTGAAATGCGATTTTTAAAAATGCATTCAAAGAATCTTGATTGGGCCCTCTATTTAGACTAAAACTGTTAGGATCTGTTTCTTCCTTCACTCTAGGGTCAACAATTTCCTCTAATATTCCCTCATTAAATAAGCGTCGTACTGTAGATGGAAGCCCCTTGTCATTGCCAACACTATAACTTTCATCGTATGCCAACTTTCCACTCAAGATTTCAAACATAACCACTCCAAAGGAGTAAATATCTGATTCCTTTTTCAATTTACCGGTTTGCGCATATTCAGGATCTAAGTACACTTCCGTGCCTGCAATATTATGTGTATTGAGAGTGCTCCCTTGCTGATTTGTGAGTTGGATTCTAGAAAGGCCAAAGTCAGCAATCTTAGCCTCCCAATTCTTACCCAATAAAACGTTCGCACTCTTCATATCACGATGAATTATCATTTGTTTCTCCTCCACAACGATGTGTAGGTAGTTTAACCCGTTTGCAATATCTATACACATTTTTATACGTTCCACCCAACTAAAAATAGTCATCTTATCAGTGTTTCCCAAATAATCGTCAAGACTTCCATTAGGAACATACTCATAAACAAGGATCCGTTCAGAAGCTTCATCACAAAACCCAAGAAGAGAGACTATGTTTGGATGCTTACACCGAGTAAGCAATTCAATTTCTGAAAAAAAACTTTGTTCTCCTTGGCCATCTGATCTACTAAAGATGCGTTTTATAGCTACAGTACCACGTCTTTTTGAAAAGTTGCCTTTATTATCAAAATGATCTAGCTTTGCTTTATACACCATACCATATCCGCCTGACCCAATACAATATGTTTCAGCAAAATTGTCAGTTGCCAACTTTATATCATCTAGTTGAATCTTCAAGTGTTCCAAGTTTCTTTCCTATGAAATTGTGAGTTACAAAAATGGAGAGGGTTGAGTATATTATGCCTGAATGTTTCGGTAGAAGTAAGAATGAACATTTTTAGCACCAATTAGAAAGTAATTTAGACCGAGTTTAATTTATTAATGTAAATCGAATGCATTTATATAATTGGTACAATACATGTATAAAGTAATCGAATAAGATTCTTATATTCCCCAAAAATAAAATAAAATAAAATATGACTAAATTATATTATACACAAAGAATTAACTGCAATTCGACGGAGACTAAAAATGTATAATTTTAAATACACGAAGGTAATTATTCTTTAGAATTCTTACTCATAATACGGAACTTAAAACATAGAAGAACTACATTATCCATGTATAGCGAGTGTTCATCAAACATGTGTAGCTTTTTAGGGTTAATACACACGGAGGGGATTAAAGTATCCCAAAATATTTGCTTGGGGTACTAAAGTTTATGATTTGACAAAACTATAACCCAACTTTTAAAACCTCCCCTAAGTGGAAAATGAGCTGATAAAGATTCATCAATTTGAACAATTTTATAAACTTTGATTATCCTTGTAATCATTTTAATAAACTTTAGTTATCCTTGTAAACATATTAATAAACTTTAGTTACCCTTAAATACAATACGTATAGTTAACTCATAGTTTTGTCAAATCATAAACTATAATATACCAAGCGAACATATTAGGATACTTTAATCTCCTCCGTGTGTATTAACCCAGCTTTTTATTAAGTCGTTAAAATTTGATTGTTCTCTTTGTTAAGATTTTGTACCAATTAGATAGCTAATTTATGTAAGTGTCTTACTTTTTAATCGTTTCTTTTACCGTATGCAACCAATTTTGGTTAATTAGGTTGATTTAGTAAACTTAAAACGGTAAACACTCAACATATCATAATTATAATGCTTTAAGAACTCAATTTCAATAAGAGCTCTATATTTCTGGTTATATATGGATTTATCACATTTTTCATATTAATTTTTTATCGTGTTTAACTCCTTGCATTTGTTTAATAAAAAACCCACTCATTTTACATAGGATACAATTTATATATCGACTATACCAATAATATGATTTGGGTTTAGATGTAGGCCTCTTAGAGAGGGAAGTATGGGAAGAATCTTAGCACTTAATTTATTAACATACGACCCATATTTACTGTATGATATGAATATGGTGGCTGATGCCACCATTTTTATATAATGGACAATGACATTTTCCCCATCATGTATATAGATAACCAAGATTGTGCAATTATACAGGATCCTAAGGGTGGTAATTCGTGTTGGGTCGAGTTGACCCGTTCAGATTATCGTGTTGGTGGATGAAAAATAGTCGATCCAAACCCGACCTGATTTTATAATCGGGTTGAGTATTTCAACCCAACCCTGACCCAACCTTACCCGACCTAGATTACCCATTTATTTAATAAGATCAACATGTTTTCGGGTCATTTTCTATTAACGGATCAATTTCGGGTCAAATAAATCACATTAATAAGCATAAAATTATTTATAAAATTCAAAAAACTCGTATCACCTATTAAGTTCATCAAAATTTAATACTAAAACACCATTAAATATGTCGGATTATTATATTAAAAAAAACTTCAAAATTTTTAGCTACATTTAAAATTTATTCTGGTTGTCGGGTCAAGCCAAAAACTCATTAGGTGACCCAAACCCAACTCAAAAAATAGTCAGGTTGACGAGTTGCGGATTGACGGGTTCTTGGGTCAAAAAACTTCAACTCAACCTTAATTTTCTCGAATCGGTTTCGTATCATAAATTGCCATCCTTACATGATCTCACCCGCGCCCTACATGTAATTATACCTTATTTTACAGGCATCTTGTTTGTTTTTTTGTTATTATACTTTATTGTTGTTTTATTCTTTTGTATTTATTTCACTTTTTGTGTTTTTTCTTTTCTGCATTTTATTTGTATCAACAAATAATTTAAGAAAAACTACATATAAATGTATTCAACTGTTCGCAATTTTAATCTAAGTACAATACTTTTTTTTTTTCAATTTAAGATATTTGACATATCAATTTTTCATCGAATTAGGGTTGTCTTTAGGGAAATTGGCATCTTATAGTTTATGAAGTGGTTAATAATGGTTTAATCCTCAAAGTTTCACTTTTTTTTCATTTTAACCACTCAAGTTTTTTTTTCTCACTATTTAATCCTTCAAGTTTGCGTTGGCTTATTAGTTTAACCATTCAAAGGGTTAAATCATTAAATATTTGAAAGTTAGATGATTAAACTAGAAAAACTTAACAGGGTAAAATCATTATGAAAAATAAATTGTAGGGATTAAACGATCAAACTTTTGAATTATAATCAAAGTTTAGGCTTAAAACTTCAAAATATTAAAACATAAAAGATTAAATCATTAGAAGAAAAAAAATTTGAGTGGTTAAAAAAAAATGTAAAACTTTGAGGATTAAACCATTGTTAATCATTTTATTAACCCTTTATTGAAAGTATTATAAATTGATGGATATACTAAAAACATAATAAGCATACGAAATAACTCGAAAAGAAATTAGTTACTTATGTACCTTCAAGTAGTTGGATGATGCACCATCAACTCGCGGATCAGTTTTTGAGTGTTCCTAATTAAATGTCAAAAGCTCAAATTAAGGAATTGATTTATGCATACATGCGTATTCAATGAAAAATACTAAACTGTACGGATTCAATTGAGCGGTTAGTTTTAACTCATGGACAAAGTATATATATTAACGAAAGTTATAAAGTTGAAAATGTAAAATATAAATATTTCCTTTATTTTTTATTGGTTAACACCACCAGATTAGTGCCGTTGACAACACCCCGAAAACAAAAGCTCCATTTCTAGGAAAAAGGAAAGGGATACTTGGTCTTACAGGATTTTCATGTTTCCATTGAAGTTCCCATGCTTTCTCAAGTCTTCTAACGACCCTATCCATATCTGGTCGTTGTGTTCGGTGTCCCTTCAAGCAGTGATATGCGGTTTCGGAGAAAATGGTCAATGATAGTGGCTGCATTTGATTCCTTAGACTAGGAAGGATGATCTCATCCATTTTTCTCTCTTCGTAACCTTGTCGTAGTATTGAAACTAGAGTTGGATGTCCAGCCTTGTGTCCATCGCATACTCTCCTCCCACAAAGGACCTCAGACAGTACTACGCCGAAAGAGTAAACATCAGATTTGTGTGTCACAGTTCCAGTTTCCAGATATACCGGATCGACGTAGCCAATTGTGCCTACAATATCACCAAGGACAAACCGATGCCTGCGGGTTGCAAGATTTTTTACCGAAAGTCCAAAACCACATACTTTGGCTTCCCACTTTTCATCTAACAGAATTTTAGAGCTCTTGATGTTACGATGTATGACGTCATAACTGCGTCCTGCATCATAATGGAAGTAAGTCAACGCACGCGCGGCACCAACACATATATGTAACCTTTGCAACCATGTGAGGGTAATTGGGTCGCCTAGATATTTATCAAGACTTCCATTCACTTCATGCTTGTATATGATGATCTTCTCACCATTCTCATCACAAAACCCGACAATGGAAACAAGATTTCTATGCTTGAGACTGGAAACCACCGAAACCTCTGTCCAAAACTCTTTGTCGGTGTACCCATGCTCACGATCCAACCTTTTTGCAGCAATACTGATCAATTCTCCAGACCGCAACAGCCGTGCTTTATAAACATTCCCAAATCCACCTTTTCGGATGATATATTCATCGGCAAAGTTGTCGGTGGCCGATTTAATCTCAGCTAGTGGGATCTGTAAATGAGCAAACTCTTGGAAAAAAGACATGGTGTTAATTTGTGTTTATCAAAGATAAAAATAAGAGCTAAAAGGAGGAGGGGTTCGAGCTAAAATTACTTAATCATGTGCAGAAAGAGGATATTCAGCTGCCACACAAATATCATTCGGAATAGCTTATTGGAAGTGCTTATTTGTTTAGTAAAATAATCAAGTAGGTGTAAATTAAAAAATGTTAAGTTCTAGCAAGTGCTTATATTAGAATGAAAAATAATTAGATAAGGTGTTCAACATGCAAGGCATTTAAGAGCTAACATACAGTTAGTGATGTCTGGCTACATGTGGCTAAATTATTTTATTATTATTATTATTATAAATAAAAGGGTTAAAAGCAGTAGATATTCAGCTTTTTAAACAGAGCTCACAAAAGGTTAAACACAATCAAATAATGGAGTGTGTTGTGCTGGGGTAGTTACGGTGTTGGAGAGGAGTCTACTTGTTAATGGTGGCCTGGTGGGGATGGAAATGGAAGACTTTTTTTTCTTTCTATAATCTATCAATTATCTATATTTATACTCCTTATAAAGCATATAATATTCTGTCTCTTAAATACAATGTTTTGAAAATCGATTTAACCGGACCGGTCGAACCGGTTCAACCGGGATTTTTGGGAAAACCGAGCAGGAGAAAACCGGTTTTGGGAATAGTCAACTCGATCAACGAACCGGACGGTTTGGTCAAACACGGGCGATTCAACCGAGAACCAGACCGGTTGAGCCGGTTTTAAGTTTTTTTTTTAAATGTCGCAGGTTTTGGGTCGGTTTTGGACCGGTTTGGACCAGCGGTCCAACCGATTCGACCGGAACCAAAGCCCTCTCCGGTCCGATTCAAAATCCGGTTTTAAAAACATTGCTTAAATACTTAAAACAATATATATGCACAATGTACAACACATTTATACCCCTGATAAAGCATATAACATTTTCTCTTTTAAATATTTAAAACACTGTATATGCACAATATATAACTCACAAAGCTCATGGATAAGCTCAAGCTAGATCATATGACATTCTCTCTCTTAAAAACTTTAAACACTATATAAGTTTTACATTAAGGGTGTAAGCTTATAGGAGTTTAAACTTATGTTTTTCAAAAGCTCAAGCTAGAAGTCTTGTTTGATACACAAAAATGTAAGAACTTATTAAAAAAGCCCAAGGAAAAAATAAGCTTTAGAATGATAAGCTAGTTGTAGTAACTTTTAAAAAGTGTAAATTGAATTTACACAAATACCATTTAAGTACATGTTTTACTTTTTCTTTTCTTTCCTTTTATGTCATTTTACATTATTAAATGACAGGGAATTTGTCAAACACGTGTACAAAAAATACAAACTTCAAGCTTTTAGCTCTAAATATAATTAAGCTATAGTTACTGGCTTCAGCTACAAACTTGATCTTCCATGTGTTTGCTAAACACACCCTAAATATTATACATAATCCAATTTATACTATAAAAATAGAGAGTTACATATATACATTATTAGATGGATTAGAGTAGATATAATCTTGAAAGTGTGTAAAGTAGGTATACGAAGAGACAAACGAAGTCTTTCTACACGCGAAACTTCTGACTATTCTTAATAATTGGGTTATCAACCCTTGCCCTCCAGTTAGGGGTGATAAATCGACCCATTTTTTTATTGTTTGGGTGAGCTGTAATTATACTCTTAGTAATTGTTTATGCTGTTTGCAAATTTTAATAGTCAAGTGGTAATAATCAATAAAGAAAATACTGTTGCATTTCTTTTGATTCTAAATCATCAAATAACTCCATTTTTTTAGCTAGTCCATAAAAAAACGTACGTATAACTTATAACCCTGGTTACGTGCTTCGGTTGAGACACAGTTTGTAGTTCAAGAATCCACAGATCATTTCCCTAACAACAATGGTTAAGCTTTCTATATGCTGGTCTTTGTCTTTTGTAAAGTGAAGCTGACTTTGTATATATTGACCTTCTCAAGATAATACACACTATTTTTCTAGTCTAATACTCGTAGCATTTAATTTATTATTTGTTTTTTAATGATCAAGTTGTTAGCGTCATTAATCTAAATGATCAAGTCCCTAATATAAAATTAGCAATGACCATCGTATATGTAAATACATTCTTGTTTATACTAACCTAACATCATAAATTATTTAATTAGATGGACTTTCACATCTTTCATCTTTGAAAATTTCAACAATTGTTAAGCTGGCCAATCTCTTAAAAACCATATTATTTTTGGTAACTTGTAGGTTCTCATATTTACTGTAATAACTTCTCTATCTGAGTTAGATAGGCGACACGAATACACGATATGTCCAGTTTTGGTATATATACTATTCTGGTTTCTAGACCAGGTGGATGATTAGGTGCATCCGTGATCCGTTATGTGTAATGCTTTTTATACGATATGATACTCGATCAAGAATTACAAACGTGTTTGTATCAGTGTGTCTTTAGAAATAGACCCCTTAGGCAACAGAGTGATTTGAACAGGAGGATGATATCCTAATTTCTTCATTAAAATTGTTAGTGGGATACTAGCTAGCATAGTTTTAATTTGTATGGCCTCTATTCTGCTAACTTATGTTTTGATAAAAGAACCTTGCTATGTTTATAAGAACGCAAAACAATTAACTGTGTAAGTAGGTATGCAGGTTCTACGACATTCACTTAACAAGAAATCTAAATACGAGTCTCCAACGAGAAAGCTATATAGCATATACTATCACAATGTTTCCATTATAGCCAAGGCAATACAAATTTATAAGGGGCCAGCTACAAGAGGGCAGTGTAGAAGCAACAATACTGAGGCCATTACACCCAACTTCTTGGAATGTACAGACTCCTAACGACTTTGCGTTCTGCATAACTTCTAACTGAAACAATATACTCCAATCCAATAATCTGATTCCGACCGTATACCTAAACTTGATACTCATTCAGCTCTACTTTGTACTCAAAATACCAGTTCTATTTTACAGTTATAAGGGGAAAGTGATATCAGCCTAGGGCCACATTACATACTGTTCATAAACTAGCATTTTTTTTCTTTCACTTGGTGTATTATCACTATGCTATAAATTTACTTCCTCACGCAGGACTAACTCGATTGTAATAGAACATTAGATTAATCTGCATTATATTATAAACAATAAGATTATCTAAGTCCATAAAGCAATTTCAAGTTACCTTCACAGGCTATAACTATACTATAAGTCGGTCTTTACAAAGTAAGATACCCCAAAAATGAAACTAAACTGCACCACAAAACTACAAGAGTATACACTGCACTCTTCCATAGATATTCGTAAAAACGGATCAAAACAAAATAAAACTGAAACCATACCAAGATAATAGTTCCCAAAATTTCCAAACACTACACGGGTTAGTATCAATTCTACCTCACTGTAACGATGTCATCGATCTTCAAAATCATTCGAACACACTCAGTAGCTAGAGTGATAGCACTTGTGCTCACAAGCAATGGTTGCACCACATTCTCCTCCAAAATGTTAGTGATTTGACCCTTCCTCACATTAATTCCAGCATTGATCTCACCCTGTGCATGCCTGTTACGAAGCTCTGTGACAATGGTATTGGGTTCAAACCAGCATTCTCAGCCAAAGTGTATGGAACAACTTCAAGTGCCTCAGCAAAAGACTTAACACAATAACTCTCCATCCCCTGCAACACCTTAGACCATGCACCTAACTGCCTAGAAAGCTCAATCTCAGGTGCACCACCACCGGCAATCAAGAACTTTTTGTTCACTAGACACCTCACCACACACAAAGCATCATGCAAACTCCTTTCAGCCTCATCAAGAACTAACTGATTCGACCCACGAACAAGCACAGTCGTAGTCCTGCCCATATCCTTAATCCCAGTAATCTTAACAATCTTCCCATCTCCACAAGAAACTTCTTCCACCATATCTGCATACCCAAGCTTCTCAGCACGAAAATGCTCAATATTTGCAATCGGCAAGCAGTTCAACGTCTTGGTAATAAACTCAATATCGTCACGCTCCACATCCTTGACCACCAAAATCTTAGCTTTCGCAAGATAATGCAAAGACAAATCCGTAACCGCATCTCTCAAAATACTCTTCTGTATCAACAACACATTACAACCAGTAGCCTTAATTTTCTTGATCATAAGCCTTAATTTTCTTGATCATACTCAGAATGTAGTTCCTTTCCTCCTTCAAAATCCTATCCATTTGCGTATAATCAGAAACCACAATCGATTGCTCGATATCCGTCTTAGGAGGAGAAATCTGAAATTGAATCACCGCAATTTTCGCATTCTCACAACGAGTAGGTCCACCAGCAGCATGACGAACTTTTTTATCAAACACTAGACCTTTTACAAGCTCAGTACCGTCAACAGTTCCACCTAATTTCTTAACGATTTTCACATCTCTAAGATCAACTAAATCCGGTTTCGCAGGATCAACAACATTTAAAACAGAATCAACAGCTAATGGAGCTAAAAGTGTCGAATATTGTGAAACAACCTTACTATTTAAAGAGGTTGAAGCCGATTTCACCAATGATTCATGGTCAGATAACTCAACCGGTACCGCCATTGCAGTTAACACATCAACCGCTTTAACAGAGGCTTTATGTAACGAATCAGATACAACTCGTAAGCAATTCAATTTCTACCACAAATCCTTGTTTTGCATGCTTATCTTCTTTAATGCACTTTATTGCTACAGTTTTCCGCTTTATTGAAATTTTACTTTCACTTATATCTTCCATTGGAAGCTCAAGTTCTGCTCTGTATACCTTTCCATATGTACGTGACCCGAGATATCTTTGGGTAAAATTCTTTGTGGCCAACACTACATCAATCAGTGGAATTTTTAGGTGTTCCATATTTGTCCCCTGCAATATTTCACATGTACAAGAGACAGATTACTGAAAGTGTCAATAGGAATAAATATATTTGAGGGGTCAGCTTTAGTTTGATAGTTCAAGAGTTGTAAGTGTGAAGTTAATTTAGTTAGGTAAGTAATAGTTAATTCTATTAGAGGTGGTATACCGTGTTTATACGTGTAATTATCTTTTTATTTCTCGCTTAATGAAATGAAATTATGTTCAAATTCTCTCGTGTTTGCGGGGCAGAGCCATAATGTAGTGTTAGGGGGCTAACTTATTATTAATAGCTACTACGCGACAGAGCAACAAATCAAAATCTTGAATTTTGAAAGTTAAATACATAGGCAACCAAATAACTTTGTCAATTGGCCTAAGCACTGGCATTAAGTCAATTATTAGGCGACAGAGTAATCTCATGTTTGTACTAAAAGTAAACTTCAATAACAACAATAACGAGTTTGAATAACTCAATTTCGACAATTATTCATGTTTTTGCTCAGGGCCTCCAAAAATTCAAAGATAGCCCTGTTTATAGACATTTATTTCACTTTAATAAATACTTACATATACATAACGAGTTTGAATAACTCAATTGAACATATTATAAATAACCATATGCTTATGTGGCATTATCAAAGAGGTCATCATAAGCAAAACATGATTCAAAATCAGAAGCACCAATTCTGTTCGATCTAACCACTAAAGAAGGGTACGTATTGTTTTGCTTTGAATCCTTTCACCAATTAAATACAAATAAATATAAGAAATATTGAAACCCTATTCCAAACAAAATGGGCTCAGCCCTTTCTAAATATATTGGGCTAAAATATTTATTAACACTCCATCACAGTTTGAGCGGGAGATCTTAGAACGCTCAAACAGGATCGAAACTCGGAGAACAAGGATGTAGGAACCATTTGGTGAAGATGCCTGCATGCATACTGATAACGAGAAGGAACATGAAGAACACGACCATGTCCTGTGGCCACTTTGTCACGAACAAAATGAATATCAATCTCAATGTGTTTCGTGCGTTGATGGAGCCAGAGATTAGATGACATGTATATGGCACTAACATTGTCAAAACGACTAAAGTGGTAGTATAGAGGGGAGCATGAAGTTCCCGAAGAATATTGTGAATTAAAGAAGTCTCAGCAACACGCTACCACACAAACAGGCAACCGCGACGGACATTTACGACGTAGACCAATCCGTGGTAAATTTGTGACACATTTGTCACAGGTTTGTGACGATATCAAATAGTAAAAAAAGTCAAATGTTTGACTAATAATTGTGACGGATTAATGTCCAATTTGCGACGACTATAAAAAAGTCAAATGCTTGACTAACTTTTCTAACAGATTAGTGTCCAATTTGCGACGCCGTGTATTTAATAATATTAATATAAAAATGTCCGTAGCAAATTGGTCGCCAAGTTTAACTTAAAAAATAAACTCAATAAAAAGTCAAACGTTTGACTAACTTTTGTGACATATTAGTGTCAAATTTGCGACGACTTAAATTTTGGATTAATAATATATTAATGTACGTGGCAAGTCGGTTGCCATTTATAAGTTAAAAAATTCAAAGGTAAAAGGAAATAAATGGTCGTCGCAAAACAATAAAATTGCTACTGTACATTTTTGCCACGAATCATTTACCGTTTTCGTGTTTTCTTGATACACTAAGAAGATAAACACATGCAAACATTAACTATGAGTTTATCCAAGTGTAGGATATGAAAATTACAAATATGAATATTTTAATATGTTTGTCGGTATGTTGGCATAAATAGTAGCATATGTAAGTCTTACATGTCGACGTTTATATAGGCGTTTATTTACATATAGATCTATTAAGCCGGCGTTTATTTACATATAGATCTATTAAGCCATTTTATATTTTTTACATACTTCTATTCACATATAGTAATATGAATGAAAGTTCACGTGCATAATTTTTTAAAATAATTTTTAAAAAAATTAAAAGAAAAAAGCTGTAGTAAATCCGTCACAAATATCCATAAAATTTGCAACTAATTTTCTACATAATCTTTTGCGTTTTTGCCTTTTTCTTATCATAAAATCACAAATGCACACGTACACTCATCTATTGTGTGCCTATCTAAGTATACCATATGAAAGATACAATATTTATATATTTTACTATGTTCGTTGGTATGTACGTTCTCCCTATTAACAAATACTGTATCATTCTTATATGTTGACGTTGATATAATTCCATAGTTACATAGATATGTGTATTCATTCACTTTATTTTTTTCGTACTTATTTAATAGAAAAGTAATATGTATAAAAGTGTGTATGCATATTTTGTTAGAAATATTTTTTAAAAAATGAAAAGAAAATAAGCTGTAGCAAATCCATCACAAATACGAATAAAATTGCAACTGATTTGCTACGGTACCTTTCACGTGTTTGCTTTTCCTTGATCATAAAAGGAAAAATAGACAAATACGAGCATCATTTATGTGTTTATGAGAGGATAACGTATGAAAGATACAATATTTATACATTCTAATATGTTCGTTGGTATGTATGCCCAAACTACTAACAAATATATATACAACTCTTAGATGTCCACGTTGTTATTAATCATTATTTAGATATGTATACTCATTTACTTTATAATTTTTCTTACTTATTTAAGTGTATGTTAATATGTATAAAAATCGCGTGAGCACATTTTGGTAGCATAGATTGTAGCAAAATCGTCACAAAAATAACTAGAATTGCTACGCATTTGCTACCGAACATTTTGCAATTTTGCGTTTTGTATTTTATTTTATAAGTTCGGATACACACATATGAAGTTACGAATATAATACATGTTCTTATTATTATATATATAAAGAGAGCAAGTTTAATATTACAAGTTTTATGTTCTAATATACTAAAACATTTTCGAAAATCAAAATATTCGTGTTACTTATTTAATTGCAAAGTCAAATTAGAACAACTACTACTAATCACTACATTTTAACGTCAAAATATATCTTTAATCTATAATTCTATAATGATGTATATAGTTACACCATTTTTTGTTTTTTATGTACATAGTAAACCATATAGTGATGCGTATATTTATATCTTTTTATTTATCACACAAGTTAAAGACCTATTATAAAGAGGTAATTACCTCAATGGACAAGTCAAAGGGTGCTTTACATGGAGTAGTCATACAATTCGCCTAAAGTGAAAACACAAAAGGCGAAGCCGGCGAATCAAAAGTAAACCAATTAAGTGAAACGGATGAGGGGTGGCATACATCGCTTGTACTTTCTATATCAAACCTTGTACATTTCTTTACATGTTATGAATAAGACTTGTACTATGAACATAAAGATTTGTCCATTTACGTTAAAAATTCTAACCGCGCGAATTCCAAGATTTGATATTCTTTGCCGAATGGAAATTGGATTTAGGCGAACATTTTTAGACACGTGTCGCTTGCGTACTTATTATACCAAAGTTCGCCGGATTCGCCGGATAGGTAATTGCTTTTAGGCAAAATTTGTGACTACAATCGAAAATGTCTACGTTGACCGTCCATGTCACTAAAAATCCCTATTATAAAAGGCATGATAAAAATTATGTGAGTGCAATTCGCAAGGTTGTTAAACTATTTTTTATTTATTCATTCTATACTTACTATTAGGGCACTCCCAACCTAAGTAGTCGGCTCTCGTCAGTTTCAAACTGACGGACCGACGCGGATGGCACCAAGCTGTCAGTCGGTATGTTGGTTTTCTTCATTCAGTTTTCCGACGCGAACAAAGTATCTTGTCAGTTTCAATTCTTTTTTAATTATTATTTTTGTGTGTGTATTATTAAAGGTAAATTGGTAAATGCGGGTCCAGAAATATGAAGTGACGGAGCAGGGATGGGAGGAGTCTATCAGTATTAGTCAGTTTCAGTCAGTTTTCTGATAAAGCTGACGTGACGCTGACGTATCTCTGTCAGTTTCAGTCAGTTAATTTTTGGGTTGGGAATGACCTTAGTTGCTAATAAGAAAGCAAAAAATTATAAAAAGATTTTAAATGTACACGGAGTAGTGTACGTTTTATATTTCCGAATATTTCCCTCTATATCTCCATCCAAAATTTTAATTTCCCCCCAAAAGCTCCCAAACCTTTTGTTTTCCCCTGAATCTCCCTCCTATTACCTCACCTCTTTTGACACATTCTCTCACACCCACCCACCCACCCACAACCACACCAAACCGGCCAACCCCCAAAACCCTACCTAATCCCACACCACAACAGCCGTCGATTCATCTATTTGATCGTTGGTTACCATTGTTGCTGTCGTCGGGCACCACTGGTCGGATCTCTTCGGGTTCATTTGGTTTTCTTCCTTTTATATTTGTATAATCAAAATCAATAAAGCAAACTATGCAGATGATTGAATTTGATATTTCATCTTCATATGCCCTTTACAACAGAAAGCTCTAAGATTGATTCGATTAACGATATTCGCAAGCACAAAGAAAAATCAAGGTAACATAGGTTTGCTGTTTAGTTACAATTTCACGTTTTGCTTCAACTGGACATCTAATGTATGTGCTTATGTATCTACTTTCTTTATTATTGTTGATTATTTAATTTATTTTGTACACGATGATTTACAAAAAAGTTTTGTAATTTAATGCGAACCAAATGTTTGATGAAATGCCTTAGTGAGAAAATAGTTTGAGATGAGCTTGGATGTTTATCTCTTCATAAACTATTCAGTATGAAAAAATATGAATTCAGATAAGTTCTTTAAGTTAATTTTAAAAATGAATATCTTAGTTATTATGCTCCAAATTGTACTCTGTGCAAGGTTTCTGTGAATGTAACATGACATTTTTATGATTAATTATGACATTTGTATGATTAATTTATGTATACAGATAACTTGGATGATGACCAAAATATGTTGATGAAGAGATATATGTGGTAAGTAGTATTGCTAAGCATATTTTTGGTTATTATTAACTTATTGTTGTTTGGTTTTTCTCTTCGTGAATGCATTGGTTATATGGATGAGCTTAATTATGAATCAAGAAGTATTAGTTAATGAGACTTTCTTGTTGACCTTAAACCTCTACCACACTACCAGTATCACATGCATTTTTCAAGTATCATACACCTTTATAATTAGTTTAAGACATTTCTTTATTAACTTATACTTTTAAAGAAATTTGATGACACAAATATCCTTATATCTTATCAAAAGGACAAAACTAACATTTCCTAACTATGGAAACTACCAATAATATATTCATCCATAATATTGATTGGAAATTACCATTTCTTTTAATTCTACATATTAAAGATTAATTAGTCCTAAATTATTCATATAATTAATAGTCAAAAGAACTCCTAAAAGCAAAATTCATAAGGTGTACGGGTAAAAACAATATTAAAACATGAATTTTACTTGATTTTTTTCATTTTATATAGTTATTCTAGTTAGAAAAATTTCAAATTATAAGTGTACTTTTTCTTTAGTTTTACATTTTTTAACGATAGTTTTAGATTAACTATGCTTGATTATTCACTATTTTATCACATATGAAAGAAAACCAACAACAGTTTAAAAAATCAAAATCTTTTTCATATTTCATTATGTTTATTTAAATCTTTAAAGAATATATAATGTTCAAAAGTTTTTACATTAGTTAAAAATGTCATTTGACAATATTCAGGTGCAAACATATTATTCGCAAAACACTTGATCATATCATGTTTTTATCATTGTTACAATTGTCACCGCTGCAATGCGCGGGTGATTTTCTAGTAAGTTATAATGGATTTTATCTATATATATAAACTCGAGTAATGTCCTTATATACGATTAGTTGTATAATAACATACTTTAGTTTTTCAAGTTTGATTACTAGCTTTCTATAGCCTTATAGGTGCTGATTATACATACTTACCAATTTTGTTGAATATCGTTCATGCTGCAGATCTTCAAAAAGCTGCAGATCTTCAAAAACAATAACGAACGGTCAAGTGCAGTGAAGGTGCTAATGGAGAATCATGTTGCTAACACTAAATATGAGATTATAGCTTGTATATGTATTTAAATATATATTTCATAATTATCTTAAGTACCATTGATGTTTTGTATCAGTTTTAGAATAATATATACACATGTATGCTGAGTTCATTATCAGATGATTATGGTGTTGTTTCCTATCAAACACAGTATATATATATATATATATATATATATATATATATATATATATATATATGTACATGTTTTTTTTAATCCTTCTCGATCAAAACTGCGACAGACTTGTTACAGCCATTTTTGTCACTAAAGTAAGCTGTCGCAACTTTGCCAATAAGAGTATTCGTCGCAATTCTGAATATTTTTTATTGAATTACTTTCTTGGCTAACAACTGATCTGCGATGGGCTTATATCTGTTTCTAAACTACATGGCTGTAGCAATTGTCGTCGCAAATGACAATTGCCACGCACTTTATACTCTCAGCCAATTACAGTCACAATATCCGTCGCAAGAGGCCTATAGCGACGGATTTGCGACGTATTTGTCTGTCGCGGTTGATCCTTCCTGATGTAGTGACAGCACTAACGAACCCATGATACTCAGCTTCAGCACTGGAACGAGAGACGGCGTGTTGTATTTTGAGGACTAAGAGAGTAGGTTGTCACCAAGAAATTCACAAACCTGAAGTCGACCTGCGAGTACTAGGACACCCAGCCCAGTAGGCATCAGAGTAAGATGTGACTTTGGGTAATGCGTGATGCATACAATTTCAAACCATGATCAATCATGTCGTGAACATAGCGAATAACAATGTTTCAAAGCAGTAAAGAGGGGTTCACACGGATCATGCATAAAAAGTCAAAGTTTTTGAACTTCGTATGTCAAGTCCGGTCTTATGAAAGTCAGGTTTCGTAGAGCCCCTTGCAAGACTACGGTACAGAGTGAGGTCGGTAACAGGTTTGCCATTTGGGCTAAGCTTTGTATCAATAGTATCTACCGGAGGTTTTCACATGTTGCAATTGAGTATATATGCTGGCTCAAGAATTTCGGTAATATACTTTTTATGAAAGAGAAACATCCCAGTATTATTGCATAAAACTATATGCATAGAAAATAGTTGAGAGGGGCAAGATGTGACAACCAGCAAATTAGGATATTTATTATCGTTAATTAAAACATCATTACTTGTAGTTAGTTCGTGTTTAGGCTAATTACTTGTAACTATTCGTATATATGTATATATACACATATGTTTGAGAATTACGCGATTTGATCGGATGGATTCCGACTTACCTAGTCGTTGGTGACATGTTTTTATAAATAAAATAAATCTATTTCGTAGTTAAAATAGTCGTTATTTACGATATATATCATAATTATGAAATAATATACGAAAAACTATTAAGTTTTAAATAAAACGTAACGTACACGAGAAAACGCGCATATCGAACCCGACACCCGAACAAAATAAAAAATATATGTTGATAACTTGAAATAATGTGATTAAAAATATTTAGTCATTCCGAATAACAATTACATATCAAAAACGAACACGCAAAAATCAAACGTTAATATTTAAACTTTAAACCACGCAATTAACGTTTAACCAAACAAGGAACGTAATCCGAATTCGAGGAGCGAGTCACGAGCCCAACCCACAATTGGGTCAGGCCCAATTCGGCCCAGATGCCAGCCCACAAACCGGCCCATGCCCACCATCATATATAAACTTTGTTCCCTTTGTTAATCTCAATCACAACTCATTTAGCACACACAAACACTTTCTTATCTCCATTTTCTCTCTGGAAATCAACCACAAAGCATCCTCCATCATCATCTCTAACATATTCCAAGAGCAACTACACACCTCCTTACATAATCTAGTACCACTACAATCGTTTGTGACAAGGAGAAGGCAAGAAGAGCGCAGATCGAACAACAGCAGAACACCCCTTTTTATTCAGCTGTAGATCACGAATTCTTTGTAAGATCCCTTAATTTCTTTGCTATATCTACTTGGATTACACACATTTACATTCTAGTAACTCGTTTACCACTGATTATGTCCAAAACCATGCTTAAAATCGTTAAGAACATGTGAAAAACCATTGGGTAATAGCTTTGTCCACTGGATAATAAATTAGATCAGTTTAGATCCTGATACCGAGACCATTTCTTAACCAAATTGAGTGTTTTTAGCTCTAAACTCAAATATAAGAAGTCTATGTTTCAAAAATGTAAGCCCCGAGAATTATGAAGATCATGTGCTATTTTAAATAATCTAAATGAAAGTACATGTCTGATATGAAATTCTGACCAAAATCTTGACCAAATTAAAAAAGGTATATCTTGAGTTGTGGGTCGAGTTAGGGGCTGAAACCAATTGAAAAATCTTCATAAATCTGTTAGCTACAACTATTTAGACTACAAGCCCTGGAAATACACGAATTGTGGGTTATACAATTGTGGGTTATACAATTGTTTATGCGTGTTGCTACTGAAAAATAGCTGTTGAACGTGTCGATAAACTTAAATCATTTGAACAACTTAAACACCACCCAAAATTATGGAATTCCAGAAAATAGCTAAGACATATAGATATATTGGTGAATTTGCTTTGATAATATCTTGAACGCTTTGTGGGTCAAATCATGTGGACAAAATCGTGTAATTTCGGAAAAATATAACAAAAGGGTTGTTTTTGTAACCGTATTAAAAACGAAACTTGCAAGTTGCGCATGAACATGAAACTTATTTTCTACAAGTATTATAATATAATAAGCCGCGTGTAAAAGTTTTCAGGTCAAACCGAGCATTTTGACCAAATCCTTAAAATTAAAAACCATCACAACCCGATTTAGCGACACTAACACCAAATGTCGCACTTATGCGACACTAATCTAGCGACACTAACCTAATATTTCAATTTAATGTCGCAAAACTAGAGACACTGACCTTAGTGTCTTAGCGACACTACCCTTGTGTCGCTACTTAATTGAAATTCATAAAATTCTTGCGACACTGACCTAGTGTCGCAAACTCGTCGAGTGTCGCATCTAGTGTTGCAAATCACAAAATGTTTGAATACACTTTTCATACCAAGTATCGAATACGCGTAACAACAACTTTACTACATACAACACTACTTGAACACGCAAATACATATACTTTATAAGTATACATGGAAACAAACATAATAATAATGTCTTAGAGAATTATTATTACAAACCGTCATCAACGGGCCGCACATATTTTCTAAACACAAACAATAAACAAACTTTGGACATAACTAGTTGAGTGAACAGCTAGCATAGATGATCTTTTGAGACATCCACTCACATATAACCTTATACGTTTTAGGATGTTAGAAGGTTACAGGTTCGGGAAACCGCTTGCTTATAACATCATTTGCTTACTAGACTCAGGTGAGTCTCATAGCCCCGCTTTTTACAGTTTTTACCTCGGGGTGAGGATACATGCTCAGTTTTTATTTACATGTGAACACAAGTACAAAACTCGATATATTGACTGCATGAGTTGTACATTTTACTAATCATGAAAGCCCTCCACATCATAGTTTGTTAATATTGTTTTAGCGTGAATGTTAGTGTATGATACCATATGGGATTGACAATCCACGTCCGGGTTGGAAGCCCCAACTGGTTAAACAGACGCATTATCATTTGTTCATACGAGTATTGATTAGGTACTCTCAGGGAGGCACCCTCGATCGGGTACTTGATTGTGATCCCGACACCTCAGTTAAGCTTGAACTATGAGCTCATGGCAGTAATATACATATATTTATCTTGCTTGGTTGCAAACATTATTTAATCTTGTGGTTCACACATTTACTTTATCATTTAAACCTATGAGCTCACCATCTTTATAGCTGACCCTTTTAGCATGTATTCTAAGGTTATCAGCAGCAGTAGGTCTGCACACACTCAGGATACCATAGCTCGAGTCGCATGCAAACATCAAGAGATTTTTCATGCATTACTATATTTTGTACAAGTAGTTATGCCTTAGAATCTCTCATATTAGTACACTGAGCTTTTGTAATATCATAATAGTTGTAAACTTTTGTTTAAATCGATGTATTTGTAAAACGACGCATATAGTGGTCGTTCATTATATCTTTGTGCTATGATTACCGGATTAGTCGCGCCTCGACCCGAACCGCTTCCGCACAGTAAATTTGGGGTTAGACACAAGATCAGTCATAGCAAACTCCTAATGAAGAGAAGAAATAACCCATTGAAGAAGAGTCGCAGATGAAGCTGTATGGATAATGGCTAGTTTAACAACTGGACAAAATGTCTCATCGCAATCTATACATTGTTGTTGACTACGGTCATTAGCAACAAGTTGTGCTTTGTAGCAACTTAAGGAACCTATCAACATGAAATTTGTGTTTATACAACCACATGGAGCGTACAATGTTGACATTTGCATGACGGGGAATAATAACCCAAGTGTTATTCTAAATATGAGCATTATATTCATCATACATAGCATATTTACAATTAGGGTCCTTCAGAGCGTGATTAGGAGACCAAGGAATAGGCAAAAGAGTGGTGACATATAGATTAAGTTGTTCAGTTGGCTTGAAGTTTCCAACCTTAGAAGGTGTGATCATGGGGTTTTGAGGTACAACGTTGTTGGTTGATGGAGGTGGTGTTTGAGTTGGAAGCGGTGTTGGAGTTGATGTTGGAGTTGGTGGTGATGGTGTAGTAGGAGGTGGAAGTGGTGGTGGTATAGGTGGTGTACCTTGAAAAGTAGTAGGTGTGGTGAGAAGACGTAAATCAATTGACGAAGGTGATTTAGTAGGAGTCATGGAACCAAAAGGAAAGACTGACTCGTCAAAAGTGACATAATGAGAAATGATGATTTTATCGGCGTTTAAGTCAAGGCACCGATAACCATGATGGTTAGTAGGGTACCCAAGAAAGATAGATAGTGTAGTGTGGGGGCTAGTTTATGCATAGGGAAAGCCTACGAATAACAAAGGTATCCAAATGTGAAACGATGAGAGTAAGATGTTGGTTTAATGAATAATTTGGTGTATGGAATGACATTGTTTATAGAGGTTGATGGAAGGAGGTTAAGAAGTAAGAGGATTGAATAGATTGAATAATTTCTATTTGTTTAATCAATTCAAGAAACCAATCGAATTAGTTAATTATGCTAGTGAATGTAATAGCACTAGGGAATCTTGAGAGGAATTAAATATTAAGGAAATTGATATGTAATAACTTAGTAGTAGAGAAGTGTAGAGGATGTAACTTACGGATATTGAGATGGCCGATGGCATCGGATAAATGGAAGAGAAGAAGATGAATTCTAAGGTTAGGGTTACGTTAGCTCTGATACCATAAAGAAGGTATCGGTTTTCACTTAATCCTTTCCCCAATTCGATACAAACATATATTGGAAATACTTAAACCCTATTCTAAACAAAATGGGACAAGCCCTTTCTAAATATATTAGGCAAAAATATCCATTAACAACTACAAGTAATTTGCAATTGGAAATTCGCACAACAGCAATTTGGATGCCTATATAGTATGCTCAGATAGGATTTTGGCCCAGTAAATAGGTTTTGGTTCATAATTACTATTATTACTTACCATAAGGAGCTCAAGTAAAAGAAGTATATTACCTTCCAACGGTAAGACGACGTTCCTTCAACTTTACCCGCAATTATTGACTGATCCTATAATGATAAAAAAGGAAAATTAACAAAAAGGAAAATTAACCTGTCAACCTGAATACTCATTTTAGAAAAATTGAAATCCCTGTTTTGAAACTGACGGTTGCAAAATCAGGTGGGCCTATTGCTTGACTGAGTGACTGGGTTGGTTGCATAGCCGGGTTGTGAAATTGAATTTTGTTGACCTTTTTTATTTACTTCTTAAGGTCATTTGACCTTTTAATTACACAACGACCCCACTACCCGGACCATGCCACCCACTACTCACACTATGTAACTTGGTAATGACCGTACCTCAGAGCCCGACCTCTAGACTTTGCAACTGGGCTTGGCAACCCGGTCATTCGGCCACTCAACCGGCCCACTTGATTTTATAACCGTCAACAGGGGCATTTAAAAATAATAATTTTGGATCATATTACTTTTTTCAGGGGTATTTAAGTGACTTTATAAAAGTGAAGGATAAGATAAAATAGAAATTTGAAGGACAGTCGTACATGATTTTCACGTCTCATTTGAAGCTCCAAGGCTCTCTCAAGGTTTCTAAAAATTTGATCTATGTTAGGACGTTGTGCTCGATGTTCCTTCAAGCAACTATATGCTGTTTCTGAAAAGATTCGAAATGATTCTGGGTCAATCTGTTCTAGCAGAGCTGGATCGATCATATCATCTAGGCTTTCGTCATCATAGCATGATTTTTCCAACTGAACTAATAAGCCATCTTTTGGAATACGTACGTATTTCTCAAGTCTTTTGGTATATAAGGGTTGTATAGCGAGAAACTGTTCCTTCGATGGGTAAGTTTCCACTGAATGTATGTTTTCTGACGATGGCGACAATCCATCATTGAATGAAGACGGCCGCCCATCAACGAACGAAGACGGTCGTCCATCATTGAACGAAGAGGGCCGTCTATTAACGTTGATTATGGGCGGACATGTGTTACTTGGCCGTTGTCTGAGAATTGGCAACAAGTACTGTCTGAGAGTAGGCAACTGTACGTCGGTACCCAAATAATTTTCTACATTAAAACTGGATGATGATGGCCATAAAGTATACGTATCAGCATAAAAGTTGGTTATCAAATACGGCTTTACGCTGGTAGAAAAGGGCGGTAGTACATTGGTAGATGATGACGGGTCTACGATGGTAGATGGTGATGAAGGCCATAAATAGGAAAACAACGTCATCCAAAAAGTGGGTAAACCATGATAATTTTATGTGAGTAAACGATAACAGCCATCCGATGATAGATGCTGACGACTGCAATATTTGTGTTGTTTTGTTGTTATCTGTTGAAGCGTGAAATTGTGTATCAACCTCAAGCTTTCCATTTTTGGAATCTTGATTGGCCAATTGTGGCAAATCTTGTTGTTGGTCATCTGGAATAAAAGCTCTTCTACCACAGAGGATTTCAAATAATACAACTCCAAAAGAGAACATCTGACTTGTGGGTTACGAATCCCGTCTTTTCATATGTTGGATCTACATACCCAATCGTGCCAATAATTTCAGCAAGGAGAAGACGATGCCTTCGATCACTTGTATTTCTCAACGCATGTTCAAAACCAGATAACTTGGGTTTCCAATTATCATCTAGTAAAATTTTTGAGCTCTTGATGTTACGATGTATGACACTATAATTGTGTCCTACATCAAAATGGATGTAATTCAGTGCACGTGCAATACCAACACATATTTGCAATCGCTGTGTCCAGGAAAGGGTTGAACCTTTTAGATATTTTTCGAGGCTTTCATGGATCTCGTACTTGTTTATGATGATCTTCTCACCATTTTCATTGCTATACCCGACAAAAGACACGAGATTTTCATTCTTGAGATCAGAAAGCATCGAAATCTCCTGCCAAAACTCAAGGTCTCCTTGCCCGTAATCATAGTGTAATCTTCTCGCCGCGATAACGGTCTGCTGTCCAGACCAAATGATGCTTCCTTTATAGACCTTCCCAAATCCACCTTGGCCGATGATATTTACATCGGCAAAGTTATTGGTGGCCTTTAATACGTCATCAAGCGGGATTTTAAAGCGAGCAAACTCTTCGTGTGAGGACATTATATTTTTGTGTTTATGATCAAGCTAGTATAAACAAAAGCTAATTAAGAAGGTGTTTAGACTACAAATGAATTATCTAACTCTATAGATATGACACTAATCGATCCATTCATTTAGTTTAATAAAAACTCTCGCTTATCGATTATTACAATTATGATTATAATAATTATAACTCTAATAAATTAGTAATATATAATAGCATATCACTCCCCACGACTTCTAATTTCTTTTTTATTATTAATACTAGGAAACTCTATGGGCCGTGCTACGCACGCCCATGAACGTTAACAATTTTAAGACTATAAAATCGTAGATATAAGAGCCATGTTTAGAATATAAATAACGTAAGTAAAGAAATAAAAAAATGTTGTATTATAATAATCATGTAAGGTACATTATAAAAGAAATTGATTATTATAGAATTTTTTAAAGCTTCTACTTTTCATCTTATCATATTCTTGTATTTCTTAGGAATTAAATTAATTAAAACCTGAATTTCCAAATGACTTAAGTTAGTTAAGATGATGTGATAATATTTAAAGTTATTATGTGTCTATTTTTTAGTTAATATGATCAGAATTTATACAATAAATAATTTATAAATTGATCTATAGTTTTAACGAAATGTAACATACTTTGACAATTACTTGAGTGAATATAAATTAAAAAGGTGAAAAAATTCTTACCAAAATGCACAAATATATGAAGTGGCTCTCTTGTTTGTAGTTTGATGTTTGTATAATCTAGCATTTTAGCTATGTAATAGTAATGCCAATCGTGCAATGAAAGAAATAAAACAAACGTTCTTTTGGGTTCTTATGAGTAAAAATTTGTTTTCTCTAAAGAAGCGTGTATACCTTATTTTAAAAAAGTAGTTGTTTTCAAATGGAGTGGTTTGAGTGTGCATCTCGAGATTCTTTGAATAACTTAAAGACGGACATGGATTGAGAAAATGAAAATGCCCACCAAAACAAGAGAGTAAAATAAATATAGACGTGACGAAAAAGTTGAACGGGACAACCAAGACATTTCTACTATTTGGCATTAAACGTATGTAGATCGAGAAAGTGAAAGTACATTCTGAAAGGTATTTAAAATAAAACGTAGTGTCTGGAAAATGATAAGAAATATACATTGAAGTTCTTGCTAAGTAATAAGTAGTAATATAGTAATAAATAACTATAACTCTTTAAATAAACTATGCACATGCATAAACTAACTAAGGGAGATAATGATTTGTGTTTTATTTATTTTTTTCTAAATAGAACTATCGGAAAATAGTGATTTTTTTGTTTCAAAGTACTCTAGAGAATTTGTAAGTTAAGATATTTGTCTTCTAAATGTAATTAGTGTAGCTTTTTATATTTAAATATACTTTACATTTTTAAAGGTTTAGAATTTTATAATTCTATAATAGTTAAGAAATGTATTTTGTAAATAGAAGTAGTGAGTTATCCTCCTTTTTCTAAAAAGTACACACAAAATGTAAAAAGTGTATGGCTTAAAAAGATGAATTGATGTCTTATTAAATGAAACTAGTGTTTATATGTACTAATTATTAAATTAGTAAAAGGCGATAAGAAATTATAGAATTATATGTTATTGTTAATATTATGAATAAAGATATAAATATAAATAAAAAGAAGATTACATTATAAATAATACAGGACACATGGTATAACACCCCATCCTTAAAACCATATATTATATATAAGTATCGGAAGCGAGTCCCAAAACATATCTATATTATAATTACATATAAAAAGTATTTCAAGTTTCCAAAAGATTACATGCTTAAAGTTACGCTAATTACAAACATATTTCCATAGTTGGGTGTTATAAAGATTAATCAAAACATACGATTTACAAAGCATCAGAGTAGCTAGCTATAGTCAAACACCCATCAGTATCCGCATTTCCCAATCCAAAGTTGACCAAAATCTGCAAAATGTTAAACACGGTGGGATTAGCTCACAGCTAAGTGAATGAAACTGTATCCGACAGTTCAATCCAGAAATAACCAGTCTTACAACAAATAAACACAACAAACTATGTTTACCTCATAAAGCTTCGTAAACATAACAACATATAGCTTCAAAGAGGACCGGCGGTTCTTGGTATACCATCGCAAGAACACCTTAAACCACTGCAGGCCAATACAGTGATTTACCGATAGTTTGAAGCTATCTTCACTGACTAGGGTTTATCCATCAACTATGTGTATCGGAAACCCCACCAGCCAAACAATAGCAACAAACCCAACCAGCGTTGACCTCTGAATCCAAATATGCCCAATGGCCCAAGAAACACATAGTGCATATCATCATGCCAATATGAAATAATAATAACTAATTAACCCAATTCAGCAATATCAACAAGTATAGTAATATCTCAAATGATTAAACAATCAATTTCAATAACCAAGTGTTCATCCGTTGCAACCAAACTTGTTACAACAGAATTGAACAGAAGAATACAGTACCACTCACCGATAGTCCTAGCTTCAAACTCAGTGGTCTTATATTACTAAGTTACCGTCCGCTTATCTGAGATACAACAATTAATACAAGTCAGTAATAATCCATAACCAATATCCATGTTAATTATAATTAACACCAATCACTAATCCATATTATCATATCATATAATCATGTAACAGAATAATTAAATTTGAATTAAATATCAAAAGTCTGATTTGCTGTAAAACACAAAGAACCGCCGGCTAAGGTCTACAACCCGCCGGGTTCTTCTCTCAAGCCGCCGGTTCAAACCCCCTACCAACCGAGTACAATAAATTTTTCACAACCAGAAATTAATTGCGTTTAAAGAGCTATAGGAGCAGCCGGTTCAGGTAACAAACCCGCCGGTTTTGGGTCACAAGCCGCCGGCTTGGGTCTTTGACCCGCCGACTTCGCAACCCAACACAGAACTTGCCGGCTTGTTCATCATTTATAGCAGCAGTAACAGCAAAACACAGTATACCCAACTACGAACCAAGCTCAAAATTATCAATCTTTCAGTTATGAAATTGACAAAAGAGATGTTTTAATACCACAACAACAGCATATTACTACTAACCAATCTCACATATCATGTAGCAACATCAATCATTCTATTCTCCTAATTTAACCCTAACTATTTACCAATTTTAAAACTTGAAGAACACCAACAAATCCTATGTACAATCTTCATATAATCGTCAATAACCACATATAATCCGTAACAAACAATCTTTCTAACAATTTCTATTCATAAATCATAAACCCTAATAATTTCTATCATCAAATCAAACTCAAGATAAGAACATGAAATACTTACAATCTTTAGGTTAATAAGATGAAGATGATGATAATCTAATTTATACCAGCTTGAATCCACACAATTGTTTACTTAGTTTCTTTTGATTTCTTACAAGAATTTAGAGAGAGAGTTTTGTGAATGCTCAAGAACAAAATGAAGGTTTGAGAAGTTAAGTGAAATAATGCGTCGGTTTGATCCCACCGACCCAATTTTATGTAGTATATATTTTATCCCCCTTCTAAATCTATTGTCTGGAATCCGAAAATATCCGCGTGTCAAAATATTATTATTTTACTGTCAGGTTCAACAATTTAAAACAAGTACTATTTTATTAATCACAATAAAACCTGTGACTCTTTTACTTATTTATTTTCAAATAAATCAAATAAACTATTTCTCATTATTTAAATAATCATTTATTTCCAGGTCCAGAAACAGGGTGTTACACATGGCATTTTAGTAAGTGCTTATGTGTCACAATGAGAGTGAAAGTGTTGATTTTGTATAATAACTAAGAAAGTTTCGTGGCTGTGCTATGCACAGCCCATGCCCTATCGACAAAAGAGTATTCTGAATCGAATATATATGCATGTCTGTCTAAAACAATGGAATGAAATTATAAAGCAACATGTTATGTTAGCAATAGAAGTGAGGCAACATCACAAACAAAATCCACTACCCAAATACAACCAAAGCACAATAAGAGAGCTTGAACCATTACTGACCAAACATACCCAACTACGATTAATAAGAAAAGACATACAACCCAAAATCAAATGATTGAACTTCTAAAAACTAAACACATTTTCTAGCACCGACTTTCCTTGCAGCAGTAGAGACTTATACAGATTACCAAATAACCTTTTCCTGAGTTTTCTCAAAAGATCTTTCACTTATTGCATTTATCAAGATCAAATTGTGTGATCTGATATAAACTTCATAGAGCATGATATATCATGAAAGTTTGTTATGTTTCAATAGAACCTTAGTGTTTTGGGACTGCCACAAGGCCCCTTTTTGAGTGTACGTAAATAGAGACCCACAGCCTGAAAGAATAAGCTAGTCAATAGCATATGTGTTCAATCACGATATTTATTTGTTTATTTACTTTTAGGAAAAGCATATGAACGAATCAATCTTCCACCAACTATATTTCATACCTCAACCTTCTTAAAATACATTAACCAACAACATAAAGATTCAAACATCTTCCTCACAGCAAGGATAAAAAGTAGAATGCAAATCCAACCCTCTTTTGTCCAACGAAACTCGAACCGGAAAATGACCTGCTATAGATGTCTAAGTAAAAACACAAAGCATTTTTGGAAATAACTAATTGTTTTTTATCCCAACATCAGAGATAAGTCGTCCACGGTTCAATAAACTCCATAGCAAACAGAAAATCAGGTTGATCACCCCATAGTTTTTCAAATCAACCAAAAAGTTATAGGAGTAAACTGGCACTGTATCCGTGTTTCCAAGAACTTGTAAAGGATTGATCTAAGAGGTAAACAACGCTTTTTAAATAGCTAAAAGGAAGTTGATCTTTAAAATAACCTATAAACTTCATCGATTTAAACATGCAGGAGCTTCAAAATCGTAATAGTGTTTAGCATCAACATTTTAGTGAATTAAACTAAAGGTATTTTCAACACCGATTAGTCATATACCATATTCAAAAGAAACACTTCGAATACATTGTAATTGAAATTTGAAAATATGAGTTTGCTAACTTTATGCATAAAACTTCACCGAAAACCAACTTCGTTGCAAAATCAAGACATAAAAAATAGGGTAAATTACAAAAAAACATCTATGTGGTAGTCACGTTTTGCAGAAAATATCCCCCAACTCCATTTATAGCATTGAACATCCTCATAGTTTGTAATTTACCCTAATTGAACATCCCCATAACAGTTTGCAAAAAACATCCCTATATAGATGTTTTATGTTAGCAATTGCAAGCTATGAGGATGTTCAATGCTATAAATGGAGTTGGGGGATGTTTTCTGCAAAACGTGACAACCATAGGGATGTTTTTTGTAATTTACCCTAAAAATAATTAATTTTTGTAAAGGAATAAATTAGTTCACCATTGAAGTTTTCTATCTTATTAGCATGGTAAATCATCTTCGTTAGTTACAAAAGTTCGCAATAACTTGAAGAACAAACTGGAACCAAGGAAGTTCCATTATATAACCTTATAAACTTTGGACATGTGTGTATGCCTATTTAACTAATGGAATTATGGATCTAGATATTAAATAATAATGAGTTCTCGAGTGACATATATTGAAGTTAAGTTTTTCTCTTCCTCACATAGTCACATCTATGTGATAGCCACCTAATTTTGCTATTGCTATAAGAGTTGCTCACCTTTATACAGGTTTGCTTTGCTATCACTTCTATGTAGTATAGTGGTCCACCTATTGGAATTCTTTGCTTAACCTACGCTTAGTTTCTAGAATTTAATACCAAAAGTTAGCGAGAATAATCAAAGCGGTAATTTGTGTCAGATGTATTGGAATCCAGTTTTTTCATGTACCACTAACCTGTTGTGTTGAGCAAAAATATTATAGCAACATAGAAAATCAGACTCCCTTATTAGCCAATACACAACAATCGTAGTTGTAATTTCAACACCCACCACCAACATGTTATTCTTTTCTATCAATGTCTAGCAAGTAAGCTCCTCTTCAATCTCAATACCCACATTGATTGTTTAGCTGTCCTCTTATCGAATTAGCAGTACTCCCAAACAATTCACACTAACAACGTTAACTGACTTTCTTCTCCATATTTGCCTATTAGTTCTTCCCTAGTATTTAAACAATGTTCTAAATTTTAACATGTATTTCAAGAACCCTAATTACATACATTCCTACCATTCTTAACGAAATCAGTCCAAAAAAATTATAAATTAATGAAAAAAAAATGCACCTTTTTCTCTTTCTCTTCTTCCTTACGACATATCCCATCTTTCTTTTTCTTTTTCTTTTGCTTGTTGTTGAGTTCATCTTCGAGCGCTCTACTGAAAGTACTTACATAAGCATATGAATCTTAAACTCTATATATTACATAAGTAGAAAGAATTGATAAGGGAAAAAGGAAGTCACGTTTAATTCACTTGCGATTCTGCTTCTGTGATGTGGACGACGAATTGTGGATTGGTACTGTCAGATTCACCATTATTACCCAAGTGTGATGGAATTACGATTTTGAGAAGCTATTGTTGTGAGAATAAGGCGGTGAAGTTATATTAGTTAATTAATTAATTGTTTTTTCAAGAAAATAATGCATAGGACATGTGTTAATTAAAAAAGTGTTGACGTGTTTGATTTTAAACTGATGTGGTCTTTTTGGTGTAAGGAAGATGATGATACGTGGTGAATTTTAAAGTCCTGACGTGGCTGATGTTTAGGACATGATCATCTTCTTATGCTTCTTATTTAAAAGTTAATGGATAAAGAAAGATATGTACTCTAATATGGTGCATGTACGCCTGTAAACAAGTCGTACGAACATGAACCGATAAACGAACGAATTTTGTTGTTCATGTTCGTTCACTAAGAAAACCTTTTTGTTTACGAACGTTCACGAACGAATTAAGGCATTTGTTCGTTAATACCTTGAACGAACCCCAACGAACACATACACACACATACATAGGTGTTTAGTGAAAATGTGAAATGTAAAGATATATAAATGTTAAATAAGATTATATTTAGAATTTATATGAGATTAAAATAAGATATACAAATATGTATTAATTAATTAAATAATTAGTTAACAAACGAACGTGTTATCAAATGTTCACAGACGTTCGCGAGCCTAAATAAACGAACGAGACTTATGTTCATTTCCGTTCATATAATTAAGCGAACGTAAAATTTTGTTCATGTTCGTTCATATAATGAAACGAACGAACAAAAGTGAACTTCCCGCCGAACAGTTCATGAATTGTTCACTGAATGTTCGGTTCGCTTACAAGCCTAGGAGCATATAATCAAAATTTACAAATCTCTCTTATCTCTCTTATCTTATATTATATTGGAGGAGCTATATTAACTAATCTCCTTCTAACCTAACCCTTTTAAGCTAATCCCCACCTTACATTGAATTAGTTACTATAATCTCATCCTTTGATTGTCATTAGTAAAATGATTAATTAATCTTAACATTTTTTGCCCTAATTTGTTCCAAACTTAACCTCGCCTCAACATCCCGTCTCTTCCTTTTTGTTTCAAACTTATCGACCAATCCCTGGAAATCAATCACCACACACAAAAACAAAGACCAATCCCCACACACATGAGTCAAGCAAATCAATCAATCCCTAATTAAAATTAGTTAATCTATGATCTATTCTTCTCCATGTCAACCAATAAATCCTTTCAATTTCAGCTGAAAACCTAACAATCGTTGTTGATTAGCAGCCACGTGCGACGGCGGTGGTGGGAGGAAATTCCGATCAACAAGATAATCGGGCGGAGGAGGTGGCGGCGGAAGAGCAACGGAAGGAACAATCGATCAACCGCAGCGTCGGACGGCGACACCGGCAGCTGGCGGCGGACTATCATAATCACCGGCGGTTGACTGTAACACAAGTACTTGTCCTATTGCCTCAACATGGGTAATTGTCCTTCTTCATACTTCATCTCGAAACAACAAACATCAATCGACATGTTCAACTTTGCAGACTTACAAATCGTCTAATTTAGGGTTTAATAATCAAGGTTTTGGGGAACTTGTATCTCAAGTGACATCATCCATTGATCGATTTAAGGATAGGTTTGCAAGTTTCTAATTGTAATTATGCCTTTAATTGAATGTTATATTATGTTTAAGTTGAAATTGAAAGGAACAACTGATTTAAGGTCTTATATTCAAACATATCAATGAAAATTTATTATACTATATTACAACTCAAGAATGATGATTCAAAAGTTGCAATCTTTATTATGATAATGATGGGGGTTTTATCAACAAGTGTTGAATTGATATGTTTTGAGCTTGAATAACATCATGCTAAATGTATAGCGGAAGATATCGAAAGCAATTTAATGACTCTTGGCCATACTACGATCGTTACCTGAATCTCATAAAACACTCTCAAGTTAACTACTTTATTGACATGATGCAACCTCTTCTTTAATTTATCATATAACCCAGTATTAGTGACTGTTATGTTCATATTTATATGGATGTTATTGTGTTTTGGTTATAGGTAAAAAGACGAATGAAGACTACAGTTTTGTGCCATATTATAGCAAATACATTTCACTCAAATGACAAGGAGAACCAATAATTAAGGTAGACAGACACCGTTAATTGTACGAACCAAATCGCAACATTTATGTATATATTTTTACACAATTAGACAAATCATCTTCTTTTTGTTATGATTTATGCAGTTGGAACTCGCTTGGGCTCACTATTTTCATGAGGTTTACATTAATCTAATGACGTTGTTTCATATATATGATATGTATGATGTGATATACGATTCCCAACTAATGTGACCAGCAGACCAGGTAGAGATATAATATGACCCGAATCTACCCATTCGCAATTCAATGATTTAAAACTGCTACCTCTAAGAGTACCATCAAGGCCCCTGGATTTGGTGAACGGATTGGAAGACCTTACAGCTCTCACCATAGGAGAGTTAATAATTTTGTCTCTGGCCTGAGTTTGCATATTTCTATTGTTTCCTACTTCAGCATACGCACTAAATACAGAAACAAATAGAATAGTTGAAATTCATCTGAACTGTAAAAAATGTTGCACTATGATGTTGGTGTTTTTATTCCTATTCATTACATTCATAAGATTTTTTCTTTTGATGCAACGTACATTCAGTAGCAAGACAAAGGAATTCCAGCTGATCATAATCAACAAAACTCAAGGTAAGTCACTTTTCATAATTGTAGCCAGTTACATAATAATCTGTTTATAACCCTTAAGTTGTTTTATTCTAGAAAAAGTCGGAACATTAATGTATAGATATAATAGTATTCGGATCACTTTTGATACTTATAAAGTTTTACGTGTCTTTAGGTAAACCCAAACCGAATAGTTTTGATACTCATAAAGTGTTACGTGTCTTTATCATTACCCGGTCGCACCCCTTACTAGAGATGTTAAAATGGGCATGTTGGGCAACGGGACAAACCAGGTAACGTATCAAATCGAGTCCCAACAAGTCGTGTTGGGCCGATCCATCAACACTTTTTGTGACACTTTATAACAATTAAAGTGTAAAGATGGTTATAAAAACAATAGTTATAATTTTCTTTTTATTAAGCCATTGAGTCATTTTTAAGCATTGGACAACACTTCAACTACCTTTTACCCATTTGACAAGGTTGATGAATTTGACTCATTTTCGTGTTAGCTAACTTTCAATCATTGTACATTTAACTCATGGGAGACTTGAAAGAAACAACCTAAATCAAGCCTTAAATATGTAAATGGGTCCAAATTTCTACCTTCAACTGTCACGTTCAAAAGTCTGCTAAATTCCTAAATTGAACATATGAATTCATAATTTCTTATTATATATTAAACCATCTTTTCATAATTTCTTATTGTATTTTGCCCTTCAAGTTTCCATCCTTAGTCTTTTGTCAAAAACATCCTTAGTCTTTTGTCAAAAACAGTCCCTGTACATATAAAGCCGGATTCCTTTGAACACTCTATGCATCATCAATATTAAAAGGATTTAAATTAGGGTTTTGAGCTATTATGGTACTACTTTATTGGCGATTATGTTTTATGTTTATGTCTATAGTTCTATTTTATATTTTTGCACATATAATATTGAAAATTATTAATTAAATGTAAAAAAGTCAATAAAAGTCAAAATCCAAGTACACCCTGACTAGGCCGATTACTCCCTCGAAGGCCCTTGCCGAGTACACCTCGAATAGCGTTTTTCAACCATGATACTGACATAGAATTGAATATATATTTTGAGAAAATGTATGTAGTTTCTAGAGGGCATACAAGAGTTTGACTATGAGCGGAAAAAAGCTTGCGTGAAGCTTCTGACTGGTGCCTCACGCCTTCCTCTAGGTAGTTTGGTATCGGTCAACCCAAAACTCACATTCGTATACACAGTGCATATTTTAATTTTCGTCATTTTTGGATTAAAGTCTGGGAATGATAAAAGAAAAAGAGGTGATTAGTCTGAATGCATATCAAGTAAGTAGATGCTTAGTTCTGTATTTTTTTTCTCTTACCACATGGTCACATAGATTTTCATTAGCATTTATATAAGCATTCTGCGTAGTAATTCTTATTGGCTTCTGAATGGTTTGTGTGATATCAGTTCTTTATTGTGGGTCCATAATACATAATTAAAATAGTCTCATGCTATAATAGTTAGTGCCTCAATTTTAGTAACGCTTACAGCTTTACATGTTGCCCTTTTACATTATGTGTAGTTATTTCTTAGAGATATCATATTAAAAGCATAGCTTATAAATTATTATATTTCAAAAATAGATTATTAATGAAATGACAGAATTTTCTATTTTATACTTGGCATGCTAATTATTTTCGGAATTTATCAAAAAACAGAATTTGAGCAAAAATGTGTCTCTGGGTTGCCCCAACATGATCTGGCCCATTAAAACTGATTCAATAATTAATCATTCTGAACCGTAACTCAACCCGCCAACTATGACACCTCTGCCCGATCTCTACTTTGATTCGTGTCCGTTTTTCTGAAAATGACCGATTGTCTATCTTTTCTTTTCAGGTGGGAAAATAATCTAGGTCAAGGCAGAAAACACAATGCTTTAATTAGATAAGCTACTAGCAGATTCGGTTCCATGGCCTTCCATTAGCAGTCATGGTGAGACATATCTAGAGGATGACAGAAGACGTGGGCTCTGTTGATTGGGTTGATAAGGTCATGGTCAACAAGCAAGATCTTGCATGATGTCGGGAAGCAAGATTCGCCTTATAATGCAGTATTGCATTTTCTTACAGGGTGATCATCTTGCAGTAGCACATGTTGAACCCAATTGCAGTTCTAGCTATGGTTGATGACAATGGTTTTTTGGTAATCGAACAACCCCTGCTATAAATTTTAAGCCAAATTAACCCGTGAATAGCTCTTAAGGACGAGTCGAATCGGGTTACGTTTATTCTCTGATGGGTCCGATGGGTAATATAAAAAATGGCATAAATAGAAGCTGTTTCAAACATGTTGAAAGTCTCTTAAAGAGTATTTAAATGCATAAAAATTACTAAGCCTTGCATACTTATGTAGAAAGTTGCGAACTTTACCATCTTTTTATTATAATACCAAGTTTGCAAAATTAATCACTATAATTACTGGCAGGTAATTCCTCCCGGATGGAGTTCAATCATATTATTCCACATGACGGTGATATGGATGGCGAAACAGAAGGAGCAGAAGATCGCCAGGCCTCTCCGGATCCACCAATCTGGGCTAAGGTTCATGCCATTCTTATTAAAGATTGATAAAAAAAGAAAATTTTACTTATTTATTTTTTCATGAAGGTACCATGGTATCTTGCGACTTTAGTTAAAGCATTTGGGGAATGCCGCCCATTACGGGAGCTTGCCAATCTTGTACATCCGAGCTAAAATTATCTTTTTTTTTCCTTTCCTTTTCCGATATGCATATTTATCTTTTTGTTCATTGGGTATAACTTACAATTGGATTATACAGACGGTAATAATGGGTAACCGAGATAACATCGATGAGATGTCAATCACCATTGCGTCCATGTTTCTTTCTATCATTAAGATAATCGATAAGTATGATATATATGGTCAAGTAGCACATCCTAAACATCATAAGCAGAGTGAGGTTCCTGATATCTACAGTATTGCTGCAAGGACGAGGGTAAAGTTATTGTTCAGAAATAATATTGTGTGATAACTACCGCCAATGTATTTAGAGATGTATAAAATTATAAATATTTTTTTATGTCTCTGGGCAGGGTGTTTTTCATTAATCCTGCTTTTATATAGAGCCATTCAGACTAACTTTAATCGAGGTATTCTTCTGATATCTTTAGCAATCTGTTTATTAAGTTTTTTAAACTATTACCATTGCTCATTAAGAATAACCCCGCGAAAGATTCAAAGACCTTCCCATATATGTAAAATACACCGCACACATAGATGAGGATGCCATTACATCCTCTGAGGCGTGACGGTATTTTGAGACTCAAATCTCTCGTCATGTTGTCATGTTGTTCGTGGGTTTTTCCGAATGCTAGGGTTAACTGAGAAAAGGCAGGCAAAGGAAGACCAGTTTACAAAAAAACAAAGGAAGTAATGACTCCACGGACTCATCACTCATTTTGACTATTTGCTTTTGTTCAGGATCTATGCAGATGTCTTAATATCTATAATACTACTACACTCTGTAATTATTTATTTTGTTTGGTTTCGTTTAGTTTTATCACTTCCTTCTGATCTTGTATGGGGATCTAATATAACAATCACTGACTTATTATCATATATTAGCATACCTATATAAACATTATAAGTTACTTTGTACCAAACAGTTTTGCCATTACTAAATGTGGTCATCCGTCATACAGTAAAAACAACCTAGCCATATATTAGAATGTATTACACATCCTGAAATGCAAGATGAAACAATCAGATAATCACTTTTGTATGTATAATCCCACGAAACATGATGGTTACAGATGTTGACTTAGAAGAGGCAATCATTTCTGCCTCACAGAGATACCAAGTTGACAAGTTAAATATTTGATCTGCATTTATGTTTTATTCTTTGCAATTGCTCTAAATCATATACTAACTCTCATGTAATTTGCAAAGGTATATTTTTCTAAAAATAATTTAAAATTTTAGCATAGTATCACAGTACGGGTCTACTGTTTTCATCATGCACCTTGGCATGTTGTTTCCGTATCCGTTAACCATATCCGTTGTAAGATGTCGAATATCAAATATCATCTCCTTCATGTGTAAAGTGCAAGCAGTATCCCATCAAAATATTATTTTTACAAATGTATTCTATTATTGAGTTTTTTCTGTAGTATCCAAATGTCCTTTTTTTCGTTATAAACTACATTAATCGAGGTTGTCTCTCCATGCCTCTTAACCGTAATTTCCCATGAAGAAGGTAGTGAAATACTTAAATACCTTCGGCAGTTGAAAAAATCAACAAACTTATGTTAGGTCATTTGAAAATTCTTAGAACCCAATTAAATAATTTTTAGACTCACACCGGAATTGGAAAATTGCAAGAGTCTACGGCGGAAACAATGATTAATAGTCTTGTGACATCTTCCACCAAATTACCAAAAATGTCCACACACATGTCTCAGATGTCCAAAGCAATGGGTAAGTTGGGAACGGTAGAGGATTACCTACACCGGTATTATACAACGTAATCAATTAGAATTCAAAGTTTTTTGTATTTGTTTTCTCATAAACTATGCTATTGTTGTTGTTTTTTTAATTTGACTAAAAAATTGTTATTTATATTCAAAACAAAATCCTTACTGTTGTAATATATTAACTATCCTATGTGTAGGCTAAATCTCTTTAGGAGAATACAATAAGAGGAATTCATTAGATTTTGACGACACGACAGTCTACGTTGGCATCGCTAGCAATATTAGACTACTTTGTAAGGCTTCAAGCTTTGAGTACTTTATGGGTTGCAAGGCCGCAAGAATCCCACACGAAATGATTGAATCACATTATTCCTTCAAATTTCATACTTATCAGCTACAATGTGAACATATAAATGCTACATTTTATTATTGCTTTGATTTATGTACTTAGATTCATGACTTTTTTACCACATATAATTACCTAAACTTAAAAATAACTTAAGAAAAAGTTATTTTTTCAAACTTAATTTTGTAACTCGGAAATATTGTGTATAGAATAATATTGAACTAGCCCGCAAATTTTGTGGGTTATGATCTAGTACACAATTAAATAACAAGATAAATTATTTATAGAATAAGGTTCAAATGAGTACAGTAACATTTAGTGAGAATGAAGGAACCAATAAGAATGTACCATGTGTACAAAACTCACTTTCCCTCACGCTTTTAAAAATTAAATATCGCATAAACCAGTAAGTTGAAAAATCATAAAAGTTGCACAATAAAAATCAACGTTTTTTCCCTCTTTGATTAGATATCTCACAAGGTATCATTTCAACGAACTTTTTAATTTTTTCATTTTTTTGTGGGTTTTGAACGCATGGAACATTCTTATTGGTTCCATCAATCTCACCAAAATTCCCATTATCATTTGAATCTCACTCATTATTTATGAGGTTTTGCTAACAAAAGATCCATGGACTTTCGATAATAACATGCCATAAATCCACTTTAAATTTGGATTAATAATATTTTTTTTGAAAGGCAGTTGTGGAATCACTGACGAACCATTTTGGCTCACTTGATCATCTCCACAAGCGGTTACTCCCCTGGAATCGAATAACCGCCCCCCGAGTTCGTAGCTAAGGCGACGCCCTAAAGGGATTGCTCTCCCACATCTTGGATGGGTATAGCGTCGCAAGAGTTCCCCTCACAACAAGGCTCGAATTCATCACCTCCAGGAAGAAACCTTAAGGAAAACTCCCGGACCATTGGACCAAGACCCCAATGGAATTTAATATGCCCCCTCCTGGGTTTGAACCCATGACCTCTTGGATAAAATCCAAGTACTCAACCAACTGAGTAGTAGGTTAAATCTCAGTTAAAACAAGTTTTATAAAAAGGAAAGTTTGACTGTATTTAATAGAAAGTTTAATTTTATTAGATGTGTAACACCCGCCAAATTAGGACTAATAATTAGTTCCTAATTAACAGTTAATACATGTAATTAGTTATGTATTAGGCTAATTAATGTATCGAAATATATATTGTCGAATATATATGAATATGTGATTTGATTAAATCGCACGCGTTTCTAAATCGAATGTAACACGACTCACTTAAAATACGGACGTTGGTGAACAATTTTATTGAATGAGAAAACATTATTTAATGAAGACCTTATATCCAAAATATTATTCTGATAATATTTCATATTCATTTCGTATAATTGACAACTTACGTGATTAAAACGTAAACGCGCAAACAAAACAAAATAAATTAAAGTCATGATTTATAATCCAAGTATTAAGTATTTTGATAAAATACTTCAACATAAATATCGAGTAATTAATTTCTCTTTAAAAATGTACAATTAAATATTTTAGATAATTATTTAAAGTTTAAACGAACGAGAAAACGAACACCGCCCGAAACGCGAATGCACGGAGTTAAAAAGTGGAGACCCACACCCGGTGGGCCCCCACCGAAATCAGCCAACAAGGTGAGGTCATCACCTCCTCACCTCCCCATTTTCTTCTCCCTTCTCTCTCTCTTCCTCTCTTTTCTCTCTAAATCACAAACCACCACCACCTCACTAAATCCTAAAATAACACCTCCAAACGACCTCGAATCTTCACACTCGTTTGGAAGAAAATAACCACGAAGCAACGATCTACACTTCCATCTTTTCGGAATTTTCATCCGACAAATTGTAAGTTTCCGACAAATCCCGAAACCTTTAGATTTCGAGTATTTTTAGCAAGTAGTTGTTTCTTTAAGCTTAAAATGTCCAAATATGGGTTGGGTAAAAGTTTCAGGCCAAACGGAAATCGAAAAACTCGTTTTTGGCTCAAAAATCCGTCATCAGACTTAAGTGTCGCATAGACAGCAGCAGCTATGCGTCACTTAAGTGACGCATAGAGTGACGCATAAAACCCTAACTTCCCGTCACTTGCTTAAGTGCCGCATAAAACCCTCTTTTCCCGACACTTCTACCGTCACTTGACTAGTGACGCACAACAACTTTAACCGACACTTCTAGCGACACTTCTTAAGTGACGCCTAGACCCATACCCGACACTTATACCGACACTTACCTTAGTGACGCCCTACCATGCGTCACTTCCCCTAAGTGACGCACATGCTCAGATTTACTATTTTTAGCGACACTTCCCAAGTGTCGCCCAAGCCCCTAAGTGACGCTATAAGTGACGCATAAACAAAAGGTTTCAAACTAATTTTACACTAAGTTTTGAGGCCCAAATTTGACGCCCCATTTCACCCAAATTTAAGTCCAGATGCGTTTTTCACCCAAATTTGACGCATAAACAAAATTTGACGACCCCAGCCAGGGGCTCTGCCCCTTGGACCCCGCCAGGGGCTGCCGCCCCTTGGACCCCGCTACCAGGGGCGCTGCCCCCGGACCCCCGTCATTAACGGGCTTCGCCCTTACCCTAGGTTCACGGGTAACGGTGTTACATCTAAACTTTCACACAAGTGTTAAACTTATATAACATCAAACACGAATGCAACACAACTTCTAAAACACATTGGAACTTACTTTTAGGTATAACACTTCAAAATCCTTAAAATAATAATGTGGGATTATTATTACAAACAATCACCAACGGGCCGTACACATTTTCTAACACTTAAACAAACAACCAAATCGTGGTAATTTGGACATTCTGGTTGAACAAACAACTACAAGGGTGATCTTTGAGATACTCAATCATGTCATAACCATCGCGTGTCGTGGACACCCTCAGGTTACAAGTCGTTGGACTTCGATTCTTGGCTAATCAATCTAAGTTTATTAAGATAAACTCTCCAGGCTCAGGTGAGTCTCATGACCCCTCTTTTTATTGTTTTACCAGGGGTGTGATACATTGCTCTGTTTTTAACACGTGAACGTGAGTACATATTTCAATATACTACATGAGTTGTTTTCAACTAATCAAATCAAAGTCCTCCGTCAGTATAGTCTGGTAATACGAAAGTAGCGTGAATATTAGTATATGGTACCATATAGGATTGACCCTCCTCGTCCGGGTTAGCAAGCACTAACCGGGTAAACGGACGTACTAATATTTGGGAAGACGAGTGTAGATTAGGCACTCGTGGAGGCACCTCGCTCGGAATTCTCTATATGGGACCCGACCCTCGAGTTAAGCTCAGACTATGCGCTCATGGTTGTATACATTATCTGTAACTTTATTTGCTGGATGCAAATCGATACTTAAATCTTGCGGTTCATAGAATATTATTTGATACTCAAACCTGTGAGCTCACCAGCGTTAGCTGACCCATTTTAGCATGTATCACAGGTACTCAGCAGTAGATTTGGACTGCCCATCAGGATGCATCTTAGCTAGAGTCTTCATGCAAACTTCAGAGATTTCATTGCATTATTAGATTTTGTATAACTAATTATGTACTTAAATCTCTCATATTACGAACACGAGCTATGTATGAGTTCAAACTGTTGTAAACCTTCTAATATTAATATATTTTGTTAAAATGACGCATATAGAGTCGTTTGCTATATATCTGTGTGCTTTGATTATTGATTAGTAACACCCAAAGTATGCTTTCGCGAATCATTAAATTTGAGGGTGTTACAAGATGTAATTGTGAATAAAAAATAAATGTTTAAATTTTATATAATGCACTTGTTTATTATTATTATCAAAAGCTAATCTGTTAGCAAAACTCTATTATTTAAGGAAAATGATTGATTGACCTAAAACTGTAGGCTTAAATATAGACTTAAAAATATGATTGATAGATGTGAAAAATTTATCGGATGATATTAAAAAAGGAGAAATAATTTAACCAATGAAAAAAGTTGTTCTGTTTTTTTATCTGTGTAATTAGTCCTATATAACATTATTTTTTAAAGCTTTGGGTCCATATTTAGATACCTCATCTAATCAAACTCTTTTTTTTTTACTTTCTAGGTACACCCCCTTCTTTTTCTAATTCCTATCCTCTGTTTAGTCTAAAACTGAAATTGATTCTGTACTAAATTGGAACCGATCTTAGATAAAACTGGACCGGAAAAGAACTGAACGGGGACCAAAGTGGACCAGGGGTATCCCTGTAATTCAAGGGGTGACTTTATAATTCCCCTTAATTTATTAGATCATGGACGTGACAATCGCATAAGAAATTAATTAAATACGTCATGGATCAGACGACTTGCAATAATACAGGGTAGATTTACAATAATAATTGAATCGTGACAGCCTATCATATACTCTATTTTATGGATGTAACTATGTCATTATTTTATACCGGATGCCTATCGTGTGTATTCAATTACAATGTGTCATCCATTTAAAATGTTAAGTGACATATGTAGAAATATCTAATAGCTTAAAACGTACTTTTAAAAATTTGAATGTATTAAAAATAGCATAAAAAAAGTTAAGTAAACATAATAAACATCGAGTATAATTTGAATGCGTCACTAAACAGTAATCGGTATATTTGCATTTCGCTTATCGTGGACTTGGCTTTATATCATGAGCCAACGTTCAATGGAATAATTATCAGTCAACGCTCATGAAATGTGTTGTTTAATTAATGCTAGTGCTATCCTTAATTAATCTTTTTTGATCCATGGAAATCATATACTTGTTATAACTTGCTTCGTAAAAAAAATTACTAATGAACAAAATATACTCGTAATGATTTTGTAGAAATGACCATCATCATTAATTAATTTTAATCAATATTAGACACTGAAATTAAAAATGGTCATTAAATAGTGACTAACTTAGAGTATTCACTAGGGGTTAATGTCTGGGAATGTATCAAACTTTGACCAAATGTCTATTGTGTGTACCCAACTTACATTTGCTAATTTTAATGCATCAAACTTTCAAAAAGGATGTTTTGATGTACTTTGATGACATAGCAAGCGCATAGCGTGCCACGTGGCGTAAGGAGAGAGTGACAAGTCATCGCCACATCATCAAAGTACATGAAAACACCATTTTTGAAAGTTGGATGCATTAAAATTAGCAAATGTAAGTTGGGTACACATAATAAACATTTGGTCAAAGTTTGGTACATTCCCCGACACTAACCCCTATTCACTATATTTGTGACAACTCTGTTTCTCATTAAACCAACTTAATTTTAGTATACATATAATATATAATTATATAATTGTTATTATAATACAATTGAAATTAATAATTAATTCCATTCACATAAGATTACTAAAACAAATTGTAACATCATGTTATAAATTTATTGTAATCTCAAGATGTAAAATACTAGAGTTGGACTTGGGATCATGAGATTATAAGCTTTTCTTGACATCCTAACTTTTACTATATTGGGCCTATAAATCCAAGTCGGTAATCACATATTTTACTGCTTTTATGGAATTATGCATTTATACCTGCTTTCCTCTAGCGAGTATTGAAAACCCTGTAGGCATTAGTGTATATGTCTCATTTGTAACTATCTAAGTGCCAAATACAACAAGAGCCTACTAGACTGTAAAATTAACAGCGAAAATTAATCATATACTCTTAAATATTCTTACATTGGTCGAAACTCGAGGCCACATACAATAAGGCCAGATATAGTGCCTTCATAACTTATCAATTTCAAATTCACAGGAATACAATCATTTTTGGGTTCTTGATTGGAGTTGAATTTCCACACAATAACCTCCATCCATCCATCTCCCCTTTGTTCTGGAACCCGAGTAAAATCATGTAAATTCCATGACCTTGGGGATACAAAATAAATTATTCCGGGCTCTTTCTTTTCACGCTGGAGTAGATCTCGCACTTCCACAGGAGCATGTAATCCTTGACAATTTTCTGAGAGCTTGAACACAAAGTAACATGCGTATTCTGTATCTTGTGACAACATTTTACTTTTAAACATACAGTCTATACTAAATACGTCTTGTGGTAGAAGCTCAATCACCTCTTGAAATCTGCATTAAGAATGTATCGTGTCATCAAATCCAACATTTATATGTCAACACCTATTTATAGGCATCTTCGTCTATTGTTATATGAAGAGATTTATTTATAATATTTGAGAAAAAGACCTGGAGGCAGATGATGGTTTTGACTCAAAAAGCTTTGGATTCAAAGAGTTGTAGAGAGCCACCTTTGCTGTAAGCATAAGATGTTTCTTTCCGTTCAGAGTGATTAGCGAGAACAACTGTTCATCATTTAGACTTTTAGTGTAAATTTGTTATAGAATCACAAATAATTTTGATTCCCTAATACAAGTATTTTGTAAGAAATAAATTATGTACCTTTTCATCTTCATCATAGTTCTCGAATCTGTTAAATATCTCTTCACTATTTGTTGGCAATTGTTGCACCTGATCCGCATCTGAGTTTGATTTTCGGATTTCTTGATTCTCCACCTGTACAAAACAAATAAGAACATGTTATAAAAAAGTAATCTTAATAAAATTTCTATCTCGCTGTCAATCAACCTCCATTAGATAACATGAATATGCAAAAGAATTCAGAATTTGAGCGAAACAATATTTTCAAACTTGCATAGTCAATTGCTCGAAACTCGATGCCTTCAACATAGATCACATCATCTCCACAATAGAATGGTGAAAGGCTTTCCAGTATAAACTCAAAGACGGCCACTTCTTTGTGACTCATGAATCTATCCAACTCAATTATCATCCAATCTTGGTCTCTCCATGTTGCAAAATACGAATGTAATGTTTCGGTTCCCTTTTTGTACTTGAGATTAACATACACAGGTTTCTTAGAGAACTCTCTTGAATTGCAAAATTTGAAGACTAGATATATCCCATACCCAACATCTGCTGATAAAAACTTGGGTGTTGTCTTGATTTGGATCATCAGATTTGAAATATCTAACATCTCCGCTACTTTATGAAATCTGCAAATTATTGAAGTCTAAATTAGTCTGTTGCTTTCGAGTTTTTGATTGTGTTTTAGAAACATATTTGTCAAATCATTGTTAATTACTTTAAAATTTTATATCCAGACCGCTAATTAGTTGATTTATTACTTTCACGTTGTAAATCTTAAACAAAAAAAGACGAAACTATAGATAAAAAACAATGCAGGGGAGAAGTTATAATTATAAAAATAAATAAAATAAATAAATATAATTTACAATATTGTAAAAAGAGAAAATGGTCATTACTCAAACCCAAATGGCTGAAGCATATCAAACATGAAGTTTATTTACTACTTGAAAGTTAACGATTAAGTAAAGGTACCTTACATTTTAGTGAAATTGACCCAGTTTAAAATCTAAAAGATGTAAAGAACAATAGTAACAAGTAGATACATTATATCTAAAAATATTACATGCATAAACGAACACAGAATGAGAAAGAGGGAAAGAGGGTGAACCTTGATTCTGGAATAGGTCGCCACTTATGTAAACTACTGTTTCTGTATGAAAACTTCATTGCTGATATCATTTCATTTCTTTCGCCATTACTACCTAATGAAAACAACTGTTTTTTAAAACCAAAAAGATTTTAGTATGACATGTTAATATGTTACAGAACAAAAAACACAGTGAAATTATATGAAGCATGTTGATACCACTTCGTTATTTTGAAGGAGAATCCCTTTGGAGAACATGTTGTAAATATCCTTTTTCGTTCCAGTAGCATCGATAGTGGAAGATTTTGATTGTTTGATTATTTCTTCATAGTCTTCAGGCAATCTAGGCTTCCATAATTCGTAATCCTCCTGGACAAAATTTGAACAAGTAAAATTCATATCATGACGCACGCACCAAAAGTTGTAGTGCATTTTGTTTACTAGTCTTTATTTCAGTTTCACTATTTTGTTTACTAAACCTTAATTGGCTATGTGCCAGTCGTTAAAAAAGTTTTACTAAACCAAACCTTGTCAAAATCCATCGCATGTGTAATTGTTAGCACTGATTTACATATTCTAGTTTTGATGTGGGTGCATCAAAAGAAAGCCACTTCGTACAACAATGAAAACTTACTTGAAATTCCAAAGCCTTTTTAAGCTCTCGCAAAACCTCACTTGCTGTTGGTCGTTTTTCTCCATCATTTTCCAAGCATTTACTTGCGATCATCCGAAACGTAGACAATGATTCTGTTGCAATGTCTTTCTTTATATCCTTTAAAACAATCGAATCAAGTTTTCCTTCATCGTGGATCTGGTCTAGGGTCGTGAATAATTCAACTTTGTCATAGCTCCCTTCATAGGGCACTAACAATTTTCCATTTAAAATCTCGAATAAAACCACTCCAAATGAGTATATATCAGTTTTTTCAGTAAAATGACCCGATTCCGCATATTGTGGGTCAAGGTAGCCCTCTGTACCTACAACTTTGCTGATCACTTTCTGATTTATTGTGGTTATCGCTGACAACCCAAAATCAGAAATTTTTGCCTTCCAATCATGAGTAAGTAGAATGTTGCTACATTTGATGTCCCTATGTATAACAATCTCTTTTGTTTGCGCACCTCCATGAAGAAAAGCTAACCCGCTCGCAACGTCAATGCATATTTTGAGTCGTTTAATCCATGTCAAACTACCTCTTTTCAAATGCCTATCGAGACTTATTTTAGGCGCGTGCTCATAAACAATAATTTTTTCATTGTTTTCGTTACAATAGCCTTCAATACCAATGATATTTGGGTGCTTATACTCAAATAGAATTTCAAGTTCCATCAAAAAATGATGTTCACCCTGAACTTGCTCCCTCTTCCTCTTCTTTGTATTGTTGAACCGCTTTGCAACAATTTTACGACGTTCGTTGCCACGTGTAACTTCTCCTTCATATACATTACCGAATCCTCCTTGCCCAATGATAGAAGAGAACTGTTGTGTGGCCATACTAATTTCTTCGAAGGACATTTGGAGGTTGTCCTTCTTGTTTTCCTTTGTAACATGACATACTTGAATCAACTTCATAATTTTATAACAAATTCGAATTATTTTTTAAAAGTTCGGTAAGGTTGCATTTTCAACTTTACACTCGTAGTTCTCGAAAGCTAGCCAGATTTTTAGCTTTAATCTAAGGTTAAATAATAACATAAGTTTATGTGAAAATGTTATAATGATAAAGTTAGCAACCTTGAGAGTTAAGACAATGATGATTAATGATCAACAATCATTCACTACATGTATTAAGCTATTAGCCTATTAGGGTGGGGTTCAAATGAGAATAGGAATTTATGTAAGAATGAGGGAACCAATGATATCAAGCTATGTGTACAAAGAAAATGTTCACATGTACAAAACCCATTTACCCCCAACATCAATTATTTCACAAACGACAAATCGAAAAATTATGAAAATTGCACCATTAAATTCAGCGTTTCATCCTCTTCGATTTGCCGTTCCTCAAGGCATACTTTCGACGAATTTTTTTTTTTGCATTTTTTTGGTGGGTTTCACATTTACTAACACATGTGTTAAAGTGTTGTGTTTAGGGTTTAGGGTTTGGGGTTTAGGGGTTAGGGTTTGGGGTTTAGGGTTTGAGGTTTGGGGTTTCGCTAACCCGATTCCCCAAACCTCAAACCCTAAACCCCCAACCCTAAACTTTTTACGAAACTCTAAACCCTAAATCATACTAAACTCTAAACCTTAAACCCTACTAAACCCTAAACCCTACTAAACCCCTAAACCCTACTAAACCCTAACCCCTAATTTTAACCACAAATTAAATGTACAAACAATCACTAACACATGTGTTACTAATTTGTAAAACCCACCAAAAAATGAAGAAAAAAAAGTTGTCAAAAGTACGCCTTGAAGGACGGCAAATCGAAGAGGAGAAAATGCTGAATTTTATGGTGCAATTTTCATGATTTTTCGACTTACCGTTTGTGAGATATTTAATTTTTAAAAATGTGGAAGAGAGAGAATAAAGGGACACGTGACATAAATTTGTTGGTTGATGTACTCATTTGAACCTTACTCTAGTCTATTAATAATAGTCCTTAGATATTAACAAAAATCGTAAAGAAAAGTTATTGTTTATCGGAGAATATTTTACATTATGTGTGACTGACTATTCATAAAATATAACTTTAAAATCGCATGTGATAATTTAATCAAAAAATGCGATCAAAGTTTTTTTGGATTGATTACCACATGTGTATAACTTATACAAAATATTAATTATTCTTGAAAATAAAAATAATTCGAAATACTTCCCCTAAATAGTTTATAACTATGGAGTATTTGAAAAAAGAAGTGTTTTGGATATTGAATCCTTTCTCTGTCTGCTCTTGTGATTGTTATATATTAAATAAATAAATTGCATACAATTGTAAAAGTTATTTTTCGAAAACCATAATAATAATAATTAACAAAAAGAGGTTGTATCTTTATAGTATCGACTTACTTGAGAAGATAACGCTTTCTCTAGTTCCTCGAGGACATGCTCCACTGTAGGACGCTCTCTTCGAGTTTCTGCTACACATCGATGTGCAATTGCTAAAAATGTTTTCAAGGAATCTTGATCAGGTCCTTTATTTAGAGTAGAAGCAAGTTCATCTGCTTCTTCCATTATTTTAGGATCCACCATTTCATTTATTGTCCCATCCTTAAAGCGTAGTCGTGCGACTGCTGCAATTCCATCTTCATTCTCGTTAAGGTAAATGTCATCGTAGGCAGGCTTTCCAGACAAGATTTCAAATAGAACCACCCCGAAAGAATAAATATCTACTGCTGTTTTACACCCCCCATCCTTCCGATATTCTGGACATGTATAGTAATCTGTGCCTACATAATGTTTTGAATAGTGAGTTTTTCTTTGTTGATCCACAGGATGGAACTTCGAGAGCCCAAAGTCAGCAATCTTCGCTTCCCAATTCTTGCTTAACAAAATGTTGTCGCTTTTTATGTCACGATGGACAATGCTATGGTCATCCCCTTTCCCTTCCTTGGGGCTATGAAGGTACTTCAACCCGCTTGCAATATCAATGCTGATGTTTAAACGTTGCACCCACGTAAGATTAATGGTCAAGTTATCATTAACACTCCCTTTAGAAACATATTCGTATACAAGGATCAAGCTATCGCCTTCATTACAAAACCCAAGTAGAGAGACTATATTTTTATGCTTACAACGCGAAAGTAATTCAATTTCTGCAACGAATCCTTCCTTTGATCCACTCTTGTCTGTCTTAATGCATTTTATAGCTACAGTTTTTCTCTTTCTCTTGAAAACTTCACCATTAATTTCATCTGCTATTGGCAGGTAAAGTTTTGCTTTATACACCTGACCGTATGCGCCATCACCAAGGAATATTTTGGTAAAGTTGTGAGTCGCTGCTTGAATATCAGCAAGTGGGATCCTCAAGTGTTTTAAGTTTTCCACCTACAACAATGGACGTTACGAAAAATAATAATGTTACAGATTGAGTATCTTTATCTTTATTTGCTATATAAAAAGCACGGTTTCACTGTCAAGAGGACATATCATCATCTTATAAGATTATGTGTCCTCTTAATTTTTTTAACTTTTTACTTTTAATATTGTTAGTTAAAATTTAAAATTAAGTTCAACTTTAACAAACCACTTTATGAATCTTACTGCTTGGCTGACACTTCGTAGGAGATGGCAATTTCCTAAGTTTATTTCAAAGTCAGAACAGAGGCAAAGCTGCTAGACGGGCCAATAAACGTCTCCATACTAGTGGTTCAATCTCAAATGTCAAACACAAACGCAGACCGGTAAATAAAAATTAAATAACTATGTGTTTACTATGTGTTTATATCTCAAAACTAAACACCTTTTATAAAATCAGTGAGCACTTTCTTGTTTCCATACTTTCAACTACCTAGCGTTATTCTAACATGAAATGTGCGTTTGCACAACTTTGGAGGTACCTAGTATACTATATGCTCACTTGATTATTGTAGTATTATACTTCTGTTTTATTTATCTAAATTAATTCTTGTCTTTTAAACGTATATAGGAGGCAAAACTTGGACGAGAAGCGAGTGATAGTGAAGTTTTTCTTAAGACCTATATTGGGAAGAAACGTTACCTTTTGTTGATGATCAAGCACGTGAAACTTGGGTTTTGTTTTCTTACTAATTGTCTTATTAAATACTCTAGAGGGCTATTGATCTGATCACTAGTTTCTTTGCAATCATTTAGCTAGTGTGTGTGTGATAAATTGTTCATTCTATGAGTATTTTTGTAATGATATAAATCTTAATATCAAGCTGATTGTATGTGTAATGATATAAGTTGAATATCAAGCTGATTAATACTAGACACCCCTTACTTGAGAACATTATGCAATTCGACTCCATATGTGTTGAGGCATGATCCTTTTTACTTGATTTTATGATGACAACAACTTTCCTAAAACACTTTAGTAAGTTCATATACAGCCAGCTTTGAAGACTTGAACAAAAAGCACATAAGTTAGTTTGTGTGCTGGGCCTTAAGGATCACTCAGTGAGCTGGTTATTCTCAACCAGCTCAGAGTATCATGCATGGCCAGCTTTTATGAAAACCATCCTTATACATTTTTTTCACTTTTCAGTTCAATAAGTTTATATTTTGCTCGAAATTGATTTCTCCCCCACTTAAAATGACTGAAGTACCCTTTTCTCTTGATATTTTTTAGTATTGTCGGGATCTAAACAATCAAACGGTACCTTAGTCATTTTAGGAAGATGAAGGACTATTTTCGAGTAAAATGTAAACTTATTGGACTGAAAAAGTAATAAAGAAAGCATATGGATGGTTTTCGTAAATCGATGTAAATCACAACCATTTATGGAATTTACTCTTTTTTAAATGACAAATAAAAAATATAAAGCTTTGTAACTTACATTGAAATAGTGTCCTAATTTTAAGACAAATTGACATATTTGTTTACCTTAAATTAGAAAAAAAAATGAATTTTTGTCAAACAGAACATATATGCGTTGCAAACAGCACATGTTATTGGCTAAAAATAAAGATCAAAGTTGTTTATTTAAGATAATAAAAATAAAGATCAAACTCGTGTATTTAAGAAATTTAAGGGGTTTAAAATGTAAATTAAAAAGCTTTATTTAATATTTGATTTGTCAAGTTTCAATGGTGGAGTCAACTCCACAATTGGTAAAGTAGATTTAGACTTTGAAAGTGCAAAAATGAATATGAGTTCTTGTCATGTTAATTGTTCGTATAGTTAATCTATCAGCTACTAAAGAAGTATGTTTTGCTATTTGTGTGTACTGTTAGATTTGTCTTGATTTGTTAATTATTGATGACAGGTGATGTTATTATTATAGTAAACTTTAGTAAGTGATGTTTGACATGCTTTAAATTATTATTAATGCAAAAATACAGTTGAATGATTGAGATGGAGACGTTTTATGGATTAGGGGGTTTTATACGATGTTTTATATAATAACTCATTGTGCTTACTCAGCTTTAAAAGCAAATACTTGTTTTCTACTTGTGGATTGTACATTCATAGGTTAGAAAATTAGGAGTTGCTGATGAGCGTGACGGGTAATGGGGTGATTATGATAATAAGCCTAAGTCCAATAATGTGATGTTAGTAGGTTGATCAAGTTAGACTGTAACTATACGTTTCATTTGTTATTGTGTTTTGATGACAAAGTAACACCGTAGATTTAGTGAAAATGAAGAAACCAATAAGAATGTGTCACGTGTTATAAAACTCAATTTCTTTCACGTTTTAAAAAATTAAACATCTTACAAACGGTAAGTCGAAAAATCATAAAAATTGCACCATAAAAATCAGTGTTTTTTATTTTCGATTAGAAATCTCACAATGTAAACTTTTGGTGAACTTTTTTTTCGTATTTTGGTGGGTTTTGTAAACAACTATCCAAATATGATACTAGCGAGTACCACATGTGATACCAATATTGAACAATTTGTAAAACCAAAAAAAAAAGTCGTCCAAACTATACCTTAAGTTGTCTAATCGAAGAGAAAAAAATGTTTATTTTTATTGTGCAATTATATAATTTTTCAATGACCTATTCTTGAGATATTTAATTTTTAAAAACGTGGAGAAAGTAGATTTTTGTGATACGTCACGCATTCTGATTGGTTCTTCCATTCTTATCAAAATTATAATTCTCATTTGAAACTCACTCTAATATATATTTATATTATATTTTATATTTTACAATTTTGAATATAATAAAATAAATTAATAATCAAAATATAAGTGATTCTAAGTTTAAAGTAGGGCATTTTAGTCAGGATCTCTACCTATGGTAGGGGTAAGGCTGTCTACATCTCACCTCCCCATATACCGTGGAAGACGGTATTGGGAAGACGGTATTGGGTAACGTTAAGTTTTTATTTTAGTCAATTAACTTATAAGAGATATCGATAGTGCAACGACCCTTACGAAAAATAAAGTAACCAACGATAAGAATAGGTGTGAACTATAAGAATCTTCCTTGCAATTTACTCTCTAATAATTAATTACGATTACGATAGTAATAGTAAAGAGAAAGAAGAAAAATCTCAAGAATTTATAATTTACCTCCGAAAGGCTAGATGAGGGTCCTCTAACTTGATTCGCAGCTACCAACGGGGACTTCTTTAATATCAATTGCATCAAATAGTCACAAAATTTTTAATTTAAAAAGTAAATTATATGATAAAAAATAATAAGATGATGGACTTACGGGATTGTCGAGTTCCTTTTGAATCTTCAATGCTTTTTCAAGGTCCATGATAATTTGATCAATGTTGGGACGTTGTGTTCGCTGATCATTCAAGCAGTTAAATGCGGTTTCTGATAAGATTCTGAATGGTTCGGAGTCCATTTTATCTCTTAGAGAGGAATAGATGATATCCATTAATCTTTTATCATCATCGTCGTCGTCGTCATCGTTATAATGGGTTTTTACCAACTGAGCTAATAGGTCCTCGTTTGGAGTATGTACGTACTGCTTCAATTTTTTCATGGTATATAAAGGTTCTAGTAAACGGCGTTGTACGTTGAAAGGTGAGCGCATTCTCACGTCAGCAATTGCCGGTGACAACGTCTGTACTCCACCAGAAAATGAGTGTCTGTGTGTAAATGAATGCCTTAAACCTTCATTTGACAGTACTGGTGATATGTTTCTATCATCAAATGAGGTTGGATTTCTGTCAACAGGTGACGTCGAGTGCCTTAGATCATCACTTTCTTCATGTGACAGTCCAGATGGTGGCTTAAAAGAAGCTGACTCTTCGTCATCAAGAGACATCGACTGCCTTCTGTTGTTATTTTCGAAGGACGTGAACCACTCATCTTCTCCTTGTGATATGTTTCTATCATCAAATATGGTTGGAATTCTGCCAACAAAGGACGACGTGTCGTGCCTTGGATCATCATTTTCTTCATGTGACGGTCCGGGTGGTCGCTTAAAGGGGTATCTAAAACATTCCCCCAGTTTTAATCTTCCATGCCTCCCCATATTATACCTCCAGTTTTAATGTCCCATATCTCTCCATGTCAACTTTTTTATCTTTTTAAGATTGGTTCGGTTTTTTTCCAGTCAGTTTCAGTTTTAGACTAATCAGGGGTATGAATTAGAAAAATAAAAGAGTCATGAGGAATAAAAAATAGAAAGAAAAAACATGATGTGATTGATTTTAGATACATTGGAGGGGTATGAAATGGTAAAAGGAAAAAAAAAAAAAAAAAATTTCGAGTGCCTTTGGTAATCATCAAAGAAAGAACCCAATACTTCTTCGATTGACAGCGGTGGACCACTCATCTTCAATACCTGCTAATTAGTTTTAATCTAGTACTCTTCTTGAAATTGAAGGTGGTTGGGTCAGTGTAATTAAACATACAACAATCGTGTGGGAAATGGGAATGGGATTCTTTCACCCTTTCCCTCGATCTATATACATATATATATAGATAGACAAGGGAAACTCATAAACAATCTAGCATCTAGCATATTATAACTCATAAACAAGGGAAACTCACACATCAATTCAACCGATCTTCTACTAGTCACCATCTCCGACAAGTCGTCACCAGAGCTCCTCGATAATTACACCGTCGACTGTTCGAATCCCGGACCGCTGACTATTCAAGTTATAGAATCGACGTTTGTTCGATTTTTGGCACCAGCGACTGGTTTGATTTCAAGCACCAGCGATCAATAATTTTCCGGCAACGGTGATTTAAGTTTTTTCGGTGTAATACTATGGCGGCAAAATCAACAGAGAAGGGAGAAACTACTTTCAGTGTTGCATTTTACAGAATCGTGGTGGTGGAGCTGTGTGGATGATACTATATCTTCGACGGCGATGGAGGTTGGGTTGAATATACCATACCAATGAGAAGGGTTGAATATATCTAAAAATATGTACAAATTATTGAATATTTATTTTTGATATATAATTAGTATTAAATGAAGATGGGGAATCTTGAAGAGAGAAGATTTATTTGTGCTTATAATCTTGAAGAGTATCTGGAATTTACTATTATACCCCTCATAGCCACACTATTACGGGAGGTGATAGATACAACACCCAAATTAATTCATACAACACACTGTACAGCAGTTAAAGCAGATAGTACAAGTTTACAGTAGCATAAATATGGTGTATGAAGCAATTTGTGTGTTGTATCTATCAACTCCCCACTATTACACTATTACAGTACAATTCTTGGGTCAAATGTGTCTCTTGGTCACTGAATTCATACTTGCTGAAAATTTTAGTCCACACATTTTGAAAGGCTACTATTGCATTAAAGAAAGTTTTCTTGTGAATCAGTTTTGATTAAAGAGTTCGGCATGTTGCAGATACCATCAAACTTGGTTAATTTCACGTGGTACCTATCTAATTAAGAGTTTTATGTTCGATTAGAGATCTTGCAAATTATACTTTCGACGAATTTTTTTTCATTTTTTTGGTGGGTTTGAAAACAACTAACACATGTGATACTAGCGGGTAACACATATGATACCAACAACTATCACATGTAATACTAATATTGTACAATTTGTAATAGCCCATTAAAAAAGTAGTCGAAATTATATCTTGTGACATCTCTAATCGAAGATAAAAAAATGTTGATTTTTATGTTGCAATTTTTATAACAATTCAATTTACCATTTGTGAGATTTTTAATTTTTAAAAACATAAAAAAAGTGAGTTTTATAACACATGTTGCATTTTTATTGATTCTTATATTCTCATCAAAATTCTTATTCTCATTTGAACCTCACTTTATAATTGTATAATCATTTTAATATAATGTTTAATAAGACTAAATAAAATAAAATATAAAACTTTTTATTTCATTCAAATGCATATTACTCCGTATTTGAATAACTTTTTTCTATAAAGTTTAAAGGTTTCGTTTTCTGAGATGCTTGAAATTCATGAAGTAATTAACAAAATGCCACAAATATCAATGGCTGATAAATTTGCATCCTTCCATTAGGGGTGTTCAAAAATATTCGTATCTAAATCCGTTATCCGAAAATCCGATCCCAAACTATCTGAAATTTCGAATATCCGAAAATTCGAATATCCGAATTTCGGATATCTAATTTTTCAAATTCGGATTCGGATACCAACTTACAAAAAATTCCGAACTATCCGAGAGTTTGTTTTTTTTCAATGTTATTAGCTTAGCCAGGCTGTACAAAATAAAATAATACTTCGAATAAAAAGAAAGACAACATTCCCATTTCCCAATTAAAGGAATCCTACTTTTTCTTTTCTTCTGTGTATTCATTCAACATCGACAAATTGGTAGGTATAATAATATATTCCTTCCCCTTGCATCACTTGTTCCTCTTACTCCACCTACACACCCTCACATATTAATGTCCCACCAAATTTATAACTGTAAATATTTCTATTAACTACATGCTTATTACTCTCTTCGTCTCAAATTAAATGTTATGTATCAAATTTGGAAGTTTTTCCTTTTCAAATTTGATCTTAAATATTTTTGTTTGTGTTATATATTACTTTATGAAAATTATACCAATGATAATATATTTAAAATCCAATCCATACATATATTTTGCATCAAGTATTATACAACACAAACAAAAATATTTAAGGTCAAAGTTGAAAAGAGAAGACTCAAAAAGTCAAACCAGGACACTTAATTTGGGACGAAGGATGTATGATTTTATACTGCAACTTCAAACATGTCTATTAATCACTTCAAACTTCAAACATGTAATATATATACCTATACATGTACATATATAGATATATACATATACATATATCTATATATATACATATACTTATATATATACTATACATGCGCGCGCGCACACACACATATATATATATATATGCTTCTTATAATACATGTATATGTAACGACTATACATATATACATAAATATACATATACATATACATATACATATGCATATGCATATACATATACATATACTTATATATATATATATATATATATATACTATCAATGTATACATATACATATACTTCTGTTACATATACTTATATATATACACTATACATGTACACACATATATATATATGCTACCCGACACAATGTACACAACAAAATCCAACAAATTAACACCAATCTATTAACGAGTATCGGACTTATATATATGCTACCGACACAATGTATAGAACAAAATCAACAAAAACCAAGTCGAACACATTTTACACGAAAAAAAGTACATTATATGCAACAAAATCCAATCTACCTTCGTAATATCACACAAACAATGCTTAAAAACCGATCAAACTCTTGCATAATACAATATAAATGTTGCACACCAACTGTTCAATGAAATACCACAATGAAAATTCGAAATTAAAGGTACTAAATTCAAAAACACGTGGTGAATTAAACGACTATAATAACATAATTCAAATCATACCTGAGAATCCATCATTTATGTCGGCATCCGTGGTGGTGAGCCGTGGCGGTGGTGACCCGTGGCGAATTGATTTCGTGGTGAGAAGAGGTGGTGAGCGGTGATGGTTGTTATGGCGGTGGTATGGTGGAAGTTGGTCGCAACGGAGGGTGGTTACGGTGGTAGTGGTGGTGGTGCGATTTGCCTGTTATTGTGCGACGCGGGGGTGGTGGCGGTGCAACGGGTGGTAGTGGAGGTGGCGCGGCGGACTATGGTGGATGGGTGTCGTAAATCGCAAATCGATTTGCGATTTACGATGGTGGTCAGGTGGATAGGTGGTCGTCGAGTTATGTACGGAAGGGAAAGGGGACGGGTTGGTGAAGGATGAAATGAGCCGAGATGATAAGGTTAGGGGTTTTAAACGTTTTTTTTTTGGGCACCGGCAAATCGCAAAAAGGGTGAATTTTTGCCACTTGGTCACGGTCACTCGGTACATAACTCCCGGTCATATAATGCCATCGCAAAATATACTCGGGCATGGGTAAATCGCAAATTGCAAAACCCGTTTTTGCGATTTGCGATCTCGGGAATACTCGGTAACAGGGTAAATCATGTGATTGGATCGCAAATGGCAAAAAGTAGATCGCAAAAGTAAATTTACTTTTGCGATATCGAGGGGTATATTGTCAATTTTTTTAGGGGAGGGCAAAACGATATATATTTAAAAAATGTAGTATTTTTTTTAATTTCCCTAAAAAAAACCTTGTCCTGTGAAAATTTGTGTTAAAATTGAAATCTATTAACCAATCAGATACTTCTATTTCATCAGTTTTCCAATTAACCAATCAAATGCATTCAATCACCTAAAAATTCTATTTCAAAAATTAAATGAATACAAATTATTAATTTATTAAATTTAAATCCCGTACGTAATTGAATCAGAATCAAATTATGAGGTCGGTCATTTATTTATCGCATTAATAAATTATTGAATACATGATTAGAAAATCTATTTTAATAATTAAACTCAATTATCTTTGATTAAAAAAAAATGAATCCTGAAATATGTTAACCATTCGTGGATCTAAACAAAGTGGCAGCATTATTCACGTATTTCTATAAAATCCTACTTATGCGATCAAATCAAATAGGAGTATCATCAATCAATCAAATAAAATATATATATATAAATTTTATAAATGATAATGATAATAATAATAACAAAATATAATTATTATCATATATATTATTATTAACTAAACCCTAAATTCTAAACTTCAAACCTTAAACATAACACATTAACACATCTGTTAGTAATTTGTAAAATCCATCAAAAAACGACAAAAACATATTCTAATGATCTCAGCTCTAACATCTTAATTAATTGTATTAAAAATATTTTTTTTTGACAATACGTATGCATAAAGGGGTGTAAATATAATACCTTTTTGTGTTGTTATTTCAAATTTATACTATAGCGTTTTAAATACCATATAAGTGTATACATTACTAACTTCAAAGTAGTTCTATTCAAAATTGAAAGCTTAGACCACTCCCAATCGTGGTTTCCTCAATTCTTTCGTCAGTTGTGCTACATCAGTACGTCCAAAACTGACGAAAGACAAACACAAGGGTGCCAACAATGGTTTCGTCACTTCAATTTTTGAACTTCATATTTACCGATATACGTATATTTACCAATATACCTACATTTACATACACTACACAAAAAATAACAATACATTAAATATAAGTTGGGACACACCCCATACAAATTTCGATTCATCGCTAAACCGAAGAAGTGAGAAGTGACGAAACAAAAGAAGTGGTGATGACAAATGGATGACGAAAGCCATGGCTTCATTGGTTGAAACCCATTAATGCCAATGGCATACCTCTTATGTAATGTCTACATTGCAAAAAGTTTGTAAAGGCTATATTTAATATTAAAGTTTTATATTCACCCCTTCAAATTATTACAGTAATCAAAGTTAATTAGTCCATGTGTTTATTAATAACAGTACCAAACACTGTATACTGTACAAACATTTTCCCCCTATTTAAAAAATATGAAACGAAAAGCATAGTTTTTTCTTTTTTTTTACAAGATGATGTCAAATATAAAATATATACAATTAATAAACGATCGGTTATCTGAAAAAATCATGATATTCCTTATACACAAGCTAATCGTCGTTAAAACTAAATATCAAAGTTATAATTCTTATTGACGTGTATACATTAAAACCCCACCCATAATACACATGTTTAATAGCTTATACAATAAATATCAACGTTAATTATTAAGTATTATAATTATAATTAATGATAATAAATTAATACATGAGCATTAAGGAAATTAAACATGTTGAAAGATGGCTTAAAAAGTGTATTTAACATGTGTTAAACATCGTATGTAGATTTGTTTCAAAAGATGGATATTTGAAATAGAAGATCCTTATACACAAGCTAATCGTCGTTAAAACTTAATATCAAAGTTATAAATCTTATTGACGTGTATATACATTAAAACCCCAATATACACGGGTTTAAAAGCTACAATAATATCAACATTAATTATTAAGTATTATGATTAATCCTAATAAATTAATACATGAAGATTGAGAAAATTAAACGTGTTGAAAGATGACTTAAAAAGTGTATTCAATATGTGCTAAACGTCATATGTAGATTTGTTTCAATAGTTAGATATTTGGAATAATGAAACATTTTTATTAAATATATATTATCAATTTATTGAGTTGGAAAGTTTTATGTTCTTCTAAGTATAGTTGTGCACATTTGATTGATTTATGTTTTATTTGAATACATATTGTTTACTTTAAAATCTGTGTATACACGGGTTTAAAAACTATGATGATAATGAACAAGATAACGAATGTTCAAAGAAATAAATTAAAGTTCTCTATAAGTTTAATGGAAGACTTTTCCCTATAAGACCCCTCCCAACAGTGAACACCAACTGACGCATCAGTTGGTGCCACATCAACGTCACATCAGCTTTTTCCAAAACTGACACAAACTGACACTACCCTGTCAACAGTAAAACATCAGTTAACATCACTTCTCTTTTTTGGAACCCACACACTAATTTCTTTATTTATTTAAAACACAAACTTAAATAAAACATTTTTATTAAAACTAAAAACATTACATTAAAATAAAAATAAAACATTACATTAAATAAAATTAAAATATTACAAATGTGAATAAAAAAAATACAATATTGAAAAAAAAAATACATTTATTAAATTAAAAAATACATGTAGTTAACGCGTACGGAAATTTGATGGGAGAGTGGAAATGTGTGCGATTAACGCTTCGCGGAGTCGATGATGCACGGCACGGTCGCGTAATTCCTTATCCATACGTAAGTGCGTTTCAACCCTTTCTTCCCACGATCGTTGAGGCATATTTTCTGGGTTTGCCGTATAGTCTTCCTCAAGTGGACACATATTTCGTCCATTGTCTTCGGTTATCATGTTGTGTAAAATTACACAACAATACATGATTCGACGAATTTTGTTGACACTGTATGGTCTAGCAGGGTTTTTGATGATTCCCCAACGGCCTTGAAGCACTCCGAATGCCCGTTCCACATCTTTCCTTGCAGATTCTTGGTATCTCTTAAACCTCGTCTCAGCTTCTGATATCGGATGCTTAAACGACTTCAAAATCGTCACCCATTCTGGATATATTCCATCGCCGAGATAATATCCTTTGTTGAATTGTTGACCGGCAATATTGAACACAACTTACTTCAGGAGCCCTATCTTGTAGTAAGTCTTGGAATAAATCAGATTCATTAAGAACGTTGAGGTCGTTGCTCGATCCTGCAGGGCCAAAGAAAGTATGCCAAATCCACAAATCGTAATAGGCAACGGCTTCGAGCATGATTGTTGGATAACCGTGATCACCTCGAGTGTATTGACCTTGCCATGCTATTGGGCAATTTTGCCAAGCCCAGTGCATGCAATCGATACTTCCCAGCATACCCAGAAAACCATGTAACTCTGCATGTCGTTGATATAAACGTTGAACATCGTGGAGTGTTGGCCTTCTTAAATACTCGTTTGAATATAGATGGAAAATACATTTACAAAAGTTGTCCAAACAATCGTAGGATGTTTGTTGACCCATATGTAAATATTCATCAAATGCGTCGGGGGCACAACCGTATGCCAATTGACGTAAGGCAGACGTGACTTTTTGGAAAACATTAAAACCAGGCAATCCGGTTGCATCTCGACGTTGACGAAAATAATCAAAGTAAGAGGGTAATGGCATGTGAGGGTACGATAATATACCTTGACAGATACGGAGAAACAATGGGCGACTCATCCGAAACCGACGCCGAAAATAATCTAGAGGGAATGTCGGTTGCTCGGCAAAGTAATCTTGATATAAACGTTGCCCGGCGCCCAACCGATCTCTAGGTAAATAACGTCTTGGAGCTCGAGGAATACGAAATGTAAATTCGGTATTCTCGTCCGAATCCGAATCCGAATCATGTGCGTCGAGATTATTTATCCTAGCGATCGGATTGCGGACGGCCATAACGGAACTCAAATCATCGTTGTCGGAATCGGAATACGACATTATAATTTTCAAGTTTACCTTTTTTGTTAGATGAAAAATTGGTTAAAAGAGATATATATATTGTATATATTGTGGAAAGAAAGTAGATGGAAAATGAGTTTTAAAGAGGGATATATATTGTGAAGTGGAAATGGGTTTAAATTGTGTTGAAAGATGTGTGTATATATTGTTGAGTGAAATTGGTATAAAAATGTGTTGTTTGTGGGTATGTATATATAGTGTGTAAAAATAATTGTTTTTTTTAAATCCAACGGCTTTTTGTGCCGTTTGACACCAAAAACACGACCGACGCGGGGCCCCATCATTCTCATTTCTCTTCGGTATTCCGACGCTATCAACCGACGCCAAGCAACCGACGCCCCGTGCCAACGGCGTCGGTTGCGTCGGTCAAACCGATGGGTGAAACCGAAGGACCGTTGGCGCAGGTCTAAGTGTATTCTTCTTAATGACATTACACAAAATCCAAGGACAATCGTGGGGTGACTTTCGATTTATTTGTGTAAAGACCCATATATAGATACCGGAAGTCATATGTAACAGTTTTGAATGTTCTTATTTATGACAAAAATGGTAGGCCAACAAATAATATGACAATCTATCTATACCAAGGTTGTTAAGATCAGGATTCTACGTATGATCGTTTTTACCTTTGCAAGATCGTGATCGTAAGATCGAGATCGGGATCGTAGATCCTACCAGATTTTTTATGCAAAGATATCTAAATTCTTGTAGAAAATTACTATTAGTAGAATTAATCTAACATTCAAACTTTTATATTACTGAAGTGATGCAATTTGTCAACATATATTTCCCGAACGATAAACGCACTAAAACAAATGATAGCGGCATAGTACAATTACACCAAAGTTTGAGAACATATTACAAATGAAAATTCCTAATCGTCGTTTTAGAGGTTCTAGACTTTTTTTTAGGTTAATTTGATAATAAAAAGGGAAATGAACTTCGAAACAAATGTATAGTAAGTTTTGAGATAAGATTTGGACTACTTATGGGTCTTACAAATCCAATTGTGAAAAAAAATTTAGCCCATTTGTAGGATCGGATCGTTCAACGATCCTACGATCTTACGATCGATCCTACGATCCTACTCCGATCCTACCTCCTGACCGATCCTACTCCGATCCTGCACGTTATCCCTTGGTAGGATCGTAAGATCGTACGATCCTACGATCAGGATCGCGATCTTGACAACCTTGATCTATACATATAAAACAAATATTTTTCTATGATTTTTAGACATGGTACATCATAACATTTCCTTTTCTTTAGAAGCCTCCTAACTTGCCACATCATCTTATTATTTTTTTCCTTAAAAACCTTAATTAATAATTATTCAGACTATTATTTATCAATTATACTTTATAATAGCCTTTAAAATTCCTATATTATATTTAATATATAACAATTTTTACCAACATAACAAAGATTCATTAAACCTAAAAAACATATGATTGATTTTCTTTTCTTTTTTAATTACTTTGCATTGCATAGACTCAACAAATGTATTAAAACTTAACATAATAACTTACAAATTAATTTAATTGTATTATGTATTCAAACTTAAACATAATAACAAAAAACTAATTTAATGGTATTATAATAAGTGGTCGTGCATCGTACGAGCTTAAGACTTAGTTTTTATAATAATTACTAAGATTATTATTTATTAATTGTATTGTATTATAATAGCCTTTAAAATTTCTATATTATATTTAATATATAACATTTTTTACCTACATAAAAAAAGATTCATTTTCTAATTCATATCTTATACATTGCTATTAACAAATATTATCATCATCAACTACCATGTTTTAAGAAAATTAGTTTAATAAAGATATTTAAAATTGATTATTTTCTATACATTTTGGTATATATTACTATTGAATTTCAGTAATAAATTTTAAATTTTCAACAATATTAAGATACAGTTGAAAATCTAAATTATATATGATTAAATTTTATTTTTTTTAATTACCTTGCATTGCATAGGCTCAACAAATGTATTAAAATTTAACATAATAACTTACAAGTTAATTTAATTGTATTATGTATTCAAACTTAAACATAATAACATACAAACTAATTTAATGGTATTATATAAATGGTCATGCATCGCACAGGCTCAATGCTTTGTTTTTAAATATAAAATAAAGTTTTTTAGTTACCTATTAGAGCGTATTATTTTAGTTAACGATTACGTGTTATCAATTTACAAACTCTTGAACATTGTTTGCTAAGAAGTTTTGTTTGTAACTTTATGCTGAAAAATAAAGGAATGATATATATGAAAAATATTGAAGTAAACATAAAGTAATTGGTCAACACCACAAATTAATTGTGTTATCGATAACACTGATTATATGCCCATTAATATATTTGGCTATTTACAAATTACTATATAATTGCACTTTTCAAACGGCCGTGCATCGCACGGGCTCAATACCTAGTTTATTATACAAGGCAGTTCTAAAAAAAAAATTATATTGAAATTTTCTCGCATAATGTTTTTAACTCTGAATATTATGATTTCCTTATATACCATCCAATATTTTCATTATAACTAAAATCTTACATTTGAACTTATTATAAGAGAATGTTTAATTATGTATCCCAATAAGTATATAGTTACACAATTTTATAGTTAATATTATTAATGCTTAAGTAACTAATGACTACATATTGACAATGTCAAATTTTACCTATATTAATTTGAACTACAAAATCCTATTATAAAGCCTGTATAACCACGGGTTTGTAATCTAATAGTATTAATAATAGAAATTAACTTTCAATTTTAATCATAATTCTAGCAACATAGTGTTGGAATAGTGTCCAATATCATAACTAATTGGTAAGTACATCATTAAAAGTGGAGTTCCTTTTTGGGTCGCCCTCAATGAACAGTAAGAGAAATAAACGAGAGATAACTGATTATTGGATTAATTAGTGAAACATTCTGGAAAATGGATCCAATCGCCGGTTGGAAGGTTCAACCGGCGGCTGGAGTCTAAAGGGTAAAGGCGGTGGAACGAACCAATAGAATATTCTGGAAACAGATCTAACCGCTGGTTGGAAGGTCCAACCGCCGGTTGGAATTCCTGGTGGTTTGTCCCACATCGGCCAAGGGATAAAACCCTAGGCCTCCTCCTTCACTATAAATAGGGACCTCCCCTATGCTTTCAGATCCATCCCAGAATTGAATAGAGTTCAATTCTTTCTCTCTTTCTCATTCCTACTTCTTGTAAGAGTTTACACGACTTAGAGTCGGGACCCTAGGAGTTTGTGAATTTCTCTTGGTTCGTGGGTGTGAAGCATTAGAGGTGTTCTGGTTTGGGCACTCGCGTGAGAAATCGTTTTCTCAAAGGTTAGTAATTTCTTATTTGTCTTGTTTATTTTATTGCTTTTATTTATTCAAGTTAAGATCCCTTAGGGTTTAGTTTCCTAATTGCATTAGATTAATTTTGTTATATTCCGCTGCGTATATTAATCTAGTTAGGGAATAGAAAACCCAACAGTGGTATCAGAGCCTTAGCTTGATAAATACTAGCATTTAATTATCTGCAATAGTATGTAGGTAAAGATAAATTGGAAATAGATTATCTAAATTGGTAAACAGAATTTACACTTTAGAACCTATAATATACCCTCAAATTTTAAAATGTTTTAAAATAGAACCGTAGACTTTAAGAGTTTAAAGATAGACATTACATATATTATGAGCTATAGTTATATGTATCATTAAATGTAAATATATCATCAGTCAATTGATAAATCGGCTCACCCATAGTGAACAAACTATAAGAGAGGTATAAGGCGGGTAGCTCAGCTTCCCTAAAGAATTCAGGTTTTTAATAGGCTTCGCGCTGACCTGCTTCTCCGCTTCTTTGTGCGTTCAATGGAGCTACCGAGGACTTTTGATAGGATGATGTCAAGATCAAAAGTATGACCTAAAAGTACTAAAACAAAATCCCGTTCTAGATACTAAAATGTGAATAGTATGCTAATCCATGAAAACTGCACATCTTTCGTATGGTCTGTTAATGGAGCGTGTGTGGTTTACCGGCACATTAATATGAGAACATATTGAGAGGTGATGTGGAACTCGCGATTCTCGAGCGAACTCGGGCCGGGGACCACGCGGGTTTTGTATGGTTAAGTTCACCATCTTGTTCATGATCCTTAGCATACCAGGCATGAATGGTAGATAAGCATATCCAAGATTAACATGCCGTTGATAAGAATCAATGAATCTCAAAAGAACTAGGAGTTTCATAAAGAATGAAATTGACAAAGGCATTGTCTACCTAAAATAAATTTGCAATATGATTACGACAAACCTTTTCATAAAACGAATCTAAAATATGGATCATATCCTTAATTTTGTAATTGGGTAATTAATTAAGGAATATTCAAACTAACTAAAACTGTTTATCTTATAGATGTCTTCTACAAATGGTAATAATCCTCCCGTCCCCAATTCCGCACACAACTCGAACTTCTCACTTCTCTCAGTTCTTGGAAGGGAAAGACTGACTGGTCCAAACTATATTGATTGGATGCGTAACCTAAGGTTTACCTTGAGGTACGAGAACAAGGAGTATGTTCTCGATGAGCAGATTCCCGTGATTGATGAAGATTTAACCCAAGAGGAGATTGAGGCACACATGAAACATTATGATGATGCGAATAAAGTGTCTTGTATCATGGCATCCTCCATGAGCCCCAAGTTGCAAAAGACTTTTGAGAATACTTGGGCTTATGAAATGAACCAACAGCTTAAGGAAATGTTCCAGGCAAAGGCGAGCAAAGAACGCCTTGATGTGGTTAAGTCACTCATGGCTTGCAAACCCAAACCTGGAGCATCTCTCTGTGCTTTCGTCTTGGAGATGAAAGGGTACTTTGATAGGTTGGAATCATTGAATATGACGTTTGACACAGAGTTTTCCATTGCCATAATTTTGTCGTGTCTGCCAGCTGTCTACAATCAGTTTGTAATATCATATCAGATGAATATGAATGAGAGAGAAGGCTCAATAATGGAACTCCATAATTTGCTGCAAACTGCTGAGCAAGGAATCAAAAAGGATGATGTGTCCTCTAACTCAACAGCTCCTGTGTTGGCAATTGGTCAAACTGCAAAGAAAAGAAAAAGGTCAAATTGGAAAGCAAAGACTACGAATGGAAAGTCCAATCGTGGGTCCAAAAGAAAGACTGATTCTAATATTGCAGCAGTAAATGATCCGAAGGAAGCAGTGTGCTTTTACTGCAACACTAAGGGGAACTGGAAACGTAGCTGCCCGAAATACCTGAAAGACCTTGAAGATGGCAAGGTTGAAAAGAGTGTTCACTCAGGTATGTTCATGATCGAACTCCATAATACTACAACTTCTAATTCGTGGGTTCTGGATACAGGGTGTGGTACTCACATTTGCACTGTATTGCAGGGTCTAAAGGAAAGTAGAAAGTTGAAGCATGGGGAGCTTAATCTAGTCATGGGAAACAGAGGAATCACGCCTGTTACCGAGATTGAAAAGTATGAGCTCGTGCTGAATTCTGGAGTTAGGATAGATTTGAATAATTGCTGTTATTCGTCAGAAATGACTAGAAACATTATTTCATTTTATGCTTTGTTTAAGGATGGTTATCGATTTTCATTTGATAATGAGAATGGTGATATTTTGGTTTATTTAAATGGTGGTTTTATTTTCAAAGCTTCTCCTTACAATGGCATATATGAAAATGTTGAATATGTTAGCAATTTGATTTTAAATGTTGATTCGTCTAATGAGCTTGATAAATCCAAATTGTGGCATTATCGTCTTGGGCACGTAAACAAGAAACGCATCGGCCAACTCCAAAAGGATGGAGTGTTGGAATCATTCAACCTCAAATCGGATGATGTATGCGAATCTTGTTTATTGGGAAAGATGACTAAATCACCATTCACCGGGTCGTATGAAAGAAGTGAATGACTGTTGGACTTGGTACACACAGGTGTTTGTGGACCATTCCGATGCGCCACAAAAGATGAAAATCGATATTATGTTACATTTACTGATGACTACAGTAGATTTGGACATGTTTATCTGATTAAGCATAAGTCAGATACTTTTGAGATATTCAAAAGATATCAAAGCGAAGTAGAGAATCAATTGGGCAGAAAGATAAAGGTACTCCGATCCGATAGGGGAGGAGAATACCTTAGTATCGAGTTTCTCGATCATCTTAGAGATTGTGGAATAGTTTCACAATTAACTCCTCCTAGAACACCACAACTTAATGGAGTTGCTGAGAGGAGAAATAGAACCTTGTTGGACATGGTTCGGTCTATGATGAGTCGGGCTACACTTCCGATAAGTTTTTGGGGTTATGTATTAGAAACAGCCGCTCGCATCTTAAATCTTTTACCCACCAAGAAGGTTTCAAAGACACCTTATGAGATGTGGAAGAGAAGACGTCCTTCTCTTGGTCACATCAAAATATGGGGTTGTGAAGTTTTCGTTAGACGAGAAACTCAGGACAAACTAGACTCCAGATCTGAAAAGTGTCTTTTCGTCGGTTATCCACAATAGTCATTTGGATATCTGGTACCCGCGGATAATGTGGTCTTTGTAGCTCGAAGAGGAGTGTTCCTTGAGAGAGAAATGATATCTAAAGAGGACAGTGGGAGTATGATAGATCTTGAAGAAATTCAAGAGTCGACCGATGAAGAACCTACAGTAAACACTGACGTTCAACAAGAGGTGGAAACACTTGTTGAACCTGAAGACATATCCTTACCCGTTCGCAGATCTTGTAGAGTTAGCAAGCCTTCTCAGTTCTATTATGGTTACCATGTAGAAGAAGAGGATAAAATTAGTGATGGTACACTAAATGACTTAGATGAACCTGCTAACTACAAGGAAGCGATGGCAGGCCCTGAGGCTGCCAAGTGGAAGGAAGCTATGAAAAGCGAAATTCAGTCCATGTATGACAACCAAGTTTGGAATTTGGTTGACACTACACCCGGTCTTAAGACGGTAGGTTGTAAGTGGATCTTCAAGAAGAAGACCGACATGGATGGGAAAGTACACACTTATAAAGCTAGGTTGGTAGCGAAGGGCTATACTCAAACTCACGAGATTGATTATGAGGAAACCTTCTCGCCAGTAGCTAAGATAAAGTCAATTAGGATTATGCTATCCATAGTTGCGTTTCATGATTATGAAATTTGGCAGATGGATGTCAAAACCGCCTTCCTTAACGGGAAACTGACAGAGGATGTGTTCATGGCACAACCGGAGGGTTTTGAAAATGCAAAGTATCCTAATAGAGTGTGCAAGCTTCAAAAGGCTATTTATGGACTTAAACAAGCCTCTCGTAGCTGGAATCTCTGCTTCCATGAAAAAGTCACAGAGTTTGGATTTTCTAGAAGCGAAGATGAGTCCTGTATATATGTCAAGTTCAGTGGGAGTGTCGTAGTCTTCCTAGGATTATATGTTATGATATACTACTCATAGGAAACGATGTCCCAACATTACAAAGTGTAAAGGATTGGTTGGGAAAATGTTTCGCTATGAAAGACTTGGGAGATGCAGCATGTATTCTTGGTATAAAGATTTATAGAGATAGGTCGAGACGTCTCATAGGACTTAGCCAGGACACATACTTAGATAAAATTTTGAAAAGATTCAAAATGGAGAACTCTAAGAAAGGGAATCTACCCTTACATCATGGCATTAAGATCAGTAAGGATCTTTGTCCGAAATCTAAGGAAGAATCGGATAGAATGAGTCGATTCTCATATGCTTCAGCTATAGGATCGATCATGTATGCCATGACGTGTACGAGACCTGATGTCTCATTTGCTTTGAGCTTAGTGAGTCGACATCAGCATAATCCTGGTGAAGGTCATTGGACAGCTGTAAAGAATATTCTTAAGTATCTGAGAAATACTAAGGACAGGTTCTTGGTTTATGGTGGAGAAGAAGAACTCAGAGTAACAGGTTATAGTGATGCAAGTTTCCAAACAGATAGAGATGATAGCCGTTCACAGTCTGGTTGGGTATACTTACTGAATGGGGGAGCGGTGACATGGAAAAGTTCCAAGCAAGATACGGTGGCAGACTCAACGTGCGAGTCTGAGTACATAGCGGCCTGCGAGACTTCAAAGGAAGCCATCTGGATTAAGAATTTTATTGGAGATCTTGGAGTTGTTCCAACGGTTCAAGACCCCATTGAAATATTCTGTGATAACGAAAGTGCTATCGCCTTGAGTAGAGAACCCAAGGATCACGGAAAGTCAAAGCACATTGAGAGAAAATACCATTTTGTTCGAAGGAAAGTAGAAGAAGGACACGTGATTGTGAAGAGTATAAGATCAGAAGATAATCCGGCTGATCCGTTCACAAAGCCACTTGGAAAGTCCAAACATGATGAGCATGCTAGGAGCATAGGCTTAAGAGATAATGTAAAGTTTTAGTTGATATTTTGATTTTGAAACATTGTAAACAATGATGGAAATTGATATAGACTTGGTGATTAAATAATGGAGATTTATTTATTGGAAGGAGTTCTGCCATTTACTATTGTTTGTCATTGTGTTTCAGTTTTGCATGTTTAGACACCACTTCCCGAGTAAAATAGTTTTTTATTCAAACCTCCTCAGTCGTTCACACTCCTGGAAGTAAGTGGTGAATCAAGACTGTCATGGAGTGTTAGTAGATTGTCTATGGAGATTAGACATGACATAGAGAATGTTGCAACACTCATGGGTACTTGATGGGGATTTAAGTATAGGAGAGACCCGCACTCATGGAAGTTACTTCATGGATTGAAATCACGAGTAACTCTGAGATGATAATATCCTCTATTCTTAAAATGGAGATACATTGAGTTTCTAGTTTTTCAAGTCTGTTATACTTTAGTCTATTCAAACGATGTGCGTAACTGCCAGTCATAAAGGGTATGCTAGGTATGACATGATGAGTTGACTAGTACTATGTAGTCAAAATTTATTTGTTCCTTTTTGCCTAAATGGGAAAAGCGATATCTTGGGCCCTCTGATGATTAAAGATTGACTCCAAAGTGCTAGGCCTGGCCAAGACTAAGTTGATGGTTCAATAGTCTCATAAAGTCAATGTAATCGGAAATCAGAAAAACTAATCATGAATCTTGAGATTGATTAAAATCCATGTCTCGATTCATACGATATCAGTAGAACAATGGAATAGTTGATCACTTATCTAAAAGGGCTAACTCTAAGATAAGAATCAGAGTTCGGTAGTTGCGTTGGATGACACTCTCTGCTTAGTTAATGGATAAGCTTAGACCAATAATAGTTGATGAATTGTCTAAGTGGGAGACTGTTGGAATAGTGTCCAATATCATAACTAATTGGTAAATACATCATTAAAAGTGGAGTCCTTTTTGGGTCGCCCTCAATGAACAGTAAGAGAAATAAACGAGAGATAACTGATTATTGGATTAATTAGTGGAACATTCTGGAAAGTGGATCCAACCGCCGGTTGAAAGGTTCAACCGGCGGCTGGAGTCTAAAGGGTAAAGGCGGTGGAACGAACCAATAGAATATTCTGGAAACAGATCCAACCGCCGGTTGGAAGGTCTAACCGCCGGTTGGAATTCCTGGTGGTTTGTCCCACATCGGCCAAGGGATAAAACCCTAGGCCTCCTCCTTCACTATAAATAGGGACCTCCCCTATGCTTTCAGATCCATCCCATAATTGAATAGAGTTCAATTCTTTCTCTCTTTCTCATTCCTACTTCTTGTAAGAGTTTACACGACTTAGAGTCGGGACCCTAGGAGTTTGAGAATTTCTCTTGGTTCGTGGGTGTGAAGCATTAGAGGTGTTCTAGTTTGGGCACTCGCCTCCAAAGCAAGAAGGTTCTACAAGGTGGTCTACGCGTGAGAAATCGTTTTCTCAAAGGTTAGTAATTTCTTATTTGTCTTGTTTATTTTATTGCTTTTATTTATTCAAGTTAAGATCCCTTAGGGTTTAGTTTCCTAATTGCATTAGATTAATTTTGTTATATTCCGCTGTGTATATTAATCTAGTTAGGGAATATAAAACCCAACACATAGTACATCGAGATTCGTGAAACGTATGACGTGTCACGAATATTGCTAGAATTATAACTAAAACTACAGTTGCTTTCTATTATTGAGAATATTAATAGTTGGTAGAGTTTAAAATTTGTTGATACTTCGTTTCTATTTTAGATAATTTACCTTATTAATATATAGGAGTTTAAATAACTTCGTATTATACTCTCTCTCCGTCCCACTTCAAGTGTTCACTTTGACTTTGCACGCAGTTTTAGGATTATCCACTAAACACATTTTTCATTAATTAAATGACATATTACCACTAAAGTCTCTTTCGATTGGTTGAAACATGAAAGTGAACACTTATTTTGGGACAAATTAAATAATAATGTGCACACATATAGTGGGAAGGAGAAGTATTTCTAATCAACAAAATTTACAAAAAATAGATTTACAATTCCAACAATAAAAACTGATTTAGAAAATTTATTTAATTTTCACTAAGCATATAATATACTCCGTAATATATATTGTTTTAAAAACAAAATGTTAAAATAAAAGAAAAGAAAATAAAATTGAAAACGAGATGATTGATACTCGTTTAGTCCTGCACACCTACTAAAAGTTGAATTAGGGGGTATGTGACTCCGTTCATTGGCACCCATATCAATACGCAAAACGTGTTGATAAATACTAACACCAAACTTGTTTCGTTATGTTTCTACATATTTGTACAGTATGTTATAACTGTTGTTGTACAGTATGTTGTATGAAACAATTTTGTTGTTGTATTTATCAATTTCCGTACACGAAAGATTTAACAGCTACTTAACAATAAAGATTCAACATTTATATGTTTTTGTAAAAACTTTTTTAAGTAACAAGTTTTTAAATAACTTATTATCATTAAAATTTTATATATACAAAAATGGTTTAGTTAAAGCTTTTTTGTGAGACGTTTAAAATTTATCAAATTATTTTAAAAATTATAATAAATATCAGTACGTGAAAGATTGAATAAAACTACTTAGCAAAAAATATTTAACCTTTATAGCTTTTATAGAAGTCTTTTTATGTAAAGAGTCTTCAAAATAAATTTTTATGATATAAGAACTTGATAAGTTTTTTGCTCCCTTTGATTTTGCATAATCTTTTTTAATTAAGTACATTTCAAACCCGTGTACTCACACGAGGTATTATTTTTTTAATTAGATTAGAGGTTAAATTTTCGATTCAATTAAATTAGAGAGACCTAATTAAAAATTAAATTTGATTTTATTGATGATGTCATAACATCACTTCTTATATTATAATTATATTATATTTAAACATGTATATACATACGGGTCATTGAACATATACCGTAAGCATGATATTAATAAACTAAATATTTTGACACAAAACTCGAAAATGTATGCAAAACTCGTAAATGTATGAAGCATTTACTTAATTTTGCTAATCAATAATTGCGCATGATATTGAGATAAAAAAGTTGCAGATAACACCATTAGATATTATTAACCTTTTTCTTTGATACATACAATTATCTCATGTCTCAAATACGGAGTAACTACTACCACATTATAAACTTACAAGAAATGGACACAGAAATAAGAAAGAAACATAACAAACATATAATATGATACGGAGTAGTTATCAATAATACTCTCAACTTTAAAATAAAAAGTGCAAATACATAGTAACAAAAACATTAAACGGTGAATTTGATTTTTCAAACATATGTGTTCGACTACAATTTCTAAAAGGTGGTTTGATTTTAATAATGATTATTAGAATTAGTTTAATTTAAATTCGAATCTAATACGGAGTAATCAACTTAATTTTTTTATAACTTTTTGAATATAATTATTTGTCTTCAATTAATTTTTGTTTTATAACATCATCAAACCTAAATTTTAGCCAATTAGACCAGGTTTAAAAATTTGATTGGCTAATTGAAATTTAGATGACATCAATATCCGTTTCTTATATTATATTTAATAAATATTTAAGATTGGAATATATGACAGGAATTGGAATTTTAAAAAACTGAAACTGGAATAATGGATTCTGAAAGAACTGAAATCTTTCACATTTGGTTGACAAAAACGAAATATAATTCGAATTAATGATAATAATATACTACATTTTACGATCATGTTGCTAGAATCAGGCGATCACAAGGCGACTGGCAGCGAATTATTGATGGTTGGTGGTGGTGGGTGGTGGTGCGAATGGAAGTGCGAATGGAGAGTGGAAATAATGATATATAAATTTATAAAAGTGGGATAAAATATTGTAAAAACACATGACGCGTTTTTATTGGTCAATTTTTTGCCCCTCTTTTCTCCTAAAATGGAACCTGCCCCTCATCCTTATTATTTAGGGTTTATTGTTTTGTTATGTATTAAACTTGACACCTTTTGCTATTGTATGAGGCATACTTTCATTTATTCTATTATATGCGTTGAACTTATAAATATCGTTAATTGTATGTAAATTATTCATTTTGGGTACGGCCAAAAAAGAAAACTTTTCTATTCTGTCCTTGCCCAAAAAGGAAAGTTACATACAATAGACGATATATACAAGTTCAATACATACAATAGAAGTTTTTAAAGTTCAACTCATACAATAGTCAAATGTGTCAAGTTTAATATATAACGAAATAATAAACCCTATTATTTATCTTTAGACACAAATACTTACATTAGTTTACAAAAAAATAATTTAATTTAATCCAGAGAAATATATATGTTAATAAAATCTTAAATAAGTTTTATGATATTAATCAATGTACAAATTAAATCATCAAATTATCATGATATTTTAAACAACTTCTCCATGATATTATAATTAATAAAGAGATTTATAAGGGTAAAGTTACAATTATCTCCATTTTTGATCCCACAATATGATACAACAATTTTTCTTTTTGTTAATAGTTAATCTCCTTAACTATCTCTGATTTTTCTGTCATATGAAGTGACTTGAGTTTACAAACATAGAGATTTTGATAAATAACATATTTACATTATACATAAAAAGTATAAAAAATTAATACAACTGTGTATAAAGTACATCTTTTTAAAAGGTAAACTCACACGCCTATTATATGTTTTAAGAACTTGGAATTGTAATATTTTGGTATATGTATTAAAACCTGAACGTACTTGCAATAATTTAGTGATTAAACCACAAAATACCAATAAAATCAATGATTCATAGGTATATCTACAAAAGTATACAATAATTAGTGACTTTAAATAAATTTACAAAAGTGTACATATATTTAGTGACTTTAAATATATGTGAGTGTGTCGTTTTAACTTCTAAGTATGTACGTACATATAGTTTTAAAATGACCTTTGTATCTTTAAAATCAACAAATATATGTAGCTATTGGCCATCCAATTTAGTCATCTTAAGTTCCCCCCTCAAGAATTATTATTAGTACTTAATTTAGTCATCTTTAATTCACCCCTCGCAATGGGAGGGGCATATGATAGATAGTTGCTACTTATAATCAATTAGTGGACTATTTCTTCATTTTATCATGATATTTCAAAAGAGTTATCATCATTTTATATATAAAAAAAGTTTTAGAACTTCTCATGAGATACTTAAAGGGCACCATATATTGTCTTTGTCCCTAAACTTCTCCACTAATATTGTTATTAACTTCTATTTTAGTTACATCTTTCTTTATTTATTTTATTTTCTAAATTGAATATATGAAAATACCCACCTATCTTTTCAAATATTATACAAAGTTTAGTCCTAATTTATTTTTCACTTAGGCAATTGAAAATGGAGACTTGTCACTTTTTCAAAAGTCTCATGTGTAATCAATGGAAGAAAATAAGAACCTATAATTTTACAAAGTTAAATACCGAATAAACTCAATACAAATATGTATTTTAAAAAGTACAGAAACTAAATTTATAAGGGCAAATCAATTGGTTAGTCAACAGCACAAAAGCACATAACAATTGTGCTGTTGACTAACCAACATTCAAATAAAATGAATTATTTTACATATTTAACCATTCATATTTTTGTATATATACAATTAGTCCCTCTATTGACACTAACAACACCTTTTAATTGTGTCGTTCAACGGCACAAAATATTTACCCAATTTATAATATATAAATATCTCTATAATTAAGAAATATATCATGTATAATAAGTTAAAAGATAAATATAACTAAAAATAAGATAATTAATTGTACATAAAGATGTGATTAGTGGATTTAAAAAATTAATGAAATGAGATTAAAAGAGAAAAAAAATGCAATCAATTAAAAAATTAGGCCTATTTGTAGGTCTATATAGGTAGCTTATTTAACATTACTCTCGTCTTGATAATTTTAAATCCATTGCAATTGCGATGGCCATTTAATATCTCGTAAATCATGTATTGTAAGTCCCTAGTTCTATGATCGATAACTCGTTATCTATAATATTAAGGCGCGAAAATCTTCAATACACGTTATCTTACTATAACGAATAAGTTCACGTTTAAATTAACTAATATACTTTTCTTTAAACGATAAATCGTCAACGCCTAGCCGTTAGTCTTTTGGTTTTTCTCTGGATTGAATTCGCAGGTACTAAGAATGAATGGCAAAAGTTATGATTTTTACGAATTGAAAACATATATATACTTCGTCTCGACTCGTAGCCGGTGGGCTCGCGAGTTGACTCAGTTCGCAGTCTAGGCCCAAGCCCAGATTCAACTCGTCTCGCTAGTCTTGTGAGCTCGGATCTCATCTCGCAGTCTTGTGACCTGTGACTTGAGATCTCGGTTCGCATAACATGTTTTAGTTCGTATTCGATAGTCGTCTAACACTTTAACATACTAATATATTTAACGAATATTAATTGCAAAACTAATATCAAATATTTACAAATCGAAACTAATGTACACACATGATAAGAATTACTTTAGTCCTATTTCAAGCTAGATCTGTTGCCACAAACTATGTCTCAACAGACTCCCCCTTGATAATAGCTCTAGCGTTTTTATCTTCACGCTTGTCTTAAGTCATCATTTGTAAATACTGCTCCCAGCATGAATCTTCATTCTGATACAAGTCTTTACCATCATATGATATTCTTGTGCTAAGTCACCCCATGCAATAGTCGTAAAAATCATGTTCTCATTTAACTTCAACAGATCTTTTCTCGAAATATTCATCAAGTGTCGATGGTCATAAACTCTGAAGATCTCACGCTCACCACCTTCAACCTCATCATCAGCTTCTCCAGTCTCTGAATCCACATGCCAACTCTTCATATTTCCCAGAATATCCTGTGGCATTGTCTTCAGTGGAATCTGTTGTACACACTTAACAGCTGGATAGACTTTCTTCCTCAGTCTCTTCCCAGTTCTGTGACTTCTCTCTTTCAACTTGATAGTCTTTCCATTTCTTGGCTTAATCTTTTCAAATTTTCCTAAACGAACCTCAGTCTTGATAATATGATCAACATATCTTCCAACAAAATCATCACTTAGGTTCTTTAGAGGTAATCTAGCCAAGTCTCTGATCTCATATCTTGGTAGAGAACTGAACACTCCAAGCTTTCGCTCAAAATATTAAACTCCGTCAAACCTTTTAATAGCAAACAGCTTTAGGTCAGAGTCAAAGTACCATCCAATAATTCCTTTACGTGCTTCACGTTTACCAGTAATGTCAACTTCGGATATTCCAATTCTTTTCTTTTACTTCAGAAGTTTCCTATACATAACAGCTGGATTACTAGTAGGAATCAAAACTTCATCTTCTGTAACGGTTGAGTCATCAATCTCTTCATCTACATCGACAACAGTTGAACCTGTATCATCTTCAATCAAAACCTCTGTCCTAGATGGGCTCACATGGTGTTCATCAATATTAGCATCTGGATCTACACCAATGTCTTGCACTATCTCAGAAACAGCAGTTCAATCAGTAGGTGGTTGGAACTCTCCTTCTTCCAAATTATAATCAATTTCTTCATCTATCTCATCTAGAAAATCATCTTCTGAATCTGATAGATCAAGAATTTCCAATCCTAGAAAAACACAAACACAAATAAAATTTAATAATCTAAATTCTTTCATTGATTTCCCTGAATCAATCTAAGAATTCCTTTATTAATTCTTTTGTGTAATTAGTCCATAATATAAACGCATTATATAACTTATAAATCTTTTATTGATTACTCTGAATCAAACTAAAATTTCCTAAGTCTTATATAAAATACTTAACAAACATTAATTAAATTTAAACTCTAATGTATTGTGAATAATCACCAAACATTTAAGATTACGATTAGTTAACTTATATAATTCCAAGACTTAACTGAACTGTTATATAATACAAACTTAACTTTTAATTATATCTTTAAATTATATATCATTTGTCTAGTTATAAAATCATTACATAATTAACTTGTTAGTTATAAAAACTCTCAAGTCTAAAATGTCTACATTAAAATAAACTTTGACCGCTGAAATAAATCAGAACACGCCGCTCGACTTCTCAATGAGTCGGAAGGCTTTCGATCACTACTTTATTTAACTTTTCAAAATCGAATAACTTAAATAATTTCTAATATATTTAACTTATAATAATAATCTCAAGCCGAATATATAACCAAAATATTAAGTTATAATTATTCAGTTACAATTATAATTTACAATCATAATTCAACTAAATCCTAAGTACAAATAACTACACTAGTCTAAAACTGTCTTACCAGCTTCACTTGTACCCGCAACACTTGTACCAGCACCATCACCACTTGCACCCGCAGACTCCCCCTGAATCATAGTTTTCTCACTAGTCTTTGAAGGACCAGTTAGCTCACTATCTATCGGTGCATTGGGATCATCGTCTTTGTCATTATCTCTTTTCTTCCTTAACTCATCTTGTTTGCAAAACTCTAGATATACCAATATCTCCCCCTAAGCTGGCTGTCTTGAATTCACTCTCAACACTAAACGTTCTAAGGAATCAAGCTTTAGTCGCTGGGTAGTAAAATCTTGAATCAAAGTTGTATGAGTCTGCAGCAGTGTCTTATAAGATAGACTCTGTTGAGTAACCTGCTGTGCAAAAAGAAGGTTTTGTGCTACTAACTCTGGAATATTTGTAGTAAGCTTCTCTAACTCCTTAACTCTCGACTCTAAGGATGTAATCTTTTCAGCATCAGTTGTAGGAGTAACAGAGATAGTTGATGGTCCAGGTGGTTTGAGTGAAGAAATATGAGACGCAGTGGTAAGTGGTGGAGTGGGTTGAGATAATGCAGCCGTTATCAGGCTTGCGGAAAATGTGCTTGCTTTAGAAGTCGGAACCGTCACTGTACGTACTAAATCAACAATCTCAGCCTGTTAAATTAGACAAAATTAAATAAGTAATTATTACAGATTACTCTGTCTCAATCTCTAACTAATTATATAACACTTGTAAAACTAAACTTATATCCCTTACCTTAGTAGGTACAGATATCGGTTCAGTAACCACCGGTGTCACACTCTCCACCGGTGATGTATCTTGAGAAACTGTCACAGAATGAACTCTCTCAGTTTAACTCCTGATAAACAACAAGTTAAGACTATCTAACTTTAATTACAACTTAACATCTCCAATAGTCAAGGTCCTGGAACGCACCCTCAGAGGAGTTTCAACCTCCTCAGGACCTTCAGTAAGAAGAACAAAATCAGGATCGACTTCTTTTGCCTTACGCTTTTCCTTCAAGACTGAATCAACAACAAGCTTTGATCCCTGCTTGATGAAACCAGACGGTAAGCAAAAAGGATCAGGATGATTATCACTTGAATCATCTGAAGTCGTATCTCCATCATGACCTCCAGATGGACCAACATCAGAATCCTAATAGTAAATATATTAAACATTTATGATTAGCTAGAAGCTCTATCATACAAGTTCAATATATACTTAAGATTAATATGATATATTACTTTAGAAGGTAAACCCTCAGATCTATCATGCTGTCTCTGCTCACCCTCAAGTCTTGCGACCTCTGGGTTTGCAGCCTCAGCTTCGTGTGCATAATCATATTTATATTTTATGATTAGTAAAGTAAACTCATCAACTAAATATCTATATCATTATCATTATATAATAATATTATACATATATGATCAACAATTAAAAGTCTATCAACTAAGTATCTATATTATGATATAATATAAATTATACCTGTGCAGGTGCAACATCAATATACTGATCAATCGCTTGAAGAAGAGGATCATTGGCATCATCATTTTGCCCTAGCACCTCTTGCACTAGCTGTGCAGCAACCTGTGCATCAACCTGTTGTCCAGGTTGGTTAGCCTGAATAAGAACATTTTCGATAAGCTCCTGTGGTCCGGGTTGTGGAACCACATCAGCAACATGCTCGGGAATAACAGCAGCAGCAACATCAGCAACAACAACTTCCAACCAACCATTGTTCGGTGGCATAACATAAGCCGCATCAAGAATATAGCCAAAAAGATCATGAATCTCAGGCTTGACATATTCTTCACGACGAATAGTCTGCTGGAACATTGCATTATAGCCTCTGAGCGCAATAGTATCAACATGTAAGTGCGGCTCAGGAATAACAAGCTCCGGAAGATGATGACGAATAATCATCATGCAAAACCTCAGGTAGATCAAAAATCGTGATCTAACAGTACCCGATATCTGGCGTACCAGCTCACCAAAAATGAAATCACAAAAACTGTATGATTTATTATAAACCAGTGACAGTACAGCCGATATAAGAGCGGGGCTTAAGTCATCAAAACCGCCCTTCTTCGGTCCAAAAATAGTGACTATGACATGCCACAAGAATCTCCACTGCCCGATAACTAGGGCCTTAAAAAATTGACGACCTCTTCTCTCACCCGTGTAACCCATACGGCATAAAGCACCCTCAATAAAATTCATTGGGTACTCCGTGGGTCCATCCTCCTATTCTACAGCACCCAACTGTAGAATCTGACATAAGTCAGAAGCTGCAAAAACAACCGGTCGATTATTGACCGTTATACGGATAACTGGAGGATTTACGGTCTCATCATATTGAATACCCGTCCAAAAGTCGTTCAGTATATCCTGAGAGATAGGTGGAGACTCTATAATCGCATATCGGATGCGTGAACATGCCAAAAACGTAAGTACTTGAGCTACCTTCGCAGCTCCGCGTGCCGTAAGATCTAGATCAACAAGAATATTGTGACCTTTATTAAACTGTCGCGCCATATCTGTAAAGCATACAAAAATGACACAGACAATTTAAACACGTTATCATAATATAATAAACTGTAAACTATAATGTTTTGGAAATCATAATGATCACCTAACATCATAATTCGAAATTTATTAAATATATATAATCTATAAAACATAATTGTACGATTAAGTCATAAAACTTAATCAACAAATACTAATAGTTATATATAACTTGTTACTTAATGTCTCAAGTCCAATATAACTATATTTAACTTATTACATATTAGTCATAAGTTAAATGAATATATATATATATATATATAACTTATAATTATATAATCTTAAGTTGTATATATAATAAAATATATGTTATCACGTGTTAATATAAAATTCTCACGTCAAAATATATATTAACTTTTGAGGTCGAAAGTTATACTTATATATAACTTATTACATCAAAAGGTCAAGTTACGAGTTTATTAAAATGTTCTAATTGTTGAACTCGCAAAAACTGAACTCAACTCGCAACTCACTTCGCAATCAAGGCAACTCGCTAACCAAGGCAACTCGCTAACCAAGTCAATCTGCAGCTCGACTCGCAAGTCGATCCGCTAATCAAACACGATCCGCAAAGTCAACAAGTCAACGAACAAAGTCGACTCTCTTGGTCAATAAGTCAACACAAGTAAATCTCAACTCGCTTCGTTTGTTCTGCGAGTTGAATCAAAAACTCAACTCGCATCATAAATTGCCGTTGCGGGTTGAGACTAGAACCGATTAATCTACAAGATGTAATGTGATCTATCGATAAATTTATGTTCATATAGGTTCGTTTAACATAAACCCTAATGGTTCTTGATAAATAACACCCTAAATCGACGTTAATCTTTGTATATATCCGAAACCCTAGTTTTATTAAAGCTTTGATTTCGTGTTAATTATACGGTGAAATCCGTTAGTGTATACCTCAAAATGATCGTAATGAAAAGGTGTACAAAATCTACGGATTCAAAAACTCGTTCTCGTACTCGTAAAATCGAAATCAAACGAAAAACACGTTACGTCTCGTTTCGCACTCAGTTGATTCGCAGAGATGAAGTGAACTCGCAAATACAAGTGGGTTCGGTGAACTTTTGACTCGTTTGACTTGGTCCTTTATACTATTTAACTCGATTCGCATTTTTGAACTCGATCCGCAGGTTTGACTAGTCAAACGCACAGAATTAATTAAAACGCGAATTTAATACTAAGTATAAATTGAAAACCCATTTACGTTTATAATCTGATACCAATTGTAAGTCCCATGTCGTTGATACGCATATATGGATGCGTACGCGGGATCCGATTACTAGCATACGAGTGCGGAATCCTCGTAAACTAATCATTGAGATTATAAACAATATACGAACAAATATGAACTGAATAATGAACAGAAAAGGAGATAAACACTTTGATAAAGATAAATCATTCATTAATAAATCAATCGATTACAATAACCTAATGATTACAATACCAAAGGAGTATACGTCTTATGATTCAAAAGATTGAATCAACTAGACTAGCCTAGACACATACATGACTCTGGCTAATGATGACTGTTGCAACTAAATCATCAACTGAAACCTTAAACCTAAGACCTCTATTTATACTAAAACCCTAAACCTAACTTTGCTGGGCTTGGGCTTCTTCTGCGAACCCAGATCTGATAAACCATCTCAGTTCGCTACGCTCCTTGCGAACCCAGATCTCATCTCGCATCGCAATGCCTTGTGACCTGAGATCTGTTTCGTATCGCAGTTCCATGGTCTTCTAGGATCGTTTCTGAATTGTATAGCGATGGTCACCATAATATGTCCTAACAGACTCCCCCTTGACCATTGCTCTCAATTCAGATGGACACCATAAATCATTTGTTACAAAATCTGCACCAACAGACTCCCCCTTAACTAATGATTTCTGGTTTTCACTGGTTAGACTTGATCTTCTCGCACAACACTTGATCTTAATTCTACATAGCTCTTGTAAATTAAATTTCTTATGTTGTACCCTAGATCACTCTCATCACCAGTAATGTCTGACTCTGTCTTGTATCTTCATAAATTCTAAAAAATACTTCAACAAAATCTCACACACATACTCTTAGAATGATCATCTTTCTTGGTCTTCAATCTTCATTTTCAATATTCATATGATGTACTTAATCTATCATCACACCGCTATTGTAACACCCTCAAATTTACTGTTTAGCGGAAGCAAGCTTTGGGGTGCTACAAATCAATAATCAAAACACACAAGACATATAATGAACGACTCTATATGCGTCGTTTTACAGATACATTGATAATATAAAGTTTTACAATGTATAAATGTTTACAAAATCTCAATAATTACAATGTTTAGAGATTAATAAGCATAACTTAGTTACAAAATGTAGTAATGTAAAATAATCTCCTGATGTGTATGCTGACTCGAGCTATGGGCTTCCTGAGTGAACAGGTCCTACTGCTGTTGGGTACCTAAGAACACATGCTAAAAAGGTTAGCTAACGCTGGTGAGCTCACAGGTTTGCATAATAAATATGTAAGTGTGAACCACAATATTTAATGATAACCATTTGAAATGAATCAAATGATGTATATGTCTGCCATGAGGTCATAGTCTGCGTTTAACGTGGGTGTCAGGATCACAATAAAGTGCCTGATCGAGGGTGCCTCCGGACGAGTGTCTAATCTACACTCGTATGAACAAAAGTTAATGCGTCCATTTAACCAGTCAGTGCTTGTTGACCCGGACGAGGATGGTCAGTCCTATATGGTACCATACACTAACATTTGTGCTACATAAAGTATTACCAGAACTATGATCGTAGAGGACTTAAAAGTGATTAGAAAACAGCTCATGCAGAATATAGCGAGTTTTGTACTCGTGTTCACGTGTAAAATAGTTAGAGCATGTATTCCCACCCTGGGAGTAAAAACAGTAAAAAGTCGGGGCTATGAGACTCACCTGAGCCTGAAGAGTTGCAATGAAGCAAATGTGGTGAAGTAAAATTGGGTGTCCGAAGACTGTAACCTGCCGGGCGTTTATAACGCGCAAGTTTAAACAAAATAAGTAGGTATCTTAAAAGATAACCTATGCTAGTTGTTCATCCAACTAGTAATGTCCAATGATTTGATTTGATTGATAAGTTTGAGTTTTGAAAGCGTGTATGATCCGTTGGTGACTGGTTGTAATAATAATCTCATTAATATTGTTATGATTTTTGGAGTGTTATACTTAAAAAGTATTCACAGACTTTAGGTGACGGGGGTCCGGGGGCAGCGCCCCTGGTTAGCGGGGTCCCAGGGGTGGTAACCCCTGGCGGGGTTCAAGGGGCAGAGCCCCTGGCTGGGGTCGAGATGCATCTAAGATTTGAATTTGGGTAAAATCAAGTGATAAAGTTTCAGGTCTCGACACTTAGTAAAATCCAAGTTTTCTAGGTTCTGTCATCTGCGACATTAGGTGCGACATAAGACTTTGTGTCACTAAGTGCGACGTAGTCCGTTGTGTCGCAGATCATGACTGCGACGTAAGGGCTTGTGTCGCTAAGTACGACATCCGCAATTTAATGCGACATAAGGTGTTGTGTCGCTATGTGCGACGGGAATAAGTTTTGCGACATAGTGTTTTGTGTCGCTATATGCGACGTCCGTAAGTATTGCGACTTAAACGTTTACGTCGCTATATGCGACATCCGTGATGTAGTGAGACATAGAGACTTATGTCGCTACATGCGACATAAGACCTAATTTGGCGACATAAGAGCTTATGTCGCAGGTGGCCTGGAGCCTCTGCGACATAACGAGCTGTTGGCCGGAAAATGAGCCGAAAAGGTGTTTTCCGGTTTCCATTTGACTTGAAACTTTTACCCAACCCATATTTGGATATTTTAAGCTTAAATAAACAACAACATGTCAAAAACACTTGAAGACGAGGAGTTTCGAGATTTTGTCGGAAACTTACAAGTTATCGCGTGAAGATTTCGAAAAGATAGGAAGGTAGATCGTCGCGAGGTGAACGTTTTTCTTCAAAGAGACAAAATGTTCCGGGGTTGTTTGATGGTGGATTTTGGTGGTAGAAGTGTGGTGGTGGTGGTAGGTGTTTTGAGAGGAAAGAAATAAGAGAAAGAGAATAAGTTGGTGATGAAGATGATGAAATGAATGAGTGAGGGGGTTCCCCCCCATTTTTGGCTGATTTTTCGTTGGGCCCACCCCTATGTGGGTGTGTCCCAAATCTCGTTCCGTGCGGTGTTCGTTTCCCCGTTCGTTTAAACGTTTATTTGTGATGTTAATTAATTATTTTACATACGTTTTTAAATAAAAACTAACTCTTCAATATTTTTAATTTGAAATCTTAATTGTTAATACTCGAAACATTTACTAAAATGATTTGAAAATGTGTTAGTCATGTTTACAGGTTCGGGTTTCGCTCATAAATAAAATGTTTTAGTTATTAGTTTAAAATACTACAAATTAAATAATGTCCTCACATAAAATGATATATTTTAAACTTATAAAATATATTCCGATCTTTATACGGTTGTTGGGCACGTTTTGCGCGTTTCGGTCGCGTAGGGCTTTTTAATGTGATACAAGATACTTATAGAATATTATTGAAATAATGCTTGGAAATAATTAGGCTTATCAAATAATTTAATATTACTTAATAAAATGATGTTCACCAACGTTCGTATGAGTGTATCGGAATTCGACCGATATAATAAAATGCACGATTTAACTCAATCACGTTGTATATATATTAATACACGTAATGATACATACAATTAGCCTAATACCGCACTAATTACACGTATTACAAAATGATTAGGACCTAATGACTAGCCCTAATTTGGCGGGTGTTACAACTATGATCTAAAATTAGATGTAAAGTCAATCAAAATACCATAACTGAAGCTTATCGAAACACCATGATCTTCATTCTTTTCCACACGAGCATGTTTATCTGGTTTCAGCAAATCTCCTATTCTTCAATTTATACAGTTATCTCTGTAACTGTTTAGCCTAAACATTTTCGATAAAATATTTTTGCCTAATTTTTCCTCAATAATAATACTCTTACATATATTAACCGACTAAACTCGTGATACAGTTAATCTTGTATAAAAAAAATCTCGAGCTAAAATTATGTGTTCGACATATCTGCATCTTGCAAACATAATGTATTGCGATCTTAAAGTTCGCCAAACAGACAAGTTCACAAGCCAAACTTGACTTCGCCGTTGACTTGTCAACCCTAAGGTTCTCAAGTCAAACCTGGTCAAAGTTCTCAATTGACTTATTGACTCTTTAACTCTATAGTTCGCAAAGTCAAACTAGTCAAATGACTCAAGTTCGCAGATTACAATTCACTAAACTTAATATGTTCGTAAGAACCGATAAGTTTGCAAATTGGAACTAATTTGCTTGGTCAAACTTTGGTATAAAAAATATAGAATAGCAAACATTAATTAGATTTAAACATTAATGTATTGTGAATAGAGACGATCACCGAACATTCAAGTTTACAATTAATTAATAATATAATTTACGAGACTTAATTAAACTATTAAGTTTGCGAGACTTAACTATCAATTATATCCTTAAATTATGTAACGTTCACAAATCTAAAATGATGCATAATTAACTTGTCAATCCTAAAATTTCCAAGTCTAAAAGCATAGGTCGTAATTTACTTGTTAACTTAAAGTTCTCAAGTCGAAAACGACATAAGTTATAATAGAGAAGTTGACCGCCGATATCAAATCGGGACACGCCACACGACTACATGTGAGTCGGAAGACTTTCGATCAACACTCCACTTAACCTATATTAATTGTATATTACTTAAAAATATCTAAAAAGTATTTAACTTGTAATAAAAAATCTCAAGTCGAATACGAAACAAATTAATTTTAAGTCGCAATTTACTTATAACCTAAAGATCGTAAGTCTAAAAAGTATATCGTATAACTTGTAAACATGTCATAAGTCAAAAACGCCTCAAAATATGAATTTGTAACTTGAATTTTGACTTAGTCAAACTTTTAGTTCGCAGATGACTTTTGTTGACCAAATCTCAACTTGCTGACCAAATCTCAACTTGCTGACCAAACTCAACTTGCTGACCAAACTCAACTCGCACCGCAAGTCTCAACTCGCAACGCAAATCTCAACTCGCAACACAAGTCTCAACTCGCAACGCAAATCTCAACTCGCAGCGCAAATCTCAACTCGCAACGCAAACCTCAACTCGCAATGCAAATCTCAACTCGCACCGCAATCTTAGCTCGCAAAGTCTCAACTCGGCTCGCGAAAAGTGCTGAAACCCTAATCTCAGTTCGCGAAAATGGCTGGTAACCCGAAAAACAAAAAAGTTTTTGATTCTCAGCCTTAAAATCTCAATTACAGATCCAACCATGCTCTGATACCAATTGTAAGTCCCATGTCGTTGATACGCATATATGGATGCGTACGCGGGATCCGATTACTAGCATACGAGTGCGGAATCCTCGTAAACTAATCATTGAGATTATAAACAATATACGAACAAATACGAACTGAATAATGAACAGAAAAGGAGATAAACACTTTGATAAAGATAAATCATTTATTAATAAATCAATCGATTACAATAACCTAATGATTACAATACCAAAGGATTATACGTCTTATGATTCAAAAGATTGAATCAACTAGACTAGCCTAGACACATACATGACTCTGGCTAATGATGAAAACTGTTGCAACTAAATCATCAACTGAAACCTTAAACCTAAGACCTCTATTTATACTAAAACCCCAAACCTAACTTTGCTGGGCTTGGGCTTCTTCTGCGAACCCAGATCTGATAAACCATCTCAGTTCGCTACGCTCCTTGCGAACCCAGATCTCATCTCGCATCGCAATGCCTTGTGACCTGAGATCTGTTTCGTATCGCAGTTCCATGGTCTTCTAGGATCGTTTCTGAATTGTATAGCGATGGTCACCATAATATGTCCTAACAGACTCCCCCTTGACCATTGCTCTCAATTCAGATGGACACCATAAATCATTTGTTACAAAATCTGCACCAACAGACTCCCCCTTAACTAATGATTTCTGGTTTTCACTGGTTAGACTTGATCTTCTCGCACAACACTTGATCTTAATTCTACATAGCTCTTGTAAATTAAATTTCTTATGTTGTACCCTAGACACATACATGACTCTGGCTAATGATGAAAACTGTTGCAACTAAATCATCAACTGAAACCTTAAACCTAAGACCTCTATTTATACTAAAACCCTAAACCTAACTTTGATGGGCTTGGGCTTCTTTTGCGACTGGGCTTCTTCTGCGAACCCAGATCTGACAAACCATCTCAGTTCGCTACGCTCCTTGCGAACTCAGATCTCATCTCGCATCGCAATGCCTTGCTACCTGAGATCTGTTTCGCATCGCAGTTCCATGGTCTTCTAGGCTCGTTCCTGAATTGTATAGCGATGGTCACCATAATATGTCCTACCATGTAATGCACATGACATATATAATAAGATTAGCATAATACCCGCACTATACATCGAAAATAATACTTTTTTGTAATTTTATAATTCGGCGATAGCTATATATTATGTTTATTATTCACTTATATATTACTTATTATGTTGAATCAACAACGATAACCTGATTTGTAGAGTTGATTCAGAATACAAAATGTGGGGTGAAAAGTGAAAAGTATAAAAATAATAGCTACTAGAATTTGAAAATTATAATGTTTTAAATTTGGAATTCTCGAGTCTTAGTTATTAAAAGTTTCTAAAAATAAAGTAGCAAAATGCATTATATATAATAAAGATATAGATAATAGATAAATTTCGAGAATATAGTTATACAATTCCATTTCCTTCTTATACTATCAATTAGTACATATAATAAATCAATGTAATTAAAGATTAAATAATGGTAGGTGGCAGGGAATACTATTTGTTAAAAAACCTTGCTTGTATAAAATTATTGCAAAACTAGGCACGTATATCATAGAACAAAATAGGTGGTAATATTTTCACCATTGAATTTAATAGATCAACTAAACTATGCAATAAATATTTGTGCTCTACATGTTAGTGATATACAATTTTGGTGGATTTATTAAATTTTAGAGCGGATATATCATAGCTAGAAGAAAATAAATAATATGTTATAAATTATATATAGGAAACAAAATTCATTCTAATTAAGTTTTAATTTATCAATTAAGTACTCTAATTTTCGTAAATTTTAAAATAAGATCCCTAACTTTTTAAAAAGATTTTTTTTTAATTAACTACGTACTCATTTACATATAAAAAGAAGTTTATTTAATTCATTAAATAAAACATTATCCAAATCAATATGTAATGTTTCTATTTTCAATTAATCGAATAAGAATAAAATTAATTGAAAAGCTTAATATAAACTTAAAATAATCAAATTTTTTCACTACCTTGGTTTTAAGAAACTTTAATTTTTCAATCTTTACTTATATGTAATCCATTTACATAAAGTTTTATTATCAATAATCTAACTAAATGCTTAATATACCTATTAACTTATACACTTTATTATTAGAAACATGATTCTATATACAAAATTTCATATTAAAAATCAATGATATTGTGTATATACGGGTTAAAGTCTAGTTTTCACATACTCCATTCGTCCCACTTTTATTGTCCACTTTTGACTTTTGGAGTATTTGTTTGACAACTTTGAACTTGAATATCTTTGGTTGTGTTATATAATACTTAATGCAAATTATACCAATGAAAATACATTCAAAACCCAATTCATTTATATATTTTGCATCAAATATTATATAATACAAACAAAAATATTTAAGATTAAAGTTGTAAACAAAAGAAAGATTCTAAAAATCAAAAGTGGACAATAAAAGTGAGACGGAGGAAGTAAAAGAGATAGTGGACTTTGGTGGCCGCCTCGATATACAAAACCCAATCCATTCAGGCATTACTTATTATTTGTGACTTAATTTTCGTCCTCTTTGTTTTCTTACCTGTTGTGACCTAAACACCATTTTAGTTCTCTTTACTCCGTAAATAACTTGAGATGTCTTCTTTACCGGAAGATTATGCTCGCTTTAAAATCCCTTTTGAAGTCGTAAAAAACGCCACCAAAAACTTTGCTGATCTTATTGGGGAAGGTGGATTTGGAAAAGTTTATAAAGGAGATCTTGAGATCTCTGGAAAACCAATCACCACTATCGCCGCAAGGAGGTTGCATTATGATTATGGTCAAGGAGACCTTGAATTTTGGCAGGAGATTATGATGCTTTCGGATCTCCAACATGATAATCTAGTTTGTTTTGTTGGATTCTGTGATGAAAAAGGTGAGAAGATAATCATAAACAAGTTTGAAGCCCGTGGAAGTCTTGATAAATATCTTGATGATGCAAGCCTCACATGGACGCAACGATTGAAGATATGTGCTGGTATTGCGCGTGCAATGAAATATATCCATTATGATGATAAACGCAGTTATAGTGTCATTCATCGTAATATCAAGAGTTCCAAAGTTTTACTAGATGAAAATTGGGAACCCAAATTATCTGGTTTTGAACTTGCCATAAGCGGTTCAAGTGAACGAAGACACCGTTATCACCTTGCTGACACTGTTGGCACGATTGGCTATGTGGATCCAACATACGAAAAAACTGGATTTGTGAACCACAAATCAGATGTTTACTCGTTTGGGGTTGTAATTTTTGAAGTCCTATGTGGGAGGAAAGCATATATTCCTGACAAGCAACCGCAGCTTACCCCTGAAGAAGGAAAACAAGTCACCGTCAAAGAAACAGATCAAGCCGAGCCTGTTCAAGATGGAACCTCTGCAAATTAAGAGCATCTTTAGTGAACTTATGTAATCTTTATTTTGTTTTTTATTTTTTTATTTTTTTCAGCAAAAAAGTTTGAGATTTCTAATCTTTTGTGCAAGACTTTTTGCAAATCCAATTTTCATTTTAACTCGTTATTTGTTGAGTCCATGGTGTAGCTTTTGTTCAATATAATTTTGAAATCTTTTTTATTTTGGAATGGTAGTTTTTCTTTGGATTAATAAACAAATATGTTATTGTACTTTGCGAAAATGTTCAACTAAGTTACTGGACTATTAATCTGTTCAATTGAATTACTAAACTATTTTCATATTTAAATTAGCCTTTTTTATACGGTAATATTTATAAGTTTAGTAACGTAATTAAATTAATGAGTTAAGTAAAATGATCTTGGTGTTAATATTTAAAAGTTAAGCAACCTACACATCATGATTTATTAAGTTTAGTAACTCAATTGAACAAATTAAATATTCAGTAACTTAATTCAATATTTTCGCAAAGTATAATAACATATTTGTCCATTAACCTTTTTTCTTTCTTCTTATTAATTGTTTATCTATTCAGACTACTCATGAATTTTAAAATTCATTGGGGTTAGTACTCATGAAAACTTACGAATCGGTGATAACTTTAAAATTCAAATGACCGGCGCTAACATTTGCCAAACTCACTCATTTGGAATCGTTATTAGTATCGCCATCACCAGCTCGTCGCATACGTAATTAGATGCTTAACATTTGTAAAGTCAATAAACAACAATTTATTATTACTTAGTTTCAATTTAACTCCATGTGCCATGGAGACTATTTCTTTTTCAATATATACGTAATTAGATGCTTAACATTTGTAAAGTCAATAAACAACAATTTATTATTACTTAGTTTCAATTTAACTCCATGTGCCATGGAGACTATTTCTTTTTCAATATATATATATATATATATATATATATATATATATATATATATATATATATATCAGGGGCGGATGTGTACACATTTAAGGCTAGACACTTGCACACCCTTGGTAAAAATATATTAATGTAATTTTTATTTTTTTTAATTTTTTTTTCATAATACTGAAATGCATACCCTTATAATATGCATAAAAACCCTTAAATAATAAACCCAAATCCATCAGATACAATTTCATGACCCAACCCAAATCATGAGCCCAAATTTAAAAAGATTTATAGATAAAACATCATAGGCCTTTTACATTGCAGTAACTAAAAGGATAAATTTGACCAAAATTAACCCTAACAATAACAACTGAATTTTGGTTCCAGAAGGTAGGTAGATACTCAGATACGCTCATACGCAGAATACCTATTTGTTTTTTCACTTCGTTTTTTCTTGTTCCATGTAGTTGAGAGAGTAATCTTGAGAAGATAATGGGTTGAAGTGCCAATTTCTATTCATCTATTTAACTTGGAAGATGGAGTGATACTGATAGTGTATTTTGCTTGCATTATAACTGAATTGGGGTAAGTATTTAATTATCCTTGTAACTGTAAAGAATTTATTATATAATGACTCCTTGTCTTTAAGTCTTGAGCAACTCATGTGAATATATCCACTCATCAATGCAATTGTCGATTACACTTGTAATAGTTTAAGTTGCTTTTATTGTTAGGTTTTAATGTGAATTTACAATTTCTTTAAGTATTACTGGGGCTTTTGAAATTAAAGTGTGTATAAGTTATAATAATAGTAATACATATCTTAGTTTAGTTTGACCAAGATATATGTGAGTATGTGACAATGTAACTATTATACTATATAGTATATACTGCCCTTTATGGCTTAATTTAATTAAGTTTCTAATCTCAAGCTGCTTCATTTTGTTGAATGTTGATCATGTAGTTTGAAGACAAAAATGAAAACAAAGAAAGATGGAACTGAATGTCAAGGAACATTGGATTGGTTTGTAAAAAAGAAACAAAAGACTCACGCTAGTTCTTCCTCCTCCCTAATTGACCAGTCGACTCAATTGCCATTTAACGAGAAAGAAAGTGAATTTGATCTGAGTTCAATTCCACATGATCCTGGACTTAAGAAGAATATTGTTGCTTATCATCCTAATTTACAAGATAGAGTAAGGAGAGAATACATACAAAGAGGTCCTTGCCAACCTCTTACCCATGACTTTACACAAACCATGCTTGGAGGAAAGCTTCGTCGTTTTAATTCTAATTGGTTTGAAAAATATAAATGGCTTGAATTTAGTATTGCAAAAGATGCATCCTTTTGTTTTGTCTGTTACTTATTTAATAACAAAGATAAGTTCAATGAAAAGGGTGGAGATGCTTTTATCAGGCTGGGATTCAAAGGTTGGAATAGACCAAATGTGTTTGATAAGCATATTGGAGGGGTAAAGAGTACACATAATTTATCGAGGGAAAAGTTTGAGTCTCTAATGAAACCAATAGCCTCGATTCAAAGGGTTTTTTACCATCAATCTTCAGAAGCTAACAAAAAGTATCGAACCCGTTTACTTGCTACCTTGCATTGTTTAAGGCTTCTGTTACACCAAGGTTCAGCGATTCGAGGTCATGATGAGAAACGACAGTCAAGTAATAAAGGTAATTTTTTTGAACTTTTAGAGTGGTTAGCCAATCATAATGAAGATATTCAGAAAGTTGTGTTAGAAAATGCTCCTTTAAACCACAAATTGACTGCTCCTTCAATCCAAAGAGATTTGATCAGCTCTTGTGCCAAACAAACAACTAAGGCGATTATTAAAGATATTGGTAATGATTATTTTGCGATATTGGTTGACGAATCTTCTGATGTATCTCACAAAGAGCAAATGTCATTGTACTTGAGATATGTTGATAAAAAGGGATATGTCGTCGAGAGCTTTATTGGTGTTGTACATGTTAAGGATACTTGCGCTTTAACTTTAAGAGATGCAATTCATTCTTTGCTATCTAAATATTCTTTAAGTCCATCTAGAATTCGTGGTCAAGGGTATGATGGGGCTAGCAATATGAAGGGTGGTATTAATGGTCTCAAAACGTTAATCTTGAATGAAACTCGGTCCGCTTACTACATTCACTGTTTTGCTCATCAACTTCAGCTAACACTTGTGGCGGTTTCTAAGAAAAGTGTAGATTGTGGCTGGCTTTTTGAAAATCTAACAAATTTGTTAAATGTGGTTGGAGTATCTTGCAAGAGAATTGATATGTTAAGAGAGACTCAAGCTCAAAATGTTGCACAAGCCTTTGATGACGAAGAACTTGAAACTGGGAAAGGCTTGAATCAAGAGCTTGGTCTAGCGAGGCCGGGTGATACTCGTTGGGGATCTCATTATAAATTGATTCTAGTCATTGCTTTATATCCCGCAATATGTGGCGTTCTTGATAAGATTGGAGACATGCCTTCAAGCTTGGATAGTGATAAACTAAAGGCTGATACTGTTAGTTTCGCACTCGAATCTTTTGACTTTATTTTCATGGCACATCTGATGAAAACAATTTTTGGGTTGGCAAACGAGTTAAATGTTTCTTTACAGAGAAAAGATCAAGACATTGTGAATGCCATGTCATATGTAAAGTCGACCAAGGAACAACTACAAGAAAAGAGAGATCATGGATGGCAAACCCTCATGAATTCTGTCATTTCTTTTTGTGGAAAAAATGACATTGAAGTCCCTAATATGGAAGCTGTGTATGTTCCCCTAGGAAGAAAAAGACGAGGCCAACTACATGTCACAAATGATCATCATTTCCGAGTTGAAGTTTTTTATATGATAATTGATTTACAGCTTCAAGAACTCAATAATCGGTTTGATGAGATAAGTACAAACTTACTTGTTTGTACAGCTAGCTTGAGCCCCGTTAATGCTTTTCGTTCATTTGATAAACAAAAGTTACTTACACTTGCTGAATTTTATCCTCATGAATTTTCGAGTGTTGAATTGCTAGCTCTTGATCAACAACTTGACAACTACATTCATGAGATGTTGAAAGATGAGAGATTTGAGGGACTAAAGAATATTGGAGAACTTTCAAAAAAACTTGTTGAATCAAATAAACACGAAGACTTTGAGCTTGTTTACTTACTGATCAAGTTGGTCTTGATCCTTCTGGTGGCAACAACTAGTGTTGAAAGAGGCTTTTCGGCAATGACTTTTGTAAAGAATAAGCTACGTAATAGTATAGGTGATGAAATGTTAAACGACTGCTTAGTTACTTTTATAGAGAAAGACATTTTCTCTAAAGTTAGCGATGATGATATCATGAATTGCTTCCAACGAAAGCAAGAACGGCGAGGAGAACTGTAGCTTCAAAAGTATGAACATATGGTATGTTTGTTTTTGCTATTTTTAGTGTTTTACTTGGAGGACAACTGAAGCTTCAAACATATGAAAACATGGTGTATTTTTTTTTTGTGCTATTTACTGTGTTTCACTTGTATGAAAACTAAAGCTTCAAATATGAATATATGGTATGTTTGTTTTTTGCTATTCCTTGTGTTTTACTTCATTTATTTGCGTATCTGGTTTATTTGATTATTTTATTGAAAAACTGCACTGCAACTTGACTTAATAGCCTGTAATTTATTGAATTGAGTCTGGTATAATTTTTTTTTACTAATAATGCATACCCTAGTATGAATTCCTAGATCCGCCACTGATCTATATATATATATCTTCCTATCTATAGAAAGAGGGCATTTTTTACTGTTCATCCTCAATATTACGCCAAGTGTAAGCTTTTCACTGGTTCACTGTTTAGCCGAGTTAGAGATCCCACGTGAAAATTGTACACATGATCCATTGGCCTAAAAAGCAGTGCTTTTAGATATATAATACATAAAATGTAACATCTATCAAATGTTACTTTGTACCTGAGTGATAAATTCTTTCATTTGACTTTTGAAAGGTCCCAAGTTCAACCCGAGGGGATGACATTTTTTTTTCTTTCTTCTCTATTCTTTTCTCATGACACAAGCTTTAATTTTTCCCCCTACCATCTTTATTTTTGTATATATTAACTTCCCTCTCTTAATACTTCTTCCGTCACACTTTAAAATGTTCTTCTCTATTCTTTTCTCATGACACAAGCTTTAATTTTTCCCCCCTACCATCTTTATTTTTGTATATATTAACTTCCCTCTCTTAATACTTCTTCCGTCACACTTTAAAATGTTCTTCTCTATTCTTTTCTCATGACACAAGCTTTAATTTTTTCCCCCTACCATCTTTAATTTTGTATATATTAACTTCCCTCTCTTAATACTTCTTCCATCACACTTTAAAATGTTCACTAAAACAATGTACACCATTTTGTTAATTTTCACTAACTACAATTTTCACCGATCAATAGTATTATAACTGCTTGTTATAATTGTAATTAGTATTTTAGTTACTTTTTGTAGTTGTAATAGGTATGTAAGTTATATAAGTTCCATTGAGATGCTCATAACATTGATTTTTTGATATAATGGAAACAAGAATAATTTAAATGTTATTATCTCATATAGTAACGGCATACATGGATATATGTTTCCTAGGGTAATGTTCAAATGAGTACATCAATTTTGAGTGAGAATGAGGGAATACACATATTTCTGCCATGTGTCACTTTATTTTCTCTCCTCCACATTTTTAAAAATTAAATATCTCACAAATGGTAAGTCGAAAAATCATGAAAATTGCACCATAAAATTCAGCGTTTTCTCCTCTTCGATTTGCCGTCCCTCAAGGCATACTTTCGATAACTTTTTTTTTCTTCCATTTTTTGGTGGGTTTTACAAATTAGTAACACATGTGTTAGTGATTGGTTATACATTTAATTTGGGGTTAAGGTTAGAGTTTAGGTTTAGGGTTAGGGTTTAGCAGGGTTTAGGGTTTAGTAGTATTTAGAGTTTAGTAGGGTTTAAGATTTATGGTTTAGTATGATTTGGGGTTTAGAGTTTTATAAAGCGTTTAGGGTTTGGGGTTTAGGGTTTGAGGTTTGGGGTTTCGGGGAGAAACCCCAAACCTCAAACTCTAAACCCTAAACCCTAACTCAGTTCGCAATACCATTTCGATCCTCAGCTCGACCCCAGCCAGGGGCTCTGCCCCTTGGACCCCGCCAGGGGTTGCCACCCCTTGGACCCCGCTACCAGGGGCGCTGCCCCCGGACCCCCGTACACAATTTCATACTTTATGAAACACGATGAAACGAATATAAAAATGTTTTCGGAGATTACTATTACAAATAGTTACCAACAAGTCGTATACATATCTAAAACTACAAACTCAAACGACAAATAAACACTTTGGATATAATCTAGTTGCGTGGACACTAGCATGAATGGTCAAACTAAGACATCCACGTATTTATATTTATAACCTCATATGTTCAGGACGTTAAGGACCTTACCCGGGCTTAGGCTTTGCTAGCACTCGAACATACTTAGCTCACCAGGTGAGTTTACAGCCCCACTTTTAACTGTTTTACTGCTTTCAACTTGAGGTGAAAAACATAGCCAACTGCTTTATTGATTGCCATAACTGCTTTTACTTACATGATTGTATACTTGTTTTACTCGAACGAATAGAGTACTGTAAACTGTTGAACTCTTACACAAAACTGGTATTTATGAAATAGCATTTTCATACTATAAACTTGTTAAACTTTGTTTGGTAAACCGGAGAACGACCAGTACTGTTTTTCGCTGAAGAACGACCATCAACGTATTTTAGTGCCAGAGAACGACTGGCCAAGTGGACGGGAGAACGACCGCACTGTGTTTCGCTGGAGAACGACCAGCAACGTATTTTAGTGCCAGAGAACGACTGGCCAAGTGGACGGGAGAACGACCCGTGCATCTTTTGACCAGAGAATGACCGGTACTGTGTTTCGTTGGAGAACGACCAGCAGTGTTTAGTGCCAGAGAACGACTGGCCGAGTTGAACGGGAGAACGACCCGTGCGTATTTAGACCAGAGAACGACCGGTACTGTTTTGGAAACGCTGGAGAACGACCAGCAACGTATTACAAACTGTATTTTGCGCAACATCCCACACAAACTGTATTTTGGGTAACATCCCACGTAAACGGTACCTTGGGTAACATCCCACGCAAACTGTATTTTGGGCAACATCCAACCGAACTATATTTGGACAACATTTCACAAAACGGACAACATTCCACAAAATGTTTACTTAACTATTATGGCAATAAGTATTTGTGAACGTATTGATTTTAACAACTGTGCTTACAAACTTGATTCAACTATTGCAAACATAAAACCTGTGAATTCACTCAACCTCGTTGTTGACTTTTACTATGTTTTTCAGGAATTAGCTGCGCACGTAAGAACCGCCTGCACATACGGAACTAGGGCGACCCGCGAAGCTTTAGGATGCCAACTTTTGAAACTTTTAGATTTCTTTTGTATAACTAAAGTGATTTTAGTCATTTTTACGAAATCTACTTTTGTAAACTTAATAACTTTTACATTTGTAAGATTTGACGAATCGTAAACTTTGTAACTATTACATTTGGCATCTTAATATATTATGTTCTGTTGTAATCATAAGCTCTAATACGTATGCATGTACTGTGTATTGTGGTACTCCCCATACTTAACTAAATGCTTCCGCTAAGCTCAATCAACGAATTTTGGAGGTGTTACACGAATGTCTGATACGATTATTCTAGAAATCCAGAGGAAATGAAGAACAATCTTAACAAACAAACAATTAGGAACTTCAGTGAGTAGAATGAAACTCGAAATTGATTGCAACTGATTGATTTTAGTATCTTTACAAGAACTAGAGAGGGAATTGGATTATCTCCACAAAATGATTAACTAACTGATCCTATTACATGACCATTGTATTTATACTACTAAACAACAAACTAACTCCGTTAATTCTGTTAATCTTCTCCAACATGCAAGCCACGTGACTTCTATCAAAAGGATCGTAATAATCCATCCCCCTTAAGATATTCTTGTCATCAAGAATCATGTCAAAACTTGAAACTTGTTCATGTCTTCATACAACTTGATAATAGCATTTCAATCTTATTGACCCGTGAATTCTGATTCTCAAGACAACCCATCTTGAACTCAATTGCAACTTCTGTGCAGTTCTTCATCTTAACTTTAAATTCTTGGACTCTCTCCTATGTTATAGCAATGAATATATCATTACTTTACCCCTTGATTGCACAGCTTTCAGAGTTCATAACCAGTTCAAACATGAAACTTCACCATCTGTAATAGCTTTGCCTTACTAACCACCTTTTGCTCAATTAAACTTCCATGACCAATAATCAAAGCCTCCAATACAAACCCTTCAAGAACTTAGTCAAGGAACTTACTTTTCAAAGTATACAAGGTGTAGGAAGGAAAGTCTTGAATTATTGTATTTGTCTCAACCTTGCGATCATTACCATGTGCTCACACCTTCACTTGTGGAATGCAGTCACCGAGGCATGCTTTATCAATTGATCTAATGTCAACTTTGGAAGAAATATTCATATCAACATGTTTGACACAATTGACTGGTTGTGAAAGTTCTATCACCAGATCCTTTATTAAAACGTTCACACCACCATATTCTAAAAAAAGTGAAACTTCCTTCCCATTTTCAGTTGACCACAATAGCCAACCCATTTCCCATTTTAACTTTGTAGCAACTATATCCATAGGTTCAAAAAGAACATAAAAGTCACATGAGATTTTTATATCCAATCCAACTCCTGAATAAAGAGCAAATTTGTCTAAATTATGTGATTTGATCCGATCTTTGTCACTATCCATAATCAAGTTTTCCAGCCTATTTAACATTTTTACTTCCTTGCCATGGTGTTGTCATTCAAATGACTTGATTTTACACTTGTCTATGACAGCTACTGAACATTTCTTAAGCCAAGCAACATGTAACTCATCATTCATTCTCATACCCGTCTCCCAATACAACAAAGATCCCAATTTTTTAAAAGTGTTGCTAGACTTTAAATGACCACTTGTTGGGCTTCTTTTGTAATATGTCATCAGCTGATTTTAAGAACCATCTTGTAACTGGACCATCAACACTTGAGGATCATAACCTCTTCTCCAAGTTGCCTTAAATTTGTCCAACACATCACTTGAAAGAGGAGGAAGATTAAGAAAGAACAATTGACCACTTTGCTCTTTAGATTGGCAACTAGACAATGCAACAACCATCATATTCTTACTACCCCTTGTCAAAGAAATTTCATGATCAAAGTCCATCAATTTGGGTAACCATTTTGCTTCAAAAGTAGTAGTTAACTTTTGATCCACCGAATACTTCAAACTGAAGGGATCTATTTTTATTTTATTAACGCCCTTTGGACCATCGCCAATCATGCGATTGGCCAACATAAGTAGTTCCATGTCTACATTTTCTAACGTGAGTAGACATGTTTGTCTTGCTTTCCACTAACGTTGAACATAATTGCAGACCCATCTTCCATTCAAACAATCACACCCTATATGACATGTTTTCTTATATTTAAAGAGAACAAACTCAGCAACGTTAACGCAATTTTCAAAAGGAATCATAATACCTCCTTCCAAGACAATCTTTGGAATAGTAAGAGCCACTAGATTGAAAACATTGTATTCTTTGAAATTCATTCTGTCAAAACTGATTTTATCATCTAGGTGACCAACTCCATTTAATTTCAAGTGGTATTCATCCTTTTCTTTATACCCCGATTCATCACCCTTATCACTTGTCTTCCTGGATTCATCAAGAACTACCAACTTATTATTATTTTTCATAACACTCACTTCTTTAAACATTTGAGTATTTAGCAAAGGTAGAGTGGACATTTTCTTCACCAAGTTGCTAGCATTTTCTTCCATGATAGCCAAACAATAAGTATCATAAAGATTGCGAGGTTCGTAAACTTTAACTCTCTTTTCAAATTCCGGTTGCAAACCTCCAACAAAGCAATTAACTATTTCTGACTCACTCAAACCGGTTGCCTTACTTATCAAAGAGTTAAATGCCTCATAATATTCTTGAATAGTGCTATTTTGTTTGAGATTTCTTATGCTTGACATTTCATCAAACACTTTATATGCATTCTTATTTTTCTCAACACTACTTCTATCTTTATCCCTATTTTCCCCAAAAATTACCTCCTCGATACACTTAATTGCCAACAATGACCTCAAATCATTCACCATATGCAAATTATTATCCATATTGTTCATATCATAACCAGAAAATTAATTAAGTTGATCATTACCTTAGTTCACTTTGGTCAAGTTTTGCAATTCTCCAGTAGTTGATGCGTACTGGGATGATGATCCTCTGTTATTACCCCAATTTCCTGATTTGAACAAACCGTTGATTTTATTGATTGATAACTGCAAATTCATCAACGTAGCATTTAATTGGTGATTATTGTACCGTTCATAAGTTGTGTGCGTGTTCACCATTTCGAATCAATTGAACTCTGAAAGTTGAAAGTGATCAAAGATTCTTCACAACTTGAACTATAATTGGATAAACGATTGCCAGAATCGAGCTCTGATACCACTGATAAGATTATTCTAGAAATCCAGAGGAAACGAAGAACAATCTTAACAACGAAACAATTAGCAACTTCAATGAGTAGAATGAAACTCGAAATTGATTGCAACGGATTGATTTTAGTATCAATCTTAGATTTACAAGAACTAGAGAGGGAATTGGATTATCTTCACAAAATGATTAACTAACTGACCCTATTACATGACCATTGTATTTATACTACTAAACAACAAACTAACTAACTCCGTTTATCTCCTCCAACGTGCAAGCCACGTGACGTCTATCAAAAAGATCGTAATATAAATCCAAACGGTGGTTAGGCATGGTAGTTCAACGGTAGTCAGGCGACAGTGGTTTGATGTGGTCAAGCGACGGTGGTTAGATCATGTGGATCTCGAACATATCCGACCCAACCCCAATGATTTCCAACATATCTCGAACATAACAACGGTGGATGTCGAACATATCCCATACGCAACCGAAGGTTTGAAAGATTTCAAAGAAACAATTTCGGTTTCGATTTAAGATCCGTTGAACTGTTGAAGTAAAAGATGGTTGAAATTTTTTTAGATCGGGTTTGCAATTTCGATTTTGTATACGGTTTTAATGTGTAACTGTATGTGTACGTCTTTGATTTCGTGTTCATCATCAAAAAACGTTCTTACTGATGATACATGTTGATCTTGGAAAAATATGAAAACTAACAAGTTTTCTTGATTTATTTATTCTATTCTTTTTAGTTGTGAGATGTGAGATTGATTTCTCTTTGTTGTAGATATGCATCTGTTTAGGAATGTTGTGGAATCAGTTAGGAAGATTACACAGGGGTAAATTTTTTCATGGCGGTTGGGAAAGATATAAGGGTTTGTGTATTTGTGGAAGAGACGAGGGTATTATGGTCATTTAATCTGAATTAATGTAGATATTCAATGTCAGTTAGCAAAAAGGACAAAAATTGCGGAAATTGATAAATTCAGGGATAAAAATTGCGAAAAAAAAGTTCAAGGATAATATTGACAAAAGTGGTCAAACACAGGGACAAAAATGCAATTTACTCTAATAATAATAATAATAATAATATAATATTAATAATAATAAAAGTGTCAAGGGCTAATTTTATCACTTTAAATATAGGAATTATATTATAATCTTCTAAGTGTCACATGTCCAAATTTAAGATCATATATATATATATATATATATATATATATATATATATATATATAAAAGGAACCCGCACGATGTGCTAGTAGTACTAAATATATAAATCGACATTATTTTATGATGGGAATAATAGTAGATAGCATTCCAAACTCTAACCGAAAAAGCACATATGATGTAATTTACATTGAAAATAAAAGTGCAGCTCTTGGAATAGATAAAATTGCATCAATCATGATGACTCGGTGTAATCAGAGTTGAAGAATTCTGTAAAAAGAATGGAGGCATTACAAAGTGGGATAATTCTTGTAACCAAAAGGTGTTAATTATGATTTGATTCATTTTCTATCTTTGTTAACCGTATTGTTTGTTTTTTTTATTTTTTGGTTTGCTAGCTGTATTAATAGGGGTAGTTGATAGTTATTATATTAGAGGGTAGTTTTGGAATTTTAAATTTTTTAAAAGTTCTAAAATTCAATAGAAGAGATAATTTATAAGTAGTCATATATTTTATAATTAACTAGATTCAAACCCGTGCGAAGCACGGCAATTTAACACATTATATATAATCAATACAAAAGTTTGTAATTATAAAATATGCGTAGACTAAGCAAAGTTGAATCATTAGCTTATTAACAGTTTATAAGTAACATAATTACGTTAAATAAATAAGAGAAAAAGAGGACAAAGCTATTATGATAGTTCAAACTCAAAGTACAACCAAAGATTAAAAGATTGTAGGTTAAATTGAGCCGTAACTAATCTAAAGTCAAATACTTGACGCATGGCAACTTAAAAGCTAAAACTATAAAAAGTATTTAAATTCCCAATCTCGAATAGCCATCAATATGCCATCATAATTCATAAATATGCTTAGAATAAGTTTCAAATTTGGATCGATCGAGTCCATGCATCAAGATCACAAACCTTTATAGATTACTTCAATTTTCTTATTATTAGTTATGCATATGACAACATTCTTCACGATCTACAATAAAAAATAGGGTTTATTGTAGGGGAATGCATTTAACTTGTGCACGAAATTTATTGTATGTACCTAACTTTTTTTAGTCTATTGTATGTATCAATCTTCAACTTTGGTCTATTGTATGTATCGGGCTGACGTGGCACCCGTTTTTTTATGATGTGTCAACGACGTGTCAAATGACGTGGCAAATTATACGTTTGACATGTTATCAAATTAGTCATTGGATACACACAATAGACCAAAGTTGAAGATTGATACACACAATAGACCAAAAAAAGTTGGGTACGTACAATAGACTTCGTGCATAAATTGAATGCAATCCCCTGCACTAATCCCTAAAAAATAAAAGAAAATAGTGTCAATAAAAACACAATGTAATACCCCCAAATTTCAGGTTGCGGAAGCGGTCGGGTCGGGTGTTACCAAATCAAATATCACAAGCGCAAAGGTAAATAATGAACGACTCTAAATGAGACGTTTGAAAATAGTTATACATTTCCAAAATAAAAGTCAAGTTGCGAGTTTGCAAAATAATTTCAATACATAATTTGTAATACAAAAGTTATGCAGAGAAATCCAGTTGTTTGAAAACATGCGACTCGAGCTAGCATATCTTGTAGCAATCCTAATCCTGCTGGGCACCTGAGAACACATGCTAAAACGAGTCAGCTATAAAGCTGGTGAGTTCATAGGATTGTTAGTTGAAACATAAAGTATAAAACCTTATATGTTTTTAAAAGTAATTCAAAATCTAAGATTTTGGTATCTATTGTATTGAATTTGTAACACCAATGTGTATACATCCTACAAGGCATCTCATACCTAAGTGACCATGATGTGTACCTAAGTACATAAACATTGAGGCATTCCGCGCCTGGATACCTATCAGGTATTAAGTAAATCTATCAATGTGAGGCAATACATGCCTAAGGACAATCGGGTAATTATATGACCACGTCATATGATGTAGTGTAATAATTGGTGTGCTACTTGGCATAGCGTGTTGCATCCAGCAACATAATTGTAGTCCCACGGACTATGCTTGAGTATTTAGTCAAATACTGAGTTGACAGCCTCGCGCGAAAGTTTGCCGACCCGTTAATTGTACGGATCACGAGCATAAGCTCGCCCATCCGTATAAGTGTGTGGATCACAAGCATAAGCTCGCCCATCCATCGAGTGTATCACTTTACCACGATATTGTGACAATCCTCCATTTAGGGTATAAATCTGTACCTAATTTCATGCATTACCTAGAGTAATTCCCTGATTTGTGAATTCAAAATGATTTCTATATGTTAAGTTTGTGAAACGTACTATGTGATACGTGATATATTAAATTCGTAGTTATATGTATATATAATTACGTGTGAAATAAACGTACTAAACTCGACAAACTAAAATACAATAAAGTTGGTGATACAAAATAATTAATAATTCGAAAATTATTAATTACTAATATTAGTAACTTATATTATTGAAATAATATAAGATATTATACGTTTTATATTAAACGTGACGAGCACGTCATACACGAACAGAAACAATTATAAAACGTACCTAAAGGTCGAAAATAATAAAAGTACTTATTTTCCCGTTCCTGTTTTAGTATTTGGAACCTTACCTTAAAATATAAATTCCAAAGTCAACCGAAATCTGGCACGCAAATAAACTGTACAGTCCCACTACGGTGAATAAATTTATTAAAAGTTTTAAATAACATTATTTCATTTATTTTACTTATCAATTATAAAGTTTAAAATAAACTTTAAACAAACGAATAATTGAGTGGGACACGGGGTACAAATAATTGGATCCGTACACGGAATTAACGGGTTAAAAACCCAAACAAATAACACATTTGAGATATTTGTTCGACACTTTCCCTACACCACCTTACCTCCCTTTGAATTTTTGAAGTACTGGGAACAATTTTATATATCTTTCATCACCTACATTGATCACCAATAATCCATTTCACCTTCATCTGTGTTGTGTGTGTGTGTCGAGCAAGAACAAAGAGCAGAGACAAGGCGATCTCCATTTCATCCTCTTCATCCTTACATTCAAAACCATCAAATATCCATACACAAACTACAAACAAAATGGTATCTTAACCATTATCATCATCTCGGTCATCGTCATCTTCGACATCAGATTCATCATCATCATAGTCATCTTCATTTATAAACTTTGTAAGGTTCAAAAACACATATATATTCATATTTGATCATATAATTTTGTATGTATAATGTTAGTATGTATGTAAACAAAATTGTAGTATGAATTGTATGATATGTTATGATGATGTAGTAGTGTACAAAAACTGGGATCAAACACCCGAACCTATACATATATGCATTTACAGACAAGAACAGAACAGGGGACGAACACGGGCTTGGAACCAAACCGATCGGTTGGTTTTAACCAGCCGATCGGCTGGAACCAATGAGCCGATCGGCTCATCCCCTTCAGCCGATCGGCTAAGGGATGTTTGAGCCGAACGGTTTTTTAAACTTTAGCCGAACGGTTGGTGTAGTCTGTGCACTGATCAGTTCGATGTTTAATCTTTAGTACACTGTCGATATAATTTTCATAAGTACAAATATATTAACGCGTACGAAATACAAATACTAAAAAGTTATAAAAATTATAAAACTTTAGGATACAAAGTTTGGGACAAAGTTGTAAATGACCGCGGGACATTATTTTGACACGGACAATTAAGAATATAACTTTTTGGGCCAAACGGGCCAAATCTATAATGAGTCAAAAGTTATATTTTGTGAACGGGCCAAAATAATTTGCTAAACGTACTTGGGCCAAACTATGTTGGGCCACGCATATTTGGGCCAAACCTATTGGGCCGAGCCCAACGGGCCACGAGATTTCAAAATGCAAACGTTAAACCGGGTTACATATATATATGTGACGAGTAAATGGGACAGATGAAAATTTGTAACACGACAACTAGATTATACATATAGTGGGCGATTATAATTTATATATAATTATATAAATGAACTAAGACAATCCTATTAGAACTAAGTTATTTTTATAACTACTATAATTATGTTTTAAAACATAAACAACAACGATAAACAATATATATATACATGTACGCGGCATTTACAAAGGAATAATATATATATATATATATCACAGCAACGACAATTAATATATATATGAATATATATATATATTCAACTAATAAGTATATGTAAATATATACTTATACGCGACGATCGTATCAACGCAAATATCACCAACAACAAAAATGTTATAAACATTTCAACTTAACGATTAGTCCATATACTTATGTAAAGTATATTTAATTGTGCTTAGGTATTTGAGAGGCACGTTCGGACTACAGTATTACTAGCTGTACTAGCTGAAGACTTGCTACACGTGAGTTCACAGCCCCTACCTTTTACTTGTTTTAAATGCTTTTAAAACCAGGGGTGAAAAACATAGAACTATGTGCTATAACATGATACTTGTTTATATAATTGCTTGGCATGCTATTATATCGAATTGATTTGTATAAATGCTTATTGCTTTATAAATCAACTGTTAACTATATGAAACGTTTTCACAACTTTTTGGGAATAAGACAATGAATCTTGGTACGATCCTAGGTTTACATGAGGTAGTTGTAGTGCACATAAGTCCCAGTGCTTGCAACCTATAACCATTAGTTAGGTGACTCTAGCCACTGAGTATACAGATAGTACTATCGATTTGACAACCCTCCCACTGATATAACTCGTTGGTCATTCCAACCACACGACGGCAGTCGTAACGAGGAGTGTATACTTACCGTGTTACTGAGGCAACAACATCCACTAGTCGTGGTTTGGTTATAGTACTAGGAGTCGTTACTTTAACTTTAAAGGTGTCGCTCACCTTAGAGGGATCATAGTCTATATTTCTCACGTAACTAAACAACTAAACTACAACTTGATTTGGGAAGGGTATTCCCTGTGACAACTAATAGGATAGGTGTTCCTACACATGATTTCTTTTTAGGAAACGTTTACTTTGATTGGATAAACTTGGTTTCCCGACAAAACAACTTTTATAGGAAATGTTTACTTAACTGTTAAACCTATGTTTCCTACAGCTAATTGTATATGGAAATGTTTACTTGATTGTTAACTGTATTTCCTTCAATTATTTGTTAAGAGATGTTTTTGATTAAACTTGTGTTTTCTAACACATCGACTGAATTGTAGTAAGAATGACATTCTTACAGTAAAATAGGAAATGTTTTCTTTAATAAGAACACTCGTGTTTCCTGCTATACTTATAAACATTATGTTTGTGTACATGAATGATTTATACAAAACTTGGTATTAACTACATTTACACTAAACCTGTGAATTCACTCAACATTCAATGTTGACGGTTTACTATGTTTTTCAGGGAATTAGGACTCAAGTACTTCTGCATGTATAAAGGACGTAGGCAACCCAGACTATTTATGATGCCACTTTTGGGACACTTGGATTTCCTTTGTATTACCAATTCCATTGGTTATACTTACGAAATCCCTCTTTTATAAACTCATGTTTTGTAAACTTATGTTGTTCTACAACACCACTACTTGTACGACTTTATAAGTCGTACCCTTTTGTAACAATGTTTAAACTTATGGCATCTTAAATTAATATGTTCTGTATGATCATATGCTCTGATACAATGAATGCACTATTGTAACGTCAGCACCCCCGCTGTTAAACTGTAACTTAAAATGCTTCTGCTAATTAACTAAAGCTTTCGCTAAACCGTTAATAAACACGATTACTGATTTTGGGGGTGTGACAGAACTTGGTATCAGAGCCATTGGTTATAGAGAACTAGAAGTATTTAAGTGACTGAAAACCTTAGAGACCTAGACTATAGCCTTGGCTAACACATTTCTGCATTCATACTTTGCATACGTCTAACACGACACACACAATTGCCTTTGTCACAGTTATGTCTAGGCAATTTCCGATCTACATCTCAGAGTCCGAGGAGGAGCCTGACTATGCTAGTGATGACCCTTCTGAGGAGGTGTACCCACCCACATTTCCTAGAGCTACTTCAGATGGCACCATAGGCACTCCACCATCACCACCCACTGATCCCACTACTCGTATGCTAGGATCTACTTTCATGGAGACTCGTCATTTTGGAGAGTCTTCACGTGGGCCTGGATTGTGTAGGACTGCTAGGATGAGCGTTAGATCCCCACCTGTAGGACCCTTGGCACCTCGTGACAAGGATCCGATGACTGAGGAGAGAGAGATACCTTGTGATCAGCAGTCATTGCAGAGGACTAGAGTTCTGCATCTTGACTGGATGCCGCGTATACTACACCACTGGAGGACACTTGAGAGGATTCCTTCCACTTTCGAGATTGGGGAGTCATCTCACTCATCGACTCCTTTACATCTGACTGAGGAGCCTCTGGAGCTCACTATCCCTATTGTAGTTGCGGTTATCCGTACTCTTCTTGGATTTCATTATGGTACACAGGATTCTATCGGGGAGTTGCACAGTGATGCCTCCCGACTGGACGGGGATGTGCTTACTATCTATGGACGTCTTGCCACTTCTGAGGTACACATTGAGATGGATCGAGAGTCCGCCGATGAGACTAGGGCACGTCTGATTAGGCTTGAGAGACGTCTGGGGATAGTAGGTTCTGCAATTGGAGTTTGTGTACTGATGGCAGCTGTTAGGATGGTTGTAGGGATGTTTTTAGCATATTTCTATTAGACTCACCATGTCAGGATGGTATCTATGATGTATTAGGATTATAGCTATGTTGTAGTAGGGCAAAACTTTTGACTAGATGGATATATAGGTTAAATCCGTCACATTTTGTAGATCATGTTTGATCAGATGGGTGTACTATCTCTTTATTGTAAATCCCATCCTTGAATAAAACTTATGTAACGCCTTATGACTTATATATGATATAGAACTTATGTTTAGTTTATGTCACTGTGTACACTATGAGTGATATCAATTGGTGATTGATTATCATACTATATCTATATTTATCACATACTTTATGAGTGATGATTTGATTAGGGTATCTTACGAGTGTTTCTTGTGTGTGATTAGGACTGAATCATGCCGCCTAAGCGTAGGAATACCCGGAACGTCCGCAGAAACCCTTCACCCCCTCCTGCTGTTGATGAGACGACCGAACAAATGGTCAACCGAAGGATTGCTGAAGCACTTGCTCAGTATGATACTGACCGAAACCGTAGCGACAGGGTCAGCGGTAGCATACCGAACCTGTTGTATCTGACGGTAACCCTGAGAGTACCCAAAGAGGATGTTCGTACAAAACATTCCTAGCTTGCAAACCGAGCAACTTTCGTGGTACTTAGGGTGCTATTGGAATCATTCATTGGATAGAGAAAATGGAGTCTGTGCTAGATATTAGCAATTGTGCTCATGACTGCATGGTAAAGTATGCTACTTGCACATTTTCTGATAAGGCATTGACATGGTGGAATGGCCAAGTTCAAGCACTTGGACGCACAACCGCCCACTCAATGACCTGGGAAACTTTGAAAACCATGGTTGTGGAAGAATTTTGTCCCCGCAGCGAGCTGCAGAAGATTGAGACTGAGCTCTGGGACATTACTATGGTTGGTACCGATATCACAGGATATACCACCAGATTTCAAGAACTGGCACGCCTTGTACCACACATGGTCACACCTGAGTACAAGCGCACTGAAAGGTATATCTGGGGTTTGGTGCCACAGATTCGAAGCTTGGTGACTTCGTCTAATCCTGCCACCTTTAAGAGTGCTGTGGAACTAGCACAGCGCTTGACAGATGAAGCAATCCGAATGGGAACCCTTACTAAGAAAGCTGCTTCGGGAAAAGTTGAATCCAGCAGTGCTGATGCTAGAAAGGGAAAGTGTAAGTGGAATGACCGTCAGGGTCAGCAGAATAAAAAGCCGACTGGAACCACGAAAGCCTACCTTGCCACGACTGCTGAACAGAAGACTTACTTGGGGAACAAGCCCAAGTGTGGCAAGTGTGAACGTCACCATGATGGTGATTGTACTTTCTGTGGGAATTGCAAACGCTGGGGGCATCTGGCCCAGTACTGTAGATCGAACCCTACTACTCAAACAAATAGGGATCGACCAGCTAATGGATGTTTCGAATGTGGCGAGCAAGGTCATTTCCGAAACAAGTGCCCTAAACTTGGCCGCGGAAACCAAAACAATCAGAGCCGCAATGCAAACCCGAACAACAACAACCGTGGTAACACCAAGAACCAACCAGCTCGAGGTCGTGCGTTTGTCATTGGAGCACAGGAGGCACGCCAGGACCCCAACACTGTCACTGGTACGTTTCTAGTTAACAACCATTATGCCTCTGTGTTATTTGATTCAGGCGCCGACTTGAGTTTTGTGTCTACGGAATTTAGATCACTATTAGACATTAAATCCCGTAAACTAGACAACAAGTACACTTTAGAACTAGCCGATGGTAGGTTGATTGAATCAGGAGAAATAGTACAGAATGTACTCTAACATTGGAGAGTCATCCTTTCAAAATAGACTTACTACCGGTTGAGTTGGGAAGCTTTGACATCGTAGTCGGTATGGACTGGTTGTCGAAGAATCGTGCAGAGATTGTTTGTTTTGATAAAATAGTACGTTTACCATTATTGACTGGAGAAACCTTGGTGATACAAGGAGATAAGAGGACGAGTGCCGTTAAAATGATCAATTGCTTAAAAGCCACTAAGTATCTCCGAAAGGGATACCAAGCGTTTTTAGCACATGTTGTAGAAAAGAGACCCGAGGAGCAAAGTTTAAGTGATATACCTGTAGTGCGAGACTATCCGGGAGTGTTTCCTGATGATCTGCCAGGATTACCACCTCCGCGACAAGTCGAGTTTCGCATCGATCTGGTGCCTGGAGCCGCACCAATCGCTCGCTCACCTTATCGTTTAACTCCATCAGAAATGCAAGAACTGTCTACACAGTTGCAGGAGCTCTTAGACTTAGGATTCATCCGACCGAGCTTTTCACCTTGGGGAGCTCCGGTTTTGTTTGTCAAGAAGAAGGATGGATCTATGCGGATGTGTATTGACTACCGAGAGCTGAATAAGGTAACTATTAAGAACCGATACCCGTTACCTCGCATAGACGATCTGTTTGATCAGTTACAAGGATCGGGTTACTACTCGAAGATCGATCTGCGTTCTGGTTACCATCAACTGAAGGTTCGAGAAGAGGATGTACCGAAGACCGCGTTCAGGACTCGTTATGGTCATTACGAATTCCTAGTCATGCCGTTTGGATTGACTAACGCGCATGCAGTATTCATGGATCTCATGAACCGAGTATGCAAACCTTATCTTGATAAGTTTGTCATTGTGTTCATTGACGACATCCTGATTTACTCGAAAACGAAGGAGGATCACGAACAACACTTGAAACTTATCCTCCAACTACTCGAGAACGAGAAGCTGTATGCTAAGTTCTCCAAATGTGAATTTTGGATTAGAGAGGTTCATTTCCTTGGTCACGTGATAAATGATAAAGGAATTCATGTGGACCCATCCAAAATTGAGGCGATAAAAAACTAGGAAGCCCCAAAGACCCCAAACGAGATTCGACAATTTCTTGGTCTGGCTGGCTATTACCGTCGATTTATCGAAAACTTTTCCAAAATAGCCCAGTCACTCACCACATTAACTCAAAAGGATAAGAAATTCGAATGGGGCGAAAAACAAGAAAACGCCTTCCAACTGTTGAAACAAAAGTTGAGCACCGCACCAATCCTATCTTTACCTGAGGGAACAGAGAACTTCATCGTTTACTGTGATGCCTCACATCAAGGATTAGGTTGTGTCCTCATGCAAAACGACAAAGTTATTGCTTATGCATCTCGTCAATTGAAGATTCACGAGAAGAATTATACAACTCATGACTTAGAGTTGGGAGCCGTCGTCTTTGCACTCAAGATCTGGAGACACTACCTATACGGTACAAAGTGTACGATCTTCACCGACCACAAGAGTCTACAACACATATTCGACCAGAAAGAACTCAACATGAGACAGAGACGTTGGTTCGAATTGCTGAACGATTACGACTGTGAGATTAAGTACCATCCGGGCAAGGCTAATGTAGTAGCGGATGCCCTGAGTCGTAAAGAGAATGTTAAACCTCGCAGAGTTCGAGCTTTGGTATTAACAATCCACTCGAATCTTATTACTCAAATTCGTGACGCGCAACCAATAGCTTTCACCACCGAACGCATGAAAGACGAATCCCTGAGGGGAATGGAGAAACAACTCGAAACCAAAGAAAATGGAGTTTTATACTTCATGAATCGAATTTGGGTACCGTGCGACGATGAACTACGCAAACTGATTTTGGACGAAGCTCACAAGTCCAACTACTCGATTCATCCTGGTGCAGATAAGATGTACCAAGATGTGAAAGGTTCCTATTGGTGGCCAAACATGAAAAGAGACATCGCTACTTATGTCAGCAAGTGTCTAACTTGTTCAAAGGTTAAGGTTGAGTATCAAAAACCTTCAGGACTTTTGCAACAACCAGAAATGCCAAAATGGAAATGGGAGCACATAACGATGGACTTCATCACAAAACTACCAAAGACATCAACTGGAGTTGATTCCATATGGGTGATTGTCGATCGATTGACGAAATCAGCCCACTTCGTTGCTATCAAAGAGTCTGACAAACTAGAGAAACTGGCGAAGATCTATATCGAAGAGATCGTTTCTCGACACAGTGTACCATTGTCCATTATATCTGATAGAGATAGCCGATTCACATCTCGCTTCTGGCAATCACTACAACAGGCTTTAGGTACTCGACTTGACATGAGTACAGCCTTCCATCCACAAACTGATGGCCAGAGTGAACGAACTATTCAAACGCTCGAGGACTTATTGTAACACCCCCAAAATCACAGTTTAGCGGAAGCAGACTTTGGGGTGCTACTAATTAAATATCACGGCACAAAAGTTAAGCAAACGACATCTATATGCAACGTTTGTAAAATAATAACATTTCCATACATAAAATGTTTGGAACATAACGTTCCGGTTACAAAACAAAGTTTCCTAGATCCCGCGTAAAAAAAAAAGACGGGAGATTCTATTACATAATCATAATAATACAAAAGATAATGCTAAGAATCTCCGTTAAATGCAAGGTCGAAATCATGCGACTCTAGCTAGGTCCTGGGGGAGTCCTACTCCGTATGTGTACCTGAGATACAAAGCTAAAAAGGTCAACACGAATGTTGGTGAATCTCACAGGTTTGTAAATAAAGTAAGAGTTCGAACACAAGATTTCATTAATAAGGCCCGCAGGCGTAAATCAGTTATTTGCAATACTTGCAATAAAAGTAAGTAAGTTATACCATTGCCATGAGGCTCATAATCGAAGCTTAACCCGTAAATAATAAATTTGCTCCCGTGACATGCTCAGAAATTGAGCATGCATCAGTAACGAATAATAGTCGCCCGTTTATACAGATCAGTTCGTGGTATCGCTACTACCCCGGGCGGGGAGGGTCATTTCCCTAATGGATCCATTAACTAGTGTTCGCGCTTAAGTACATAACTAACGATATATGATGAGGAGGCTTCCCCAAATAATTGGTGAGAAACTCATGCAATTCCGTTTGATAAACATGTAAATCAGTACTCGTGTTCGTAAAAATAAGCTATGTATCTCACCCCGTAAGTAAAACAGTAAAACAGTAAAAGTGGGGCTATGAGACTCGTCTGAGTCCAGTAAGTGCGTATGCGTAATCAACCAGGTAAAGCGGTTGTAAGTATGCGTGTCGTTTCTCGGAATCCTGCAACCTTCTGGCGTTCGCAACGCACAAGGTTGTAAGTAAACTAGTAAACGAGTTGGTGTCTTAAAAGATCACCCATGCTAGTTGTCCACTCAACTAGGACATGTCCAAGTGTTTGTTTAGTAAACCGTTTGTATTTTGAAAACAAGTATGGCCCGTTGGTGACGGTTTGTAAAAATAGTCCGAGAGTGGTATTATTATGTATACTGTTTTATTAAAGATCGTATCTAGAATTTAAATTCGGATAATTTGTCAAGTCGGGTTATGGGCTGAAATAGTGGTGCGAATTGAGTTCGCGGTGCGAGCCGAGTTCGGCTCGCAAGGCAGTAGGCTGCGAACTGAACTCAGTTCGCAACACAAAGTTCGGTTCGCAAGTCGACTCGCAAGTCAACTCGCAGGTCGACTCGCAAGTCACCTCGCAGGTCGACTCGCAAGTCAACTCGTAGGTCGACTCGCAAGTCAACTCGCAGGTCGACTCGCAAGTCATCTCGCAGGTCGGTTCGGTTCGTCGTTGGGTTCGCGAGTTCAATCTTCGGTTCGCAATTGGGCTCGCCTCGCAGGACGGACGGATCTCGGTTCGCAGGACGAGCTGTTCGAACACTTTTTCATAAAAACGCATTTTTAAGTCGTTTTTTGGGCAAATCTTTGTTGAGTAACATTCTAGCATGTAAATAAAAGTTTCCTAAGTAATTTAAAAGGGTTTTGAAGTTCCTTACCACGAAATCGCGAATGGAGGAGATGAAGATGGAGAGCTCAAGATGGTGATCGTTTCTTCTTGAATCCACTCTGCAGGATGATGGGTTTTGGGTGACGTTTGGAGATGGTTTGGGGCTGTAAATGGGGAGTGAGAAGGAGAGAAAGTGTGTGTATGTGTGTTTAGTGTGAAATGAAGAATTAAGAGGACAAAAGGGTTAAAAAGGGATGGGTCGTGGGTCGGTTTGGGTTGGGTCCGCGGGTCTGAGCCGACCCACTTGGGTCTCGGCTCGCGGGTTGGTGTTTCCGAGTTTTCATATCGTGGGTCATTGTCGGTTAAATCCCGTAATTGTTTAAATGTTGTTTCGCGCTATTTGTTAAAGTGTTTCCGAAGTATTTTATCATAATACTTAATAATGAGTTATAAAAATATAATTTTTAATTACTTTTCATTGTTAGGCGCCTTTTGTGTGATTTCGTCACGTTCGGTATGTTTTTAAACGATACTAGATACGTGTAGTATATTTACAAAATATATTAAAGCAAGTAAGGTTTGTTCGGTTAATTCCAAATTATTTAAAAGTTTTTGTCACCAACGTCCGATCTAGATTTTTATAGGATCTCGTCCGTTTGATAAGTGTATGATTTAAACGAATTACGTACGCGCGTAGGTAATCTCACAAGAGTCTCGTATATTTCGATTAATACAAAACTAAATACATGAAATTACAAGTAGTTTAGGCCCTAATCCAAAGTCATAAATTTGGCGGTTGTTACATTCTCCCCTTGTTAGGAGAATTTCGTCCCGAAATTGAGCTCAAGTCGCATGAGCAGTGTCTGTGAACAAGTGTGGATATTTCAGTCGCATTTGGTCTTCCCGTTCCCAAGTGAATTCAGGACCACGCCTCGAATTCCACCTGACCCTAACAATGGGAATACGACTCTGTTTTAAACGCTTGACCTCACGGTCCATTATTTCCGTGGGTTCCTCGACAAAGTGAAGTCTATCATCGATTTGTATTTCGTCGAGTGGTACAATCAGTGTCTCGTCAGACAGACATTTCTTTAAGTTAGAAATGTGAAAGGTAGGATGTACGCTACTAAGTTCGGTAGGTAGCTGTAGTCGATACGCCACTGGACCAATTCTCTCGAGAATTTCAAACGGTCCAATGTACCTAGGGTTCAATTTTCCTCGTTTTCCAAATCGAATAACACCTTTCCATGGTGCCACCTTAAGGAGTACTTTATCCCCAACCTGGAACTCAAGGTGTTTGCGTCTCACGTCGGCGTAACTCTTTTGACGATCACGGGCGGCCCTCAATCGGTTTTGGATACCAACGATTTTCTCGGTGGTTTCGTGAATGATTTCCGGACCAGTGAGTTGGGTATCCCCCACCTCAGTCCAGCAGATAGGTGATCGGCACTTACGTCCGTAGAGTGCCTCGAAGAGCGCGGTCTTGATGCTAGCATGGTAACTGTTGTTGTAAGAGAATTCACACAAAGGCAAGTGATCTTCCCAATTTTTACCAAAGTCAACCACACAGGCGCGAAGCATGTTCTCCAGTGTTTGAATAGTTCGCTCGCTTTGGCCGTCAGTTTGTGGATGATATGCCGTACTCATATCCAAACGGGTGCCGAGCGATTTTTGTAGTGACTGCCAAAAGTTAGAAGTAAAACGACTGTCCCTGTCCGAGATGATCGAGATAGGTACGCCGTGTCGTGACACAATTTCTTTGATGTAGATGCGAGCCAATCGCTCCATCTTGTCAGTTTCCTTGATGGCCAGGAAATTGGCAGATTTCGTGAGACGATCTACAATTACCCAAATTGTATCGCAACCGTTTGAAGTTTTCGGTAGTTTGGTAATAAAGTCCATGGAAAGTTGTTCCCATTTCCATTGAGGAATTTCAGGTTGTTGGAGCAATCCCGAAGGTCTTTGGTGTTCGGCCTTGACCTTCAAACAAGTTAGGCATTTACTGACGTACACGGCTATGTCAGCCTTCATGTTAGGCCACCAATACAACCCTTTGATGTCATGATACATCTTTTCATAACCAGGGTGTATAGAATATCGAGATTTGTGAGCTTCAGTCATCACCAAATCCCGTAAGTTTCCAAATTTGGGTACCCATACCCGATTAGAGAAGTACCGAGCTCCATCAGGTCTGGTTTCAAATTGTTTATCCATGCCTCGCAGGGCTTCATCGGTGACGTTTTCAGGTTTGAGTGCTTCGAGTTGAGCGGCGAGGACCTGGGTAACGAGATCGCTATGGATGGTAATACTAAGGGCTCGGACCCGAAGGGGTCTCACGCGTTCTTTTCGGCTCAAGGCATCGGCAACTACGTTCGCCTTGCCCGGATGGTATTTGATTGCGCAGTCGTAGTCACTCAGCAACTCGACCCATCGACGTTGCCTCATGTTTAGATCCTTTTGATCGAATATGTGTTGGAGGCTTTTGTGATCGGTAAAGATGGTACTTTTCGTGCCGTAAAGGTAATGTCTCCAGATTTTTAGCGCGAAAATCACGGCACCTAATTCCAGGTCGTGTGTCGTATAGTTTTTCTCATGAACCTTCAGTTGTCGTGAGGCATAGGCAATGACTTTCTCCCGTTGCATTAACACGCACCCAAGTCCTTGGTGTGAGGCGTCGCAGTAAACCACGAAGTAATCGGTGCCTTCAGGTAGGGACAAGATCGGCGCACTGCAAAGTTTGTGTTTTAGCAATTGGAAGGCTGACTCTTGTTTGTCGGTCCAATCGAATTTCTTGTCTTTCTGAGTCAGTGAGGTTAAGGGTAAGGCTAATTTGGAGAAATTCTCAATAAATCGTCGATAGTATCCGGCGAGACCTAAGAATTGTCGTACCTCGGTGGGTGTGGTTGGCGCTTCCCAGCCCTTAATGGCCTCGATCTTAGCTAGATCGACACGTATCCCTTGACTGTCAACGACATGTCCTAGGAATTGTACTGTTCGCATCCAGAACTCACACTTGGAGAACTTGGCGTATAACTCCTCATGTCTGAGTAATTCCAAGATGGTTTTCAGGTGTTGGCCATGCTCGGTTTCGTTGCGCGAGAAGATTAGGATATCGTCAATGAACACGATAACAAACTTGTCTAGATATGGTTTACACACCCGGTTCATAAGGTCCATGAATACGGCTGGCGCATTGGTTAAGCCAAAAGGCATGACTTGAAATTCGTAATGACCATAGCGGGTTCTGAAAGCTATTTTTGGGATGTCGGAGTCTCGAACTCGAAGTTGGTGGTAACCTGACCGGAGGTCGATCTTTGAATAGAAACTCGACCCCTGAAGCTGGTCAAACAGGTCGTCAATGCGGGGGAGAGGGTAACGGTTCTTGACAGTTAACTTGTTAAGTTCATGATAGTCGATGCACATGCGAAAAGAGCCGTCTTTCTTCTTCACGAATAAGACCAGAGCTCCCCAAGGTGAGGAACTTGGTCGAATGAATCCCTTATCCAGGAGTTCCTGTACTAGAGTAGACAACTCCTGAAGCTCAGATGGGGCCAGTCGGTAAGGTGCTCGTGCCACCGGTGTTGCACTGGGCACAAGATCAATAGAAAATTCGACTTGTCTCGGTGGTGGAAGGCCAGGCAAGTCTTCAGGAAATACTTCTGGATAATCCCGAACAATAGGCACATCCTCCAGTCGCTTCTCCTCCAACTTTTTCTCCACCACATGTGCCAGGATCGCTTGGCATCCTTTTCTTAGGTATTTTCGGGTTTTCATACAAGAAATGATGTTTAGGCTCGTCCCGCCGGCCTCCCCTTGTATGACTAAGGTTCCACCGGCGACGAGAGGGATTCGGACGATTTTCTCGAAACAAACTATTTCGGCTCGGTGCTTGGATAACCAATCCATACCTACTATGACGTCAAAGCTGCCGATCTCGATGGGTATCAGATCAATGGAGAAGAGTTCGTTAGCTAGATTTAAAGTGCAATTTGGTATCACACTGTTGGTCTCAATAAGTTTCCCGTTTGCCAATTCTACTGTGTACCTAGAATCTAAGGCTATGGGTGTAATGTCAAGTAGGGGATAGAATTTGTCAGATATAAAACTCTTATCAGCACCAGTATCAAATAGAACAGTAGCAGTTAAATTGTTGAGAAGGAACGTACCCGTGACCACATTGGGGTCTTGACGGGCTTCCCCTGATTTCAGCATAAACGCTCTTCCTCGTGCGTTGTTGTTGTTCTTGTTGTTGTTGTTTTTCAGCTTGGGGCAAACGCTCTTGAAATGTCCTGGATTTCCGCACCCAAAGTAAGTCTTCGGCGTGTTAGGGTTGGGGGTAGGGATGTTGGTTCGGCAATCCTTGGCTAAGTACCCGAACTTTTTGCAATTAGTACAAGGGCAGGAACCGTCATGATGGCGGGTGCATTTGGAATAATAAGGCTTGTTCCCGACGTACCCTTTCCTCTCAATAGATCCCGAGGAATAAGCCTTTACAGATTCAGGCTTTTTGTTGAAGGTTTGGTTGGAGGGATTGGGGCTTCCTTCCCACTTACGCTTGTTGTTCGTTGTTGGGGTTGAGGTTGTGCCACGGCGGACAGAGTTGGCCGTTAGTTCATGAGCCATACGAATGGCGCTTTGTACAGTACCGGGTTTGGATAAGGTCACCAGGTCTTGAAGTTTGTCGGGGAGTCCATCTATGTACTTCTCGATCCTCTTGTACTCGGGATCGACCATGGATGGGCACAGAAGTGCCAGTTGGTGAAAACGGTTGGTGTAACCCGTGATGTCATCACCCTGCATTTTGTGGTTCCAGAACTCTACTTCTAGCTGCTTCAATTCATCTCGGGGGCAGTACTCGCCCCTCAACAGTAGCTTTAACTCATCCCATGAGAGTTTGTAAGCATTTGCAATACCCACAGTCTGGGCATAGGTGTTCCACCAGGTAAGGGCGGTGTCAGAAAAGGTACTGGTGGAGAACTTGACCTTGTCTCCCTCTGTGCAGCTGCAAATAAGGAACACTGATTCGATTTTCTCGATCCAGCGTACTAGACCGATTGCTCCTTCGGTACCTGCAAAGCTCAGGGGTTTGCAGTTTTGAAAGTCTTTGTAAGAGCAGGGTTTGGGTTGGGGCCCGTTGGTAGCTGTATCTTCGCTACTAGGAATAGGTGTCCAGGTAGCCAAGGCTTGGGCCACACTGCGGGCAATTAGATCCGCTATTTCCGTTTCGCTGAGGGTGACCTGGCGTCGAGGAGGCATGATGCTGAACAAGGAGAACAAGAAAGGGAAAATAAGAGATTTGTACGAATTTATGATACATCTCACGCATATATGATGGAATATATGAGAACAGAGTGACGTGATAACCATATTCCCATATTTCATTAGATAATTAGATTAGATACAAGACATGAGTTCTAGAGGGTTACACAATATAGTAATTACAAAAGATACCGGGAATTGTTTCATCCGGTCAAATTACCTAGGCCCTACGAAAGCATAATAGAATACAGATTCAGCCTAAGCTAATTTCGACGTAGGTTGAGCTGTGGCAGCAATGCGTTGAGGCGGTCCACAGATTCGGCGAGTCTGTTGGCCATTCGGAGGGCGCCTCAGTTTCCCTTAGACGTGTCTCACACTGATGGAGTCTTGATTGAAGGACAGAGATCTCGTTTCGGTTGCCAATCACTTGGTTGTGGACAACCTCCATGGTTTCGACTGTGTCCCCCACCTGATTCTGAAGAGTGTTCATGGTGATAATAGTGTGATTGTGATCTTCGGAGACCTGTTCGATTCGCTCCATTGCTGTGAGTCTCCAGTTCTCGCGAGTTTCTTGGAGTTCGATATCCATTTCATGGAGTCGTTGGTCGTGATGGTACACCCTAGCGGCTAAGTCCGGTAGAGTGGGGTGAACATGATATGGGCTGGTCCGAGGCGAACGGGCGTCCCTCCTAGCCATCCTTGGGTTTCGTGTTCCATGCGGATAAGAGCGTGACGAACTTGGTGGTGTGTTTGCCATTCTGAGACAAAGTGTTAGAAAGAATGAGGCCTACTTATACATATATAGTATATAACATAGCCTAGTGTGTCTAGTACAACCAAGTATCGATTCTATTTTTCTCGCGGTCAGAGCCAATCAGTGTATTCCTGTTCAATATAACCCTTTTCAGGTTTCGCATCACCCTTCGTTAATTGTACATAGTTGATCAGGCTATGTTAAATTAACGTCGTATGATGCAATTCCCGAACCAGTCATACCTAATGAGGAAATACTACCTAATGGTCATAGTCTAGGCCCACTAAATGCAACCTAGTTCACTATAACCTTAGGCTCTGATACCAATCTGTAACACCCCCAAAATCACAGTTTAGCGGAAGCAGACTTTGGGGTGCTACTAATTAAATATCACAGCACAAAAGTTAAGCAAACGACATCTATATGCAACGTTTGTAAAATAATCACATTTCCATACATAAAATGTTTGGAACATAACGTTCCGGTTACAAAACAAAGTTTCCTAGATCCCGCGTAAAAAAAAAGACGGGAGATTCTATTACATAATCATAATAATACAAAAGATAATGCTAAGAATCTCCGTTAAATACAAGGTCGAAATCATGCGACTCTAGCTAGGTCCTGGGGGAGTCCTACTCCGTATGTGTACCTGAGATACAAAGCTAAAAAGGTCAACACGAATGTTGGTGAATCTCACAGGTTTGTAAATAAAGTAAGAGTTCGAACACAAGATTTCATTAATAAGGCCCGCAGGCGTAAATCAGTTATTTGCAATACTTGCAATAAAAGTAAGTAAGTTATACCATTGCCATGAGGCTCATAATCGAAGCTTAACCCGTAAATAATATATTTGCTCCCGTGACATGCTCGGAAATTGAGCATGCATCAGTAACGAATAATAGTCGCCCGTTTATACAGATCGGTTCGTGGTATCGCTACTACCCCGGGCGGGGAGGGTCATTTCCCTAATGGATCCATTAACTAGTGTTCGCGCTTAAGTACATAACTAACGATATATGATGAGGAGGCTTCCCCAAATAAATGGTGAGAAAACTCATGCAATTCCGTTTGGTAAACATGTAAATCAGTACTCGTGTTCGTAAAAATAAGCTATGTATCTCACCCCGTAAGTAAAACAGTAAAACAGTAAAAGTGGGGCTATGAGACTCACCTGAGTCCAGTAAGTGCGTATGCGTAATCAACCAGGTAAAGCGGTTGTAAGTATGCGTGTCGTTTCTCGGAATCCTGCAACCTTCTGGCGTTCGCAACGCACAAGGTTGTAAGTAAACTAGTAAACGAGTTGGTGTCTTAAAAGATCACCCATGCTAGTTGTCCACTCAACTAGGACATGTCCAAGTGTTTGTTTAGTAAACCGTTTGTATTTTGAAAACAAGTATGGCCCGTTGGTGACGGTTTGTAAAAATAGTCCGAGAGTGGTATTATTATGTATACTGTTTTATTAAAGATCGTATCTAGAATTTAAATTCGGATAATTTGTCAAGTCGGGTTATGGGCTGAAATAGTGGTGCGAATTGAGTTCGCGGTGCGATCCGAGTTCGGCTCGCAAGGCAGTAGGCTGCGAACTGAACTCAGTTCGCAACACAAAGTTCGGTTCGCAAGTCGACTCGCAAGTCAAATCGCAGGTCGACTCGCAAGTCACCTCGCAGGTCGACTCGCAAGTCAACTCGCAGGTCGACTCGCAAGTCAACTCGCAGGTCGACTCGCAAGTCAACTCGCAAGTCATCTCGCAGGTCGGTTCGGTTCGTCGTTGGGTTCGCGAGTTCAATCTTCGGTTCGCAATTGGGCTCGCCTCGCAGGACGGACGGATCTCGGTTCGCAGGACGAGCTGTTCGAACACTTTTTCATAAAAACGCATTTTTAAGTCAATTTTTGGGCAAATCTTTGTTGAGTAACATTCTAGCATGTAAATAAAAGTTTCCTAAGTAATTTAAAAGGGTTTTGAAGTTCCTTACCACGAAATCGCGAATGGAGGAGATGAAGATGGAGAGCTCAAGATGGTGATCGTTTCTTCTTGAATCCACTCTGCAGGATGATGGGTTTTGGGTGACGTTTGGAGATGGTTTGGGGCTGTAAATGGGGAGTGAGAAGGAGAGAAAGTGTGTGTATGTGTGTTTAGTGTGAAATGAAGAATTAAGAGGACAAAAGGGTTAAAAAGGGATGGGTCGTGGGTCGGTTTGGGTTGGGTCCGCGGGTCTGAGCCGACCCACTTGGGTCTCGGCTCGCGGGTTGGTGTTTCCGAGTTTTCATATCGTGGGTCATTGTCGGTTAAATCCCGTAATTGTTTAAATGTTGTTTCGCGCTATTTGTTAAAGTGTTTCCGAAGTATTTTATCATAATACTTAATAATGAGTTATAAAAATATAATTTTTAATTACTTTTCATTGTTAGGCGCCTTTTGTGTGATTTCGTCACGTTCGGTATGTTTTTAAACGATACTAGATACGTGTAGTATATTTACAAAATATATTAAAGCAAGTAAGGTTTGTTCGGTTAATTCCAAATTATTTAAAAGTTTTTGTCACCAACGTCCGATCTAGATTTTTATAGGATCTCGTCCGTTTGGTAAGTGTATGATTTAAACGAATTACGTACACGCGTAGGTAATCTCACAAGAGTCTCGTATATTTCGATTAATACAAAACTAAATACATGAAATTACAAGTAGTTTAGGCCCTAATCCAAAGTCATAAATTTGGCGGTTGTTACACTTATTGAGAGCGTGTGTGATTGACTTTGGTGGAAACTGGGATACTCACCTCCCATTAGCTGAATTCTCCTATAACAACAGTTATCACACCAGCATACAGATGGCTCCATTCGAAGCACTGTATGGACGCAAATGCCGATCACCACTCTGTTGGGCAGAGTTGGGTGACAGACAACTATCCGGACCGGAGCTTGTCCAGGAAACAACGGACAAGATATCTCAAGTACTCAACCGATTGAAAACGGCGAGAGACAGACAAAAGAGTTACGCCGATAACCGTCGTAAACCTCTTGAGTTTCAAGTAGGAGACAAGGTCCTACTCAAAGTATCTCCCTGGAAAGGGGTAGCACGATTTGGCAAACGAGGAAAACTTAACCCGCGATATGTCGGACCTTTTGAAATCCTTGCGAGGATTGGTCCTGTCACTTACAAACTAAATTTGCCACAAGAGCTTAGTAGCATTCATGACACTTTTCATGTGTGTAACTTGAAGAAGTGTCTTTCCGATGAAACACTTATCATCCCTCCTGACGAAGTCTTTATCAACTCAAAACTTAACTTTGTGGAGGAACCTATCGAAGTAACTGATACAAAAACACAGAAACTCCGACACAAACGAATCAAACTTGTCAAGATTCGTTGGAACTCGAAACATGGCGCGGAGTTTACTTGGGAACGCGAGGATGAGATACGAAAGAAATACCCTCACCTGTTTGATCAAACACCGGTCACGAATAACTCAACTTAAATCTCGGGACGAGATTTCGCTAACGGGGGGAGAATGTGACAATCCTCCATTTAGGGTATAAATCTGTACCTAATTTCATGCATTACCTAGAGTAATTCCCTGATTTGTGAATTCAAAATGATTTCTATATGTTAAGTTTGTGAAACGTACTATGTGATACGTGATATATTAAATTCGTAGTTATATGTATATATAATTACGTGTGAAATAAACGTACTAAACTCGACAAACTAAAATACAATAAAGTTGGTGATACAAAATAATTAATAATTCGAAAATTATTAATTACTAATATTAGTAACTTATATTATTGAAATAATATAAGATATTATACGTTTTATATTAAACGTGACGAGCACGTCATACACGAACAGAAACAATTATAAAACGTACCTAAAGGTCGAAAATAATAAAAGTACTTATTTTTCCGTTCCTGTTTTAGTATTTGGAACCTTACCTTAAAATATAAATTCCAAAGTCAACCGAAATCTGGCATGCAAATAAACTGTACAGTCCCACTACGGTGAATAAATTTATTAAAAGTTTTAAATAACATTATTTCATTTATTTTACTTATCAATTATAAAGTTTAAAATAAAATTTAAACAAACGAATAATTGAGTGGGACACGGGGTACAAATAATTGGACCCGTACATGGAATTAACGGGTTAAAAACCCAAACAAATAACACATTTGAGATATTTGTTCGACACTTTCCCTACACCACCTTACCTCCCTTTGAATTTTTGTAGTACTGGGAACAATTTTATATATCTTTCATCACCTACATTGATCACCGATAATCCATTTCACCTTCATCTGTGTTGTGTGTGTGTCGAGCAAGAACAAAGAGCAGAGACAAGGCCATCTCCATTTCATCCTCTTCATCCTTACATTCAAAACCATCAAACATCCATACACAAACTACAAACAAAATGGTATCTTAACCATTATCATCATCTCGGTCATCGTCATCTTCGACATCAGATTCATCATCATCATAGTCATCTTCATTTATAAACTTTGTAAGGTTCAAAAACACATATATATTCATATTTTGATCATATAATTTTGTATGTATAATGTTAGTATGTATGTAAACAAAATTGTAGTATGAATTGTATGATATGTTATGATGATGTAGTAGTGTACAAAAACTGGGATCAAACACCCGAACCTATACATATATGCATTTACAGACAAGAACAGAACAGGGGACGAACACGGGCTTGGAACCAAACCGATCGGTTGGTTTTAACCAGCCGATCGGCTGGAACCAATGAGCCGATCGGCTCATCCCTTTCAGCCGATCGGCTAAGGGATGTTTGAGCCGAACGGTTTGTTAAACTTTAGCCGAACGGTTGGTGTAGTCTGTGCACTGATCAGTTCGATGTTTAATCTTTAGTACACTGTCGATATAATTTTCGTAAGTACAAATATATTAACGCGTACGAAATACAAATACTAAAAAGTTATAAAAATTATAAAACTTTAGAATACAAAGTTTGGGACAAAGTTGTACACGACCGCGGGACATTATTTTGACACGGACAATTAAGAATATAACTTTTTGGGCCAAACGGGCCAAATCTATAATGAGTCAAAAGTTATATTTTGTGAACGGGCCAAAATAATTTGCTAAACGTACTTGGGCCAAACTATGTTGGGCCACGCATATTTGGGCCAAACCTATTGGGCCGAGCCCAACGGGCCACGAGATTTCAAAATGCAAACGTTAAACCGGGTTACATATATATATGTGACGAGTAAATGGGACAGATGAAAATTTAATTAATATTATGGGTGTAATTTCTAAGCATTACACATTTCGTATTACATGGCAGGAATATAGGTAAGTGTGAATTATAAAAGTTTATTATTATAATTAGTTGAGCATGCGTCTCACCCCGAAAACAGTAAAACAGTTGAAATAGTGGGGCTATGAAACTCACCTGAGGAGTTAGCGATCCTACGATACGTGCGTCGTCCGACGGGTAACCACCTAGTGTCCTAAACATGTGAGGTTATATGAGTACGAGACAAATCAGTTTGTCTAAGAGAGTTGTGTAAGTATTCATTTGTCGTTCAGGTTTGGAAACCATGTACGGGGGTCCGGGGGCAGCGCCCCTGGTAGCGGGGTCCAAGGGATGGCAACCTCTGGCGGGGTCCAAGGGGCAGAGCCCCTGGCTGGGGTCGAGCTACCAGGTCAGCTTGGAAAAATTTTATTTCTATTATGTTGTTGTAGTGAAAAATGCTCCGAAATTCCATTTTAGAGTAAAATTAGCTGGTAAAATTTGAGTCTCGACACTTGGTGAAGATCATGTGTTTTCAAGGTTCTGTGTTTTGCGACATAAGGACTGTGTCGCTAAAAGGGTTCTGCGACACAAGGGTTTGTGTCGCCAAGTGCGACATCCGCAATTTAATGCGACATAAGGCTTTGTGTCGCAATATGCGACAATGGTGTGGTGTGCGACACAAGGATTTGTGTCGCAGTAATGCGACATAAGTAGCGACATCAATCCTGCGACATAAACCTGCGACACAAGCTATGTCGCAGCACTGTTTTTGGTCCCCTGTGACACAACAGTCTGTTCGATGATTTTTCCCCCAAAACCAAGATCTAACCTATTTTCGGGCTAAATCCGCTTGTACAAATCTAGTATATGATAATATGGATGTTATTAGCACGAAATACAAAGAAAAAGGGTGTAATTTCTTACGATATGAGAGATCGAGTAAGGAGGATGATGATGAAGAAGATGAAGATGAAAATGATGATGTTGATGATGAGCTGTTATTGCTGGTGCCGATTTGTTGTTGTTGATGATGATTTTTGTTGTTTATTGTTGTTGTTGTTAGTTGTTGGTGGTGGTGAATTTGAGAGAGAGAAAAAAGATGAGATATGGATGAATATAGATGTGTGTGTTTTTATGAAATGGAAACAAAAGAATGGGGGGGGGGGGGTGTGGAGGTGGTTTTATCTAATTCCAGATCCCCAATTTGAGGACTGTGGTCTCCAATCACAGTACAAAATGTTCGTGTTTTTGTACCTGATCGTAATATAAATTTAATATGTTAAATTTATAATTTTGTTCGTACTCTTTTGTAAATATTTTAAATAAAAATATTTCACTTGGATTATCAAATTGAAATTTGGTTTCTACTTGGTCTCCGAATGTTTCCATTGTGATTATCATATAATCATTGTTTATTATATATATTACATTTAAAGTTTTCGAATACTTTGTTACGATTGCATATAAAAATACAATTATTTGAAGTTTAAATTTGACGTGAAAAATTTGACTTTTTTACCAGGTGTTACACACAACAAACAAAATACAATCATCAAATATAAATAATCTATGCTGCGCGTTACATCAATATATAAACATACGGTAGTTACGCAATAGTAATATGCAATTGATGAATGATGATGATAAAAGTTGATAAGTAAACTTCGAACGAATGAGATAACCTGGAAGTAATGGATGGAAACGATTTTAAGTATAATTAATTGTAAATGTTTGATTAAGTACGTATATAGAATACTTTAAGTCTAATCTTCTTCTTTTATATTTATCTTTGACTTTAAATCCTTAATTTAAAATTATTAAATTAATATTGATGAAGTAAATGATATTTACCCTCCGTTTTACTTTTTTAATTCTATTATAAATCAAATAGTAAAATTTAGTCGATGATTTTAAATTAATAACTAAAAATAAGGTGAAATTGACACGTGACAAATTATGAAAGCTTTAATTAATATTAATAAGCTTACCTGGCAAATTCTGAAGTCATATTTACTACTCGCTTAGTATATATATATATATATATATATATATATATATATATATATTAATATATATTATTAGCCCACAAATATATCATAGTTAATAGTTACAAATTCACATCCATATAATTAGGTCAATGAGGTGGGTTCAAATAAGTATGACAAAAAAGTAAAGAATAGGAAAATTAATAGGATTGCTCCATCCCTTTGCAAAATTCATTTTTTATTTTACCCTAAAAGTAAATATCTTACAAACTGTGTGTTCATAAATTATATAAATTACATATTCGGAATCAACGTCTTTTTCTCTTTGATTAGAGATCTCACAAGATATACTTTCGACATTTTTTTTTTTACTTTTTTTGTTGAGTTTTACAATATAATCACATGTGATTTAAAATAAAAAGTTATAATTTGTTCACGATTTTATTCATGATATATGTTAATTAACACATGATTACAACTTAATATTCATATACATTAATAACTACAAACAGAAATTTAAAAAATATATTTGTTTTTATGTAAAATTACATGTGATTGCTAGTTGTACATTTAATCACATGTGATTTGTTATATAATCACATATGATTTTATATATAATCATATATGATTTTCATTTAAAAATTGATATTTGATTAACAATTTAACGATATATGATAATTCATGTATCATTTCAACTTGATTTTTACCTAATTGTATTATTATATTTAATGATTTGGAAATTCGTATTTGATTGATTGATACTTTGATGTTCAATCGCATGTGATCACAACTTACTTTTTCATGTTTAAATCTTTTTAAATCATCAACGATTTGAATATAAAGTTTAATTGGAGATATAAGCGTGTGTGATTATTTTTTAGTGTTAAATCACATGTGATTTCACATAACAAATTTTTAAAACTCAATAAAAAATGGAAAAAAAACTTTGTCGAAAGTATAGCTTGATGGATCTATAATCGAAGTGAAAAAAACGCTGATTCCGAATATGTAATTTTTATAATTTATGTATATACAGTTGTGAGATATTTAATTTTTTTAAAAAGGTGGAAATAGACATGTGAAATGGAGTAATCCTATGGTTCCTCGATTCTTTATTTTTTTATCAACTTTTCTCTTAGGTCAATAACCATTTTTATGTGTATGGGGACTTATATATGGTAGATCAATATATAGCAAATGTAATCGTAAACTATTTCTAGCTTTATAATTCTGGTAGAATTATACTCCGTATAATACAATTAATGGTGGAGCTTTCTTAACCGTCCATTCTCAATCTAAATAATATTTTCAACTTGGCGAGTTTGGTTCACATCCCGCATCGGCGAAAAAAAATATTTGATGTGGTTATTAGACCCCCTCACTATGGTTTACTCCAACTGATGCATCAGTTGGAGCCATATCAGCGTCACGTCATTTTTTTTCAAAACTGACCCAAATTAACATTTCACTGCCTACAGTAAACATCAGTTAACATCGCTTCTCCTTTTTTGGGATCCACACACTAATTTCTTTATTTATTTAAAACACAAACTTAAATAAAACATATTTATTAAAACTAAAAACATTACATTAAATAAAAGGGGGTTGATTTTGCATCAGGCAAATTTGATGGGTACACATGTAAAATCACAAAAAGACAAAATCATCTACACTATGCTCCCTGTGTACCAAGTGATAATGCCTGTGGCATTATCACTAGCCTAAATAAAAAGAAAACATTATATTAAATTAAAAAAAACCGACGCCGGCCCCACCCTTCCCTTTTTTCTCTTCGGTTGCCGAAGTTTTCAACCGACGTGGATGAACCGACACCTCGTGCCTATGGCGTCGGTTTCATCGCTTCAACCGAACCCCTAAACCGACGGACGATAGTGAGCGGCCTTATACAACTCTTTGGACCCTTTGAAAGTATCGAAATGAGAGTATTTTCAACTCAAAGAGACCTACAAAATTCACTTTTGATGATGAAGTAAAACTCTACTCCTTTCTTTGGATTTGTAATAGATATCGAAATGTAACTTAAATTGGTTTTAGTGGACTTACGTTCTAAGTTCATCTCCCTCTCCCCTATTGTAATTTGTGTTTATCTAGCTTCTTGCTACTTGTTTATATATATCCGCCGTTCAAAAACTTAAATCTTTGCTAATCGTACAACTGATAATATTAATTTGATTTATTTATTAGACGTGATACAATTAACCCCATCTTAACCTTTTTTTAATTATATATGATCAAAAATATATATTTAAACCACCGCCACATTGAGTGTGGAAAACAATAATTATGATTATGATTACCGAATAAAAGCCGCTACCTACGGATCTGAACATAAGAAGTTTGTTTCTGTTCGAGTATTTTTTATTATTTTTTTGAGCAGATTTCTGTTCGAGTATTGATATTCGAAATTGAGTTTACGTGTAATTAATTGGTTATTAATTAAGCTTTAATATAGGGTTGTTTTACTCTCTCTTTTTGTTTTTGTTGATTGCAATTGCAATTGAAATTGTTTTCATTTGAGTTTTTCATTCTATATTGTGTAGTATGTTTGTGAAAGAGGAATATAATTTAATAAAAAATAAATACAAAGTAGCTTACCATTAAGGGCGGAGCTAAATAAAAGCTATTTTAATTTCGAGTAGGTTATAGAAGTCTATAAAGTCTTATTCAGCTCTAGTCACAAACTTCAAAATCTAGTAACCAACTCTAGTTTCAGCTACAAGTTCCAGCAATAGTTAGTTGTTAACAAGCATATCATTAGGGCGGAGCTCAAATTTGATTTTTGGAGTGTGAAGGGACAATTATTTTTTCCTTTTCCTATCATTTTGAAGGGACATTTTTTTTTTTTAACATCATTTATTAACTTAAAAAAATTATTTTTTTCCCGTAGTTTTAAATTTCTTAGTGGCAACTTCAAAAAATTTGATTGTTGTTTCTTTTCCTATCATTTAGAGGGGAAAGCTTTTTTAAGCATCATTAATTAACTTAAAAATCTAGTTCATAATTTTAGATTTCTTGAAGGGCTGACCCTTCTAAATTTGTACCTAACACCATTCATTTCATTTAGTCAAAGATTAATTACGTGGGATTGCCTACGTATTCAAGTGGGTGAAAACGTAAGTCCATGACAAGTGTATGCACGTTAAGTTGATAATGATATTCTGATTACAACTTAAACAAATAGTTGTAGTTGCATGACTTTGTAGGATAAAAAAAGTCTTCGTTTTTTTGTTTTTTTATTGGGAGCTTTGTTTATACAAGTGAAGAGACAAGTAGAATCATAGAACATGAAACACTTTTATAAATTAATTGTTTATACAAGCAATGTTTTAAAACCCGGGTTTTTAGTCGACCCGGAAAATTGTTATTTTCTGGTCGAACCGGTCGGACCGGTTGGGCCGGAAGATCGGATCGGATTTAATAATAGTATACAATAGTAATATTTAGTGAATTTTTTATTTTTTTTATAATTATAAATATAATTATTAATTATATCACGTATAATAATTATAATCCATAGAGTAATAAAGGGTGATGACACATCGATTCTCTTGTTATTCTTGAAATATACATCAATATAATAATTATATAATCCATAGAGTAATAAATGGTGATAACACATCAGTCAAAGATTCACTTATTACCCTTATTATTCTTGAAATACACAATCAATAAACATTCCCTAAATATAAATGATTAAATGTACATAGAAATTAAAAAAAAAAAAAAAAAAAAAAAAAAAAAACAAAATATGAAACCCGGGTCGATGTGTGTTTCCGGGTCCCGGTCCGACCGGCCGGGTCAACCGGGTCGTTGACTAGTCAGCATATTGAAAAACCCGGTTTTAAATGGCCAAGAAAACTCTAAAAGTGCGATCCGACCGGGTCGGTCGAACCGGGTCTTAAAACATTGTATACAAGTGAAGAGACAAGTAAATGTACAAAGGTAGGGTGAGGTACAAAGAGAATGTTCCACATGTACAAAACTCATTTACTCCCAACATCAATTATCTCACAAACGATAAATCAAAAAATTATAAAAATTGCACCATTAAATTCAGCGTTTTCTCCTCTTCGATTTGTCGTCCCTCAAGGCATATTTTCAACGAGGTTTTTTTTCCATCTTTTTTGTGGGTTTCACATTTACTAACACATGTGTTAAGGTGTTGCGTTTAGGGTTTGGGGTTTAGGGGTTATTGTTTAGGGTTGGGGGTTTGGGGTTTCGGGGTTAAACCCTAAACGCTTTACAAAACTCTAAACCCTAAATCATACTAAACCCTAAACCCTACTAAACCCTATTAAACCCTAACCCTAAACCCTAACCTTAACCACAAATTAAATGTATAACCAATCACTAACACATGTGTTACTAATTTGTAAAACTCATCAAAAAATGGAAGAAGAAAAAGTTGTCGAAAGTATGCCTTGAGGGATGGCAAATCGAAGAGGAGAAAACGCTGAATTTTATAGTGCAATTTTCATGATTTTTCGACTTACCGTTTTTGAGATATTTAATTTTTAAAAATGTGAAGGAGAGAGAATAAAGTGACACATTACAGAAATCGATTGATTCTCTCATTCTCACTCAAAGTTGGTGTACTCATTTGAATCTTACTCTACAAAGGTATTATATTCTTTCCGGAAAAGAAACTATAACTTTGTTGAAAGTGAAATACATGAAACATTTGGTCGAAGAGAGTTTTCACTCTCGTAATTTACTTACAGTAGGATCAGTGACGACTTAAAACTCTTCATTACTTTTAAGTTAAATGTGGAAAGGCAAGAAAAAAAGTCAATTTGATAAATAGAGATAAGATCATGAGAGTACATGAATTATGAAAAGTATGGAAGTAACAATGAGAGGGTGCCATTTGTACAAAGAGAATACAAAACCTATTTACCCCCTAACTTAAATATCTCACAAACAACAAATCGAAAAATTATGAAAATTGCACCATTAGATTCAGCGTTTGATCCTCTTCGATTTGCCGTCCATCAAGAAATACTTTCGACGAATTTTTTTTCCACGTTTTTTGGTGGGTTTTACAATTTATTAACACATGTGTTAAAATATTGCGTTTAGGGTTTGGGGTTTAGGGGTTAGGGTGTAGGGTTTGGGTACTTCGATGTATTCGGATAATCTGTGATTGTGAGTTGATAACCGTAGTTTGTGGGTATGTAGAGTTTGTGATTCGAGATACAGTTAGTGAAAAGTTAAATATAAGTGAAATGATGGGGTTATATTGTAAAATTATAATCATAATTAGTTAATTAAATATGCTATTGTTGAGTTTTAATATTAAAAATTTCTATAAATAAACTACTAAGATGCCTTATATATTAGTATAGATACTAAGCATGATCAACTATTTTTTTTCTTTGTAATTATATGTAGGGTTCTTCTAGGAAATAAATATCTTGATGATAGGGTCACTTTTCTACTATATTAATAACTAGTGTTATACCCGTTCGTTGGACGGCTAAAAATAATAATTTTATACGATAACAGCTTATAAAATACTAATATGCATGAAAGGTCCATACAATTTCTGAAGAAGGAAAAAATATAATTGTTAATATACATGAAAATTTCAAAATAAATGTACATAAGCATAGTATTTATACAACCTAAAATTAAAAATGAAAGTTTTATTTATATTAAAATCACGGCTTTAATTAAATCATTTTAAAGACATTGAAAAGATGAAAATGACACAAAGATTGAAACTCATATAAGTAATAAGCATTCAAAATTACTACAAACATAATAATCAAGTTTAATGAAACGACATTTAAAATATGTCATGATAGTGTTCAGCTTCGTGTATGAGACGATATAGTTGATTATATTTTTTATTGTGATCTTGATCGATTTGATCCATTTTATTCTTATAAGTAACAATTTACATACTCAACTTATTCATGTATGTGAATACTATAAAATATTATTTATATAATATAACAAATGAAAATTTTAATATAATTAAAAAATATATACCTCGTGAAGTTAAACACAATATTTAATTGGTTGTTATATATTCTTGTTTGTTAATATAATAATAATTATTATTTATACTTTATTACATAAAATGCAAAAAGAAAATTATAAAGATAGAAAAAACAACAAAAAATAAAGACGTTATAAGTTTAAGTTGTTAGACATCTTGTTCTGCTTTTACATCGTAAGATATTATGTAAAGGATGAAGATATTAGAACCATTTATTTCATACATTTATAATTGTAATTGTGTAGTTTAAATAATAATGAAATGCAAATCGTTTACTTGATAATAGTTAATACTCATAATAAAACATCTTTATAATTATCAACCTTCTACAAATATACGATAAATTTTATGGAATAATAATGACTTTCTAAAGTTAAAGTCTTGTGTGATGTGACACATATATTTGGCAATTGAAGGGTATGACGACACGTACGACGATTGCTTAGTTGTCAAAAGAAGAGATGTGACACATAAAAAAAAGGCTTATATTATTATTTAGTATATATATGTAGAGATTCACAAGAAATTACAATCCATCCTTCCTAGAAAAAACGACCCCATGAATGACATCATCATTATTATTATTATTATTATTATTATTATTATTATTATTATTATTATTTTGTATTCTCAAGTTCTTTTTTAAAACACAAAAGAAATAAAAGGAAAAGAAAAATAACTTTATCACATTTTTGAGTTTCTTTTTTGGAAGGCAACGAGATGGATGAAATGAAAGGAAATGAGATGGAAGAAAAACTTTTCAGTAATTTACCAATTTAACCCCTTAATTAATGTCATTTATTTTTTCTATTTTTGTACGTCTGAAAAACATAGAGAACAAAATTTGGGAAAATCATCGTTGCAGTCAAAAACTTTGTTGCTGAGGTTAATACAATTTTAATGGATGGGTTTATTATAGCACATGAGAATGGCAATGAGCAAATGGAAAAAAGAGTATTAAATGGAATTTGGACTTTGTAGTGTCCATCTCATTTCCTTTCATTCCATCCAACAAGAGTAAAACTTCATAGAACTAGGATAAGACTCCAACAAGAGTAAAACTCTAAAATTTTATTTAATTAATAATCCAAACTTCAGTGTACTAGGAATAAACATAGTATTTATAACAAAAGAATCCTAAAATTAATTGTTTTACTTTCTATTGACGAAGGGTAATCGCGTGTCTTTGATCCATGAAAATCATATACCTGTTATAACTTGCTTCATAAAAAAAACTTCTAATGAACGAAACATACTCGTAATGATTTTGTAGAAATGACCATCATCATTAATCAATATTAGACATCGAAATCAATAATGGTCATTAAACAGTCACTAAGAGTATTCACCATATTTGTGACAACTCTGTTCCTCACTAAACCAATTCATTTAAGTATAATTAATTTGTAATACAAATGAAATTGCTAACTAAAATACAAATTGTAACATCATGTTATAAACTTATTCTAATTTCAAGATGTAGTATACTAGAGAATAGAAGCTTTTCTTGTCTTCCTAAACTTTGCGTATATATTGGGCCTATAAAGTGGGCCGTTAACGTGGGCCTATATATCCAAGTCGCTATTCACATATTTTACTGCTTTTATGAATCATGGCTGCTTTCCTGATAGTGAGTGACTGCTTTAATTTACATTCTTTCAGCGATATATATTCTAGTTGAATCTGTTTATGACATCATTAAGTTCTAATTAGGCATGGCAATCTTCATCCGATCCACCGGATATCCATCCAATCCACCGGATATCCATCCAATCCATCCATTATTGATGGATATAGACGAAGTAATTGGACGAATAGTGAATATAGATATAGATACGGATGTTTAATGGATTGGATGTGGATAATGAGTTGTCATCCATGGATTTCATCTATTAATCTGATATTATATAAGTTTTAACAATAATCTAGGTATACTCTATATCTCAATATTCATTTGTTTGAGAGAGTGAATAAATATTATGTATTTTTGTATCATTTTATTATAGCGTTTTGTTTTGACATGCATATGCTAGCAAATGTATATGAAAATATGTCTATTTCATCTCATAAGTATTACTTGTAGTATGAATTATCATTCATCAAAGATTTAATAGACAATTTATACTTTCTTCAAAAAAAATTCTACTAATTACGAACATTGTTTACGTATTATTTTGAATTAATAGCATTGGATTGCGTTGTATAATATTTCTAGTTGTTGTAAATGAAATGTTTTGATTTATTTGAACGTTTTATTATCTTTAACTATCTTTTTTGTTATCCAACGGACATCCATCAACCCGCTGCACCCTGTGGATATGGATGTGGATGGATTAAATAAATTTTAATGGATATGGATATGGATGTGGATGATAAAAAATGAAATGGATATGGATATGGCTACATCCAATCCATATCTGATCCATTGTCATCTCCAGTTGTAATGTAGAGAAATGAAAACCCTATAGGCACATACAATAAAAAACATAATATATAACATCAGAAATTTCTCATATACTCTTATATATTCTTACATTGGTCGAAACTCGAGGCCACATACAATAAGGTTAGATATAGTACCTTCATAACTTATCAACTTCAAATTTACAGGAATACCATCATTTTTGAGTTTTTGATTGAAATTAAATTTTCAGACAATAACCTACATCCATCTCCCCTTTGTTCTGGAACCCGAGTAATATCATGTAAATTCCATGACCTTGGGGATACAAAATAAATTATTTCGGGCTCTTTCTTTTCACGCTGGAGTAGATCTCGCACTTCCACAGGAGAATGTAATCCTTGACAATTTTCAAAGAGCTTGAACACAAAGTAGCATGCGTATTTTGCATCTTGTGACAACATTAATTTTACTTTTAATCGTGCAGTTGATACTAAATACTAGTTGTGGTAGAGGGTCAATCACCTCTTGAAATATGCATTTAGAATGTATCATGTCATCAAATCCAACATTAATGTCAATACATATTTATAGGCGCATCTTGTATTTTATTTATATGAGAAATGTAAAAATAGATATATCTATAACTATCAGGAAAAAAAACTGGACGCACACGATATTTTTGACTCAAAAAGCCTTGGATCAGAAGAGTTGTAGAGAGCCACCTCTGCTATTAGCCTATAAGCATAAGATGTTTCTTGCCGTTCACAGTACTGATTAGCGAGAACAACTATTCATCATTTAGTGTAATTTTTGTTAAAGAATCACAAATAATCTTTTATCGACAGCACCAATGTTTTCGCCATCTTTTAATTCCCTAATACAAGAATTTTGTTGGAAATGAATTATGTAACTTTTCATCCTCATCATAGTTTTTAAATCATTTGTTCGCAAGTGTTGCACCTGATCCACATCCTAGTTTGTTTTTGGGTTTTCTTGATATTCCACCTATATATATAAAACAAATAAGAACATGTTATAAACAGGTAATGTTATACACAAAAATATTTTCAATCCGCGCGCTATCAATCAGCTTATATTAGATAACATGATTATGCAAAAGAATTAGAATTTGAGCGAAACAATATTTTCAAGCTTGCATATATATATTGTCAATTGCTCGAAACTCGATGCCTTCAACACTGATCACATCATCTTCACAATATAACGGTGAAGTAATAACTCAAAACGACCTCTTCTTTATGATTCATGAATCGGCCCAACTCGCTCATCATCCACTCTTTGTCTCTCCATGTTGCAAAAAACGAATATGATGTTTCGCTCCCCTTTCCGTACTTGAGGTTAACATTTATTTGAGAATTTCTAGAATTGCGAAATATGAAGACCAAATAAATTGCATAGCCAACATCTGGTGATAAGCATATATTTCTTGTCTTAATTTGGATTATCAGATTTAAAATATCTAATATATCCAATACATGAAATCTGCAAGATATCCAAGATAGATTAGCTTGTAATACTTTCATGTGATGGGAATTAAATAAACCATGACAAAACATAAGATACAAATATGGCTTATAATTATAAAAAAAAATTAAGAATTCTAATTTGCAAAACTCTAAAATGAAAAAAATGGTAATTTACTAAAAATGGTGATCATTTACTATTGGATTAGAATAAGACTGACATGGGTTATTAGTTATTGACGTTTTTGAGTCAAAGAGAAATTTGGAAGTCTTATTATCATTTCAGATTTGAAGAGGTCTGGGATCAATATTTACTCCAACAGCTTCATAATGATATTGATACACAGCTTGTAGTAGTCATAGTTGTCGACTCGTGACTCGTACCGTATCTCTTATTTTCTCGATTTTTGAATCGTGTCTCGTATCGTAAGAGTCATAATTAATCATTTATATATATATATATATATGATATGTATATATGTAAAAACATAATATTAGTTGATAATATAAACACATTTACTATAGTATTAAAATTTCGCTAGTTTCAAGTCATAAATTCATAAGTTAAGCACCACAGAGTAATTTTGAACCACAAATTAGTAATCTTTTTCAAAATATCTTATGTAGCTTTGTACTTTATTAATTTTTAATATGTTTCAGACTGATTTTTTTCAGTTTAGAGTAAACCACTTTGAACCACACGATACACAAGTCTACTCGTCTCTTACGATACGCTACAATTTTACGAGACAGATTACGAGTCATAATAATATACAAGTCAAAAAACGATACGTCCTATTTTATTCATTTTTTAGACGACTAGACTTATCGTACGAGTCTAGCTACTATGACTAGCAGTTGGGTACTTAATTTGGTTTGGAATGCAAACTAACATTGTTCAACGTTGGCGTAGGTTGACTTTGTCAAACTGATGAAAACGAAATGGATGGTTTGGCTTATTTGAAGACTACTTCAGATAATGATAATATGGAAATGCTAATCTGAAGTTCTCAGAATGTGTTGTTGGTCACGTACAGTATAAGAAACAAAGGCTGTCCTTGCGAAGATTTACAAGTCAGAAATATAAAAAATCCTTGTGAAGATTTCTGCATTATGAAAGATATTAGATTGGATATAAAGACTGATGTACAGAAATGAACAAAATTATAAATGCATGTGTTGATGCAACACAGCAACAATGGCATTTGTTGAGTTTTCATATTCGTTTATCTCAAATTCTAATTCGGTAGAAGAATATTTTTCCTGCCAAAAAATTCCATACTATAATACTCGGTTTTAGTTAAATTATTTTACAAATACTTAATCATTGAGTTAAATTTTAAATAAATCTTGTAACTACCTAGCACTGAGTGTTACTGTTAAATTTTGGATCAACAACATACAATAGAGAAAACTAAATAATGAGTTTGGATCTAGTTTAAAGCATATTGAACTCCATCAACTACATTAATTAAAGGTCTTAGTGTCTGGGAATGTATCAAACTTTCACCAAATCTCTATTGTGTGTATCCAACTTACGAAACTCAATATTAATGTACTCAACTTGTAAAAACCCTAATATTGATGTATTTTGATGACGTGTCACTCTCTCCTTGTGCCACATGGCATGCTATGTGCGTGACACGTCATCAAAGTACATCAATATAAGGGTTTTTACAAGTTGAGTGCATTAATATTGAGTTTTTTAAGTCGGATACACACAATAGAGATTTGGTAAAGTTTGATACATTCCCAGACACTAAGCCCCTAATTAAATAATAATGAATAATATTGGTCCGTTACCTATGTCAAATATTGTTATGAAAACCTGGCTAACGCACTCACACGAGCGGAAGCTAGCTAGGATATAATTGTTTGAGATAAACTTGCGAAAAAATAATAGAAGCAATATTATTAGAATCTAATCTAGCTACATTCACTTGGGCCGGGCTACTACATAATAATCTAATCTAGTTACATTTTAACAGATATAAAGTAACCGATAGACACGATGATTAATTAACGTGGTTCGGTACAATCCTGTCTGCGTCGACCCCAAGAATTTCTTTTATGACTTGTAAATGTGAGCCACCATTTTGGACTATTGTCCAACAAATATTCTATCAGAGTGATCAGTATTTGCTTATAGTTAATACTTAACTAATTCAAGGTAATCACCCACCCCACCTCTGTTTCATCTATATATACTATATATCATCAATTCATCATCATGAAAGTTGCAACTAAAGACATAATCTTAAAATCTACTATGAAACATGGAAGGTAAACAAGAGGAGGAAGTTCTTCGCCCGCTAGCAAACTATGATGAGGTACGTACATACATGATACATGCAATATTAACTAATTTATCCCGTGTCGATAGAAGTTGCAAGATTAGAAAGCGTTAGACTAATTATAGAATTTTATTATTGCCATATGTAACTGAATATATTTTGCAAGGAGGATGCATGTATAATATATACTATACCTGCACACTACAAGAATATGTGAAGTCTTGGCGAATTATACATAACCATAAACGTAATGATCTCTTATCGCATTTATTGTTCATAAATATAAATTCAAGTTTTTAAATTTGGTTATTCATAAAAGTTCAAAGCTCTTCATGACTTTTCATGCTTTACCCCCGAACTAAAAATCAAGTAGACTTGTTTGAGTTTTAGGCAATTATTATACATTTATACTCTTGTAATATATATATATATATATATATATATATATATATATATATATATAGAGGGTAGTGATTAAGAGGGAAGTGCCTTTTCTGGCGATGGGGGAAACGTTAGTATTCATCAAGAAACATATTACAATTATCAATCAAAACGTCAACAAAAAATTATTTTACCGGTAAATAGTAATCAAAATCGATGCTATAAAGTATTTTTTAACGAATAAATTTCATTTTTAAGTCATAACATTATTTGATGAATATTTATTTAATAAATTAATATTCACTATGATGAATATCAACTAATATGCATCAAAATGTATATTAAAACTCCACGTTATTTGAAAAATATTTTTTTGTTAATATTCATCACAATGCATATTAACTAATATTCACCGCGATGAATATTAACGGATTTGGATCTTATGTTTATAAATCGATGTTATAACTTGCATAAATAATTTATCAATAAAGCTTAACATTCATAGCATCGATTCTGATTAACATTTACCAAATTTCAATTTGTTTTTTTGGAGATTTGTATGGGTGAAGGTAATATGCTTCTTGATGAATACTAACACTTCCCCCCTCCCCCAAAAAATGCACTTCCCTCTGGAGCATTCCAATATATATATATATATATATATATATATATAGGGTTGGGTTGGGTTCTGGTGAGAACAAGGAGATTCTGTGAGAATGGTGAGAACACATCTTAGTCATCCATTTTTTTAATCAAAAAACCTGATTTTGAAGGTGGCAATTTTGTAAATAATTTGAAGTTTGATTTTGAAGGGTTCACATCACCTTTGCCCATGTGAAGTTTTTTGTTTAGCTTCACATCATTTTGCTCATGTGAAGTTTTTTTTTAGCTTCACATCATTTTGCTCATGTAAAGTTTTTTTTTTTTTTAGCTTCACATCATTTTGCTCATGTGAATCTTTTTTTTTAGCTTCACATAATTTTGCACATGTGAAACTTTTTTTTTTAATTTCACATCATTTTGATGATGTTAAGTTTATTATTATTTTTTTAACATAAGGTTATGATGCTATAAATTTTTATTTTTATAGGTTTACATAATTTTAATGAGATTAAGTAAATATTTTTTTTGTAAAATTAGTTTTTGAAGAGATTAATGTTTATACATATCAATTGACTACTTTAAACATTGTTGTTAACAAAAATCAAATAAAACTTCACCATGTTAAAACTATTGTGAAGCAAAAAAAAGTAAACTTCACCTAGCAATCCCTATGTGAACCTTTCAAAATCAAATTTCAAATTATTTACAAAAGTACCACCTTCAAAATCAAGTTTTTTGATCAAAAAATGGATGGCTAAGATGTGTTCTCACCGTTCTCACGGAATCTCCTTGTTCTCACATGATTCCAAGTCTCTCTCTCTCTCTATATATATATATATATATATATATATATATATAGGGTTGGGTTCTGGTGAGAACAAGGGGGTTCCGTGAGAACGGTGAGAACACATCTTAGCCATCCATTTTTTGATCAAAAAACCTGATTTTGGAGGTGGTACTTTTGTAAATACTTTGAAGTTTGATTTTGGAGGGTTTACATCACCTTTGCTCATGTGAAGTTTTTTTTTTTAGCTTCATATCATTTTGCTCATGTGAATTTTTTTTTTTTTAACTTCACATTATTTTGCTCATGTGATTCTTTTTAGCTTCACATCATTTTGCTCATGTGAAACTTTTTTTTTAGCTTCACATCATTTTGTTCATGTGAAGCTTCACATCATTTTGCTTATGTGAAGTTTTTTATTTTTTATTCACATTATTTTACTCATGTGAAACTTTTTTTATACCTTCACATCATTTCGTTCATGTGAAGCTTCACATCATTTTGCTCACGTGAAGTTTTTTTTTTTAGCTTCACATCATTTTGGTGAGGTTAAGTTTATCTTTTTTTCTTAAGTTATGATGCTATAAAAAAATTCTATAGGTTCACATAGTTTACATGAGATTAAGTAAATTTTTTTTTTAAACATTAGATTTTGAAGAGATTAAGGGAAATTTAAAAAAATGCCACTTTTTTTTCAAGTATATATCGTTTTGCCCTCTGAAAAAAAAAATTGACAATATACCCCATGAAATCGCAAAAGCAAATTTACGATTTGCGATCTCGTGATTTTCTTTTGCAAGCCGTTCACAGACCGAGCCGTGGCCGAGACACCCAGTGTCATCGCAAATCGCAAATGCACTGGTCGCAAAAGCAAATTTGCGATTTGCGAATGGAAGGGGCATATCGTCAAAAAAAATTTCGAGGGGCAAAACAATATATACTTGAAAAAAGTGGCATTTTTTTTAATTTCCCAGAGATTAATGCTTATACATATCAATTTACTACTTCAAACATTATTTTTAACAAAAATTAAATAAAACTTCACCATGTTAAAACTATTGTGAAGCAAAAAAAAATTAAACTTCACATAGCAATCCTATGTGAACCCTCTAAAATCAAACTTCAAAATATTTACAAAAGTTTCAGATCCAAAATTAGGTTTTTTGATCAAAAAATGGATGACTAAGATTAGTTCTCACGGAATCTCTTTGTTCTCACATGATCTCAAGTCTATATATATATATGGATTTGAAGACCAAATTTTTCACAACGGCCTATAATCAGAAAAATAAAACTAGTAATACTTGCAATACTTGATTTACATTATATGATGATTCCCGAGTAAATTAATTTAGCAAGAAGAAGAAGCTGACGCAGAGCAATTTATTGCAACTTTGATAGAAGAAGTGAGTTGAAAGAAATACTTGTAGCCTTGTATGATGAGACACGGCATACAAATTTGTTGAAACTAGTCAACAATATCCAACGCCTTGGAATAGTATACTACTTCGAACAAGAGATTACTCAAGCATTGCAACATATATATGATGTATACGGCCATGAATGGAATGGTGGTAGCACTACCCTGTGGTTTCGACTCCTTAGACAACAAGGGTTTTATGTTTCTTGTGGTTAGTGCATGTGATGTTAATCTATATACATTTATTCCCAATGAAAGAATGAATTTACTAATGTTTTGATCGAATGATGTCAGATATTTTCAGTAACTACAAGCATGATGACGGATCCATTAAAGAATCCTTAACCGATGATGTTCAAGACATGCTTGAGTTATACGAGGCTGCATATATGAGGGTTCAAGGAGAAAACATACTAGATGCTGTTATTACTTTTACTAAAACTCATCTTGAAAACATTGCAAAGGATCCCCTTAGGTGCAGCCATGCTCTTTCTAGGCATATACAGGAAGCGCTAGAGCGGCCTATACACAAAAGGTTGCCAAGACCGGAAGCGTTGAAGTACATACCTTATTATGAACAAGATGATTCCCATAATAAGTCCTTAATAAGACTTGCAAAGTTAGGGTTCAACCATAATTATGGGTCCCAGTGACAACTCATATTGATTACATTCATTGGACCCCAAAAAAATTTGGGTTCCCAGGGACAACTCATATTCATTGTGGATCCTAAAAAATTACTAGAGAACACATGAACAAAAGGGATTCTGATTTTGGTGCCAAAACAGAATCAAACTTTGTGTTCTATCCCAAAGTTAATTTCGTGAACCCAGACAACGATTAGGGTCGAAAACGTACTTTTGAAAAGTGATCTCATTATACGACTCGTAGAGATACCGGATTGAAATCGTTACCCTGTTTCATCAAAATTACCCTGTATCACCAAATTCCCCAACAATCAAAAGCAATATTTTCTTTGATTTCAATGGCCGAATCGTGTAAATTATGGTGATTAGTCATCTTCAATAGAATTTAATTATTATAGACATATGATCAAGTTGGAACGGTCTGTGGATTAACAGTTCATCGTATGTAATGGTGGATCAGGTATGCCTTTGGATTTGTCTAAATGCTCTACAATTTTGTTTCCTGATTATTATGTGGTTTTCTTTAATCACAAAATGAATTGTCTGAAAGCGATTTTTGTTTTACTTATTTTAATGGCCATGGAAAACCAATAAATCCAACTGGGGCTTTGTGTGATACCTATTTTTTTATATATCTTTTTATCTTTAGGTCTATACGTAGTCATGTAAATTTAGGTCTACCAATCAATTTTCTTGTTTCCTACATATTTGAATGCATTCGAATTACAATCTTTTATAGAATCCTAACCAAAACTAGCTTTCTACCCAGAAATAGCTCAGCAAGTACAAATGACAAGCCTGTTTATTACTTCTTATTCGGATTAATTAGATGATATATATAGGGAGTCTCGAATAACGTGTAACTGAATAATAGTCTTGCTCGAGCCTGAGGCAAAACCAAACACATCGATTATGAACACTTCGATCACTTGCTTAATTCGTTTTGTAGTACTCTTTACTTTATCTGCAATTTGTGAATAGATCCATTGGCAAAGTGATTATAACTATAAGGAATTACAATGGAACAAACAACCAACAACAATCCGTTCATGACTATGACAACAGTAATTCAGGACAACGCATAATCGAGACCCACAAACAATAAATGGATAATTAAAATAAAGCAAATAAGATAAATGAAAGTATACAAACACAAGTGTTTGATGCGGTTATATTTGATCAGTTCAATCCACGAGGCCAAACCACATAATTTTGTCTTTGATTTTCGTAGTGCAACGGTTTACGGTTTACAAGAGTGATTAATTTGTAGGGCTTGACTATGGCTTCCTTGGATTTCATTTATAAGCCCATATGTTTGGCCCAGTTTAGCGACCCAATACACATGCCCAAGCCCCGAGGTATAACAAAAAGAACATGCTATAAACAAGTAATTTTATATCATAAATAAAAAGATTTTCTATCTCACAATCGTTTAGCCTCCATTAGATAACATGAATATGCAAAAGAGTTAACATTTTATAGAATCAATATCTTCAAACTGGCATATTATCAATTGCTCAAAACTTGATGCCTTCAACATAGATCGCTTCATCTCCACAATAGAACAGTGAAAGACTTTCAAGTTGAAACTCAAAAACAACCTCTTCTTTATGATTCATGAATATGTCCAACCCAATCATCATCCACTCTTTGTCTCTCCAAGTTGCAAATGTGATCATCCACTCTTCTTTATAATTCATGAATCGGTCCAACTCAATCATCATCCACTCTTTATCTCTCCAAGTTGCAAAATATAAACGTGATCATCCACTCTTCTTTATGATTCATGAATCGGTCCAACTCAGTCATCATCTACTCTACTCCCCTCCACCCCCCCCCCCCCCTTTTTTTTTCTCTTTTAGTAGAGGTTAACATAAATAAAAATATATTTCTGGTCTTAATCCGGATTATCAGATTTGAAATATCTAATATCTGCGCTACATGAAATCTGCAAGATATTCAAGATAAATTAGTTTGTAATACTTTCATGTGGTGGGAATTAATTTTACCATAATAAAACATAAGATATAGATATGGATTATAATAAAATAAAAAATAAGAATTCAAATTTGCAAAACTATAAAATGAAATAAATGGTAATTTACTAAAATTGGTCATTTGCTATTGATTGGATTAGAAATAAGACTGAAGTGGCATATGGGTTATTGGTTATTGACTTTTTTGAGTCAAACAGAAATTTGGAAGTCTTATTAACAATGCGGATTTGAAGAGGTCTGAGATCAATATTTACTCCAACAGCTTCATAATGATATTGATACACAGCTTGTAGCAGTTGTTAGCAGAAGTGAACAAAATTATAAATGCATATGTGTTGATGCAACACTGCAACAGTGGCAGTGGTTGACTTTTCAGAGTCGTTTATCTCAAACCGTTTATTTGACGTACGGATTTGAAACAAATTTGGTAGAAGAAAATTCCTGCCAAAAAATTACATACTACTAATACTCGGTTTTAGTTAAACTATTTTACAAATACTTAATCATTAAGCTAAATTTTAAATTATTCTTGTAACTCCCTGCTAGCACTAAGTGTTGGTGTTAACAACAACATAAAATACAATAGAGAAATTTGAATAATGAGTTTGGATTTAGTTTAAAGCATATGGGATTCCATCAACTACACTAATTAAATAATAAAGAATAATTGGTCCATTACATATGTCAAATATTCTATCAGAGTGATCCATACTTGCTTATACTTGACTAATTCATGGTAACCACCCACCCCACCTCGTCTGTTTCGTCTATATATACTATATATCACCAGCATGAAAGTTGCAACTAAAGACATAATCTTAAATCTACTGGAAAACATGGAAGGTAAACAACAAAAGGAAGTTCTTCGCCCGCTTGCAAACTATCATCCCAGCCTTTGGGGAGATCAATTTCTCCACTATGATGAGGTACGTACGTGCAAAATATCAACTAATTTATCCCCTATCGATAAAAGTTGCAAGATTAGAGAGCGTTAGACTAATTATAGAATTTTATTGCCATATGTAACTAATAATGTTTTGCAAGGAGGATGTATGTTTAATATGTGAAGTCGTGGAGAATCATACAAAACCATAATTGTAATGATATTTTATTTCACTTACTGTTCATAAATATAAATTCAAGCTCTTAGGTTATTCATAACAGTTCAAAGCTTTTCGTGAGTGTCCATGCTTTTACCACAAATAATAATCAAATAGACTTTTTTGAGTGTTAAGTAATTATACATATATACTCTTCTAATGTAATATTCCGTATATATGGATGACCAGATTTGCGCAACGGCCTATGATCAGAAAAATATAACTAGTGATTTATACTTGCATTACTTAATTACATTATAATGACTAACGATTAATTAAATTAATTTAGCAGGAAGAACAAGCTGGCGTAGAGCAAATTATTGTAAGTTTAGTAGAAGAAGTGAGGAAAGAAATACTTGTAGCCTTGGATAATGAGACAGAGCATACAAATTTGTTGAAACTAGTCAATGATATTCAACGCCTTGGAATAGCATACTACTTCGAACCAGAGATTACTCAAGCATTGCAACATATATACGATGTATATGGCAATGAATGGAATGGTGGTAGCTCTGCCCTGTGGTTTCGACTCCTTAGACAACAAGGGTTTTATGTTTCTTGTGGTTAGTGCATGTGATTTTAATCTATACATATTATTCCCAATGAAAAATGAATTTGCTAATAGTTTGATCAAAATAAATCAGATATTTTCAGTAACTATAAGCATGATAACGGATCCATTAAAGAATCCTTAACCGATGATGTTCAAGGCATGCTTGAGTTATACGAGGCTGCGTATATGAGGGTTCAAGGAGAAAGCATACTTGATGATGTTATTACTTTTACTAAAACTCATCTTGAAAACATCGCAAAGGATCCCCTTAGGTGCAGCAATGCTCTTTCTAGGCATATACAGGAAGCTCTAGAGCGGCCTATACACAAAAGGTTGCCGAGACTGGAAGCGTTGAGGTACATACCTTATTATGAACAACAAGAATCTCATAATAAGTCCTTACTAAGACTCGCAAAGTTAGGGTTCAACCAGCTTCAATCCTTGCACAAGAAGGAGCTTAGCCAACTTTCCAAGTACATACATATAACCTTTACTCTTTCCCATGTTAATCATCTATCTATATCGTAATTGACTTGAATATTCTTGGATCTTCCATTCGTTGGATTCCTTGCTGCTAATTTGAGAAGGTTTTTCATTGTTGTTCATGTGTTGTAGGTGGTGGAAATCTTTTGATGCTCCCAAAAATCTGCCTTACGTAAGAGACAGATTGGTTGAAGGCTATTTTTGGATACTAGGTGTCTACTTTGAGCCTCAATATTCTCGTTCAAGAATGTTCCTGACAAAAATATTCCAAATGGCAACTATTATAGATGACACTTACGATTCTTATGGTATTTACGAAGAACTTGAGATCTTCACTGAAGCGGTTTATAGGTATTAATACACCCTTCCGAATCACAAACATGAACTCAGTGACCATCGTGCACATTCATTCTGTTAGAACCGAACATTATTCTAATTTGCATATATAAAAATTATATATAGGTGGTCGATTACCTGCGTGGATCAACTTCCAGATTACATGAAACTACCATACAAAAGCCTCTTAGGTGTTTTTGAAGAAATGGAGAAAATCATGGCAGAGGAAGGCAAAGCATATCAAGTTAACTATGCCAAAGAGTCGGTCAGCTTTATATTCTTCAATTTATCTTCTTAAATTTGATTATGTACGTGCATAAGTAGTGATCAAGATAGAAGTGAATGTGTCATTTATTCCGTACATACAGATGATAGAGCACATTACGAGTTATATGACAGAAGCGAAATGGCTACATAAGGGTTATGTACCAACATTTGAGGAGCATAAATCACTTACGTATGTTAGTTGTGGCTACATAGTGCTTACAACAGCAAGTTTTGTCGGGATGGGTGATTTAGTCACAGAAGAATCACTCAAATGGGCTACTAACAATCCTCCACTTGTAAAAGCTTCGTCTGCGATTAATAGGATCATGGATGATATTGTCGGTCACAAGGTACGTATGTACCTACATATAACTTTGGTCGTTAATCCATAGCGAAGTTTACTTTGTTTTCAATTGTCATAGCAGACGAGATTAAGTAATATCTTTGTATAATAAAGTTGGTGTTTATCGTGACGGGGCCAACTACTATTACTTGAATTATATTATATATATGATGAACCAAAATGTAGGAGGAGCAACAAAGAAAGCATTTTGTGTCGAGTGTGGAAATTTACATGAAGGAAAATGATGTCACAGAGGAGTACGTCCATGAGTTGTTCAAAGAAAGAGTGGAAGACGCGTGGAAAGAATTGAACCGTGAATCGCTTACGTGTAAAGACGTCCAAATGACTCTTAAAATGCGTGCAATCAACTTGGCACGCGTAATGGATCTCCTATATAAGTATGATGATAATTTGAAAAATGTTGGAAAAGAAGTTCAAGATCATATCAAATCTTGTTTGGTAAATGCTATGAGTGTTTGAGTTTTGGTTTTACATGGTCAATCATGTCTCACACAATCAGGAAGATGTTGGTTCATCCTTTGAAGATCAAAGTTAATTATGTTACTACTTTGCTGTATTTAAAACCCGAATTTCAATTTGTATTGGAGCTATAAGAAATGTTGAAGACGTCTAATGCTTATCACCTATCAATGTATTTGTGGATATATATAAAAATTTGTGTTGTGTATTTTCATGGGTTATTACTTATTAATAAAATCCGATTCATGCTTTAGTATTGTCTCCTTATTATATAGTTAATCAAACATATATGCAATGAAAATAACAGTGAGATGCCAAATAACTTTTATCTAGATTTATGAAATGGAAGAGGCTTGGCTAATATTCATTCCGCCCAGATTACACAACCGCATTTTTCCGTTTTTCTTTTTATTTTCCTTTTCTTTTAACGCTCCATCATTCTTTTAAATTAAAGGGGTTAGAACGCACAAATGTAACAAACTATGGTTTGACATTTGTTGTATGTAGCGAACTATTCGGGTCTCCATTATATATAATGAACTTGTAATTTATTTACATTGTATGTATTTTGGTCAAATTCACGGTTCTAAGACACGTCGCGTGTCAGCTTATATGACCGACACGTGAAAAAATTACCATAATATACGTACAATGGAGGTCCAAATAATTCGCTATATACAACGAATATGTCAGACTATAATTTGTTATCGCATCATTATTCCATAAAAAAAAACGTTGTATGATGATTGCAAGAAAAGGGGAAAAAGTAAATAAACGTAACTAAAGGAAAACACAAAGTAGAAAACAAACAAAAAAGTAAAAGATTTTTCTTTTTTCTTTTTAAGAAAAAAATAACAAAAGTAAACTCAAAAAGCTTAAAAGGGGTATAGATAAAGGTTTAGAAAACGATAAATAGGTAATTAAATAAATAATAAAAAGCTAAAAATGATAAAAGACGAGCCAAAGTAAATCATAAAAAGTTTATTTTAACGATATATTTAAAGACTTTCAAAATTTGAACCATATATATATTATAAATAAATTTTATTATTGTTTAATCTTGGTGTTATTGCTCCTTTAGTTAACTACTCCCTCATATCTGTCCCAATATAATTTTTTATCTTTCATTTTCGATTGTCTCAAATTTGACCGTTCACTACTAAAATTAGATAAAGAAATTTGATTGATATTCACATATTACCCTGACTTTAAATTATCATTATGATTTTTTTTTTAAATCAGTAACAAATTATTAAAATTATCTTTATGCAAAAAATTATAAAGTAATTAAGAAACATTAATGTTTTTATTAAACTATGTATTTTTTTATCCTTTGTGACGGAAGGAGTAACTAAGTACGGAGTAGCTATCAATCTTATTGTTAAGCTCCATCAGGTCTCAGTTATTTTCCATCGATCTTGTCTTTTACCCCGTCGAATCTTTTTTTATTAGATGAAGAATAAGTTAGGTACATGAACATGTGAATAAACTTTCGTAGCAAATTTGTCGTAAACATATAGTATTATCTTTAATTGATATATATTATATATTATTGTACATTAATTAGTTGGCGTGCGCTTTACACCGGTACTATATTTGAATTAGCGACTCGACGATATTCATATGATTACTCAAATTAGCGACTCGACAATAGTTATATGAAAACACGTGCGGAGTTGATAGAGGTATAATATGCTTGTACGTTAAGTTTGAGATTGGAGATATAGTCACTAAAATTTGAAAAATGTGAGATTGATGAAATAATCAACTAGTGCTTATAAAGAGTCGTCATTTTTTTTGTCTTCAAATTTTTAACCAAAACTATAATAACTACGAATTCCATATTCCATCTATCTATTACTAATACATTATACATTCATGCTTATATGATACACTCATTATAATCATTTCCTTAGTTTCCAACTTTATTATGTCTAAACAGAATGATATTATAGGATCCACTGCATAAGATAATAAAAATCAAAACTATGTTAAACGATAACAAACTTAATATTCAATAAAAATATTCTTGTTCATTGCAATATGGACAAACTATATGACAAACTTTAGCAATATGCATGAATGGAATCAAAATATTCTCATTCATTGCTCACTGAATATTCTTGTTATACTCAATGTTTTGAAAATCGGAAATTGAATCGGACCGGAATTCTTCAATTTTCGATCGAACCGGTCATACCGGTCCGGTCCAACCGTCCCAAAACCGGCCCAAAAACACTTTAAAAAAAATCAAAAACCGGCTCAACCGGTCCGGTTCCCGATTGAATCGCCCGGTTTTGACCGAACCGTCCAGTTCGTTGACCGGTCAACTCTTGGTCAAAATCGATTTCAACCGGCCGAAAAACCTCAAAATCCCGGTCGAACCGGTTGGACCGGACCGGTCCAACGGGTTCGCAAAACATTGGTTATACTCCGTAGTTTTTATCTTTTGCTTTTATGTGTATATAAAAAGAATAAAGTACAGGAATAATAACAAGAATATTCATTAGTATGTACTCGGTACCATATGAGTATATTCATTTATATTTTGTCATTTGGTAGGTTAAGTTCTTAATACTTGTCATGTAATACCAATTACATTTTGTTTTATATGTAATGATATATTTATATTTATATATTTATATATACATTTATAGTCGTACTATATATATACCAAAGTCTTATGGTTACACCACCAAAATACCATTATCATTTTTTTATTATTCTTAAAATGAATAAAGTTTTGAGGGGAAGGCCTCAAATGAAGGGAAAGATTGGCAAATTAAATTTATTAAAATGCAATGTTGTTAAAATGTAGTCAACAACCATTATAGGTGAAAAATATAATGTTATATTGTTAAAATATAATGCATCCTTAAAGTGCATATATTTGTCTTAAAATGAATAAGGTTTAGTAAGACATAGTAAATCTGGTTACAAAACACAAATAAATTTGTCTTAAAATGCAGCGCGCAAATTCGTCATGCTTCCATTCCCCTAATTTAAAGCCATCTCATTCGATCCTCCACTTTTTAAAAATAGGTACCCCTCTTAAACTATTCTATAACGAAACTACAAATTAAAGAGTAGATTGAATGGTTAATTTTCTACAATTATACTCCGTAGTAATTAAGCTATCACTAGATAACTCTACTTTCTCAAATTTAAGTATATATGTGGGGTCCCACAATAACACTTGTTCACACAAATGTATTGACACAAGCTAAGAATTCCTTGACAAGCAGTTTGTGGAATAACACTTATCAAGTGGAAGATTTATGTTACTTGTAATGTAATTGAAATAGAGTTGTAAACAAAACAAGAACACAATTGATTCAACAATCAAAAGTCTCAATATTATTATTAAATAATACGGATACACAAATGTATCAGGGTTACAAAGAGAACCTTGAAGCTTGGTTACAACTTGTCTAATCTATTGGATACTTAGACATATTTCTAACAATGACTCAAGTACATACTTATAGACTAAATAACTTGTATAAAATCTATACAAAATCTTCTTTTCTAAGACAAGTTTCCTAGGAAACACGCCTGCATTAAATGCATTACCATTCCTTGTCTGCAGCGTGCACTATTCCTCAAAAGCATGTCTGCAGTAGGTGTACTTGTGTTGCCGAGTTGGTAGAAAGCAGACCCACTAAGCAGCATTAACAGAAATACGAGCAGAACTATTTTTTTGAACTGGCAGAACTAATCTTTGCAAACTTTGAAACTTGGCAGAACTAACTTTGTAGATACTTGGCAGAACTAACCTTTGAATGACTAGCAGAACTAACTCTGGAAAACTTTGTTTTCAATAAATGAACAGAGCTAACTTCTACCAGCAGAACTAAGTCTTCATTGCCCAGCAGTACTAACTTCGAACAGACTTAAACACTTTAACGTTTGATATCAAGAAGAATTTAGCCCAACAATATACGTTAAAAATGCACATAGTTTTGAAAATTTTAAATTCTCTCTGACAAAATATCTTTCGTTACCTCTTTTTATTTATAAACTTATACTATGAAAATTGATATTTTATTATGCTACAATCCAAAACAGATATGAAGACAATTATAATGGAATGGAGGTAAACTGTATCATTGTATCATTGTCAGATCAGCATATGACTCATTATACAAATTACTCACAATGCATTAAACTTTACAAGGTTTAATTACTCACAATGCATTAAACTTCACAAGGTTTAATGCATCATCGTACTATTTAGTCTACTTTTAACCATTTATAAACAACATTATTGTTAATTGTATATATGTAATATTATATTATAATTATATACTATACTAATAAAGTTGATCAAACTATAAAAAAACTATATTGGTATAATTTAAAATTTTATTTATCAACATCATTATTGTTAATTGTATATATGTAATATTATATTATAATTATATACTATACAAATAAAGTTGATCAAACTATAAAAAACTATATTCGTATAATTTAAAATTTTATGATACAACAGGTGGGAAATTTTTTATAATATATAATAATATATAAAGACTCAGCTGTCATCTATTAAGTAATACTCCCTTCGTTCCAATTATATTGTCCCCAGACAAAAAATACCGCAGTTTAAGAAAATATAATCATCTTTCTTACTTTTTGATAACATGATTGTAACATCATCTCCAGTGATCTAGTAATTTCTAATTTTAAATTGATTTATTTAATTGTGTTAGAAATTATTCGATATTATTTGTTTAATTGTGAAACTTAGATGAATAAGTCCCATGATTTATTGTGGATAGTAAATTGTTGTTTGTTTTAATTTACTATAGTTGACGGTAAAATAAAGTAAGTTTCTCGCAATTAGTATTTTGGTTTCAGACAATAGATTTAAGACGGGTATAAAATACCCAAATTTGAAAGTCGGTTATGTTGAGAGGCCGACCCCTTTTGTTTGGTGTTTTTCCTAATTTTAGTTACTTACTTGTAACTCTACTCTTCACTCTCAACAAACTCAAAATCAAAGAAACTAAAATCATAAACAAGATTCAAGTATAAGAGTTGTGATTCTTGCAAGTATCTTCATTTTCTTCTTGCTATCATCATCTTGATCATCATAGTGTAAGTGTTCTTAATTTTATGAACTCAAGTTTTAGTTAGGTCAAGAATGAAAGTGATAAATTGATTGATTTCTTGAGTTGTATATGATTATTAGTGATGCTACATGATGATAGTGAACTGATTGTTAGATTGAATTGTAGTGTTCCTGTTATTGAAGTATGAAATTCGATTTGAGTAAATAACCTAATTGGGTTGTTATAATTTTGGCTTAAAAGTGGAAGTAATTGATATTGTTGATGTTGTTATATGTTAGCTAGTGATGATATGAGGTTTCTTTGATGTTAAATTGCTCCTTTTGTCGAATTGGCCTCTGCAATTATGTGAGAATTGGTTTAGGTTCGAGCTGAACATTTGCAGGTTGATGGTTTCTGGGTTTTTGACCTTACCCGAACAGGTATGTTTTGCTACCCGAACGAGTATGTAAAGCTACCCGATCGTGTAAATTTAGACGATCGCGTAACTTAGAACAAATAGGTTACAGATAGTTGACATGGGCATTTTCTCATGGTTACCCGAACGGGTATGGCTAGTGACCCGAACGGGTATGGCCAGTGACCCGATCGGGTATGGTTGATGATACTTGATTTTGTATGTCTGTGTTTTAAGCCACCAAAATTTAATTGATGTAAAAACGGGTAGTATTTATTTGTATTATATTTTGTATTTAAATTAATAATTGAGTAAGTTACTAACTTATTAATTATTTTGTTACCAGATAATCCAAAGACTCGGTGATATAAGACTGCTGAGTGTGGGGACTACAGAGGTATCGGTGAGTGGATTTAGAACTCACCTTTTGATTTAGTTGTAACTGTTTGGTTGCAACAGATGAACGTAGATATGTTGTTGTATTATTTAATTAATATTGTTGATTGTGACTCTATGTGCTATTTGGCCTTCGGGTATCAGTTGTTAATGAGGTCAACGAGTTGAACTGGTTGGTTGGGCTCGTTGATTATTATATAAATTACACAGGGTCTTGCTTCATTTGTTGTGTGTATAGAACCTGTGTTTGAGTATAATAGCCTCTAGCTATCGGTCTCGTCCGTTATGGCCATACGAATATGGTTGGATAAGTGTTTTGGGGATCCACCTGGGTATTATGGTATTCCCAGAACAACCGATCCTCATTATTGGATTGTTGATTAGTTGACTTGTGTGTTTACGGTTGTTTGGTGTAAACAAGTAGTTAAGCTAAGTTAATTGGTGTGTGATAAATTCATTCACTTAGCTTCGTGCTAATCCCTCCTTTTTACTTCCTGTAGGTTTATTTTGGGATGTGGGTTGCAGGAAGATGATGCCTTTGGCAGGGAGTGTTTGACAGTCGTGCTACTCTGATATAGTTTTGTTATAAACTAAAGTTTGGTACAATATAACACCTTGGTTGTGTAATAGTATAATAATAGTTTCTATGTTTAAAACAGTTGTGTATAGAAGGTTTTAAACAGGTTATGTACATTATTTATATTAAATGATAATGAAATATGTTTTGAATTATACGCTTCCGTGAGAAATTATATAATATTCGAGTACAAAATGAGGGGTGTTATAATGACAGTTTTACCCTCTAATTGTTACCTACTTTTTTGTGTTACATATATACACTAGGGGAAAAAAGAACTTTATCTTATTATTCTTATCTATTTATGGAAGCGGAAAATAAAATTGTGATGTCCAAAAAAGGATTACTGGACTATAAATATGAGACGGAGGGAGTAAATAATTTGAGATCATCGTATTACATATACTGGAGTCTGGAGCTAACTTATTTGCTTTCTGGTTAAACTAATGTTGGTACCTAATTGGACTTTTAATTCTTAAATAATGTTAAATGACAAACAAAATGTAAATAATAGGAAATGGGCCACAATATTCTTGGGTCAGAATGACCAGTGATGCAGAATGAAAATTATTCTAAGTGTTTAGTACTGCTAAGGTTCAAAGTTAATATTGTCAGTATTAGTTTCTACTGCTCTTGCAAAGTTTCTACTACTACAAGAGTTAATATTGCCAGTGCATTCATCAGTTACTACTGCCAAGCCAAGATTCAAAGTTAATACTGTTGCCTATGTTTTACATGGTTAGTGCTGCTCGTGTTAATTACAGGGTTAGTGATGCTTAGTGGGTCTGTCATATTACCAAATATGTACTTAGTCAACTGTGTAAAGCAAAACATATTGTATTATGGCCGACCATGTTTAGACAATATAATTGTCATGCATTAACTACAATCACGTGTAAAGGACTCTATTATTTTATAAAATAGAGTTCCTTGACTTAGAAGTATGAGAAATTACTTGGTTGTATGTGTAGAAGTTAGTCTAGTAGATTGAGTACCAGTTACACATCAGTTACAAGTTGTAAGTTTAGCTTCAAGGTTTTCTTTGTAAACCCTGATACAAATTCAGTGTATCTGTATTATTTTCATCAATAATATTGAAGCTTTGGTTATCAAATGACATGTTGTTCTTGTTGTTATACTTTATTTTACAAGTAATATATCTTCCTTGTTAACAAGTATGTTTCCGCCACTTCTTTTTAATTATTCAAAGATTGTGTGTGTTTAATAAAATCTTGGTTAAGTAATTCAAGTCGATCCTGACAAGTATAAAAAGCGTTGATATAGAGACTCACACATCTTATAACGTTGGAGTACGTGGCAGAACTACAATGCATTTTACGCTGTCATCGGCATGAAAAATTCCTTTTTAAACATTGACAAGCTGGAGCACTGGAGCACTTCTTTTTATGTAATTAAACTGCACTAGAGAGGCTAGTGGAGGTATTTGATTGGTATCGTGATGTGTAATATCCCAAATTTTAAAGGTATTATTTTAGTACATGAGGGCATATTTATTTTAAATTGTTATGGTTTTAAGTGATAATAAATAATAAAATATACAAATAGTTTTTTAGTTCCAGACAATAGGGTTTAAAGGGAATAAATTAAATAGATATATGTATGTACAAATACGTGTTTATTCCATTTCCTTCTAAAAATACTCCAAAACACTCCAAACCTTTCACGTATGAAGAAGAAAAAAATCGAAGAGAGCTAGGGTTAATCAAAAATCAGTCTCTAATCTTTGATTGAATCTCTAACAACTCGAATTCAACCTCCTTTGATCATCCCTAACCTCATATAAGTTGATTTCTTCATGCATTTAACTTAGCTCTTGGGTTTTCATGGAGTTATGAACAATTGAAGCTTTTAATACGAAATTAGGGTTTTAATTTGATTAAATTGATGTTTATTAGTGTTATAGAAATTGTTGGTAATCATATTACAATATGAAAATGAAGAAAACATGATTTGTGTTCATGGGTGATTCTAGGGTTCATACTAGATTTCTATGAAATTATGTAATAAGCTTAAAGATGTTAATAATGATGTTACTAGAGTATGATTATGATTATAAAACAAGAATTAAAGTAGTAAGGTATGATATGTGATGAATTGTAATAGAATGATTATGGTGATTCTTATGAAGTATGTTAAAATCAAGTGAATTTATGTAAATAAGTTTAGAGATGTAATTAGTGATGTCAATGATATATGAATAACATGTTTTGTAAGAATGGAAGTAGAGAATTTGATAATTAATTGTGAATTATTATGATTATGAAAAGTAAAGTTAGGTAGTTTTAGTGTGGTTAGTTCATGAATTAAACCAAGTGTAATCAAAGTGGGGGAGAGATTGAATATGATTAAGATTGATGATTGATAGTGTCTAAAGGTGTTGTTATATTGTATATATCATGTGTATAAGTGTTAAAGACGTGGAGAGCTTCCGTTGATCAATCGTTTAAGATATCGAGGTGAGTATTATAGGGGTTAAATGGGTAATGGTTGTGTATGTACCGGACTGCTTCCGAGTAAGAGGTTTGCACAATTGAGTGGTAGTTATTTGTATTTATCTTGTTGCTAAATAGTGAACTAGACTTATTTCTTATGATTAAATCGATTGTATGTGTTTCCGGATTACTTCCGAGCAAGAGGATCATACAACCGCATGGTTGATTACTTGTTTCTTAAGCCTTGTTTTATATGCTTGAGTCATATGTGAATAATTAGTGTTGACCTTTGTGTTGATTGTGTATTATGTAGAATGAGTATTGATCAGAGAGCTAACTACGGTTAGCATAATGTTTACGAATACGTGCTTGCACGTTATGTTGATCCTAGTATGCATATCGACGTAGTATGGTGCCAGGTGTACTTGTTTCTAATGGCCGCGGATCCGCATAGAGCTCGGTGTTCAGTGATATCTCTACAATGTTCAGTTGTTGCTCAGTGGTTTCCCAGTGGTTGTACAATGTTTATACAGTGGTTGAGATTATAAGTATTTAAATAGTGTTGATATTAAATATGTGTTACGTGTTATGTGGAGTATTTGTTTAACTGCCTATATACTCACTAAGCGTTGCGCTTACCCCTTCCTTTGTTTCATGTTTTAGGCGTATGGTTTGTTTGAACCAAATGGATGATTAATGCTTTCAAGATGGTAGCATGGATATGGAGCTAGCTATAAAGTTAGATGATGCTCCATCTCTTTAAATTATTGTTGTTGATTATCAATTGTGTAATTCGCCCAAATAAAGAGTTCTGAATTATATATATTTGTCAATATGTTGTATTTGACTTTGAAAGTCAAAAAGTGAAAAAGAATCTAAAAAAAAGGATATAATATCATTGGAATGTGATTGGGCTTGTTTCGGGTTAACTATGAGAAAACTTGATAAAGTGTCAAATGTGATAGGTTTGTCAAATGTGAAGTTGACAAATAGTCAACAATGTTGAAAGAGTCAAATATGTGTAGAATAGGGTGTCGTTTAGTTGAAATGTGGTTGGTTTCTTAAATGGGTCAAAAGGGTGTCAAAATGGATCATTAAGTGGTTGTGTAGCATATTCCAACATGTTAGTGTTATGGGTTGGTCGTCGAGTGCTTTAGACTTGTTTAAAAGTGATAAAAATTGACGTAAGAAGTCAGAGCCTGAAAATGAGTGGTTTGTGATTTAAGTTGTCATCAAAAAGTGGTCAAAACGACCTCAAATGGCTGACACGTTCAAAATGGTCATTTTTGGGAAATATGAAAAAGTGTAAAAAGTGAAAGTTTTATTATGTCATTGTGGAGATGTGTGCAAATTTTAAGATACTAACTCTTAACGAGTAAAAAGTTATGCACATCCGAAATTAGTTTAATATTTGAGTTTGGTATGAGTTATTGTCAAGAGTAAAGTTTGAAGCATTTGTAAGTATATGTTGTCATAATATAGTTGAAAGCGAAGTCTAAATGGCTAAAATGTCGTTGGACCATTTGGGTGTCCAAACGGGTCAACGTGTAAAGATGGGTGAGAGTTGGTCTCTAAAAAGTGGTTAGTATTCTTTAGAATATGTTAGTATTATTTACAAGTGTTTGTATTATTTAGAATATGTTAGTATTATTTTAAAGTGTTAGTATTCTTTAAAAGTTGTTAGTATTGTTTAGAAGTCATTATTATTCTTTAAAAGTCAATAGTATTCTTAAAAAAAAAATTGGGCGTTTGATGATGTGTGTTTGTGGCGTTCTTCGTTCAATACTTTTTGTCATGTTTATTTCGACCCTACACTTGTAGGTTGTTTGTACGATCAGCTCATACACGCTTAAGACTCCATAAACCTAGCTCAGAAAGATCTCCGACCAGAGAGACCTGCAAAACAATAACACGCTAAGTTAGGTGAAATACGGGGAGGGTCCCCGTAATTCACCTCCAGCGTGAGAATAAGTATCCATGGTTTTGTAGTATGAATTTTAGAGAAGGATCGTGAGTGAATATATTTTTCAAGTGTAGAAGATGAACCTCCCAATGAAGAAGATGAACTCCTATTTATACTTGTGTCATTCTTCATTCCCAAGTTATCACACATTAAGTGGATGTCGTCCATCATGCGCACTACCTCTAAACTCGATCTTAGCCGTTCACCTTGATCTTGTGAATATTCTGCATGGTCCCCACGAAGATACGTTGTGCCCGTAAGTTTCATAATATAGTCCTCCGGGCATATGGGTGTAATACATTTTATTGTTAGCGAATTCCCTTACAGTAACATATACCACTGGGCATACGTTTTACGCCACTAATGTTATTTTTTATCTTCGTGGCAGATTTGCCTAGAGGGGAAAAGGGTGGTTACACCATTACATGGGACCCATTAAATAGGATAAGGGCCATGCTTCACCTTTCTGCACGGCATGTTGATCCACCAACAGCAAAAACCTACTGAGTTTCTCCACATACTCCTGGCAATTCTTTTCAAATGTAAGGCAAAAGAGTGATAACAGTTCAGGTTCCAAGGAAAAGATGCCTGAAAGGATCTCCGTGATGCATTTTCCAAACTCTTGCACATGTTCAACTGTATACTTATTGTCGGTCTTTTTCATGTTCTCCTTAGAAGATGGTACCAAAAGGTAGTTATGCCACAACAGCTTCAACAAGACCTCATTAACAATAGTATGCCCAAAATGGCTTATGGCATCTTCTGTGTCACAATATCTGATATGAGAGAGACAAACAAAGTGAGTTTTATATAAAAAGTAACATATAGTCTGGTCCCATTTTGGATTTCTAGACTTTACTTGCAGGATCTTCTACATGAAGATAACTTCTGTTTTTATCATTTGTGCTAGCCGGATTCAAAAGTTTCTTTGTTATAGCACTTTTTAGATACGAGAATTTCAAACCATATATTTACGAGGGGCTCAATTTATGTTTTGTCTCTAATGGGTCATATAAACGGATCAAATGTGTCGAACAGGCTGAATAAAACTCAAAGCATATTTTAATGGATACAACCTCCAAGATCTTCTAATAAACTACATTAGATCGTTACTGAACCAATAGAGAATAAACATATGTAACACATTATAAATTTAGAAACTGTTAGAACCGTGCTAAAAAAATCGCCAATTTAAAACGAACCCATCTTAATATGTTACCATTCAACCCAACCATTTTTCCACCTCCAACATTTCTTCAGGATTGTAAAAGTCGGGCAAGTTGGCCGATTACTCAGGACTAATCGGGAGTCGGGTGTACTCTGAAGCAACTCGGCCTGAATCAGGCTATAAAGTCAGTCAACGAGTCAAATTCGGTCACATTCGGGATTATTTGGTCAAACTCGGTCAAAGTCAAACGTGGTCAACATTTTAATATGGCTTAAATTTAGGGTTTTGAGTGCACTTGAAAACTTGGGCTGCTATTCTTTTCTGTCTGGAGCTTCCACGCACAGCTCGATTCCACGACCGTAAAAAAGATATACTGATTGGTCAACATTTTATTTCTATATTTACACATTTAATTTTGAGATTTATTTATTTAAATGTAAAAAGAAGTCCAATCCGAATGCTCCCTGAGTACCCCCAACCCGAAACCTTGACCGAGTACCCACCACAAGGTCCCGAAAGAGTACTCCCGCCTAGTGAATTTTACAACCTTGCATTTCGTAAAAGGCAGATAAGTTAACGATAATAGCGGAGTTCAAGATAAAACCTTCTGCTATAACGTAGTGTTTTATAGTTGTGCAAATTAACCGAAAGTAACGTTGCATAACATAAAAGATGCCATCATGTGAATAAGCAACCTAACTTGAGTAATGTATGATCTAAATGCTCCGTATTAAGTATAGAGCTATATATGAAACATACCTTTGAGCATTTTGTAATGCCCAAGAAAGCACTCCCGGTATGACTGAAAAAATGCTAATTGATCAGCGTTTGACTGGGAATGAACTTTTCCAGTCCACAAATTCTGGAAAAATTCAACGAAGAATTTATCCGCTGTTATCGCCCTAGGAGGCACGCAATCTAAAAATAGAACTATGGCTGGGTATGATACTTGTTGAGATCCAAAGCACCCGTTTCTTAAGAAGCTCCAGAACTGATTAAGACAAGTTTTGTGAATGTTTGAGGTCATCCAACTCTCAGGAAACCTCCTGGAAAACAGTAGCACTGCTTCCCACATAGAAGAATGGCAAGCAGGGTCCTTTTCTTGGAATGCACCAAGCATTAAAAGTGCAAGAGTTGTAATGTTTGCTTCATTCAGAGCATGAGGAATGTTTTTAAGACAACTTCTAACAAGTGAATACGTGGCAGATCGAATTGCAGAACAGTGAGATTTAAGAAAGTCCACAAAACATTTATGAACCGATAACTTCTTTGCATGTGCTACGGCACGGGATCTTGCTTTAATAGCGTGTTTATATCCAGAACTTGGGTTCTCTGAACCCTGCTTTTCACTTGTCAGAATATCAAGGAGTGTAGCCAACGCTAGCAAGGATGATGAAATAACCTGCAGGGCACATAAGGAATGAAACTATCACTTTTACATATCTTGTCGAAGTGCTCTAATAGACAGGATAAGAGAACCTATGCTAATGTGACAGTATGTGGTCAGCCCGTTGTGATAAACAGTTAACAAAGGTGAACTTGCGTGATCGCGTATCGATACACAGGTGAGGTCTGAGTGCCTTTTGCTTAACATTGCAATCATCCGACACGCAAACATATTTTATATTTTTTTTCTGACATTATATATGTATAATGTGTTTTTATGATCACATAACTAAATAACACAATTTTTTAAAAGAAAGTGATTTACCATATTTTGTACACTTGAACATAATCGGGATAACTGCAACCCCTTATGACTCACCTAAACCATTTGACCCATTTCTTTTTAGTTACATCCTTTAGCTTAACCCAACTGACCCTCTATAGATGCAACATAATCCCAATCGACCCATTAGCATATATGAAGGGTCAAAGTTGCCACCTCTAAGAAAAACAGACTTAAAAGTAGCTGACGAGATTAACGTATTATGTTGCAATTTTGCCTAGACAGTACAGTAAACTGCCTAAAAAACACAGGCTAAAGTGCGTTGGTATTGCATGCATTTACACCTGGAATATATTAACAATAAATAGCTAAAATATAGAATCCACATAATATGTGACTGTATACACAATGAATTTGTTATAGTGTAAACCTGCTGATGCATCTCTTGCAGCTCGTCCACAGCAAATGCCTTATCTGACATGCTTTGTGGAGTTAGCTTTAGGTTCTCTTCTAAATGCATAAACACCTCATGTGTACATAGCATCAGAGCTTTTAATCTTTTCTCTTGTGCAGGAAATGCAGCCTGTTGGAAACAATGAATTCAGTAAACCAATCTGACGAGTACATCTGTTACTTTGGTATTTGGGCCACCCACTGGAGCCGCGCCATATTTCTATGGAGCACGACCGAACACATCTGTTACTTTGCATGTACCCTTGCCAAGTAAACAGCAAGTGAAATGAGTATTGTACAATATAACAAGCAATTTCAAACCTGCAATGATCTTTTTGCAGCTTGGGAAACTTCAGGGACTGAATCAAACTGAGAAAACCACCAAGGCCCCATCAAAGACTTTAGATGCGGAGCCAAATCTCTCCTGGATGAAAAATAAAGCAACCCATATAAAACTGGAGAACGGCGACTACAGATACTTCATATGATCCCTCAAAATCTGAAATCAGTTCTGTTGAAATAAAAAGGTAACTTGCAACTAAAGCAATAACCCCTCTCACCAACCCAAGATATTACTTACAACACGTATAATCATGGAGTTGTGATTGGTAATAAATGCAAAATGAACCCATGATTCCCATATTTTATGTTATAATGCATATGTATCATAAAAGTACCACAATAACAACATCTAAAGCAATTGAACATACATGGTTTAACTCGAAGATTACATACAGCTGTATAATTTCTGGTGCCTTAAGGAACTACATGGTTTAACTACAAGATTAGCAGCATCGGTCAAAAAGGAAAACAAAAGAAAGGATATCTAAGGAAATTGTTGTCAAGAAGAGCAAATCTCCATAATATCTTGCTAAAATCTTTGGTATCACGTTCAAGAGACCCTTAAATACAGACATGTGTATAAAACAATAAAATTAGAGGATAGGCTTCCTTCCATGGGACAAAAACTAATTTGTAACCCGTAAGAGAATATGCGAATCTGAACTCTAATGCATCAAGATTTAAGAAACTCCTATAATTTGATTTGTTGATTACATCTTACTAAGAATAGTTCATGAGTAAGACTGACTCTAACCCAAGGGTGCTAACGAGATTAGCCATTGTATCATGAGTTGCTCGGCGAACAGTTATGTTGTAGTCCTGCAACAGCTTCTTGTATTCGAGTGCCTAAGCCAGAAAACGTAAGCCACGAATCGGTTATTGTGTGTCAGATTAGAGAACACATAAAACAACATCACATGTCATCAACTACATAACATTGCAGAAGGGAGCCAAAGTTTTCCTTCTTTAATCCCTTCTTGGTTTCATAGGGTTTCGAAAGAACAATCCTACAATAATATGATATGATAGACATATATCAGTGATCGATCATATTTGGTAGTAAACTAACAAATCAAGGCACCTATAAAGAGAAACCACTGGTCAAAGCTTTGAGTATATTGCCCTGAAACATCAGAAATTAGAAACCTACGCCCTATGCCATACAACCATATTAGCTATAAAACCTGCGATACAAAATCCTATGTATCCAAAGCCTACTCGTGAATACCATCGGGTATAGCAGCTAACTAACTACCATGACAACAGAAGGTAACATGACAATATCAGGTTAATAGACAAACAAAAAAAAAAAAACATACCCATTGTGGAACGAATGGTAATATGTCCTTTGCGGTTATTTGCTTAAGCAATGTTGACAATGTTGTCAAAGCCTTCAACTGTCAATTAAGAAATGAATGAAAATGACCTTAAATACCAAACAATGGAGCGTATCATAACACAGTACCGCACACACACAACCATGTATGTATGTATGTATGTATGTATGGTTCGGGTGCTCACCGTCGGCCATATCTGTGATCACATCATTCTGATTTTCTGGAGGAGCATCAGTTCTAGAGACATTATTATGAGTATGGTTCGGGTGCTCACTGTCGGCCATATCTGTGATCACATCACATCTCAAAACTCGTTAATTGTTAGTACTAACATACTAACCAATCTCTTATCATAACTAATCCCACCACTAGGAATGTTTGACCAACATAAATCTAAGTTTAGGATTGAACACTTTACTAATGTTGAATTCGCCCAAACTTAAGCTCTATTACTAACTTATAACACCTTTGAATTTTAGAACCAGGTTTTTTTTTATTGGAAGCGTAAATCCCAAACTTATATTATATACAAATATGACATTAAGTCATATCAAAACATTACTGGTTTAAGTTATACAAAATATAATGTCAGCTGGTGTTATACAAACAAACGTAATATAATCAACAAAATGATCAGAGTGTCCAGTTGTCAAACATTCCTTCATCATAAATTTCTTGCCCAGTTGATATCCCAAAATGTCAACTTGCAAGGAATAATGTGGGGCATTAGCACGAAGCTAAGTGAGTAGACTTAATCTAACAGTCTAACTTAGTATAACAATATCTGTCTACAACAACATATACAAACACACAATCAACACAGAGGATCGGTGGTTCTTGAGGCGCCCTCAGTCCGCGGTGACCCTCCAAGAACACTTATAATCAACTGCAGGCCGTCACAGTGATATTACCGATAACTCATTGCTATCTTTAGTCAACGTAGGATCAATTCACAACGAATGATCACCAATCATATATTGACTAACCTATGGCAATTAAGTCCAATCGCAATTGACCTCTAGTATCACAAAATCATATATTCGAAACTATCATGGAAATTATCTCAACAATAAATCTATCAACGGAAATTCTACTTTTAATTAATGTAACCAAATATGTTACCACCAATTTACACTGTGAGAATAGTCCACTCACCTGTCTCTATCAATCTCCAACTCAAAAGTCTTATTTTATTGAGTCTTCTGCTTATCTTATCTGATATCAAAATTGATTATAAGTTAATAATCGATCTTATATAACTTAATTCAGCTTGCACAACATTAAAACAACGTTTATTACACTTATTATACATTACAATGCGTATATGAAGCAAGTATTATTGTTAAAACAAATCATCCCTGAAAGGGATTTACCCGCCGGGTACCTTGGTTACCTGCCGGGTACCAGTGGTTATCCGGATTCAAACCTGGAACAGAAACTGACTTAAGTTACCCGCGCCAAGTTACCCGCCGTATAACATGTTTCCCGGTTCCAAAATCCATTTTACCCGCCGGATTGAGTCTTACCCTCCGGGTAAAACCGTTTCCTGATTTACTTATTTTAGCCAGTTACCCGCCGGATAAGAGGGTACCCACCGGGTAACGCCTAGTTACAGGTGACCTGCAATTCGTTTTTCTGCACTTTCATAGTTCCGAACCAACTTCAAAATCACAATAAACTCACTATACTTCCAATCTTAGTTACCAAATTATAATAACAAGTTTTCTAGCATTAAAAGGCATCTTATAACAACACATAATCACTTTCTAACATCAATTACATTCCTAAATCATTTACCCACTTACTTCAATCAAATTCCAAGTTCTAGGTGTTGCAACTTCAAGAACTTACAAACAATTATTCTAAATCAATCAATAGATTCAAGTGCTCTCAATAATATCAAGTAACAATAATATCATCATTTACATCACAAATTTCATCATATACTCATAATACCTAATTACCATATAAAACCAAGTTCGTAGAGGATACAAGTATGAATACACTTACAATAATAAAAAAAAGAGTAACAAGATGAAGGTGATGATGATGATTTCACAAGTAGTAGATTAATACAAATTTCACTTTCTTCAAATTGGGTTTAGTTATTAGGTTTTAGAAATATAGAGAGAGTTTATAATTTGGGAAAGTAAGGGAGTAAAACTAAGTCGGCTCACTTCAATGCCTACATATCAATCAATTTAATTTTAATCCCCATTCTAAAGCTGCGTTCATTTAAGTACAGAAAATCCAAAAAGAATGGGAGAATGCATCTCAGCCGTCCGATAACATCAAATCTGGAGGGGTATTTTCGTCATTTGCCAATTCCTCATTTAATTAAATAATATTGTAATATTTCATACCAGAAATCATAACGATCACAGAGATACGACTCGTACGTGAGCTAGGGTTTGAGAAATCATCGACGATCTCAAACAAAAATCACCAAATCGAAGGTACGATCATCACTAATTCGCATCAATTTCGTAAACAGACGATCGATTTGTACTGCATTCAACTGATTTCATCTTATTCGCTAAATTTTTCAATTACGTAGATTACGAAAGTACGAAACGTAAAATTAATAAAGGTTTTCACATTTTTTATGATTTTGTATCTGTATTGTGATTCGCAATCACGCATTCTACTGATTCTATTTGATTCTACAACTAATTACAACTGATTTCATAAGGAAGAACTAAAACGAAGATGATTATCAGATGTTGAAATCGAGTAATAATTCGTTAAATTGATTCACATGTGGTATTGAATGATTTTGACACTAAAATTGATTCACATGATCGCGGATGGTTGAAATTGAAGGATTTGAACAAGTTGTAAAACAGCCGGAAACAGCAAAAGCTACAGGTATGAAAATAGTGAAAACTGATTTATACCACATGTGGTAATAGCTAGTACTTCCATGAAAACTGAATGGTATCTAGTGGTAAACGGTAAGATATGAAATTAGAGAAACTAGTTCCTACCACATATGGTAGTAGGTTGTGGTAAACGTTATCATACAAAATCATAAAACTGAACTATACCACATGTGGTAGTAGCTAAAATATGACATGTGTTATAATGCAAACTGTGAAATCTCGTACTACCACATGTGGTATTAGACATTACCACATGTGGTACAGTACACTACCATTTGTGATAATTTACACTACTGTTTTTTAGGTTTACAAAAAACACCCAACACTACTCTACTAATCTTAACTGAGATTCAAACACCTGGTGGAAGTACTGTTTGGATACCGCAAGCCCCGAAAGAAGAAAAACCTTTTGTAGGACAAGTCTTTCACAGCCTTCAACAAGCATATCTCTATTATGTACGATACGGACTGAGCGGTAGATTTTGGGTAAGGAAATCAACACAGAAGAGGAAGAGTGATGCTAGAAAAACCATATGTGAGAAGCACTATGTGTGTAGTAAGGCCGGATATCCAGAAAAGTTCTAACAAGACACGCTAGTGGAAGAAGAAGAAGTTGAAAAACCTAAAAGGAGTTCGAATATTAAAATAACAGGTTGCAAAGCTCGAATCACACTGAAGTTGATACATGGCAGTACAACAAGTTATAGAATAACTGTTTTTGAGGAAACACACAACCACATGATGTGTCGAGAATAGGGATGGCAATGGGCGAGAAAAAACCCACGACCCGTGGGTACCCGCCCAATCATGGGTGGGTAAACCTGCTGTATGAACTTTTACCCGTTGGTGGGTTACGGGCGGGTGATGGGTATAGACTTTTACCCGTGGGCAAACCCGACCCGGGAACATACAAAACACATTATAATTAACCTCAAGTGGATTTATATAATTTATCACATACATATGTATATTTAATGGTTAATTTTAACAATATATAAAAAACTATACATACAAAGACTAAAAAGCATATTATTATTAATGTTTCGAATAGCAAATTTATGAAATGCTCAAGGAAAAAATAACAAACAAATTGATAGTTATCGAACTAATAGTCCGCTAGTCTTAAATTTTAGCAATTAATTTTGTTTAAAATTACGATACGTCGATTTGAATATGTTTTAAAACATTTTTTTAGATTAAAACTAAATAAAATATTTTGATATTTGATAAAATATTTTTATTATTTAAAACCCGCGGGTCACCCGCGACCCACAGATACCCATGGGTCATGGGTATGGGTATAAAAATAAACCCGCTAGTGGGTATCCGCGGGTTCGCGGGTCAAGAAAAACCCGCGTGGGCGGGTGATGGTTTTGGCAAATCCGTACCCATGACCCGTGGGTGCCATCCCTAGTCGACAGGAGCATAAACATATGTTGAGAAAAGCAAGGCAGTTGTCGTATCCGGAGCAACATTTCATCTTCAAACTCGGAATGTTAAATATTGGTCCAACAAAGGCTCATAACTTATTAAAGGGTCTAAAAGGTTCGTACGACTGTGTGAATGGCATGGTAGTAGACTTTAAGAATTTTAGAAGAGACATCAATGCTTACATCGGAGCCAGTGATGCACAGATGATAATAAATAAGATGAAAAGTACTAAATCGTATGTAAGAGACTTCTCCTTTGAGTATCAACTCGTCAACAGTAAGTTGGACGCTTTGTTTTGGGCTGATGAGGTAGCAAAGGCAAACTACAAGGAATTTGAAGATATAGTTTCCTTTGATGCTACATACCGCACCAACAAGTAAGTGCATGTATATATAAAAAAAAGGCTCAATCTGACTTTATATCACATGTGGTAGTAACTACCACATGTGATACCAGATACTACCACACATGATACAAACAGTATCACATTGTATTATATGTTTTTTGTTTCCATGTTATGCATACATAACTAGTAAAACTTTAATTTGCAAAAAATTGTTAGGTACAATATGATGTTTGTCCCTTTCACCGGGATTGACAACCATCGGAAATGTGTGACACTTGGTACGGGATTGTTGAGTAATGAAATGACTGACTCTTACAAATTGCTGCTTAGAGCATTTGTAAAAACTTTTGGAGTGCAACCAAGAATCATCGTTACAGATCAAGACAAGTCCATGAAGGCAGTTGTAGCTGAAGTTCTGACTGATTCAAGACATAGACTTTGTATGTGGCACATCACGGACAAACTACCAAACAAGGTACGATGTTTACTACGTTAGTGTAAAATATTATCTCATGTGGTATTAAGACAGTACCACATGTGATAATTATCTGTACCACATGTGATATTTAGTATCTTGATAATTGCAGATTTGTGGAAACATCCTTGAAAACAGTGACTTCAAGAAACGATTCCACAAAATTATCTGGAACATGTTCATTACACCTTCAGAATTTGAAGAACAGTGGGCGAGATTGTTACAAGATTTCAAATTACAAAACCACAAGTGGTTGAACAAACTGTATGATATTAGGTCAACATGGATACCAGCTTATTTCAAATGGATCTGTGTGGACTAATGAGAACCACCTCTAGATCAGAGAGTGATAATTCGTTTTTCGGAAACTTCTTGGAGAAAATGACAACACTTGTGAACTTTATGATGTGTTTTGAAACATCTATGGAGAAGCAGAGGTATACACAAGAGGTGTTAGATAAAAAGTCGACAGAAACAACTCCAAAGTTTGCAACACGGTTGAAAATTGAAAGGCATGATGCACAGATATACACACGTGAGATATTTAATCTTGTGCAAATAGAGATAGTGAAATCACTATGGTCATGTTCAATACATCGGTTACAAACGGATGAAGGATGTCAAGAGTATATAATTAAGGAGAAGAGGGAGTTTACAGACAAGGAAAAAATTGCAAGTGAGGACTGGGAGGTTGAATTATGGCGAGAAGACAAGACTCCAATTACATATGATTATAAGGTAAATTAGCTTTGAAATTGTGTTTCACAAAAATTATCAACTTTGACTCTGTCTTCGTATCATATGTTGCAGCTAGTGGTATCTCCTGTGATAATATGCACTACCATATGTGGTATTATTCACTACCACATGTGGTATCATGCATTACCACATGTGGTATTATGCACTACCACATGTGGTATTTTGAACTACTACTTGTGATACAAACTATTATGTGAATCTAACTAGTTTACTTGCTTCTTTCTTTTTACATGAGTTAAGGTGATTTACAAGATAGAAAATGGTACAATTGAATGTAGCTGTAAAAAGATTGTTCGTCGAGGATTCTTGTGTAGACATGTTTTTTGTGTATTCAAAAATAGGAATATTGAATATATACCAAAACAATATGTCTTACGACGTTGGATGAAGAATTTGATACCAGCTGAGTTGAAAAAAAAGAGGGTCACAGAGACAAGTGTATATGACAAACTATCGAATGAAGCAACAACAACATTTGATGAGTGCATGAAGTTGATAGGGAATAACGAAGAGAAGCTTGGGGATTTCGTGCATGCACTAAAGAAGATCAAGACAGATATTGAGACATCCACATCTGAAGTTGAACCTGCAAACAAGACTGATATAATTGAGAAATTACATGGAGTTACAAAGCCAACGGTTGTTGAAATTCAAAATCCAGATGTGTTAAGATATAAAGGTTGCGAAAGAGACAAAAGGTTGAAGAGTTCGAAAGAGAAGGCAATAGAAAGTAAGAAAAAGTGCGGAAAGTATGGAGAAGCTGGTCATAATAGACAAACATGTGATAAGAAGAAAGCAGAAGCTAAAAAACAGGCAGAAGAGAAAGAAAGGGAAACAGAAGAAGCACGACAAGGAGGGCAGGATGGCACTTGAAGAGTTTGATTTTATTTTTTATATATTTCTTAAAGTTAATTTCAATAATCGGATGTTATTAGATTGAGGGATGATTTAGTTTACTATGGATATTTTGTTTTTTAGAACTATAATAATCTGATAATTGTTTATAGCATATAGTGTTTTATTGTACATAATATGTGAAATGTGTTACTTTGTTTACAGAAATCATAAGGTACCACATGTGATAGAAATAGATACCACATGTGATAATAAGAGGTACAACAAGTGATACTAAGAGGTTTTATGCACTATCACATGTGGTAATATACACTACCACATGTGGTACTATGCAGTACCACATGTGGTACTAGTTGTTACCATATGTGGTAGTTGCTAGCACAAATAATACTTTACAAAAAATGAGGTACCACATGTTGTAATAAGAGGTACAACAAGTGATACTAAGTTAAGAGGTATTATGCACTACCACATGTGATAATATGCACATTTACCACATGTGTAATAGTACCATTCACTACCACATGTGGTACTACTCAGTACCACATGTGGTACTAGTTGTTACCATATGTGGTAGTTGCTACCACAAATAGTACTTTACATAAAATGATGTACCACATGTTATACTATAAGGTACCACATGTGTTATTGAATCTAAAAATATCATAGAAGTTGGTTAAAACAAGGAAAAGACATACACATGAAAACATTTAAAAAAACTGAACATAAACCATAAAAATTTAAGTACATTACATAAAACTGTACTTTCAGCATACAAAATGTACTTTTACCATAATACCATACTTAAACATAACCCATATAACTGTACTTGATCATTAAATTCATATCATCACAAACAACCACATTCTAAAAAATCCGATAAAAAACATTAACAGACTACTTTCCTGCAGTAGCCTCGGTATTGTCTTCGATTTCTCCAGTTGAGTTCTTCCCACTGCTTTCTTCATCCAGGTGTTTTCTGATGGCGTACTTGATTTGCTTCTCGATTAGTTCTTGCGCGTAAGTATGCCTAAACTCCTCAACAAGTGTGTGAACCATGTCCTTGTGAATGTTGCACTCACGCAGTAGGATTTTTGTTGCATACTTGATTCTCAATCGAATAAGTTGCATCTCTTGTGACCGACCTTCCTTACTGAGTCCGCAATCAAATTTGCTAGAAACCTGACCACAGTACTGCTCCATATGAAGCATGACGAAAACTCCGCAATCACGATCGTTTTCCAATGTCTTCCATTTCAAATTCATCACTGTAGCCCTATCTAACGTCGAAAGTTTTGTAGCGGCAGGATGTTTAACTTCAAGAAGATGTTCAACGAAAACAGATTTCTACAAATAAAATTAAAGAAAAAAAATTCAAACGTAATTAACAAACATCAACTATGTAAAAAAATATATAATATATAACATGTAATGTTACTTACAACCATATCACAAATTGCCTTGTATTTTGTATCGTAATCAACTTTTGCAGCACTATAATCAAGAATCAGTAAGGTCTTCTTCTTCAGATTGAACACCAGCAGATAATAGTGATGAGAACGGTATATTGGAAAGTACACCTGTCAGATATGTCATAAATAAAAGCAATATTTAAAAGTGTATTGTTCCTAAGTTTCACATGTGGTACAACCTTACATACCACATGTTGTAATACATAATACCACATGTGGTATCTCATATTACCACATGTGGTGATGCCTAATACCAAATGTGGTAAAAGCCTAGTACCACCTATGATACAATTCATAATCAAAATGGATACAAGGGAATTAACAAAACGAAGACGATAGGTTACCATTTCAACGTTTCTTAACGACTTCAACTCAGAATCTTCTTTCACCCAACCAAGCAGGGAGGTTTGGAAAGATGCAAGCCTTTCAGTGTTTTCCAACTTGAACATATTATCAAGCTAATTGACATAAAAATACATAATTAACAGATTAAAAAAAAAGTAGTTACAAAAAAAGCATCTATAAAAAATATTGTTATTGTGGGGTTCTTAACAGAACTTACAAACATTGATGTCGGAAAGAAAAGTCTTGTAGGCGAGCTCGAGTTGTTAGCCCTTTCTTCATGATTCAACACAGCAGCCCAGACATCAATGATAGTACCACTAACCCATAAATGAGGTGCAAGAGTTTGAAAGTCTTCACGAAGGGCAAAAGTACCATATCCATTATCAAAAATAATGTCACTACAAAATGAACATGAAACATATAAGTCATGAGAACCAATGGTAGGGGAAAAAAAATACAGGAATCAAATTAAAACAAACAATACCACATGTGGTATTCTGTTTAAATATGTTAGAGTTTGAAACTACCACATGTGATAAGATGAGATACCACATGTGGAACAACAAGCAGAAAACACTAATACTTTAAAAAAGAAAGTAAAAATGCAGAAGTAAACTTACGATTTGTCACCTAGCATTGCAAATAGCCAATTTGAGAGTCTAAACTCATTCACCGTGACATTCTTCTTAATATTCGTTTTGGCATTCATGTAGCGCGAGAAAGCAAAAACCGATGGCTTAAATTCATCCTTATCACCAACATCTACACCACTGTCCCCGGAAGACCCTCCAACTCCTGACTTAGACCAAGGGAAAAGTTAGGACAATCGGGACTATCTAAGGTAATTGACGTAGGTAACGTACTTGACGTAGGCATGTTAGATGGTATAGGTGGATCAGGAAAAGCAAATTGTGACGGGTGAAAATGAAAAAATGTATGCATATCAAAAAGCTCGATAATTGCCTCTTCCATCTCGCAGTACAATCTTTCACAACCAGCAGCTTCGACAACATTTGACGCTGCTCCACCATTGCCATCTTTACCTTGACCTTCATTTCTACCAACAACATTGTTGCCTTTTCCATCATTGTCTCCTCCATTATCACCACCCTTATCTTCTGTATCTTCTTTTACATCATCTTCACTATCCTCTTTGTCATCATCAACTTCATGATAAACACGCTTCCTAAAAACATCATCAAACTTGCATCCAAACTCCACAAACCGTGAATCAGCAGGATATTTTTTAATTCCATCATGCATCCTCTTCTCAATGACAAGTTGAGTCTTCTTCACAGACTCCAGCAGCTTGCAAATAGTATCGAGATCATCCTGTACGTTTACATATTCAAAAATCAAACAAAAAAAATTACTACATGTGGTATTATGCATTACCACATGTGATAATAATAAATTACCACATGTGATAATACAATTTTTTTCATAAAAACAGTTGAAAAAAAAATATAAATTACAAACCAGCGTACTTACATCTGCACCTTGGTCGTGATCTCGAGTTAAACTGATAAAACCTTCATCTTCAAGTGCAACAGCAGGGTCATACACACCAGCAAACTCCAAAGTCCCAAACAATCCAATATCAAGTTCTTCACTCTGAACGCATTTCATCATACTTGTGGTCCAACTACCTATGATCGGGCGGCGACGTACAACTTCACATTTAGTAGATCTCACGTGATCAAGATACCAAAGCTGTAGATTTCAAAAAAATAATAGAACAAGATTAGATATCAATGAAAAACCAGATATACATATAAATAACATGCATAAGAAAAAGAAAGAAAGATAATAACATACAATCAGAAATGTAATTGGACCGCAATAGTACTATTTCTTGTCTTTCTTCCATACCTTTGTGCATTTCTTCAAGAAATCAATAACGAACCCACACCAATCTAGCTTGTCAACTTCAACTTCTTCACTAAGCTTAAACAGAAAATGTGCCATGAACACACCATTGCTGTAACAACAACCCATTGTGTTTGCAAACAACATCAGAAGCTTCTGTCTAAAACAGAAGTTGTCGATCTTTGAAGAAACAATATTTTTGCAGACATCACCAGCACGGACCAGCTCCTTTGGAAACTTTGGATAATCTTTAAACCAATCCGCACATCACGATTCATGTCTGGTAATGACATAACCGGAGTACCACCATTAGGAATACCAAAAACATCATGGACAGCTTCAGGAGTGACTTTCAAACACACATCTCCAAACTTCAACTCCATCGAATCGAGATCAAGGTTATTAAGAAGAAAGTAACCTAAGTTACCTGCATATATAATCATTACCACATGTGTTAACATATCAATACAACACGTGGTAGTAAAATAATACCACAAATCAGGAGTACCAAAATTGTTTAATCATTACCACATGTATTAATCATTACCACATGTGGTAAGTATCAGTATCACATGTGGTAGTATATAATACAACAAGCATTAATCAGAAGTATAACATTTGGCATTGAAAAAAAAAATAGCATATTCAACAAACTTTATATAAAATGTATATATCTATATCTATATATATATATATGTGTGTGTGTGTGTGTGTATAAATATATATAATCAATTAAAAATGAGTACCTGGAAGACCATTAAGAGGGATCTTAATGAAACTGCCGAAACCCATCTCCTTAAGTCTAAGCTCCTGTTCGACACTTATGCGCATAGTAGCATTTTGAAGTGGTTGTGCAGTAGAGCGAAAACGAACAGAAGGAACTTTAGAAGTTTCTTCATAATCATCTTCAATGGCATCCTCGATCTTAAAGTCTTTATCTTCATCTTTTTTCACACGCTTCTTCGATACCTTCGTCTTCGATGCCTTTGATTTTTGTTTCTTTTCTGGCAAATCAACTTCAACATCGCTCAGACTCTGGAAATGTCTTTTTTAGGGGGTCCCTCGTTCTTCTTTCCCTCATTCTTCTTTTCAACAGGTTTTGAAACACTTGATTTTTGTGCATCTTTTAACCTCCGCTTCTTTTCTTCTTCAAAAATGTTTTTCTCATCTTCTTCCTCTTTCTTTTTCCTCTCATCTTCTTCCTCCCTTTTCTTCCACTCCTCTTCTTCGTTCTTTTTCTTCCTCTCCTCATCTTCCTTCTGTTTCCTTGCTTCTTCTTCCTTCTGTTTCTTCTCATCTTCTTCCTTTTGCTTCTTCTTCTCCTCTTCTTCCTTTTGCTTCTTCTTATCCTCTTCTTCCTTCTTTCTCTTCTTCTTCCTTCTTTTTCTTATTATCATCTTCTTCCTTCTTTCTCTTATTCTCCTCTTTTTTATTCTTGTTCTTCTTTTCATCCTCTTCCTGCTTTTTCTTCTTCACTTCTTCACTTCATCAACTTTCTTTTTCGTTTGCTCATCCGCTTCCTTCTTTTGCTCATCTGCATGTTTTCTTTTCTTAGTCGCTTCATCACTTGTTTTTTGACTTGTGTCCTTTGGCTCCACTTATTTAATGGGTTGGTGAACTCTGGAAGCATCAGCTTTAGTCAAACCCACCTTAGAAGGTGACTGAAGAACAGGGTTCAACTCTGAGAGTTTCTTCTTTTTTTCGGCTGCTGCAGCTTTACGAGCTGCAGCCCCCTCTTTCTACTTCTGTTTGAGGTATTAAGAGATAGTAGGTCTAGATGGAGCACCCTTTCCCACTGCAATAAAATGTAACACAAGACACATAAATTAATATAATAAATAATTAAGTAATTGAACAGAAATACAAGACAAAAAATGGTACCACAATTGGTAATACTTGATACCATATGTGGTAATACATGATACCAGATGTGGTATCACAAAACACAAGCAGTAGCAATAACAAACACAAACCACAAACACACAACAACTAACAAAAAATTAAAACAACAAGCAACATACACATGAACAAAGTATAACAAACTAAGGTACTCAAATGTCATAACGTATTAAACAAAGCTAACATATACATGAACATTTACATCCAACATCAACACAAGTTTTATTAAAAGCATTTACCTCTTCTATTATAAACCTTTGGCTGACTCACATCCAAAAAAGACAACGAACTGATAACTGAAAGTAATATTATCCTTTACAATTAATTTATAAACAGGTGCCACCAACAAAAGAATTAACAAAAATCAAAAACACAAGATTAACCTTCTAGTGATTGATTAACATCCGAATCTGATTCTGAAATAGGACTAACTTCAACATCTATGAAAAATACACACAAAATACCACATTCAACATACAAATCGTCAATTACAACAACAAACTATCTCATTAATCCCTTAAGAACTTACAAAAAATCATGTTGAATCATTCAACTAATTCCATAGTTATCAAGTATAAACACGTTAGATATATGTACAAAATGCATAACATAATCAAAAAATCATGAAATCACACACATCAAACACTGATATAACCACATGTGGTACAAGTGGATGCATTAACATACCAGGCGGAAGAGTATTGATCGAAACTGCATCAATAGGCTGGTTTGAAGCATTTGCGAGTGCTATTTCATCACGAATATCCATCTGACAAACAAAAAACAATCAGAAAGTTGAACATCACTTGCGTAATAAACCCTAGGGTTTCAAAAAAACGAAATCGATCAAACCGACTGTACAAACGTTTATTCGAACACTCATACACAAATAAAACTTCGATTGAACTAAGAAATTCAATATTTAACTTGAACATTCGTCAATTTTGGGGTTTTTTTTACATTAGGATTTGTAGAACTCAAAAATCGATAAAAAAAAACCGTGTAAAAGATGATTCAAACAAGCTTGACACATAGAATACGTCGATTTAGATATGAAAAACGAAATAAGATTAAAAAAAATGAAGATTACCTGTTAGGTTTCGTGTAGCAGTTACGAACGAGCGAGAGGGAGCGAGAGGGAAACGAGCGATAATAACGGGAACAAATATGATTTTTGTTTGAAAAACAAAAAAAATCTAATTTAATTGATGTGTAAAATTACCGAAATACCCCTCCGCCCAAAATTATATTTCATCATGTATAAAAAATAAAAAATTTGATGATTAATTGTGGACCCTTGATTATGTTGATCCAATGGCTGAAATCTGTTCCCCCATTCTCAACCACTTTACCCATACTCATTTGAACTTAAGTCCCCTATTCTAATCTATTGTCTGGAACCTAAAAACCATTTACGAGGAATTTATTTTATTTTACCGTTAACTAGTACAATTTAAAACAATTACTAATTTACTAGCCACAATAAGTCCTAAGACTCTTTTACCCACTTTTCACAATCAAACAATAATATAAATTATTTTCTAACTTATTTAAATTAAACTAAAGTTAGGAAATTACCGGTTACCACTAGACCCTTAGGACGGATGTTACATTTTAGACAAATAATAATAATAATAATAATAATAATAATAATAACAATAATAATAATCATAATAATCGTAACCGGAGATTCTAATCTTAAATAGTATAAATCGTTTTCTCTCTATGTAGGGTTCCTAGGGCTCAGGTGGTGCTGGTTCTTAGGGTTTGAGTGTAACATGTATTGTATTTTATTATCACATCTATGGGAAGATAAGATGAATGGGTGCACATGATAAGTGGAATTTTTGCTTACTTGTAAGTTAGATAAGACATGCACGTAAGAAGATACAAAGGAAAATTTCATATATATCCTTGGAAACTCTAATAATTACATATGTATCCAACTAAACTTCATAATATCATATATATCCTTACAAACTATATGAACTCTCATATATGCCAATTCCTTTAATTAAATAAATACAATCAAACATTCCTTTAACTAAATAAATACAATCAAATCTTTAAAAGCAGCCCGACTTAATACTCGTTTATGCGATTGAAAGCATGTCTTTCTTTGTTATCACAATCCATGGGGTCAAATAAAAAAATCACAACCAAATATGATATGTGTAGCTACTTTGATATGTTTATGGATCTTTACATTTATTGATGTTAAGTCAAACGGATGGATTTAATGATAAAAATTACAAAACCACGAAACTGAGTAATTTGGTTTCTATTAAAAATACATTTACGACATCATGCATATCGGAGATAATGGGCATGATTAGCCACGGGGTTTGAGCGATGTTCTAGAGGTGTTCAAGACTTCAACTTTGAGCAAATGATGATTTTTGTGTTTCTATATTTCTCGAACGGGATTTTGGGATAAAACTAAAGGTAGTTGATGAGTATCTTTGTTCATTTACTTTTTTATATATATATATATATATATATATATATATATGTATATTACAAAGTTTTATTAGATATATATGCAATTATTAGAATTTCTAGGGATATATATGAAATTTTTCCAAGATACAAGAGATATGTTGAAAAGTCTCCACTTAATGACAGGGATACTCAATTAGAATATACCTAATAGATAATAGGTAACAGGTAACAGGTAACATGTAACATGTAATAATGTAAGAGATGTATGTATGTACGTACGTATGGTAAATGGTACTACCTCCGTTATAGTCAAGTCTTCTTTTTACGGACTTTCCGAATTAATTGTCCACTCTCAAATATGGATAAGGAAGTTTGATTGTGATTACCATATTACCCTTAGCTGAAATTATTATTACAAACTTCCAAAGAAGCAGTAATTAATTGTTTAAAGGTAAAACTGTCATTTGTCAAAAAGATAATGTTTTCATTAAATTTGGTATTTTTTGTCAGGTGACAATTATTTTGTGAAGGAGGTAGTACCAGTCGCCACTTATTGGGTCAAAACTCACTCGTGTAACCCAGTCGCCACTTATTGGGTCAAAATAGTATGGTTCCCGGTCAACATAAGTGACTGAAGAATGACAGTGAAGAGTGAAGAAGATATCAATCAAAGCCACCACCGTCGTCAACCGTGATATTTTCCGGCGACATTAGAAGTTAAACCCGAACCATAGTTACCGGATGCCTCCACCTGCAATCCCTCTCTCCGTCACCGTCCCGTCCACCCACCTCCCTCCGGCCGACCGCAACCACCACCATTAATTATCTCCCTCTCTCTTACACTCACCACCATCTTTTGCAGCATGAAAGCGTCTGCTTCTAGCTGCAGCATCGAACACCCATTCAATTTCAGGTAACCCCAAAACTAATTAACCCTTTATTTTTTTAGTGTTCAATATGTCGATTTTAGAACTTATATATGTTTTGTTCAAGTAGATGAATTTTATCTTGTGATTATTACTTATTGTCTTCATTTTATTCGAGTGAGCTAATGACGGAGTATTTGTTAATATTATGAAATGTATTGATATTATAATAGTATATAATATTATATGTTATCTGGTGTATTATACGTACGTTTGTTAAATTTTTTATGTATTTGAGTTGCTTTCCTGTTTGTCTGCCTGAATGGTTTGCATGCACCAGATGATGTACCTGTTGCATTTGACAGAACATTGAATAACTTGCAACTCGACTATCTCGATTGTATTTTTATTACACCTAGCTAAAAACTTCAGATCATTCATTAAATACATGATCACCTACAAAACGCACATTCAAACACGCCAAGTGTTTTTGTTATTTGTGGCCAATGAACCTGCTTCATTTGTTTTGAAGATTCATTGGCCTGTAAACATGAATAAAGGGTCTGTTGGCTCTAAGGCTCAGAATCTTAGATATTCCTATCAAATGGAAAGCAAAGCACAAGCCATTGGCGTTAGCAACTTCTCTACTGAATTTTTGGGAGATTTGTTGAATGTAGCACGTGTGCCCCCTGCTATCAACCAGGTGGAATGTCATCCTTCATGGAAGCAGACTAAACTCTGAGATTTCTGCAAATTAAAAGGCATTCACCTATCTGTAAGTTGTCACACAAAGCATCACTCATGTTTTCTCTTTGTACGACCGGTAAGAAACATAGGTGGTCTTTGGCTATTTGATTCGCATTTTGGAATTGCTCATCTACTATCGCGAAACATTGAAACTACGATCTGAAGTCTAAAACTTCAAACAATCAAAGCACCACCAAATACTACTCCTAGTGTCTAGCTGCTTATGAATTCGCTTATTCACGTTCATGTTTCCAAAACACGTACATATCCAGGAATACTTACGTTAACCTGAGTATTACATGACTCGTAATATTAACACGTGATGCAAGCTATGATCTCCCCACCTTTTGTAGGGATATTCACCACTTTGGTTCCCCGGGAACATCGTTTATATGAAACGAGATGTTCTTAAACATCCGGCCATCCCTTCAGTAGCACCAAAATTGGGAAAAACGCCTGCTCTGGTTGCTCCTTGGTTGGGGTCTGCAAAGGGGTCACGGTACTCCCCAAGAGTACAAGCGAATCTCGAATCAAAGAGAATCTGGATGTTTTACACTGGTCAATCCTGATGACTCGTTCTCTAAAATCTCTTCAGAGATTGAGCAGGTATTCATGCTCTCTTCTATAGGTAGGGAAAAGGACGGGTCGGGGCAGGGCTGGCCAAAGCAGTTGGGTCGTGCAAAGTGACTTTGAATATTAATACTGATTTTAAATAACTAAAACATCATCTTTCACTTTTAATGAGTTTAATTAGATCAAACATTTGTTGACATTTATTGGTTAGAAATGTTCAGCTAAACGTCATGTTTACAGGGGAAGGGGTATGACGTAATCAAAAGAGAGTTGTAATATAAAAAGACTATAAATGAACTAGAGACCGGCACGTAAATTATCTCCGCATTGATTTTTTGTATTACGTCTCTTATTTACCGTAGTTTCTGTTTCAATTAGTTATAATAACTTAATAATGAAGCTCATTGAATTGAAGCATTATCAAACCAAAAACTACATATTTGGGATGTGGTGTGGTCATTTTGGGAACCTTTATAAAGTGGGACCAAGATACTCGGTCCAAAACAAAACAGAATAAATGTATTAGGCCCATCTTTTAGCATATAATTGACTGACCATTCAATGTTATTCTCATTGGCCCACTCACTTTGTACCAATAAATAAATAGAGCGACTGAGTGAGTGAAAATGGTGAACAAGGGCATTAGATATTTTGAGGTGAATAATAAGACGAAGATCCCGTCGGTTGGTTTGGGAACATGGCAATCGGACCCTGGGCTCATTGGTGATGCTGTTGCTGCTGCTATTAGGGTATATAGCCTTCCATTTCTTTTTCTTTTTTTCTTTTTCTTTTTACATGAAATTATGGTTGATTGATATGATATGATATGATGTGAATGTAGATGGGGTATTGACATATTGATTGTGCTCAAGTTTATGGTAACGAAAAGGAGGTATTTACACACTGGCTCACTCATTTGCTTATATAAAAATTATTATTATTGCTTTTTTTGCTTCTTTATCTGTTGATAATATGCGATAATCTGCAGGTGCAGTGATCATGAACCAGAAGATGTACCTGTTGCGCTAGACAGAACGTTGAATGATTTGCAACTTGACTATCTCGATTTGTAGCTTGTATGAATGCTTTACTTTGATAGTGCGTTTTGAACTGTGGTATGATGAAGTCTGCTTTTGCATATATGTATGTTTTGGAGAATTAGTGCCAAACCAGCTTGCAACAAAGTAGCTATTTTCGGATATGTATTACCATAAATTGGAGTTACTCATGTACCCCTTCTTTGAACCCAACTCGAAAGACTGCCATCAGAAGTTCCTTTAAAACCATCTTTACTTATTTGATTTTATTTTTACAAGAAATGTCTTTTTTTACCACTAAAAACTTCCCATCGTTCAATATAACATAAATCACTTGCAAAGCGCATGTTTGCGGCCTCCGTCTTATTATGTAGTCTATTTTACCAACTAATCTGCTTTATTCAATTTGAAGATGCATTGGCCTGTAAAGAGGAAGAAGGGATCTGTTGGGTTCACGCCTGAAAATCTTGCTCCCGTAGATATTCCTGGCACATGGAAAGCAATGGAAAAACTATATGAGTCGGGCAAGGCACGAGCCATTGGTATTAGCAACTTCTCTACTAAAGAATTGGGAGATTCGTTGGATGTAGCACGTGCCCCCTGCTGTCAACCAGGTGGAATGTCATCCTTCCTGGAAACAGACCAAACTGAGAGACTTCTGCAAATCAAACGGCGTTATCTATCCGTAAGTCAGTGCACAAAATATGACTCGTGTATTATCTTCATAAGACGGGGTTAAGAAACCAAGATGGTGATTGGAATTTGGGTTCGCATTTTGAAATCAATTATCTGATTATTGCAGTCATTGTTTGGATAACTAGATTCCGCCATCCGAGTATTTAGTCTTATCCGTGTTCGATAATTAGTTTGATACCAGCTGTAACAATTATCATAAGATGATATCACTAATTACCCTTCATTATGACATAACACAAATCCAAACGCACTTTCTTGGTTAACTGGAATATCAAATGACTTTTAATGTTAACAAGTAATGCATACTACAGTCTTCCCAATTTTTTTGTAGGGATAGTCACCACTTGGTTCTCCCGGAACCTCGTTTATCTAAAGTGATGTTCTTAAACATCCGGTTCCAGCTTCAGTAGCCGAAAAATTGGGAAAAACACCCGCTCAGGTTGCTCTATTTTGGGGTCTGCGAATGGGTCATAGCATACTTCCCAAGAGTACAAGTGAATCCCCAATCAAAGAAAATTTTGATGTTTTAGATTGGTCAATTCCCGATGACTTGTTCTCTAAAATAACTTCTGTGATTGAACAGGTATGCATGGTTTCTTTTGTAGGTGACAAAAAGGGCGGGTCAGGTGGAGCGTGGCGTGCCCCGCTATAAAAACTTTTATATCACAATAATGAAGTATTTTTGAATAGTAAAACGATATAGGAGGTTATAAACACATGATTAAGTCATGAGCTACTTTTTAACTTGATCAACCCGTTTGACTGGTTTCCCATCTTGTTAAATCTCTAAATTTTACCTTACTGCTAGACCCAAAATAACTATGTTTTCGCACAAACAGGTTGATATTGAAACCCTTATCTTCTTCTTAACTTAATCTAATCTAAATTACTACATAAAATCATGACTTTCATGTCCTTGTTTTGAGGCTAGGCTTTTGAAAGGTACTTCCTTTGTGGATGAGACTCATGGTTCCTACAAGACCATTGAGGAACTTTGGGACGGCGAAATATGACCTAAAAGAAGGCTTTTCGTGCCGTGGTATCTGACCTCGAGCTGTTAAGATTCTTGATATTTTCTCATGTACCAAACAACCAAAGGAAATCTTGAACGCTATTTCTGCGCAGTCCTGGCAAATGTTCTTTACCATAAATAATTGTTTTATGACTGTTAAGTTTATGCATACATTCTGATTCTGCGCTCTTTTTCTTTCTTCTCTTTTTCTGAATAGCATATAAATATCATCAAAAAACACAAACCGCATCCAGAGAAGCATGGAGTAAACATTCCAGTGCTAGGAGAAAAGATAAAAAATGACTTCATCTGATTCCGCGTACGATATACTCCGTAGTATTTATTAAAAACGACTCCATCTGATTCTGCGTAGTATATATAGCATGTACTGCTTTAAGCAGGCAAAATGGTCGTAATAGGTACTGGGTTGAAAAGGAAAATTTATTTCTGATAGGGCATCCTTAAGAGGGGCTTATTTCCTCTAATTGATACGCTTTTGGAAGAGAGGTAACATCAGTATCATGTGCATACTTAGCTTATTAACTTCATTATTTGATTTGTACTTAGGTAAGTGGATTCTGTATAATGCCAATCAAATCATTCTGTTTTGTACATAGTATATATGAAATCTCGAATATGATGGTGCTAAGTGCATCATCATGTGCTATGAATCAGGAGGATACGGCGGCACACACCTATCATATTGTCGCTCTTAAATAACTGCGACCGTAAACTTCCAAGTAAATCTGTCTATCAATCTCCTCTTTTGGTAAATACATTATTAAGAGTGAAAAAGATGATACATATAAGAATCAAATCTTAAACTGGTTCGTTGGACGGTTAGAATATGACACATTTTTTATAATAGAAGTTTAATAACTCTTCAAGTGTTCATGCAATGTCAAAATAAATGAACATATATGAAAAATGTCTATTTCAAAAGAGTAGAATGTATACTACTTTTTCTTCATTTTTCTAAATGATTTACAATCATTTAATCCTTCAGTTTTCCGAAAACAATAAAAAACATTACTTTTGATGATCTTAATTTCTTCAATTTCCAATAGACAATAATAGAAATACATACGTTAGTGGTCTACAAATTAAGAAACGTACTGATGTTACATATAATTATATAAGTAATTCTAGTCTTCATTATTTGTGATTTATAAATACTTACTTGTGATGATCTTAATTTCTTCAATTTCCAATAGACAATAATAGAAATACATACGTTAGTGGTCTACAAATTAAGAAACGTACTGATGTTACATATAATTATATAAGTAATTCTAGTCTTCATTATTTTTGATTTGTTACAAGAGAAAAGTAAACGAGGGTATCAAGAAAATTTGATATCCGAAGGTAAGGAAAAGACATTTATAGTACCTTGAAGTTGTTAATATCTTGATCTAGTCATAACGTTGATTTTCATAATGTTGATGATACTCATGTTTCTAATGTATGATCAATTGGTGTTAATATTAAGTAACAAAGAATAATATAAAAAGTAGCATCAACATATGTACAATAGAGATTAAATCCAAAATTAATAAGATAATATGAAGATGTGTGTACATATCTTACCAATACACATTTAAATGGATGATGAGAAGGAAATGAATGAATTGCAAATGGATGAATGACATACTAGTATATAAAAGTCATTCATAGATACTAATAGGATGTCATAAAGGAAACATATATTGATATGTTAAACTAAACATTTATTGGTTTGACCTTCCAAAAATAATAGGTTATCAATATAGAAACGAATGTCATACAATATATGGTTGACTTATATTATACACATCTCCCGCTAGAATTTACGTTTTTATTCTTCATCTAAGATTTACTACCAATATATGTGTTTCCTATACACATAACGATAGTAAAGTTATACGTTGACATAACATATGTTTCTTATTAAATTTTGAAATCTATCAGCGTAATGTGTTTCCTATATTCTTTGATTGACCATATAAAATTAATGGAGTTGGATTAAGAAAATGAATGACATATTAAATTAGAGGATTCTATGAGGTGTCAAATTGGTTTTAGCAAGTTAATGAAAAAGCGACATCGAGGAGAAAATCATATGTGATGAAAGAAGAAACATTAGCAAAAAGGTAAACTGAAAAAAAAATCAAGGAAGAATGAAAGCATAAATACAAAGTCTCGAACTTGCACTTCCCAGTTAAATTGTGGAACACCAAACCACTGAACCAAATACACTCTTTGTGAATGTTTTTGTTAATAAATTCTATTTAACTACACAACACAGTTGCTTTGTCAAAAGGCTAATTTCTATATATATATATATATATATATATATATATATATATATATATATATATATATATTATTACATTGATTGTCCGCTCAAATACAAATTCAAAAACCCTTCACGTAGCTGATCGTCATCATCATCATCACCCAAGTTACCCTGTTCACGTCATCATCATCATCAATAAACCCTAAAGCATGAATCTTTTGTTGAAACAACAATATCAACGATCAAGAAACCGAAAACCTACAAAAATATGCAACTTCTGTTGCCGGAGAGGTTCATACAACAAGATTTCTGAACATGAACCTATATGCAAAGAACAGGTAATTATATCGTGATCTTTCTTCTTGAATGATTATTTATGCTATTGTTGTTCTTGATGTTCATTAATAATAATCCATATAATATAATCTGATTTAATTGAATAATCAATAACAGAATAGAGTTAATATATGATACCAACTACATAAACATATTTAGTCTAATAATTAACAATTGCTTTTCAATCTTTAATTACAGATGATGAAGAACTCTGAAATGAGAAAGAGATTGATGCGAACACGGAAATTCAGACACGACATGAAAAGATTAGGATTACTTCCGAGTTTGAAAGTCGGTTTAAGGAGCAGGGCGGTATCAGAACTTTTAGAGGCCCTGGACAAAGTTGTCGTGTTACGAAAATGAGACCCTATAACTAGATGTCAAGTAAGATAGGTTCGATGAAACTGATTTATAACGATCCGATTTTCAAATAATTTATTTATTTCTCTTATACATATTTATTTCTTTGATACTTATTCTCTCATATCCTAGTTGTTACTTATTAACTTTTTTAGTCAAACTCTAACACGTCAATATGAGTTTTCAATTTTAGACCATTCAGTCGACCTATATATTTGTTCAAATATATATTTAGTCTAAATCTAGTTACTAACAAAGATCTATTAGTTCAAAATAAAAGAGGTGTCAATCTCTTATGTAATCATCATATATATTACATATCACATTACTTGGGGGAAAAATTGGAAGCCCTCGAAATTTAGAGGCCCTGGGCGGCCAACCACCTCGCACACCCTCAAAGACGACCCTGTTAAGGAGCACAGTGGACGATTCTTTGGTTTATATGAGTGTGTATTCGATTGGTTTAGAATCAGGGTTGTTTAGGATCTTTATCAACCGGGATTTTATTCCCGGACAGGTGTTTCATCTCCCGTAAGATGGCAATATCATACATGCGATTTCAGCTTTTTGTTGGTATCATGCTCGGCTCCACAACCAAGATGAAGAGGATAGGTTTGATCAACGATTCACCAGCGGGTTCAAAAAACTTGATGACAAATTTAACATGGCTACTGTCGAAACCGAGTTACGAATGGACAGGTTGCCCTTCACATTCGTGAAATCTATGGTTGAAAGGTACCCAGATTATACGCCCGCTGATTTCTATGAGAAGCTAGAATTTGGGTGGGACTTAAAACCAGTTGAGAGAATAGTTCTCAATCTTCTTGAGAAAAAATATGATGAGAATTGAGTGTTACGAAGATCGAGGTTGCTGCTGTTTTCTACTCGAGCAAGATGGCAAATAGATTTTGACGTAATTGCGTTCCTTTTTATTCTTTTCATGTGTAGTGTCAAGCAGTTACAGAACAAGTACATGATTTTCCACCAAATATATGCCAAAAAATGAATCAAACACCGATATTCTGAACTTTCTAGCAGCACTTTTGACACATTGTGTAGTAATAATGTAAATTTTTGTTCATAATACCTTTCAAACTAGTTCATAAAACAAATTTAACTAACTTTTGAAATTAGGTAGATGTGACATGCCGTGCTGCCACAGTAAAACTTCCAACATGAAATGTAACAAAATTGAAAGGCCCACTATTAGGTAACGTTGAAGAGATTATCGAAGATGAAGAAGTCGCATTAGGGATATCACCTCCAACGACCAAATTAGATGAAGGTGAATTTGAAGAACTTGAAGTTGAATCCGTGGATGAAGATGAAGTTTGGGACGACATAAGTAGTTAAGTGTATCCGGGTGATGGCTATGCCAAAGCTCGATATACTTTGCTACACGATTACATTTTCGGGTGATGGTCATGCCGAAGCTCGAAATGTATTCGTATTCGTATTCTATATTTTTAGTTGTAATTGCATTATTCAAATAAAAGTTATATTTTATATTTTTAGTTGTAATTGCATTATTCAAATAAAAATTATGTTTGTATTTTATATATTTAGTTGTAATTGCCTTATTTAAATAAAAGTTATGAAGACTTTTTCAATTCAATAATATTTTAAGAAGACTTATATAAGACTTTTGTTTAAGTTATTGTTCAATTATGTTTCCCTTACTAATGTTCTATGACTTCAATAAAAATTTTTGGACCCAAACATTGTTTTTCCTTAAAAAGCTTAATGCTCGAACCACTTGAAATTGAGAGTTGATAAATGCAAGGAAGTTTTTACTAAGTTCACGGAAAAGTACAACTCTTTGTGCTTACAATACCAATTTTTATGCACATATTTCCTTGAATTTAGTAAAAATTCCTTGAATGTATCAGCTCATTTGGAATTATATAGACTTTTTAGATTCAATAAGATTTACAAGCCTTTTAGTTATGTTATTGATCAATTATGTTTTCACTACTAATATTCTACAAAGTTAATGAAAAAAATTTGACCCAAACATTGATTTTCCTTAAAACGCTTAACGCTCGAACGTGTTTGAATTATATAGACTTTTTAGATTCAATAATAATTTTAGGAAGATTTACAAGCCTTTTGGTTATGCTATTGATCAATTATATTTCCATTACTAATGTTCTACGAAGTGAATGAAATTTTTTTGACCCAAACGTTGATTTTGCTTAAAACACTTAACGCTCGAACGTGTTTGAATTATATAGACTTTTTGGATAAAAGTTATGTTTGTATATTTTATTTTCATTTTGTATTATTTAAATTTTGTTATACAATTATACCGAATTCGAATCCGAAAAAAACCGAAAAAAATAACCTATTAAAACCGGTTCAAAACCGAAAAAAATCGATTCCGAACATTTAAAACTGAAAAAAACCGATTCCGAAAAACCGAAACCGATAAAAAAAACGGTTTTTGAAAAACCGAAAATCGAAAAAAAACCGATTTTTTCGCACCTCTAAATGGACAAATATGGACTCATGTTGTGGACCTGTTAGCATTTGTCTCTCCTTTTTCAATATTTCCTTATATTTTGGAGTTTTGTTAACTGTTAAACATATAATCAAACATGATTATGGGTTTTCAGGGTCAAATATTTGAACTGTAACGACCAGCTTTAACACATAACTTTAACTCATTCGTATTTGAAGTTTTCAGGGTACAAGACAAACATCCATATGAATATAGGTGCTGTTAGTTATGGCCATACCCAAAACCCTGAACAGATATCTCAACAGTTGGTCTTTACGATTTCACTAATCGAATTTTGTTTGTGTTTGTTTATTACCATGTAATTACATTGCACCTCACTGAATTTTAACAAAGTGTATTTTACATTTAAATTGCAGGTTATCATTGTTATGTTGGTGGGAACAATGGCAGCGGTAATCATTTTCTTAATCTCACACTAATGTTACTATTATACTAGGTGAGGTCTCGTGACAACGCGGGCTTCGACATTTAATTTTATAAATTGTGTAATTATAAATTTAAGTCAAATTAAATTGTACGATGAACTAGATTTTTATATAATATAATCGCCAACCAACAACATCTAGAATATACTCAATCAGTTTGGTACGGTTCAGATTTTTTGTTTTTTTAATTAAGTTACTAAAAATATATATGAAACTGTTTTTTTTAATAATTTTATTAAAATATAGGACATATCGATTCTAAATTATATATTATCTAATTTTGTAAACCTTTTGGTTATAATAGTTACTCATTTTATGAAAGGACAGATAGTCAAACATTTATATATAAAGACATATAATAAGAAGGCAGTATTAAAACTTGTGATTGTGATAATAAATTCAAAGATGTGCGTATAAAAAGAAAAAATAATAATTTAATATGAAAATCTACATTTAATTTAATACCTTCAAAATCAATTGAAGTTTCATGATCTTCAAGAGGATCTTTATTTTCAAAGCAAAATCTAAGTTGTTTTTGATAATGCTTTAAACACAACTTGTAAAAAAATAAAATCCATGAATGACAAAAAGAAAATAGAACAATGTTATTATGGTTGAATATGATATGTGTTTATCTATTGTTTAGATGTATTTTATTTAAGGGATTATTAGTTAAAATCATAAAATATTTAGTTACGACTTTAAACTATTCATCATATTATGGTTGTATGGCTATATGGACGATCAGTTTTTAGTTTCATGATGTTGATAAAAAAATTCATGTAATCAATCAATAGAGATAAATATTTCAAATACGATTGATTTATTTATAAATTACCACTTAAAATGTTATGATATTTAAACTATAAGAACAAAAAAAATGGACTACTGGAAGTGCCAATTTCAATAGTTGTGGGTACACATTTTAAAAATTGAAAAAAGATATAGGAAATAATTTAGCCGTAGGATCTTTATGGATGGAACCAATCTAAGGTCCAGATTGCTCAATTATATTCTGTTTTAATTATATGTAATGTATAATAATATATATAATATAATATAAAGATGATATGTGTGTATGCAATTATGATCAAAAGCAAAAACTTCGATATAAAAATTTAAATGTGAATGTGCAGTACCACATATTTATACATACAACATCAAAGTAGTTGGTTTCTTACATAAAGATGGAGTCGGGGTACTTTTGTTGCACTCACATTATATTCATGTAAATTAGTTGTCATTGATTTTCTTGACCCACACACAGAACCTGCACAATGTTACGTTTTTATTATTATTATTCTAATAATGATATTTTAACCTCACACGACAAAATAATATATCATCTTACATGTCAAACTAATATATTATGTAATAAAAAATTATAACTTTGTATGCGTTTTCTATTATGGCCACCCTGCTGCAATGAGAGGTCGTATGTGCCACCCTTTGCTAATAAGTGGCCACCCTGCTGCAATGAGAGGTTGTATGTGCCACCCTGTGCCAATAAGTGGCCACCCTGCTGCAATGAGAGGTTGTATGTGCCACCCTGTGCCATTAAGTGATCGTGGCAACTCAATATCTATAAAGTAATAAAATTATTTCTTTTTAGTAGCAACTGTATCCATATCATTCTTTGTTAGTAATATCTTCACATGAAAATTGAGTATTGAGAGAGGTACAACCAAAATTGTAGTTGGAGTCCAATTTTCTTTTATATTTTGGTATAAGATGTTCTTATTGCGTAACTTTATTATCACTTCTTACTAATTATTCATTTGTCAGTTTGGTTACATATATGCTAGGGAACTTTTTTTACTTTATTTTTCTTCACTAACAACGTTTGTGCGGGTCTCTTTTGATGCGTACAAATGATCAATTATTTCGATAAGTTGATTTATCTGACCTATGCTAAGCTTTCGTCATGTGTTGTTTGTCCCATATTGGTCTTCTTGGTTTTATATTATATATAGGTGGCCAAATGGGTGGGTCACCTGAGTTGGGTAATACGTAAAAGCAAGTTGATTCTGCCTCAAGCCCTCACATGTTTTGAGAAAACTAAGTGTGCATAGTAGGTGTTTGTAGTTTTCCTTCTTTGATTCTAAATAAAGATACTATACCAATCTCCCAAATGCCATGGATTCTCAAGTGATTTCATTCAGAGAACAAAAAACGGTTTAATCAATTCACCATTGATGTTTAATCTTTCTTAATTTGATTTCTAAGTTGCCTCACATTTCCATTTATATAAGTATAAATATATAATCATCTATGTTTTCAACTATAGTATTATGTAAAAACTGGATTCATAAAGAAAAAATTGTTTTTTGAATTTTGATTGATTATTATAGCTGAAATTGTAAAGCATTTGTTGTAAACTATTATTACCTACGGTGTCGTGGGCTTTTAAGTTAATTCTCTTATATATAATTCTCACCATGGGGATGACTGAGAGTATATTACATCTGTTACCTATATGTCCATTACTAATCATCATTGTGAATAATAGAGTACTACTTTTACTGTGCAAGAATGCATGATATTGATGAGCTCGATAGGTTCTTACTTTGGCCAAGGAGCTTGGCCTTTTTTGCATCGTTTTCCTCTTTATTCTCATCTTCAACTGGTGAGTCAATTCACTATATTGTAAAATACAAGTGGCAGATTCCACGCATTTATAATAAATGGGTCGATTTGGGCTCTACTTGAACTTCAATGGTTCAAATGGGCAACGTTATGGAAAATGCTTAAATGAAAATGGGATCACACTCACCCAAGATATATTCAAAGTATAGGAAACCTTATAAATCATTTCTTAATTAGATAATTGTTGTAGTAATATACATTTCTTAGTCATAAGACTATTTGTTTGTCAAATTCAATTGAAGATAAGACAAAAAGATGGTTGCTCTTTTGACAAAAAGATGTTTGCTAATCTGCATTTTGCTAAACCACACACCCCAGATGACGAGAAAAGGCAGCTCACGGAAGTTGACTACTAATGATGCCTATTATGCGTAAGAACGTTCCATGGACTGTCTAGGTGATATTAACTCCTACTCACAACTTATGGTAACCATGGATCACTTGCGAAATCTGATTTTATCTTACATTCTTGTGCTCCTTTTGTTTGGACGTGTGGATAAAACTGATGTGTATTGGCTGGCATCCCTTGGGTGGCCAGTAGTGGGCTACGGATCCAGCCATCAAAGGTCCAAGAAAGCTCACCATGGTTTCACGTTATTGACATCAAGTTTCTTATTTTATTTTATGTTGAAGGGTAGAAGTGTTAAGCATTGAACTTCCCAAGCAAAAGATAAGTTATTCAAAATCCAACGGGATTTGTGATCCTATGACATCCTCCACCAATTTCCTAAAATTGTCCGCATACATGTCTCAGACATGGCAATGGGTAACTTTGGAGCGGTAGATGATTACCTACACCAAGTATTGTATAACTTAATCAAATAGACTTCAAAGTTTGTTTATTTGTTTTCTCATTATCTATGCTATTGTTGGTTTTATTACTTGACTAAAATATTGTAATATTTATTTAGCAATGTTATTGAACGCTTAATTACATTAACTATCACATGTGTAGGATGATTCTCTTCAAGAGAATACATTAAAAGGAATTCATGAGATCTTGACAACACGAGGGTGTTATTTTGGCATGGCTAGCTATCAACTACTTTGCAAGGCTTCAAGTTGTCAGTACTTTATGGTCTGCAAGGCCACGAGAAACCCAAATGAGATGATTCAATGCACCTTTTTTCATTCATATTTTAGGCTTTTCAATTACAACGTGAACAATTTGTTCTTCTACTGAATGGTGAATATTATTTATGTTATGATTTATACTTACATTCATGCCTTATTTACTGATTAAAGTAACCAGAGTTTAAAAAATTTCAGCACAAACTTAGGTATCTAAACTATATATAATTTTTATACAATACAAGAATTTAGCTCGCAAGTTTTGCGAGTTATGATCTAGTTTATTGTTAAAGGTTAAATCATCATTACTAAATCAGGTTATAATAATTATTATAAGTTTAACTTTTTATCATGATTTATTATAGGGGTTAAATCATCATTAATAAATGGAAAACTCAAAATTTAGAGTATTGTAGATTGTAGATTTGATTAAGAGAGGTTAGTGACTACGAAGATTAGTGTTGCACATTAAAGAGAACAATGAGTCACATTAAAGAGGAACAATACAGAGATAAACTGTTATGGTCCCGACTACGTGATCGAGTTATAGGTGGACTAACAGCAGATTGCTTGATTGATTTTCTGCCTCGACGGTCTATTTTGATAATGATAGAATAAGGGCTCGATAGAGAGAACTCAACGATATCTTAAAACACACTTGAAACTGAATTTTCTGACTGCCCATTACACTTCACGTGGCTTACATTTAAAGATAAATTGTAACACCCGCCAAATTAAGACTAGAGATTAGTGCTTAATCCTTTGTTAATACATGTAATTAGTTCGGATTTAGGCTAATTAATGTATCGAAATATATATTGATGAATATATACGATTATGCGTTTTGATTAAATCGTCGCAAATCAAATCGAATGTAATTCGATTCAATTTATACGGACGTTGGTGAACAATTTTATTAAGTAATATGACATTATTTAATAACTCTATTTTGTTCAAAATATTATTTAGATAATATTTCAACTCTGTATTAACAACATTTACGCGATTAAAATAATAACTCGCGAACAAGACGAAACAAGTTAAGTTATATTTTATAACTCAATTATTAAGTATTTGATGAAATACTTCAATTAAGATATCGAATAAATAATTGGATTTCAAAATCTATAATTAAATGTACGAAAAATGATTAAAACGACCGAGAAAACGAACACCGCTCGGAATGCAAAAGCACGGGATTAAAAGTTGGAGACCCACACTCCGGTGGGCCCCTACCCAACCGGCCAAGGAGGGGACATCACCCCCTTCCCTTTTCCCTCTTCTCTCATTCCCCACATCCTCGCTCTCTCTTTTCTCCTTCCTCTTTCTTTCTCTCCACCTCCACCACCACATCACAACCACCTTAAATTACAAAATAACACCACCAAAACACCTCGGATTACTTTGCTTATTTTAAGAAAAACGACCACCTCACAACGATCTACATTTCTATCTTTCCAGATTCCCCTCGCGCAAAGTCGTAAATTTCCGACAAAACTCGAAACTCTCCGATTTTACTCATTTTCACTTGTTTATGGGTTATTTAAGCTTGAAATGTTCAAATATGGGTTGGGTAAAAGTATCGGACCAAATGGTCGTCGGAAAACATGTTTTTGGCTCAAATTCCGGCCAACAGCTCGTTGTGTCACAGAGGCTCCACACCACCTGCGACACAAACCCTTGTGTTGCTAAACCCTTTACTTATGTCGCATATAGCGACACAAGTGACTATGTCGCAGAACTCATTTTCCGTCACATATAGCGACACAAAATTTTATGTCGTATTAAATTGCGGACGTCGCACTTAGCGACACAAAGACTTATGTCGCAAACATGATCTGCGACACAATAGACTATGTCACACCTAGCGACACAAGCCTTATGTCGCACGTAGTGTCGCATGAAACAGAACCAAGAAAACACAGATTTTACTAAGTGTCGATACCTAAAATTTTATCACTTGATTTCACCCAAATTCAAGTTCAGATGCGTTTTTCACCAAAGCAATATAGTAGAAATAAAAAATTTTCGAGCTGACTTGGCATCTCGACCCCAACCAGGGGCCAGCCCCTTGGACCCCGCCAGGGGTTGCCACCCCTGGAACCCCGCTTACCAGGGGTGCTGCCCCCGGACCCCCGTCACTTAGAGTTTGTAAATACATTTCACACCAAGTGTCAAACTTGTATAACATCAAACACGAATACGATACGACTTCTAAAATAAATTGGAACATACCTTTTAAGTATAACACTTCGAAATTATAATAATAATAGTTGAGATTATTATTACAAACAATCACCAACGGGCCGTACACATTTTCAAAACTCAAGTTAATCAACCAAATCGTAGTCATTTGGACATTCTAGTTGGACGAGCAACTATAAAGGTAGTCTTTTAAGATACCTAATCAATTAATAACCATCGCGTGTCATGGACACCCTCAGGTTATGAGTCTTCGGACAATCACTAATCGGCTAATCAACTCACGTTAATTGATTAAACGCTTCTAGACTCAGGTGAGTCTCATGGCCCCTCTTTAACTGTTTTTACTCAGGGGTGTGATTCATTGCTTATTTTAACATGTAATCGCAAGTACAAACATTTTCATATACTACATGAGTTTTACACAACTAATCATATCAAAGTCCTCCGTCAGCATAGTTTGGTAATACGTTGTAGCGTGAATATTAGTATATGATATCATATAGGATTGACTCTCCCCGTCCGGGTTAGCAAGCACTAACTAGGTAAACGGACGTACGAATATTTGTTCAGACGAGTGTTGATTAGGCATTCGTGGAGGCACCTCGCTCAGACACTGATTGTGATCCTGACCCCTCGAGTTAAGCTCAGACTATGTGCTCATGGTTGTATACATTATCTTTAACTTTATTTGCTGGATGCAAATCAGTACTTAAATCTTGCGGTTCATACGATATTATTTGATACTCAAACCTGTGAGCTCACCAGCGTTAGCTGACCCATCTTAGCATGTATCATAGGTACTCAGTAGTAGATCTGGACTACTCTCAGGATTACTATAGCTCGAGTCAGCATGCAGACAATTGAGATTTTCTTGCATTAATATATTTTGTACAAGTATTTATGTATTGAAATCTCTCATTAAATCGAACACGAGCTATGTACGGGTTCAACTGTTGTAAACATTTTAATATTAATATATTTTGTTAAAACGACGCATATAGAGTCGTTTGCTATATATCTGTGTGCTTTGATTATTGATTAGTAACACCCAAATTATGCTTCCGCCAAACAGTAAATTTGGAGGTGTTACATAAATAAAAGAACTGCTTCCTAAAAACTACTTCTAAACAGCAAATAACTTCTCCTAATAATTAGGTAGATAATAATCATGGGCTACTCCCACATTATCCTAAATAAACAATCAATTAATAAGCTAAACATAAACATCCTAATTAATTAAAAGCAATAAATAGATAATTAAGGCAGGCTATTAAACTTCATCACTTCCCCCATTAAGATTGTGCTTGTCCTTAAGCACCTACTAATATATAACTTAACAATTAAGTGACCCCTTTTGAATATCCTCATCTGAACTTTGACCAATAATTTCATCTTAATCAACCCCCTCTAGTCAGAACAACCGTTTACATTGATGACCCTTTGTATAAATTTCATCACAATTAAAACAAAGTCCTTTGGCCCACCTCTCCTCCATCTTGAAATGGGTCGGACTTTTAAAAACCTTCTTCCTGGAAGAAGATGTTGTTGTGGGACTTAGTGAAGGTTTAGACACAGATCTTGTGAGTTCCGTTGAACCACCACGTTTATTATATAAACGAGCTAGACCCATAGCATGAGTCAAGTCTCCTGGCCTGTGTAATTCAACCTCTATCGCAATGTTTTCCATTAACCCGCTAATGAATAGATCCACCTCCTGTTGTGGAGTCAAGTGGTCCGCTCTTGTTACAAGTTGTTCAAACTTGCGTTGGTAATCCTCATAAGCATACATGTCTGCTTGTTGAAGTTTGGCAAGTTCTCCCAGTTTGTTTCCAAGCACCACGGGCCCAAATCTAAGATGACATTGGCGTTTAAATTCTTCCCATGAAATTCCTGGATTATCCCTTTCCAATTTAAGAAATCATACTTATGCATCTCCATCAAGGTGGTAGCATGCTATCTCCACCTTCTCTGCCTCTGGAATGTGTTGGTGACGAAAATAATGCTCACAACGACTCAGCCACACTAAAGGGTCCTTAGTACCATCATAGATTGGAAAGTCCAATCTGCCATACCGAGGAGTTTGCCCTTGATTTCGTGGACGGTTGTTAGGGTGTGACTGATCTCCTCGATTAACGCTCTCGTATTCTGGTAGTGGTGTTTCAGTTTGTAGGGCTGCCATTCCCCGCGATAACTCTACGAGACGACCAGAGAGTTGCTCCCGTTCAGCCCGGTCCTTCTGACGATCCTCCTGGTACATCTTCAAGAAGGCTTCGAATTGTTTCTGGACTGTTACTTGTTGCACCCATAACTTTCTGCTTTGATACCAAGTTGTTATGGTCCCGACTACGTGATCGAGTTATAGGTGGACTAACAGCAGATTGCTTGATTGATTTTCTGCCTTGATGGCCTATTTTGATAATGATAGAATAAGGGCTCAATAGAGAGAACCCAACGATCTCTTAAAACACACTTGAAACTGAATTTTCTGACTGCCCATTACACTTCACGTGGCTTACATTTAAAGATAAATAAAAGAACTACTTCCTAAAAACTGCTTCTAACAGCATATAACTTCTCCTAATAATTAGCTAGATGATAATCATGAGCTACTCCCACATTATCCTAAATAAACAATTAATTAATAAGCTAAACATAAACATCCTAATTAATTAAAAGCAATAAATAGATAATTAAGGCAGGCTATTAAACTTCAGTTTTGCCACGTTCAGATCATAACAGGTTAGTGACTACGAAGATTAGTGTTGCACATTAAAGAGAACAATGAGTCACATTAAAGCGGAACAATACAGAGATAAACTGTTACAAAAATTTACTTCATTAAACACCTATATACTACTTTATCATTCGTCCATCATAGCCATGACCCTGCTATTGAGTTGTCCATATATTCTTCATAGGAACCATGGGATGCCTTCACCCTTCCACCACTGTCAACTCGCAAAATTATACTCCTTGTCTTATCCTTGCAAATACGTAAACACAAACTACGAATGGGACTGACAAGAACTACAGCACCGTTAAACTTATCGACAGCATCTAAAAGTGCATTACCGCTCTCCATGTCCAAATGATGCGTGGGATTACCCAGAAACAAAATGTGTGGCCTAGATATCGAGATGGAGGTGAAAAGAACACGAGCCTTTTCAATGTCAGATAGCTTTGAAATCGGGGTCAGATGATTATGGCTCACGAGCCCAAATTTACCAAGTTCTGCACGAACCGCCTGTTGATTACTGCAAGCCTCCTAATAAGATATTAGCAGAAGTCACTTCAAGTTTCAAATACTAGCAAAAACTATGATCACAATTGACCAACGCACATTTGCAGATTTTAGTTGCCAAGTTGGTACAAAAACAGCTTTATGGCCCAAGTGAAGGTACCTTTGCCCAGGTTGTTATTATAATCATTAGTAAGTATATTTAACTTGTTTTGGGCTACAAAGTTTGTGGACACAGCCGGGCCAAAACGGTCTCGGGCTATAAAGGGCTCAGAAACAGGTAATTGTAAAATTAGGTAAAAAAAATAATAATAAAAAATTGCTTGAATAAAAAGGAAAACACAAAAATTCTGAAAAAAATAATACACTTTTAGTGTGAACTTTATATACTTGTTACTCATATGTCACGAATTATAGAAAAAGTAATTCATAATTAATTTGTGTTTTGAATTTTGAAGACATAAGAATGGTTTTTGCCCATTGGACCCGAAAGAAGCTTTACAATATTTAAGCCCGTAAGGTCCATCTGTCGTTGTCCAGTATCACCCAGAATGACCCAAATTTTGGCATCTGGGCAGATATTGCCAGCTCTATACAATGGCTGGAAGTTTCCTTTTTTTCCAAAATTTCAGGTTTGTTACCTGATTAGGATGAAGTCGAAGGAGATAATGAACGGGTGTTTCGTCCGTTGTCATGATATCAACAGAATGCTGTGAGTACTTCCCTATTACCAGCTTTTGTCTGAATTCTATATCACCGTCGTATTCTGTAAATGTCACATCTCCAGCAAGAAATCTAAATAATGTCGATACTCCGAGTTGATCACTTCCCACTATAAGAATACGTGCACCCATATCAATCTGGACATCCACATCCGATAGCATGATTTGTGGATAAGTACAACTCACATTAGAAAACCCTATCAACGGTGATTTCAGTGGAGTAGGCTCGGGAAAATGAAACTGGATCGTGGCTGCAGGCTCTGTTTTTGGGGGGGCAGATGAGCTTCCTTTCTTCTTTGGTTTCTTCCTTACCATCGTATCAAATCAGTTTTCTGTAGAACAATAGATAATCAATTTAGCATTATTGATCTACTTATGCAATTGAGTTGAAATAAAAAATAAATTATACCAAAAATAGCACGATACATATAAATGGAGTTTTAGGTGATGAAGATAAATTATATTCTGATCATCAATTATGCAATTATGAATAGCATGTTAATTATTACTGTAGAATTCAAAATATTAGTGTTGCTGCAAGTAATTAAAAAGGTTGTATGAAATTCAGAAATTGTAATCGTTGATGATTTAATTGAATTAAAGCAATAAAAATAAAAGAAATCATATAAACCCTAGGCAGAATTTCTGCAATCAATCGATAAATCCAAACTAACCTGATAAATGAATGAATGAGGAGCAGCAATCAATCGATTAATCAAAACTAAACTTATTATGTACGTAATTAAAAAGGTTGTACAAATTTCATTAGAACTAACCTGATGAATGAGGCGCAGCAATCAATCAACCACGATTCACGATTGATTAAATCCTAACGATATGATGATACTTCTGGTTATCATGGCCGGGATTGCTTCTTTTGGGCTTTAATTTTTATACGACCCACTTATCACTTATCACTAGTTATCAGGCCTTCTAACATTTTGCCAAGTATCTCTCCTCCTCTATCTAATCTGACCTCCAATTTTTCTCCTTGTAGTCTTGAAGTTTTACTAATTTTAAATTTTTACCTTCTTTAGTCGCATTTTTTGTCCTTATGGTTTGAGTTTTCGCCATGGTTGTCCCTCCGTCTAATTTTATTAAAAAACTCTGTTAAATCAATTAAAATACTTGAAATACCCTAATCTTCTCCCCTTTCTCATTCCTTATAATTATATATCTATCTATATAACTATATAACTAATGAAGGAGACCCCCAATTATTTATCAAATATTTAACCATGTCACATCCATACAAATCCTACGTGTCACACCATATTAAATAATATGATGACGTTGATTTCCCTACAATTTTACTCTAAATAAGGTAATATTGAATGAAAATCAATATTATACCTAATTTCATTTAATAAGGTAACTGATAAAATTAAAATTATAATCAATTTGATCTGAATTATGTGTCATCTGATAACACTTATAATTTTATATTACAATCCAATATAATGACATCCTTTAATTTGTTTTTTCACTATAACTTTGATTTATATAATTTTTTGGTTTTTTCATCTTCATCTTCACTCTTCTCTCTCTATCTAAAACAATACAAAATAGAGACATGAAAACTTACTTTTAATGTCATTATAGCTTTAACTATAGTTTTGTCAATTTTGAAATTTTTTGTTATCATTTTACAAAATGAGGAAACTCAATTTCGGTTACTTTGTAATCTGAATATAAGCTTTATGGATGTAGATCAAGCTAATCATCTTTTTAGTTGAAATCTCACATATTGGTAATGTTGGAATCAATATTCTCGGGTTGGCTTCGAGTTTGACCGTGGTACATTATGATTCAAAGATATGCCCATGATATAATAATATAAAGTCCATTTATCCTATTCGGTCACACGCAAAGGCCGGTCGTAAATCGTTTGATGACTTTCGTATAAGATTAGCTAACTAGACATTTGTTAATAGTCTAAATAATTATCTATGTTGAGTTTGTTTAATTAATTAGTTATAATTATAACTAGTAATTAATTAAACATAATGAAAGATTCCATGCAAGAATGCATGCCTAGAAAGATGAGACATCTTGAATCTTACATAATACACAACCTCCTCATTTTAACAAATGACTTCCACTCTCTTCTCCTCTCTCTCTCACGTTTTTCTCTCAAGAAAAACCACCCAAAATTAGTCCACAAATCTGCAAAAGATCATCACTAAAATCAGTCCGAAATCTCAAGACTTTGAGGATTTCGGATACGCAATACACAAAGGTGTGGTGTTGCGGTTTGGTGAAGATAGATAAGTGATCAAAGGGCTGTTTTCGTGGAGCTAAGGAGCTGGAATTGGTGACCGAAAGTATACCATTCGAGATCGGAACTTTGGGTGTCTCCCAATAGAGAGGTTCTCGTTTGAGCCTAAGATCGAATCGATCGGAATCACGCTTCAAGGGTATGATTCTTGTTCTTATCTCTCTAGTAGCTATTGTTTTATGCATGTCGATTATATGAAGGAGTTCGGGTTTTAAATCTCGTTTTGTAACCCGTGTACTTTTATAATTTAGAGTTTGAACATATTGGAAAATGTTTCTCAAGTGTTTGTTTGGGCTGGAATCTCACACTTAGTGATAAGCTTAGGAACTAAAGATCATATCAAAACAAGAATAAGAACGAGAAAACTCCCCTATCGAAGTGACGGTGGAAGGTTGAAATTCTGAAGATATGCTGACTCTGAAGAAGATCTTGCCACGAATCTTAACATCAACTCATCCGACAAGTATGCCAAGCAACCAGATCCTTCAGAGGAAACCCTTTGGCTAGTTACTTTGAAGAAGTGAAAATCCAGTTCATGGCCCTAATTGCCTCGATAGGTCGAAACCATACCCAACGTGAGATCATTCGAACTCATACCTGCACAAGAGTTAACCCTAATGGACCAGTCACAGGGGCAGTTAGATACATCAGCTACAGAATGGCAATCCTCGACCGATTAGCCACTGACCACTTCAAAAGCTTCATGATGGAATCCACCAACCCACCAACTCTAATTGCTGACATGATAGAGTAATTCCTTCGATTCTTCCCTCCACGATACGCCCCACCTAGGAGCTACGGTAACAACTCCAGCACCCTGGACGCATTCAACATCATCTAAAGAAGAAAGAACTAAGTCGAGTTCTCGAATTTAAAAGAGCGCTTCTCGGGAGGCAATCCGTGTTTTACATTTCTGCAAATTTTACTTTTCAAGAAGTGATGAAATCTCCGACTATCTTTCACACTCGGATATGCAAAGAATACCTCCTCCTGCAAGGAAGTACCCGCATCCAAGAAATCTTATATCCGACGTGATCACACCTACGAGACCAATCACAAGAAGACTTGATCAAGAGTGAACCCAGCAAGATGAAGTTCGGCAAAAGCATACCAAGGAACACTGCAACTACTGGGGAGTACCTCTTTACCAATTTTTTTCCTTCGTTATAAATATACCATATCCACTATGCTTATCACTAAGTGTGGGATTCAAGCCCAGCACACACTACTAAATGAATACGTCTTAGATGCTTCAAATCCTAAGTGTGCGATTATTACCCCAATCAGCACTTAGAATAACATCGAGGATGATGTTCCTTTAAGTGTGGGATAACAGTAGTTACACTACTGTAAAATGGATAATGGTATATGCTTGATTCTAAACTCGTTGCTCTTTAGACCATCCTTCTCTAAAAAGTAACTCGAAAATTTTACAAAATCTTTCAAAATTGAGTTAAAAATATGTCGAAAATGAAAATTTTAAACAAAGAATAATTTACTTTAGGGAAGAAAGATAAATAAAACATGAATCCCTTTGAAAAATTAGTGTAGTAATCCTTATCGCATGACTAGGCACACAACAAACCAACTTTTGATTCGTGAGGTATCTTGAGCCATATAAATGTAATATCCTCTCGTCGGGTCTGGTAATTCTCTATTTAAATTGATTATTTAATTATTTTAGTAACTATTTGATATTAATTGTTTATTTTGAAACTTGGATAAATAGGTCTTAGGACTTATTGTGAATAGTAAATTGTTAGTTGTTTTAATTTACTATAGTTGACGGTACAATAAAATAAGTTTCTCGCAATTAATATTTAAGTGTCAGACAATAGATTTAAGACGGGTATAAAATACCTGAAAATGGAAGTCGGTTTATAAGGAGAGCCTACCTCCTTATTTGGTTACTTCCTTTCATCTCAACTTTCCCAAAATAGCAAATACAAAACAACAAATTGAAATTTCAAGCAAGATTAGTGAACTGGAGCTAAGATTGTGAGTTAAATCATCTTCATCATCATCTTAACCATCAAATTGTAAGTGTTTTTATATTTATGAGCTCAAGCTTTAGTTAGGATGAAATTGATGAAATTAAAAGATGACTTAAATTGTTTGTGATAAGGGAATGATGCTAATTGATGTTAGAAACTGAATATGTGTACATGATATGCAAATTTTGATGTTTCGTTCTTGAATTAGAAATTTAGAGCTTAAATGTGTGAATTATCAAATTGGTATGAATTTGACATAAAATGGAATTGATTGAGGTTTGTTTAAGTTGTTGGATGTTAAATTGTTGCCATATAAAGTTCCTTTAAGGCTAGAAACATGTATTGGATGAATTACCATTTGAAAGTTGTGAAATTGAGAGTTTAGTTCGTGCAGAGTTTAAGGTTCTGCTGCTGCTGCTGTAATTGAAGAACTAGCCGGCGGGTAGCACACCCAAGCCGGCGGCTTCTTTGTGAAAACTGGCTAGCCGGCGGGCAAAAGACCTTAGCCGGCGGCTTGACCCTTTGGACCGGCAGGTTAACCACCCTACCCGGCTGTTTCTAGAGGCTTTAAAACACGACTTGGTTCGGTTCCATCAAAATACATTGTACCCGACGGGTAAGTAGGTTGAGCCGGCGGCTCATGATGTTTAATCGGTGGGTCATGGACCCTAGACGGCGGCTTGCTTGTCCTGTCCAACACTTCATGTTTACTTGACTTATTTCAGTGTTAAATTGTTGCTATGTGTTATAAATTGATATAAGCTAAGTATTTATGATCTAGATTACTAACTTATATCTGATTGTTGATTCTCAGATCCTCCAAAAGATAAGTGATCCCTGGATTCTGAGTTTGTGAAGACAAAGGTATCGGTGAGTGGATTTAGAACTCACCCTTCGGTTTAGTTGTAACTGTTTGGTTGCAACAAGTATACGTAGATTGATTATAAGATTGTTAATCTGTGTTATTGATTATGAATCTACGTGATATGTGAATCTATGTATATCAGATTATTGAGGTCAACGTGTAGTTGGACTTTTCGGTTATTATGTGAATTACACAGGTTTTGATTCATTTGTTGTGTTTGAGACCTGTGTATGAGTTTAATAATCAATAGTTATCGGTCTATTCTGTAATGGCCATACAGATTGACGTTAAGTGTTCTTTGGGAATCCCCGAGTATTATGATATCCCAAGAGCCACCGATCCTCATTGAAAAAGCATGTGTTTACGATTAGTTGTTGTAAACAGATTGTTATGCTAAGTTGAATTGTGTGTGATAAATTCATTCACTTAGCTTTGTGAGAATCCCTTACTTTAACTTCCTGCAGATTTTGTTTACTATGTGGGTAGTCAGGAAGGGGATGCTTCGGCAGGAAAAGTTTGACAAAGTGCTAACTCTGATATGGTTTTGTATAAACTTTGTTTTGTAAAATATAATACCCCGTTTTAAGTGATTGTTAAACAGTTTTAAATTGAAGTCATCTGAATATGTAAACTGTTTATGTACATTATTTAATATAGAGTAATGAACTGTATTTTATAATATACGCTTCTGAGTCAAATAATATTATATTATGTAATAGAAAGAGGGGTGTTATAAGCTGGTATCAGAGCATAATTTTGGGCTAATTGAGAATTGTAAAGTGTTCAATCCCAAATTTGAACTGTGTTATGTCAAACATTCCTAGGTATGGGATTTAGCATTGGTTATGAATCGGTTAGTAGATAGGTACTAATGATTAACAAGTTTCAAGTTGTTGTGTTGAATACAGATATGGCAGATAACGAGCAACCGACCACCAACCCTAATAATGCCTCACGGATCGATGTTCCTTCTTCAGATATTCATCGTGAGAGACATGATCATGAGGGTACTTCTGTGACACTCGACCAATTAGGGCTTGTGTTAGTGCCTAATCATTGTACTTATTCATGTAATTAGTTATATTTAGGGCTAATTACGTGTATCACTACGTGTATTGATATATGTTTATATATATACACACTTATGCGATTTGTTTAAATCGTACATTTCACTATCGGATGAATTCCGACACATTATAAATGCGGACGTTGGTGAACAAAATGTTAAATAATGTGAAATTATTTAATAAACTCAAAAATCTCTAAATATTATGTTGATAATATTTAACATGTAAAACGTAACGTATAAAGTATCATAAACGCGACGAAAATGCGCGAAACGCGCCCGACAACCAAATAAAAGCCAAAATATATTTTATAAGTTTAAAATATATCATTTCGAGTAAAACTTTCATTTAAAATATCGTATGTTAAACCGATAACAAAAACATGCAAAAATACCGTTACGCGATTTAACCTCCGTAAAACGAACGCGCAAATCGAGGCTGATAATTTAACGAAACATTTTTATAAATGTTTTCAAGTAGTAACATTAAATATTTCAAGTAAAAATATCGAGACTTAAATCGTTAGTTAAAACGCGCGTATTAAACGTTTAACGTCTAAATAAACGTCGAAACGGGCGAGGAAATGAACACCGCACGGAGCGTAACTTAGGGGCACAAGATTTAGGACCCACATGGGATGGGACCCCCCACAAAATCTGCAGATTTTGTGAACCCCTCCCCTTTGATTACTTGCTTGACTCAAAAACCCACCTCACACTCCTCATTTCATCATTCACTTCCATTTTCAATTTTCACACACCACCTCTTCTCCTCTCTCTCCCTCCTCCATGAATTTCATCATCATCATCACCAAAACTCAGTCATTTTTATCATCAAGAATCACCATCTATCATCCTTCATCAAGAACAAAAAGAAGAAACAAGGACCAAGGCTCAAATCATCATCTTCTTCACCATCTTCAACCTTTCTTCATCATTTCTTGGTATGAAAGACCACTCCCTCTCTTTAATCTGATTGCATGTCACTTATTTACATGTTTTATTGTTCCATTAGCTTGATTATGTCCAAATGAGATGACAAAAATCGCTTTTACATAACATATTTTAACATGCACAAATCTGCCCAGAAAAGTCAGACTCAAAGAAAAATTCGTATAAAATCGTATACTAAGAGTTAGATGATGCATTTTTTTTTTTTAAAATTTGAGTATTGAAAAGAGCTACAACTTTCATGTTTTACACTTTTTCCAGATCTGTACGTATTTTTGTGTATAAACCAATCTTTGAGCCTGGTCTGAAATTTGTCGGAAACCAAGTTCGGTTCTTACTCAGAATTTTCTACCTATCTAGATGGACTCTATAATTACCGGAAAAATTTATTTTAACAACTAGACACATAGGAGAACAACTGGTAAAAATTGTGGACTCTAATTCGAATCATAACTAGTTAAGAAAAATTGGCGAATTGAACCGACAAAACCGAAAACCCTCTTTGTGGACTGATTTTGCAATATTTTTAAAACCGACACCTCGGAATGACTCCAACACGAACCAAAAATTTCTGGAGACTCTATGAACTAATCTAAGGCTTCCCTAAAAATTTCGGGCCAAACCGAGCCCGTTTGACCATGTTACCAAGACAAAAACACAACTGTTGACTTTGCGAGTTGACTTTGACTTGCGAACTGAAAGTCTTGCGAGTTGAGTTGACTTGCGAACTGAAAGTGTTGCGAGTTGAGTTTGACTTGCGAACTGAAAGTGTTGCGAGTTGAGTTTGACTTGCGAACTGAAAGTGTTGCGAGTTGAGTTTGACTTGCGAACTGAAAGTCTTGCGAGTTGAGTTGACTTGCGAACTGAAAGGCTTGCGAGTTGAGTTTGACTTGCGAACTGAAAGTCTTGCGAGTTGAGTTGACTTGCGAACTGAAAGGCTTGCGAGTTGAGTTTGACTTGCGAACTGAAAGTCTTGCGAGTTGAGTTTGACTCGCGAACTGAAGACTTGCGAGTTGACTTCGCGAGTTGACTTTTTGACTTCGCGAGTTGACTTTTCAAGGTTGACTTTTTGACCTTGAGAGTTGACTTTTTGACCCTTAGTTAATTTCCAGAAAATCACATTTTAGACTCTGAATTACGGGCCTTAACACCTTCGGACATATATATACATATATAAAAGCAATAAACACCTACAAAGATCAAACCTTTATGACATAGAATCATACATGAAACTCATATGCTTCGAGAAGTATACAATACTATGAACATAATAATAATACTTTGAATTATTATTACATAACCACACCAACGGGCCGTACATGCTTTCAAAACTCAAACAAAACAATCAAACATTTGGACATAACTAATTGATGGATAACTAACATAGATGGTCTGTTGAGACATCTACTCACTCATATGACCTTGCGCGTTTTGAACGCCCGGCAGGTTACAGTCTGCGGACACTCATTTGGTACAACATCATACTTGCTTGCTTTGCAAACACTCTAAGACTCAGGTGAGTCTCATAGCCCCTCATTTTACTATTTTTAACCCAGGGGTGGGAATACATGCTCAGTTTTCATTTACATTTGAACGCAAGTACAAAACACGATATATTGACTGCATGAGTTTGCTCTACTAATCATGAAGTCCTCTATTACATAGTTTGTTAATATGGATTTAGCGTGAATGTTAGTGTATGGTACCATATGGGATTGACAATCCCCGTCCGGGGTAGTCGCGCTACTACGACTGCGGTCGAACGGATGCATTATCATTTGTATATACAAGTGTAGATTAGGCACTCGAAGGGAGGCACGCACGATCGGGCACTTAATTGTGATTCCTGAAACCTCAGTTAAGCTCGAACTATGGGCTCATGGCAGTAATATACATATTTTTATGATTGATTTCATACATAACTATATCTTGCGGTTCGTACATTATTTTTTACTATCAAACCTGTGAGCTCACCAGCTTTTTAGCTGACCCTTTTAGCATGTATTCTCAGGTACTCAGCAGCTGTAGGCTGGCACTCAGGAATTAGCTTAGCTCGAGTCAGCATGCAAACATAAGAGATTTTATTGCATTAATATATTTTGTATAAGTATTTATGCTAGGAAATCTCTCCTATTCAGAACACGAGCTAATGTATTTGGTACAACTGATGTAAACTTTTATGGATTTAATGTACTTTGTTAAAACGACGCATATAGAGTCGTTCATTATATATCTTTGTGCTTGATTACCTTGATTAGTCGCACCCAAAGTATGCTTCCGCTAATCACGAATTTGGGGGTGCGACAGATTGGTATCAGAGCCTGAGGTTATAGTGAACTAGGTTGCATTTAGTGGGCCTAGACTATGACCGTTAGGCAGTATTTCCTTATTAGGTATGATTGGTTCAGGGATTACATCATACGAGTTTAATTTAACATAGCCTGATCAACTATGTACAATTAAATAAGGATGATGTAAGAGCTGAAACGGTTATGTTGAACAGGAGTACACTAGTTGACTCTGACCGAGAGAAAAACGGGACTATTACTTGTTTGTGCTAGACACACTAGGCTATATGATATGTTTATATATAGAGACCTCACGATACTCACTAAACGCTCTTGCCACAGAAATGACAGACATTCCTCATCTAGCGTCAACCAACACAAACAACGGGACTCAAACCTCACCAACCATTGAGGAGGTAACCGCATTACCACAAACCTCTACTGAACCTCTCTACTACTTCACTGGGGAGGCACGAGTCACACGACATCAAAGGAGGGGTAACGGATCAGCTCGCGTTAACCCTTACCGCACTAGTAACACCTCAACTAGGGAAGACTATCCAACTTACCCTCGTAGGTGGGACTGGCTACCCACGACTTTAAACACCTGGAGGTCTGAGGAAGCCATACAAATTCCTGCCGACCCCATGGACATTTCCCCATACACACAAGAACCTATCCACCATACTGTTCCAGTGCTAACTGCCCGACTCCATCGTCACGAGGCAAGACTTGAGAGCTTGGAACGGGAACAATATATAGTACAAATGCACTGGCTGCGCCAATCACATGACCGCATTGCACAACTCATGCAAGAACGGGAGGACATGACACATACTCTAGAAATGGTACACCAACAAGTGATCGACGACCAGGGAGCGGTCGATCTCTTACAAGCAAAGTTGGAAGAATGTGAGCAACGCTCACGAGAAGCTGAAGAATACACTCGGATGCTGGAACAACGACTAACCTTGGCGAAAGACAACGCCAGACAAACCGGCAGACTTGCAGGAACCGTGGACCGACTTGTCACCCTAATGACACAAATGAACCTGCGTCAAGATTAGCGTAGTATCTGTCTATCTTGTATTTCCTTAGCTATCTAAAACTCATGTAATTCAACCGGATGTAACATTCCCGGCACTTTTGTAAACTCCATGTTCTATGATCTTTTGGAATTCTATATGCTTTAAAACTCGTACTTTGTACTCAACTTTATTATCTAATGAAATATGATTATCACCCCGTGCTGTTGTATATTACCTTGTTATATATACATGTGTGATATATCATAACCTTGTGCAAATATCTTACATGCCTCATTCTTTTGTTATTCAGCATCATGCCTCCAAGACGACATACCTACACCGACACCGAAATCGCTCAGGTCATTGCACAGAGCGTAGCTCAAGTCCTTGCTGTGCAACAAAACCCGGGCGGGGGAGGCGCACCTGCTAACACATCTACTCCAAAACCATGTACCTATAAAGATTTTCTGAATTGCAAACCCTTGTACTTCAAGGGGACTGAAGGAGCCATTGGCTTACTCCGATGGATCGAGAAGACAGAATCAGTTTTCCGAATTTGCAACTGTCCTGAAGACCATAAGGTCAAGTACTCCACCTGCACCTTCCTTGACGGTGCCCTGACCTGGTGGAATACTCATGCTCAGACTGTGGGCATCGACAATGCTTTCCAAACTTCCTGGGAAGACTTAATGAAACTGCTGAGGGACGAGTATTGTCCCAGAGACAAAATCCAACAGCTAGAAGCTGAGTTCTGGCACCTCACCACTCAAGGCAATGATATTGCCGGTTACACTGCTCGCTTTAATCAATTGGCACACCTGTGCCCCACCATGGTTGATCCGGAGTACAAACGGATTGAACGATATCTCTGGGGACTTCCCCCACAAATTCAAGGAATGGTTACTGCATCAAATTCCTCTACATTTCAAGCAACCGTGCGCATGGCGCACAATCTCATGGCTCAGATTGTCCGTCGGGAGACACCTGTTGCCAAAAACACTGGAAATCAATCTGGAGATCACAAACGAAAGTGGTCTGGGAACTCTAACCAAAACCAGTCATCATCTAAAAGGTCTGACACTGTTAAGGCCTACTCTTCTGGTTCTGAAAACAAGGGAGGCTACATTGGGAACAAGCCTTTCTGTTCCAAGTGTCGTCGTCATCATGATGCCCTTGCGGTACGCCTTGCAACAACTGCCAACATTATGGGCATAACGCCAAGGACTGCAGAGCCACCAAAACTAACAACAATGCCAACTCCAGCACCAACTCCAACCAATCAAAATCCTGCTACGAGTGTGGCAACATTGGGCACTACAAAAATGACTGCCCAAAACTGAAGAACAAGGGCAACAACGCTCGAGTCAGAGCATTTGTCCTTAACTCTGGGGATGCCCGCCAGGATCCGAATGTGGTCTCGGGTACGTTCCTCCTCAACAACTTAAATGCTACTGTTCTGTTTGATACTGGTGCTGATAGGAGTTTTATATCTAATGAATTTTATCCTTTGCTTGACATCACCCCTGTTACTGTGGATGTTAAGTACATTGTAGAACTGGCTAATGGTAAACTCATTGAAACTGATAGTGTGATACCTAATTGCACTTTAAACCTAGCCGACGAACTTTTTCCCATTGACCTCATACCTGTTGAGATCGGTAGCTTCGATATCATTGTAGGCATGGACTGGTTGTCCAAACACCGTGCCGAAATCGTTTGTTTCGAGAAAATTGTTCGTATTCCTCTCGTCACTGGTAGTACTTTGTTCATACAAGGGGAGACCGGTAGGACGAGATTGAATATCATATCCTGTATGAAAACCCACAAATATCTAAGAAAAGGTTATCAGGCAATCCTCGCACACGTTATGGAGAAAAAGACGGAGGAGAAGCAACTTGAGGATGTGCCTATCGTTCGAGACTTTCCAGAAGTCTTTCCTGAGGAATTACCTGGCCTTCCACCGCCTAGGCAGGTAGAGTTCTCCATCGATCTTGTGCCCGGAGTAGCACCCGTGGCACGAGCACCTTATCGTTTAGCCCCTTCTGAACTTCAAGAGTTATCCACTCAGTTACAAGAACTCCTTGACAAAGGATTCATCCGACCGAGTTCTTCACCTTGGGGAGCTCCGGTCTTATTCGTGAAAAAGAAAGACGGTTCATTCAGAATATGCATCGACTATCGAGAGTTGAACAAACTAACCGTCAAGAATCGTTATCCGCTTCCCCGCATCGATGACCTGTTTGACCAACTTCAAGGGTCAAGCTTTTACTCAAAAATTGATCTACGGTCCGGTTATCACCAACTACGTGTTCACGACACCGATATCCCAAAAACTGCTTTTCGAACCCGCTATGGGCATTACGAATTTCAAGTGATGCCGTTCGGTTTAACTAATGCACCGACTGTATTCATGGACCTCATAAACCGAGTGTGCAAACCATACCTTGACAAGTTTGTCATCGTATTCATTGACGACATCCTCATCTACTCGCGCAACAAACAAGAACATGCGCAACATCTTAAAACTATTCTAGAACTACTCAAACACGAAGAGCTTTATGCTAAATTTTCTAAGTGTGAGTTCTGGATGCAAACCGTTCACTTCCTTGGACACATCATTGACAGTCAGGGAATTCATGTTGACCCATCAAAAATCGAGGCTATCAAGTCCTGGCAAGCACCTACAACACCGACTGAAGTACGGCAATTCCTAGGACTTGCCGGGTACTATCGGCGCTTCATTGAAAACTTTTCAAAAATAGCTCAACCACTCACAACACTCACTCAAAAAGACAAGAAGTTCGATTGGACTGATAAGCAAGAATCCGCTTTTCAACTACTCAAACAAAAGCTTTGCAGTGCACCTATCCTATCCTTACCAGAAGGCACCGATGACTTCGTGGTATACTGCGATGCTTCACACCAAGGTCTTGGTTGCGTGTTGATGCAACGAGACAAGGTCATTGCCTACGCCTCTCGACAGCTTAAAATCCACGAAAAGAACTACACCACTCATGATCTCGAGCTGGGAGCCGTAGTGTTTGCACTAAAAATCTGGAGACACTATCTGTACGGCACAAAATGTATAATCCTCACAGATCACAAAAGTCTCCAGCATATCTTCGATCAAAAGGATCTAAACATGAGACAACGTCGTTGGGTCGAGTTGCTTACTGATTATGACTGCGAAATCAAATACCACCCGGGCAAAGCAAACGTTGTTGCCGATACCCTCAGTCGAAAAGAACGCACAAAACCACTTCGAGTCCGAGCACTCACCATGACTATACACAACGACCTGATTATCCAAATTCTCACCGCTCAACTCGAAGCCTTGAAACCTGATGACATCAAAAATGAAGCTTTGCGAGGCATGGAGAAACAATTCGAAACTAAACCTAACGGAGTTAAATACTTTTCTAATCGAATCTGGTTGCCCCATTTTGGAGGCCTTCGAGACTTAGTGATGGATGAAACACACAAGTCCAAATACTCTATACATCCTGGATCTGACAAAATGTATCATGACATCAAAGAATTCTATTGGTGGCCAAACATGAAAGCCGAAATCGCTACATATGTCAGCAAGTGCCTCACTTGCTCCAAAGTCAAAGCCGAATACCAGAAACCTTCCGGTTTACTCCAACAACCAGAAATCCCACAATGGAAATGGGAGCAAATCACCATGGACTTCATCACTAAACTCCCGAAAACATCGAGCGGTTGCGATACCATTTGGGTAATCGTTGATCGTCTCACCAAATCTGCACATTTCCTAGCCATCAAAGAAACCGACAAAATGGAACGTCTCACACGAATTTATCTCAAGGAAATTGTAGCACGACACGGCATTCCCATCTCGATTATCTCTGATAGAGATAGTCGTTTCACATCTCACTTTTGGCAATCACTTCAGAAATCTTTGGGTACTCGTCTGGACATGAGTACTGCATATCATCCTCAAACCAACGGCCAAAGTGAACGAACCATTCAAACACTGGAGGATATGCTACGAGCCTGCGTAGTTGACTTCGGTGCAAACTGGGAAACTCATTTACCCCTGTGCGAATTTTCGTACAACAACAGCTACCATACCAGTATTGGGGATGCACCATTTGAGGCACTGTACGGTCGTAAGTGCCGATCACCTATTTGTTGGACCGAAGTGGGAGACAGCCAACTCACTGGTCCTGAACTCATTCATGAAACTACCGAGAAAATTGTTAGTATCCAAAACCGGCTGAAAGCCGCACGTGATCGTCAGAAAAGTTACGCTGACGTGAGACGCAAGCATCTCGAGTTCCAGTTTGGGGATCGAGTACTCTTGAAAGTTTCACCTTGGAAAGGTGTCATTCGCTTCGGCAAACGCGGAAATATGAATCCTAGGTACATTGGACCTTTTGAGATCCTTGAAAGGATTGGTCCAGTGGCATATCGACTGCAGCTGCCACCCGAGCTTAGCAGCGTGCATCCCACATTTCACATTTCTAATCTTAAGAAATGTCTGTCTGATGAGACACTCATTATTCCACTCGACGAAATTCATATTGATGATAAACTTCACTTTCTCGAGACACGTACAGAAATCATGGACCGTGAGGTCAAACAGTTAAAACAAAGTCGTATTCCCATCGTTAAAGTCCGGTGGAATTCGCGGCGTGGTCCGGAATTCACCTGGGAACGGGAAGACCAAATGCGACTCAAGTATCCACATCTATTCACAGACTACACTCATACCCCGACTCAGAACTAAATTTCGGGACGAAATTCTCTTAACAAGGGGAGAATGTGACACTCGACCAAGTAGGGCTTGTGTTAGTGCCTAATCATTGTACTTATTCATGTAATTAGTTATATTTAGGGCTAATTACGTGTATCACTACGTGTATTGATATATGTTTATATATATACACACTTATGCGATTTGTTTAAATCGTACATTTCACTATCGGATGAATTCCGACACATTATAAATGCGGACGTTGGTGAACAAAATGTTAAATAATGTGAAATTATTTAATAAACTCAAAAATCTCTAAATATTATGTTGATAATATTTAACATGTAAAACGTAACGTATAAAGTATCATAAACGCGACGAAAATGCGCGAAACGCGCCCGACAACCAAATGAAAGCCAAAATATATTTTATAAGTTTAAAATATATCATTTCGAGTAAAACTTTCATTTAAAATATCGTATTTTAAACCGATAACAAAAACATGCAAAAATACCATTACGCGATTTAACCTCCGTAAAACGAACGCGCAAATCGAGGCCGATAATTTAACGAAACATTTTTATAAATGTTTTCAAGTAGTAACATTAAATATTTCAAGTAAAAATATCGAGACTTAAATCGTTAGTTAAAACGCGCGTATTAAACGTTTAACGTCTAAATAAACGTCGAAACGGGCGAGGAAATGAACACCGCACGGAGCGTAACTTAGGGGCACAAGATTTAGGACCCACATGGGATGGGACCCCCCACAAAATCTGCAGATTTTGTGAACCCCTCCCCTTTGATTACTTGCTTGACTCAAAAACCCACCTCACACTCCTCATTTCATCATTCACTTCCATTTTCAATTTTCACACACCACCTCTTCTCCTCTCTCTCCCTCCTCCACGAATTTCATCATCATCATCACCAAAACTCAGTCATTTTTATCATCAAGAATCACCATCTATCATCCTTCATCAAGAACAAAAAGAAGAAACAAGGACCAAGGCTCAAATCATCATCTTCTTCACCATCTTCAACCTTTCTTCATCATTTCTTGGTATGAAAGACCACTCCCTCTCTTTAATCTGATTGCATGTCACTTATTTACATGTTTTATTGTTCCATTAGCTTGATTATGTCCAAATGAGATGACAAAAATCGCTTTTACATAACATATTTTAACATGCACAAATCTGCCCAGAAAAGTCAGACTCAAAGAAAAATTCGTATAAAATCGTATACTAAGAGTTAGATGATGCATTTTTTTTAAAATTTGAGTATTGAAAATAGCTACAACTTTCATGTTTTACACTTTTTCCAGATCTGTACGTATTTTTGTGTATAAACCAATCTTTGAGCCTGGTCTGAAATTTGTCGGAAACCAAGTTCGGTTCTTACTCAGAATTTTCTACCTATCTAGATGGACTCTATAATTACCGGAAAAATTTAGTTTAACAACTAGACACATAGGAGAACAACTGGTAAAAATTGTGGACTCTAATTCGAATCATAACTAGTTAAGAAAAATTGGTGAATTGAACCGACAAAACCGAAAACCCTCTTTGTGGACTGATTTTGCAATATTTTTAAAACCGACACCTCGGAATGACTCCAACACGAACCAAAAATTTCTGGAGACTCTATGAACTAATCTAAGGCTTCCCTAAAAATTTCGGGCCAAACCGAGCCCGTTTGACCATGTTACCAAGACAAAAACACAACTGTTGACTTTGCGAGTTGACTTTGACTTGCGAACTGAAAGTCTTGCGAGTTGAGTTGACTTGCGAACTGAAAGTGTTGCGAGTTGAGTTTGACTTGCGAACTGAAAGTGTTGCGAGTTGAGTTTGACTTGCGAACTGAAAGTGTTGCGAGTTGAGTTTGACTTGCGAACTGAAAGTCTTGCGAGTTGAGTTGACTTGCGAACTGAAAGGCTTGCGAGTTGAGTTTGACTTGCGAACTGAAAGTCTTGCGAGTTGAGTTGACTTGCGAACTGAAAGGCTTGCGAGTTGAGTTTGACTTGCGAACTGAAAGTCTTGCGAGTTGAGTTTGACTTGCGAACTGAAGACTTGCGAGTTGACTTCGCGAGTTGACTTTTTGACTTCGCGAGTTGACTTTTCAAGGTTGACTTTTTGACCTTGAGAGTTGACTTTTTGACCCTTAGTTAATTTCCAGAAAATCACATTTTAGACTCTGAATTACGGGCCTTAACACCTTCGGACATATATATACATATATAAAAGCAATAAACACCTACAAAGATCAAACCTTTATGACATAGAATCATACATGAAACTCATATGCTTCGAGAAGTATACAATACTATGAACATAATAATAATACTTTGAATTATTATTACATAACCACACCAACGGGCCGTACATGCTTTCAAAACTCAAACAAAACAATCAAACATTTGGACATAACTAATTGATGGATAACTAACATAGATGGTCTGTTGAGACATCTACTCACTCATATGACCTTGCGCGTTTTGAACGCCCGACAGGTTACAGTCTGCGGACACTCATTTGGTACAACATCATACTTGCTTGCTTTGCAAACACTCTAAGACTCAGGTGAGTCTCATAGCCCCTTATTTTACTATTTTTAACCCAGGGGTGGGAATACATGCTCAGTTTTCATTTACATTTGAACGCAAGTACAAAACACGATATATTGACTGCATGAGTTTGCTCTACTAATCATGAAGTCCTCTATTACATAGTTTGTTAATATGGATTTAGCGTGAATGTTAGTGTATGGTACCATATGGGATTGACAATCCCCGTCCGGGGTAGTCGCGCTACTACGACTGCGGTCGAACGGATGCATTATCATTTGTATATACGAGTGTAGATTAGGCACTCGAAGGGAGGCACGCACGATCGGGCACTTAATTGTGATTCCTGACACCTCAGTTAAGCTCGAACTATGGGCTCATGGCAGTAATATACATATTTTTATGATTGATTTCATACATAACTATATCTTGCGGTTCGTACATTATTTTTTACTATCAAACCTGTGAGCTCACCAGCTTTTTAGCTGACCCTTTTAGCATGTATTCTCAGGTACTCAGCAGCTGTAGGCTGGCACTCAGGAATTAGCTTAGCTCGAGTCAGCATGCAAACATAAGAGATTTTATTGCATTAATATATTTTGTATAAGTATTTATGCTAGGAAATCTCTCCTATTCAGAACACGAGCTAATGTATTTGGTACAACTGATGTAAACTTTTATGGATTTAATGTACTTTGTTAAAACGACGCATATAGAGTCGTTCATTATATATCTTTGTGCTTGATTACCTTGATTAGTCGCACCCAAAGTATGCTTCCGCTAATCACGAATTTGGGGGTGCGACAACTTCTATTCCTGCTCGCGAAGAATCGAGTAGAGATGATTATCTTTTTCAGTTAGAAGATGAGGTGATTAATCTCAGAGAATTTAAAAGACAGCCTGAAACTGCATCATCTCAGCAACGTTCTCAGCAACAGATACCTGTGTTTGGTAATATTCCTTCTTTTCAGTCAAATAAACAGTGTTCATTCAAAACGTTCATGGCAAGTAAACCACCAGAGTTTAGAGGTAGTACAAATCCATCTGTAACTTTAAATTGGTTAAGAGATATGGAGCAAAAATTTGATGTTACTCGTTGTGAGGAAGAATCCAAAGTGTTTTATGCTATTCAATGTTTAAAAGACGAAGCCATGGTTTGGTGGGACTCGATTACTGGTCATTTAACTCAACAGCAGAAAGAAGCTATTCGATGGTCTGATTTCCATCAAGCTGTTTGTAATCAGTATTGTTCTGACTTTGATATGGCACGCATTAGGAGAGAGTTTGTGAATCTTCAATTAACCGATAAGATGACTATCGATGAGTTAATCACACAGTTTTCGGAGAAACTACGGTTTGTACAACAGTGGGTTCCCGATGAGAAAACCAGAATAGAGCAGTTTGTGGAAACCTTGCCTCATAATTATCGTACTACAGTGAGGTTAGCTGGTAATCTATCCCAAGCTTTTACTCTTGCACGCTCGATTGATAGTGATATAAGAGGTTTTCGAGAATCTCAAGCTAGAAATACTTCTTCTTCATTTCCAAGAGCTATAACAGATTTTTCGGATAAAGGAAAGTCCAGGTGGCAAGGAAATCGTCAGGGTCAGAGATTTAGTAATAAAAGTGGTTCATCCGGAAGTTCTAACTGGTGTACTTCTTGTCGATCCAAACATACTGGTCCCTGTACAATTCAGATGAATAAATGTGTTAAATGTGGTGAATTGGGTCATGAGTTTAAGAATTGTAAGTTTCCTAATTATGTATGTTGGAACTGTAAGAAAGAGGCATCGTGTTGGGCAGTGTCCTGAGGCAGGAAAGCAGGGTTCGGTCTCGGTCGGGAGTTCGTCATCTTCCGGTCAAAAGCGGAAGAATCCTCCACCAGTGACGAGTAGGGCTTTTCAGATGACAGTCGATGAGGCTGTCCACACAGATGATGTGATTACTGGTACTTTTCTTATAAACTCTGTACCAGCTCGTGTTTTATTTGATTCTGGAGCAAATTGTTTTTTTATATCTGTGTGTTTCTGTGATAAGTTGAAACTGATCCCTACTGTGATAACTAAGCCCTTAGAAGTAGAGATTGTTAGCGCTAAGTTAGTTCCTGTTACCACCTCGGTGACTAGAGCTAATATTCTGATAGATGGCCAGACTTTTCCAATTTCGTTTCTATTAATGTCGATTCCAAGTTTTGATGTGATTATTGGCATGGATTGGTTAAGTCAGTTTAAAGCAAGTATAGATTGCCACCATAAGCTGATTAGAATCCCAATCTCTGAAGAGTCATACGTTATGGCTCGAGGAGAACGGGATAGTGAGTGTATTCCTCTGATTTCCATGATGAAATCTAGGAAGTCGTTGTCTAAAGGCTGTGAGTCTTATCTAGCTTATGTCATTGATGTTAAATTAGAAAAGAAGTCCATTTCTGAGGTTCCGGTTGTCTCTGAATATCCAGAGGTGTTTCCCGATGATTTACCTGGTTTACCACCGGTTAGGGAAGTTGAATATCAGATTGATCTCATTCCTGGTTCTTCGTCTATAGCTAAAGCTCCCTATAGATTAGCTCCGTCTTAAATGCGAGAAATGATGAATCAGATTCAGGAGTTATTGGATAGAGGTTTTATTAGACCTAGTTCTTCTCCTTGGGGTGCACCGGTTTTGTTTGTTAAAAAGAAAGACGGGTCATTCAGAATGTGCATTGATTATAGGGAATTGAACAAAAGAACTATAAAGAATAAATATCCTCTGCCTCGAATAGATGATTTGTTTGATCAGCTGCAGGGATCTTCTGTGTATTCTAAAATTGATTTGAGGTCGGGTTACCATCAGGTTCGTGTTCGTGAACAGGATATTCCAAAGACTGCTTTTCGTACCAGGTATGGTCATTATGAATTCCTGGTAATGCCTTTTGGTTTGACTAATGCTCCAGCTGTTTTTATGGATTTAATGAACCGGGTATGTCGACCATTTCTTGATGAGTTTGTAATTGTTTTTATCGACGATATTCTTGTGTATTCTAAGTCCGAATCAGAACATGCCATGCATTTGAGGTTAGTTCTTGAAAACTTAAAAAGAGAACAGTTATATGCAAAATTTTCTAAATGTGAATTCTGGATTCGGGAAATACAGTTTGGGGGTTACATCATTTGTAATGATGGGGTTAAAGTTGATCCTTCTAAAGTTGAAGCAGTAATGAATTGGAAAACTCCAAAGAACGCTTCGGAAATCAAAAGTTTTCTGGGTTTGGCAGGTTATTATCGGAAGTTTATTAAAGACTTTTCTAAAATTGCTAGCCCATTGACTAAATTAACCCGCAAGAATGAAAAGTTTGAGTGGAATAATCAACAAGAACATGCATTTCAGACTCTGAGACAACTGTTATGTCAAGCCCCGGTGTTAGCATTACCGAATGGGTCTGAAGATTTTATTGTATATTGTGATGCATCTTATTCTGGTTTAGGTTGTGTCCTTATGCAAAGAGACAGAGTTATTGCTTATGCTTCTCGCCAATTAAAACCACATGAAAAGAATTACCCAACACATGATTTAGAGCTGGCAGCTGTTGTGTTTGCTTTGAAAATCTGGAGACACTATCTATATGGTACTAAATGCATTGTTTGTACTGATCATAAAAGTCTTCAGTATGTGTTTTCATAGAAAGAACTGAATATGCGACAAAGGCGATGGTTAGAATTAATCAAAGATTATGATTGTGAAATACGTTACCATCCATGAAAAGCAAATGTAGTTGCAGACGCTTTAAGCAGAAAAGGTACTTCTGACCGAGTTTATTTTCTGCGAGTTGATGTTTCTTCTAACTTGCTGGATCAAATTAAAGCTGCACAGTTAGAAGCTTTTGTTGGTGCATCTTAGTGTGTCTGTCAGTTGGTCTAAGTCTGTTATGTGTTTGATATGTAATTAAGTTAGTTAATAACTTTTGTTTTAATTACATTTTGTGTTTTGGCGACACAAGGTCTTTGTGTCGCAATAGTTACCTTGGCGACACATCTTGTGTCGCATGAGTCGGCTTGGCGACACATCTTGTGTCGCATAGACCAGGTTAGGTCTTTGGTATAAATAGGTTATTTCGGCTCATTTGTTAAGGGGTTGACGAAATTGTGTAATCAGTGAGCTTATTGTAAGTGATATTCTTAATATAATCTGATTAGCTTTGAGTATTGAATTGCTTTGTTTATTTGATTAACGTTTATATATTCAATCAATTGTATTCCGCACGTTTGATTGAGTAAGGATTCAATTAGGTCCGACTACAGGGGTCCTACAAGTGGTATCAGAGCAAAAATCACACGATTTGGCGTTATTGAATCCGTTTTTGATACGTTTCTCGAATAATTGTGAGTATATTGAATTAAAATCTTCATCGAAAGGTGTTCACAAGTTGCTTCTTGCTATTTCCGGAAGATTTTAGTTTTACTTTTCGTCCATCAGTCGTAAATTTTCGTGTGGTTATCGAAAATTTTCGATTTTAGGGTTTTTTGGTCGCTGGTCAGCCGTTTCTGCGACATAAGCTGCGACATATCTTTTGTGTCGCGACTAGGGTTATTGCGACATACGTCTTTCATTAGGCGACACTAAATTGTGACATAAGACTTGGTTTTCTTCCGTCGCTATCCTTTGCGACATAAGACTTGGTTTTCTTCCGTCGCTATTCTTTGCGACATAAGACTTGGTTTTCTTCCGTCGCTAACCTTGCGACATATCATCTGCGACATATCCTCTGTGTCGCTTAAATCTTTTGCGACATATAGGTTGCGAAATATCCTTTGTGTCGCTTAAATCGTTTGCGACATAAATTTGTGTCGCATAACAGTCTGTTTTCTTTTTCTTTTGTGTTATTTATCTATTTTGCAGGTAATTCACAATGTCTTCAACACACTCCATTCAATCTGTAGGAGCTATACTAAAGCAAAACAATGAAGTTGGTTCAGGAAATAAACCACCTATGTTTATGCCAGGCATGACCTATTCTGATTGGCGCCAACGCTTTGAGTCTTATGTTGGATTAAATGATCCTGAGATGATGATTTACTTAGAGGAGCGATATGAGCGTCCTCTGAAGTCAGGAGTCTACAATGGTCAAGCTCCTGAGAAATCGATTAAATCAATGACTCCAGAGGAAAGAAAAGCTTTTGATATGGAGAGAAAGACTCATGCTGCAATTACTATGGCTTTACCTCAACCCATTATGAGACAATTTAAACATCATAAGATTGCTTACGATCTTTGGAAAGCTTTCGAAAAGAAATGCGGTGGTAGCGTCCAATACAGAAAGAAAAGGATAGATTTGATCAAAAAGCAGTATGAGGTTTTTGACATGCTTCAGGATGAATCTCTGGAAGATCTGTGTAGTAGATTTTCCCAATTGGTCACCGAGTTGATTGATGGGGGTGTTACTCTTGAGCGTAGTGATGTCAACAAAAGATTATTAGATTCTCTACCTAAGAAATGGCACACTAGGGTTCTTTTGATGGAAAAAGATGAAGACATCATGGATATGGAGCTTGAAGACCTTATTGGACATATTGAGGCTGAGCTTCTTGAGATGCAAAGGAAAGAGACTAAGGCTACATCGCATCTCCAAAATCCAAAACTTTATGGAGTTGATGTTCCAGTATCTTCAAGCAGACCTTCTGTCACTGCATTTGTCGCTAGTAATGCTAGTGGAAATGTATCTGGTTCTAATTATGTTCAGAATTCTGGAAATTCAACTGGGTCTCATTTTCAGAATTCAGGATTTTCTTCTGATGAAGATTATGCTTCTACCTTTTCAGCATTTTTAGCCTGTGCTGGAGATTTTTCCGATGAAGATTTTGGTCAAATTGACCAAGAAGAATTGGAAAGATTAGATTTAAAATGGAATATGGCTATGCTGACCAGGAGGGTGAAGAATTTTTTACAAAAAACTGGTAGAACTTCTGTAAATAATCCAGGTGAGAAAGGAATTGGGTTTAATAAAGGGAAGGTGCGCTGTTATAAGTGTCAAAATTATGGACACTTTGCCCGTGAATGTGAGAAAAACAAGGCACCATCTTCAGGTCTCACCAAGCCTTCACCAACAAAGGCAGAAGAGAAAGCCATGGTGTCAGCTGCGTTCATGCTGACAGAAACTCCATGGGATAACAGCTGGTCTGATGGAGCTGATGATGATGAGAACACTGCACTAATGGCTGAGGTTCATGAGGTAGATGATGAACCTTTATCTTGCGTTTCTTGTATTAAGCTTACTAACCAATTTAACAGGTGTAGAGAGGATAATGAGCGCCTTAATACAATAATTTCACAATTAAAGGAAGATAATGAGATGTTGAAAGAAAGTTATAAGGCATCTGAAAAGAAATTAAAGGCTATTTTTGAAGAAAAGAAAGAACTTAAAGCCAAAATTTTTGAGCAGCAAGATGAAATAGGGAGTTATGTAGATATGTTAACTCATGTTAAAAAAGAACTTGCTGATTCACAGGCTGTAGTTCTTAATTTGAATCGAAAAATCTCAAATTTTTCTACATCCTCTCTCGTCTTTGATGAAATTCTTCAGAAACAAAGGACAGATACGAAAAGCAAGGCAGGACTTGGTTATCACCATGTCCCACCTCCAAAAGATTATCTGCCTATGCCTGAACAGGAAATCATTAAAGACTTTGTGCCTAATGTTTTTCAAAAGGACACAAAACCTGTTAATGTTAAAATAAGTAAGCCTGAGGTCGCACCTAAGTCACAAAAACCTATAACTAGTATGCCTGAGCCAGTTAAGGCATCCACTAGTGAACCTGATCATTTAAAGGTTCAAAAGGTTGACTTAGTCAAACCTCTTGATGTTAAGGCTGAACCATTTCAGCCCAAACCAAGTGCATCTGTTAAGATGTCTGAGTCAAAGTCAGTCAAGTCTGCTGTTATCACAAAGCCTGAAAAAGTTGAGGCCAAATCAATTCCTTCAGCCAGTTTAAAGGAGGAAATTGAGATTGAGGATATAACCGATGAAGAATACGGTTATTTAAAAAGGAAAACGGTAACAAATGATCATCATATCTTTACTAGTGAAGGGTATGATGAAATTTACAAAATGAATGGCAAGAAGTTACCTGAATCTAAAAAGAAGGTTTTACAATCAAATAATTCAACTTTTCATAAAAAATCTTCTATTTCAACCCAAGGTTCATCTGATGTGTGTACACATAAGTGTACTTGTTCTGCACATCCAAATGATAACCGAGTTCCAAGGTTAACTCCTCGATCTCATACTAAAATTGAGAAACGATCTTGTTTCTATTGCAAGAAACAAGGTCATTTGATTGATTTGTGCCCATTACTTGCTAAGAAGTATGCTAGAAGGGGAGATGCACGAACCTCTAAAGCAAAAAGTTTTTCAAAAAATTCAATGAGAGGTTCAGCAGTTCTACCAAGTACTTCTTACAATATTGAGCAAGTTCCCAAACCTAAAAAGGTTTGGAAGCCCAAAGAGTCTCGTTCTGACTCTTCATCTAATAATGATTCATCAGCCAGTGATTTCGATGTGTTAAAAAATAAAATTTTGACTGATGTAATCATTGTGGATGATACCACCGGGTTACCCAAGTCTGTTAAGGCTTGGGTTCCCCTCACTCATTAATTTCTTTATCTTTGATGTCGCAGCAATCTGAACAAGTTCAGAATAGTAGATGGTATATAGACAGCGGTTGCTCGCGACATATGACAGGCGACTTATCCTTGCTTTCTGAAGTAAAAACTTATAATGGAGGATATGTTGTTTTTGCCGGAGATAAAGGAGGAGTCATTACTGGACAAGGTACACTCTCTAATGGGCAAGTGAGTTTTGAGAAGGTTAATTATGTGGAGCAGCTCACACATAATCTGCTCAGTGTATCTCAAGTATGTGACAAAGAGTACACTACAGCATTCACTAAAACTGAATGTTGTATCTTGAAGCCAGGATTTGTTATTCCTGATGAATGGGTGCTGCTTCGAGCACCTAGGCAAAAGGACACGTATATTCTTGATATGAAGACTGTTGAAACAACTCATCATACGTGTCTACTTTCAAAAGCTCCTGAAAGAGAATCACTTTTATGGCATAGACGTATGGGTCACTTGCATTTCAGAAAGATGAATTATTTGGTGAAACATGATCTAGTGCGTGGAATTCCAAAGCAATCTTTTGGAATCAATGATCTCTGCATTTCCTGTCAAAAAGGAAAACAGCACAAGAAATCCCATAAGTCAAAGGTGATTAACTCGGTGTCAAAACCTTTGGAGCTCTTGCATATGGATCTCTTTGGACCTGTAAGTAAGAAGAGCATAGGAGGTTCTAAATACTGTTTAGTAGTTACTGACGATTACTCTCGCTTCTCATGGGTGTATTTCTTATCTACTAAAGATGAAGTTCCTGAAATTCTTACTTATTTATTTGATAAGCTAGAGAACCTATGCAATCTGTCCATCAAGAAACTGCGATCAGACAATGGTACCGAATTTAAGAATTCTACAATTGAGTTGTACTGTCTACGGAAAGGCATTGAGCATCAATTCAGTGCAGCACGGACTCCTCAACAGAATGGAGTCGCTGAGCGTAAAAACAGGACACTCATTGAAGCAGCTCGTACAATGCTGGCAGATTCTAAACTGCCTATTACCTTTTGGGCTGAAGCAGTTAATACTGCTTGCTATATTCTTAATCGGGTTTCTGTGGTTAAAAAGCACAATAAAACATCGTACGAACTGCTTAATAACAGGAAACCTTCATTACAGTTTCTTGAACCATTTGGTTGTCCCTGCACAATTTTGTACACAAAAGAGAAGGTTGCTAAGTTTGGTGCAAAGTCTAGTGAAGGATTGTTTTTGGGTTTTTCAAATAACTCTCCTAACAAACGAGTGTACAATTTGGCAACTAAGCGTATGGAAGAACATTATGAAGTAACATGTCTTCGTTATACTGAAAATCCAGATGGAAAGGGACCAGCACATTTGTTCAATTATGAAGCTATTTTTGATTCATTTAATTTATCCACGGAAGATGATGAAATGGATCAAATGGTTACTTTGCTTCATGGTCTCGATTTATCTTCAACTTCTTCAACGCCATTAAAAGCAACGACACCAAATGTTTCTAATACTCCACAACCTTCTCAATCAAATTCTCAAGCAAATGTTGATATCCCTGAATCATCCACAGGAAACCAAGAAATTTCTTCTGGTAATCCTGAGTCTGATGATGAAGATGAACATTTTGAGAATTCAAGGGAGTTTGAATCAGCACAGGAAGCTGATTTAACAAATTTGGATTCTGTCATTGTGCCTGACAAGATTCCAAGTTCGCGTATTCATAAGGACCATCCAGTAGACAATATAATTGGTTCTTTAGATAAGGGGATTCAGACACGACATCAAGTTGTTACTGATACACCTTCGGACTCATCTGAGTCCGCATCTCTTGCATGTCTATCGGTTGAGATTCACTCATGTTTCTTATCTCGAGTGGAGCCTAAACGAATAGATGAAGCTTTAAAAGATCCCCACTGGGTGGAGGCTATGCAGGAAGAGTTGCAGCAATTCCGTAAGCTGCATGTTTGGGAATTAGTACCATTACCTAAGGGTGCACATCCAACTGGCACTCGTTGGGTATATCGGATTAAGAAAGATGATCGCGGAGTGGTTATTCGAAACAAGGCAAGACTTGTGGTGCAAGGTTTTCATTAAGTTGAGGGATTAGACTACGATGAGGTTTTTGCTCCTGTTGCTCGATTGGAGTCAATTCGGATTTTCTTGGCCTTTGCGTCCTTCAAAGGATTTATTGTTTATCAACTTGACGTCAAGAGCGCCTTCTTATATGGACAAGTCGATACTGATGTATATGTCAAGCAGCCTCCTGGCTTTGAAGATCCGTTGCATCCAGAATATGTCTGTAAACTCAATAAGGCATTATATGGATTGCATCAGGCACCAAGATTGTGGTATGAGAGGCTTTCTACTCATCTTGTGAAAAATGGATTCGAACGAAGCAGTATTGATAGTACATTATTCACAAAACGAGATGGTGAAGACTTACTGCTGGTACAAGTTTACGTCGATGACATCATTTTCGGATCCACCAAAGATTCTATGTGTAAAGACTTTGAGCATCTTATGAAGACAGAATTTGAGATGAGTGCAATGGGGGAACTCGCGTTCTTTCTAGGTGTTCAAGTTGAGCAGTCTGTCAATGGTATTTACATTCATCAGTCAAAATATGTAACTGATATGTTAACCAGATATGATTTGCTTAACTGTAAGACCTACGGAACTCCCATTGAAATTAACCATAACATTGGACCGGCCATTGATGACGAGGACTGTAAAGAAAAGGACTATCGCTCCATGATTGGTTCTCTTATGTATCTTACAGCATCCAGGCCAGACATCGTATTCGCAGTGTCCATTTGCTCAAGATATCAAGCTAGGCCAAAGGTTTCTCATATGAAGGCTGTTAAACGAATTTTTGGGTACCTCAAGCATAGGCCAACACTTGGTCTATGGTACTCAAATGAAAAATCGTTTGAACTAACTGCTTATTCAGATTCGGATCATGGCGGTTGCAGTATAGATAAGAAGTCAACAACTGGTGGATGCCAGTTTCTTGGATCTTGCTTGGTTTCCTGACAATGTAAGAAGCAGACAACGGTGGCTACTTCCACTGCAGAGGCTGAATATGTAGCTGCAGCCAGTTGCTGTTCTCAGATTCTGTGGATTCAGCATCAATTGCGAGACTATGGGTTACTTCTTACTCTAACTCCTTTACATATTGATAATACTGCTGCTATTTCCATTACACGCAATCCCGTACAACACTCTAGAACTAAGCACATAGAACTTAGATTCCACTTTATACGAGATTGCTATGAGAAACACTTGATAGACCTCGTCCACATAGATACCCTCAAACAGAATGCTGATCTCTTTACTAAGGCCTTCTCTCGTGCCCGATTTGATGAACTGATCAACATGATCGGTTTGCGCTTCTTTCAACTAAAGAAGTAACTTTTGGACTTGGCTTTGTTTAAAAAAAAAAAAAAAAAAAAAATAATAATAATAATAATTTTAAAACGCAACAGCCACTCTTTATACTCTATAGTATTAAAGAAATGCGACGTTGCAATATTTGTAAAAAGACGTTCAGTTGTGTCTGTAAACAACTAGGAAAATGATAGTACATTAGGATGCATGCATAAAATGAAAATTCTAAGGTTTATGCTTGATGTATCAGTAGGTTTATCTAGCATACTTACTGCAGTTTTTATAAACACTTGCTTCATCATATGATGTACTGGTAGGCATGTCACACTGGGAGTTGAACAATTAAAACGTAATTCTAATAACATGTCTATTTATCATGTGGTCCACATTCTGTGATGTATGACTAAGTGTCTTAAATCCTTAATACCGCTTAGCATGCTTCCATTTTGGTTAAATAATATAAAAAACTTTGGGGGTATATATTTCTTGTTTCCTCTGTTGTACGTAAGTACAGACCTGGTCTCATGTTATATATACTTAAAAGTTAAGCAAACGCAAGTCAATCGCACTTGAAAAAGTCTTACATTATAGGATACCTCACAAGGTCGCCAAAATGGTTTGACCAAGTCTGGTTTTGCTTACACCTGAATCAAGTTATGTTGCTTTGTTGTACGTCTGTACAGACCTGTCACCGCTGTCTTGATTCTTAAAAATGACTTTTATATATTTTATCTATCTTGGAAGATATGTTCTTGTCGAAATTAATGGGATATGTCTATAGTGGGGACCACAGATACTTATTCATACCAACAATAAAAAATTTTTTATCCCCGTAGATGTAACATGTTTAGGTGGTCAAACAATACCAGTAATCATCTTGAAATAATTTTTATAAAAGATGCTTTAAATATGCTACGTAAATTTAAAGAGGTTCTATACTGATAATCGAGATAACACTTACTATTTACTAATATTTGCATGTTATCCTAATATGATTCCTTAGCAGACAAAATAACTACGTCACCAAAAAGAAAATTACTTTACATTTAAGGTTAAATAGTTAAGTTATTTTATTTTTAATATTGTTTTTTTTTGTTGGTTACAAGTCCAATTAGTTATTCATCAAATGGGTACATCACTTTCTTTCTCTCTGTTCTGCGACACAAGTTCTATACTGCGACATAACGTATGTCGCCTTCTATGTCGCCATTTTGTGTCGCATGAAGGGCTGAGGTATAAATACCTCCCTCCAGTCGCTTTCACGGATTACACTTACTGCGACATAAAATCAAATCCTGCGTCACAACTTCAAACCCTGCGACACAAAATCTGCGACGCACTTTGATTCTACGTTTCGATCAATCCTTGCTGTTTCGAGCAATCCATCTTGTGCTTCTCGTTCGTCCACTTCTATTTGAACTTTAGGTACTTGTTTCACCCTTTTTTACCGTGTATTTTGTGCTAATTGTCATTATTTATTACGGGTTTTTTAAGGGTTTTGGGATTAGGTTAGTTATACACGACAAACTAGTCATTCTGTGTAAATATGATGCTTTTCGTGCTTCTGTCATGTTGGCGTACCCTAGGGTATGCCTCATTTTCAAAAACCCCAAATTTTAAGTTAGATCTCCACGTAACTTTCCGTTGTTTGGGCATATCATCAACGAAGCATATGTTGCCCCACCAAATGACGAATTTTTGGATGTTTTGCCTGCACCTGGGCAGGGTATTCAGGAGGAGGAATTACACCTCCATGATGCTACTATACAGGTTGATGACCTGTTACAGGAAATCGAAGATTTCCAGACTGGGAACCAGGCTGTTCAGCCTAATCTTGATGACCCGGTCAGTGATTCAGATGGAGGCTCTACTCCTCCAACTTCTCCAAGGGATATTCCTTCTGAAAATGCGTTGAAAAATATTCAACGCTTTGATCCTCGTAGATATAAACGAATACAACGTCGTATTCGTGCCGGTTCTAGCTATGTTCGTCCGGATATGGGCAAACGACCTCGGAGTACCGATTTGGATGATGAAGATTGGGTTCCACCTCAGTCTATTCGTCGTACTTCTGAGTCGTCTTCAAGGCCACGGGTTGACATTCCCCGTGTTGAGGTTCCCATTCAACCTTTGCCTTCTGTTATTGAAGATTTGTTGAAAAGAATGGATGAGATGCAGAAGACTATGGATAATCAAGCTACACTGATTCAGTCTCAGGCATCAGTTTTGGAGGGTCAAGCTGCGCAAATTAAAGCGTTAGAAGAACAAGCAGCTTTGGTTCCTGTTTTGAATTCTAGGGTCTTAGAATTAGAATCCCTAGCTGTAGTTTCGGGGGAGTCAGGCCTGCGTGCCATTGAAACAACATCCAGGGCTTCTACCGGAACACAGACAGAAAATGTAAATGAAAATGTAAATGTTTCTGATGAAAATGAAGTTCTTCGTTTGGATTATTTCTCTGTTGATGATATTCCAGGTCAGCCAAGACCATTAGCTGTAGATTACTCGAATGTGAATTTATCGTTATTTCAGCGAATGGTTAATGGGGAAAGTCAGGTGTCTAGTCCTGAATTTGAAAATAATGATGATGTTGAGATTGAGGAGGAGGAATTAAACAATGATGAATTTTATAATGATGCTCCTACAATCGAGACAGATTCTTCGGAAGATGAAGCAGAGCCAGCTGGAACTCAGACAACTGTTCCAGAAACTTCAGAGGCTTCTGATAATGCTTCTACTTCAACTCTTGAGCGACCTGTGATAAGCTTTATTCCTGATGAATTTATTCCTGTAACTTGCAAAACATATAAAATACATGGGAAATATACAGGAATCATTAAAAGTTGGAAAACGTCTAGAAATATTCTGATGATTAAAAGAAGTGATGGTATTCAGTATTTTAAAAGCTCATTTAAGAAACTGAGTACGTTGCCAAAAGGAGAAATAAACCGTCTTGCTCAATTAGATCTAATAAATCCAACCAGGGATTCTAGAGCTGATTTTATACAAACGGTTTTGCGTCGTGAAGTGAATAGCAAGAGATACAACTTTATCAAACCGACGCTTGGTAAGAGATTTATTTTTAAGAGGAAACTAGATCCAGTTACAAAGCAGCCGATTTGTAAAATGCGTTATCCACCAGCTGATTGTTTAACTGAGATCTCATTGGAGTCTGTTCCTTATGATTTTCTAAGAAGATTTCATTATTGGGAACTTGATCCACATACTGGTGAAGCTGTGTTTGTGTTTGTTCCAGAGTCTGAACATCCGGTGAGAACTTCACTGTATGGTCTTAAGAAAGCTCAATTTAAAGTTTTCGATCCTATGAGCTTAATTAACTTGTCACAGAATGACTTGAGGAAATTGTTTGATAATCCAATTCGCTTCAACGTAAGAAATGTGGTGAATTCGATTCTTGCTAGACAATTTCAGAAGGTCGTGACTGTGTGTGTTACACATGGGATTCATGCTGGAGGCAGGTTTCCAACAGGCTGGGCATAATTGAAGAATGTTTAAAGACCAAGCTGAAGACACGGGGGAGTTTGTTGGTGCATCTTAGTGTGTCTGTCAGTTGGTCTAAGTCTGTTATGTGTTTGATATGTAATTAAGTTAGTTAATAACTTTTGTTTTAATTACATTTTGTGTTTTGGCGACACAAGGTCTTTGTGTCGCAATAGTTACCTTGGCGACACATCTTGTGTCGCATGAGTCGGCTTGGCGACACATCTTGTGTCGCATAGACCAGGTTAGGTCTTTGGTATAAATAGGTTATTTCGGCTCATTTGTTAAGGGGTTGACGAAATTGTGTAATCAGTGAGCTTATTGTAAGTGATATTCTTAATATAATCTGATTAGCTTTGAGTATTGAATTGCTTTGTTTATTTGATTAACGTTTATATATTCAATCAATTGTATTCCGCACGTTTGATTGAGTAAGGATTCAATTAGGTCCGACTACAGGGGTCCTACAGCTTTGTTGGACTATACTCTTAAGTTAGAAATTATGTTGAAAAGAAAAGATTTATTGATTGACGACTCTAGAGGATTAAAGACTTTTCAGTCTCGTGTTTGGATTCCTCTGATTGGTGATATTCGAGATATGCTTTTGACTGAAGCTCACAAGTCTCGGTTGTCTGTCCACCCTGGTAGTACACGAATGTATAATGATTTGAAACCTTTATATTGGTGGCCCACAATGAAAACTGATATTGCAAAGTTTGTTGGTAATTGTCATATATGTGCTCAAGTTAAAGCTGAACACCAAAAGCCATATGGGTCGTTGAAACAGTTAGAGATTCCAGAGTGGAAATGGGAACATTTAACCATGGATTTTGTGATTAAACTTCCACGTACATCTCGAGGTAACGACATGATTTGGGTTATCGTTGACCGATTGGCTAAAAGTGCTCATTTTCTTGCTGCGAGTGAAATAGCGTCTTTGACTAAACTTGCTCAGTTGTATATTAATGAAATTGTCTCGAGACATGGTATTCCATTGTCGATTGTGTCAGATAGGGATTCTCTTTTTATTTCTCATTTCTGGCAAAGTTTACAACAAGAGTTGGGTACGCGTGTAAATCTCAGTACAACCTATCATCCTCAGACCGACGGTCCATCAGAACGTACTATTCAAACACTTGAGGATATGTTGAGAGCTTGTATCTTGGAATATGGAGGTTCTTGGGATTCTCACCTTCCATTGGTAGAGTTTGCTTATAATAACTCCTATCATTCCAGTATTGGTATGCCTCCTTATGAGATGCTATATGGTCGTCGTTGTCGTACCCCCACATGTTGGTTAGAAGCGGGAGAAAAGCAGTTTGCAGGCCCACACATTTTACAAATCACAATTGATAAAGTGGCTATCGCTCGAGAAAAGCTAAAAGCTGCACGTGATAGACAGAAATAGTATGCAGATCCATGTAGGCGACCAGTTACCTTTATCGAAGGTGAGTTAGTTTATCTTAAAGTTTCACCGTGGAAAGGCGTTATTAGATTTGGGAAGCGAGGTAAATTGGCTCCTAGATACATTGGCCCCTTCAGAATTCGTCAGGTGATTAATGATCAATCAGTCTCATTGAATCTTCCTCCTGAGCTTGCTGGTATTCATAACACGTTCAATATCTGTTATTTGAGAAAGTGTAATGTCAAGGATCAATCTCAGATTCTTCCTTTGCAAGACTTGAAAGTCGATCAGAATCAGAAATTAGTTGAAGAACCGATTGAAATTCTCGATAGAAAAATTACTAAACTTAGAAAGAAACAGATACCAATGGTGTTAGTGAAATGGAAACACAGTTTAGGTTCCAATTTGACCTGGGAGACCGAGGAGTCTATGAAATCCATATATCCTGGATTGTTTAATCGTGTTTAGATTTCGACGATGAAATCTCCTGAAGGAGGGGAGATTTGTAACATCCTCTCGTCGGGTCTGGTAATTCTCTATTTAAATTGATTATTTAATTATTTTAGAAACTATTTGATATTAATTGTTTATTTTGAAACTTAGATAAATAGGTCTTAGGACTTATTGTGAATAGTAAATTATTAGTTGTTTTAATTTACTATAGTTGACGGTACAATAAAATAAGTTTCTCGCAATTAATATTTAAGTGCCAGACAATAGATTTAAGACGGGTATAAAATACCCGAAAATGGAAGTCGGTTTATAAAGAGAGCCTACCTCCTTATTTGGTTACTTCCTTTCATCTCAACTTTCCCAAAAGAGCAAATACAAAACAACAAATTGAAATTTCAAGCAAGATTAGTGAACTGGAGCTAAGATTGTGAGTTAAATCATCTTCATCATCATCTTAACCATCAAATTGTAAGTGTTTTTATATTTATGAGCTCAAGCTTTAGGTAGGATGAAATTGATGAAATTAAAAGATGACTTAAATTGTTTGTGATAAGGGAATGATGCTAATTGATGTTAGAAACTGAATATGTGTACATGATATGCAAATTTTGATGTTTTGTTCTTGAATTAGAAATTTAGAGCTTAAATGTGTGAATTATCAAATTGGTATGAATTTGACATAAAATAGAATTGATTGAGGTTTGTTTAAGTTGTTGGATGTTAAATTGTTGCCATATAAAGTTCCTTTAAGGCTAGAAACATGTATTGGATGAATTACCATTTGAAAGTTGTGAAATTGAGAGTTTAGGTCGTGCAGAGTTGAAGAACCAGCCGAAGGGTTCTGCTGCTGCTGCTGTAATTGAAGAACCAGCCGGTGGGTAGCACACCCAAGCCGGTGGCTTCTTTGTGAACACTGGCTAGCCGGCTGGCAAAACACCTTAGCCGGCGGCTTGACCCTTTGGACAGGCGGGTTAACCACCCTACCCGGCTGTTTCTAGAGGCTTTAAAACACGACTTGGTTCGGTTCCATCAAAATACATTGTACCCGGCGGGTAAGTAGGTTGAGCCAGCGGCTCATGATGTTAAATCGGCGGGTCATGGACCCTAGACGGCGGCTTGCTTGTCCTGTCCAACACTTCATGTTTACTTGACTTATTTCAGTGTTAAATTGTTGCTATGTGTTATAAATTGATATAAGCTAAGTATTTATGATCTGGATTACTAACTTATATCTGATTGTTGATTCTCAGATCCTCCAAAAGATAAGTGATCCCTGGATTCTGAGTTTGTGAAGACAAAGGTATCGGTGAGTGGATTTAGAACTCACCCTTCGGTTTAGTTGTAACTGTTTGGTTGCAACAAGTATACGTAGATTGATTATAAGATTGTTAATCTGTGTTATTGATTATGAATCTACGTGATATGTGAATCTATGTGTATCAGATTATTGAGGTCAACGTGTAGTTGGACTTTTTGGTTATTTTGTGAATTACACAAGTTTTGATTCATTTGTTGTGTTTGAGACCTGTGTATGAGTTTAATAACCAATAGTTATCGGTCTATTCTGTAATGGCCATACAGATTGACGTTAAGTGTTCTTTGGGAATCCACGAGTATTATGATATCCCAAGAGCCACCTATCCTCATTGAAAAAGAATGTGTTTACGATTAATTGCTGAAACAGATTGTTATGCTAAGTTGAATTGTGTGTGATAAATTCATTCACTTAGCTTTGTGAGAATCCCTTACTTTAACTTCCTGCAGATTTTGTTTACTATGTGGGTAGTCAGGAAGGGGATGCTTCGGCAGGAAAAGTTTGACAAAGTGCTAACTCTGATATGGTTTTGTATAAACCTTGTTTTGTAAAATATAATACCCCGTTTTAAGTGATTGTTAAACAGTTTTAAATTGAAGTCATCTGAATATGTAAACTGTTTATGTACATTATTTAATATAGAGTAATGAACTGTATTTTATAATATACGCTTCCGAGTCAAATAATATTATATTATGTAATAGAAGGAGGGGTGTTATAATAAAGCATTCACTTTTAATGCTTCACTTCTTCGCATATTAATCTCAGTCCTTTCTATCCTTATCTATCTTAATTAAAAATGGATGCTTTAATTATGCTAGAGATAGTTTGTGTCATGCTTAGCGAGTAGATTACTATTGTATTTGTTGTGATGTAGTTAGCATAAGTAATTATGGGATGACTTTAAATATGTCGTGAAGTAATATGACGGCCCTATTTGACTGTTTACTTGATATAGTACTGGAAACGCTGTTAAGCGGAGTACAAATGTATGGAAGTCGGTAAACGACCGAAGGTAGTTATATTATGGATCGACATTATAAAAACGGAAACTTTATGAACGGACTTATCTTATCCTTATGATTTTAAACCTAAAACTTATATTCGCCTTTCGATTAATGAACGTGATTGCAACATTGTAAAGAGGAGTCGCGAACCTTAATACTTGGTCAATAGTTATGTGTGTCAAAACTATGGCTTAATTGTAACATCATGCAATCATCATAAAATGCAATGTGATTACGTGGAATTGCCATGAGTATAGTACACTTCTAATCACACTGTACTTATCATGTAAACATTGCGAAGCAATTAAATTTACAATGAAAACATCGGTTCGTTAATTAAATTCTGATATGGTATGGGTTTAACTTTATGCAAAAGCCGTCAGCATTTTAATTAGATTAGATTAGTTTAGATTAGATTAGAGTAGGAAGGCTATAGGCTAAATAACCATTCACGGAAACCTAGGGATTTGTTAATTGTATTGAGAAAGGAAGGTTTAAAATCCAATTTAAAATGATACTTTCCCTTAAACCATGGAACCTAAAGTAAGGTATGCAAGAAACCTAAACGCTTTCCCTCGCTTATCATGCTTGAGTTTCACTAATGAGAATTAATCAAGTAAGTCTGAACATATTTTCTAAGTTAGTTGTTTTTCGGATTTGTAGTCTATATGGTATTAAGAACGGTTAGACTTGTTATGTACTTGCTACTCTATTCCTTCGCCCACGAGCGAATGCGTTCAATAATAAGGGTCACTGACTCCCTCACAGGAGAGTGTGGAGAGTTGAGCATTGTCTGTCTGATCAGAATCATGACACCTTAGTTCCTCGTGACATATTAGTTGATAACCGACTGATAATGAATCTATTGGTTATACCATAAGCTATCAAATCTAATAAACATTGCCAATGTAGATAAACGTTTTCCCTTAAAAGTCATCATCCCATATTATGAGCTAATGAAATCACAACAAATACTACTTTCCATTACCTGATTTATTATTATCTTTTATTCGCTTTATTTAGTTTACGTAGTTAACTGAACCAAACACCCCCAACGCACATTTATAAAAACCCCTTTACTAGAAAAAGAAAGTTTGATTGGATCACCCATGTTTCAATTCAGTTTCTCTTTAAGAACGACTCTAGGTCATACTTACTGCCTACTAGCCTTTGGTTCAGTATCAGTAAGTCATACTAAGACCCCAGCAAATATAAATTTAAAATTTTCCACACCACATCGGTCCCGTTGGCGTGGCGTTACGATTACCATTAACGTGAACGTAACGGCACAACCCCCAACAGATATTGATAAAGAAAAATAAATGGATATGAATATGGATATGACGTCACCCATTCCATATCCAATCCATTGCCATTTATAGTTGCAATTGTTGAAAAATGTTAGGAGCAATCTTTGTAAATCGGTATAAATCTGAGGGACCATTTATATAAATTTTACTCTATTGTATTTATTTAATTTTGTTTCTTATAAATCGATGTAGGCTTCTTCCCGGAAACAATTATCTTGTTGGTAGGATCACTTTCTACTACTAAAATAATTCACAAGAAATTACAATCCATGTTCACGTTCACTTGAATGACATTATTATTATTTATCACTAGTACTATAGAAAGACCATAACATCAAGTCAACAACTATATTTTATTTCATTATAAACTGTATTTTGTTTGTGGTAAATTACACTTAAATAACTTCATGGAGATTTTAAATTTGCTATAGGAACAGAGTACGAAACCACGAATTGTTTTACGAAGTAGAATGTCCTAAGGAAAAGATATGTTTACAACCAAGTATCGAGTAATGGCGAATCGAGATTGATCGTAAAAAAGTTGGATGAGTACAATGAACACAACATAGATGGGATTTTATGTCGCATACTCTTACCTTTGCCGAATCTTGGGGCCACGAACATTAAAGTCGGATGTAGTTCCTTCATAAGTTATGATTTCACGTTCATAGGAATATATCGATAAGTTGATTTGAATAAGATCAAATTTATGAGTATATATCCATGATCCGAAGATTTGAAAACTCCGGGTGTGTGAAAATAGGTTTTGACCATAATCAGTAATCATGTCATGTAATCTATCATTGTTTCCACATTTCCTATTTTTTATGAGAAACAAGCTAAATAAAGGGTCTAGTTGGGTCAAACCATACCCACAAAACCTTAAAGACTTCCTTAATACTGTACAATCTAGAGGTTTAAAATTCAAAAATTAAATTAAATAATCATAAGACAAATTGATACAATTATTATATTTGGAATGGTTGAGGAACAGATCAATAATAACTAGTACATAATCCGCGTAAAACGGCAAATAACATATATCAATTAACGTAATAGAACTTCTTTGATGACCCGATTTATATAATATCTCATTTTTCAATACCCAATTTTAAAGTATCTATTGTATACCCTAGAAATAGTTTAGCATTGATTAGTTTTATTTATTTAAATTATATTATTCCTGTGTTAAATTGAATGCTGATTTTATAGATTTAAATACTTAATTATTTATAGAATGTGTAATAAATATTTGAGGGGCATAATAGTAATTTCTCATCTTATTATTTTAATGTATAGAGTGGGGGGCATCTTGGGGATTTCCCATATCCCTTTACTAAGTTTAAGTTAAAAATGTGTAAATGCTTAATAAGGGGTTAAGATTAAAATAATTTGATCAGATCACAACTTTTTCAGCCATAAATACATGATGTTCGTACACCATTATTTATCTTTTCTGCACTACAAAAATATAAAGACGACATAAATGGATGTACATCCCAGCGGATGTGGATGATTAGGGAATTGGATGTGGATGACAAACTGTCATCTATGGATTCACCTATTATCACTCGAAATACATATATACACGTATATATACATATACATACATTATAAACTTATGAATTGTATATAATTAGAATTATTTAAATGTATCCTTCTTATTATAAGATCCATAATAAATTTTTGTTTTTTCTCGTAATATTCATCATTTATGTTTTAGAAATCAAAATTCTTACATCCCTATTTATAGGTTAATGCTGTGGAAGTAAAATTTGATTCATATTATACTTCAGAGGTCACTAACTGATGATAAACAACGATAAAAACGTGTCTATTTAAACAATAAACAACATACAAGTATTTCATATCTCATAAACTATATATTATTAGATGATAGACTAGATTATAGGGTCCAAACCTGATTGTGGGCTTAAGGTCCGTTAGGGTTTAGTTAGATTTTCATTGTACTCTATATATAGTCGATCAATAATATGTTATACCTACGGGGTTTTCAATGTTTAGTTTGGTATCAGAGTCGTTAGAGTTCATACCGATACTTTCTCTATTCACGCTCCCCGTTCGTGAATCTATAACTCTCATGTACCCTCTTGTAGTTTCTTATTCATCGATCTCTCCATCCTTTTCTTTCAAACATCTTTTAGCCTACGGTAACCCATTGGCACAACTTTCAGGGGGCAAAAAATAAAAAAATTCATGTTTTTTTATAGTATTGAGGAGACAAAATCTTAAATTTGTCATTTATACCTTTAAAAAAATAATTTTACTTAACTTTAGAAATTGTATGGGGGTAGCTTCCCCCACTACCCTTATTCTAGTTCCGCCCGTGACAACTTTATATTCGTTGATCTTCTCCCACAACATTATCTTTTCTTGTTTTTTGCACAGCGACGTTGCTTGTGATTTGTGCGTATAATAGCTTGTATTTTTTTATAATCATTATATTATTTCTCATCCTACTTAATTACTCGATCCATAAAAGAAAAAAAACTTAATCGTGAACCTTTTCTTTTGACTTCTCAGTATCTCTCCTATAAAAATAATCAGTCACCTTCATTATTGTGAATACGCACTTTATGTATTTCTCCTCCTAAATGCGAAAAAAAGAAAAAATTGGAAAGCAATTAATTGATGCTGCTTTGTTTTGTTTTTCAACCGCTTTGCTTTGTTGTTGTTGCTTGAATATTCGCATCTGCTTGCTGTCGGATATCTTCATCAACAAAGTATTTATAGATTTAATGTTTTATGTTTCTGCTTTAGCAGAACTTTAATACGTATGGTTCTTTCTCCAATATGAGCTTTCGTGATTTTGCCGCTTGGATTGCGAGGAGTATTAGATGATAGATTAAATTATAGGGCCCAAATCTAATTGTGAGCTTAGGGTCCATTAGGATATAGTTAGGTTTTCATTGTACTCTATATTAGTCGATCAATAATATGTTATACCCACGGGGTTTTCAATGTTTAATATATATTGCCTATTTCGTAACAACTTATGTCAAGATTATCACAATATTTAACAATCTTTTTAATATTCAGTGGATATCAATTCACCCGCTCCATCCGGTAGATATAGATGTGGAAAAATGATTCATTATTTTAATATAATGGATATGGATATGGATACGGATATCGATGAAGAAAAATAAATGGATATATGGATATGACCTTACCCGTTCCATATCTAATCCATTGCTTTGCAATTGTTGATAAAAGTTAGGAGCAATCTTTGTAAATCGGTATAAATGTGAGGGAACATTTATAAAATTTTTACTCTATTGTCTTTATTTAATTTTGTTTCTTATAATTCGATGTAGGCTTCTTCCTTGAAACAATCATCTTGTTGGTAGGGTCACTTTCTACCACATTATTATTATTTATTACTCCGTACTATAGAAAAACCATAACATCAAGTCAACAACTATATTTTATTTCAATATATGCACGTTTTATTCTCTGTAGCTAAGTGTATTTTGTTTGTGGTAAATTATACTTGAATAACCTCATGGAGATTTCAAATTTGCTATAGGAACAGAGTACGAAACCACGAATTGTTTTATGAAGCAGAATGTCCTAAGAAAAAGATATGTTTACAACCAAGCATTGAGTAATGGCGAATCGAGATTGATTGTAAACAAGTTGGATGACTACAATGAACACAATATTGGTGGGATTTTATGACGTATACTCTTACAGTTATCGAATCTTGGAGCCACGGACATTAAGTACGGATGTAGTTCCTTCATAAGTTATGAATTTCAAGTTCGTAGGAGTATATTGATAAGTTGATTCGAGTAATATCAAATTTATGAGTATTTATCCATGTTTCGACGAGCCAAAAACTCTGGGTGTGTGAAAATAGGTTTTAATCTTAATCAGTAATCATGTCATGTTATTTATTATTGTTCACACATTTCCTACAGTTATGAAAGACAAGGTAAATAAAGGGTCTAGTTGGATCAATCCATAGGCTAAATGTGTAAACAAAATGAGTTAAACCCTTCCTAAGATAATCCTCACCATTCATTGATTTATTAAAACTAATTAAAACCGTTGATTTAGATTAGCATGAATGATTACACAATATGTATAATTTCCTCTCCCAAAAAGACTAAGTTAACCCCTTTTATATACGATTATACAAACTAGCGATTATACATAATAGAAAATTAGCCAGCATTTTAACGATCTCAAAAACATCGTACATGCATCAACAACGTATTCTTGACATATCAGATCGACTTAATTTTAAAAACACAAAAGGTTGCTAAAAAGACCATCAAATAGAGGACCTAACATACACATACACAAACAAATACAATAACGTTACAACATACGAAGTCGAAAAACATACAATTTATTCCTTGACACCATGAGTGAAAGCTCCTGTTGATGGTGGCTTATCAGCCGATGCGCCTTCAGAGGTCAGAACATCCGATTTCTTTGCACGTGGATCGGCATCTTCATGCGATGGAGGTTTTTGTTGGATCGAACGTTGGAAGGAAACAGGTTTAGTACGTGTAGTAGTATTATTTGATGAATTAGAAGCTGGGATCTGCCTTACACCAGATAGAGATGGAGGTCCTTCCATTCTAAGAAAATTAAGAAGTTGAAGATGATATTAAATTGATCCAAAGATGGGTCTACTACTCTACTTATATATAGAAATTAATTATTATTTGTTACTCATTTTAAATATGAACTTTTTTTATTTTATTTGTTTGTAATTATATGTAGGGTTCTTCTAGGAAGTAAATATCTTGTTGGTAGGGTCACTATGTACTATTGAAATAATTCACAAGAAATCACAATCCTTCTTCCTAGAAAAAACGAAGCAATTGCGTTTATTTAAAAATTGGCTTTTGTGTGCATACCCTATCCATACGTGTTTTTCGGAAGTCGTCCTGAAAGTAGTATCTCTACCTTCGAATAGAGGTATGGCTGTTTACATTTTACCTCCTCTATACCGTGTTCTGGGTGGGATTGTGTATCGTCGTTGTTGTTGTTCACATTGTTATATGTCGTTTACTTGAATGGAAAGTTTATTTATCATACAAAGACCATACCAACAAGTCAACAACTGTTTTTTATGCCAAAAAATGCAAGTTTAACTGTTAAACCCATGACTGTAGCTAGATGTTAGAGGCTTAAAGCTTGAACTAAAATGACCACATACAGGAACAGAGTAAGTACATGCTCTTAGGAAGCAATATCTCCCGAAACAATACTTTGTATCCAACCGAAAGGCGAAAACATAGGCATAGCCAGGTTGAAGCTAGGGATAAGCGTAGCTACTGGTTTAATCGTTATAAAAAGTAAAGTGTAAATTTCTTTATAAAATTGCATTCTTTGTTGTATCATTCATTGTTTGTGCTACGGGTATACAAAAATTGAGATACCCGTGTTACGCGTCACCTCAAATCCTGAATCCGTTACCGACCGAAAACATTGACCGATTCTCGAGGGTCGAGGCCTTGGACAATAAGGGTAGACAGTACAGTTCCTTCTTAAGTTATCGATTTCGAATGCGAAGGACCAAAGGTTTACATACAATATAAATTGGAGATAGTAATGTTTTAACTACTCTCTGTATTTATAAAAAGATAACATTAGTTGAAAATTGAAATAGAAAAATATTCAGATAAATGGGATCTAACAAATGGCATGTTCAAGGAAAGATGATCAACCCTGTATATCCGATCTTTAATTGTTAAACTTGACTTAAAAACGGTAGCGGTTGCAATAGTTACTTCATGATCATACATATCTAGAAAACTTCTTCACTTTGATCAAAAGTCAACACAAGATTAAAACGTGACTTTTGATCCAAATTACAAATCTAAGCTAATTTATCATGAACCATGATTATTGGTTTGATCTGAGTCACCATAAAGCAAAAATTGTACAATATTGTAGATTCAAGAACTAAAACACAAGATTATCAAATCTTAACATCCCAAACTTGCAATCAAACACATCACAAAGAGACACAATTAAAAACTACTTGAATGAAGATTACAAACAACGAAACTTGATAAAAAGATACAATTAATTATTCGTTAACACGAGTAGCATCACCGATTGACAACGGCTTAGCAGGATCTCCAGCTTCAGCTGACTTGACATCCGACTTCTTTGCACGTGGATCGACATCTTGATGCGATGGTGGCTTTTGTTGTATCGAACGTTGAAAAGAGACCGGTTTACTGGCACGATTATTACTATTACTGTTACCAATACTATTATTGGACGAAGCCGAAGATCCAGGCTTCCACATATCTGAGAAAGATGGAGGTCCAGACATTTTGAGGTTTGAATGTGAATATGTGATTACAAATGGGAGATGAATCTATTTATATTAAAAGAGGTATACATTCGATTATCCTATTAATATTATACGTAATATGATGACCCATATATCTTCTGGAAACATTTAGTCATTTACCCTTTACATGAATTTTATATACGAGGGGTGAAAAGGGTAATTATAAAAATTAAAATTGGACTATCAGATCGATTTGAATAAACTTATTGACAGTTTCAGATTCCTCCATAACAATCTAATTCAAGCATTTATAATGATAAGATAAGATACTACTCTATTCGTCATAAATTATTTGTGCACAACTTGAAAACATACATTGTAGAGAAAAACATTGATATGACAGTTTTAACCTAATCATTAGTCTTTGAGTTTTGTGTAACTTTTAAGTTAAGGGTAATACTGAATTATAATCGTTAAAACATATTTATTTTTAGAAGTATATAATTATTTTGACACAAACAAAAATAGTAAAAAGGATAGAAGAATTTGAAATGAAGAAAGCATAGAAAAATAAGAAATAATAGTAAGTTTGTAGCATTAGTTGATAGATATGGAGTATTTCATTTTCTAAAGTAATTTTTAACTAATAATTCTACAGTATAACTATAGGGCAATACTCAATAGTCTTCGTACATTCAAAAGTCTTTGTGTTTTCAAAAGTCTTCGCTTTATAAAGCTTTGGTGGGGTTGCTTATAAACGTGGGAAAGAGACAAGGCCAGAGTAAAATAATTACAAGAACGTGTGAGCAAGATTAATATAGATTCACTCGGTTATTTGGAAAGTTTAAGAAATTAAATTAATTTGGTACAGAAAATGATACTATTATAGTTTTGAGAAAAAACTATATTCAAGTTAATGAAATTGATATATTACTATTGAAAATTGAAATTGAACACTTATTTCAGTTAAATGAAAATAGAAAGAAAAATACTTATTTTGATATTAACCTACTAATAGTAACAAAATTTTTTATGCTTTTACACCATTAAAAATATGTGTTATGACCATAATACCCCTACCTTTTCTTTTATTTTCACGTACTTCCTTCTCTCGATCTATTCTTCTTCTTCTTTTTGGGCCATTACACTTCTTCACGTTTCTCGATGCATGGAAATATTTTATAGTTTTATAAAGTACATCTTAAATAGTAAAAATAGAGAACCAAAAGTGTAAGTTATAGCTAAAAGTTAGTTACAAGACAACTCTCATCCCTAACAAAAACTAAGAGCATCCACACCTATAACTTTATAAAGTTTTTTTAACAAAATTATGTAAGAACTTTTTTCTCCATTGAGAAAAAACTTTTCAAACCTTTAAATCATTATAATTTAATAAACTAATGAGAAATGGATGACCTATAGGTTGAGGAATTATAAGTTATAGCACTATCTTTCATCAATATTTTATAACATTTTAATTATTTTGGTACTTGTAAAGTTTTTGTAAAGCTTTTCCTCAATGAAACAAAAACTTTTTTTAAAAAAGCTCTTTCACAATTTTAGTTAAAAAACTTTGTAAAAAAACATGGTTGTGGATGCTCTAACTGAAACTCAATGAGCCATATCACACCACGTCAACATTTTTAAAAAATTGACTGAAACTGACTGACCACTTTCATTCTGCTCTGTCACTTCAATTTTCTGGAACCCACTGACTAATTAATTTAAACAATTAAAACATAATTATTAAAATAAAACACATTTTTTATGATAAATACATTACATTTTATATATATAAAAAGTATTACATTCCTAAAAAAAACATTACAATCCAAAAAAAAAAACGATACAATAACATAATCTAATCCGAGCTTGAATCGTTCACATTTTCATCTTCTTCCAAGACGTCACCTCCATACTTATCATGGTAGGGTGTTACCACTTCTTTCCGAGCGCTCTTGATCATTTTGAGTTCTTTTTTATATGTTTGTTTTGGAATTTTTTTACAAAGAAAACTCAAAGCTTTGTAAGCCGCTTTTTTCAAATTGTTTTCTTTTTTTTGGCTATTGCTTTTTGTTGCATCACAACGGCTTGCTTGACAGCTTCAAGTACTTCTCTTTTTTAGGACTGGACACTACTTCTTGAAGACAACCCGGCGTCCGATGAAGCTGTTCTTTTTGCCGTCTTTCGTCCCGGTGGACGGCATATGTGATCGTCTTGGAACAACCGTTTCATGTTTGCATCAAGAGCCGTATCCACTGGTCCGTCGTCCTCATCTAAATCAGTGACTAAAGCTTGGAACGTATCTTCGTTACCCATTACGCCCGGCTCGATAAAGAATTTTGTATAATATTTTAGAACATCCCTACATGATTCGTAAATGTATTTATGACCCACTTGACTTTTAGAAACTGTTCGAGTAGCATTTAAAATGTCATTTCGTTAGCTCCGCTTTGAGGAAAAATCTCTTTGTAGTATTTGTAGAGGGCTTGGAATGTTTTTTTGTTGTGCGAAATCTTATCCCACTTTCCGGTAAGTTGATTAAGGTTACGTTTTTGTGAAATACAACTTTTTCGAACTTTACCCCAAAAAGACTTGTTTGATTGATTTTTTCTTTGGATGCCATTTTCAGAACAATGTATCCACCGTTCCGCTAAAATTCTAGTCTCCTTGTCCGTCCACCTTATTTCAACCCGTTTACCCTTTTTCTTTGCGGTTTCAGCCTTGGGTTCAGATTCGGGTTGATCGGGTTGAGCCTCGTCGGAACTTTCTTCCAAAGTCACAGGTACAGTGAAATTAGTTTGTTGGTAATCGGGATTGTATGTGTTTGGAGAAAAGTGTGAAGATTGGAAATTGGGGTCGGCTGTATTTTATGAAAATTGTGGTTGTGGTGGTGAACTAGTGACCATTGTGTGTGGTGGGAGAATTGTGATTGTGGTGGTGATCATTGTGTGTTTTGGTACCACCCTTGAAATTGATAGTTATTTCTCGGGTCATCGGGAGCAAGGTTGAACGGGTTTGCAATGGGTGGTAAGTTCGCAAACCCTGAAGGTTGAGATGAGGATCCGAAAGCTTGAGTGTTTGGTGAATTCGGGTTTGGTAAGAGATTATTCAACAAATTTTGCCACATATCTTTGGCAATATTTTGTTGATCTACATTTTTGTTTTTCAGTTTTGATTTATTGTTTTTAGACATTTTTCTGAGAGAGTTGTTGGAAGAAAATGTAGTCTTTGAAATGTGTAAAACAAGCAGTTATTAACCCGCATGTTGTGGCGGAACAAAATACTTATATTAGTTTATAACAAAATAATTTGATATATATGCAATTTAAAAGTCAGTGTTTTGTTTGTAGTCAAATTCAGATATTCAAATGGTTTAAAAAGCTATATATGAACGTAAACTTTATGTTCGTTTGTTAACTATTTTATTTCTATCAAGACAATAAAGTAACTCAATATGTTTACGGTATTTGTCTTGGAATTAGATGTGTGTGTGTGTATATATATATATATATATATCGATAAATAAATTACTTTATTTTTTAAGATTTATATAAGTAGTTTAATTTATATGACTGGTATACCATATCCAGTTATCCACATATAAGTAGTTTAGTTTTTTCCCATATGCATTTCTATTCCATGACACCCACACACACTCACTTACCTATATAACCGTAATTAACTTAATTTACGAAACCTCTTATTGATAATGAATATTTATTTACTCCTTTTAAAAATATTTTTCTATCAAAATTGTTTGCTCTTGGATCAAAATTTTGTCATTGCTAGATCTATAGGATAGTATTTGATGGATAATGCGCCAGCGGTATTTTTTTATTATTATATGATACGCTACTATTAGATTATTTGTATTTTAAAGTGAGGTATATTAAAACAAAAAGAAAAGAAAAGAATGCGGTGAAGAGAAAGAGATGAGGGTGAGGTATATGTTAAAATTTTAAAATAAAGAAAATAATAGGAGAAAGTTGCGTAAAAATAGATTGGTCATGTAGTAAACATTTAAGCTAACTCATCTAACATGAAGCTAAATATCACAAAGAATTTTGTACTCCATACCTCATGATCAAACTATTAATACATGTTGTATAAACTATCTCATATTTACATTACATATATGTTAATTCATTTAAATTTGTAGTTTTTGTAAAACCAGTAAACACCTCTAAATTGATTTTTTTTGTCAAATCGAGTTAAGTGATTAGTTTTATAATTATTTATTTCAAGTTAGTGACTCATTTATACTACGCTAATAGTTTAACTTGAGATCAACATATCTACCTATATGGATATATCTCATGTGTTTAGGCGTGTTATTAGAAGTTGTTAGAGTTTGTATTCATTTTATTGTAATGTTCTTCATTGAAATCGATTAATTCGTTTCTTGATTCTAGCCTTAATTCGTTCAATTACTAATCAAAAAGTACTTTATCGTAATATTCTTCAATGAAATTGATTAATTCTTTTCATGATTCTAAACCCAATTCGTTCAATTACTAATTAAAAATTACTTTACTACGCATATAATAGCAATATCCGATAATTCCGTACCCACAATAAAACTCGTATAAGTTAGATACACACTATAAACGTTTGAATAAAATTGAATATAAATTTTGTTAGGGGTTAATTCCATTAACCCGAATAAAATTGAATATATTTACAAGTACTTAAATCGGGAACAATGCATGATGGGGCAAGATACTATACCTGAATCTTTAATTGGCAAACTCTCTTTTCGTTACCTCAATTTAAACATCTATAATAATACACGTGAAATACGGCGGTAGAAAATTTAGTGGTAGGTGATGCGGGTGTCGGTGGTGATGCTAGTAAAAAACTAAATAACTGTCATATGTATTTTGTGTGGATATGACTATGTATATTTAAGAAAGTTAAAGGATCGAAAATGTAAAATATAAATATTTCTTTCTTTCTTATTAACACCAAAAATTATATTTGACACTAGCAATTATTAGCCCTTATTTTTATTTAATATAATAAAAAATAAAATTGTATTCATATCTTAATCTTAATTTTAAATAAATATAATAATATTGAGTTAATTGTATGGTTCATCCTCGCGGTTTACACACAATTGCACCGTAAGTTCTTATACTTATTTTTTTGCATTGACAGTCCGAAAACACAATAGTTGTCGCGCGTTCGGTCCCTTATTCAATTGAAATGACTAAATTACCCAGGAGGACATACATAAAGACGAAGATAAGATTATGAGGAGCTCATGCATTTTGAGAGAAATGAGTGATTGGCGATCACAATTAGTCTATAGTTTATGGGTGGTGATAAATACAACAAAAAAATTTGATTCATACATCAAAGTATGTTATAGTGTACTTGTATTGTAAGCAAAAACAATCAGTGTGATGTATGGATAATTTTTTTTGTTATATTTATCAATTCTCATAGTTTATGTGATTAATGAACCAGATTTGTTTCACGTTAATAACACTTTTTAGGACCCTATATCAAATGTTAAACACATCATGTGATTATGTGAATGTCTGGATTCTATGTTAGTTCTGAGCAGTTAAAACACTTGTCAAGAAATGAACCATGTGATATTTGTCATAAGGCCAATCAAATTAGAGAACATTTTCCTTTAAGTGATCATAAAACAACCTGTTTGGATGAACTTGTGCATTTGGATTTGTGGGGTCCTTATAAAATTCAAAGTAAGGAATGATATAAATCATTTCTTACTATTGTTGATGATTATTCTAGAGCAGTATGGGTATTCTTAATTAAAACAAAAGACCAGGTGTTTGATAATATTGAATATTTTCATTCTTTATTAAAAACTCAGTTTAATGTTGTGATTAAAATGTTTAGAAGTGATAATGGATCTGAGTTTGTAAATAATAAGATGGATAGTTTCTGTGCAACTAATGAAATTTTACATCAAACTTCTAGTGCAAGGAAACATAGATATCTGCTAAATGTAGCAAGAAGTCTTGTGTTTCAAGGGGGTTGCCTCTTAATATGTGGACTGAGTGTATTTTAAGTGCATGTTATTTGATTAATAGGTTGCCTACTGCTGTTCTTTCTGGAAAGTCTCCTTTTGAGTTGGTTTTTAGCTTTAAGCCTAGTCTCTCTCACTTGAAGATTTTTGGTTGTCTTTGTTTTGCAACTATTTTGAATAATAGTGATAAGTTTGGTAGTAGGGCAAGTAAATGTGTTTTGATTGGGTATTCTAGTGTAAAGAAAGGTTATAAGCTTTATAACCTTGATACAAAAAATATTTTGTTTTCAAGAGATGTTAAATTTTATGAAACTGTGTTTCCATTTAAAATGTCTTTAAAAGATAATGTTAATACTGATTTAGAAAGTGTTAATCATTTAAATTTCTTTGATCAAATGTTTTCAGAAAATGATAACCAAAATCCTGGTAGTCCCAAGGATGAAGGGGGATACAATAATACTGAAGTCAGTGATGGCATGGATTCTTCTTCAAGTTACACTTTAGGTGATAATCTTGAAGAGGAGTCTAGTACAACACTTGATGAGAATAGTCATAACCCTGAGGGCATTTTTCAAACTGAAACTGTTCCAACTCATGTTTCAACAGAAACATCAGGATTAAGAAAGTCAGGAAGAACAACAAGTATGCCTAGTAAATTTAGTGATTATGTGATTGAAGGGAAAGTCAGATATGGAGTAGAAAAAGTTGTTAATTATTTTTTACTCAATTCAGAAAATTATTGTTTTATTTCTAGTCTAAATAAAGGTACAGAACCCACTTCTTACTTAGAAGCTGTTAAGCACAAACATTGGGTTGATGCTATGAATAAAGAAATAGAAGCATTAAACAGAAATAATACTTGGGAAATTGTTAACCTTCCTGCAAATAGAAAACCCATAGGTTATAAATGGGTGTATAAGATAAAATATAAATCTAATGGTGAAATTGAAAGATATAAAGCTAGATTAGTAGCTAAAGGTTTTAACCAAAGAGAAGGTATAGATTATGAGGAAACTTTTTCACCTGTTGTTAAGATGGTTACTGTAAGATGTCTAATTTCTTTAGCTGTTCAGAATGGATGGAATTTGTATCAACTGGATATAAATAATGCTTTTCTCTATGGTGAGATTGTTGAGGATGTTTATATGAAACCACATGAAGGTTATTTGATTAATGATAATAATAAAGTTTGCAAGTTAGTAAAGTCATTATATGGTCTTAAGCAGGCTCCTAGGAAATGGAATGAGAAATTAACTTATGTGCTTAAGAATAATGGTTTTATTCAAAGTATCAATGATTATTCCTTGTATGTTAAAACTGATAAAGATCTATTTCTTGCTATTCTTGTTTATGTTGATGATATTATCATAACCGGTAATAGTAGTCATGAAATAGATAAATTCAAAGTTTATTTATCTTCAAATTTTATGATTAAAGATCTTGGAAAATTGAAGTATTTTTTGGGAATAGAAGTGCTTGATATAAGCAATGGGGTTTGTATGAATCAAAGAAAGTATTGTTTGGAACTTTTGAATGAGTTTGGTCTTTTGGGTTGTAAACCTCTTACAACTCCAATTGAACAAAATTTGTCTATTTCTTTGGATGAATCTGCAAGTAATAAAATGCTTAGTAATGTGACTGCTTATCAAAAACTTGTTGGTAAACTGATTTATTTGACCATGACTAGACCAGACATCTCTTTTGTTGTTCATTGTCTTAGTCAGTTTATGCATGCTCCTTTACAGTCACGTTTTAAACTTGCAATGCATGTGTTGAGATATCTTAAACTGTCTCCCGGTAAAGGAGTGTCAATTGTGAAATCTGATAACCTTAATTTAAGTGCTTTTGTTGATGCTGACTGGGCAAAGTCAATTTCTTATAGAAACTCAGTAAATGGTTATTATGTTTATCTTGGAAATTCACTTGTTTCTTGGAAGAGTAAGAAACAAAATGTTGTTTCAAGATCTTCTGCTGAATCTGAGTATAGAGGTATGAGTAATGCTACTTGTGAAGTAATGTGGATTCTAAATATACTTGATCATTTAAAAATTCAATTTGCATTGCTTGTTCCTTTATATTGTGACAATAAGTCAGCAATACAAATTGCTGCCAATCCTGTATTTCATGAAAGAACTAAACATTTGGAAGTTGATGTTCATTTTATTAGAGAAAAAATTAGTGCAGAAATTATTCAAACTATAAAAGTTGAGTCAAATTCTCAAGTGGCAGATATTTTTACTAAAGGGTTGTCAACAGCTCAACATAACTATTTTTGTAAAAAACTTAGTTTAATAGATTTATTCCAAGCTAAGATTAAGGGGGAGTAATAAAATATGAAATGATAGTATCAATCTTAGTTGGATATTATGTGTATATACTTTGTTTGTATATGTTTTGTAAATGCAGGATATATTTGAGATAAGAGAAAGTTTAGTGGCTGAAGAGAAAGAAAACTTCAGGGACTATTTTGTAATATTGTAATAGTGTCTAGTGTATATAAGCATCGTATATTTTAGGGTTTTCTGTATTAATTCATTCTGTATCATTTGTTCCCGATTTCATTATTCTCTGTTCATCGATTATCTCTAGTATTTTGTGAGAAGTAATTGTTCATCCTTTTATGAATGATTGCTTGAGTGTTTTGAGTTTGTAGTGAGGATTTAGCTAGTTTTGTTTTTGGTCTTTGACCGGTTATAATTTATGAAGTTATTCATACATATTTGTGATCTTGTGATTTCTAGTTGATTGTTGACTAAAACAAGTAGATCTATACTTGTTTTCACTACATACCTTACACTAGTTATTTATGTTTCTGTTAATAAAAACCTTTCAACCCTTTAAAAAAAACGCAAAATGCGATGAGCATGAACAATGAAGGACACCCACTTCATTACAAATTATAATTATAATCACATATAGGCTAACTACCTCTATTAATCAAATGACAAACAAAGTTGTAAATTTTTAATCAAGGAATTTTTCATGATATTTTCATATTAGTACCTTAACTTGTTATGACCTTTTTTTCTAAAAAAATTACTTTGACCATATTTTTTTTTTTAATGGTTAAAATTTGAATTAAAAAAGATGAACATCTAGTAAGAAACTAGACATCAAAAAATACAGGAAACAAATCTAGAAATAGCCAACTACAGGCACTTAGACCTTACCCGAAGCTTTAACTGCGAAGACTGCAATATGAGTGAAAAAACTCAAATCATTAACAGCTAAGCTTAGACCTGAAAGAAAAAACCCCATTTGGAGTGTTTTTCACTACATACTTTGACCATATTAACTTTGCAAATTCATAGCATCTCATGATCTCAGTCCACCCACCACCCATTTCATTATTTACCAAAACTATTAAAACTATTATCATTATTGGTATTATATTATTTTGATATTGTAGTCTTATTATTAGTTTTCATTAGTATAATTATTATTCTTATTGTTATTAAAGCTAAAAGGTTTTGTGTGATGAGTGTGGTAATTTAATATTTTGAAATTTCATTTACTACGTACAATGTTAGCATGACTGCATGAGTGTAATTTTTATTTGTCTTAGATCTAAAACAAACAAAATTCAATATTTAGAAATAGCACTAATGTATAGCAAATCATAAAAAAGAATATTGTATAATTATAATTATAAACCGATAAGTATATCTAAATTACAGAATTTTTGATATTCAAAATATCAAACAAAGAATGCTAATTGATGTGTCACCGAATTCACTATTTAACGTTGAAAAACACCACAGATTGTTATAGCAATTCATCTTCAATTTGCAAAAGACTACTTTCTTTTACCTTTCACAAAGTGGAACGGAAAAAAAACATAATTTAATAAGAACTTGGGTAAAAATTAAATATAAAAGCTAAAGATATGACAAAAGTGACTTATTAGTATACGAGTATATATTTAACGATATGATCTACGATATTTAAGTGTTTAACAGCTATACATAACGTCATCAGAGGTGAATATAGAAGGAGGTAGGGCAATCGCTAGACCTGTAAAAAAATCGAATTGTTAAATCCCATTTTAATTCAAAAGGGAAAGGTTAAATCCAAATCAACTACGTAGTTAATTACGGAGTAATTAAGTATAATAAAGTCAACTAAGAGTTGTTGGAAAATAATTCACATGCATCTCCTCGATCATTCTTTATATAATGACTTTTATTATCAATACATGAAAGTATGAAACAAAGCCTTCTGACCTATTATTTATTCTTACACCTATGTACCATTTAACTTTATTGTAATATTCAATGTTTCTGTCTTGAAGTTATTTTTAAGAAGCATTTTTTGTAGCTATAATTTAATTTGGGAGTTGATAAATACAACAAATAATTTGATTCACACACCAAATCTATATTGTAGTATATTTGTATTGTGAGCTTCAATTCTTGTACAGAATAATGTATTAAACAAATTTATTGTTGTATTTATCACCTCCCATTTAATTTAATATATGCTACCAAGTTTACCTTTGCACTAGTTAATTACTCCATAATCCTTTACTGGAAGATTTTTCCCATTTAAGCAATAAGAATTAAAAATGATAGAATAGATCAATTAAACATCACTAATATCAAACAACATTCATATATATGAAAATCAATGTTCATATTAATTGAAATAAATCTTAGTTAACATCATGTGACCAGTCTATTCAATTATGAAGCAATATATAACTTCAAGAGTTCCAATTTATCTTTCCATCTTTCCTTATTAGTTTGTTCTAAATTAATTGTTCACTACCAAATATGGATAAGAAAAACTGATAAGGTTACCATATTATTTTACTTGAAAATATTAAATTAAATTTAAATTTAAAATGATAAAGTAAAAGAAATCTCTAATTAATATTAGTCAAGATTATTAAGTATATCATTATTCCAGAAGTAAAAGTATTGATTATATAGTTTTTTTTAACGGTTCTTGTTAATTACAACCAATGCATCCATTATAGCATTCACGGTTTCACACACACATAAAACTATATTCAAGAAAAACTTTGCTTATAAATAACAAGAACCATATCTCCCTCATCTTTTCAGTTCCAAATTTTCTGTATATCAAACTCCTATCTCAGATCCCACATATGTTTTATACAGGGGCGGAACTACTAGGTTGGCGGGGGTAGCACGTGCTACTGGTCAAAAAAATTCTAGTAGTATAAATTTTTTAAAATATATATATTTTAGTATAAATGCAACTAGTGAATTTTTTTGTGTGCTACTAGTGAAATTCTTTAAGTGCAACTTATATTCATTAAAAAGAATAGAGCCCAATATGTATAGTCTATAAATCGTTTAATGACCATATATACTTCAATACTTAATAGGAAAAGAAAAAAAAAAGGCTTTAAGCCCATCATTAATAATTTAATATAGTAAATAATAAAAACCCAAACGTAGTTGTTTAACTCAAAAGGTTAAAAAGCTTTTTAGAAGCCAAAAAAGTTTAAAGAAAAAAACTCGATCAAATCTTCAAAAAACATCCAACTTCCGAACGGGACGCAAAAAAAATACCACATGAGTTTTATATTATTTGGAAAATTGAAATCAAAATAAGAGTAAAGATATAAGAATCGGCAATTCAACATGCGTCAGGTATATCTTGCTATTTTTATTTATCAGTTTTTGAATTTTCATTAAATATATAGGGTTTCAATTTTGTGAATTTTGATTATGATAATTCGAATGTTCCAATTATATAGCGGTTTTTGAGTTTATTAATCTGACTTTTGATTTTGTAAATTATAATAATGTAATGTAATGGACTACTAGTTACAAACTTGATAATTTTATTTGTTACATTAAAATAATGATGTTGTAACTTGAATGAAGCTACTGTGATTATACTATTTGCTTTGAAAGAAAATCATCACCTGTTGATGGTAATGATAATGGTGAGAGTGAAAAACCTATAAAAGGAAGAAAAGAATGTAAGAATGATACAGGGGAACCTATAAAAGAAAATGTATGCAACAATAACCAAAAGGAATCGCCAATCACAATTGACATAAATGATCTTCCATGGGATCCAGCAGACAGGCCAAGGATTTTAGATTACAACTCTAATCAAAGAGAGGAAATAAAGCGAACATATTGGGTTAGAGGACCATGTCAACCACGTGGCCATAACTTTCCATCAAAAAGTGTGGGAGATAAGGGAAGACGTTTTGTGGTAAAGTGGTTTGACGAATTTAATTGGTTAGAATATAGTGTAAAAGCGGACAAAGCCTTTTGTTTATGTTGCTACTTATTCAGAGATTATGTTGGTCATCACGGGGGAAGTGATACATTTGTGACGACAGGCTTTAATACATGGAGCAAAAAATCAGCCTTAAAAACACACGTGGGTAATGTTGATAGCTTTCATAATAAAGCACTCCAAAAGTGTGAGTATCTAATGCGACAAAATCAATCTATTGTTGTTGCTTTTCATAAGCATACTGATGTTGAGAAGAATAAATATCGAGTTCAATTAAGTACTACAATTAAGAGTATTCAATTCTTGCTCAGAAATGCACTACCGTTTCGTGGGCATGATGAGAGTGAAAACTCTCTTTCTAGAGGACTTTTCTTTGGAATATTGAGCTTACTTAGAGATCATAACGACACTATTCGTGAAGCCACATTAGAAAACGCTCCCGAGTAAAAATCAATTGACATCTCCAAAAATTCAGAAGGAGATTATTGATTGCTTTGCAAAAGAAATAATTGAATCCATTTGTGAAGAAATTGGTGATGATGTGTTTGCATTGTTAGTTGATGAGTCTAGTGACGTATCTAAAAAGGAACAAATGGCAGTTGTCTTGAGATATGTTGATAAATGTGGAGTTGTTAAGGAAAGATTTGTTGGTGTTGTTCATGTGAACGATACATGTGCTTCAACTCTTAAATTTGCTATTAATTCTTTATTTACCGAGTACAGATTGAGTTGGAACAAGGTAAAATATCAAAGTTATCTTCATTATTGTAATTTAATTCTTAAATTGAATCATAAATATCTTCTTATATGTTTTATTTGATATTGATATTTGACACAAGTTAGGGGACAAGGATATGATGGAGCGAGCAATATGCGTGGTGAGTTCAATGGCTTGAAAGCTTTGATCCTGAAAAATAATGACTCGGCATATTGAAAGCTTTGATATTGAAAATAACATTGTTTTGCTCGTCAACTTCAGCTAGTGGTTGTGGCTATTGCGAAAAAACATGATGGTGTGGTGAACTTTTTTTATATGCTAGCAATAGTCACGAATGTTGTTTGTGCTTCTTGTAAACGAAAAGACATAATGCGAGAAACTCAAAGAGAAAGAATTCAAAAAGAAGTAAGTATGGGTGAAATTGAAACTGGAAGAGGGCTGAACCAAGAGCTTTCTCTTACACGAGCTGGAGATACACGTTGGGGCTCTCATCATAAAGCAATCACTAGTTTGATTAAATTGTTTCCGGAAGTTGTGATGGTGCTTAAATACGTTGAAAAGGAAGGCGCTACTACTTTGAACCAAACTCAAGCATCTGGTATTCTGTCCTATTTCAAAACACTCGATTTTGTGTTTTATTTGCACTTGTTGTTGCACATTTTAGGGCTCACGAATGTGTTGTCGGTACATCTTCAACAAAAGGATCAAGATATATTGCAAGCAGCTTCATTCGTAAGAGGAACTAAACGAGCATTGGAAGAGTTTAGAAAAATGGGGTTTACAGTATTTTTGAAGAAAGTCGGTTCTTTCTGTCAAAAACATGATCTTCCAATAGTGGAAATGATAGGTTTGTATGTTGCTCCAAGAAATCGAAGGACCAAAATCACTAATCAATATCATTTCGAGGTTGAGATTTTTAACAGAGTTTTGGATATGCAAATTCAAGAGTTTGGTGATCGTTTTAGTGAGGTAAATACTGATTTACTTGAATATATGATGGCTTTAAGTCCATGTGATTCATTCTCTAACTTTGACGCATCAAAGTTAGTAAAGCTTATTAGCGAGATGTATCCAAATGATTTTAGTGTCGATGATAGGTTATCTATGATGTCTCAAGCTGAAGTTTGTTATCAGATTATGAGTGGTAGTGAGAGGTTTGCTAACTTGAATAATATAGTTGACCTTGCTCGTTTGATGGTGGAAACGAAAATGCATCTTTCTTTTCGGGTGGTCTATCGCTTGCTGAAATTAGCTTTGATTTTACCGGTTGCAACTGCGACTGTTGAAAGATGTTTTTCTAAAATGAAGCTTGTGAAGACACATTTGAGGAATCGAATGGGAGATAATTATTTGAATAATGCTTTGGTTTGTTCTATAGACAAAGAAGCGCTTGACAATGTTACAACTGAAGTTGTAATTGATCGTTTTCATCGTCTAGGCGAACGTCGAGGACAACTATAAGGTGTAATCTGTTAGTTTATTTATGTTTTACTTTTGAGCTCGCAACATTTTCATTGTAATAGCACTTTTGGTAAAAACCTCACTTTTTGATGCCATGTATTATGTTAAAATCGTACAATCCAAATGTGTATGTTTTATGTAAATCTTATGAAAAAAAATTTGTGTTACCCCTAAGATTTCATCCTGGTTCCGCCCTTGGTTTTATATGGCTAATAATATTGATGATAATACGGAAATTGAAGCTCCGTCGATTGGACTTATCGCCAAACAGAATCTGGATACGCGCAAGTCTCGGCATGATCAGCCTAAAACCCCTGTAAAGCCACCCCCACCCAAAGTTTCTGCTCATGGTGGTAATCAATTAATCATCTCTCTATTAAATTTCATGACTGTAATCTTGATTAATGTATATTTAATCTAGTTGATCGTCTTTTAAATATATTATAGACTCTTATTTACTAGTACTAACGTAACTAAGTGTTGGTATATATGTACACGACTTAAGCATGTCCGGAAATTAATGAGCCTATGAGGGGCGCGCACTTAATCATTTAGACACGATTAATAATTAATAACGTATTAATTATTATATACATTTAATATAAACTAAATTTGAGGGACTTAAATGTTAAGTGGATAACTTGTATTGGGTTTGAATTGGGTTTGTATTGGGTTTAAATGGGCCGATTTTTAGGTATCCATATACAACTCAAAAACCTAATTAAAGCCTATAAATACAAGGCTAAGTTAGGGTTATTAGTATCCTAATACAATACCCTAACAAATAAATAAAACCTCTCCTTTCTTTTTCCTTTTGGTCAGCTGTAGACTACACCAACAAAACAAAAGGGTTTTTGTTTTGTTTTGTCTTTTATTGAAACAAGAAGGAAAAACAAAAGCAAGGCTTCTAGTTTATTAAGTGTAATTCGACTAGCATCGTTATCATGTTGTGAAGGTGGTGTGCGTGCAACCCTAGAGGGTTTTACCATTAGTGAAACCTATTCGTTATACCAAACGATTATTTGGAGCTAGCTAAAAGGTACATGTTTTCTATCTTAACTAATTATAAATACGTGTTTATTCGCTTCCGCAATTGTATGACAATTTGTTATAGTTATTTGCTATATTCTAACAGTGGTATCAGAGCCACACGTATAATTGTAATTAGTTAGATATGTTACACATCAAATTTGTGAGGTATGTTTGTTTTGACGACCGAAGAAAAAAAAAGAGTTTTTTGTTTTGATTATGGGGGTTTAGTCGACGAACAAAAGTTAACGAAAAAAAAAATTGTTTTTAGTTTAGTTGATGAGATCCAAGTCGGTGAACCTGACCAACAAAAAAAAATATATAATATTTTTTTGGGGGGAAAGATTAAATTGCATGTTCGCATGAATGTAAAAAAAAAAAAAATTGTTTTCTTTTGGTTGTTATGGATCAGCGACCAAAGATCAAGATTTTTTTTTAATAAATCTTAAAGTTAACTATTACACTTTTAAAAAACCCACTGTGAATTTGATGTTTAACAAGAATAATAACGTATTTAATGTAAATTGCTTTGTTATTATTAGTGTACTTTTAATTATCTAAATAAAGGGTATCCATGAAATTCATGCATAATTTGTCATGGATATCACTTTGATATATTGATATGCTAGTTAGAATTAATTGTTAATTGAGATGACATGCTTAAAAGTTGATTGGTGTAATTATGTGCTACTTGTTTAAATTGTTTAATTGACAAGTTATCCCTAGTTTGCCATGCTTTAGGGTTTCACCCATCCAAAAGTTGCATGAAAATTAATTGTTAATTGTTTAATAGTTTTAGTAGTTTAAAGTATACATACTAAAACATAGTGGCCATAGGATCAATGCCCCTTAAGTTAGTCGATTAGTTTAGTTTAATTATTATTTGCCAATTGTTGACTTGTGACGCAAAATTGTTTTTAGAAAATAAAATTAAACTTGACTAAATGACTATGAAATTTGATTTAGAGTTTGTAATATTACATATTTATGACGCATATGGGTTAGGCTCATATACCGTAATTTGCTCCCATGTCATAAAATATCTAATTGATTACAAATTTATTTAATAAAATTGGTATCTTTCATCGCTAAAGAAACACCGGCTCACCCATTTGAACAAACTATAAGAGAGCTATAAGTCTGGAGGCTCTGTCTCCTTAAAGAAAGTGGGTTACTTAATCAGCCTTGTGCTAGCCTTACTTCTGCGGTTCTTTGTGCGTTCAAATGGAGCTACCGAGCTCTTTATGTTGATGTAAGATAAAATATTTTTTTTATTAAAACCTATTATATGAATATGGTGCATGCATATTCATACATATTTGATAACACATCAAATTGCGTTACCCTAAAACTTAAGTCATTGCCATCCAATTGTAAGAACACTTGCAGTTGCTTTTTACTCTGCGTGAGACGTAGGTACATTGCAATCCCAAGGTAAATTACCATTCATCGTGAGACGGTGGTGGACTATTTACAGTTCTTAATTGGACGCTTAAAACGAGTTAAGCGGTGAGATCCTTAAGCCCGTGGCAAAAGATGGGATGAAACATGTTTACAAATTCACTTATGCTTGTTTCATAAGTAGTATTTGTAAGTCCCATAATGTCTAGGAATTGCACTAGTAATGCAATTATTGATCGTCACTTACCTTTTGAGTAACATCATTACTAGCAGATCAACTGATGTAATGGTGCTATGTCAATAGGATCCTAGCCTTATAGAAAATTAATAGTTTACTTGGTTAAACTTGGGTAAATTAATTATTCTATAAGGGTTAATTATCGAAAATACTGATTTTTGAACTTTATCTGTTTTGTAGATGGCAACTAATCCTGCCCAAAACCAAAACATTTCGTCTTTCAGGCAACAATTTGAGAGAGAGAAACTTACTGGTTCTAATTTCAATGACTGGTATCGTTCATTGAGGATTGTCCTCCGAGCTGAAAAGAAAGCTGATGTTCTTGAACAACAGCTTATGAACGCCCCTGCTGAAAATGCTACTAATGAGCAAAAGGCAGAGTATTCTGCTGCTTATGATCGTTACAATGATGTTTCTTGCTTGATGCTCGCAAGCATGTCGCCCGAGCTAAAAGAGCAATTTGAGTTCCATGGCCCATTTGATATGATAAATGAGTTAAGGTCATTGTACGAAAAGCAAGCAGGAGTGGAGTTGTTTGACATTGTTCAAAAACTACATTCTTGTAAGCATGAATAAGGGAAACCAGTCAGTCCACATGTTCTTAAAATGAAGAGCTATTTGGAGCACTTGGCAAGACTCAACTATGCTTATCATCAGCCTGTTGCAATTGGACTAATCCTTTGTTCTCTTTCCAAAGAGTTTGAGGAATTTGTGCGCAATTATAACATGCATAGTATGAATAAGACCGTAGTTGAACTTCATTCTATGCTCATTGAGTATGAGAAAAACCTTCCCAAGAAAGCTGAAACTCCCGCTGTGATGATGATCAAAGGGGGTAGAATCCAAAAGAAGCCGCAAGCTGCTAAAGGAAATCCGAAAGGGAAAGGCAAGAATAAGCAAGCTGTTGCTCGTATTCCCAAACCCAAGAAGACTCCTCCAGCTAAGAAAGAGCATCCGGCAAAAGATGAGGTATGCCACCACTGTGGTGAAGTGGGGCATTGGAGAAGGAATTGTCCTGACTATCTTGACGAGTTGATGAAAAAGAGGAAGCAAGCGGCTGGCAATATTGCCAGTACTTCAGGTATCTTCACCATAGAATTATTTTCTTTTTCTAAACATGACTCTTGGGTATATGACACTGGTTATGGTACTCACATCTGTAATACCTTACAGGGTCTTAGAGGAAGAAGGAAACTGAAGCCAGGAGCTTTGCAACTGACAGTGGGCAATGGTCTGCCAGCAGCTGTGGAAGCAATTGGAAATTATGATTTAATTTTACCTTCTGGTTTAGTAATTTGTTTAGACAATTGTCATTACGCACCTTCTATTACTAGAGGTGTTGTTTCAGTTTCTCTTTTGAAAGACAACTGTTATGTAAACTTGTTTACTGATAATGGTATTTCTGTTTCTAAAAATGATGTTCATTGTTTTGATGTTATTCCTTGCAATGGTATTTATGAAATAGATATGCGTGGTTGTGTTTCAAATTATAATTCTATGTATCATGTTAGCAATAAAAGAGCCAAGCCTAACTTGGAATCTTCTTATCTATGGCACTGTCATCTTGCTCACATAGGCAAAGATCGCATTAACAGACTTCAACGTGAAGGTCTTTTAAAATCAAGTGATGATGCATCATTTGATAAATGCGAGTCTTGTATATCTGGCAAAATGACAAAGAAACCTTTTTCACATCAAGTGGAAAGGGCTTCTGATCTTCTTGGGATAATACATACCGATGTTTGTGGCCCACTTAGACATGTGTCTAGAAAAGGTGCTAGCTACTTCATAACCTTTACGGATGATTTCAGTCGTTATGGTTATGTTTACTTGTTGAAGCATAAACATGAAGTCTTTGAAACATTCAAAGAGTTTAAAAATGAAGTAGAAAATCAACTCGGAAAAACCATCAAGATCCTTCATTCGGATCGAGGTGGTGAATACTTAAGCCAAGAGTTTAAGGATTATCTAAAGGCGTGTGGAATCATCCAACAGCTTACTCCTCCATATACACCACAACATAATGGGGTGTCGGAAAGGAGGAATCGAACCTTGTTAGACATGGTTAGATCGATGATGAACCTTACAACTCTACCTCTATCATTTTGGGATTATGCTCTAGAGACTGCTGTACGCATTCTCAATATGGTTCCAACCAAGAAGGTTGATAAGACACCACATGAAGTGTGGCATGGGACGGTCCCTAATTTGTCTTACTTAAAGGTCTGGGGATGTGAGGCGATGGTAAAGAGAGACACGCCATTAAGTGTATCTTTGTAGGATACCCAAAGGAAACGATGGGTTACTACGTCTATATCCCTTCTGAACACACTGTCAAAGTTGTGAGATATGCGGAATTCTTTGAAAAGGATCTCGTAGTTCAAAAAGACAGTGGGAGGGCGGTAGAACTTGAAGAAATTCAAGAAGATGCATCACCTTCTGAAGACACTAGTAGTCATCAAATTGAACAAGAAAGTCTTGAGGTTCAAAATGATGATGAGGTTCCACTTCGTAGGTCCAATAGGACTATACGTGCTCCCGAGAAGTTATGTTTAAATGTAGAAACTGAGGAGCATGTATTAGGGGATTTAAATGAACCTAAAAACTTCAAAGCTGCATTAACAGATCCAGAATCTGCAAAATGGCTTGAAGCTACAAAAGTGGAAATGAAATCCATGAAAGATAATCAAGTTTGGAGCTTGGTTGATCTTCCACCCAATGCTCAAACCGTTGGGTGTAAATGGATCTTCAAGAAGAAGACCGACATGGATGGAAATGTACACAACTACAAAGCTCGTCTTGTAGCGAAGGGTTATACTCAAGTCTACGGAATTGACTATGAAGAAACCTTCTCTCCTGTGGCAGACATTCGAGCTATTAGGATTCTTATAGCCATAGCTGCGTACTATGACTATGAGATTTGGCAAATGGATGTCAAGACTGCCTTCTTAAACGGTTATCTAGACGAAGAGGTCTATATGGATCAACCTGAAGGTTTTATTGACCCATCTCATCCCAACAAAGTATGCAAGCTTCAAAGGTCCATTTATGGACTCAAGCAAGCTTCTAGAAGTTGGAATAAACGGTTTGACGATGAGATCAAAAAGTTTGGTTTTACTCAAAACCAAGATGAGCCATGTGTATACCTCAAGGCTAGTGGGAGAAATGTTACTTTTCTGATCTTGTATGTCGATGACATATTAATCATGGGAAACAATGTTCCAATGTTACAAGATGTAAAATCCTATCTTGGAACATGTTTCGCTATGAAAGATTTAGGAGAAACGGCATTTATACTCGGAATCAAGATCTATAGAGATAGGTCAAAGCGGATGATTAGTTTAAGTCAAAAGGCTTATATTGATAAAATCTTAAAGAAATTTAGGATGGAAAATTCCAAGAGAGGGAATATTCCAATGCTCGAAAAGCTTGACTTAAGTAGTAAACAAGGTGCGTCTACACCTGATGAGGTGAAGCAAATGCAAAATGTTCCTTATGCTTCGGCTGTAGGATCCATTATGTATGCTGTGAGATGCACTAGGCCTGATGTTGCGTTTGCGCAAAATATTGTAAGTCGTTTTCAACAGAATCCAGGAGTGAGACACTGGACTGCTGTTAAGAACATTCTTAAGTACTTGAGATCTACTAAAGATATGGTTCTGGTTTATGGGGGAAATCCTGCAGCTGAGCTTAAAGTAACTGGTTATTGCGATGCTGGGTTTCAGACTGACAAAGATGATATGAAATCTCAGTCAGGATACGTCTTCACCTTAAATGGAGGAAAAGTAGATTGGAAAAGCAAGAAGCAAACTACTACTGCCATGTCTGCAACAGAATCTGAGTACATTGCTGCCTCGGAAGCCGCCATGGAAGCTGTTTGGATTAGAAAGTTTATTTCTGGGCTCAGCGTGGTTCCCTTAAATAAATCACCTATGGAATTATATTGTGATAATTCCGATGCAATCATAATTGCCAATGAACCTGGAGTTCAGAAAGGTGCCAGACACTACCAAAGGAGAGTTCACTATGTTCGAGAGCAAATCGAACTAGGTGAAATCAAGTTACTCAAAATTCGCACAAAACATAACTTAGCTGATCCGTTTACTAAAGCTTTATCGAGAGCAAAGCTTACTGAACATGCTGAAGGCATAGGACTTCGTCTAGCTAGTTATCCCATGTAATTCTGTGATTAGTATTTGGATATGAGATGTAAAATATTTTATTTATTAATGAAATAAAGTACTTGGTATGTTTATTTTATTTAAATATTAGTGTATCTCATTTTTTCATGTTTAATCCTTGAATAATTTATTATTATTCTAAATTATCCAATGTCGATTGACTCTATGGGAATATAGTCAAACTAAGACATATCTGAGTGATTAGTCAGAAAGGGTCTCACTAAACTCACATGATATTCATATAGATGCATATCGGATTCCCCAAATTATCGAGTTATTACTTTATGGATCGTCGTCATTAAGGAATATTCGAAAATGATTATTTATTGAATCCTTAGACTTGAGATGCAAGTAGGTTCAGCGTGTATGGATTGCATCTTCTTGATATGGTTCTAACTATTCGTAAATGGTAGTTACACAGGACTATTTTCAGAAGTGTAGTGAAATGCATGACTGACACGTGCAGTCAATACAGAATTTGTTCCTTCAATAAGTTATTGAAGAATGATACTTCTAGGCCGCTCATTAGGTATTAATCAGATGTGTGTATGGCCATACCAAAATGAAATCTAGATGTGTCTTGATTCATTTTGTAATCTTGATTAATTACATGAAATGAGAAATAGTATAGTTAAATCATGAAATGACATTGATCCATATTCATGATTAACACTAGTATCTGAAACAAAGGGATTGTAAATGTTGAAATCATTATCTGAGACTTTATGAAACGAAACTCAGAAATTTCTGGGAGCATTGGAGTGTTGCTAGATGCTAACCAATGTTATTGCTTAAGACATGTCCAAGTGGGAGCTGTTGGTATATATGTACACGACTTAAGCATGTTCGAAAATTAATGAGCCTATGGGGGGCGCGCACTTAATCATTTAGACACGATTAATAATTAATAACGTATTAATTATTATATACATTTAATATAAACTAAATTTGAGGGACTTAAATGTTAAGTGGATAACTTGTATTGGGTTTGTATTGGGTTTAAATGGGCCGATTTTTAGGTATCCATATACAACTCAAAAACCTAATTAAAGCCTATAAATACAAGGCTAAGTTAGGGTTATTAGTATCCTAATACAATACCCTAACAAATAAATAAAACCTCTCCTTTCTTTTTCCTTTTGGTCAGCCGTAGACTACACCAACAAAACAAAAGGGTTTTTGTTTTGTTTTGTCTTTTATTGAAACAAGAAGGAAAAACAAAAGCAAGGCTTCTAGTTTATTAAGTGTAATTCGACTAGCATCGTTATCATGTTGTGAAGGTGGTGTGCGTGCAACCCTATAGGGTTTTACCATTAGTGAAACCTATTCGTTTTACCAAACGATTATTTGGAGCTAGCTAAAAGGTACATGTTTTCTATCTTAACTAATTATAAATACGTGTTTATTCGCTTCCGCAATTGTATGACAATTTGTTATAGTTATTTGCTATATTCTAACACTAAGGATTCCCGTGACGATTTTCGTTGGAGTATGCTGATTTTCAGATCCAAAATAACTGTTTGAGATCCACCCCTACCTTTAAGTGTTGTAAAAAGAAACAAAATTGTGAATAGCTTACTTCAAAATAACCAATGTTTAAAAAACCGGTTGAATCGGTCTGGTTAAACCGGTTCAACCGGAAACGGGCACAAATCCGATTTGATATATGTAGTGTAAAATAAGCGGCCCGACCAGATTAAACCGGGATCGGGAAGAAAACGATTCGAGAAAAAAATCGGTTTTAAAAACACCAACAATAACTGTGTAGCTATTATTATTAGCTAGCACAAGTTTGAAGCATAAATTATTTTTTGAAGCATGCGATCCGTAAATGAGGGAGTCATCTATTATTATTATTTTTGTTACATTACATGAGATTCTTTACTTGAGAGTCTCTATAATTAGATGTTTAAGGGTACGGTAATTTGTTTCTGTATTGTTGTTAGGGAATGAAAGTTGAATGTACAATAAGAAATAATAATCAGTAATAACGTTCGCATTCGTTAATTACTCCGTAATTACCAAATATACGCATCCAAATAACACAAAACTTTTCAAGGTAAACACCTGTACAACTTTTCATGTACCATATACAAGAAGACCTCTTTAGCAAAACAAAAGGTACAATGTTAATAAATAAAACATAATATGGTTGAAATGATCTGATATATACTCTGTATATATTGGCCTGAACTTCAAGCAACATATAATAAGCCCTGACATAGGGATAATATTCTTTCTAAGTTTATACTTTGAGTTGAATGTCAATATAATAACCTCCATCCTTCTTTCCTCTACTTTGGGATCCAATTAGCATCCTGTAGGTTTGACGCGGCTGGGGATCTAAAATAAATGATTTTAGTTTCTTTGTTTCTACGATTGAGTAGATAATGTACTTTGACTGGACAATGCAGCCCGAGACATTTTTCTGAAAGCTTGAACACAAGGTAACACACATATTCTGTGAATGGTGACAACAATTGACTTTCAATCTTGTACTTGATTCTAAATACTTGTTGGGGCAGAAGCTCAATCACATTTCGAATTCTGCACATATATATTGTGTAACTACATATTGTGTACTTTTTTAAGACAGAGTAAAATCTTTTTAAGAGCAAAGAAAGCAGCATCGATAGTTTATTAGACAACCCAACTGAATGGGATCTCTTAGGCGCGGAAATCGGGAATGTACCAGAATTCAACAACTAGAATTTAAAACATAAAGAAACTTATTCGAAGAGAAAACCTCGACTCAGATGAAGATTTCAAACGAATACAAAACCTCCTTTCCAGAAAGCATAAGATCATGTTTCTTTCCATTCACGTCCCTTAACAAGGCCTGTTTTTTCAAACAATCGAGGAAAATTTATTACCATGACCAATTGGCCACACCTCGAAAAATAAAACGTATTAATAAAACAGAGGAGGACCTTTTCATCCTCATCATCATTGTCAGTTGGAATTGGATGCCCCTGATCGATCAAGTTTGATATTCGAATTTGTTGGACGTCCTTTGGATTCTCGATGTCATGTGCCACCCGTGTACAGATAACAGATGGTAAGACCGTGTTAAAACTTTGTAATGTCGAACATAAAGATTGTACAAAAACATGATATAAACCAGGTAATCAATCACAAAGAATCAACACAAACGAATCAAGAATGAAACTGAAACTGAATAATGGAATGAATTAAACCGGTCAATAGACCAACAACAAAACTAAACCTCACTACAGACTCAAAAACACTCCACTCAAGAGAATCATTCGTATGTTAGCATATGTATTTAGTGTAATTATTAGAATATATATAGTATCGGCTCGTACATATCGGCCATGATTACCCGTTTGTAATTGTATATATTTGCTTATTGTATTCATAGTAGACATGGGAAATTAACCTCAGTATCTCCACCCACCAAACATTCCTAAAATTCCTCCTTTCTTTTGCTAGACTTTCCAACTCTATTGGAATAACTCACCGGCCAAATCTTTTGGTCCACCACCGGCCACCATAAATCCTAGATTTTAGCCATTATCTCTTCTATATTCAGCCCAACACCACTCATCTTCTCTCTAATCCATTTACTCACTATAACTCACTGCTGTGATATTCACCCTCTCCGCTATGACTACCGGAACTGGTAAACGCGGAGCCGGGTGCCGCACCGATCGTCACGGTGGTGGCCATCGGAATGATCGCGGTCATTCACTCGCTGGCCATCACAGCCGCCATGATTTTGTTACGTATTCTCCAAATTCACGCCATGTTGGATCAGAGACTTGGGCTCCAAAGTCAGCATCAAGCCTGCTTGGTTCTCCACCCTTGGGCCCATCTACTGTTTGTTTTAGCCCAGTTTCACAAGCCCATTTAATGGCTACTCAATCTGCTTCTGTTTTCACGAATGGACTTTAACCACAAGCCCAGTTCCATCTTTACCTTTGTTGGGGACCAGGTTACTTTGGTAGCATTCGGGTTCTCCACGTTCCCTCACACTCTTTATTCACCGACTTTCAATCCAATTTAAACGTTCGTATTGCTCCTCCCGATAAAACTGCGAGGATGTTAGTATCTAGTGTATTTAGAATGTATAGTATCGGCCCGTACATATCGGCCCAATGACAGCCCGTTTGTAATTTTATATATTTGCTTATTCATAGACATGGGAAATTAACCTCGAAAATACAGAGAAAACTTGTTCTCCAAACTCAAAAATAAAAATAAAAGATTACTCTAAATATATACGCTAAAAGGAAATATACACTTTTAGTCCCTGGAAACCGTCCACCAATACTTCTTGAATTAGCATTCCAGCCTTAAACTTATATGAATGACATCCAGACCCTTCAACTATTATAAAATGTAAACAAGATAGAGTAAGTTAGAACAAAAATATATACAATTGTTTAAGGATAATATTGATAATGAAATGATATACATCAACAAAGATAGTGCACTTTCAACTACCTATATTTCGATATAATAACAGAATAATATCGAATGAGAGCCAAGGAGTTATTCAAAATTGCATTTTCAATGGCTGGAAACTCAATGCCTTGGACATAGATGGCAAAACTTCCACAATAATATAGTGAAAAACTCTCCAGTAGAACCTCAAAATCAATATCTTCCTTTTCATTCGAGAATCGACACAATTCAGTCGTCATCCACTCATCGTCTCTCCATGTTCCGATTTATGAATGCAAAGTTTCACTTCCTATTCTGTACTTTAGGTTTCACATACATTGTTTTACTTGAAATTTTTCTTGATTCACAAAATTTGAAGACCAAAATGAACTCCATAAAAGGCACCAGGAGATAAAAATTGGCCGTTTGTAATTTGGATCTTTAAATTTGATGTATCTGAGATCTTTGCCACTTTCCAAGACGTACATTTAAAAATAGTCTATATCATTCACTGCATATTCTCGATCCATATAAAAGCTTAGTAGGTTTTTATTTTATAGAAGTTAAGTTTCAGCCTGTTGCTAGATAATCAAGAGTACCAAAATGCAGAAAATATGAAAGATTGTACATGAGCAACGATTAAACTAGTCAAAAGTGATTATCAACTAATTATATATATTTTTTTCAAAAGGCAAATTATATTACTTGTCAAATTATAGACGAGTACAAAGAATTCTAAAATTGGAACGGGACATTTCCTGCCCAACAATACTAACAGCTAACAACAAAACCTATCAACACACCAGTTGCAACAAACAACTACAATTGCTCCTAATCATCTCACCATACCAAATCAACCTAAATAAGCCGTCCCATCTTTCATGACACGCCTACATCAAGTCGAGTTAAGCTCAGAATGCTTCCTATCCATAATGCAAAGCCATATTGACCCATTTTAACCCCCATACATCAACTGCTCTTGATTTCATAGCTTTTAAACTCACCAGCTTGAGTTTAATATATTCTTGAACAATTTTAGCCAACTAATCAACTAATTTTTTTGATATTAATCAAACAGAAAAAAAGTTTTAGCTGCAATTAGAACTAATCAAATTCAAAATTGGAAAGGAGCAAAGTCAGCAAACTTTTACCAAAAGTCAAACGAACAAAAGCAATATAAATATTCATCTTAAACTGATGTGTACTCACGTGCACATATCCAAGTACACACACATATATACAAATATTCTATACTGGCCTGAACGTCAAGCCACATATGATAAGCCCTGACATAGTTCCCTCATATGTTGTGAATTTCAAATTCATAGGGATACTAATCTTTCCAAGCATAGACATTGGGTTGAACGTCCACACAATGACCTCCATCCATCCATCCTTCCTCTGCTCTGGGATCCAATTAGCATCCTGTTGATTTGATGGGGATGGAGATCTGAAATAAATATTTCTAATCTCTTTGCTTCTCCGATGGAGTAGATCTTGTACTTTTACAGGACAATGCAGCCCGTGACATTTTTCAGAAATCTTGAACACAAGGTAACATGCATATCTTGTAAACGGTGATAACATTCGACTTACAATCTTGTACTTGATTCTAAATACTTGTTCTGGTAGAAGCTCCATCACATCATGAAATCTGAATGTACGATATATCATGTGATTACAAAGTTCTTAAAGACATGCTAAGTAATTAAAATCCGTCCAATTAAGACCTAAGAGCATATATATATATATATATATGAGGGGTGAAACTTTTGCATTGATATTTTATCAGAAAACCTAGTTGAAAAATATTGGTATATAGTTTAATTATCATGAGTGAGTCCCACTCAATTTAGTAAAGATATATAGCAGAGGAAATATCAAATATAATGTACAAGATAAAGTTCAAGAGTTAGAATGAGACGACTTAATGAATCTTGTTCAGACAGCAAACCTCGATTCAGCTGAGGGTTTCAAACAAAAAGGCTTCATTTTATCAGAGTTGTACAACACCTCCTTTGCAGAAAGCATAAGATGTTTCTTTCCATTCACTTCGCTTAACGAGAACAACTGTATATTAGAACAATTTACCAAGAGAATTTATCAACAAAGGTCCAAAACCACAGGCAATATTTTCATTCTTCAAAAGATGGCAAATATATTATTATAAAAAAGAAAGGACCTGTTCATCCTCGTCGTCATCGTCAGATTTCGTAATTATTTCTTCATTAATGTTAGTTGGTAATTGATGCACCTTATCCATGTTCGAGTTTGATCCTTGAACTTGTTGGACTTTATCCAGACTCTCGACATCTTCATGTGCCACCTGTGTAGATCGTACAGGATGTAAACTCATGTTATAAGCATTAAAGTACAGTACAAAGAATGTTTATCATCTCCGTGTGTAGAGTGTACAGACTGTAACCTCCATCCCAATATATTAACAGAATAACCTAGAATGAGAGTCGAAGAGTACATTCAATCTTGCATTTTCAATGGCTTGAAACTCAATGCCTTGAACATAGATGGCAGAACTTCCACAATAATATCGTGAAAGACTCTCTAGTCGAATATCAAAATGAATATCTTCCTTGTCATTACAGAATCGGCACAACTCAATTTTCATCCACGTGTCGTCTCTCCATGTTGCAAAATATGAACATAAAGTTTCGCTCCCCATTCTGAACTTTAGGTTCACAAACATAGGCTTAAACGAAAATTTTCTTGAATCACAGAATTTGAAGACCAAACGTATGCCATAATAGACACCAGGAGTTAAAAAATGGTTGTTTAGTGTAGTTTGGATCTTTAATTTTGAGATATCCAAAATCTTTGCCACTTTCCCAAACCTGTACATTTACAAGATATTAATTAGTTGAAATGATACATTAAAGTCTATCTTCTGGATCCTATAAAAAAGGTTTAGTTCTTTATGTATATTCATAGAAATTTAAGTGCCAAAATTCTCGTTAGCGTATAACAATCGCTACAAATATTAGTCACAAGTGGCCCTAATTTTTAACACTAGCAGTCTAGCAGCGAGTGTATGTCCAAACACTGTATCCCTTGCTTTGAAACTACAGTAGTTGATATTATGTATAGCTAGATAAGATGAGCTGAATTTGTTACTAAAATAAATATAATGAACACTACAAGAAGAAGAAGGGCGACCAAAATGTTTCCTTTTTGACCAACGACGAGTCAAACATTTCACCAAATTCTTTAGCCAAGATTTTCACGTTCGGTTCGCTAACTGGAACTCATCAAAGGAATTAGAATTCTAAGGAATGTGAATTTAGCAACCTAGGTGTACTTTGTTTTACATATTTTACTCCGAAAAAATCTATCTATAATAACACTTCTATTGTATCTAATAATAACACTTCTATTGTATGTATCTAACCTTCAAAAATTTCTATTGTATTTATTGGATGGTATTTTTTTGACGTGTCAATTCTAAAATGTGCCACGTGTAATCCATATAACTTAACACATCATCAAAAATATCATTCAATACATACAATAGAGATATTTGAAAGTTTAATACATACTATATAAGTGTTGTAAGTTGATACATACTAAAGATTTTTTACTAAAATTGAATACATTTAAAAATAAATATCCCGAACTAATTATTAAAAAACTACATAACGACACAACTTAGTTAAATGGTATCTAATAATAACTAGAGTTAATTGCATGGTTGGTCCCTGTTGTTTACACAAAATTGTACCATCAGTCCCTAAACTTCATCTTTTGCACCAGTAATCCAAAAAACATGAAAGTTGTTGCGCGGTTGGTCCCTCCAACTAAAATGACTACCATATCCTTAAATGTTTTAGTTTTTTTATTGAATTTAGTGAGGATAACTTAGTCATTCTTGTTATAAGAGGGATCAACCACGCAATAACTCTTATGAATTTGGACTACCGATGCAAAAAGTAAACTATAAAGCCTGACAGTGCAAATATGTGTAAATATCGAGAACCAACCATGCAATTAACTCTAATAAATAATTTCGGCTATTGCCAACCCTACCGAGAGAGAGAGAGATGACGAACCTTGACTCCTGAATAGATCTCCTCTTACAAGATTCACCATTTTCATATAAAAACTTGGTTGCTGACATCAATTTATTTGCTTTTCCATTATCGCTCAGCACAAACCACTAATATACAAAACAGAACAATCGATTAAATTATGATTTCTATATATTCTGTGAAAATGCATGTTGGATTTTGAGACTATTACTTATTTACTTTAGGACGCTCTGTAAATGAATATTCATCTACATCTCAACAACTGAAAACGATATGAGCTAAGCCCAATTTTTTTTTTTTTTTTGGCGCAAACATGTAAATTATTAATTTCATTTAGGAGGTCCCTGGTTTCTCTAAAAGTTAGGTTGATTTAAAAAAGAAGGCTAAATAAGTAAATATCATAAATCACAAAAACATATAAAAGACTTAAAAAACACTTTTTAATTATCGGATACATTTTTAAAAAAATTTCAATGGTTATTATTATAATTATAAACTTTGAAATTATGATAAAAAATATAAAATAATAATATTTATTTTATCGGACTTTTTTACAGTCGCTATTGTTGTGAATGTTTAAAATAAACATAAAATATAACATTATAATCAAATGTGACTATTCTATGATATAATGTGATTATCACGTGTCGTCCGAGATAATCACAAATAGGACTTGATAATCACAATTATTCATGTGAATATTATAAATAAAAATTTTTATAAAGATAACTAATAAAATAAAGAAAAGTCAATTATTAAATTTAGAACAATAGCTTCTAAAAGTTATTTGAATACGGAGGCATGAAGAAAATTTTGCAAATAAATGTGTTTTGGATATTTAAAGAGTGATTTTTTTAGTTTTTCCTACGTCCTATGATATCCGGTCTTCTCATTTAAATCTAGGTCCTTGGCTAAAAACAAGAAGTGGAAAAAAATGGTGAAAATACTTTCGGTTAATTTTGCATTCACATCAGTGTATGAAGAAGTGAAGGCTATATTTTTTGTTTGCTTCAGATAAATTTATGAAGGAGTGAGCTTTATTTTTAAGCTTCATTGTATTTTATAAACCAAGAAAAAAAAATCAAGCTTCACACCTTCATACACTATTAAACACTGTCTGTTTTCACCACTTTTTTATTTTCACCCATTGCCATTATGTATATATATTGATGTGACGGCCCGGAAGTGCTTTTACCGGGTCTTTTCAAATCCTTGTTTTCATTTGATCTCATAAACACACGCGCACACAAGGGCCATGAATTATAGGAAAACACTTTTTATTTTTGGAAGCGAAGAGATGCTAACATTTATTACGACACATTACATTCACCAATACGGATGTAAAAGAAAAAACTAAAAATTGTTAATCAAAATCAATGATATGAATATTTTAAATTTCATTCATAAATTTTTTCTGTAAGTTATAACTGTAAATGATGGTTTTAGATTATAAACTCGTTAACATTCATCAAGGTATATGTTACCAAATTGAACATAAAACTTGACGAATGCTATCACCTTTGTGTATGCGCTTATACTCTTTGAACGGATATCAACTATTGAATGTTAAGTGATAAAGTCATTGACATTCATCATTACGTTCATTTGATGAATGTTACAATGAGTTTGCAAATTAGAATTCATTTTATAGACTATTTACCATATTCTTGTTTTGAAGGAGGATGCCATTGGAAAGTTTTTTGTAGAGATCCTTTCTGTTTTCAGTTTTGTACATATCAGGAGTTTCGGACGACCTTATAATCTCTTTGTAGTCTCTGGGCAGTTTGGGCTCCCATACTTGAGAATCCGCATGTATATAGGGTTAGAACTTAAAAGTTCACATTCATAAATTAAATGACTTGTACGTGAATATTGATGGAGGGCTTCGATTAACATTTAATATGTTTAAAGCCACAAATTTACCATCTAATTCACATGTTATTGAAGTAGTTCACATGAGAACATGAACCATCTGGATATTCACATATGGACAGATCAACTCAGTTGTGCGGAAAATGTTTGTAATCATCTACTTTTCGTTCTTTTTCAATAAAAATAGCTTCATCAGTAGTAAATGCACTTTGATAACATGATTTGTACTTCAAGTGGTTCTTGATCATTTTGTGATTGTTGTTTGAACGTGTTATATATATAAGTATTGGGTAAAATGGACAACTATACAATTTTCGAATTTGTGATACCGTTGATGCATCACGAACCCGGAAGTAGTACAATATCTATCCTAGACTTTTGTGTAAATCTGATCTTATTAGATCACCATCAACAATTAAGATTCTTTTCAATATTAAAAATTAAATTAAAAAAATACCCGACAAAGAAATGGCTTTCAAATACACGTCAATCAATTTATATTTTAATGAGTTCACTTTACATATAGTGTATTATTACTTAATAATGTAATCAATTACTCCTTATTTGATATTTCATAAGATACAACTTTATTAGGTAAATCTTGCTTTATTATTTACTTGTTGAAAGAAAAAAAATAAGTACACACATAATGAGATATCCCCATTTATATAACTTTGTTTTGATGATTTGAGCTGTTGAAATTAAAAAGCCAATAAACCGTTGAATATCCAACTACCTATGATGCTTGCCACGGATCACTTGTACTAATTATTGGGTAGGTTAAAAGAGGAAGACGATCTCAGCACTTAATTTTTATGATCAACGGTCTCTATTCATTCCATTTTAACAAAACTATATTTATATTTTACATTAAATGCAGTGTCTAGATAAAATACATTGTTGCGAATCTGGGTCGTTGATCACAAAGATCAACAGCTAAGATCACCTTCCCCTCCTTTTTCTCAAAATACGGTGCGCCTCTGATCCCACACATTTATTTAATGAATATACTAATTGGATATCAGCAATAATAAATGCATTAAAAGAATGCCATCATTTGTAAAGTAAGAGAAGTTACCTGAAATTCCAATGCTTTCTTAAGTTGTATTACCACCTCACTTGCCTCTAGTCGCTTTTTGCCATTGTCATTTAAGCATTGATAGGCAACCTTTGCAAACGTAGTCAATGATTTTGGATCCATATGTTCTTTTATACCCTCAAACACCATCACACCAAGTTTTCCTTGCGAATAATACGTTTTAGCCAAAGAGCCTAAAGACAGACTGGTATCCTCACAGCCATCTACACATGCCAATCTTCCGCACATGATCTCAAATAAAACGATACCAAAAGAATATATATCTGATGCCTGTGTTAAATAACCCTGCGTGGCGTACTCTGGGTCAACATAGCCAAATGTACCGTAGGCATCATCGCTGACATGTTCTGTATCCCGATGTGATGATTCTATAGACGATAGCTCCAAATTAGAAACCATTGCTTTCCAATCACTATTTAGTAGAATGCTAGAGCTTTTGATGTCCCTATGCGCTACCTTTTGTAGTGTTACATCACCACCGTGAAGGAATTCTAATCCGCTTGCAACACCAATGCTTATCTCAAGCCGTTTCATCCATGTAAGCTTAGCATCATTCAAATGTTTATTGAGACTTCCATTAGGTGCATAATGATAAATAATGATCAGTTCATTCATTTGGTTGCAATATCCTACAAGACTAATGATATTCTCATGCTTACGCTTGAAAAGAATATCAAGTTCAGTCCGAAATTGCCTGTCTCCTTGACCAAGCTTGCTATCCCAACGCTTTGCAATAATGGGCATGCACTCATTATCATTAGCATTAGCATTAGCCTTAGGGTTTGCATTAGTATTAGCACGTTGAAGTTCTCCCTTATATGCCTTCCATAATCTTCCACTTGCAACGTAATTCTTTTGACTGAAGTTTTCTGTTGCTGATTTGATGTCCTCAACTGAAATTTGAAGGCTTTTCATGAAGTTTTCCTGAGAGACATGAGACATTCAATCCAAAATTGTATTGTAATTGTCCAAGATAAGTATATTCTATATTAAGAAAATAATTCACATAATAATCTACATCTACAATACTACTATAATTTTTGAGTTCTGGATAGTATTAAGTGTTTGAATTAATGACATTAATGATTTTGATTTATATAGTCAGTGATAAGTATTGGATTGATGACATAAATGTTCGTGATAAAAATATTGAGTTACTCAATTTCTTGGCATAAATGATAGTTTAATCCTTCACAAAATCAAAAGACGTATGAATGAGTTTGACATTTTTAGAACTCACTATGTCGCACGAATAACATGTAATCATTTAACACCCACCGATTTCTTGCATTTATAACTTTAAATGTACTGGATAGAGATATGGTTAAATATCGATTTCTTGCATTGATCATGTCTAATTACGTTGATATTACTTTGTACTAGCAACATGTGCAATGCAACGGATAAAAAAACAAAGTCGTAAGCTTCATATTCATCAAATATATAGTATGTAAATTATAATTAAAATTTATATAATAATACACTATGCTATGGCATTTTGTAAAGTAACAAATCACCTCTTTACCACTATTTTAAGAAAAATAAAATCAACAAATACCCATATATATATATATATATATATTATATAGAGAGAGATATACAGACTTGGGATCATGTGTAATAAACGGATTCCATAAGAACACATCTCATCCCTTCATTTTTTTCCTTTAATCAAAAATTCTGATTTTGGAGGTAGCATTTTTGTAGATATTTTGAACTTCTACCATGATAACATTTTCGTAATTATTGTAAACTTTGATTAACGTTGACAATTAATTTCTATTGCTAGTTTTTTTATTTTCTTTTTCATTCACAAGTTTTACATGTGTAAAGGTTTTTTTTATCAATAGTATATTTACATCATCATGATGCCGATGACGATGATAATAATATTATAAATTGATGAACCTAAACTTGAGATGCGTAGCTGTGTTTGGTCCTCGACGTGTGAATGAAAATAACAATGATTAATGATTCCTATTTTTTACTAATTCGATTAATATCAATTCTAGATTTGCTTCACATAAGTTTTGTATAATGTGAAGCTTTGTTTTGTATCGATGGAATTGCTTCACATAAGTTTTGTATAATGTGAAGCTTTGTTTTGTATCAATTGAATGTATCTTTTATTACTTCACATAAGTTTGTATAATGTGAAGCTTTGTTTTGTATCAATTGAATGTATCTTTTATTACTTCACATAAGTTTGTATAATGTGAAGTTTTATTTTGTATCGATGTAATTTATCTTTTATTGCTTCACATAAATTTTGTATGATGTGAAGCTTTGTTTTGTATTGATGAAATGTATTTATTTTGTATATATGAAATGTATCTTTTATTACTTCACATAAGTTTTGTATAATGTGAAGCTTTGTTTTGTATTGATGGAATAAATTATAGTTAGTTCCTTTTCTATTTTTTGCATTTTTTTAGAAAGGCGAGTACTCACACACTCATTTTGTTTATTACATTGCACTAAAAGTTTGTTTGCTTTTCGTAAGAGTAGCATAAGACATGGAAGAGTCACACACAACTCGAGAGAGTCACTAAACGACTCATTAGAGTAGGGGTGAGCATTCGTACCTGAATCCCGATCCCATACCGGTACCGTACCAAATCGGTACCGTACCATTTTAAACGGTCTGGTATTCGGTACTCACTTTAGGGCCAAAAAGATAACCGATACCAACCGGTTCGAAACCGGTATTTTACCACTTTTCCCGCTTTGGTACCATATCCAAAATATAGATGCTTTTCTTTGTTATAGTTCCGTAGGTTTTTTATATATCTTAAAAATATTTATTTGAAACCTCACTTCTATAATTATATAATATGTCTATGAATATAAAAATGATATTTTTGGGTAATTAAGAAGTATAGTATAGATTTAGACTCTCGTGTATGAATAAAATTGTAATTTTATAGAAGTTTAGCTAATAATCTTTGCTACACAAACAATCACATTTTTAGCATCCTAGTTAAATCGGATTCCAAACATATTGCTTGTAAATATAAAGGTAAGGATCATGACTTGTGTCGTCTTGTGTTATTACCAAATCACTACACAGTACAATAACGTCGTTGTATATATTTGTTTTTCTTCATCAATATCCATCTATGTCACTTAATAATGTTTTTTATTTATTTGATATTCATTAATATTTATCTTCTTTGAATTTTATCGAATACAAAATACGTAAATAGTTTACTTATTATTCTACTATCTTTTGATACCAAAGTGGTATAGTACCACTTTTACCTGTACCAATACCGGAACCGTACCGGTACCGTACCGCTTTAAACGGTCCGGTATTCGGTATTCACTTTAGGGTTAAAAAAATAACCGGTACCAACCGGTTCGGTATGATTCGGTACCGGTTCCGTACCATGCTCACCCCTACATTAGAGTCAAAATCTAACTAGTTACGAGTCGAGGTCCGAGTTGCCTCATTTTTTGAATTTTTTGACTCGGTTCAGAAGAACTGGATCGTGAATAGTAATAGTTTAACAACTACTTAATATTAAAATTAACTTTTAACAGTGTTGTAAAAAAAGGCCTACACGGCCGAGTACTCGGGGTGTACTCGGGAAAAGGCATTGGAACGTGGCGACTCGGGGGTAGTCGGTCAAAAAAACGGTCAACCGAGGTCAACTCGGTCAAAGTCGGTCAAACTCGGATTACACAGTCCAAGTCGGCCCAAGTCGGTCCAAGTCGGTCAAAAGTTGGTCAAACCTGGTCAAAGTCAACTGTGGTAAAAAATTGAAAAGATTTTAATTATGGTTTTTATCCTACATTTATAGCCTGTAAGGCTGTAAATCGGTCAAAAAACGTTTAATGTTTATTTCTGTAGTTCTATTTTAAATATTTGCACATATAATATTGAAAATTATTAATTAAATGTAAAAAAGTCAACAAAAGTCAAAATCTGAGTACTCCCCGAGTACACCCTGACTAGGCCAATTACTCCTTAGAAGGGCCTTGCCAAGTACACCCCGACTAGCGTCTTTTTCAACCTTGACTTTTAACCAAAAATCTACTAAAGAAAATATTAACGTCAGGATTGGGTTGTGCGTATGCACAGCCACGAGTGTTCCCAGTATCACAATAAATTAAGCCCCCCCTAACCACCATTCCGCCCCTGATCTTAAAAAAACTAATGTTTATAAAAGAAAAAAAAATAACTTCATCTCATTAAACTATATGAACCTATAAAAATAAACATTCATAACTTCACAATGTTATGTTAATTAAAAAAGAACAAAAAAAAAACTTCACCTCAGCAAAAGTGATGTGAACCCTTCAAAATCAGACATCAAATATTTACAAAATTGTCACCTCAAAAATCATGTTTTTTGATAAAAAAAAAAATTGATGGTTAGGATGTGTTCTCACGTAATTTTCGTATTCTCACCAGAATCCAACCATATATATATATATATATATATATATATATATATATATATATATATATTCATCTATCTATACATATAAAATAAAGATTTTTCCTTGATTTTTAGACATGCTACATCATAACATTTCCTTTTCTTTAAAGCCTTATAATTTGCCACATCATCATATTATTTTTTCCTTAAAAACCTTAATTAATAATTACTAATACTATTATTTATCAATTATACTTTATTATAATAGTCTTTAAAATTCATATATTATATTTAATATATAACAATTTTTACCTACATAAAAAGGGATTCATTTTCTAATCCATATCTTATACATTGCAATTAACAAATAGTATCATCATCAACTACCATGTTTTAAGAAAATTAATTTTAATAAGATATATGAAATTGATTATTTTCTTTACATTTTAGTATATATTACTATTGGATTTCGGTAATAAATTTTAAACTTTTAACAATATTAAGATACAGTTAAAAACCTAAAAAAACATATGAATAATTGTTATTTTTTTTAATACCTTACATTGCATAGGCTCAACAAATGTATTAAAATTTAACAAATATATATCTATTCATTCATATACAAAACAAAGTTTTTAGATTTCCTATTAAAGCATGGTATTTTAGGTACCAATGACGTGTCACTAATATATAAACTTTTGAATTAATCTCAATTTTTAAATATGCTACATGGCTTTTCGTATTTTAACTTATTTAATTTAATGTTAATGTTAAAGTTAATGTTAATGTTATAATGTTAATAATGTTAATGTTAATAATGTTAATAATAATAATAATAATGTTAATAATGTTAATGTTAATAATAATAATAATTGTTAATAATAATAATAATAATAATAATAATAATAATAATAATGTTAATAATAATAATAATAATAATAATAATATTAATAATAATAATTATAATAATGTTAATAATAATAATAATAATAATAATAATAATAATAATAATAATAATAATAATAATAATGTTAATAACAGTAATAATAATGTTAATAATAATGTTAATAATAATAATGTTAATAATGTTAATAATAATGTTAATAATAATAATGGAATTATGATTAAATCCTTTATATGTCTTCCCCGTGAAAGTCAAGGCCACCTAAATATCAAATCAAATTAATTAATAACGATAAAAAAATAACTTATTTATCTTAACGAATAACCATCGAACGCAAAAGTAAACTAAATTAATAAAATTATACATTCAAAGGTATTGACTCGCAATATTAATAACATCGTCAGTTAAACCGTTTATTTCAGGTTAATACTAACAGATGGTATAGTTTATAAAAAAAATTGTAACATTTGTGAATTTAACATTTTCGGTGATATATTTGTATGTATAATACTTTGAAATTCATCATTTTTTATATGTTAAAATCTATACTAATACATTTTTTTATAATTATTAGTAAGAAACTTACAACTTCAGACAACAATACTAATAATATTTGACGTGCATTGTACGGGCTTAAAAATAAAGTGTTGTATAACTTATGCGGTGTATGTCTTTGTCTTCCATTTTCTTACAAATTCTATGTTTCATTAATACAATTTTTTTCAAAAAAATAATTAATTTTTATTTATACCACATATATTTAGCATGTTATTTCTTTTCTGAATAACCAAATCATGTTATTGACGAAGACAACTCCTTATAAATATAAAGTTGAACATACAACCTCTTTTTACTTTAATAATAATATCTTAATTTTCTATGTCTTTAAAAACATTATATGTTCTCAAACCCTATTGTTTGATGCTAATAATTTAGTTTATAAGACAAAAATATATAATACACTCTCTCGAGAGGTACAAAACAAATCATCCAAAGATATGCATGTATTATCATTTAGCCAAGTAAGTTAAGAACACTTTGAACCAATCTTTTTATCCTCATTAGTTAGCAACCTTCAGCTTTTTCTCCATTGACGGTATGCTTCACAATTATAATTAATAAGGGTCAATATATCTCTCTTTAAAGAGTTGAAAAGAGAAACATATTGATTAAAGATCTTGATTTGCAGCAAACGCAAGAAAACCGGTTACAACACAACCAACGTCGCTTGCAAACAAGTTTCATTCATGTTTCTATTTTTTTATTAATAATTGTACCTTTAAGTTAACAATATTAATATGTTAGGCTACTTACAAATTAGCTAATTAAGGTTTTTTTAACAATTCCTACCTATGTCACACCAACTTATTACCTAAAATAAATAATGCTAACAATTTTAAAAAAAAATTACACATGACACATCAATTATTACCTTAATTATCTTTATAAAATATATTTTTTAAAATACTTATATAAAATTAACTCATTAAATTAATAAATAAATATTGAAAATGTATGCTTACAAATTATACAAATCGTATATATGTATTCTTAAACTTATTTGTGATGTGACTATTTAACTACTAATTAGCAATTCAAGTTTTTTTTTATCTTAATTATAACGTCTAAATTTATTCTTAAACTAGTTTGGATGTTTTGTTGGTGAAATATTATATTGTTAATATAATTATCAATAATTTGAAATACTAATATTATGTGTTGTGGGATTTAAATATTCCGGGTATCATATCCATTATTTTCGGTATTAAACTTTGCAAATGTACATTGTGTGTGGATATCCTTATAGAATCAAGAGGTTTTGATTCTAAGGGAGAATAAAGGAAGCTTAAACATTTCTACAAGAATTTCACATGAGGATGTTGAGGCTTTGTTTATATTGACATTTTAATTGTTGTGACATTTATTTGCGTTGTATATATTGACTAATTTTATAAAGTATTTTTTGTCAAACTCGTGTATTCACGGGTCACTAAACTAGTATATTAGAAAATGTAAATTTTGAAGGGAACCAAAGTGTAACATCCTCCTTATGAGCCTAAGAGAAATACGATAATTTTCTTATTTTATTCGTTATTTAAATTGTATTTAGAAATAATTGGAATTATTTGAATAATTGAAATTAATAGGTCAAATGGTCAAATGACTTTTGTGATATATAAATTAATACTTGTTTTAAATTAATTTAGTTGACGGTATAATAAAATTATTTTCTCGCAAATGATTTTTAAGTTCCCAGCAATTGATTTATAGCGGGTATATTCTTACACTGCCTAATATTGAGGTCAGTTGCATGAGTTGATCAAAAACTCCACCCATTTCCTCACTTCACTGATTTATGCCTAAAACTTCAAGAACACACACACACTTAGAAATCTTTTGCAAATCTAAAGGGAAACCAAAGAGGAAACCATCTAATAATCTTGTGGCTGTGATTTTGATCATACATTTGATTCCATCACTTCTTCATCATCATTATCACCTTGTTTCTCTCCAATTGTAAGTGTTTTCATAAGTTTTCATAAATTGTTTGATTTAATTTGGGATTGATAATGAATGTAATTAAGTTATGCTAGAATGAAATTATATGAGCAATTGTTAACTGAATTCTTCATGGAATTACTTATGTTCTTCAAGTTTTAAATTGAATAAATTGGGTTTAGGTTATAGGTAGGTTAAATGATTGTTGCATGTGTGGATTTAGGACTTTGATGATGATTATTTGTTTTTATAACATGTTATAAGATGATACTTGAGGTCAATTACTTATTAAAATAGTATATCCTAACCGAGTTTGGCAAAATTGAGTTTTGTGTTCGTGCATAAAGTGTTGCAGGTCTGTGATGTTGTTGGAAAACGCGTGAACGCGATCCCAGCCTATAGCCCGGATCGCGTTTCATAGTTAAAATTGGTTACAGATGATTTTTGTCTTTGTAACGCGATCTAGCTTCCTTATTTCCGGATCGCGTTAGTCAATGTTAATTCGAGTCATTTCGATTTTGTTCTTTGGAATGCGATCCAACCTCCTAGCCCGGATCGCGTTTGCAAGTGAAAAATGGTAACAGAATGTTTTGAACTGTTGAACGCGATCCTGCCACCCTTAACCCGGATCGCGTTTGCTAGCTTTAACTTGGCAAATTTGACAACTTATGACTTGTGCACTCATGTTAATTACATAGTATTAGAAGTATATTAGATGCTCTTATTTGACATTATATACATGATTAGATTGTGATAAACTTGATATGAGAATCTAACTCGGTTTTTGATTGTGTTATCAGATAAACTGAAGACTCAATAAAATAAGATCTTTGAGTGGAGACTGTGATTGACAAGGGTGAGTGGATCAATGACTTACGATCTAAGTTAGTTGTAACAATCTGGTTACAACGGGTAATTGTAGTTTTACCGTTTATATTTGCATATTGTCATGATGATTATGAAATTATGTGATTTCTTTAGAGGTCAATTGCGATTGGGTTTGGATACTATTACTTGGACAACATTAGTGCCTTGTACATGTGTTGTTTATTGAAATGATGTTGTAAGAAGTAATAGTACCTAACTATCGGTTAAATCACTGAATTAACCTTCAATGATTGCAAGTGTTGCTTGGGGGCCACCGCGGCAGTAGGGTTCCTCAAGGACCAGATTACACTAAATATTCATTGATTATATAGGAGTGAATGAGTGATAAAACCAAAAAGTAGTATCCAAGAAAGGTCAACGATGATATTATTAGGACTGAAACTAGCAAACAAATACATTTTAAACCAATCTGTGATGAAGCAAGTAGCTCATTAGCTTATTGTCGGACATTTATTTCTTACAATTTCAAATGCGGGATTAGGTTTGCTCCAACAAATATTAACATCCACAAATACGTCTAAACTACGCAATCAGTAAATGAGGCAGTGTTGTATTATCCTTAATAACATGAGATTCTTTACTTGAAAGTCTCTATGATAAGACTTTATAGGGTATGGTATTTTTGTTCATTTCGTGCTTGTTATGTTATAAATTCCTATATTTAATGGGAAGTAAACAAAAAGTTATTATAGTGATCAAGTTTTAGCTCTTACCCTCTATTAGCACAGTCGTCCTGCTCATTCGAATTAGAAATCCTTCTCATTGTGACGAGAAATGTTCTGATATGTGATTTGCAGATTATTAGTACTCGAGAAAAAGACAAGTCTACGAGTTCGACCAAAATCAAAAAGCTAACTTTGACTATATATACTTGAACAAACACTTTATGTGTCATCTAATTAGCAATCTTGTTCCAAAACGTACTGTAATTCTATATGAGATCAAAACTCATACCAAACAACAAGTGATCGTGGAAATGATAGAATCGAAGGAGACCAAGGGCATAAGAACGTAAATTCGTCGCAAAAAGGAAAATGCTAGGACCAATACAAGAACTTACAAAAAAAAACTTAAGGAGGTGGACTAAAAATGTGAAGAGATATGATTAAGAGAGAAAAAAACATGTATACTTTGATTTGTTTGTTTATGTATATGGCACATCATTTTGTATAAACTAGAAGATTACCCGTGCAATGCGGCGAACAATATATTCCGTTCTACGACATTGAATCAACCATCATTTCTAAGTTTGTTTGACGCGTAAATACTAAAATAATAACATGATGAATGGTAAAGACAAAGAAAGTACTTTTATGTCAAACATTAAATATTTTAGAACTTCGAATTCCACAAACAAAAATTTCTTTTGTATGTCAGTTTCTTATTCTTTATATTAGGAGTGTCATTTATATTGTATCGGTTATAGAATTAAGTGTATATATATAGTCAGTTAGATACTGATGATTAATTTGGTTTATCCGTATGAAGATTGGAATATAATAATTTGATTGTATCCGGGAGCGGAGCTAGGATTTATATATCGAGGGGCAAATTTTTTTTTGATTATTTATTCATCTTTGAGGGGTAAAACCTATAAAATATTATAAATACCCTAGAATTTTTTTTTACATGATTTGAAAATTTTTATTGGGGGGCTGCCCCATGCCCCCCTCTACATCCGCCCTTGATTGTATCAAAACTTAAACATATTAATATACTCGACGTTTTTACATTAATAATATATGGAGGATGAGTAATACATATAGAACATATATCAAAATTTTGTGTCAAACTTTGTATATTAGTGCGGATAATAACTTTAACTTAAATATATTAACAAATTTCACCGATATTTATTTATATATAAACAATTGTAACCGTCTATATTCATAGTATCTGACATTAATCATGTCAATTATAAAACAATGAACTAATAATAGGTAATTATGACACATTAACTTTAATACTAAATTGTATTGGTTTTGATTTTAAGTATTTAAACACTCATTAATACTAAGAGGGTAAAATAGTCACGTGTGTATTGTCCCCTTTTTAAGAATTTAAGATGTAGGGGTCAAACATTTTATAAAGTAGTATAGATATAGATTATTTTGTAAATTTTTTGTGTAACTAATTAAAGTACCCAAAACGTTGATGTAATCCGTGGGTTCTATAATTGAGTTGATTGTTATTGTGATCGGATTAATTTGAAGAGATTGAACCTACAAAAGTTGGGTTGCCATTTGATCATTTGAGCCAAGTATTATGGGTAGACAAATTAGATGCTGAATTGAGCCTGTACAAAATATCAAAACAGCCCTTTTGGTAACGGTGAGCAAGAAAACGAATTAATTGAATCATCATCATAATCTTTAAATTAACTGGGATTCAATCACAGAATCTGGTCATCAAAAGGTCAAATTTTATACACTCTGTCACTTTTATTTTTATGCATACTAGCTTATTACCCGTACAATGCACGGTCATATCAAAAATTAATAAATTTAAATAAGTAATGGTGTCAAGTAAGTAGAAATTGTCGTCAAAATAGAAGATAAATTTCTTTGCTATTCATTTTTGTGCAATAAATTAAAGTTAAATTTCTAAACTTTTTAAATGCGTGTCATCAAGTAAATACCGAACCTTCTTTCATTATTGAATAACAAAGAGAGAAAAATAAAAAGACTTAAATAAATTAGAAGGCTAAAAGCCTTTAAGAAGAAAACTAAATATAGAAGTTAACTACTCAATGAGGAAAACCACGGTTCTTCTTAAACTAAATATGGAAGCTAACTACTCAATGAGGAAAACCACGGCTCTTATAAGACTTCTTAGGGTAGCACGCAAAAGCAAAGTTCGAGTAAAAAAACTTAATGCTATCGTTGATTGGATATGATAAGTTTTTACATATTAGTTTGATATGAAGATATGCCAACTACATATAGGCCATTTGTAGGTTGCGTAATAATCAGAGATGAAATATACATTCATGATACAATATATATACATTTCCTTAGATGAACACATGGATAACGAATAAATAAACCACCAAACTACGATACCAAAATAAAGAAAGTCAATCTAGAAACAAAGATATCATTACCTGTTTGTGTTCCACAAACATGTCCGAAGCCTGAATTCAAAAGTATAAAAACCAACATTATCATACCCAACACTTTTGATCAATCGTCTGAAAAAATCAGAGAAAGGTTGAATACAATACATGAGAATGACAAGAAGAATGTATGAAGAATGACAAACGGGATATGCCAATTTTCTTTTTAGGGCACAAAATTAACATAAATGGTTAGACATAAAAGTTAATATAAAAGTAGAACAAATTATAATTCATAATAGGTTGTCAATAGGTAATTGAAGAAGAGTGAATTGAAAGATCTCGGCAAATTGATGTCAACAATAAACAAAATAAAATTGTTGAGAAAAAGTAGAAAATTGATGAATGATAAATAAATAATAAATAAAATAATAATAAAATAGTGAGAAATGTTAAGACATTATTGTTAAAAAATCCAAACGGTGCTTCCCATTTAATTAGACAGGAAAGGAGTTATGTACTTATGGTACGGTTTAGAAAAAAGAAACCGTTTGCAATTTTGGCGGGAAAATGAACTTTAATAGATGACTTGGCTTTACAGAATTTTACCACAGTAAAAGTTCAAGATCCTTTTTTTATTGGGTTAATTAAAGTCATGGAGGGTCAACTTACTATTCTTTTTGTTTCGAGATCATCGATCAACCGATTTTATATTTTATTATTAGAATACTTTAAAAAAATGAATTTCTTTGTAAATATTGTTGACGATCTTAACTCCGTACTAACAAGTATGTTTATATTTTATTATTAGAATACTTTAAATAAATGAATTTCTTTGTAAATATTGTTGGCGATCTTAACTCCGTACTAACAAGTATGTTGACGATCTCAAATTCGTATGTACAAGTACATTGGTGACCTCCACACGAAATTAACTAGTACGTTGATGATTATAATAATAAAACTGATTGATAATCTCGAAACCCGCTTTTTTATTTTGTTGGATAGATTATTAATAATTTTATTTAAATACTCCGTAATTTTTAATTTTATACACATACAGACACACGCACGCTCTTACCTCCAATTAATTTCAGATTTAGTGAAACCCTAACATCCAATTTCCCTGCAATTGTGAAATTCTAGCAGAATTTCGGTTCTGTGCGCTGAAACCCTAAATTTACAAGATCGGTGTGTATTCAGGTTAGTTTTGCCAAGTTTTTTTTGTTGATATGATGTTTTTGATTCAAAGTTATATGCTTTTTATGGTTCCCATTTTATTTGCTTTTAGGGTTTTGTAATTTTGATGTTGAGCTAGCTACATTTGTTCTAATTATAATAATTAGTAGCCTGTAATTATTGTGTATAGAGAAACCCTAATTTGTACATTTGGGCCCCTAGTGATTTTTTGATTTAGCAATTCGTATGTGTGTTTGAATTTGCTAGCTTTATAAATAGACTTTTTATTAGGGTTTCAAATTGATTTTTCTCATCATAACTGATCAAGCGTTAGATGGCTTGAGTGCGGGTTTGGGTTGATCCGATTCGTTACACTCCGGATGACGTGACTAACCCCAAAGACCCGGGTGGGGCGATCTATGGGGTGGTAAGAATCGGGGTGTTTACCATCTAAAGAGATGGGTTTGGGGTTGAGCTTTACTCACCATGAAGATGGTGGAGAAAGAGGGAAACAGGGGGCTGCTACCCCTTTCTCTTGTTGTGTGTGTTATCTGATGATAATAATGATGTTGTATGAATGAATGAATAATGGGGTGCAAATAGGATTTATAACCCTCATAAAAGGGGCGGGGACAACCCCTCAGGGTTGGAGCCGCCCAAAATGTGTGGTACACCATCAATAACAGTCTTTGAATTTGCTGTGAAGTTCTATATGTTGCTTTAAGAATATGTTGTAACTATAGATATTGTGACTTAATGACTTGTATTCCAGATCTTGTAGGTAAAGTTCGTATCTTTGTAGAGTTTAGCTTATACAGAAGAATTTAGTTGGTCGGGTTACCTTAAAAGGTTTTAACAATCTATCGCTGTTGTTACTAGGGTTAGAATAAATGTTCGTGCTATGCTTAACTTAATTTAAATGGTTGGATTGTTGCGCGTTATCTTTTTACCATTTGAGGGCAGTCATTGCGGCCATTTTAGAAATTCTTGTATTTAGTTGCCTGCTTGCCCTTTTACAGAAAACACATACTTTTGGCACACATGTTGTATTATTCTACTGCTTTGTTAACACTCAAACCTGATCTCATTCGCAAAAGTTCAGTATGATAAGACTCTTAAAAATGTGCTTTCTATTTATTTGAAATAGTAGCAACTTATTACTGTATCCTCCTTCCCTTTCTTTTTGTCGTATAATGAAGAATAATAAACTTGTTGGTTATGTTGCAGAGGATGAGTAGTTTAGTTGAGAGACTTCGTGTTGAATCTGACTCAAGGCCGCGCTATAGTTTGGATGAATCTGACGATGAGTCAGATCTCCTGCACAATAAATCCAAGAAAACAGAGCAATATGAGAAGATTGTCAGAGATGATTCGGTACTTCTTTTTGGTTTAGATCCTGCATATCACAAATTATTTACACTTGCATATATATATATATATATATATATATGTTTAGATGATAATCGCTCTATGTGCTGTTGTCATTTTTAGAAAGAAGATTTATGTAACGCATGTGGTGAATCTGGAAAACTACTCTTATGTGAAACGTGTACCTACGAATACCACCCTAAGTGCTTACTACCACCTCTGAAAGCTCCTCTTCCTACTACATGGAGGTGTCCAAAATGCGTATGTATTGAATTATATTACTATATATGTACACCTTGCCTTTCACAACCTTCAATACTATATTTTCATTATATTGATGTATTGTACGTGTAGGTTGATCCTCTGAATGATATAGAAAAGTTTTTGGACTGTGAAATGCGGCCCACGGTTGCTGATGATAGTGATGCATCCAAGCTTGGTTCAAAGCAGATTTTTGTGAAACAATATCTTGTTAAATGGAAACGACTATCTTATCTTCATTGCACATGGTATATCTTGTTAATGTTACATGTAATTTAAGATTTTCTTTCAAAACAAATTCAACTCGGATGTTGTAACATTTTAAAATCGTCTGTATTTTAGGGTGCCAAAAAAGGAGTTTATAAAAGCTTACAAGGAACTGCCTCGTTTAAGGACAAAAGTTAATAATTTCCGCAAGCATATGCCAGTGGGAAACAGCTCACAAGATGATTTTGTTGCAATCAGGCCAGAATATACAATAGTTGATCGGATTCTTGCTTGCAGGTGAACTTTCTGAAATCTTATATATTAATATTTAAGAATCCTGTTTTTCTTTACTTAGACTAATGATGTATAAAAATCTGATGATATAGGCAATACGACGATGAGGAGAAGGAATATTTTGTAAAATGGGTAGGTCTTAACTATGATGAATGTTATTGGGAATCGGAGTCAGATATCTCATCATTTCAACAACAAATTGAGAATTTTAATAGACTTCAGTCTAAACATCTCAAACTAAGGGAACAAAAAAGCAACGTTCGTGATGCCACTGACCCAAAAAAGAAGTCAAAAAGAATTTCAGCAATTTGAAAAAAGCCCTGAATTTCTTCCTGAAGGTATGCTAAATAAATTTATTTTGTGATTCTGTGGTTACATTTTTAAATAAGTTTTTTCAAATTTTGTTTAGTGTTTATTGTGTAATCATAGGTGAGCTCCACCCATATCAGCTCGAAGGATTGAACTTCTTACGTTTTTCATGGTCTAAACAAGCACATGTGATACTTGCAGATGAGATGGGTCTTGGTATGTATTCCTTGGTCATCAAATCTGTTAAGTGTTTGGTATTTCTGATAATTAGTTTTCATGTTAATATCTCAGGAAAAACGATACAAAGTATTGCCTTTCTAGCTTCTCTATATGAAGAGAACGTCTCCCCGCATTTAGTAGTAGCACCACTTTCTACATTGCGGAACTGGGAACGTGAATTTGCCACATGGGCACCTCATATGAACGTCGTAAGTCAAATGATTATTCAATTTTTGAACAATTTGTTAGGTTATATCAGAAAACTTTTTGTTCAGAATAAATAAGGTTGCCGCTGCAGGTCATGTATGTTGGTACACTTGATGCACGTAATGTCATAAAAGAATATGAATTATATTTCCCCAAGTCTCATAAAAAGGACAAGAAGAAAAAGTCCGGTCATGGGACAGGTGAAAGTAAGCAAGATAGGATTAAGTTCGACGTGCTATTGACGTCTTATGAGATGATCAATATAGATAACGGGTCGTTGAAGGAAATAAGCTGGGAGACCATGGTACGTCTTTGACTTTTTAAATCATTTCTAAGATCATTTGCGTGTTTGTTTACTCGGTTTTTATCTTTCTAATTGTGTAGATAGTGGATGAAGGCCATTTTCTTAAGAATAAGGATTCAAAGTTGTTTTCTGCATTGAAGCAGTTCAACACCAGACATCGTACATTATTGACTGGAACCCCTCTTCAGGTTTGTTTTAGTTTGTGTCATTCATGTTGGTTAAGGCTGTTTTATAAAACCTGTTAAGTGTGTTACCTTGGTTTTAATTTTGATATCTATTGTTTATGTCTTCTAGAACAATTTGGATGAGCTATTCATGCTTATGCACTTTCTTGATGCTGGGAAGGTTAGTTTTACTGCAGCTACTAATAACAAGTAAAAGCAGATATTAATACAAAAATTAAACCATATGAATATCGCACAGGTTTAAAAAATCTCAATTGGCTTGTTTAAATAAAATAGAGTTTTTCATGAGTTTGAATGTTTTTATGTTGGTTATCTATAAAAATTTGCCTTTATAAATTTTTGGTGTGGTGAATGGTGTTGCCCCAAATTATCCCACCATCTTGGAGTCTTGGTTGTTGGACCATTTTGATGTTTAATTCATACATTGAAGATGGCCTTATTTGGGGAGAGGTTTTTGTGCTAATTTTAATACAAAAATTGCAGTTTGCAAGTTTGGAGGAGTTTCAGGAAGAGTTCAAGGATATCAATCAAGAAGAGCAAGTTTCAAGGCTCCAAAAGATGTTGGCCCCTTTTCTTTTAAGAAGTAAACATCGGAAACTTATGCATCTTTTGTTTCATTTAGATTAAACTTGATAATAATCTTTTGCGGTCTTTTGGTGATAAAAAAATGGCAGGAGTGAAGAAGGATGTCATGAAGAAGCTACCGCCTAAAAAGGAGCTCATTTTACATGTGGAATTAAGTAACAAGAGGAGGCCCACAGTAGTAGCTAGGGATGATAGTTCAAGAGAGGATGTGCCTGTACAACCCACAACACCCATGGATACAGGAACGGGCCCATCTGGCACAGCTCGTTCAGCCGCAGCTCCTAGATACTGTTACCACTATGGAGTATCGCCAGACGCTGACTATTGGTATTGGATGATGTTAATGCAGCAGCGATGCTACAGAGCGATGAGAGAGCAGGCTGAGGGGTTACCATTGACCAGGCTCCCACCGATTCCCTGTGACATGGGTACATCACCACCATATATCTTTCCCCCTCAGCTCACGGTACAGCCGACATCACCACCTTTAGCACACGTTAGCAGATTACCACCCCGATCACCACCGCTGCGACATCCCTGCACACAGGTTCATGCTCCTCTTACCAGACAGCTCCCTACAGCTCCCTCGATGGTCGACTCGGCTCGAGTCCAGACATCGAGAGGGAGCAAGAGAGCTAGATCTTCTCAGGTCGCGAGCGTCAACTCAGAGTCACCAGAAGGTCAGGCATGTCGAGCTTACGGCAGCACATCAGGCACCCGTCCAATATGTGATTTGCAGGTGATTAGTACTCAGCAAAAGACAAGTCTACGAGTTCGACCGAAGTCATAAAGCTAACTTTGATTATACCTGAACAAACAGTTTTTTTTAAAGAAAGCAAAATTTTCATTACTATACAAAATCACAAACACATACATGCAGTACATCATATCTACATAGTTGATGATTCGTACACCACCTCTTTTTAGCCATACACCATCAAATGTGCTTTAGGATGTTGTACAGTACAAAACTGTAAAACGCATTAGTGGTGTATGGCTAAAAATAGGTGGTGTACTAATCACCACCCTATCTACATTCACAATTACTGCCCATTACTGCAAATACATATGTGACCTGAGTATTATATACATTTGAGATGCATCACAGAAAAGTCACCACATAATCTAAGCATCACTCCAGCCACACCCATATGAAGAACATGTAGCCTACTTCTTTCTACTCGAAACCACATGAGAACCCAACCAACGCCACTCCTGATACCCCTATCATCACTATTACTAGCCATTGACCCGCGCAATGCCGCGGGAACGTATTTGAAATCCCCTAAAAAACATAATGAAATAGCATTTGAAAATTGATTTAAGATATAAAGCTTAAATCAAAACAAATAATAATAATATATGATGAACAACACTAACAACAAAAAAAATCATTAGAAATTTCAAAAGAAACTACACAAAAGAAACATCTAGTTCTATAAGAAATTTAAATTGAGTCTAAAGTGATAATGAAAAAAATAATTTAAAGCATGTACTATGTAAAACAAAGAAAGAGAATGAAAGAATTTATCGGTCATAATCTGCTTTGTAAAAAATGTACCACACAAGAAATGGCTGGTTGCACACGAAATTTAAATTGAGTCTCAATTTAAAGTGAGGGGTGATATGGGGAATTCCCATATCCCTCTACTAAGTCAATTAAGCTAAAATCTTGAAATGCTTAATAAAGGAGTAGAGATAATACGGAGTACCACTTACAACCCCACCCTCATACCTACATATTTAGGATCATTAACACATGAATTCCAATCAATCTCCTTCGATTTCAGTTGTGTTTTTACCCATTCGAAACTCTTAAGTTGCACTTCATGAAATAGTCCAGCACCCCTTAACACCTTCTTCCCAAATACCTTTGCGTTTCTGTTTTTCCAAATCATGTATGATATAACCCATAATACACCCTCCCAAATTTCTTTTACTGTCTTACTGTTGGATACCAGATCAGCCGATTCAAATAGGTCCCCTATATCAACCACGAGCAGCAACCCAAATTTCACCATTCAAACAACTTATTCCATACAATAATGACTTCACTACACATTAATATACAATGCACTATAGTTTCAACAACCTCTTCACACCAAGGATGCAATAAGGAGTTTAAATAGATACCTCGTTTATCAAGTTTCACACTTACCGGAAGTCTCTTTCTTCTCATTCTCCTCGCGAATATATTCACTTTGGTTGGTACATATTTATTCCTCTTTGTGTGCAGCCCACTCTGTCCTCTGTCCACGGTCCAGAATCGTTGTATCTATCCTTCTCATTTACCAAGTTGACCTTATAAACCTGTTCACCATCTACAACCCATTGCCATCTGGTTAAGAACATTAGTTAATTCATATAGCTCCCCACCAGTTCTGCCTCGAGGAACCCGAACCCAATCCCGTACCTAAACCCAAGAGTTTTCTACCCATTTACCCCTATCTTTAATAACAACATCCTTATCTCTTTCCAAATTATAAAACCTTACTCCTCCTTTAAAATCTTATCACCCACCCGGATCATCCCAAAAGCGTGTTTGCGAACCGTCTCCTACTTTTTTACAAAAATAAGAATAAAATCTCTCTCCTTTATCATCGCACTACAAGAATCCAGCCGATCACCCATGGACCGAATTCGTGGGTAAAGGGCCTAAGTTCGTGGGTAATGAGCAAGTACACATGGATTACCCACAAATACAAGTATATGGGTAAACCCTTCGAGGCTAATTGTTTATCCACGAAAAATTCAATCCTTGGGCAATTTAACCCATGACACTTTTGATGGGTGATCGTGTTACGTTCGTCAGTATTTAATGTTGTGGGATTTTACTTATGACTAAGAAATTATCCAAAGATGTAGCCGTGGAAAATCTATGGGTAAAGTTACCCACTAAAATACCCAGGGCAAAATACCCAAAAAAAAAGGCTAATTTATTTATTTTTAATATATGAAAAGTTTTAAGAATTACTTAAATTTAATTAAAAATTGCAAATTGTAAGAATCTGTGTATTCGGTTGAATTGTTTATGGAACCAAAGGTATTGTCTACTTTAAATAATTTTGTTTTATGATTAGCATTTTTCAATAAATAATGGTGTCTAGGGTTTAGTTTTTATGTAATCATCATCCCACGTGAATGCTACAAATATAGAAACTAACAATAACTTATAACTTAATTTATTTGATTAGTTTGATCCATATAATAACTCGATACAGCTTGTTTCTTATATATTTACCCGCAAAATACCAGCAAAAGTTTTTCAACACCGAATACTCATAGAAAAATGAATATGAAGTTACACACAACAAAATAAACATAGTAACATTAAGAGTCATGGGTATATGTATACCCACAAATTACCCATCAAAATTGTAATCAAGAGAAGGAAATATGGTGGGTGCATATTTACCCATACATTCCTCACATAAAAGTAGACATGGCAAATTACCCTCGAAAATGAGTCAGGGTGAAACCGTGTATATATATTTACCCACGAATTAGCCACATAAAATTACCCACGATCACAAATGTTGTGTGTAATTTGCACGTCACACACATTTACACATGATATTACACATATATTTACCCATGAGAACTTAATTTGAGAGTAGTCCGTGTGAAATATTTTGAACTCGTTGGTTTAGTCACTATTTAGACTCGGAAAAAAAAATACTATGGGTAATTTTGTGGGTAAATGTGTGGGAAATTTGAGGGTAATGTTGATCAACAAATTAAATCTCTAGTCATGGTTAATTTGTGATTGTATCCCCACGAATGAGTATTAGTGGGTAAAATTCGTAAGTAATCGGCTTGTTTCTTGTAGTGATCAATATCCCTCCCCACCTGTAGTATTCCACCCCATGTAGATTCGATACCCACCAAAGAACAAACCCTTAAACCACCTTCCCTCCCGTAAGTACTTTTTATGACCTTGACTACACATTATTTTCATTTTTAAAATTCTACCACCATTTACCAACTAAAGCCCAATTTTTTGAGTCTTTGTTGGGTGCAAACTTAATCCTACATTTGAAATTGTAAGAAATAAATGTCCGGCAATATGAGGTACTTGTTTTATCACCATTTACCAACTAAAGTCCAATTCTTTGCTTTCATCTAATTAGTCTTGAACAAACAGTTTATGGGTCATCTAATTAGCAATCTTGTTCCAAAACGTACTGTATTTCTATATGAGATCAAGACTCATACCAAACAACAGGTGATCGTGGAAATGATAGAATCGAAGAAGACAAACGGCATAAGAACATACAAAAAGAAATTTAAGGAGGTGGATGAGAGATGATTGAGAGAGAAAAACACATATATACTTTGATTAGTTTATTTCATATAAATTATTTTGTATACGTAACAGTTCTCGCAAATAAATCCATTATTTTATTGTAGTTAGCATGTCGAGGAAAATGATGCAATAATGTGTTTTCCTCGGAAAAATGAGACTCCTGGTTTTTTTTGCAAGCCTCTATAGTCAAGAAAATATCAAAAAGATATTTGATATATTTGTGGTGGTCAATATGGTACTCCTTACATCTTAAGGTGTTCACCTTTATATTTTATTTATAAAGTAATATATTAACTTTATTAATTAGTTTATCCACAATATACATTTTTTATCAAAACTGATACATAAAGTTTTTTTAAAATGGAAGGTTAAAAGTGTCATCTTAATTCTTAGAGCACACATAGTGGGAGGTGAACAACGTCACCGTTCAAGACCTTGAATGCCGGTACCGACGTTCACTACAGTCGGCCGACGTTCAAGGGCGGCGTTCAGTGGCAGCGTGCAAAATTGGACGTTGCAGCAAGCGGGTTCTTGTTTTTTTTCTTCTTTTAATTTGCAAGGTATTTTAATGGTGGAAAGGTGTTTGGGGTATTGAATCCGATCGACGAGGACTAGGGAAGATGACTTTAAAGTCATAAAAATATCATTTTTATTCTAAGGACCCTACTATTAGTTGAAATTCAATTTAGTCCTTACATTTTATAAACTAAATACTATATTAAGCTTGAGGTGCATTTTAGTAGACAAAACATTATATACCACAACTATATTTAGATTTATTAACCTTTATTTGGTTAAATTATTATTTTATTTGTGTTATTTGTTTGTTTAAATTATATTATTTGCTTTTAAAAAATAATAAAATAATCAACAGAACATCGAACTGAACACTGAACCTCAAACTTAATCAATATCTCACTTTTGAGCTTCAGTATTCTTGTTCAATATTCAATTGAACACTGAGCATATGGTTACGACTCCCTGTGCTCTTAACTACAAGACAATGTTTTTTAAATTTCAAGGGGAAATATATTGGTAATTATCCCCTAATATCAATTAGCAAACTCTTATAAGTAATAAGTTGTTTTCATTTTCCTAACAAAATTTTTTGTCTTTATAAGTATATTTATTTTTGTAAATAGATCCCCTAATGTCAATTACCAAACTATTATAAATAATAAGTTGTTTGTCATTTTCCTAACCAAATTTTGTTTGTCTTTATAAGTATATTTATTTGTGTAAATAGTTTTCTTTTAGCTTGATTGTAAAGGTTTTACCATATAATCTCTTAGTCCCATGTTCAAGTCCTAACATCTCACTTTTTTATTTAACTTAATTCTTTTTTATTGTTTCTAAATATTAGAGCAACAAATGTAATACAAGAAAAATACATGCTATTACCCTATTTATTTTTGCAACTATTATAATAGTACACCATTTGTTTACTATCACCTAAATTAGACAATGATTTAGTATGAATAAAATTGTGGCTACAAAAGTTTAAATACAAAGGAACTAACAAAGTATAAGACTTATATACAAATTCTTAAAAAATATTTAATTTATGCAAGACATAATATGATATGTGTATCAATGTGTATTGATATATAGATATACACAATTTCATTAATCATGTCATGTGTCTAATTTTTTTAGTATACTTATTAGCTTATTGACTAGGGTATTAACAAAGTCAATTATGCAATATATTATTAGATATATAACAAACATCATATTGTTTAAGTGGTGAATATAATACATAACAAATTAATCTCATAAAGGCTAACAGTAATTTATGGAGTATTTGATGTAGAGTATTGACGAACACGAATTAAATTGTTGATTCCCTGAATACCAGATTAATTCCTTCCAACACACATTAATTCTTAAGAATACCACGATTAGGTTAAATTTAACTCAATTGAACAACATAATTTTAGAGAAAATGCAAATTTCATAAAATCCGAATTGTCTACAACCTCAAAGGAACCCTAAAAAGAAAGTAGGAATTCGAAATTGGCATAAAAACATAACGGGCCAAACAGAAAGCACAAAATAAAAATAAAAATTCAAATAGCCCATAACTTATTCTAGGTTTGGGCTTCGAAGTTGTTTACCAAGAGGTGGGCCTCGTTCCAAACTTTAATTCGATAGCTCATGGGCCTGAAACGGAGCCCTGCAGCCTAAGTTATGACATTTTTCATGAAGCCCCTTTAGTTACACCATCGTGGGCCTCCAAAAACAAAAGGGTCCGATCTTCAACACTTGTACCCGCATTAGTATTACGTATTTTTATTTTGTAGTAGTTATTAATATAAGATTTAAGTAAAAAACGTCTACTTATAAATTGTAAAATAAGTATATATATATATATATATATATATATATATATATATATATATATTCTGTTTAAGGTATTAAAGGTTTTTACATTAGATTCTTTATCAAATATACTATAGAGATAATTTGAAAAAATGGTTTGAAATAAATTAATAAGTATTTGATGACATCGTTTGAAGATCCCAACACAATGCGTGGGATGATAATCCTTGTATATCTTCAACTATGTGTTATGTTAAGCAATTTCAAATAACTAATTAAAGTACCTAAAATGTTGAGGTAATCCGTGGATTCCATCGAATTGATTGTTATCGTGTGCATTGGGTTTGTAGAGATTGGACCTACAAAAGTTGGGCTAAGTTGCCATTTGATCATTTGGGCCAAGTATTAGTGGTAGACAAATTAGATGTTTAATCCAGCTTTTACAAAATACCAAAACAACCCTTTTGGTAAGGGTGAACAAGAAAACGAATTAACCGAATCATAACCAAATAAACAAAATAAACTAAACCAGATTAATTGAAAGTTCGGATATCCAATAGTTCAATTTGTAAACTGTTGATAACAATAATAAATAATTCAGATAATTTTATATGTCAACTATAACATGAATAACCAAATCAAATTACAAATATTTTTTTGGTTATAATTATTATATTTAAAAGAAAAATGAAAATTAAGAGAATAACGGGGTCTAATTTGTAGTCATGAACTACCATGACACTTAGCGACATGCAGTCGTGACTGATATAACACGTAATCGTCTCACGACACGCCATGTGTATGATATGAAGAAAGTAATAAACTAATAATAATAGAATAGTACTAAGGCATCTGATTGTGTGAATTGGCTCTTTCTTAAAGACATTATGGAGCAAATGGGATTTAGATTCAAGTGGTGTAAATAGATTGATGTGTGTCTTTCCTCGGGTTCGATTTCAATTCTTATTAATGGATCACCATCTAAAGAGTTTCAAATGGAGAGGGGCCTTTGTCAAGGAGATCCACTTTCCCCTTTCCTTTTCCTTCTTGTGGCAGAGGCACTACAAGTGTTGGTGATCGAAGTTTGTAATAAAAATTTCTTTAATGGTGTTTGTCTTGCCGAAGAAAATGCAAATGTCTCTTTGCTTCAATTTATAGACGACTCCCTCTTCTTTGGAAAGTGGTCACCGAATAATGCTATTCAATTGGTGAATTTACTTAAACGCTTTCAAGAGGCTTCTGGATTATAAATCAATATGAATAAAAGTAGATTATATGGGGTTGGAGTTGATATTTTGGAGGTCCAACGAGTAGCGAGAATGATCAATTGCACCCATGATTCGCTACCATTCTCGTACTTCGGAATTCCAGTGGGTAAAGTATGGGGCTATATATGGAGGGATGGAAATAATATATAGACCACATACGTATCCTAAAAGGAATGGCCAAACAATTAGGAAAAGATAAACATAAATAAATAAGGAAAATATTTTTATGATATCCTATATTTCTTAATCGTCTTTCATCTTGGAAGGCGTGTCAACTATCTATAGGGGGTCATCTAACTCTAGTCAAGGCTACTCTTGGAAGCCTTCCTTTATATTCCCATTCTCTATTTCGAGCTCCTGTTAAGGTAATTAATCGCATCAAATCAATTCGTTCACGTTTCTTTTGGGGCTTTAATATTGATGATAAGCATATGGTTTGGGTAAAATGGCACAAGATTTTACTTGATAAAGACAAAGGAGGGCTTGGGGTTGGATCTTTTCGTGCTTAAAATTTGGGGTTATTAGGCAAGTGGATGTGGCATTTCAAAAATGAGCCAGATGCATTATGGAGGAAAGTTATAAAGTGTTGTTCGGTTCAGATGGTGGATTTGGATAGTATGGTGGTCCGGGACTTCAATAAGGTATTTGGGCTGGTATTATTAGCTCGCGTGAGGCGATCGAGTAAATCGGAATTACATTTAAATCTTCCGTCGCTAAAAAGATCTTTAGTGGGGATGACACTCCTTTTTGGACCGATTGTTGGTGTGGCCTCGAGATGAAATTGATGGATTTATTTCAATGTTTATACGCTCTTGATAATAAGAGAGATTGTATGATAAGTGATAGATGGGGATGTGTTGACAACTATTGGCAACCAAAGTGGGACTAGAGATTACAACCTAGAGGAAGATCAATTAATGACATTGCTTCCGTGGTTAACATAATTGGGAATCTAGCTCTTTCTTCCTCATCTCCGGACAAGTGGTTGTGGACGTTAGACAACTCAAGTTCGTTCTTGGTGAGACGTTTATCAAAGCTTATTCAAAATAATATGTTACCTGATTTAATCGAATCAAGCCGCTACGTGTGGAATCCGTTGGTCCCAAGGAAAATTAATATATGTACTTCGAGAATGGCTATTGGTCTTCTGCCAATGAGAATGGCTATTTGATCGTCTGCCACATGTGGAATCCTTTGGTTCATGTCAGTGTTGAGTGCCCAAAAGTGAAGAATTTGTGGCTTAAATTGCTCAGTTGGTGAAGAATCCCTACAAATACAACTCTCTTATTGGATGACATTACCATGGGGAAGACTCCATCGCTTGGATCAGATTTGCTTAATAAAATCTTCCATGGTGTTTGCTATGTATTCCTTTGGTGTGTTTGATATTGGAGGTACTACATTGTTCATGCTACTCCGAATGACTTGGATCGAAGCCGACATGAAGAACTTTTTCCTCAAGTTCAAAGATTGTCCGGTTTTTAGATTTATAAAAGGTGTAAAAAAGGGAATCTAGATTGGAGTATGTGGGTTAAAAACCCTTGTGGGCTTACGTTTTGTTAGCTTATTCACTTGCATTCGGGTGTTGTTTTGCCATGAGATTTTGATGTACATTCATGTTCTTCCCTTCGTTGGGGTATTTTAATTTAACATCCTTCTGCCAAAAAAAAGATATATAATAAAATAGTACTCTTGTATTAGGGGTGGCAATTCAGGTTGGGTTCGGGTTAGCGAGTCAGAAATAGTCAACTCGAACCCAACCTGATTTTATAACCGGTTTGAATATTTCAACCCAACCCAAAACCCAATAGCTCGGACCCAACCTGAGTAACCCGATTTTTAATCTAGTCAACATGTTTTTGGGTGGTTTCGAATTTCCAGGTCACTCGGTTTAAATGGATAACACTTTTCAAAGATAATAGCTATTTTATAAGCATTAAACTGCTTATTAACTTTCAAAAGTAATCATAATATCATAATACATATTATATCTAGGTGGATTCATTATAAAAGTATCGTTAATTCATAATTTATAGCAAAATATAAAGGTATCAGACAAAAATTGTCGCACCCCCAATTTCGTTAATCGTGGTTAGCGAAAGCATTTGGTTAAGTAGGGGGTACCGACGTATACAAAGTACATACATATAAGAGCATATGATTACAACCGAACATATATATTAAGATGCCAAGAGTAATAGTTACAAGTTTACGATTCATCGAATCGTATAAGTTAAAAAGTAATTAAGTTACAAAAGTAAATTTCGTAAATATGACTAAACAGTTTAGTTATATAAAAGAAATCCCATTGTTAAAAGTTGGCATCCTATTTGCTTCGTGGGTCGCCTATGTTCCATATGTGCAGGCGGATCTTACGTGCAACTAATTCCCTGAAAAACATAATAAAAGTCAACAACGAGGTTGAGTGAATTCATAAGTTTTAAGTTTACGTGTAAAGTTTGTTGGAATAGTGTCCAAGATCATAACTAAATTGATAAGACTATCATTAAAAGTAGAGTCCTTTTTGGGTCGCACTCAATGAACAGTAAGAGAAATAAACGAGAGATAACTGATTATTGGATTAATTAGTGGAACATTCTGGAAAGTGAATCCAACCGCCGGTTGGAAGGTTCAACCGGCAGCTGGAGTCTAAAGTGTAAAGGCGGTGGAACGAACCAATAGAATATTCTGGAAACAGATCCAACCGCCGGTTGGAAGGTCCAACCGCCGGTTGGAATTCCTGGTGGTTTGTCCCACATCGGCCAAGGGATAAAACCCTAGGCCTCCTCCTTCACTATAAATAGGGACCTCCCCTATGCTTTCAGAAGCATCCCAGAATTGAATAGAGTTCAATTCTTTCTCTCTTTCTCATTCCTACTCCTTGTAAGAGTTTACACGACTTAGAGTCGGGACCCTAGGAGTTTGGGAATTTCTCTTGGTTCGTGGGTGTGAAGCATTAGAGGTGTTCTGGTTTGGGCACTCGCCTCCAAAGCAAGAAGGTTCTGCAAGGTGGTCTACGCGTGAGAAATCATTTTCTCAAAGGTTAGTATTTTCTTATTATCTTGGTTATTTTATTGCTTTTATTTATTCAAGTTAAGATCCCTTAGGGTTTAGTTTCCTAATTGCCTTAGATTAATTTTTGTTACATTCCGCTGCGTATATTAATCTAGTTAGGGAATAGAAAATCCAACATTTGAATTAAGCAAGAAGGTCCTAATTGCCTTAAATTGTGGCATTATCGTCTTGGGCACGTAAATGACGCGCCCCCAACGGTCGATCGGGTTTTCACCCTGTCGTCGGACCGTCCGTCAGCGGCGGCGTCGGTGGGTAAGTTTTAAATTTCAAAAGAGCTGGGGACTCAATTTATAAGTACTACCTATCACACAAGGTGAGCAAGCATTAAGTATAACTCGAGGTCGTTCTTAAATCGGAGCGAATTGAAACGAAGCGATGCCAAAGACAGAGTTTTGCATTTAGGATGGGTTTTGTGCAGATAGGTAGGTTTTGGGGATTTTCTAATTTAATTAACTAATTAACTAAAGACAGGAAAGGTAAATAAGATAGAGTAGAATCGGTAGCTAGGTAGACAGATAGAGAATTGCGGCGGTTGAAACTGTTGCGGGGATGATGCTTATTATAAAGATAATTGGGGACATTTTTGGTTAATAAACAAATGCATTATGGATGTAAACACTAGGACCCTACTCATTCTAGTTAAGTACCAGAATTAGTATGCCACGAGACCTAGGCTATCGTGATTCTGATCAGAACAGGCTGCACAACCCCCCACACTGTCTTTTTGGACAAGTGACCCTTTAAGGATGCAGGAATAAGGTAACAGACTGCCACTTGGGTTATTCTGACCGTTCTTAACACCTAAATGTAAATGCCATTTCCTAAACATGTTCAGATTATTATCTTGCTATTCTAAACTATCAGTTTTGTAGAGTCTAGGGGTTTTAAGAATCCTGAACCACTGCTGGGCTTGACTTTCATCTCCAGACTCATTCCTTACGTTTTATTAGTTCAACTACTTCTGTCATGATCTAGCCTCTCCTTTGCAATCAGTCATTCAGCCCTAGGAACACCAGCGGGGTACAATGCATACTCCTTCCACAGTGTACTAACCTAGGAACCGTTCACGATGTACAGCACTTAGATAGTTCCACAGATTCGTGTAACCAAGGATGTACTTACGGTGTACTATGATGTTTCCACAGCTTTTCATCCCTAGGTACATATACGGTGTATACCATCGAAGTGTTTCCATAGCTTCAGTTACAGGGGTAGCGAGATGGTGTACTGTGCACTTCCACAGCTATATTGGTTTCTAGGCCATATTCTAGGGTTTCTAGGTAATCCACAGTGTCGGCACAGACGGCTTTTTCCGGAGCTTCCACGTTGTACTCCACCAGTGGTGTTTCCAAAGCTATACTCAGTACTTCAGCCGAATTACAGTGACAAACACGGCTTCTTTACTATAACACAGATAACTTCCTACTGTACCTAGAGTTGATCAGGTTCTAAGCCTAAAGTAGTAGTCACGTGAAGGACTGGAAAGGGTGATCCATAGCTAAGTCTAGATGCATGATAAGTTTAGACATAACAAATATAACAATTCCCAATTATATAGATTTAAAGATTAATTCAACATCATCCCTACTTCTAATTATCTATATTTCAACAACCGCAACAGCATACTACTCAATAAACATGGCAATAACAGTAACATACATCATACAAACAGGCAGAAATAATTCGGACACAGTATAAGTATGAAAAGAGAGATATCACCAGTAAAATTGAGCAGAGTAACAGCTGAAAAGAAAAGGCAGAGTCTTGCACCAAGAATGCTTCTTATTACACCGTGATTACAATACCAGTTTTTCTCTCTCTCTACTGCTAACCAACTAACTATCTAACTCTCTCTCTCTAGAGAGAGAAACTCTAGAGAGAGAGAAACTATCTAAATTATTCCAGAGAAAGACTAAAAATATAAAAATATAAGAAAACGAAGAATTTAAGTGTGTATGTTGAATGAGAGTTGTGAGATATCTTGGAATGGTGAAATGAGGCTTGTATTTATAGAGAACGCACAACCGTATCCGTAGACCGTATCCAAACCTCAAAACGCACAACTATATTGCAAAGGCGAATAAAAATCAGATTTTTATCACCCAAACGCACGATACGGCTGAGCTAGGGTGAACTGGACCGTATACGGCTGTGCGTAGGGTGAATACGGCTGAACTGGACCGTATACGGCTGTGCATGGGCCGTATACGGCCTGCACAGACCGTATATGGTCTAGGTCCAGCCGTATACGGCCTGGTTCAGCCGTATGCTGGCCTCTCGGTTCTCTGTTTCTTCGTTCGGGCGTAACTTCTTCGTCGTTTATCCGTTTTGAACGTTCTTTATACCCACACGTTCGTATTTTTCTAACGAAGAGAATGACATAAGTTAGAGGTCATATCTCGGAGCGTAGCTTAAAGTGCATTGAAATGAGTGAACGGTGGTGTGATAAAGCAGTTTTGCCCGGTTTCTTATGTTTTTCATGCCATTTTTAGTGATTTTTCAAACATCGACTCCATTTTGACTTAGTTAACAAAACTTTATGAATAATGTCCTTTTAAGTATGTTTTTGTTAACTTTGTGCCTAAAATGTGGAAGATAACGTACGTAAAAACATGACTTTTTACGTGTTATCAGTAAACAAGAAACGCATCGGCCAATGATATCGCGTAAAAAGTCACGTTTTTACTACCCATATCTCTCTCATTCTGGAACGATTCTTGGCATTTTAATTCAAAAACATTACAAATCAATAGTATTATGCCAATATAGTCAAAACAAGGTCGCACGATAAAAATCAAGCAAAACGGATGGAAAACGAAGATTCCACGCACGTTTGAAGATTCCAGACACCGGAACGAGGTTTCAAGACAAAAGAGCCCATCACTAACATCTATTTGACCCAAGATGTTCGTTTTCAAATTACGAATCCAACAGAAGAAGAATCAACTAAAACGGACGAAGAACAAAGATTCTACGCACTCCGGAAGATCCAAACGATTCGTATGACACATCTAAAGTTCAGAGACATATTTTTGCAATTTCTTTTCATCAAAAGCTTCGTTTTTGAATTACGAATCCAACGCAAAAAAAAATCAACGCAATCGGACGCGTAACGAAGAAAACACACACGAATCGAGAAACGCAGCAACCAGCAGCGGACTGGTGCCACTGGCAGCCAGCCGCAGCCGCCAGCCAGCCAGCCGCCGGCTGCTGGCAGCCAGCCGCTTCTGGCTGCCCGCCACCCGCACGGATTGCACTTTTTCGTCCTTTTTCGTACCCGGTGCTAGACCTTTTCCTACTTTTCGTACCTGGTGCTACTACCTTTTTCGCCTTTTGTACCTGGTGCTACTACCTTTTCCACCTTTTGCTAATGTGTGCTTCCTTTGGCTAAAATGCACCAAAACTCCTCTATAAATAGGAGGCATGGGTTCATTTGAAACACACACCACACACCTTGGAAGAAACACTTACACCTACACACACTTTCTTCTAGCTTTTCTTTCTTTGTTTGTTTTAAATTAGTATTAGGCTAGTAGCAAGGAATGTGTTTGTAATCCTTGGTGAGGAACGCAATTGTAATCATTGGTGTACGCTTGGAGCAACCCTTATTAATTCAAGTCTACACCTTCTCACATATTAATCTCGGGTATTTCTATCCTTATCCATCTTGATTAAATATGTATACTTTAATTATGCTAGAGATAGTTTATGCCATGATTAGGGAGTAGATTACTATTGTATTTGTTGTGATGTAGTTAGTATATATGATTGTGGGATGACTTTAAATATGTCGTGAAATAATATGACGACCCCTATTCGACTGTTACTTGGTATAGTGCTGGAAATGCTTTTAAGCAAAGTACATACGTATGGAAGCCGGTAACGACCGAAGGTAGTTATTATGGATCGACATTATAAAACGGAAACTTTATGAACGGACTTATCTTATGATTTTAAACCTAAAACTTACATTCGTCTTTCGATTAACAAGCGTGATTATAACCTTGTAAAGAGGAGTCGCGAACCTCACTACTTGGTCAATAGTTATCTGTGTAAAACTATGGTTTCGATTGTAACATTATGCGAGCATCATAAAATGCAATGTGATTACGTGGAAGTTCCATGAGTATTGTACACTTAGAATCACAATGTACTTATCATGTAAACATCGTGAAGCAATTGAATCCACAATGGAAACATCGGTAAACGATTAAATACATTGTGGACTACCATAGCATTTTCTGACATGGTCTGGGTTTAACTCTATGCAAAAAGCCGTCAGCATTTTAATTATTGCTTTAATTAGATTAGATTAGTTTAGATTAGATTAGGTAGGCTATAGGCTAAATAACCATTTACGAAAACCTAGGGATTTGTTAATTGTATTAAGAAAGGCAAGTTTAAAATCCAATTTAAATCGATACTTTTCCCTAACCTATGAAACATAAAGTAAGGTACGCAAGAAACCTCAACACTTTCATTTGCTTACCACGCTTAAAATTCATTAATAGGAATTGATCAACTAAGTCCGAACATATTTGCTAAGTTAATTGTTTGCCAAATTTATAGTCCTTATGGTATTAAGAACGGTTAGACTTGTTGTAGACTTGCTACTCTATTCCTTCGCCCACGAGTAAATGTGCTCAATAATAAGGGCCACTGACTCCCTCACAGGAGAGTGTGGAGAGTTGAGCATTGTCTGTCTGATCAGAATCATGACACCGTGGTTCCCCGTGACAATTTAGTTGATAACCGACTAATAGGGAATTTATCGGTTATACCATAAATACCAAGTCTAGTGAACACACCAAATTTAGTAAACGTTTCCCCTATAAGTCATCGTCCCACATTATAAGCTAACGAACTCACAACAAATACTCCTTTTATTATCTGATTAACAATTATCTTTTATTCGCTTTAATTAGTTTAATTAATTAACTGAACCAAAAACCCCCAACGCACTCTTTTAATATCTACTAGAAAAGAAAGATTGATTGGATTCCCTCTGTTTCAATTCAGTTTCTCTTTAAGAACGACTCTAGGTCATACTTACCATCTACTAGCCTTTTGGTTCAGTATCAGTAAGTCACACTTAGACCCCAACAAATACAAATTTAAAACACCCACGATCGCGGTCCGAGCGCCGTCTTCACACGGACGCTTGCGAGCGCATCAGCCAACTCCAAAAGGATGGAGTGTTAGAATCATTCGACCTCAAATCGGATGATGTATGAGAATCTTGTTTATTGGGCAAGATGACTAAATCACCATTCACCGGGTCGTGTGAAAGAGGTGAAGGACTGTTGGACTTGGTACACACAGATGTTTGTGGACCATTCCGATGCGCCACAAAAGATGGAAATCGATATTATGTTACATTTACTGATGACTACAGTAGATTTGGACATGTTTATCTGATTAAGCATAAGTCAGATACTTTTGAGATATTCAAAAGATAATAAAGCGAAGTAGAGAATCAATTGGGCAGAAAGATAAAGGTACTCCGATCCGATAGGGGAGGAGAATACCTTAGTATCGAGTTTCTCGATCATCTTAGAGATTGTGGCATAGTTTCACAATTAACTCCTCCTAGAACACCACAACTTAATGGAGTTGCTGAGAGGAGAAATAGAACCTTGTTGGACATGGTTCGGTCTATGATGAGTCGGGCTACACTTCCGATAAGTTTTTGGGGTTATGCATTAGAAACAGCCGCTCGCATCTTAAATCTTTACCCACCAAGAAGGTTTCAAAGACACCTTATGAGATATGGAAGAGAAGACGTCCTTCTCTTGGTCACATCAAAATGGGGTTGAAGTTTTCGTTAGACGAGAAACTCAGGACAAACTAGACTCCGGATCTGAAAAGTGTCTTTTCGTCGGTTATCCACAAGAGTCATTTGGATATCTGTTCTACAGACCCGCGGATAATGTGGTCTTTGTAGCTCGAAGAGGAGTGTTCCTTGAGAGAGAAATGATATCTAAAGAGGACAGTGGGAGTAAGATAGATCTTGAAGAAATTCAAGAGTCGACCGATGAAGAACCTACAGTAAACACTGACGTTCAACAAGAGGTGGAAACACTTGTTGAACCTGAAGACATATCCTTACCCGTTCCAAGATCTTGTAGAGTTAGCAAGCATCCTCAGTTCTATTATGGTTACCATGTAGAAGAAGAGGATAAAATTAGTGATGGTACACTAAATGACTTAGATGAACCTGCTAACTACAAGGAAGCGATGGCAAGCCCTGAGAAAAGCGAAATTCAGTCCATGTATGACAACCAAGTTTGGAATTTGGTTGACACTACACCCGGTCTTAAGACGGTGGGTTGTAAGTGGATCTTCAAGAAGAAGACCGATATGGATGAAAAAGTACACACTTATAAAGCTAGGTTGGTAGTGAAGGGCTATACTCAAACTCACGGGATTGATTATGAGGAAACCTTCTCGCCAGTAGTTAAGATAAAGTCAATTAGGATTATGCTAGCCATAGCTGCGTTTCATGATTATGAAATTTGGAAAATGGATGTCAAAACCGCCTTCCTTAACGGGAAACTGACAGAGGATGTGTTCATGGCACAACCGGAGGGTTTTGAAAATGCAAAGTATCCTAATAGAGTGTGCAAGCTTCAAAAGGCTATTTATGGACTTCAACAAGCCTCTCGTAGCTGGAATCTCTGCTTCCATGAAAAAGTCACAGAGTTTGGATTTTCTAGAAGCGAAGATGAGTCCTGTATATATGTCAAGTTCAGTGGGAGTGTCGTAGTCTTCCTAGTATTATATGTGGATGATATACTACTCATAGGAAACGATGTCCCAACATTACAAAGTGTAAAGGATTGGTTGGGAAAATGTTTCGCTATGAAAGACTTGGGAGATGCAGCATATATTCTTGGTATAAAGATTTATAGAGATAGGTCGCGACGTCTCATAGGACTTAGCCAGGACACATACTTAGATAAAATTTTTGAAAAGATTCAAAATGGAGAACTCTAAGAAAGGGAATATACCCTTACATCATGGCATTAAGATCAGTAAGGATCTTTGTCCGAAATCTAAGGAAGAATCGGATAGAATGAGTCGAGTCCCATATGCTTCAGCTATAGGATCGATCATGTATGCCATGACGTGTACGAGACCTAATGTCTCATTTGCTTTGAGCTTAGTGAGTCGACATCAGCAGAATCCTGGTGAAGGTCATTGGACAGCTGTAAAGAATATTCTTAAGTATCTGAGAAATACTAAGGACAGGTTCTTGGTTTATGGTGGAGAAGAAGAACTCAGAGTAACGGGTTATAGTGATGCAAGTTTCCAAACAGATAGAGATGATAGCCGTTCACAGTCTGGTTGGGTATACTTACTGAATGGGGGAGCGGTGACATGGAAAAGTTCCAAGCAAGATACGGTGACAAACTCAATGTGCGAGTCTGAGTACATAGTGGCTTGCGAGGCTTCAAAGGAAGCCATCTGGATTAAGAATTTTATTGGAGTTGTTCCAACGGTTCAAGACCCCATTGAAATATTATGTGATAACGAAAGTGCGATCGCCTTAGTAGAGAACCCAAGGATCACGGAAAGTCAAAGCACATTGAGAGAAAATACCATTTTGTTCGAAGGAAAGTAGAAGAAGGACACGTGATTGTGAAGAGTATAAGATCAGAAGATAATCCGGTTGATCCGTTCACAAAGCCACTTGGAAAGTCCAAACATGATGAGCATGCTAGGAGCATAGGCTTAAGAGATAATGTAAAGTTTTAGTTGATAGTTTGATTTTGAAACATTGTAAACAATGATGAAATTGATATAGACTTGGTGATTAAATAATGGAGATTTATTTATTGGAAGGAGTTCTGCCATTTACTACTGTTTGTCATTGTGTTTCAGTTTTGCATGTTTAGACACCACTTCCCGAGTAAAACAGTTTTTTATTCAAACCTCCTCAGTCGTTCACACTCCTGGAAGTAAGTGGTGAATCAAGACTGTCATGGAGTGTTAGTAGATTGTCTATGGAGATTAGACATGGCATAGAGAATGCTGCAACACTCATGGGTACTTGATGGGGATTTAAGTATAGGAGAGACCCGCACTCATGGAAGTTACTTCATGGATTGAAATCACGAGTAACTCTGAGATGATAATATCCTCTATTCTTAAAATGGAGATACATTGAGTTTCTAGTTTTTCAAGTCTGTTATACTTTAGTCTATTCAAACGTTGTGCGTAACTGCCAGTCATAAAGGGTATGCTAGGTATGACATGATGATTTGACTAGTACTATGTAGTCAAAATTTATTTGTTCCTTTTTGCCTAAATGGGAAAAGCGATATCTTGGGCCCTCTGATGATTAAAGATTGACTCCAAAGTGCTAGGCCTGGCCAAGACTAAATTGATGGTTCAATAGTCTCATAAAGTCAATGTAATCGGAAATCAGAAAAACTAATCATGAATCTTGAGATTGATTAAAATCCATGTCTCGATTCATACGATATCAGTAGAACAATGGAATAGTTGATCACTTATCTAAAGGGCTAACTCTAAGATAAGAGTCAGAGTTCGGCAGTTGCGTTGTATGACACTCTCTAATTAGTTAATGGAATAGGCTTAGACCAATGGTAGTTGATGACTTGTTCAAGTGGGAGACTGTTGGAATAATGTCCAAGATCATAACTAAACTGGTAAGACTATCATTAAAAGTAGAGTCCTTTTTGGGTCGCCCTCAATGAACAGTAAGAGAAATAAACGAGAGATAACTGATTATTGGATTAATTAGTGGAACATTCTGGAAAGTGGATCCAACCGCCGGTTGGAAGGTTCAACCGGCGGCTGGAGTCTAAAGGGTAAAGGCGGTGGAACGAACCAATAGAATATTCTGGAAACAGATCCAACCGCCAGTTGGAAGGTCCAACCGCCGGTTGGAATTCCTGGTGGTTTGTCCCACATCGGCCAAGGGATAAAACCCTAGGCCTCCTCCTTCACTATAAATAGGGACCTCCCCTATGCTTTCAGAAGCATCCCAGAATTGAATAGAGTTCAATTCTCTCTCTTTCTCATTCCTACTCCTTGTAAGAGTTTACACGACTTAGAGTCGGGACCCTAGGAGTTTGGGAATTTCTCTTGGTTCGTGGGTGTGAAGCATTAGAGGTATTCTGGTTTGGGCACTCGCCTCCAAAGCAAGAAGGTTCTGCAAGGTGGTCTACGCGTGAGAAATCGTTTTCTCAAAGGTTAGTATTTTCCTATTTATCTTCGTTATTTTATTACTTTTATTTATTCAAGTTAAGATCCCTTAGGGTTTAGTTTCCTAATTGCCTTAGATTAATTTTTGTTATATTCCGCTGCGTATATTAATCTAGTTAGGGAATAGAAAACCCAACAAAGTTTTGTAACCAAATGTGTTTGTAATGTTTTGCCATAATGATTTAAATAATGTTGTCAAACAAGTAGTTTAGTTGGGATGTCGCCCAAAAGTATAGTTTAGATCGTAGTAGGAAAGACGAATCCTATAAGTTTGCCCAAAAGTATAGTTTGAAAAGTTTGTCCAAGAAGTAGGACTGGCATCCAAGACGTAGGACCCAACTGCTCAAGAAGTAGAGCTTTCACCCAAGACGTAGGATGTAACCTTGCCCAAGAAGTATGGACTTTCTCTGTGCCCAAGACGTAGGGACTTTCTGTGTGTGTGCTCAAGACGTAGGGACTTTCTGTGTGGGACTTTCTATACTTGAACCCAAGAAGTAGGGACTTTCTAAATGTTTATGAAAATGTTGTTTCATAAAAGACAGTTTGTTCGAAAGCTTGAAATGTTTTGTAAGTAGTTGTACGTATGAAATCGTTTTTAGAGTTGTATACGTTTAGTTCCAAAGTACCCAAGTTATGAATTAAAACATGAATTCATCATTAAAATTGACAATTGGAAGTAATCATCGTTGTAAAAAGTGTAGTTGTCGTTGCGCGACCAGGTCAGTTCGCAGGGCAGAACCTCAATTCGTAGACCAGGTCGGTTCGGCTCGCTCGTTCGACTCGCTAGCTCGGCTCACGAGTTCGGTTCGTAATGGTTCGATTCGCAGCTCGGTTCGGTTCGCAACTCGGTTCGGTTCGCAGCTCGGCTCGGTTCGCAGCTCGGCTCGGTCCGCTGCTCATTCGGTTCGCTGCTCGTTCGGTTCGCTGCTCGTTCGGTTCGCAGCTCGGCTCGGTTCGCAGGAAGAACAGATCTCAGCTCGCAGAATGAACTGATCGTATTTTTAACTTTAAAAATGCATTTTAAGTCAGTTTTTGGACCTATTTTCGTTGAGTAAACATTCTAGTATGTAAATAAAAGCTTATAAGTGATTAAAAAGAGTTTTAAAGTCTCGTACCACGAAAATAAAAACGAAGAAGATGAAGATGAAGCTCATAATGTGGTGGTCATTTCCTCTTGAATCTCCTCCGCAAGATGATGAGTTTTTGATGATGTTTTGGGGTGGTTTTGTGGCTGCGATTTTGAAGAGGAAGAGAGAGAATTGGGTTGGTTGTTGTAGGTGAAAATGAGAAATGAAAGGGGTAAGAGGGTTTTTAAAAGGAGTGGGTCACGGGTTGGTTTGGGTTGGGTCCGCGGGTTTGGCCCGACCCGTTTGGGTCTCGTGTTCGTGTTATTTCGTTTACCCTATCGTTAAATAGCATAATCTTTTTATGTGATAGATTTCTAAAAAGGTTTTCGAATACGTTTTTAAATCGAATATTTTATGAAAATATTTTAGGTGGGTTATAAAATATAACTTTGTTTTGTCTCAGTTTTACGGATATGTTTTGTCATTCAATTTATGTTTCGCACGATACGAACTACTTCGTAAATATTATCGACATAATATTTAATAAATAATAACGTTATTTAATAGTTTCGTATTATTAAATAGTTTTGTTCACCAATAGTCGTATTATTTTGTCGCGTTTATTTTCAATTGTTTAGTACGCAATTATAACAATTATGAAATATGTAATATTACGCGTATTAACTAGTTGGGCTCTGCTAGACTTACCTCTAAAATGTGTTGTGAATTCACTCTTAGTTAGGGAATTAGCCTAGAAATGCGTGCAATTACTGTTTATAATTATGTCGAAATTGCGGGGTGTTACAAAAATCATAGATAATATCCAAATTAATGAATTATGTGTTATATTTAAATTAAAATAAATATAATGATATTTTTAAAAAATTTGGGTTGTCGGATTCAACTCAGAAATTCATTTGCAGACTCACCCGACCAAAAAGAAATCAGGTTGACGCCTCAAAAATTCCGACCCAAACATGATTATATTTGAGTTGGGCTTGTGTCAATTTCGAATAGATTCAAAAATTGGCGACCCATCCAGCATTACCTGATTTTTTTTTTCTCATACAGATACAGATAAAAATAAAAATAAAAATAAAAAAGAAAGTTAAAGAAAGGGTAAAAGGGAAAAAAAAAAAACAGAGGTGTAAAGAAAAGAGAAATCAATAACTTTATTTTCGCTCAAGGGTTTTCCCCAAATTCATCCACTTCTTCTATTCTTTTAATTAAGAGGGGTTCAATAACAGAATCTGGTCATCAACAGGTCAAAATTTATACTATCCATCTATTACTCTCATTTTTATATTTATTATTATTATTATTATTAATAATAATATAATCAAATAATTAATTTCATACACACATACACCCATACGCTCTTACGCCCATGAATTTCAGATTTAGTGAAACCCTAACACCCAATTTCCCTGCAGTTGTGAAATTTTAGCAGAATTCTGGGTCTGTGTACTGAAACCCTAAATTTACAAGATCGGTGTGTTTTCAGGTAATTTTTGCTAAATTGTTTTCTGGGTATGATGTTTTTTGTTCGAAGTTACATGCTTTTAGGGTTCCCATTTGATGTGTTCCTAGGGTTTTGTAAATTTGATGTTGAGCTAGCTACATTTGTTCTAATTATATGAAATTATGAATTAGTAATCTTTGTGGTTGTGTGTTTGTTAGAAACCCTAATTTGTACATTTTGGGTCCCTAGTGATTTTTTGATTTAGGAATATGTAAATGTTTCTGAATTTGCTAGCTTCATTAATAGACTTTTTATGAGAAATGCAAGGTTTAACATTTTAGGGTTTTAATTGAATTTACTCATCATAAGAGTATTTGAATTATGCTTTGAATTTGCTTTTTAATTCTATATGTAGCTTTAGGTATATGGCGTAGTTAAAGATACTGCGACTTAATTACTTGTATTGCAGATCTTGTAGGTAAAGTTCGTATCTTTGTGGTGTTTTAACTTACACTGAAGAATTTAGTTGGTCTTTCTCTTACTAGAGCTACCTTAATAGGTTTTAACAACGCTGTATTGATTCTGTTACTTAGGTTACAATAAATGTTCGTCCTTTGTAAACTTAATCTAAATGGTTGGAACGTTGTGCGTTATCTTTTTTCCATTTGCGGGCAGTCATTGTGGTCATTTTTAAAATTTCAGTATCTAGTTGCCTGCTTGCCCTTTTACAGAAAACACATACTTTTGGCACACATGTTATATTATTCTATGGCTTGTTTAATGCTTAAACCTGATCTCAATCACAAAATTTGATTTGATAAGACTCTTAAAAACATGCTTTCTATGAATTTTTGAAATTGTAGCAACTTATTACTGTATCTGGCTTCCCTTTCTTTTTGTTGATCAATGAATAATGATTAAGTTGTTGGTTATATTGTAGAGGAGGATGAGTAGTTTAGTCGAGAGACTTCGTGTTAGATCAGACTCAAGGCCGCGCTATAGTCTGGATGAGTCTGACGATGAGTCAGATCTGCTGCACGATAAGTCTAAGAAAACAGAGCAATATGAGAAGATTGTCAGAGATGATTCGGTATTTCTTTTTGGTTTAGATACTGCACATCACATATTTATTACACTTGCATACATGTATAGATGATTTATTACACTTGCATATATGTATAGATGATAATCGCACTATGTGCTGTTGTCATTTTTAGAAAGAAGATTCATGTAACGCGTGTGGTGAATCTGGGAATCTACTCATATGTGAAACGTGCACCTATGAATACCACCCTAAGTGCTTACTACCACCTCTGAAAGCTCCTCTTCCTACTACATGGAGGTGCCCAAAATGTGTATGTACTGAATTATGTCACTATATATGAACACCTTGCCTTTCACACTTCAATACTATATTTTCATTATATTGATGTATTGTACTTGCAGGTTAATCCTCTGAATGATATAGAAAAGATTTTGGACTGTGAAATGCGGCCCACGGTTGCTGATGATAGTGATGCATCCAAGCTTGGTTCAAAGCAGATATTTGTGAAACAATATCTTGTTAAGTGGAAAGGACTATCTTATCTCCACTGCACATGGTATATCTTATTAAGCATTACATGTAATTTAATATTTTCTTTAAAACAAATTTCAACTTGGATGTTTTTACATTTTAAAATTGTCCGTGTTTTAGGGTGCCAGAAAAGGAGTTTATAAAAGCTTACAAGGAACTGCCTCGTTTAAGGACAAAAGTTAATAATTTTCGCAAGCATATGCCAGTGGGAAATAGCTCAGAAGATGATTTTGTTGCAATCAGGCCAGAATATACAATGGTTGATCGGATTCTTGATTCCAGGTGAACTTTCTGAAATCTTATATATTAATTTCAATATTTAAGAATCCTGTTTTTTACGACTTAGACTAAGGATGTATGAAATCTGATGATATAGGCAAGAAGAAGATGAGGAGAAGGAATATTATGTAAAATGGGTAGGTCTTAACTATGATGAATGTTATTGGGAATCGGAGTCAGATATCTCATCATTTCAACAACAAATTGAGAATTTTAATAGACTTCAGTCTAAACATCGCAAACTAAGGAAACAAAAAAGCAACGTTCGTGATGCAGCTGACCCAAAAAAGAAGTCAAAAGAATTTCAGCAATTTGAAAAAAGCCCTGAATTTCTTCCTGGAGGTATGCAAAATAAAAAATAAATTTTGTGATTCTGTTGTTTCTATTTTATATAAGTTTTTTAAATTTTGTTAAGTGTTTGTTGTGTAATCGTAGGTGAGCTCCACCCATATCAGCTTGAAGGATTGAACTTCTTACGTTTTTCATGGTCTAAACAAACACATGTGATACTTGCAGATGAGATGGGTCTTGGTATGTATTCCTTGGTTTTCAAATCTGTTAAGTGTTTGGTACTTTTAATAATTGATTTTCATGTTAATATTTCAGGCAAAACAATACAAAGTATTGCCTTTCTAGCTTCTTTATATGAAGAGAACGTCTCCCCACATTTAGTAGTAGCACCACTTTCTACATTGCGGAACTGGGAACGTGAATTTGCCACATGGGCACCTCATATGAACGTCGTAAGTCAAATGATTATTCAATTTTTCGGACCATTTGCTAGCTTATGTCAGAAAACTCTCTTTGGAATAAATAAGATTGCCGCTGCAGGTCATGTATGTTGGTACACTCGCTGCTCGTAATGTCATAAAACAATATGAATTTTATTTCCCAAAGTCTAATAAAAAGGACAAGAAGAAAAAGTCCGGTCATGGGACAGGTGAAAGTAAGCAAGATAGGATTAAGTTTGATGTGCTATTGACGTCTTATGAAATGATCAATATAGATAACGGGTCATTGAAGGCAATAAGCTGGGAGACCATGGTACGTCTTCGACTTATTAAATCATTTCTAAGATCATCTGCGTGTTTGTTTACTCAATTTTTATCTTTCTAATTGTGTAGATAGTGGATGAAGGCCACCGTCTTAAGAATAAGGATTCAAAGTTGTTTTCTGCATTGAAGCAGTTCGACACCAGACATCGTACATTATTAACTGGAACCCCTCTTCAGGTTTGTTTTAGTTTGTCTCATTCATGTTGATTAAGGCTGTTTTATAAAACCTGTTAAGTGTGTTACCTTGGTTTTAATTTTGATATCTATTGTTTATGTCTTCTAGAACAATTTGGATGAGCTTTTCATGCTTATGCACTTTCTTGATGCTGGGAAGGTTAGTTTTACTGCAATTATTAATAACAAGTCAAGGCAGATATTATAAATCATATCATTATGGTAAAGGTTTTAAATTTCTCAATTAGCTTGTTTAACTAATAGAGTTTTTTCACGAATTTAATTGTTTTTATGTTGGTTATTTATAAAACAATTGCTTTATAAATATTTGGTGTGGTGAATGGTGTTACACCAAATCATCACACCATTTTCTAGTCTTGGTTGAAGATGAAATTCATCAACTATTTACACCATTTTGATGTTTAATTCATACATTGAAGATGGCCATATATGGGGAGAGGTTTTTCTGCTAAATTTAATACAAAAATTGCAGTTTGCAAGTTTGGAGGAGTTTCAGGAAGAGTTTAAGGATATCAATCAAGAAGAGCAGGTTTCAAGGCTCCATAAGATGTTGGCCCCTCATCTTCTAAGAAGTAAACATCGGAAACTTGTGCATGTTTTGTTTCATTTAGATTAAACTTGATAATAATTTTTTCTGGTCTTCTGGTGATAAACAAAATGGCAGGAGTGAAGAAGGATGTCATGAAGAAGCTACCACCAAAAAAGGAGCTCATTTTACGTGTGGAATTAAGTAGCAAGCAGAAGGAATACTACAAGGCAATTCTAACTCGTAATTATCAGTTATTAACTCGCCGGGGAGGTGCTCAGGTAAATTCGTAATTTTTAGTGGTGAAATCAATACTTTTTTTAGCTTGACTGTAATAACCTATATATTCTGTTGTTAATTCTCAGATTTCTCTTATTAATGTGGTTATGGAATTGCGTAAGCTCTGTTGTCACCCTTTCATGCTGGAGGGAGTTGAACCGGAAGACAACAATGAGTTTTACAAGTATTATATGTTACCTTTTTTAGATATTCTTTTGCGTTCTTGGTGACAAGGGACCGTTTATAAGTTGGACTAATATATTGTTGTGCAGACAACTTTTAGAAACTTCTGGGAAATTGCAGCTATTGGACAAAATGATGGTGAGGCTGAAAGATCAAGGACATAGAGTACTAATATATACTCAATTTCAGCACATGCTGGATTTGCTCGAAGATTATTGCAATAACAAGGTAAGAACTGTAAACAAGTTTGCCTTTTTAATTTGAATTTGGTCTGACTTTTTAGGTGTTCTTCAGAAATGGCTTTACGAACGTATTGATGGAAAAGTTAGTGGTGGAGAAAGACAAGTTCGAATTGATAGGTTTAACGCCCCCAATTCTTCTAGATTTTGCTTTCTGCTATCTACTAGAGCTGGTGGTCTTGGTATAAACCTTGCGACTGCAGACACCGTCATTATTTATGACAGTGATTGGAACCCTCATGCTGATCTGCAAGCTATGGCCCGAGCTCATCGTCTTGGACAGAAAAATAAGGTCAGATCTTGTCACAGTAGGATTTGGTCTTTCCCGAATTCTTAGCATGAATCATTTTACCACACGCTGGCTGGGTCGATTGACCCAAAACATGAACGCTTTTTTTTAATTCTTTATAAATAGTTATTGCATTAGTTATGCCTACAAGAATATTATTTGTTTAACTCATTCCCCCTTAAGCTAGTGTGTTTTTTTATTCAGCCCATTTGACATGTTCCCTTATTAGCTAGTTCATTCTGGTTGACCCATTTGAGCTGGACCTCTTTTAGCTAGACAATTTTTTGGGTCCATTTCATTCATTGAAGATTAACCACAACTTAAATCAATCTGTTCATATGTGAATGGGTTGAAAGTGCCATCTTTAGGGGGTGTTCGGCTCCTTTTCACCTCAAATATGCTAAAAAGCTAAAAGGTTTTTGGCAACTAAAATTGACTTTTCACCTCAAAAAAGCTGTAAAGCCCTCTTAAAGAGCTAACCCAAATACCCCCTTGGTGTATTTTTTTATCCACCAATTTCAGGTAATGATATTCAGACTCATAACAAGAGGAACGATTGAAGAAAGGATGATGGAGATGACCAAGAAGAAGATGGTGTTGGAGCATTTGGTTGTTGGCAAGCTCAAAAATCAAAACATCAACCAGGTATATTTCGACAGCGGGACACCATTCTAAAGATCAAATATATTGCATTGAGAAAAAAGGAATTGTCTGTACACATTTCTTAATTGACCTTATAACAATTTAGGAAGAGCTGGATGACATCATTAGATATGGCTCGAAGGAATTATTTGCTGATGAGAATGACGAGGCGATGAAATCAAGACAAATTCATTATGATGATGCCGCAATTGATAGGTAAAATTGTTGTCTTATTGATCAAGTATACTTTTCATGATTTCTTCATTTTTAGTTAACCTTTTTAACTGTTGAAATTTTGATAGATTACTCAATCGTGATTACACTGAAGAAGAAAATGCTACAGTGGATGAAGCAGAAGAAGATGGTTTTTTGAAAGCTTTCAAGGTTTTTCTTGTTCCCATTGCAATTTTACATTATTGTCAAGTAGATTACTAGATTTAAGATTGTGACTCTATGATCCATTTGTCTTGTATATCATTAGGTGGCAAATTTTGAGTACATTGATGAGGCAGAATCAAGAATAGAAGAGGATATGGAGCCGTTATCTGAGAACAAAAGTGGAGCAAGTAATCCAGAAAGATCGAGTTATTGGGAAGAGCTGTTAAAAGACAGATATGAAGAACACAAAGTTGAAGAGTTTAATTCTATGGGTAAAGGAAAAAGAAGTCGTAAGCAGGTCGGTCTCTTCGTAAGATAGTCTTTTTCATTTATGCCATTTCTTGTACTTATTAAACCAAGGTGAAGTTTTTTTCATAAGATAATCTTTATCAAATAATCCAGGAAGACAAAGATCGAGTTATTTCAGTGATAAATGTTGGTAATTTAATTTTTTTAATGTTCAGATGGTGTCTGTTGAAGACGACGATCTTGCTGGTTTAGAAGATGTAAGTTCTGATGCTGACGATAATTATGAAGCTGAGTTATCTGATGGGGAGAATTCAGCTGGAATAGCGCCTGTGAGAAAGCCTTCCAGGAAGAAAACACGTGGTACATTTTTTGGTTTTACTTAAAATTATGCGTAACTAGCAAAGTTGTTTTGTTTCATGTTATTATTATAAGGTTGAGAACATTTGATGATGGGTTCTTTAATTCTTCTTTAACAGTTGACAATGCTGAGCTACTTCCTCTTATGGAAGGTGAAGGTAGAGCCTTCAGAGTACTTGGATTTAATCAAAGTCAACGGGCACAATTCGTTCAAATCTTGATGAGGTATAGTCTTGTCTCGTTCTTATAAAAGATAAAAAGACAGATATTAAGAGAAATAATGATCTGATGTATTTGCACCTTTTGTGATGGTATTGACTATCTATGCTGCATTGTAGATTTGGGGTTGGAGACTTTGATTGGGCTGAATTTACTTCACGCTTGAAGCAGAAGAGTTATGAGGAAATTAAAGTGTAAGAGTTATTTTAGATTCAAAATTCTTTAAATTCCCTTCATCCCTGGAAAAAATTCCGTATTTGACTTTTGAGTGATTTGATGGGTTATTTTATCTTTCAAAGATTAACAAGAGTCGTTTTAGTTGTGGATTAAAGTTATGCAAACCATGTTACGATATTAATATATTTTGAGACTTTCAAGCTAAAAATGTGCATCCTGTTCTGAAATCTGAAGAACTATAAGATCCAAATTTGCATTTGGAAGCTTTATATTTGTGCAAAGGTTTTTATTGGTATATTGAAATATTGAAAATAGTCTTTTTGGTTTATAATTGACATTATGCAGTTATGGAACTCTTTTCTTGTCACACATTTCCGAAGATATTACAGATGCAACGACTTTTTCAGGTGAATTTTTGTGGTTAGAACTATAATTTGTTGTGACTCTACTATACTCCATTATAAAACTAGTTCTTTTTTATAACTTATCTTCAACTTTAATTCAGACGGTGTTCCAAAAGAAGGGCTAAGAATAGAGGACGTACTTGTCAGGATTGCAGTCTTGCTTCTTGTAAGAGATAAAGTAAGTTTCAGCCTTTGAGTAACAACAGCTATACAAATTTATGTAGTTTAATGTGTTTGTTGTTGTCTACTTTTCTATTGTCTTATTTTTTTGCGGGCCCTTCTTTTTACTACTACAGGTGAAGTGTTCTTCAGAGAGTCCATCTGCACCCCTTTTCACAGACGACATCATATATCGGTATCCAGGATTGCGAGGTTTAAAATTCTGGAAGGAAGAGCATGATCGGACCCTACTCCGCGCTGTATTAAAGTAATTTATTTTTCAGTGATTTACATACAATAAATTATTATACATTTGGTATTGTTTATAAAAAATTTAAATAATATAATAATAAATTAAATTTCATTTGGTTATAGAAAAAATAGTTGTTATCTGTTTCCCTAATATTTCTTGTATACGTAGGCATGGTTATGGAAGGTGGCAAGCTATTGTTGACGACAAGGACTTAAAGGTTCAAGAAGTCATTTGTCAGGAGTTGAATCTCCCTGGTGTAAATTTGACGGTCCCTGGAGCTTCTCAACCTCAGTTGACCACCCCTGGGAGCGGTGGTCTTGATGGTCAAACGGCGAATTCGGGAGGTACGCAACCACAAGATACTGCTGCTGCAAATAATGCGTTGTATCACTTCAGAGAGATGCAGAGAAGAGTGGTTGAGTTTGTCAAGAAACGTGTCCTCCTCCTTGAAAAAGGACTTAATGCAGAATATCAAAAAGAATACTTTGTAAGTCGGTTCTTATACGTTTTACTTATTTAAATGTTTGTTTTGTTTAAGCAATGTATTTGAAACCTGTTTATGTAACCTGTATGCTTTTTATTTGTTTGTCTCAAAAGCAAACGACTCAAACTTCACCCAAAGTGATATATTTTTATGCATTACATCTCTTATATCCCGAGGTTGCCTTTTTTTAAAAAAAATAATAATAAAAAAATCTTATATCCTTTCCTTGAGTGGACAGATTTTATTGAATAATATAGTTTATTTGATCATTCTTTACCACTGTTTGTTTATAAAAATCTGCACATATTTTTTTTTTGGGGTAAACCCCCATTCTGACCAGTTGCCAAATGCCAACCCACCTGACCTGCCCATCTTGTCACCTTTAGTTTTCATGGGTCTTTTGCAATTTGCTAATAACATTGGTTTTCTTATCTGTTTTTATTTTCTTTTATTTTATCATTTATTATGATTACTATTATTTTATATTTATCTGGATGACTTCTTGTGTTTATTAAGTTTGCTGATTTTCCTGGACATGTAAGTGTTTATTTTTAATTTATTTTTGTTCGTTGCTCATTTGGTTATTCGTTAAACATGATAACAGGGTGATGAAAAACCCAATGAGATTCGAAATGATGATATGGAGACTGAACAAAAGGTTGTAGACAGAATAACTACAAACCACAATGAAACATCTTCCCAGCTGATCGGTCAACTGCCTAAAATTGACACCATCTGTAAGTGTCTAAGTTGATCATTAAAGAAAAAATGATAATTGTGATTCTAGTTTATTCCTTTATTTTGTCTTTATTGAAATATATATATCTATCTATGTGTACAGCTCCAGAAGAAATATCAGTTGCTGCCTGTGATGATAAAACAGATCGTTTGGCAACAGCCCGTCTCTATAACGAGGTAGTTATTAACTCTGCAAATTTATTCTAAACTTGGATCATTATTTTATTAAAGGGTTTGGCAATCTTTTAATTGTTACCATTTTGCAGATGTGCAAGGTAGTCGAAGAAAATGCTCTTGATTCGGTCGAGGCATATATAGCCAACAAACCTGCTGGTCTCAAGGTTAAAGAAAATCTTCAACCACTAGTAGCGTTACATCAAGAAGTAACCAAAATCCTCACCCCTGCAACTGAAAATGAGAAGAGCAATGGTGATGTGGCAACTTCAAGTCCACCTCAGCATTCAGCCAGTTCAGCAAATGGGACTACCAATGCTGACATCGCAATGGAAGATGCATTGCCCAACGCTGATGGTCAAGATAAGTCAAATGAGGAAAGACAAGGGGATGGTGTCATTGTTTTGGAGTAGAAACACCATTGTTATAAATTGTTGTTGACTTAAAAAGCCGTGAAGTTTTATACAAAAGTGGGGTTAGATCTCTTTCAGCCATTATTACAGTTTACTAATCAAAGTTTCTGAGGAATTAGGAGTTAAAGTTTGTGTAAGTTATTTATTCACCAAGGAAACACAAATGTTGTTATTTTGATAGTTGACTTTGTCATTGACGATAGGAACTGAAACATTTAGGCTCTATAATTATTGTTATATTTGGAGTTTATTATGATGAACGTATAAATCCTCCATTTCTTTTGTGTTTGGAAAGCTCAACGATTTGTGTTGTGTTATTCGTTTTCGGTCCGATTCTTAAATAGGCGAATAATCAAGCTTAAGTTTTTAACTTATAGTTCAATGATTTTTAGCTTTGTGTTCTAGTATACTAAACCTTAACTAGTTAATAAGTGAATAATATGTAGAAGAATAAAAGTCAAACTTTTTTAGAGTTAGTTTAAAGACTACATCTGGCATTATAATTAAAAGGTTATGAAGTGTTAACTAAGCAATGTTGGCCAGAGTCTTAATTTTATAAGACGCATGATTTGCTGGTGGGAATAAAAATATAAGGAAGAAAGCAAAAAGAAATTTAGTAGTATTTGATTTTTGATCGTTTTGCAAAGATAAAAACTGGAACACCCGAGTCCCGACCATACAAATATTATTTCGGGAACAGATAGATATAACATCAATTTTGATTGATACAGAAGACGGTGCATTAGTGAGTTGTACTGTATGTATTAATTTTGTAAAATTTTGTTGTATGAATTGAAAGTTATGCTGTATTTATCAACACCCATTATTTCAATCAACGTATATATTTAAAAAAGAGTAAATTATTTAAATCGTCCATGTGGTTTTCAATTTGTTCCATAGGCCATTTTTCACTTCCAAAAATTATTTAAATCGTCCTTGTGGTTTTCAATTTTGTTCAACGATAGTCCAAAATGGACTATTTAAATAATTTATTTTCGGAAAGTTTTGTTCACCAGTGGTCCATTTCGGACTATCGTTGAACAAAATTGAAAACCACATAGACGATTTAAATAATTTTTGGAAGTGAGGGACGACCTATGGAACATATTGAAAACCACATGGACGATTTAAATAATTTACTCTTTAAAAAATATATAAATAAAAAGGTTATAGTTTTCATCAAGACTGTTGTTACATTTATTGGTGCTCGTAGTAGTCTTTGCAGTTAAAGATATGACTGTACATTTTAGTTTTCATCGAGATTATTGAAATTTGGATGTCTTTACAAAATAGTTTTTGGAAAGCCTGCTTAGATCTTTGTATCAGTCATGGAAAAATAAACTATGTCCCGGTTAAAATGTTCACTTTAACTTTGCATACAGTTTTAAGTTTATCCACTAATTACACTTTTCGTCAATCACATAACATATCTACTCATTAAAGCTCGTTTTCGATTGGTTAAAACATGAAAGTGAACACTTATATGAGACAACCCAAACAGTAATGTGGATGCTTGGCGTGAGACGGATGGTGTAATGGTTAAGAAAATAAAGTTATTTTCAAATTGTATTATACATGAATTAGTAGTAACTAGCGTGATACCTGCGCAATGCGCCAGTAACATTTAAAAATATCTATTATCTAATACTATTTGTAAGATTATCGTGTTGGTTGATAACAAAATATTCTATAAATTACTTAAACTTTTATTATTTCTTGAATTCGACTTGAAAGAAATCCGGTCCTTTAAAATCCTTTTATATATGGAAATAAAGATTGAATGGTTGTTTAGTACCCAAATATTAGAATAAAACCCAAATATTAGAATAAAATACTTCCCATTATAAGCCATTTTCATTTACTCCTTATTAGTATAACATTGTATAATAGTAATTTTAATTTTATTTTATGATTAAAGATTAACATTATGAAGATGCTTTATTACTAGTATTAAATATTAGATATGTGTTTTAAAACCAATTTATAGAAAGTATTTTGTCCGTCCCAATTAAAGTGTCATTTTTAACTTTGCACACACTTTTACGATAATATTAGAAGTAACAAAAATAAAATATTTTAAAATATATATTTTTTATTGCTTGTTCAGGTGTGTATAGTATAGTAGATACATACACGGAAAGGGTTATATAAATATTACTTTTATGTGTGTGAAAAATAAGATGGTTTCGTCTATAATCCTTTGTCGGTCAATCACAATTCCAAACAATTAAACTAAAGCATTATTTCATATATCAATTGCAAATCAGTTCTCTTTCTCCCACATATGGATCCACCAACCTCTTGGGACTCCCTGCGAAAGCAGGTATTTTTATTTTTATTTTTTCTTGTCAATTTTGTGTTTTTAAATTGTTGAATTTAACTTTTTTACAACTGGGTGTCTGTTGTTTTATGGATTGATCTCACATTTACTTGAAAAGATGGTGACTTTGAGATCAAAATCAAGATTTTTTATTTATTTTTATTGCTACTATCTTTTCTTGTTAACTTTGTGCTTTGAATTGTTTAAAGTTCTGAGTTTTACAAATGGGTATTTGTTGTTTTATGGATTTATCTCACCTTCACGCGAAAAAATGGTGAATTAGAGATCAAAATCAAGATTTTTTATAAAAATTTCATTGCTACTGTATAATCTTGTTAACTTTGTGTTTTTAGTTGTAAAAGTTCAGATTTTTGCAAATGGGTGTGTGTTGTATCATGGATTTATCCCACCTTTACTTGAAAAAAATGTTGACTTTGAGATTGAAGCAATTGTTTTACTTAGGGTTTATGATATTATGATTGGATCTAGATTAGGATCAAGTCTATTGGAGTTTGGATATGTTTGAAATGAATTATTGGATGTAGTGCATAGTAGAATTAAAAGCTTCAATAAGTTGTAATGTTGATAATTTAGCAAACAAGTACATCTAGATTTGGTTAGCCAATTACTATTGCAAATTCATTTGTGTGTTGAATTCCTGATGCTTCAGTGGTGTTTGTATTTGTGCTTGAATCTAAGATAGTGAGGCCATTTTACATTTATCTCAATAGTTAACCCTTTCTGAATACCCAAATGTAAGTAATTTAATCATAATTAATCAGAATTATGATTGGTTTACGTAAACTCTAAGGAAACGATTATTACAGTGATTGCAATGGTTAGTATATAAGATGATCATTTGAATGCCAAACGCCCCCTTAGATTGAAATATCTTTATGCGTATGTAGGCGAGGAATCTTGAAGCGCAGTTAGATGACCAAATGCATTTGTATCGTAAATCAGTTTCAACAAAAGTTGATGATGGTAACGAGAATGATGTTGGATCGGGAATAGAACAATTACTCAAACAGCTACATAAAGTAATTTCACAAATGCAAGCGTGGGTGTCTTCGGGCGGATCAGAAATATTTTCTCATACGTTGACTCGTCATCAAGAAATTCATCGTGATCTTAGTCAGGTATACTTCTTTTCATATGGTTCATTGCTTGTTTCATTTGTAAGCGGATCAACATTTATACCATATTTATACTTTTTAGCATCATTAGATGTACAAATGTTGGAATCTAATTATATGTGGATATCGGCTACAAGTAAGTAGTTGAATGAGGTGTAGAATTGATTTTGTTTGCTAGTTAGATCACTTGATATCCAGTAAGACCCCTCAATAGCCAGTTGGAACACAAATGTAATGCGATGTTTTGAAGATTTTCGGGTCAAGGCTTTGCTTTAGAAAACTACTCTAATAGTCCAATGAACCAATAATTATGGATTTAGATTTTTTGGATCATAAATGGGTAGTGATGTATTTTTGGTTATTGGCTTAGACTTTTGGGCCATTCATATCATCTTTTCTTATAAGAATTAATATAGGAAATAGATTCCAGAGGTTCAATTATGTTAGTAGTGGAATAATACATGTTTCTTTGCCATGTCATATATCATCTGTACAAGCTTTGTTCCTTTCTATGTTAGGATATTGTAATTCATTTTTCATAAATGAAACCTTTTTCATATAATTTTACACTCTGATTTGATGAGTACGTATGTTTGTGCCACTTTTAAAACGTTAGTATTTTGTAGATGCCGAACCTACACTGTCCAGAGTCATATGCTCTCATGATTTGGTGGATGTATACAAGTTCATGAGGAATCATTCACCGTGTAATTTACTTGTATAATTGATCATAAATTCTTATGACCCGTCTCCGATTGCAAAACACACATTTGCCAGTATTCTTATATTTTCTGATTGCAGGAGTTCAATCGACTTCGATCTAGCCTTAGAGCAAAGAGAGAGCATGCATCACTACTCGAGGATTTCAGGGAGTTTGACAGAACAAGATTAGATCTTGAAGAGGGTGGTGCATCTCAAGAACAGTCTCTTCTTAAAGAACGTGCTACTCTCATGAGAAGTACGGGACAGGTGTGTAACTGGATCCTTCTAGTATCATCTCGTGGCTGTTACTTGGATCATTTCCAACGTCTAGTTAATTTTGATGTCAACCATTTCCAACTAAGACACTAAGATGGTGCAAATTCTTTTGTGTAACACTATTCAATGATTTTAATCCACCATTTTACACTAAATTTTCCTGCAACTATTCCCTGCACAAAATTCTGTAAGTCTCACATTAATTAAATTTTCAACATAGAAAGGTAGATTAGCAATCTCATTGAGATCTTTGAAGCGAGTTAGTTTTGTTTTTAAATTTTAACTTTCTTTATTGTAGATTGATGATTTGTAATTATTGCTGATAAGTTAAATTAATGAAGTTAAGTGATAAGTCATTAATATTATTTATTTCTTAGTTCTATTAATAAAATATTTCCTTAAACCAAATTATTGTGTAAATCCAGATTAGCTAGTTTAAGATAGAGATTAAAAAAATAGGTGATACATTGGAGTTGAAATATGTTTTGTGTTTAAAAAAATTTAATTTACACTAAATTGGTGCGAATATTTGGTGTAAACTGTAGATGCTCTTAAATGGTGCAATTCTGTGAAGGAATAGAGATATCATCTACATTTTGGGTTTCATAATTCTATATCGACCACAAATGTTAATATTAAAGAAAACCTCTATAAGTGAATTAAATGAATTCGTAGAGATCCATGATGTACGAATTAATTATATCATGTGGATTGCAGATTGATGGTGTAATATCACAAGCACAAGAAACCTTAGGTACCCTTATGTTTCAACGTTCAACATTTGGCGGCATCAATTCAAAGCTTACCAATGTTAGCAGTCGTCTCCCAACTGTAAGTAAACCGTTTGAAACCAATTATATCTCACTAGAACTACAAAGAGTTATAGTTTAACATAACTGAGGTACATTTTTATTCATTGGTTTTACAGGTGAATAGTATTTTGTCGGCGATAAAGAAGAAAAAATCAATGGACACAATCATTCTTTCATTAGTCGCTTCAGTTTGCACGTTTTTAATCTTGATTTACTGGATAACAAAGTAATAAGGTGTCTGCAGGAATTTGGTGGTGGTTGAGGTACGACGTTTGTATAACTCAGCTACACATATAGTTATATAGGTATATTGTATAAGTATGTGTATGTGCCATTCTTTTTGGGGACTCGGAGTGACATAAATGTATTTGAATCGCCATTTTTTGCAGTTATTTGATCTATGTCTCCAAACATCCATAATTATTTTAGTTGGTGTTGTATTCAGGATAACTAGACATTTTTCAGGTGTAATATCTGAGAAAAAAGAAAAACGACTCATCCTCCCCGGTAAACTGAGTTTTTGTATGAGAAAAATAGGATTTTTATGGTCTATCTTAATAGAGGGTAAGGTTCGGAGGGGCGGCCCTCATTTTAGGGACAATAGGGTCAACTCATCTCTCCATTTCAGCTGTTGATTTCTTTGATTAACGGTTCAGATTCACTGTATTTTAAGATCACTATAATTTAAACGTAAAACAAGATGCAGTGAATCTGATGTAAAATGCAGTCTGGAATCTTGATCAAAGGAATCAATGACTGAAGATGTACTTGCCCCTCATATCCTCAAATGAGGGCTGCCAGCTGCCTCTTTAATCATACACCGATAGAGTTTGGAACTACAAGCACAACCTCTGAGCATGAAACTAGAAGAATGATTCATATACCTAAAATGTGTTCAAAACTACCTGGTGGTGGGAAATCATTCTCCATAAATATGACATTCCAACTTAAGTTTTGTAATGTAAAAGTGTCAGGGCTGTTTGATTTGATACTCGTAATTTTTATGTATGAGATGTTATTTCCATTTTTAAAGAATGTAATATCTGAAAAGAGAAACAAAGAAATCGGGTCAGGCCATCCAATCGGGTTGGGTGGAAAACCAAGCAAGCAGTAGGACGTGAAGTGTCAAGCATCCTACTAGCAAGTAGATTCAAATCGATCGATAATTTGTTAATATCTTGATTACCAAACTTTTACAAAAATGTTCAATTTAGAAAGTAATTTAATTTGTTTAACTAAAAAAACTAACTTAAATTTTAAACCTCCCCACGTGGAAAATGTGGAAAGTGAAGCAGATTCATTTTGAACAATTTTATAAACTATTTTTATAAATGTGAGTTATCCTAGTAAATATTTTTATAAACGATAGTTACCTTTATACACGTTACACATAATTTAGGTTGATTTAAGTAAATAATTTTTGACCATTCCTTAAATTAAACACTTTGTAAAAGTTTGATACCTTGCTCTCTATTAAAAAATCGATATAGTCAAACATATATCAATGATGAAGCATAAATACGTGTATTTGCGGTAACCAAAACATATGATCAAATAATACAAGCGTAAAATAATGCAAAAAATTACAAACTCCAACTAAATAATCAGGAAAAAAAATAGAAATTAACTCATGAATGTGTTGCTTCTTAAATTAATTTCGATTTATTTTAAGCTATAAGGTTCAAATAACTATAACAACTTTGAGTGACAATGGATGAACCAACCAGAATGTATCACATGTTACAAAATCAATTTCCCCCACATTTTTAAAATTCAAATATCTCACAAACGGTAAATCAAAAAATTATAAAAATTACACCATGCAAATCAACATTTTTTTCTCTTTTATTTGTCATCTCATAAGGTATACTTTCGACAACTTTTATTTTTTTTGGGTTTTACAAATTGTACAAAATTAGTAACACATGTGTTATTAGTCGGTATCACATGCGTTACTCGCCCGTAACACACGTGTTAGTCGCCGATAACTCACGTGTTAGTCGTCGGTAGCACAATTTTTGATAAGATGACTGTTTTATCCTTTACTTTTTACCTGTTTTTTGACTTACATATAAATTAGGGGTATCAAAGAATTTAATCACATCATTTTTATCTATTTATGGAAGTGGACAATTAATTTGGGATGACCATAAATAAAATAATGGACTATAAATTTGGGAGGGGGAGAGTTTTAAATTAAGGGTGAAGTTCAAATGAGAATGGCAAAATAAGTGAGAATGAAGGAACCAATGAGGATGCTCAATTTTCATTAGGGGTGGAAGGTCACTTTAGTCATTATATTTTCTAATTAATTCAATTAGATAAATAGAAATTAAAAAGAAAAAACAAATATTATTATATTTATGATTATTACATAGAGTATACATACAGAGTATTATATCTATCGATTGTACGTACATTTAATCGCAGAGGTTCCTCAATCATCTTCAAATCGATATCAATAAACACCAAATCAAAGGTACGGCTTACGTTAATTCGACACAAACACATCAATTGCAACCACGAACAGTCGATTTCTGCAGATTTGTTGTTATTCAACTAGGTTTTTAGTTGTGTGAGCTTCATCAATCATTTTTTCTGGATATATGCGGTTTCAACTTAATTATGATCTCGTACTTATGCTCCGATTTATAAAAACGCAGTTGTAACCTGATTTCTTATGATTCATCAATCAACTTTCATTTGATTCGGAAAAAAAACCCGCACAATTGTTCGACGCTTATGAATTTCTGATTAATTGAATCACAACAGAAAATAGTGTGGCATCATATGTGATAATAGTATCGAATGAAGATCAATACTCAATGTAATTCATGTGATTCGTTTTAGTTGTTAAAATTCGTCAAAAACAGGTGAAAAAAACTTTTAGCTCATAAAATGTGATTCACTAATACATGTGATACATAATAATTCAAAATAGTTACTTTTAAGCATGTGACACATGTGTTAATGGTTGGTAACACGTATGTTAGTGGTTTGGTAATGCATGTGTTAGTGGTAGGTAACACATGTGTTAGTGATCTGTAACACATCTATTAATGGTCTCTAATACATATGCTAAAACCATTAAGTCATTAATACATGTATTACTTTGTTTAACACCATATGTGTTAGTATCACTATCAATAATACCACTGTCGATTGTTTGACAAAAAGAAAGCAGAGGCTAAGACAAAAGCAGAAGCTAAGGCAAAGGAGAAAGCGGAAGCAACGGCGAGGAAGATAGCGGATGGAAAGTGGACAGTGAATTTAGATTTTATAAACAGAAAATGTTGACTAGTTCTTTAATTTTCAAATATACTTTAAAATGTTTGCTAGAAACTATCATTTTATTGTCTTTAGTATCATTATCACAATTTGTTAGTATTCATATGCGAGAAATATTACTTGTTTCTGCTCCGTTCTTTACATATATATTGCTAAAATTGCATATTATAGGATTGGTAACATATGTGTTAGTGATCGGTAACACATGTGTTAATGATTTTTAACACATGTGTTAGTGGTTTTAACACATGTGTTAGCATGCAGTAATACATGTTTTATTGGTTGGTGACAAGTGTGCTAACACCATTAACACATCTTTTACTTTTGTTTACTACCATATTTGTTACTATGACTGTCAAGTGTATATTACTTTTTGAGCATGTGACACATGTGTTTTTTATCAGTAACACATGTGTTAGTGAATGATAACACGTATGTTAGTAGATGGATGGTAAAATGTGTGCTAACACATATAACATATGTATTACTATCCTTTATACTATATGTGTTACAATGATTATCAAGAATACGTTACTTTACAGCATGTGACATATTTGTTAGTGCTAGTGATAGGTACCGCCAGTGTTAGTGTTAAGGAAAACAAGAGTTAGTGATAGGTAACACAAGTGTTAGTGGTAGGTGAAGAAAGTCTTAGTGTTAACTAACACAAGTGTTTGTGGTAGTAACACCTGTGTTATTAGTAGGTAACACAATTATTAGTGATAAGAATAACAAGTGTCAGTGGTAGGTAACACAACTGTTAGTGATAGGTAACACATGTGTTAGCGACAGATAACACATGTGTTAGTGGTAGGTAACACAAGTTTTAAAGCACATAACACAAGTGTTCGTGGTAAGAATAAAAAGTGTTAGTGTTATCTAACAGGCTTGTTTGTGATAGGTAAGACAACTATTAGTGTTATCTAACACTAGTGTTAGTGGAAGGTAACACAAGTGTCAGTGGAAGGTAACACAAGTGTTAGTAGCAGGTAACACAAGTGTTAGTGGCAAGAAACACAAGTGTTAGTGTAGGAAACACAAGTGTTAGTGGCTGGTAACATAAATATTAGCATTCTGTAACATACAGCAGCCGTAAAAAAATGATATAGTGAAAAAGCCAAACATCCAAATGATTTAGCAAAAGAACATAAAGCATACTATTATAAAAAATGTACTTAAGTGCATTGTATCGAACACACCCGATTTACCAAAAACAACATGACCCATACTGTTATCAACAAATGCATGTACTAGAGTGCATTGTAACAAATACACACCGATTCAAAAAAGTAACAATACCAACACTGTCATGAACAACATCGGACCATATACTTTTCTAAAAACAATACCCCTGGAACCCTTTTCAACGTCTTCTGCGATGTCTTAATCTACATTTGATCAGGATACTTAAGCCTTCTTTTGTGGTTCCTGATTGCATTCTTGATCATGCTCTTTATATCATCATTGTCGTGTGCACGAGAAAACTGATCAGCCATAACATGGACTATTTCGGCAAGGATGTTGTACTCATTCTATTTTCTAGTTTCTTCCTCTGCTGCTTTGTTCTTCTTCAACTCATCAGCATCATCAGCTTTCTTTCTTTCATGCTCTTCTTTAGGTTTAATTGCCTTTTTTTCTGTAGCCTTCTTCTTCATCTTCCATATACAAAGAAGCGCACATTATATACATAACCTACAAAAATATAACAACATAATATTTACGCTCAGTGTACCTATGCATTACATGAAAAACACATTCCAAAACATTTGTGTAAATTCAAACATACCAAACACTTGTGTAAAATCAAAACATTCTGTAAAACATAACTTCCAGCCCATAAAACTCGAGCTACAAAATAACCAACATTTGTGTTATCAAAACCCTAAATTCAAACCAAACACATATGCACATTCAAAACAACAAACAAAACACAAAATACAACACAAACAGAAGTCTCACCTGAGTAAAAGACAAACTGCAGCACGCCTAAACCACTTGCAGACATTAAAATCAATATAAACAGAACTAACACGTGTGTTACCAAAACCCTAATCTCAAACAAAACACATTTAAACATATAGCATGCAATACAACAACAAAACACAACCGATACTGAAAATATTAACATATTAATCACAGAAAGCATAAAAATAAAAATCGAAAAAACTAACGTAATGGTACGGCTATGATAGGTCGAGCTTCAATCGGACATAAAGAGGTTTTTCCTGCTGCAATCTCATCACCAAGATCCATTTACAAGTGATTCCAGTTACAAAAATCCCTGCTATATTGATTTTCAACGAGTTTCATAACCAAAACATTTACATGTGTTAAGGGCAGGTAACACGAGTGTTAGCGGTAGCTAACATACAGCAGCAGTAAAAAAAATGATATAGTGAGAAAGAAAAACATCCACACAATTTAGCAAAAAAAAAAAAGAATCGTTAGTGATAGTTAACACAAGTGTTAGTGATAGTTAACACAAGTGTTAGTGGACGGTACCAAGTATAAGTGATAGTTAAACCAAATGATAGTGTCCTGTAACAAGTGTTAGTGATACTTAACAGATGTGTTAGTATCCTGTAGCACAAGTGGAAAGTTATTTTAGATTATATTACTTGGATCTTTTTTCCAGTTGTTTAATGTCTAATTAAACTTTAACATGATTACCGTATAACTATCTTTTTATTATTTTTAGTATCATTAAGATAATTTTTTAGTATTCATATACGAGAAGTAGTACTTGTTTCTGCTATGAATTGCAAAAATTGCATTGTGTATGATTAGTAACACATGTGTTAGTGAAACGATAACACGTGTGTTAGTAGATGGTAAAAACGTGTACCATTAAGACATATTACTGTCCTTTATACTATATGTGTTACAATGACTATCAAGAATACGTTACTTTAAAACATGTGACATATTTGTTAGTGTTAGTAGTAGGTACCGCCAGTGTTAGTGGTAGGTAACACAAGCCTTAGTGTTAGTCAACACAAGTATTAGTGGTAGTAACACATGTGTTATAAGCAGGTAATGCAAGTGTTAGTGATAAGAATAACAAGTGTTACTAGTAAGTAACACAACTGTTAGCGGCAAGTAACACATGTGTTAGTGGTAGGTAATGTTGGAATAGTGTCCAATATCATAACTAATTGGTAAGTACATCATTAAAAGTGGAGTCCTTTTTGGGTCACCCTTAATGAACAGTAAGAGAAATAAACAGAGAGATAATATTGATTGGAATTAATATTATGATTAGTTTATTAATTGAATATTAATTAGAAACTAAAAGAAAAGAAGATTCTGGAAGCAAGGATCCAATCGCCGGTTGGAAGGTTCAACCGGCGGCTGGAGTCCAAGGGGTTAAACCGGTTGAACATGTGGGTCCAACCGTCGGTTGGGATTCTGTCCCACATCGGCCAGGGGATGAAACCTTGGGCCTCCTCCTCCCCTATAAATAGAGACCTCCCCTATGCTTTTAGGAGGATCCCAGAATTGAATAGAGTTCAATTCTTTCTCTCTTTCTCATTCCTACTCCTTGTAAGAGTTTACACGACTTAGAGTCGGGACCCTAGGAGTTTGGGAATTTCTCTTAGTTCTTGGGTGTGAGCCATTAGAGGTGTTCTGGTTTGGGCACTCGCCTCCAAGTAAGGAAGCTCTACGAGATCGTCTACGCGTGAGAAATTGGTTTTCTCGAAGGTTAATATTTTCCTATTTATCTTGGTTATTTTATTGCTTTTATTTATTCAAGTTAAGATCCCTTAGGGTTTAGTTTCCTAATTGCCTTAGATTAATTTTTGTTATAATTCCGTTGTGCATATTAATCTAGTTAGGGAATAGAAAACCTAACAGGTAACACATGTGTTAATGGCATGTAACACATGTGTTAGTGGCACGTAACACAATAAACTATTAGTGTTGTCTAACACATGTGTTAAGAGCAGGTAACACAAGTGTTACCGGTAGCTAAAGCAAGTATTAGCGGTAGCTAACATACAGCAGCAGTAAAAAAAATGATATAGTGAGAAAGCAAAACATCCACACAATTTAGTAAAAAATATATATAAAGCATACTACTATAAACAAATGTACTCAAGTGCATAGTAGCGAATACACCTGATTTACCAAAAAAAAACATAACCAATACTGTTATGAACAAATGTACTAGAGTGCATCGTAGCGAACACACCCAATTCCAAAAAAAAATAATATGACCAACACTGTCATGAACTAATGTAATTGATTACATCATCGGAACATATAGTTTTCTAAAAACAGTCCCCGTGGAATCCTATTCAATGTCTTTAACGGCGTCTTGAACAGGATCCTGCAGCCTCCATTTGTGGTTCTTGTTCGCATTATTGATCATCATCATTGTGTAAACAAGAAAACTCATCAGCCATAACATGTACTCTTTCAGCACGGATGTTGAACTTATGCAGAATCAAATTTGCAGCAAACTTTATCCACAACCAATAGCTATTAATTAAAAACAAACCGACACAATAAATTAATAAAAAAACATACAAATAAACCATACATGATATTCATATACTACAAAAAAATATAACAACATGATATAAGCACATTCCAAACACTTGTGTAAACTCAAACATACCAAACACTTGTATAGATTCAAGCTACAAAATAACTAACACTAATGTTACCAAAACCTTAAATTCAACCAATCAAAAATACACATTCAAATACCTTTACTGAAACACTAAAACACAAACAGAGCAGGAGCATTACTTGTGTAAAAACAAAACCATAACATATCTAAAACCATTTGCAGACACTAGAATCAGTATAAACAAAGCTAACACTTATGTTGCCAAAAAACCCTAATTTCAAACAAAACACATTTACACATATATCATCCAATACAAGATCAAAACGTAGCTAACACATGTGTTACCAAACCCTAAATTCAAACGAAAACACACATACACATATATCATCATGTAATACAAGATCAAAACACCTAAAAACACAATATCAACATTTTTAACGATAAAAACTAAACATAAACTTTGAAAATACTCACGGAATGGCACGGATCGAAGAGGCCTAGCAGCAATTGCCCTTGATAATGTTGTTGCTTGAGCAATCTCATCATGAACGTCCATTGTACCAATAAATCGGCATGAATGATGATTTTTAACAACCGTTCAAGAATTAGGGTTTCATAAAAATGGATTTTGGTGAAAACTATACCGTTAGAAAGATTAATCGAACAATTTAGATGAAGGAAACGATGATTTTATACAAAAACGACTTCGATTTGATGGTTAATCAAACATATTTCGATTTCTAGGGTTTGGAGAGGATAGAGCGAGCGGGAGAGAGAGAGATTGCAGGATCTGTATGTTTTTTTATAATAAAGTGAAAAAAGAATTAATTAATTAGATGGTAAAATTACCATCCTACCCCTCCGCCCAAAATCTGATTTAAATTTATTTTTTTAATCAATAAATGGGGTATTAATATGGGCCTTTGATTTGCTAGATATAATGGCTCACATGCATTCCCCTGTTCTCACTTTAAATGCTTGTACTCATTTGAACCCTACTCTTTAAATTAATTGTAAAATTTACATATTTACGTGCATAACAATCTAACAATTAAAATAAAGAAATGGTGTCTACATGGTTATCTTGCTGCATGCTTAAGCAGAAACTAGAACTATAACATGACTCCTAGCAAACCTCATTCTTCTCAACTCTTCTTCCTAATCTCAAATCAAATTCACCTTCTTTAACCGATTCCTCAAGCGACGCCACCATCATCGAAAGATGGGTACAAAAACCCGATGACGTCCCCGATGAACCTCCATCCACTTCCTCCACTACCGCTGACGAACTAAACCTCAGCTCTCTCGCCATCGACGACTCCAAAAAACTCAACAACTTCCTCCATGATCCTGAAGATTCCAACGTTCAAGCTGTAATACATCACACACTATTTTGATGAAGATGTTTTTATGTATGTATATTGAGTTAGGGTTTTGAAATCTAGGGTTTGTGATTTATGATTTTGTTTTAATAATTATTAATTAGGTGACGTCTGGAGAGACACTGTACACATCTGCTTTAAGATTTGAGGAATTGAATTTATCACCTGAGTTATTGAAAGGGTTGTATGTTGAGATGAAATTCGAGAGACCTAGTAAGATTCAATCGATAAGTTTGCCGATGATTTTAACTCCGCCGCATAAGAATTTGATTGCGCAAGCACATAATGGGTCTGGAAAGACTACTTGTTTTGTTCTTGATACGTTAAGTCGTGTTGATCCGAAACTAGGTGTTCCTGAAGCGCAGGGGCGGAGCTAGGATATTTCGTATAGGGGGCAAAAAAATTTTTTTTTCTTTTTCCTATCATTTTGGGGGCAAAACTCCAAAACTATCACTAATAACCTTAAAATTTTTATTTTTTCTCACAATTCTAGACTTTTAGGGGCGGCGACTGCCCCATGCCCCCCTTTAGGTCCGCCCTTGCTCAAGCGCTTTGTATTTGCCCAACAAGAGAGTTGGCTATTCAGGTAGTTTGCTTGTTACAATTACCTTTTTTATATATGAAGTTTTTTCGTGCAATGTTGGATCATGGATGTAAGGGTGGATTGGCTAGGTTAATTTTATGGTTTATGGCCTTATTAGAATATAGAAAAGCTGATGAATCTAGGTTTAACGTATGAGCTTATAACTAATTTAAGCATGTAAGATTACGTTGGTAAAATCGTACGCCCTTATAATCGGCATTTTAAAGTTGTAATAAGTTCATAAGCTGAGAACATAAGCTTATTTAAACTCCCACGTAGAGTTTACATGTCATCATAAACTGAAAGTCCTTGCGGTGTTTGTATAATATCACATGAAACATTTATCTTGTTGGGTTCGTCTAGTTTCAATACAGTGGTTTCAAAATCAAGGAGAGGATTTTACCCCTTCAATTTTTAAAATTTTATATAAACCAACACAGCTCTTTTATACAACAACCACTAGAGAAGCGACATTGTGCTGATGTACACAGCTAGTTTAAATTAAAAGGACGATGCAACTTCATATGAGTAATATCCATTAGCATTAAATTATATATGTACATATTGTCCAATGCTTGTATATGTAGACAGATAGATTCATTGTGATTTGATAATATTATGATGATGGGGTAGAATATGGAAGTGCTATTCAAGATGGGAAAGTTCACCGGTATTACATCTGAGTTGGGTCTTCCCTGATAAAGCTAATTATATACGAATTTTTTTTCAATATGCGTTTTTAGGATCAATTTATTATAACTATTGCCTTTTGTCAACCATTTTCAAAACTAGTGAGACCGGATGTGCCAAACCTGTCAAATTGTGAAGACGGGTGTAGCATCCACGGCTTCTAAAAGTTAGAGTGAGAAACCGGGTTTGGCACACCCGGTTTCTAAATGCTTTTGACTTTTTCAGATGATGGACGGCCCTAGCATGTTATTATGGAGTGTGCTGCCATGTTATTCGGTGCAAGTGTATTATTAAAGTAAACATACACCGGGTTTACTGAACTTAGTTTCGAAAACCCTAGATTCTTACACACGACTTTACCTAAATCAAATCCGTACCATTGGCCGATATTCAATATGAGTATTGCGTTTTATCCATTAAGATTAGTCACATTCACTCTATTTAAATAGGTATACGTCTTACATTATCCATGCACACAATAGCTTATACAGTTTACAAATAAATTTTTCTCATCAAATTCCTTCAAATATTTTCTTTAAAGTTTCACACGTTCTCAAAGCATTACCCGACTATGAATTTAAACCGACCCTTTATAGTAAATTTATATTGAAGTGGTGATATTGAATTTCACAATGGTTTTATTTAAGGTGATAATTCAACAAAACGGACATCAATTGTGCTTAGGCACAAGATGCAATATGCCGAATTTGTTGATTTGGTATACATATATGTTGGGTTTGAAAAAGAAGCAATTAAGTTACATTTGTTATTATGCTTTCAGTTTCAGGGGATTGATATTGTGGTCGAAGTTTTCGATGACGATAGTTTAAAAACAACGTATCATCTAGCTGCACACAATGAGAATTATTGGGGTCAAATCCATGTAAAAATGGAGTCAATAATGCCACCCCAAGAAACCAGTTGTTTAGAGCTCATGTGTAAAATTGTTGTATCTCAACCTATAATCTCACCCCAACAATCTATTAATTTACCGCAAACTCAACATGAATCACACAATTTTATGCAATCTCAAAGTTTTGGTCCATCAACATCTACCAACCCCCCAAATATTTCCTTAGAACAGCCTAGTAATCAAGGACGTAATTTTGATAATGATTCCGATGTAGGCTTTGATAACTCTGATGAAGCTAGCGAAGAAACATAGCGAAGAAACAAGAGATGATTTTAGTGATGATTGGGATGGATCAGACGATGATGACGATGATGCGGGTGAAACTCAAGCTCAACAAAGTCCTAGAGTTAGTCAACCGTGCATTCAAGATGATGATGATAATGACCTACCTTTTGAAGATGAAGAAAACATGGATCTTTGGTGTCAAGCATCTAATGAAATTCGAGTAGGTATGTACTTCAAATCAAAAGACGAACTCGTTTATGCTATTAGACTTTGGAATATTGCACAAAGTAGGGAGCTTATTGTATTTTCTAGCTCATAAATTATGGAAAGCAAGATGCTACTCTAGAAATAAAAATTTTGCGTCGTTGTGAATGGGGTGTGGTGGCTTCAAAGAAGAAAAATCAACATATGTGGCGAATTTCAAAATGGTCGAGTGCACACAATTGCTACGGATCAGTAATTAGCAACAACAACAAATGTTTAAATTCAAACATGATTGTAAGTCATATCATCCACCTAATTCGAGAAGATGTTGCATTCCCGGTAAAAGAAATTCGAGTTCATATAAAACATACTCTTAACGTTGATTTTTCTTACCAGAAGGCATGACATGGTAGACGGAAAGCAATATAGCCTATTTATGGTACTTGAGAGAGTAACTTTGCGGAGTTGCCCAAGTATATAGCAGCACTGTAGCGTTCAAACCCCAATACCATCGTCGAGTGGTTACATCATCCACAAAATTAATCTCATACATCCACATTCAAGTATATATTTTGGGCATTTGGACCGGCTATTAAAGCATTTAATTTTTGTCAGATAATTTGTGTCGATGGTACACATTTAAAGGGTTCGTACAAAGGTAAATTGCTAACGGCTGTTACAAAAGATGCCAACAATTACGTATTACCAATTGGTTATGCACTAGTGGATGAGGAAACAGTAGAAAGTTGGTGTTGGTTTTTTTATCAGTTTAGGTTGTACGTTGCAAACATCAATGAAAGGTCTTTGTGTGTTATTTCTGACAGACATAGAGGAATAATTCATGCAATCAACAATTTAGATGATTGGAAGGAGCCATATGCCTATCATCGATTTTGTTTGCGACACAAAAGAAGTAATTTCATGACTAGGTTCAAGAATAATAGTATGAAAAAACTTTGTTGGGCTATTGGGAGCACAACGCAGAAAAGAAAGTATGTATGGGGTATAAGAGAAATGAAAAGTATAAACCCTGATTGCGGGCATAAATCCCATCATATCCTCACACAAACTAGCTACTATATTTTATGCAACAAAATCAGTATCTACACCACTAACTATGTTACCATCAATCGGTAAACCCCAAATAACCTGTACATCTTGTAAGATTACTGTTACTTCATCGGTGGGAAGGTGAAATGTATGTGTTTCCGGCCTCCATCTCTCTATTAGTGCGGTTAAGAGAGCATGATCTACCTTTCGATACCCACCGTCTATTACCCCACCAAAACCGGCTACTCGTATATGTGCCATAACTGGTGGTGGAATCCCATACCTTTGTATATGTTTGAAAAATTTTCTATCACATCTTCGAACATCCATTTGTTCATTCGATTGCGGCTCACGGAACACATAATATGCTCTATGATTAGTGTGGAATTACAAACGATATGTATTCACTGGATGATCAACATTTCTAGAATTCATTTTGGATAAGTTTTGAAACTTAGAATGTAGAAAAACTGAAAAGCTTGAAACTGCTTGTAGAGAAAATGAGAAAAACTAAATCGTGGAGAAAATGAACACTAAGGTCTCACTTTTAAACACATTTCAGGCACCGATCATTTATTCCATCTATGCATGCATTCATGCTAACTTCCAATATTAATTCACATGAGTGAAATGGACAACTCATGAGTCATGGATACTCATTTCTTTCCTTTTCTTTTGAGCAAAGCCTAGCCATGCAAATTCATAAACTTTTTAGAAAGCGGCCACCCATGGTTTCAATAATTTTTTAATAAGGACGCATTTGTCCCATCTCTGTTGGGTTGACCTTCTCCTACCCCAACTTGTCCCACATCGGTTGGATGTGGAATTGTTGCATTCCTTATAAGAGGGTGCATACCACTGCCTCACAAGACGCGTTTTAAATCCGTGAAGGCAGTTGAGTCGCTAGTGGCTCGACTGTTCCAAAGTAGACAATATCTTCGTGGCGATGTTCCTCTTGCAAGGCGGCAATGTCATATTTATCTTCTACTGTCGTTGCGCCCTTGCATCAACTGGTATCAGAGCTAGGCATCGCACCGATGTGGGGGGGATTGTTGGGTTAACCTTCTCCTACCCCAACTTGTCCCACATCGGTTGGAGGTGAAATTGTTGCCTTCCTTATAAGAGGGTGCATACCACTTCCTCACAAGACGCGTTTTAAATCCGTGAGGGTAGTTGAGTCGCTGGTGGCTCGACTATTCCAAAGCGGACAATATCTTCGTGGCGATGTTGCTCTTGCAAGGCGGCATTGTCGTATTTAGCTTCTGCTGTCGTTGCGCCCTTGCATCAACAATCTCGAAGTATGGAGTATGTCTCGAAGTGTCAGTGTAGTGTCGGTGTAGGTCAAAAGCATTTAGAAACCAGGTGTGCCAAATCCGGTTTCTCACTCTAACTTTTAAAAGTCGTGGATGCTACCCCCGTCTTTTCAATTTGACAAACTAGAAACCGGGTTTGGCACACCCTGTTTCACTAGTTTTGAAAATGGTTGAAAACGGGCAATAGTTATGATAAATTGATCCAAAAAACGCATACTTCTGGAAAAAATTCAATTATATACCAGTCTCCAAGAGAGCACCAGTGACAGCACAAGTAATTATCGGGACACCTGGTACAATTAATAAATGGATTGCGGCTAAGAAGTTGAGTACATCTCATTTGAAGATTCTTGTATTTGATGAGGGTGATCATATGCTCGCAGAGGTGATATTCTAAATTATTTTTTGCTTTTTTTGTTAGCGTCATAGTAGTTAAGCACGTTGTGTGTTGTATTTGCTTACTTGGTAGTCTAGATATTAAGTACCTTAAGGATTTTCGTACTACAACTTTTAGAAAATGATCATACATAATAATAAATTGTGCGTTTTAGAAATTGTTAATGTATCCTTTACTAGTTTTAGCTAATATCAGCCAACGGGGGGTTGTTGACTCATTTCCCATATGAAGAATTGATCCATCATCCAATGACTCATAAGTCTTGAACTAGGATCTATCCTTGCATACATGGGTAGTAGCACCCGAGTCCACCCATCACGCAATATCATCTTCCTGCACAAAATAAGCCTCAGAAATATATGATACATAATAATTTTGAACCAAATTATTATTCATAATTTGACCTTTCGAGTTTTGGTCCTTAGACCCATTGCCCGAACCGCTTGTGCTAGCTCCATTGGTGTTTTTATGACCAAAATTTCCAGCCCTACAATCCCTTTTCAAGTGTCCAGAATTACCACACTTCCAACAAGTCAATTTAGACTTTTTATTGGGATTAGGCTTGTTGTTATCATGATTTTTACGTTTGCCCCTTTTGTCATTGTTGCCGGAGGATTTATGATGTTCCACTATGTTAACCGAAGAGGTTTCAACAACATTTTTTCCCTTTGGCTTGTCAATTTCCTGCGCCCTGAGAGATTCCTCAATACGCAAATGACTGCCCAACTCAACAAGAGTTAACTCCTCCTTCTTATGTTTCAAAGTATGCTTGAAGTTTCCAAGAAGGAGGGAGTTTGTCAATGACACAAGAAACCGAAATGGATTCATCCATGTTCATCTTGTGTTGTGTGAATTGCCCAAGTATACGAAGAAGTTCATTGTATTGTTCCATGACCGGTCGAGAATCGACCATCTTGTAATTATTAAAATTACTCACAAGGAACTTTTTACTTGAAGCATCTTCAGCCATATACTTTGATTCTAAAGAATCCCATAGTTCTTTTGCAGACTCATGATTTTGATATATATCAAAGAGAGAATCAGCCATACCATTGAGGATTAAACCTCGAGCAATATAGTCATCATTCTCCCACTTGCTCCTTTGCCAAATCTGCTCCACAGTAGCATCATCATCACCATCTTCAGGAATTGGTGTACTAAGAACATACATCACATTCATGCTTGAGAGGAAGAAATGCATCTTCTTCTACCACCTACGAAAATCCACTCCTTCAAACTTGTCAAGTTTGGAGAAATTAGCCGTCATATGCTTCAAAGTAGCCGCCATTGAAATCATCAGAAATTGTTGTTTTCGATTGTTGGAAGAAACCGTGTAACGGGTAAAGATTTCAATGACCGGATATCACTTTGAATCGTGTTATCACTTTCCGAAAACAACAATTCGACCCTATATGCCTTGGGTTACGCGGATTTTGTTTTGGGATAAGACAAAGTGTGGTGTTCTTGTTTGAGGCAACAAAACAAAAATCTGATGCTAGAGAGTATTTCTTGTAGTGTTCCTTCTCTCATGTGAAATACTTATCCTTATAAGAGCACCCAACAATCCATGGAGTTAATTGGTGTTAATTGTCCAATTAAATCTACCATTGATCTCTTGCAATTCCAACCTTTTGATATTCATAATCATTAAGACCATAAAATCCTATCAGTTAGGATAACCAACAGTCACAATGGGTCAGAATAACCTCTTGACCCGTTACGTCCATAATTAGACTATTACACCACTAAATAGTCTAATTTTAAACTAATTCGGACTTCCGTCTAAATTAGACTAATTCAGTCCATTTCAGACTATTAAGCTACTGTATAGTCTATTTTGGACTAATCCAACCTAAAATAGACTAATGTCTATTTTTGACTATTTTTGTCTCCTTTAGACTCATGACTGTTTTCACAATTGCTTTGGGTCAGGGATGTTATTGACTTGATGGGCGTACACTCCGTACCTCCTAACCCATTACCAAGTCAAATAACCATATCCCTCAATTACACTAAATTACTAACATTATATAGGTTGATTGCTTTCCTTATGGGTGCGTGATTGTTAACTATTATCCTAATCGGAACATTTGTTAAAATAGTATTTCAAAACATAAGTTGTTGATATCATACTCATAATTCACAATATCATAAGATATTCTAAAACATTTTAATTTTGAGTATATTGGTTATAAGAATTTGATCAACTGTTTTACTTAAAATTCCTCGAAGAACAACACTATTTAATAAAAATTAAACAAAAAATCATGTTGTCGATTTATTAGATAATGAATCCACTACTTTTGTATATTTATATAATTTGTGTAACATTAACGTATTTGTCCATGTATCTATAAATTCTTATCTATCGGGGTCTTGTTTTAATTTCATACTGGGCCTCCAAAATTCATTTTGCCGGCCCTGTTCAAAGAGAAGAGCTAAGAACAAAATTTGTAAATTGTGCTACGATACCCCCATCTGCAGTATGAAAAAATTATAATTATGGCAAAGCCAAGCTAACGTGATCGCATACGTTGGGAGATTGAACTTGCATTGCCCGATCATTTGTCTTCAAGCGAAACGCCAGTTGTATAATTAGACGGGCCAAATTGAATTATCTTTTAGTACGGCAAAAAGACAATTACAATGGTAACTTAAATCTTTATGTGTAAGTGAGTTATATAGGCATATTGTATGAAGGGTTAATTAATGGCGCAAATCGTTAAAAAACTTTCAAAAAACATTATCATTAGGGAATATATCCTTGGGTGACCGGAATAACCGGTCATTTTGATATTTTTAGCTGGTTTTTCAATTTTTAAAATGGCACGTACGTTATAAATAAACCGCCACATGTAAGTTTTTTATCTGACACCTCATCATGTTATAACTTAAACCGGTCATAAAAAAAAAAGTTGATTCCCTAAATCAACACAAAATATGAAAGTTTGTTACCTACCAAATTAATAAATTGGGTTCATACTCTAACTTGGTAAAAAATGTAAAGTTCGTTATCTATCTGCACAATTAACCCTTGTATGAATATGTGTACGTGCCATCCATAAATTGTGTCCATTTTGTTGATGTTGTATTCAGGATAACTAGACATCTTTTAGGTCTCATATATGAGAAAAAAGAATGTGTAAGACATGTTTTAAGTTACAATTGAATTAAGCATATATTTAATACTCCGTACTATTACGTATCAATTAGATCAAAATCTATACTCCATATAACATTTATCATCATCCTTCAGTTTTGTAATTTAGAAGGGGAGTTGATATATACAACACAAAAAATGCTACTCACACCACACTGTACAAGTAATAAAGCAGGCAGTACAGATATATCATTGCACAGTTATGTTGTATGCAACAATTTATGTGTTGCATATATCAGCCCCCTTTAGAAGTGTCAATACTATTTGATAATAACAAGGAATCGAACTTGTATCATCACCAACTTATTTTCTTTAAATGAATATTAATTGATCACTAATTACTCTACCTACTAAATTTGTAGAACTTTACAATGTATAATTATTTATTTATAAATATAGCTCACAAAAAGACGAAGTACTTACTATTCATAAGTAGTACTCAATTGATATTAAGGGATAATTTATTTGAGAAAAGTTCAAGGATGTACAAGAATTTTTGAAAGTATAGAAACACCAATGATAATGTTTCACATGTACAAAGAGAATGTTTAACATGTACAAAACTCATTTATCCTCAACATCAATTATCTCACAAACGACAAATCGAAAAATTATAAAAATTACACCCTAAAATTTAGCGTTTTCTCCTCTTCCATTTGTCATCCCTTAAGGCATACTTTCGACGATTTTTTTTCCTTTTTTTGTGGGTTCTTATAAATTTTTAACACATATGTTAGTGCTTAATTGTACATTTAATTAATAAATATGTTTTGTACATGTAGAGCAATCTTTTTGTACACATAGTACAATATCATTGGTACTCCAATTGTTTAAAAAATTATTGTGCTATAATGATCTCATGTCTGATTTATTTATATATGAGATGTTACATCCATTATTAAAGTGTAACTTACGTAAAAAAAAAACAACAAAGAAATCGGGTCGGGTTATCCAATCGGGTTGGGAGGAAATCAAAGCATAGCACGTGACCACGTGTTATGTCAAGCTTTCTGAATGAAAGCATATCATGGATCACATGAATTCTTGATTCTAACAAGTTTGTTTTAACTATAACAAAGAGTTGAGGGGGAACAATAATTATTTCCAAATACAAAATTTATTAGAAACGAAGTCGGTACTTTGCCGATTGTGATATGTCATCTATCGTTTTTTTAAAAGGATTCGGCAATGGTTAATGTGTGATAATAAAATATCAAACTATTTATTATTTATATACTTTTTCATAATTTTGATACGAAAGTTGTTTTAATTTGTTGATAATGAAATTAATGATTAATACGGAGTAATATTTTATGAGTTAGATAAAAATGGAGATAATATGAATTTTGCAGTTAGATACATGTAATATATTAAATTCTGGTTCTGTCGATGTCATTTTCTAATAGAATTTGTAATGCTGTAGTAGTAGTAGGAGATTATATTATGATAACATCCCCCTTAAGCTTTTTTATATATATGCACTTCATTAATTGTTATGATGTTAACAAGTTAAATTCAGCCTGAAACATATATTATCCTTTTGATATTTATCAAACAACGGTTTTGATAAATAATTAAATACATACTTACTCCTTCTTCGTCACAATTATTTGTCCAGTATTACATCTTAAAATGTCCCAAAATTATCGTACATTTTTTATTTCAACCAATCATTGAGGGTTTTAATGAATAGATATTAAATTTTATTGATTGACACTTATCAATATACTTATCTAAAACTGAACGCATTTCAGTAGTAAATAATAGTTACGGCAGACATTGACATTTATAAAGACTAACACTCTGTTACTTGGCAATTGCAAAACCTACGTGAATCGAAATATCACCTCATACATTGACATGTGGATCGAATAATCGTGAAACAAGTCAAACTCTCACCTTACTCCTTAAGTTTTCTTATCTCATTGTGATTCAAGATATTATACCATCTTTTGTATATGACTATTTTTGAGAGTGAACGATAATCGCGTGCAAGGGCGAATCCAGTAGCATATAACATAGGTCATCTGACCTACCTTGAATTTAAAAATTAATTTGAGAATATTAGATATTTTAATATATGAATCATGTTGTAAATATTGGATGACCTACCTTTGTTTTTAAACCACTAGTAGCTCATTTGTTAATAATTTATTTAAATATAAGGTGAGAAAATCATAATCATGATAGATAAGAAAGCTTGAGTTTATACTTCAATTGAGGATTTTGATGTACCATATATGTGAAGAAGACAATCCCTGAAATTGAAAAACGTGTACAAAACTTTTTCATCATCAAACTTTCAAATACACCCCCTAACTATTATACAAAACTTCAATTTGCACCCATCTAGTTTATTTTTCATCCGTTTTATTATAATCTTAAACATGTAAGCTACCTGATATTATCTGAAACTTCACTTTGAAACCCTCTACTCTAGTTTATACTCCGTACGAATCCATACTATAATCTTAAACATGATGCAATCAATCTTGTTGATGAAACATGATAAATATGCATTTTCAATACTAAAGTAAATAAAGATTTATTTACATAGCAAAAATGAGTGATATGTTTATACATTGTCGTTGTAGTCTAAATAAGTGTAGTATATAGGAACACATTGGTACTAATAATGATACACCTGCAAAGGATTTTCAGTTTGTGAAACCTCATACATGGGGAATAATTCTATTAACTTGATGCTATTATTGAATACGTATGGTATTAAAAAATCCGACCCGACCCGTTCCCACTCAATCGGTCCATCTGACTAGTTCCTTTTGTCATCCGAGTTAGGTTGGTAATGAACCACGTGGTTTATAGTTCTGGATCCGCCACTGACCGCGTGATATTAAATTTTCAAGGTCCTTCGGATATGGCTCGGATGGTTTGAAACTATACGTTTAACACCTATAATGACTAAAGAAATTGAAATCAGTGTGTTAGAAATTGCAGGTTAATCACAAATGACAGAACATGACTCGTATCTATAGACTAGTCAACGTCATCTTCAAAAACAACGAAAGTTTTCGTATATAAAACCGATCGAGACGCCATATCAACTAATTCAGTAGACCATGTTGCATAACATGTAAACTTTACCTTGGTACACTGTGTCATCTCACGTGATATGTAACACCCTCAAAATTTAAAGGTTTTATTTTAGTGCACGATTGTATATTTATTTTAAAGTGGTGTTACTTAAATGATTTTAAATAATAAAATACGCAAATGATTTCCTAGTTCCAGACAATAGGATTTAAAGGGAATAAAAATAAAACTGACTTAGATCGCAGGAGCTTCCTTTTAAAAAGGGCAAATGTACGGAGTTTCCTTGTTACTCAGTTTCATTCTAAAACCTTCCACAAACAAGAGAAAATCGCAGGAGCTTCATAACCTCAACAATTTATCAAACTAATTCATGATTCAATATTTCTAGGGCTTAATTCATCATCTTTTCTTCACCTCCGAGCTTTTGTAAGTAAGTTCTTCCATGTATTTACCCTAGTTTTTGGGTTTCGATGAGGTTTTGATAAATTGAGGGTTTTAATCTGAAAATTAAGTTAGAAATCGATTAAATTGATGTTAACTAGTGTTTTTAAGATCATGAGTTATCATATAACATGATAAAAATGATGAATTCATGATGGGTGTTATGGGGAATTCTAGGGTTTATGCTAAATTGCTATGAAATGATGTAATAAGTTTAAAGATGTGATTAATGATGTTGATAGAGTATAATTATGGTGATAGAACATGTATTGAAGTAGTAAAGTATGATAAATGATAAATTGAAAAAGGATGATTTTGACGATTCTTATGAAATTATGTTAATAAGCTAAATGATGAAATTAGTGATGGTAAAAGAGCATGATTATGATGATAGGGCAAATGATTAAGTTAGTGATGATATTTAAAAGATAATAATGATGATTAGTGTTTAAATGTGTCGTTATGTGTTATATATGAATGATTTAGGTGTTAAATACGTGGAATGCTTCAAGTGTTGTGAATTATCGTCTAAATATCGAGGTGAGTATTATGGGGGATTAAACAGGTAAGGTTTGTGTATGTATATTGGTTGATTATGTATATAGTGGTTTATACTTGTTTCATATACTTGTTTTGTATGCTTGAATCGATTGTATGTTCCGAGCAAAAGGATCATACAATCGGGTAGAAGATGACTTATTTCTTATACTTGTTTCTTTTGACTTATTTCATATAATTGTATTTTGACTTGTTTCTATATGTGGATTATATGATGACGATATGATGAAGCATATGAATGATTGTATGTGTTTCCGGATTTCTTCCGAGCAAGAGGATCATACAATCTAGTGGAAGATTACTTGTATCTAGTCTTGTTTCTTGAGCTTAGTATGCATATCGACGTGATATGGTACGAGCATAGTCTTGTTTCTTAACATGATATCCATTTCGACGTGATTTGGTATCATGAAGTCTTGTTTCTTAAACATGGTATCCATTTCGACGTGATTTGGTGTCATGGAGCCTTGTTTCTTACGAAGTCTTGTTTCTTAACGTGGTATTCATTTCGACGTGATTTGATACCACGAAGCCTTGTTTCTTATGATTGTGGATTAGTATAGTACTTGTTTCTTTTGTGGTGTTATGTTGATGTTGAGTAAGATTATATATTGTTAATATGTATATGTATTATGTGTTCTCTGTATTATTCGTTTAATTACCATATACTCACTAAGTGGTGCGCTTACCCCATTGTTGTTTCATGTTTTAAGTAAATGGTTTGGTTGAACTAAGTGGATGAATAGTGCTTTTAAAAAGATACTGTGGAAATGGAGCTAGTTGTACGGTTAGATAATACTCCATCTATTTGAATCATTGTTGTTGATTATCACTTGTGTAATTCGCCCAAACAAATAGTTTTTGAATTAAATATGTTGGTCAATATGAAGTAGTTGACTTTGAAAGTCAAACAATGATGTAGTGTCTTGTATATGTGTTGTTGTGTAACATCCTCTCGTCGGGTCTGGTAATTCTCTATTTTAATCGATTGTTTAATTAATTTAGGAATTACTTGGTATTATTTGTTTATTGAAAAACTTAGGTAAGAAAGCCTTAGGACTTATTGTGAATAGTAAATTGTTACTTGTTTTAATTTGCTATAGTCGAGAGTACAATAAAATAAGTTTCTTGCAATTGATGTTCAGGTTCCAGACAATAGATTTAGATTGGGTATAAAATACCCACATATTGAGTCGGCTTAAATAAGAAAACCGACCCCTTTATTAGTTACTTTCCTAATTTTCATTTCCTTTCAAGAACACAAATTTCATATCTAAATCAAATTTCTTGCAATTTTAATTCTAAGGAAAAGGCTAAATCTATCAGATTATTCATCATCAAAGATATCATCATCATCACAATTCTAGCTTCAAATTTGTAAGTGTTTTGGTAGTTTTATCTATTACCTTGATTGAGTTAGGTTAAAGGTAAATTAATGGAATTGATAATTGTTTAGTTCATACTTATGATTAGTTGAAGTTGTTTTAGTTAATTTGATGCATAAAAACTGAGTTCAATCCCCATTTAGGTTAGTGAGTGATGAATTGAGCTCAAGTAAGTGGGTTTTGTGATTTGACATGAAATAGAGATTTCTTGATATTATTTTATGTTATGGAATCATACTTGATGACCCTTTGGTGTTATACTACTCCTTTGATTGTTTTAGTAACTAAAATTGTGGATTTGATGAGTTAGGTTTGTGCAAGTTTTGTTTGGTTAAAAACTGTTTCTGTTGTGCCTGAAGAACAAGCCGGCGGCTTTCATAAGCTAGCCGACGGGTCTGGGTTTGGGTTGGGAAGCCGGCGGGTAGCACACCCAAGCCGGAGGCTTGACCCTTTGGACTGGCGGGTTAACCACCCAACCCGGCTGCTGCTAAAAGCTTTAAAACACATCTTTTCGCTGGTTACTCAAAACACCTTGTACCCAGCGGCTTGGGGATGTGACCCGGCTGCTGGGGAGGTGAAGCCGGCGGGTAAAGGACCCCAGCCGGCGGGTCATGAACCATTCCAACATATCTTTTATTGTTAACTGTTAATGTTAATTGTATTGTTATATATTATAACATTGATAAACCAGTAGTGGTACATGATAATATTGTATTGTAATTTATAATATGTGATTAGGAACTTGTAATTGTAATGTTGATTATGTTAAGTTCCTATTATTATAGGTTGATATAAGCTAAGTATTGATGATTCTGATTACTAACTTATATCTGATTGTTGATTCTTAAATCCTCCAAAAGATAAGTGATACTTGGATTCTGAGTTTGTGAAGACAAAGGTATCGGTGAGTGGATTTAGAACTCACCCTTCGATTTAGTTGTAACTGTTTGGTTGCAACAAGTATACGTAGATTGATTATAAGATTGTTAATCTGTGATATTGATTATGAATCTACGTGATATGTGAATCTATGTGTATCAGATTATTGAGGTCAACGTGTAGTTGGACTTTTGGTTATTATGTGAATTACTCAGGTTTTGATTCATTTGTTGTGTTTGAGACCTGTGTATGAGTTTAATAACCAATAGTTATCGGTCTATTCTGTATTGGCCATACAGATTGACGTTAAGTGTTCTTGGAGAATCCCCGGGTATTATGATATCTCCAGAGCCACCGATCCTCATTGAAAAAGAATGTGTTTACGATTATTTGCTGTAAACAGATTGTTATGCTAAGTTGAATTGTGTGTGATAAATCTATTCACTTAGCTTTGTGCTAATCCCTTACTTTAACTTCCTGCAGATTTTGTTTACTATGTGGGTAGTCAGGAAGTGGATGCTTCGACGGGGAAAGTTTGACGACTTGTGACTCTAATATGGTTTTGTATAAACCTTGTTTTGTAAAATATAATACCCCGTTTTAAGTGATTGTTAAACAGTTTTAACTTGGTGTGATCTGAATATGTAAACTGTTTATGTACATTATTTAATATAGAGTAATGAACTGAACTTTATAATATACGCTTCCGAGTAAAATAATAGAATATTGTTGTACAGAAAGAGAGGTGTTATATGTTGAAAGTGTATGAAGTCATTTGAATATGAGTTGTCTTGTTTTGGGTCAAACATAGTAAAATGTGTTTAAAAAGTTGAATGTGATTGGTTGGTCAAATTTGGAGTTGACAAATAGTCAACAACTTTGAAAGCACCAAACATGTGTGAAATAGAGTGACGTTTGATTGAAATATGGTTGATTTCATCAACGGGTCAAAATGGTGTCAAAATGGGTCATGAATGTGTCTACGTGTGAAACGAGTTAGAGTTTGAATTTGTCATCAATGAGAATCGCTATTAGTGTCAAAATGGTATTACATAAGTGTTGGTAAAGTGGTCAGGTTTGAAAATGCGTGGTTTGTGTTTTGATGTTGTCACAAAAGAGTCGAAATGGCCATAAATGGGTGACACGTCCAAAATAGTCATTTTTGGGAAATTTGAAAAAGTGTAAAAAAAGGAAAGTTTTATAATGTCAAAATAAAGGTGCGTGCAAATCTTCAGGGTTTAACTCATTGTGGTTTGGGAGTTATGCGTGTCGGAAGTTAGTATTCTTAAAAAATGTTAGTATTCTTTAAAAGTATTAGTATTCTTTAAGATTTTTATTATTCTTTAGAAGTCATTATTATTATTTATGGTATTCTAAAAAAACAAAAAAATTGGGGCTTTTCACAATACCTCTCGTGACACTTGTCGACGAAGACACACCCTGTCAACTACAAATTATATTTACATGATACGACACACAATCTGATTACATATGACGGTGTATTAACCATCATCTCTAACTTCGGTCTTCTTCGAGTCTTCACAACATGATTTGACCTAAAGCGTTTAGGCTAATCTGTTTCGAATAACTCTTTATATGAAATTAGTCCTAATACAGATAAAAACTTTTGTTAATGGATCACTATAAGCAATCTAATTATCTAAACTCAACTTTATTTTTTCACACACCGTTTTGGGAATGAAAAGCATGAACCTTACAATATCGTCCGTTGTGATACGATGAATTTTCAAACAAAAATGCAAGTTTGTAAGTGTATTGCTACAACTACAAGTAACATCATAGATAGCAACTTTTGTGCATCAAAAGAAAGTGTTCTAACTTTTTTTTAAATGGTTAATAATGGTTTAATCCTCACAGTTTCACTTTTTTTCGTTTTAACCACTCAAGTTTTTTTCTTATGATATAATCCTCGAAGTTCCAAAATTTTGTTGATTTAACCATTCAAGTTTATTACACTGCAAAAATTTGATGGTTTAATCTCTAAAGTTTATCTTTTATAATGAATTTATCCTTATTGGTTTTTCTAGTTTAATCATTTAACTTTTAAATTTTTAGCGGTTTAACCCTTCAAAGGATTAAACCAATAAATCATTGCAAACATGAATGATTAAATCATTAGAAAAAACTTGAGCGGTTAAAACGAAAAAAAAGTAAAACTTTGAGGATTAAACCATTATTAACCCTTTTGTAAATGGACTCTTTATTATAATTAAGTAAAAGATTTATAATTATATAATTTCTCTATTCAAACAAGAGTTAAAGCTGTAGATTAGCATCGAACTTTCACTTATATACCGAGTTAGGTAACGATTTCAATTTATTACTAATTTAGGCAACGAATTTTTAAATTTTGTGTCGAGTTAGATAATACTCCGTATGTATGTATTATGTGGCAACCGTAATGTTACATAACACAATACTAATATAGTCATGTAATACATATTACCTGAATCAACACCACCTTTAAAAATTCTCTACCTATATTAACAATAAAACGAATTTGTTACGTAATTCGGTAAAAAATAAAATTCATCGCCGATATGTAACATTAACGTATTTGAAAATACAAAAGGTGTAAAACGTAATGATATTAAGAAAGTATTTACGTAACGTCAATATGGGCCTACAAACACAAAACACACAAAAATGTTGATTTTCTTTCATAATAATTCACCACACTCACATACTTCCTTCTTCTTCTTCCTATTTTTCACATCCATTTTATATCTATAGCTTGTATCTATATCTATATCTATATCTATATGATGAACGAACGTTGGGTAGCTGCAGCGTTTACCACCGACGAACTCGTAGCTGATCTTTTACTACGTCTGAAACAATCGCCGGAAACGGCGTCGTTGAATCATCATCCGGTAGGTTGGGGCGATCGGAAGTCTCGTTCGAAAGGTCAACAACAACGGAGCCCTAGCACGCCGTTATCATGCGACGGCGACGTCGGCGGTGGTGGTGGTTCGTCTGCGAGTGACGGTTGCGATCTATTCTCCGGTGACGGATCTGTTAAGGTTTGTGAATTTGTGTATGTTTTTAGTTAGATTTTTTTTTTTTGGTGATTTGATTTGTCGGAAGTTTGAGTTCCGGTGACGGCCGGTGTGTTGTTGGATTTCCGGCGACGGGAGGAAGCGAATTTACTCCGTACTGTTTTCGCTTACGTGGACTTCCGTTATATTTTTCTATTTTTATTCGTGTTTTTAACATCTTTTTCCGGCAAATTTGTATATTGACGAAAGTACCCTTCATAACCATATGCGGAACTGTAGAAGATATGGCTTCGTAAATTAAATATTCAATTCAATTTATACAAAACAAATTTATTCTTGATAAGTTTCTTAAATAAATTATTATTTTTTAGTTGTGATTTTAATAATAATTTGAAGGGTAATATTGGATAATTCAACCATGTATATAAATTTGTGGTTTTTAGAAATGGAAAATTTGGTGGTTTAGAGGCAAGCTTCATTTTGATAGCATGGTTGATGGTGGCGTGAGCTGTTGATTTATATGATTTAACGGTACAGATTTGTAATGTTGCATTTTATAAAAAAATGTATTTGTTAATATGTATGATTTAGGACGTTGATCATAGAAATTAACAAGTAAAATCATCTGCTTTCCTTTTCATAAAAATACAGTTAGAGTAGGGATGAGCATTTAGACCGAAGTACCGGTACTGAATCGGAATCGAACCGGTCCCGTACCGAACCGGTACCGACCGATACAAATGGTACCGGTATTCGATATTTGATTTGTGGACAGAAAAAACCTGGTACCAACCGGTCGGTACCGGTTCGATACTGGTATGATACAATGCACACAAAATACCTAAACCGAACCGGTACCGACCGATACAAGTGGTACCGGCACTCGGTATTTGATTTGTGGATAAAAACAAACTGATACCAACCGGTCGGTACCGGTATGGTACCAAGTTCACCCCTAAGTTAGAGTTGAGTATCAAAACCTTACCCAAGTTAATTTAGACATTTAGGAATAAACAATTTTTTTTATTGTTTTTCTTTTTATTTATTTTTGCGAGCTAAAATATTTACTCATAAAAAAAAAGGTTACCCGAAAAGTTATTGTTAGAAATAATTTTGACAAAAATGAAAAAAGGTGAAGGTTTTTGTTTAAGTGGATAAAAGAAATGTATGAAAGCTTCTCAAGCACAAAAGTAATTTTTTTTACTGGTCGAAATTGCCCCGGCATTGTGGTTGTAGAAAGCTAGATGTATATGGGGTATTTTGGGCATGTAATTAACTAGTGAGGGGGCATTATGGTCTAAATAGAACTTCATATTAAGTCTAGATTTTTGGGTTATCTTAACGAAGAATAAAATAAAGGCCGGTGATATTTGCACCACTCATTTTGATAAATTCACTAAAATTCTGCATCACCAGTTTGTACTATATGCATTATCAATACACAAACATTGATAGATTTATCAAAAAATTTAACGGATATATCAATAAAATTCTTTGTTCTGATGTTGTTTTTCTTTGTCCACAACGGGTCTCCACTTTTGTTATGGTGAGGGACTCTCGGGTCGGGTCGGATATTTGTGGGGGCCTTATTTTGGTACATGCTGTATCCGAATCTGTTTGCGGGTCCAATTTGTACTTCCTTTTTATTTTATATTATTTATTCATGTATTAATAATAATTTTCTTTTTTATACTCGTAAATTTTAATATTATGATTATATTATATTATATCCTAAGGTCGATAGGCCTAATAAATGGTATGTAAGAAAGTGTTTTTTGCCTTAAATATTGATTACTTTAGTCATGTTAAAATGTTATGAATAAAAATAGTATTTGTGATTAATTCATGACCAAACAATAATATTGGAAATAAACTTTTGCAGGTTGGGGGTTCAACCACTTTCCTAGACAATAAATCAAGAAAAAGAAAGGTTAGTTTTGTGTACATGTTAGTCTTGTTTCATTTTTGTTTATTAGTATTTGGGTACAATTTGTTATACCATTGCTTATTTTTGTTACTGAAAAGACCCTTTTCTTTGCAGGTTGATATTGCGCAAATGTCGTGCAAAGCTCGATCAGAAATGGAGATACAAAAGAGAGCGTTTGTGTTGCCGGATCTAAACGAGATACCTGCCTATGAAGAATTTGTTGGTCTATGAAATCACTTAAATTATGTAAATACATGTGAAACAGTGGTTTTTCGTATTTAGCCAGAGGTGTTCGATAAGTCTAATTAAGTGTAGTCGAATGTGTTTTCCGTTAGATCAGATTAGGCAGACGAAGCTAGTCTTTCTTTCTATTATAAAGATTCTTATTCTTATAATGTGACTTGTTAACTTTTTGTGAGTTAATTGAAAGTGTTATAAGTTTTCTCATATGCTAAAACACTAGATAAGATATAAGACAGCTTGTTATTGTTTTAGGCTGGTTGCTTTAGACATAACGAAAACTCTCGAAAAGGGTTCGACACATTTTGCTAATACAAAAGTGAATAACTAGATCTTAACTTTTGTTATGATGAAGTAATATGTTGGATCCATTTATTTTATCATCTTTTTGAAGGTAGGTGAATAAAGGCAGGGTGTAAGCATTTATATGGATTGAGATTGCTATGAGATGTATGGTTCACCTTGGGTCAATCATATTTCATTATAACCAATAAGTGCATAGGTAAGCTTATAAATATTAAGAAAGCTAAAAATGAGATGAGCAAGTTCGAAGATTTTCTTCAAGGTATGATTTTTTAGACCGATCTCCTTCGAATGAATAAATACGAGGCCTGGTTAGAGGATCACTAGACGGCTTGGGTTCAAGTTTTCATGGACGGTTCATAATCTTGGATGATTATCGTCCATTGAATTTTATATATGCATCTATTCTTAGGCTTGATCAGGAGCGTTCGTACGTTTTTATGTTATGATATACTGCTTCTTATCGAGAGCCCGACAGAAACGCAAGCGTTCGTACGTTTTTATGTTATGATATACTGCTTCTCATCGAGAGCCCGACAGAAACGCAGAGTTTATTGGTCAAATTTAGTCTCTAGACTCATTTTGGAACCTTATAAGCTTTCAATTCTTCTCTACTTTGAAAGAAATGTTTGGAGGTGTTTTTGGTAATTTAACGCAGAGATTTTAAAGGTTCTTAAATGTTAATCGACTTCGCTATATAATACACAAAAATGCAAACTTGGATTAGTCATGGGTAGTGTTACTGGGATTGTGATATAGATTGTAGTTATATAATCAAATATTCTTGTGAAGTTTAAATATTTATCCTTTGTTTCAAGGTTCAGGGGCCATGTATTTTTATATTGTTGTGGCTTGGATCTTCTCGCTCTCAAATTTTGTTGAATGAGTTACCTTCTAATTCAATCAATGTTTTTTGGGAAAAAACAAATCATATTGATTGCATATTAAAGTCGAGTGTTTTAAAAATGTAAACCATGACTTAAATTATTTATCTAAACTTAAAAAAATTGGGTTTGAAATGATAAAAATGATGTACGTTAGAACTAAACCAAGATTTGGTCAATAATAGAATTAGCCAAAATCGAACTGAATTTTGAGACAAAATTGACTTTATTGTCAAATTAAACCCAAATCGAACGCTTCCTATTTACTCCGTATAAAGTTAAAAGTATAAATTCAAAGTGACTGATGAGAATGATATATGTTAGAGCTAAACTTTATTGTCAAAGTTATGGATCGAAATGATAAGAATGATGTATGTTAGAGCTAACCCAAAATTTTGAGACAAATTTAATTTTCTTTGCAAAAGTAAACCCAAACCGAGCTATTCCAGTTCCTAAAACAATGAACTTTGTGATTCACATTCGATTTTATAGAAACCGGAAGCAGCTTCTCTATTCTCAAGTAAATGTACAACTACCTACATTTCACTTCTCCGTTCCCGTCCAATGGCAGGATTAGTTACTGTTGTTGTCGATATCATACCAAAATCAAATCAAACTGAATCAAGACACCCAATGGCGAATCTAGGATTTAAATTTACTGGGGTCCAATTTTCTAAGTTGATGAAAATAATTAAAAAGGGTATCCTGTTTTAATATGGATTGGGTCGGGTCGGATCGTTACAAACATCACTTAACAAAAATATGTCATCAATACTTGATACTACTCATAAATATATATCTTCAAACGTATCTCACAATTAAATATCTGAAAATTTGAATATAATAATAACCTTAATTAAATTAACAATCTAATACAAATTAACAATGTGTACAATGTGAATAATATAGAGCAAACAATGAATACAGTGATTAGTTATATAATAGAAAAACCATATAACTTACCACAAAGAATTACCCGAGTGAATAAAAAATCTATAGTTAACTTAGTGATTCACCAAGAAATAAAATATGAGTGGAAGCATAGAGAAAAAAACGTTGAAAATAAGTCTTTGTTGTCCTTTGCTAATTCTTTTATAAGCTGTAACCAAATTTATATCTTTATATTGTATTGGTAAATTCTAGTGGGTCGGATTTAGGAGTTTAAATCAATACTATTTGGGCTTGGTGTATTAAGTGTTTGTTTGCTTTTGTTTTGTCAAAAATTTAAATGGGGTCCAAGTATATTTACAAGAGGTGTCCAACTTCTTTTTATGTATATATCTGTGAAAAAATGGAGATTTAAGTGGGTGCAATGGACCCATTTAATACACCACATTCGCCCCTGAAGACACCCCTAATTTATTTTTTAATATGAATATGTTTAAGTTTTGTAGTATACTTGAACACTTTTGTTATGCAAGATGTTGGAGTTGGACCAAAGTTATGGGCCTCTCATTTTTGTTACAACGTAAGATTAAATCATCTCGGCCCATTACAGAACCCAAGCCCATTTTCAGCTTCCCCTAAATGCACCACGCATATATAACCACACCACCCTCACTAGGGTTTGTTATTATCCCCAACCCCAAAACCCTAATCCCTCAACCACCGGCCGCCGGCGTATTCCATATCCAAATCAGCAGCGATGAAGACCATCTTATCATCGGAAACAATGGACATCCCCGACGGCATCGAAATCAAGATCAAAGCCAAGATCATCGAAGTCACAGGACCTCGTGGAACCCTAACTCGCAATTTCAAGCATTTGAACCTCGATTTCATGCTGATTACCGATGAGGAAGGAAAGAGGAAATTGAAGGTTGATGCGTGGTTCGGATCTCGTAAAACAACTGCTGCTATCCGAACAGCGCTTAGCCACGTCAGCAATTTGATTATTGGTGTGACTCAAGGGTTTAGGTATAAGATGAGGTTTGTGTATGCTCATTTTCCGATTAATGCTAGCATCACTAACAACAATAAGGCTATTGAGATCCGTAACTTTCTTGGTGAAAAGAAGGTATACTTTTTTTATTAATTTCGTTTTTATAATTATTATATAATTTATTGCATTTTATTTGTTGATTATGCTGTTATTGTTTTACTTGTGTATAGCTATTATATTTGGGGCTGATTCTGCCATGTGTTGATTCATTTCTGCAGTTATTTATGTTTGTATATTTGAGTTGTTTTTCATTTCATCATTTTTTGAGTTTGGTTTCTTGAATTGTTATTTGTTTCATAAAATTATTTTTGAAATGCTGTATTTGCACTCATGCTGTTTAGATAATCCCATATGCCTATGTTTTTAGGAGTTTTTAGGAGTTTTTAGTTAGTTTTTGAGTTTTTAAGCTGTTAAAAGTATGTGTAATGGGTGTTCTGAATTAGAATTAGCTTGTGAAATAATCTTTTACTTTAAACCCTAAAGGTATTTATTTTCATCAAGGGTTCGATTGTGCTGTTAAGTTCTAGTTGATGTGTTTTTTCTTATGTAGTAGTCTGGGTTTGTTTGATATTGTTGTTGAGTTTTTCAAATCTATGTATAGTATGAGAAGCTAATTTAGAGCAGATTAAATCTTAGCTCTTTTGAGTTTTATGATTGGCATTCATTTTTGTATGTAAGTTTCATGGTATGATTATGTGGTAACATATATATATATATATATATATATATATATATATATATATATATATATATAAATTATGAATGTAACTGTTAAAAGAAAAAGTAAATGTTTGCATTTTGCCTTAATATTCTTTTATTATCTAAATCTTGTCAATTTTATTCATGTGTTTTGCTTGTTGGTAATTTGTTTTTTTGAGGTAATTGCTGATTGATATGTTCTCAGTTTGTCTAATTATCAGTGTTATGAGTTATTGATTGGAACATCTCATTTGGTGATCGTTAATGGATGTTTTTCTTAACTAACAGGTGAGGAAGGTTGATTTGCTTGATGGTGTCACTGTTGTTAGATCTGAGAAGGTTAAGGATGAGCTTGTTTTGGATGGAAATGACATTGAGCTTGTTTCCCGATCATGTGCTCTAATCAACCAGGTAACTTCTTTGCTGACATTCTTTTTACATAGCACTTATTACTTTCTTTTATTAATGTTTCTTCCGTCAACTGTTTTATATGCTTTTGTAATTGCAGAAATGCCATGTGAAGAACAAAGATATCCGAAAGTTTCTTGATGGTATTTACGTGAGTGACAAGGCTAAGATCGAGGAGGGTGAAAATTAAGTTCGCGTTAGGTAGTGATTTATCTTGTTGCTGCACCATTTTCAAGCAAAGTATTATCGTTTTTAACTATATTGTGAACATCTTTGTGAGACTCCACCGTCAAGTTTTGAAGTTTTTGGGACCGTTTATGTTCTTTTGTTTTTGTTTTGCATGTAGTCTGGTTTCATTAAAAGAGTATCTGTATGCCTTAAATACAATGCATGTTGCTGGTTTTTAGACTTTATAATTTGCTTTAGCTTGTTTATGATGTTGGGGTTTCTATTGGGACAATCAAGCAAAATAGACAGTATAGACTTGTTCTTGTTTGCTGTTTCTACTAAATTAATAAAGTATTTTGTTAGGTCTTTGATTAAGCACATATGATTTTTTGATTTTCTATTTAAAAGCTTTTTCAGATTATAACTTATACTCGTTATGTTTTATTCCAAATGTTTTGGTTACTATTTGGAATTATCGTTCACTTTCATACAACAATTGATCAATAAAAAGTTTGGAATTATCGTTCACTTTTATATAACAATTGATCCATAAAAAGTTTAGTGGGTGAATTCAAGTGTTGTGGTTACTATTAGGAATTGTTGTCTACTTTTACTTTCATGGTAAAGATGTTATTTGATCGGTGAGGAGTAGTTGGTGGAGATTTATGAATCTGGATGCAGGGCTAATTTCTATGCGAGACTATATATGCATTTGTCCAAGAAAATGTTAAAATAATTGTCAATTCAGACCGGTTCACAAATGACTCCTACTAGTTTATTGACCCGTGATTACACGGGTCTTACGAAAAATTAGACTATGTGAGAATAATTTGAACTCCAGTTAACAACTCAGAGTTTAGGAAAAGGGATGTATTGTTCATAAAAGAGCTTATACATTACATTTACATTTAATTTGATTTCATAACTTTATAAAGAACAATAGTGTAAAGTATCTAATCAGTTAAGTTTATATCTAATAAGACTTTGACATTATATGGCCTTAAATTTCTACATATGCTGAAGTACTCATACGATCATGTTTTTCTACCTATGCCATGCATTATTTATACATGATGAAAATTTGGCTAGTGATATATACAACAAACATTTTAATTCATACATCAACTTTTATGCATGTTTGTGCAGTAGTGTGTACAACACTATAATGCATATACTTGGTGTATGAATCAAAAAGTGTGTTGTATATATCAATACCCAAAAATTTACCTTTCTAATTGTCTTGTCATCATCCCAAAACATTTTAAGCTTAAATGGGCTAAAATTGCCACATCCAAATAACTACAACAATCAGCAGTATACGTTTTATGATTAAAAAACTTAAGGCTACATAAATCAAGCCATATTTCTTTATTATTATTTTTAAATACAGTCAACTGCACTAATAAAGAGTATGAATTATTTACTTGTCAACTTTAAAAATCATATGAAGCTATTAAGTGTATTAAAAACGCAACTTATAACCATCTACTCAATGATACAAATAAGCAACTTTGCATGCCCCATGCCCCCATGGTCCAGTTATAAAGATTAACAACAATTCCTGCATAAAGAAAAAAGCTATCAAACTAATTATCACAAACTGAAATCTTATATGATTTAGAATACATTTTAAAGACTTTCTGTCAGTTTAATCAAAATGAAGAAATTACCATCTCAAGTAGCATATCATTTGTAGACTATGATAAAACATTAGGAAACGACTAGGGAGTGGTTTGAATTTAAAAGACATCTGCAAGAGCATATAAATAAGATTTTTTAACATCGACAATATACTAAGGAAAACATTTATATGGAAATTAGCTAACTAAAGAACTTACAGAATATATGAGAAACTGTGATTTAAAATGAATCAAAGAGTTGTTGAAATTAAAAAGGCAAAAACATAGAGACGTAGAAAGGATTACTCCAAAACATAAAAAGAATAGGAGATGACAAAAAAAAATCATATACCTCAAGGGTTGTCTTTCGATCCTAGAAAGTACATGCATCATATGTTTACTTGCGTTAGAATTGACTAATACAACCAAAATTGACCCATTTATAATGGGTTGGAAGCAAACAGAGATTCCAATCCAAAAAATGGCCATATATAACAACTAAAATAGTCATATGGTTAATGAATACGCTCAAAGGGTGATTCCAATACAAAGCTGTTTTTTCCTTATTAAATACATAGAATTCGGAAATGCTTGATCAGTTTCATCATAGCCTGAAGTTAATTTTCCAGTTCAGTCACATTCTAAAGTACAACAAAGGAGAACCACTGTAGGAAAAATATCGAAACCAAACCACTACAAACTAAACTGATTATATTTTAAGACCCATAGTATTGCCTCGTGGCATATTAACTATTACGTATACCTCTTGATTGAACAGTTGGCTGTACTTGTGCCTATATTAAGCTTGCAACTTCACAACATTCTTACCTTTTATTGATTGTCTCCAAGCCTGAAAATCAAATTAGAGCAAAATTATTAACCAAAATTCCCATTTGACCAGGTAAAAATCTAACACATGTTTTACTTTCCTTCACAATCTAAAAAAATCGAATCACTGAAATAATCATTCATAATGTCCCATTCGAAAACATAACCATAATGCAAAGTATTGTAATAAGAAAATGACCACATGGAAACATACAAATGATATATAATAATCTACGGCCACCAAGAAAAGATGCAAAACACCTGGGCATAGTTTATCTTTACCAAATTACACAATTGACAATTAGGATATAAGCAAAACCACCAAACAAAGATCATGCAGCTAATTGAGGACCTTGATAATTCTACTATAAAGGATCATGAAGACAACTGAATGTTGGGCAAATCTAAAAAGAACATTTGAGTTGAAAATGCAGATGAGCAAAGTATAGAGCATAGAACCATGATATAAGTTAATCCATATGCAGACGAAGTCATGACTTAAATAAATTTTGTCAAGGTTAGGATTTTGGAACCTTTCTCACATTTGACTACATTGGCCTAATAAGATCACATCATTTGACTTGGAACATAAATGTAAATAAATAGACTTGCTTCATAGCTCATTAAACATCCTTAGCATTCTCTAAGAAAAGAAAAATAATAACCATGTTACCCTCATTATGTAGAATGAAAACAATAGACTATCAAATTGTGCTAAACGAATTATTCAACAGGTAATTTATATTACCATTATATAATCGGTTTTCTTGTAGCTGCTATGAAGCTGATTATCTAATCCCAAAATAATCATAAAAACATAAACAAAATCCATGTATCTAGGTACTAAAAACAGGCCAGATTACATATAACAGTTTTAAAATGTAAATCCACAATTCTCTTTCATTTCCTTAACTACTTAAAGGCAAAGATTGGCTATCTAAATGTCTGTAAATCATATTAAAATCTGCGTTGTTACTGGGTTTTAAAGGTCACAAAAAAGTATATGGATCTAAAGTAAAAGTATTACCATCAGGCACATCTGGCGTAGGCATACCACCGACTCCAAGTCCACCAAACATATTCATCAGCATATCCAGACCCATACCGTTTTGCATGCCTGAAGATTGCAAACATGAAACGATATTGATGAGACACATAATTGGGACATTGATAACATATGACAATGGGGAGGTTTGTACCTGTATTAGCACCGGTCTGGGTAGGATCCCTGAAACGGAGATGTGATGATTTTAAGTTTAGCTATTTAAGCAATTTCATATCTTAATTCATATCTATTTCTAGAGTGATTCTTGATGGTTAATTCAAAATCACTTTATTCATGTATAAGAGTGCCTAATATAACAATATGTCTTGTTAAAAGATTCAGGAAGTTGATGATCGATGATTCAAGTGTAAATGGAGTTGAAGATTGACATCAGTGACACGTACAACGGAGATGGAAATTGGGAGAAATTACATTGTAAGTAAAAGGAGATGAAGAAGAAAAATGAATTTGGTTATTTAATTCTTGAGCTGTGGTATATACCGAGAAACCAATTACAGAAGAAGGCGTGACATTGGATGGGGAGAAACCAATTATCAAAGAGGTTAATTTAAAAGATTTTTTGAATGATTATATTTCTATTCTATGTAAGATTATTACACTTACGATGACATCAGCGGATGCACCAGCAGAAGCCAACTAAGCAATAAAACATATCTTAGATGATGCAAAATTAGCATTAGTGATGTCATCTTTATTAACAGATTGTATATAAGATAGATAGATAGATAGATTCTATAACAAGATATGTCCTTTAACTGCTCAATAAATTCATGTGTGATATAAATTGCATCTTACGCTTTGTATTTTAATAACAAATTTTGTATGACACAAGCTGATGCATAACATTAATATTAGTTCTATACTTCTATGTACAATATTTGTTCGTTGTACCTGCACGAATTGATTCATGAAATTAAAAAAAATAAAATCGTATTTTTAGTAAAGTAGGGAAAGGTTTGTCCAAACAAAAGAATTTTATTACCTACAAATCACACGTCTTTATTGTACAGTTTTCAACTTTAGTTTAAATGCAATTTATGATAACGTAAAATATAATTATAACCTGGTAATTATTATGATTATTTATTTATTATTATTATAATAATATAACACTTTGATTGTACACAGAATTTTTTTTTGAAAGGCTTTTTTTTTTTTTGAAAGGCAAAATAATATTGTTAATTGTACACAGAATTTAATTTATTATTATAATATATATTAGTAATTATTATTTCTCGTAACATATGTATAGTTAGTTTTTTAACAAAATTATGAATCCTGATCTTTGTATGTCTTCCTCAACCATTTTCATCCACCATCATTTACCTGATCACCACCATCAACTCAATGGAACCCGACGTAAGCATCGATACATGCTCCATGATCCGAATCGCCGTGATCCCAATTGGATCAATCAACCCGACCCATTTCCGACACTACGTTGCAATGCTTGGTCGTCACCATGTTATGGAACTATCATCCATTAGTTCATTTTACACCCAAGGCAATAAATCACCTTTTTCTCAACAACCTTGGGATTCGGGTAATCTTCGATTCAAATTTGTTATAGGTGGATCGCCACCGAATCCTTGGGAAGATTTTCAATCGTATAGGAGAATTCATGGTGTTATTGGGATTTGTCATTGTCCTTCTTCTCCTGATCTTGATAGTGTTGTTGTTCAGTTTGGTATGGAGTGTAAAAAATACACTTCGGCTCTTGTTCAACGTTGTTTCGCCTTTTTCCCTGCCGATTCTCAGGTTCATTTATGATGTGTTCTTACTGTCTCTATATTTTAAATGTTCTTCTTTGATAATTCCTCACTATATGTGTATATACATGGTTATAGAGGGTGTATGAGATTGTGTTTTGAAAATAGATTTTGTGTTCTCAAAACGACCACTGATAAAAGCATGTCAGCAACCTGCTACTCTGAAAATATGCTTGCATTTTGAAAAGATAATTTATGCAAAACGCAATACAAAAAACCCTCATAATGTAGCATTGGAAACAATTTAATTTTGAATGACAAAATTTTATAGCAAGAAGAAGATCATCACAAACCACGCACCTAGTAAACTACAAATAATTATGAAGAACATTGAAAGAGATCAAGATATGAACTTTATGTCTGTATACATGTAAATAAATAATTTGTAGTGAATACTTTGTTTTCTTCTATTACAGCTAGACAATGAACGAAAGAAAGGAAATAAATTGGTTTTATTTCCTCCCGCCGATCAACGAACTCAAGAATTACACTTGCAAACAATGATGCAAGAAATTGCAGCTTCACTTCTGATGGAATTCGAGAAATGGGTTCTTCAAGCTGAATCGGGTGGGACCCTTTTGAAGACACCGTTAGATTCTCAAGCCAGTCTCAGTGCAGAGGAGGTTTTTATTTTAGGTCTCCTAGTGATATTAACTATTATTTGTTTTCTTTTTATAGTTGCAGATGTTTTTTGGGTCAGTAACTTACCAGAGTTTTTTAGCAGCAATTTTTTCAAGCAATCAAAGCCAAGAAACGACGCAATGCACGGGCCCAGAAAACTATCGGAGATTATTGTTTACTTGCTGGATCACCTATTGATGCCAATACACATTATTCTACTGCTTTAGAACTTTGTCGGATGACTGGAGATTATTTCTGGTATGCTGGTGCGTTGGAAGGTGGCGTTTGTGCTTTTCTGGTAAGAGCATCAAACAATTAAAGATGCAAATGTTATTGAACACTACTGTTTTGGCATTTGAACTCTAGGGGACCGATCATGGAAAAATGTGTGTGTGTTCTTTTTTTTTTCTTTTCAAAATTGTTGTTATCATTGCTTTAACTGAAGCAGAGAAGCTTCATTAATGAATGCTAATCATATTGACCGACGAATACTAAAGGAAAATTATCTACCAGGAATCTATGTTTTCCCTATAATATTCATTGATGAATACTAATATTAATCGACTTACATCAGATAATTTTGTTCACATTTTGCCTTTAAAATTCATTGGTGAATTGGTGGAGAGGAATGTCATTTTTATTGCTTCCCTCAAAAGTGATACTTATCTCTAGACTCTACATGTGATATTTGGATGATATGTATGCTAAGGAGATAAGTTATTACATTGTTGTTTTGTAAAATGTGCTTTTGTAAGAACTACAAGTATTTATATTGATACTGGAACGTTACTGATATGCACACATTTGCTATAAGATGGGTAAAGCAGGGGAGAAGGATCCAGGTTTAGTTCAAGAGGTCAAGTATCGTTACAGTGGTGTCATTATGCATTATCGGAAGTTATGTATACAAGAAACTGCTCAGAGGTACCTTGTTATACACTAATGAGCCATTCTTAAGTACACTGTTATATGAGTATAAAAGGTTATATTAATTGGATAAAAAAAATTATGTTGAGAATTAGATAAGAGTCCCCGTGATGTTAAGATTTTACAGAATGGATCGTTAAGCAATGTATTGTTATATCTTCATTAACCTTATGATGGAATGTTTCCCTTTACCTTTTGCAGGGTTTCGCCTGTCAGCTTTGAACTTGAAGCTACTTTGAAGTTGGCAAGATTTATCTGCAGGTATACTTGCATCTAATATGTTTTTGTTACTTTTGTTTGTGTGATATGTTTCAATCATTTCTGTTATTCATCGAGATACTAAGTGTCGTTTATTCAATGTTTCTTGACACTTTCATGTAATGGGTAGGCCAGAAATGGTTACAGAGGTGGTTAACCTGTTGACAAATGCTTCAGATGGAGCAAGATCTTTGATCGATGCTAATGATAAGCTGATATTGTATGTGGAGATAGCTCGTTTATTTGGAACTCTTGGTTACGAAAGAAAATCTGCCTTTTACTCGAGGCAGGTGGCTCAATTGTATCTGCAACAACAAAGTAATTTATCTGCTACTAGTGCCTTACAAGTATTGGCACTCACTACAAAAGCTTATCGTGTTCAAAGTAGAGCTTCCATTCCCGAACCCAGTGTTTCCAAGGTGAGTTAAAACAATGTTTTGTTTCGATTTCCTCATGATACGAAATTCTATTGAATGTATCGAATACGAAAAGTTGCTATTGTATTTATTAAACCTTCAATTATTGCTATTGTATGTATCTGACATCTAATAAGTTATTATAACATTTTAATCGCTGATGTGGCACCGGTTTTGATGACGTGGAAACTTATATGGGTGTCACATTAGCAAAAACACCAACTGATACATGTTATAGATTTTTGGGTAAAGTCTGATATACAAAACAGAAACTTTTAAAGTTTGATACTTATGATAGAATTTTGGATGATGTCTGATGCATTTTCTTACAAAGAACCCTTTTTTATTATGTTTATATGTCCATTTAATTTATGTCATACAAGGAAACTAGTTTCGGTAGTGGGAAGATGAATCATGAGTTGGTGGTATCTCTATTTGAATCGCAATGGAACACATTACAAATGGTTGTACTAAAAGAAATACTTCTATGCGCTGTTCGTGCTGGTGATCCTCTTGCTGCATGGGGTGCAGCTGCTCGTTTAGTAAGATCTTATTATCCTTTAATTACACCACCTGGCCAAAATGGACTTGCAAGTGCCCTTAACAATTCAGCTAATCGCCTTCCTTCTGGTACTCATTGCCCGGATCCTGCTTTACCTTTCATAAGGTACTCACATATAAAATAATTACATCTTTTTATGTAAGCCTAACTTCATAAACTGTAATCAACATTACTGAAATTTCTATTCTGGCTAAGGTACAAACATTCAAAAAGGATTTTTTCCATTTTGCATAACCAAATTGCAATTAATTTTTCTATTTCGGGTCCAATTTACTACTTACTTATTTTAAATTTACCAGTTACGATACATTAAAAAATTCAGAAGTTCGTTACTTTTTTATGCATTTAGCACTTTTATTTGTTCTTGTTTCACATAAGAATAGGTGCAGTTTGCTAAACAAATGATTTCCCCATGTTATACACTTAAAGTTACATGACAATATATCGGTCTTTATTTCCAGGTTGCATTCATTTCCATTCCATTCCTCACAGACAGATATTATAAAACGAACTTCAAAACGAGAAGATTGGTGGGCCGGATCAGCTCCATCAGGGCCTTTTATCTACACACCATTTAGCAAAAAAGATATAGTGTGCACCACTAAACTAGACTTGATTTGGGTTATCGGTGAACCCATCCAAGTATTAGTAGAATTAGCAAATCCATGTGGGTTGGACTTAATAGTCAACAGTATTTCTCTTTCAGTCCATTCTGGAAATTTCGATGCATTTCCTGTTAGTGTAACACTTCCCTCAAATTCTTCCAAAGTACTTAGTTTATCAGGCGTTCCAACTAAAGAAGGCCCAGTGAGTATACCTGGATGCATTGTGCATTGTTTTGGTGTACTTACCGAACATCTATTCAAAGACGTTAACAATTTAGTCCTTGGGGCAGCACAAGGACTCGTTATGTGTGACCCGTTTAGTCGTTGTGGGTTGGGAAAGATGAAAAACTTCACTGTGCCTAATATTATGGTAATACCTCGACTGCCATTATTAGTGTCACGTATTATTGGTGGTGATAACGCTATAATATTATATGAAGGTGAGATTCGTGAGGTTTGGATTAGTTTGGCTAATGCTGGCACAGTTGCAGTTGAGCAGGCTCATATCTCGCTATCAGGGAAAAATCAAGATTCTGTAGTGTCGATTGGGTATGAAATTTTGAAATCTGCATTACCATTAAGACCAGGTGCTGAAGTTATCATCCCTGTTACATTAAAAGCATGGCAGCTTTCGTCGGAGCCTGATACTGCTAGTAAAAGGATGTCTTTAAGTCCCATGAAACAAGTTAAAGATGAAAGTAGCCCTGTGCTGTTTATACATTACGCAGGTAGTTAGTATTTATACTTTCTTACACTTTTGACTAGAGGTGGCAAATATGGACTGGTTGGGTGGATTGGCTTACAAATCAAAATGTGTAATTATTTGGTAAGCGCTGAAACGGGTTGGATTCACAATAATTTTTTTTTTTTTTTATATCAATAACATTAGTATTATATTTTAGATAAAGATCAATTTTTTATAATCAAATGATTAAGAAGTGTTGTCAATTATGCATTAAGGATTCACTTTGTGATTTTTAATGTTTGACACTTTGACGCATATGAGTATATTAATTTTGTACTATATATATTCAGATTAAGGTATCCATTGGCCTGCTTGAGATTCAAAATAACCCAAATTGACCCTTTTATAAGTATATGGGTCAAAGCGTGACGCCGTGACCTATACGTTTGACTTTTTATTCTTTTAAAGTGATGTCTTTTTTAGCAGGGCCTACTGAAAACAACGAACCACCAGCTGACGCTGACATACTTCCACCTGGACGACGCCTAGTCACTCCCTTAAACATCTGTGTTTTGCAGGGGCTGTCTTTCATGAAAGCCCGCTTGCTGTCAATGGAAATCCCGGCCCATGTTGGAGAAATATCTGAAAATGTGTTGGATACAAAAGCGGATAGATTAATGAAAATCGATCCCTATAGGGGATGCTGGGGCCTACGGTTTCTTGAATTCGAGTTGCATAATCCTACCGATGTTGTGTTTGAAGTTAGTGTGTCAGTCCAGCTGGAGAATTCAGATAACCCAAATACCGACAACCCATCTGAATTTACTTATCCTAAAACGAGAATAGATCGGGAGTATACTTCAAGAGTACTCATACCATTAGAACATTTTAAGTTGCCTGTTCTTGATGGTTCCGTTTTAATTCATAATAATTCACAAACAAATGAAGGTACGGTTAAAACTAAAGCCGAACTTAGTGCTTCTATTAAGGACTTGATTACAAAGATTAAGGTGAGGTGGCATTCGGGCCGAAACAGCTCAGGAGAGTTGCATATTAAGGATGCTACACAAGCAGCACTTCAAACATCAGTAATGGACGTTTTGCTACCCGATCCTTTGACTTTTGGTTTTAGGCTTGCTAAAAGCCTTTTACGAGGAGTTGATTCTCCTTCAATGAAAGGTTCTGTTTTGGCTAATGACATGACTCCCATGGAAGTTTTGGTTCGAAATAACACGAAAGATTCTATAAATATGAGTCTTAGTATTACATGCCGAGATGTTGCAGGAGAAAACTGCATTGATGGCAAAAATCCTACGGTACTATGGGCCGGTAAGACTAACCTGCATTCACAATTTGAATTACGAGAAGGCCAAATGGGTAAATTGCATAAAGAAAGCTAACTTTTTAGAGAAATGCTGCACTTATAAATTTCTTACCAAGATTTGTATACAAAATGTAGTGTCAACAAAGTTTGGATGTAAGGTAACCATCTTCCAAAAGTTTTGATTTAGGTTCATTTGACCGGTTATGATGATGTGGCAGCTGATGTGTCAATAACTTAGACTATGTTGACTTTTTTCCTAACATGGTACTACTATACAAATAAAAAATTGTTAACTTACAAGATTACCTCAATGAAAAACTTTTGAGGGTTCATTACCCCAAACAGAAATCAAGTTGATTACCTATATATGCAATCTGCCTTATTAGAACTTAAAAACATAATTTGTTGACTGTTTTTTCCTTATTTCATTTGTGGAGCCAGTGCGCGTCTTCACACATTAAGATGGTGTTTGGGATCGTATTTTTCATAACAGATCTTACAATTTCAAAAAGACGTTTTGAAAAAGCATGTTCCAACCTGCTTTTCTAAAAGCGTTTCAGTTTAGTATAACATGGACATTCATTTTTTTTGCCAAACATTTTTTCTTATGATTTGCATTTTGCAGATGCGATTATAAGATGATCTCTCCAAAACGCAATCCCAAAAACACTATATGAGGCTCACAATCTTATGTCGGCAAACAGTAGATCATTAAATTGATTTTCACACTTGTATGAATCATGTGTTTGGTTTCGATCTTGATGCTAGGTACTTTGCTTGGTGTAAAGGTGGAGATTCCACCACTTGAAGAAATTAAACATAAATTCTCTCTTTTTTTTCTGGTTCCTGGTGAATACACATTGTTAGCTGCTTCAGTGATACATGACCCGAATGACATTCTCAGGACTCGTGCACGTTCAGCTTCACCTGATGAGCCAATTTTCTGTCGCGGGCCACCTTATCATGTTCGAGTACATGGTACTGTATGAGGTCCTTCTAATTGCCCATAACTTCACACATCATTCTTGTGTCAAATGTTTTGTTGCACAAAATCATAACATCATCATTTCTATTAACATGACAAAATCGCTAAAACTGTGCGAAAAGGCATGATGATGTGAAAAAAAAATTAAGAATTTTTTTTTGTTTAAAAGAGTTGTTGTAACTTCACCATCTTCTGATCACCTGTCTGTTTTTTTTTTTTTCACTCTTTAATAATTTCTCAATGTAACTTAATGCAGTAAATTATAATTGTTGTTCCAAGTTGTAATATTGTTTTGGGACTACAAGTTCTAAAATGCTTGTTTAAGTCAATAGTTGATATGTTTGTATATTTATGATGGAGTAACAGAGTTTGATAGTCTGACTAAAGGATGTAAAAGTGTTCAGATCTTGAATATGTCTGAATATGTCTTTGTCCATTCAAAAATATTTGTCCATTCAAAAATATTTGTTTGATAAAGTTGTAAGTCACCTTTCTTTATTTCTTTTATAAATGTTTTGTTGTTCTAAGAATTTTTTTGTGACACATTTTGGTTGTTTTTTGGTTCTACTGTGTATGAGTTTTATAGACTTAAATATAGGAACGGGTATGAAAATACAAAACCATCACTTTAAGTGGGTTTCAGAAACTCCTCAATTTAAGGGTTAATATCCAATTCTGATACCTATTCCTACAACCCAGACATCCCCTATCGCTTTCATTTTCATTCCTCATTCACATACTTTCAAAAACCATTACAAGATAGCCTAGTGGTTGGCGTTCTGATATCCTCACAAAAGGTCTCAGTTCAAACTTCATTAGAAGCATATTTTGAGGTCAGGTGGCCAAGAAAATGGTAGAAAACGATCACGAGATAACCCGGTTAGACCATGTACATCTGTGTTAAAAATGTTCGCCTTCCCCGAATAATTTGAAGAAGAAAAACCTCTTCCGTTTACCCGTTTATTTACCTACTACCAAACACACCCTTATTTTTAGTGACCATGCACAAAAATAGTTATCTATTAGTAGTTTAAAAGACAATTGTTGAAAACTGAGGTGGTGCTAATGTGTCAAAGTGACGTTGAAAAAGGTAGTATTTACTAGGGGCGAGTAATATTTGATTTTGAACCATTTACTCCAAAAATCGAAGCAAACCTGAAACTGTTGAAAACCAAACCAATTCTTAAATCGGTTTTGGGTTTAGATTCTAACCGAAACCAAATATGGTTTTGGGTTTAGATTCTAACCGAAACCAAATATGATAACTGGTTTTGGTTTCGGTGAATTTGAACATTATTGATTCGGTTAAACCGAAAACCCCGATTATAGCACATACGTTTTGTATCTTATATATCATTTTAAATAATATTAGAGGTGGCAAAATGAATGGGTTGGGTCGAATCGGGTCACGGGTCTAGATGGGTTTGGGTCTAAATGGGTCCGGGTCTAGATGGGTCATTTAGAATGATGGGTCTAAACGGGTCCGGGTCAAATGGGTCTGGGGTCGAGTCATCAGGTTCACCAAACATTTTTTATATTTGAGTGAAAAATAAAAAAAAATGAAATGAGGTGGGGAAAAAAATTACCCGCTAGACCCGTCTAAACCCGTTGGTTAATTGTTTCACAATTAGAGGTTATATTGAAAAACCCATTTAGACTCATCCAAAAAATGGGGAGGAGACCCATCAAACTCATCCCCTCCTAAAAATTAACCAAATTGACCCATAATTAACCAATGGGTCTAAAATTGTCACCTCTAAATAATATATATTCCAAACATTTTCTAAAAAAAAAAATTATTTCTGCTTATATTATTTTTTATATTTTATCTCTCCAACTTTCTCTCTTTTACCGTTATGTGAATGAGAATTTTAATTTTAATCAAATTTGGGTGTCAAGCATGACAGAAGATATGTCGTATGCGGCTGTGATGGATATGCGTTCACTGGAGAAAAACGAAAACGAAATCTACGCTTAACCTCACCCCTCCCGCTACAATTGATTTCGATTTCTATTTAGAAATCCACATATCCGTGCTTCGTCTATCTCTAATCGGCAACAGTAGCGGTGGATCCGGGCAGATGGCGACAAGTCCGTGATTCAAACATGGTGGATGGCAACGAATCTGTGATTCGAACATGGGGGACGGCGTCAGATATGTTGATAACGGCTTTACCGGAGTTGATGACGGCGACCCTTAAAGTGTTGCGGGAGAATGATGATTAGTTTATTATAAGTTTTAAATTTTGGGGTATGTTTGAAAGAGTATTGATCGAAATCTCACTGAAAGGGTACGTTGTTGCTTTAGTTTAATGTTGTTGATGATCTCACTGAGTCACAGCCTCACAGGTGGTTGTTCAATAAGAATAAAAAAATGATAAAATAAATAATAAAATATTGATTAAAAAGAATATATTAAGGGTAGTTTAATCAATTCATGAGCTCTCATACGGATGAAGGACTTGTGATGAAATAGAAATTCAGGTCAAGGGACTGGATTCGCATAATATCCGATCTGAGAACTGAGTCTGTAATATAGGGACAAGTGTAGGGATGGGCATTGTAATTTACTCTAATCTTTTTAACATATCAAAGAAAATGTGTATTTGTTTGCCATTTGCCCATTCTAAATTCTTTAGGAAGAAAAAAAAAACAGTACCAACGTCGTCGTATCGAATCGGGTATAAAAGGATAGAAAAATTCAGGAACATACTACATTTATTATCTCCCGCCACCTCTTCAGTTGCAGCTTACAACCATGGTTACTCAAATCCCCTCTCTTTTTTAAAACCCTAATTTTATCATAACCTAAGTTTAATTAAGTAATTAATTAAAGATGATTTTTTGCTTGTTCAGGAACAACAACAAGAAGAAGGAGGTCCACTTGATGATTGTTTAAAGCTACTGAAAGGAGTCAGAGACGAACAACGTCTCGCCGGTCTTCTTCTCGCCACCAAATTCTGCAACAATCATGACTTTGATTCCGTTTTTAGGGTTTATAATGCCGTCGGTAACACGTTTTTGGACCGCCTTCTCAGAACCGGTAATATTCAAGTTCAATTCAGAATATGTATTGTTAACTTAATTTACAGTTAATGTAATTACTTGCTAAATTAACCCTAGTTTTTATCAACTGATCATCAAAATACGTAGTCTTAGGTAAATAGAGTAGTAAAGTTAGATAATGATCTGTTTTTCTGAAGTTGCAATAGTTGTTTTGGAGTTGCACATCTAAACGAGAATCGTCGTAAAATTTCGAGCACTGCGAAAATCACGGAAGTACTTGTCAATTCATATGTGAATTTTTTTGGAGGTTAAAATGAAATTTTAAATTTTCTGAAGATTAGGTTCTAATATATTAATTTGTTTATCTCTATTTGAAACGTCAAACAGTATTTAGATGCAAATCGATCTGTTTACATGTGAAAAAAAGTGTAAGTTAGTGGCTCTTGCAGTTCTAGAAATGTATATATATGTGTGTATGTAAGAATACTGTATGAAGATAATGTTAAGGAGATCTATGTATTAATTTTTGTGATATGTTTGTGTTGCTGTTAGGAATGGGGAAAGGATTTACAACTGAGAATCCCAAAGATAATCAGGATGCTTATTTGCAGCTATCTGTTACAATTTTAGCTGCATTCTGTCGGGTTCCTAATATTGCTTCTTCAGATGATATGGTTAAAAAGATTCCACTCATACTGGAAGTTCTTTCTAAAGAGTAAGTAGTTAGTTACAGATGTCATATTGTCTTTGATCTTGTGATCATGAAGCATACTTATTGTACGTATGTACATAGTAAATGAGTCTTGTATCAAATTAATATGTTTATGTATATAGACGTTTCACATACGATATATATCATGTTTTTGTTTTTAAATGACAGATTAGGACCATCTCTGGTTGAAGAATGCTTTGAATTTTTATACTTGGTGTCTGCAGCCCACAAGGATGGGTCTCGATTGTTTTACGAGTCTGGAGGCATGACTGTTTTAGCTTCTCAGATGTGTAATATGCTAGATGGTATGATGTACTAGATAGTCTCTCTTACTTTACAAGATTTACTTTTACTTGAAATTGGTTTTATTTCAATTTTGTGATGTGTTCAGTTTTCATCTCAATGTGAATATAATATTTGGATATTGGACTTAACATTCTTAAAACCTTTGTAGGTTCCCATACAATGGAGCTAGCCATGAAGCTTCTTCAGTTGACTGCAAGTCAAGTTTCCCTTGATACGATTACCAAGGAGTATTGCTCGGAGTTGTCATCAGTGGTAAGCTCATAAATAAATGAAACATAATAATGTGTTTAAATATTGGAAACCATAATATTTCATGTCTCTTTTTTGCAGGTGACAGTACTAGCAAAGCAGTTCGCATTGTCTCACAATGCACTAAAATTTGAGACACTTCACCTTCTGTCGACGATCCTATCTTCCATATATGCTGTATGTATGCTTCACTATCAAATTAAATTTTTGTCGATATTCTTGAAGTCCTAATTAATATCGCTGTTATTGCCTCATCGGTTACATCGTTGCTTGCAGAGATGTAATGTAAAGAGGCACTTTGATGTTCTCGGTTCTGATTGTAAAGTCTTTGCTTGCTTGGTACTATCAGGCACCTTTGCATGAAACTCTTCGTACAATGAGCAACAGCAGTTGGACGAGTTACGTACGTGTAGGCGTTGTGGCCATTTTGCAAAACCGTGTTGGTAAGTTGAAGTTATTGTGTGCTTAATTTCAAATCGTGGACCACTCATCTCTGATCACAACTACAAATGTAATCTGTGCAGACTATTCTCTACTCAGCTTAAGAAAACGTATGAATATTTTTCAAATGGTCACACACACGCTTTTAACGTTTATAAGAGTAGAGAAATGTAAAAAGTTGTGATAGTTATCAAACTAATAGCTGTAGGGAAGACATGTTCGCACGTATAAGCATGCAAAAAACATAAAATATGTCCACACGTCGAATTTTTGCATGCTTATGAGTGCAAACAAAATTTTTAAAACTTTTTTTTACGTTTTTTATATGTCATCGTAGTAATAGATATGAGCGTTTTTATAATTTATACGCTTATAAGTGTGTAGACCGCAAACAAAACTCAAAAGCTTACACATTTGTTCTAGTGAACTGATAGTGAGTTGATTTTTTTTTTAATCTATTCTGATTAACTTGTCAATATCATAAAATTTGATATCCAGCACCAAATCAAAGGCTTGAGGCTCTAATTTTGGCTGAGTCTATTATGTGTATTGCTGGTGAAGGGTGGCTTATCGAAAAAACGAACTTACCCGACACAGATGATTCTATTCCAGCCGACAGGTATGCGAGCCATGTTACTGACACATTTTATTTCTTTCCAGATCAGCAAGTGCTTTTCTTTATACCTTAGCTTCACCATTTTCCAGGTGTACATTGCTTGTTCTTGAAACATCTAGAGTGGAAATTGCAGTTCTTCTCAATGACCTTGCATATTTGAAATATGAGAAGTCCAATGACTCACAAGATGCTGAAACCATCCTTTTAAAGCAAAGAAATCTCGGCATTGCATTTTCATTAGTTGAAAAGACAATCAAATTGATTTCAAGTGTCGCCGGAGATGAAGGTACGTCTTTAATTCTAATAACTCCGACTGTGTATACCATATCGGAAGCATTAATAACAATATGCCTTTTATTTTTATGTACAGGTAATATTATTAGTGACATGATGTTCACAAAGATCATTACTGGGCTTAATGAGACAGTTGGTGTGATCTTAGAATATCTTCGAGATGCCAAGGTATTATTAATAATCATCATGATTCATTCCACTTATATGTGTTAAAGGCTACATAGTATTTATGTATTCACGATTGTATATATGTGCAGGATCATGGACAACATAAAGGAAATGATCTTCTTGCTTCAGTGAGGATAGTTGGGAGGTAAACCTTATGTCTAATTGTTATATTAATTTTATTTTTGTTTTTAACTATATTACAATTTTATATTGTTTCTATTTCTTTTTGTCTAGTCTAACTTCTTTCGGTTAGCAGTTACCTTGCTGAGACTCCGGCTGCATGCGGTGACAAGGTCATGGAGCTTCTGGGATACATGGTCTCGGTTCAAGGTGAAGATGAACAGAGGTTTGTTTGTTTCTATATTTCATATTATTGGTTTTTAATTTTTTGAGGACTTGAACAAATATGGAGATTGGAGACTAATTCTCATCATCGTGCTTGCAAATGGTAGCCCTTTTTCTTCGGTTTGCTTCTTTCTTCCAATGTTATGCCAAATGACGATGGAGATCGATGGATGTCGTATTATTGTTTCTTCTGGAGCATATAAAGCAGTAAGTACTGTTTTTGAATTATGAAACATTATGCTGCCTACTGATCTCTTTTATATAAAGCTGATGTAGTTTTTAATTTGAAGGTTGTCGAATGCCTGATTAAGCTGCTTTCAGAAGATACTGGTACAGTTGAGGATAATGGTCCCATTTTCTTGGCTTGTGATACGATCTTAAATATTCTTATGAAGGTATGTCGAGCTCTAGTACGATCATATGTCAGTTTAAATTTAATTCTTTTGATAAATTCTATAATTGATGTGCATGCCTGCTTCTATGTTATTTATTTTTTCTGTTGGCTTTATCAGAGGGAACAGATTCGGCTACATGTAGACGATACTTATTTTACCATGCTATTGGGTGTGCTGTCATCATGGGCAGGTATCTTTTAGTTTTTCTTTTGTTTTTAGCCCTTAATAACTTCTTAGTGATTTTGAAGTTAATTTAAGATATTGTTCATCAGAGGATGCTGTTGACTTTTCTAGTACCATGATGGCTTCAAGCATTTGTGCTCTGATATTAGATTGTACATCTGAGGCGGTTCTTCTAAGTAGTCCACACTTCACACGTGATAACCTTACCAGTTTATCACATCTCATGAGGCGAAGTATGGCTACATTTGGAAAAGTAAGTTTTCTTGATGTTTCTTGTATCATGAACATTATCTTTATTATTTTGTTTTTGTATTTCATAAAAGCTACAAAATTTTCTTCTCTATCCAATACATTTCCTATCTTGGATAATATCGAACAAACATTTCTCGTTCACAAATGAACAAACATGAACATAAGTGGTTGTAATAGACATGATTTGCATGTCATAATGCTTCAAGACGTAGTTGCCAGTTTCACATGTGACTAATTCTTTTCCTTAAATATTCAGGATGCTGAGTCGGAAGCGGATCTTCTTCAAATAGTCGTCTCAGGTATGACAAGTACATTATTTCTGAAATTAGAAGTCTATTTGTTTTCGCTTGTTCCGTTTCGTGTTCTACTTACATTATTTGTTAGATGCGGCAATTGCTATCTAGTTATAGGCAAATGGGTTGATTTTGGCTATATATTATCTTAAACAGTGCAATCAAAACGCATAGAATATCCGAAGTCATCTTTATCATCAAGTAGTTTTTGTTAAAAGTGTTTGTGGGTTGACCCATTGTTTAGTATGCTACCCAACTTTCCCAATCCTGTACTCCCTCCATCCCACCCAAAGTGTCCACTTTGACTTTGCACGCAGTTTTAGGATTCTCCACTAACTACACTTTTCACCAATCAAATAACATATCTACCCACTAAAGTCCCTTTCGATTGGTTACAACATGAAAGTGGACACTATTTGGGACAACCCAAAATAGTAAGGAGGACACTTGAAGTGGGACGGAGGGAGTATAATTGATTTATGCCTGTACTGTCTACCCTATATCAGTACATGTTCATGTATATTCCCCCCAATTCGCCAATCTGTATATTCATATTTTCTGCTATAGCTTTCTCTCAGTTTTCTTCTTTTGTGTAGGGTACTCAAGGTGGGCTGATCGATATCCTAGTGTCAAAGCAGCTGTTGTGAGGAAATAGTCTAATTACTTTTAGGAGAAAAACATTATAGAATTCAGAGTTGTTTTGTCTTAAGAACTTTGGATATATGTTATTAAAGAACTTCACTACACATTTATATGCATAATGATTTCTTTGGTCCTTTTTTCTACCCAGTTTGATCTGAAGAACTAATTCTCATTCATACTGTCAGACTGCACATTTGAATTTTGCAAAGCCAAACGAATCAAATGAAGATGATAATTGTTCAAAAAAAAAAATGGAGATGATAAACACAACAAACAACCATTGAAGCTCACAATACAAACAAACTATTAACATAACTTTGGTGTATGAATGAACTATTTATTGTACTTCTCACAAAAAATAGGTGTTCAGTAATCATTTTAGGCACACGGTTTGCAAATCGGGCTAGTTCTACGGTATACCTGGTGTACTATAATGACAAATACATAAAATTGTATTTTACCCCAACGGAAGTGAACTTAACTTCCCGTTCACATGATTATCTTCCAATTGAAATTGATCCAAGAAAGAAGAAAATAAAAAAGTAGGCAATGATTATATATATACATACATGGAGAGATTCATGACATGCTCACGGTTACTAACAGTCTAATACTACAAATGAGCAGGTAATAAAAACTGTACAGAGACTACATTACATTGAGGCAAAATGTGATATTTGTGCACAAGAGGGAAACCTGCTAAAGTTCCCTTTTCTAGTTGAGATAACGCCTGCAATTATTTGAATTGCAAGAGCACAAAATCTTTTTACCTTCATCTTCGTTGTTAAAATGGTAGTCATATGTTATCTCTTCTCCTGGATATATGTCCCTTTCGGCAAAGAACACGACCTGCAAGTTGACATTATAAGAATCTTGAGAATCTGTCTCGTACCAGAATGAAAATTGACATGCAGGTATATTCATTTAACTCTCACTTCATTCATAATAGTCACTTATGACTTCCCTCTTCCTTTATCCAAATATTGTGGAGTTAAAGACCCGCAAATTGCAATTAGTAATTAATTTGAACTTAATTGATTGACCAAAGCGGCTTAAAGAACCAAATATCAAGTAGAAGTACTCAAAAAATCAAGTTTGTAAGTGCACAAAGTAGACACTTGATATCGTGTAGATAGTTGATTACCTTCTTTTCACCCCGCACGGTTATCACTTTGGCGACACAGTTTGGCTGGCATGAAGAGTAAAAAATTGGAAGTTAGATCAAGACGGAAGACACAACAGATAAACAAAACGTTAAGTAACCAACCATTAAGTTTTGCTTTGCTAAAGAAGAGATGCCTTAGAGAAGCATAAAGGAACGTAAAGCTACCTGGCAAGAATGGTTAACAAATCGAGCAACTCCCCCTTTGCGGGTCGCGTCTATAATATGTTCTTTATCAATCTTGAAAAAGTAACAAGCACTCTTATACTGAAGCTGCTTTCCCGACTGATATTCAATTTCTCTTCTATCAGCTACACGCAGCCCCACTATTTCACCAACATACTCAACGACCTATAACAATATTTAGGTCCTGTGAGTGTTTATAATTTTAAAACGAAGCAACTAGGGTTGGATATTTGTAACTAATGATCGTACCATTGCACTCTGTGAAATGAACATTGACGTATACAGACCAAGAGCATGGATGCCTGACTTGTATACCACCAAATGCTTCCAACCCTTCAACTGTTTATAGCGAGCATATTCTTTCTGCAACATGGAGTATGAGACGTGTAAGATAAGATTTCCCAAAGTAACCTTTATCGACAAAACACTAAGAACTGAATGCTCAGAAACCAATGGACTTGAATTCATCATACCCGGACATCATACTCTACATCTTGAACCTGCTGTGGTGTTTTTTGAAGCCTTCTTTTAAATAACAATTGTCGATTTATATGATTCCAAGCATCTACTTGCTCTTGCCGAACCAGACATCCACCAGTGCTGCTAGCGTTTTGTCGATTCTCATGCCTAAAGCCTTCTCGTTTTCGTCCCTTGTAACCCTAGTCCATATCACAGAAAGTGTTGTTAATAGAAACACGAGTTTACCTGGTATTATAACCCACAAAGACAAACCTCGGTTCGAGCACATGTTTCCTTTTCATCAAGACTCACAACTTGTATGCTCTGAGTAGTGGTTATATGGTTACTGTATTTTTCAGTTGCATGAAGTTCACATCTCCCATAGAAACCAACCTTGTCATTGTCAGCTCCTTCAACCACACTTTGCAGTAAACCCTATTTCAAAAGCAACAATCATATTAGAACTAAAAGAAAAAAATATCTGACAATCTACGTTAAAGGTGGCAATTTTAAAAAATAAAGGTAAATTGAAAAACAAAATAAAATAATGATAATGATAAAAAAAAAAAAAATAGCATAAAGGGGAATGGCTCAAACTGGCTGCAATTAGCCCAATTAATTTTAAATGCACAAGACCTTCTAAAAAATAATGATAATGATAAAAAAAAACATAATTAGCATAAAGGGGAATGGCTCAAACTGGCTGCAATTAGCCCAATTAATTGTAAATGCACAAGAACTTCTAAAGCATTTTATTCAAGATAAATGCACAAAACCTCCTAAACTCTATTATTCAAGAAATTAGATTTTATTGAATTGGTATATTTTGTTTTCAGTCATATACTCATATATGACCCACTAACAATTTTAAACAAGTTGAACAAAGTAAAATTCTGGGTGACCTGACCCAAGCCAAGAAGTTACCCACTAGCCCACCCACCCATTTCACCACATCTATAATAAGATTTAGATTTAGATTTAGAAATTAGAATTCAGAATGTAAAAAGTGGTGTTAGTTTTGCAATTTAGAACTTGGCAGTTCATTCTACCAAAGGACCAAACTACAACCAAAATTATCGAATTAACTTCAACGTCTTTTCTCACTAACTTGGTCATTTCCTATCTCCACATCCTCCACGGACTAGATCGATCGTGTAAGCTTTCAAAACCTTAATGATAATTACAATTCTATATTTAATAACCCAAAATTATCAGTTTAAGATATCTAATTTGATTTCTTAAAAGTTTGGGGGAGAAAAACTATATTAACAAGCACATTTAGGCCTTACCTTCAACGTTTTAACACTTCCACAATTGTTTTAGCACCTAATATCACACCAGTAAACTCTAATTTCAATTTCGCAAAATTGATTGGTTTTTTGTGAACTGTTTGGTTATTTATTATTTGCGATTTTTATTACTGCGTATATTTTGTACCAAAATTATATATTTTATGCCAAACTATGTATATACAATGGGAGGTGATTTTTGAGTTACGAGGAATAATGTATATTTCTTTTCAGAAGGAAGCTTAATTTTCCTTGAATATCTTGTAGGAAGTAAAATGTTCCTTGTAAGAATCACCTCCCATATACAATTAGATTGTGATGCTGATTTCGCATCACCAAACTCTAATTTCACTGATTAATAATTCCGCGTAAATTAAATTTTCTAATTTTTTAGATATTTTATAGTTTTTCTGCTCAAATTTTATTTATTTTTTGCTTTTGTTGGAAAGTTAATATCCTAATGCAAAATTATGTATATACAATTAGGTTTGATGCTAGTCAATTGTATAAGTCAATTAATATAAACAAAAAACTTTACAGCATTTAGGGGAGGTAAAGACCTTTTGATGGGCACACCACGGATGAAAGTGAATTGCACAGTTAATAACTCTGCACCTTATGCAATAACCACCAGGACGTTTACAGATTGAGCAAATCTGGAAGTAAAATAACATCAATAACTATTTGCTATGATTTAGATCATGATGGAAAACATAATCATGTATTCTGTAGATATTTGGATGAAGAGTTTGAAATTAGTCTCTTGAAGTTCAGTAATTAAGATCTTACCACATTTACTTTGGGAGAGCGAGCATCAGACACATCAAAAGCACTCATGGTGTCAACATTTGGGCATCGTGTTCCAGGTGTCCAAAGTCCACAAACCATATGTACCCACTGCTTCACAGAAGAGCTGAAAAAACCTGCTATTACACTATTTATTACCATCTTGCCTTTGACAGGATAAGATGGATTCCTGACCTCTGGATCAGGTACTGAAGATGCCTTTATATGTACACAAATGGTATTTGTGGGTGTATCGATATCAACTTGATTCTCCTGTGATTCTGTAACAACATTCCATGCATTCAGAAGGCTTCTCACAATGTTGCTACTCTGAACAGCTCGTGTCATGACCCCACCTTCATAACCACATAGAACACATGCCTATATGCCAACAAACAACAATATGTATCATTTTATTACTTAAACTGCAGGACAAATAATAAAAAACTAGGCATTATTGATCTTAATGCACCACACTGAACGAATAGTCACAGGTCTTACCATATTAGTGCCATTTTCCCTGCAAGGTCTGCAATACCAAAAACCTTTGGGAACTTTCGAGATGCCATAACAAGCCTGATGCACCTGCATAACATCATACGAAAAGTTCTCGAGATCTTTACATCCGATACTCTCAAGGAAACCAAGGTATACATCTATCAATTAGGGTGAACAGTATACTTTAATCAAGCATCGGTTGCACTCCAACAAGCAATTCATTTCATCGTTGTTCAAGCTTCCACAAACATCACAGTGCATTTCCACATCTTGTGTTGATTTGCATGCTACCTCCTTTGGGGATCTGAACCACAGGCCTTAATCTTATTATACGGTCCAAAGACAGAAGTACTTATTGTTCAAATACTCCAATCCTTATATAATAAACTACCTGGATATATTGTCTACTCCATGGAGATCGTTACCCTTTCCGCCATTCTTCAAGTTATCCGGGGGTATGGAAGTTATGTTCTTTGAACTTGCAGCAATATCAGAATCCTTTCCTGATGATCGAAGAGCATAAGAATATAAGACGGATGGAGTTCAAAAGATTAATGCTGTATCTTTGGTAAAGGTAATATACCATTTGCAATTAAGTCGTAGATGCTGCGTTTGCGAATCTCCTTGCTCTTACGCCTTGTTCTGGTGCCCAACTCACAGACTGAGGCTTCCATTGGATCACCATCACTGAATACTGAAGCTCCTTGACCCATTTGGTATTTATCCTCCTTCAAATTAGAAAGTCTACCCGAGTGTCGATTGCCTACCCTGATAATAGATTTCTTTGATGCCTTCACAGGCTGTTCCTTTACCAAATTTTTTCCAGCAGCCGGACATCTTTTGGCAGTTTTAAGAATCTTTCCTAAAGAAAAAATCTTTGCTGGTTTAGATGTATCACCATTTGAGATAAGACCATACCTCCCACATACTATTGGCTTAGAAAATTTTTTACAAGACACTTCTTGTTTCCAAACGTGCTTTGTTTTTGAAAACTCCATTTCCATCCTTACCTTTTTTCCATGAGAGGATTCTGGAATTTCATGAAAACCATCATAAACCCTTTTCCTAGTCTTGAATGGAAGTTCCTTTCTACTTTTATCAAATTTATGTACATTTTCAAGAGACTGAGAGGAGTGCCCAGAACTTCCAATGGATACTGAAGAAACAGGGGAGGCATGGAATGCTTTTCCAAGAATTTTAAATTTTGTTTCTCTTTTTCTCTTTCTAGATTCAAATTCCTTCTCAAATGTCTTCATTGAAGTACTATTTCGATGGGCAGGAAGCTTCGTGAGGACTTGACTCTGTACTTTCTTCAACCTTAAAGAATCTATCACCCGAAGCTCGTCAACGAGAGTACGAGTTGATAGATCAGAAACCACTTTAGCGCGTTTTTCATTTATGGAGTTGATTTTAATAGCGAAACTATCAAATCCATTGTTACTACTAGTGTCATGTGCATCATCAGAGGACCAGCTCTTTTGAATCCCTGAACCTTCATCTACAGCAAAGTTCTTAGCACAATGAGTGTTCTGCGCATCATCAGTACATGAGTCTCCATTGCTAATCTTGACTGAAGCCTGGGTCAAAGCAGGGGCGGAACATTTGGATGATATATTAGACATAACCTGCTCATTCATACAGTCAGCCTTCTGAGCTGGTTGTTCTAAGCATTTGGCTGCTACGTCAGAAATTTGTTCAATGACGTCAATCCTATCCTCTAACAACTTAGCCGGCTGATCTCTGCATGGCACGTGACACCTTATCGGCATTTTGTTGGGAACATCTTTCCATTGAAAAGTATTGAACTCAACTTTCTTCAAATTTGGCTTCGTTGTTTCTCCAATGTCACCTGAAGATATAGATATATCACGCAAAGTTCTATCTTTATCCATCTTAGAAGCAGATAATATGGAGGCTCTGATTTGTGATGGTTCCCCAAAAGCACTGAGAAATTTTTTCTCCTCAAGATTAAAATTTTTAATCGTACTGTTTTTTTGTAGCCAACAGTTGCACTTGTCTGGAACATTTGCACATGATGAACCCTGACCGCAGGTTCCGCACCCCGATGACGAACAAATATCTTCACCCATATGAACCCTGAAATTTTTAAACTTCTATGAGATGATTGCATATAGGTACAACTAACGTAAGAATCGCAGAAGACAAAAAATCATAGTCACCTTGGCAGTGGAGGACCAGTTTGATAAGGATTACACAAGAGCTCACTCTGCACTCCGCTTTTTCTTGTTAAAACTGATGTTTCGGGTAAGACTGCAGAAAGATCTATCACTTAATCAAATCTAAGTATTTATGTAAAAGGATATAAAGAAGAAACGCTAATGTCAGTTGATATAGATAATCATTTACCAGAAACCACAGCTGACTTCTCTGCTTCACCAGCAGTCCAAGAAGTAGTGCCCGAGTGAACAGAATTTGTTGCAAGTTGTGGAAAGTTATATTTACTTGGCACTTTGTATCCATCCGTTCTTTCAGTTGATTTTGATGAAAGGATTATTGAATCTAAATTTTCATTTATTTGATTTCTTGGTAAAGTTTGGTCCTTTTGGTTCACATGTTCAGCAGCTTGTCTCAAGGAGGGTGCATGTGGATTCATTACTCTGGTAGCCTCTTCTTTAGACATTCTTGAGGTCATGTTAGAAGAAGAGTTCATAACCATAGATGAGAATACCATTGATGGAGCTCCTGCTATCAAAGTTGGTCTAGGAGACACAGGTTGCCATGTAAGTGTTCTAGGAAAACCATGGTCAACATGTTCTGACCCTTTATTTTTGTCCAAAAGCTTGTAATTTTCCATACCATTAAACCCGAACTTTACTATGGTTAGGTTGTCTGTATCGCACTCAAAGTTCACTGAACCAAGCTTGGAAATTCGAGATTCACCATATTGTTGCTTAGGCATTTTATCTTTAAAATTCTCCAAGTTAGAAAATTGTATGGGATTGACCGAACTTACAACTGCATCAACTTTCAATTTCTCAGGCTGAAATTGCATTCTTGTGCTATACGCCCCAAATCCGAGATTTGAAAACCCTGACCGGTTTTGTCCTTCAGTTAAACTGGATTTGGCTGCTTGAGCAGCACAGTTAACAATTTGCTTGTCTTTTTTCTCTATAGCTTCCTTAGTGCCTACTACAAGATACAAATAAAAAGTTTGTTACCTCGTACATTAGACTAGAAGTGGCAACATGGGCCGGTGGGGAAATAATTTTCTGTACAGGTCAGAGTGGTTCGGGTCCAGTTGGCTTGACCAAAACTTTTGTCCACCAAAATATTTGTTTTTCCTAATTAATCAGTTTCAAATTGCAAAACTTAGTTTTCAATGATTCTATATATAAATGGATTATAAGGGTTTTAAGTATTGATAAATTAGGGCAACTTTTGACCTGTCCAACCCATCTGACCCGCTTGACCCAATACAGATAACACATATCCTAGTTTGACCAATTTATAAGCAAATGGGTTGATATCGCCACTTCTAAAACAATAGTTAGAAAACCAAACAAATTTAAACAAATATATATAGCAGGAAACACACCATTATAATTTAGCAGCTGCAAGGAATCCATTTCTGTGGGATGGCTAACTCTGCCAACATGAGCTTTAAATCCTATTACATTTGATTTCCCAAATAATTTACTCTGCTGAGATGGCTGTCCTAGTCTCAACTCAATATTTGAGGAAACTTTAGATTTTCCCACTATATCACAATCGCTAAAGTTGTTATATTTATCCGAATCTGTACCAAGACTTCCTAGATTTTGCAGGTTTTGTTGGCAACTGAAGGAATCTTTGGTCTTGTAGGTTGGATCAACGTATGTTGGACCAGACTGAAAAGCATCATCTGTGATACCAGCCAACTTTGGTAAACGATGAGTCACCGGCTCCTCCATTTTCTTATTAGCTGCACTACTATTTGCATTGCTACGACATTGGATCTCGCTGAGCAAATTTGGATTTGAATGATGGTCAACTGAAAATACCATGTTTGTCAATGGATGTCTGGATGCTGCAAATGATGTAGGAAGACCAATAGTCTTGGACTCTCTAGACTTGACCAAATCAGCTGACGTGGAAAATCCTTCAGGCCAGTGCCATCCACATTGATCTTCTGGTATTTTAATCTAAAGCACGATAAAAACATCACCAACCAGTGTTCTTGGTGCTTCAATAACATGCCAATAAGAAATACAATGTTCAAAAATAAAGATTGAATAAAAATACAACATGACTGAAAGAAGCATCTTTCTTAGACAAAAAGTCCATCATCAAATTTGGAAATGAAAAAGGTGACAGCTAATCTATATATTCCATAGCTGCTCCAGTGACTGGTATTCACAAATATGGCATATGATATAAAACGAAAGAATGAGCATAATTTGACACTTTTTTAGTACTTACCCCAACCCGTGAAAAATAGACCTTCCGCCACTGAGCTATGGTTTCACCACTGTCCATATGGACAGCATCTCCAGGATTAACATTCAGCAGTCCTGAATGCTGCAGGCAAGTAGCATGCAGAATAAACCATTGAAGTTTTTATTGAAATAATCATCTTCATAAGATTAATGATTAATCTATAAACTCATCTTTAAATACTACCTCTGAAAAATTAGAAATTGACATGTGAAAACCATGGCATGCGCAGACAACTCCAAGGACTCCACTACTGCTGAGAAACAGATTACCACCTGTAAAAGTATATGTATCAGGAAATAGGATTAGAGCTTATCAGCAAAACCTGCAATGACTGACATCTATTATAGCAACAAGAATGGTTTAAACACTCACTTGCATACAGACAAAACACACGTGGTAAACCACTTGCGAGAGGAGATGATTGATGAGGAACGGATGAGCTGTGTAGCTTCTCATGCTGAGATGGCTTTGGACCAGAAATGGGTGCAGCTTTCAGAGAAGAGAAGTCATTCAATTGTTGAATACCATGAGAAATGTGATAATTGGCCACCTTAGCAAACTCTACAGTCGGATCACTTAGTTTTCTAGCCTGCATAACATCATGCAAACAAGATGTAGTATTTCCACTGTCACTTGCCAAACTCCTGACTGGAACAATTGGACAGATCTCAACTTTCGACTTCAGATAGCGGTTATCGATATTTTGTGATGGTAGCTTGGAGGAACCAAAAGAAGCTTCACGTTTTGGGGGACCAACAATAGAATTGCTATTAAAGACATAAGCTTTACTGGGTGGATTGGATGGCTTTGAACTCAGTACCTGTTCGGAATTATATTGAGAGAAAGATGGTGGTCCAGAAAGGAGGGTAAAAAATGGAGTTCCCATCGCTGACAGGTTTGAGTTGTATAAACTGAAATCTGAAGTTTGAAGAAAGGGATCAGCCACCATTTTGCGGGTTGATGAACTTTGTTCTTGCACAACATGTGGATAAGAGTAATGACTTGAACTGATCACCTACAAAAGAATATTCATTAATTCAAACTTGTGTATCAATCATGACCAGATGTATACCAAATTCATTAGCATAACTTGTCTTTTATTACTCTGTAACACAAAGCTCCAAAGGTTACAGGAAACATCAGTAATGATGGAACATATATCCTAACACGTCTAATAGCAAATTCATGCAAGACTTTATACATCGTCTACTTCACAGAATATAAACCTCAACATTCCAAATAGACATAATTAGCAACACCTCATTATGTAGCACAAATGAAACATAAGCAACATAATCTCTTCAATTCCATATGTCTAGCCGATTTAGTGTATCCATTTTTGTAGGTCAAGTTAAATCAACCACGAATCCATAAACATGTGATGAAGCTCATAAAACGAAGATATGAGAACTGCAGAAATAAGTTGTGTCACGGTGTAAATCATTAACAATATCTCAATTCATCACTGCTCCTAGCTATCCATTTAGTTATCGATTATAAAAACTTAATAAACTTCATGCACATTATAATCTACACACATTCTAGCAGAAATAAACAAAATACTGCAACATATAAATTGTGACAATGACAAAAATGCTAAATTACAGTAGAAATTTACTAGAACCTACAGAACATGGACATCAGTACAAAATATCCACACAATAAAACACACGTGTGTATACAGATTATATATAACACAGTAAAATATTAATCGTGTGTTAGATATACCTAATTTTCCTAGCAGAATCAGTCAATTAGTACAACAAATAACACCTACATATATACATATACATATATTTTTACATACTAAAACAGTAACGGCATGGTAGATATACCGAATTCCTAACGGAATCGTGTGACTGAGACTGAGCTAGAGGAACCGGCGACGGAGCCATCGCCGTCGCCGATTGCGCCGATGACTGCCACGTGGAAGCGCATTTCCTAATCTGCCAATGATTATGATTATCCATACCTAACGAGCTCAAAGTCAGCTCAGATCATCGAACACGATAACCTGAAGTAATTTCATAGCAGGTGATTAAGTTCATACACACACACTAACACACGCGGTAACAATGGCGAGTGTGTGTAAAGTGATGAAGAAGAAAAGGGGGAAAAAGACCAAGTGAGTGTGTGAGAAAGGGCTGACCTAAAGAACAGGTGCTTGACTGACGTGGAGGATTATTGACCGTTGATTTGGAATCTGATGATTTGTAGCCGTTGATTGTGAATAACGGGTGTGGTGGGGTCAACTTTAGTGGCAACTGTAGTGGACTTTTTATTAGCCAATTAAAAAAAAAAAGGTGTTGGTCCACTTTCTTTTCTATTATTTTTTATTACAAATAAACAAAAATTTGAACCCTAATCAACAAATGTGGAATAGAAAGAGAATTACATTAGACTTGTAATAACATTCTAAACTACGCAACTAGAATTTGGGGAATAACTCTACAATGAAAGAGATATCCAAGCTTAATGACTCCTATAGCAATGTGATTCTTGAAAACAAAGTACTTGAGCATGAACATTTCCAATGATCGTAGTTATCCGTATAGTATTACCAAGATCCAATACATTTGTTGCTCTTGAATGTGACGTCTGATTATGTAGAGAATTACTACGTACAACTGTCGAAAGCTTACTTGTTGGCGGATGATTTATCGCCATCTTTCATGTTTTGCATGAACTCGTCAAAGCTCGTTGATTGACGCTTTTCTTTCTTCATATTAATTAGTTTTCCGATAGAAGGACCCATTTTAAGCGAATTTTCGATTCTAGACGAGTCTTTTTGAGGTGGAAGATCGAGCGAAGCATCATTATTCAGAACTCTTTGGTCCACCTGGTCGAAAAACTGGTGAGTATATTTATTAATAGTTTTTTAACGGCCCGAGTTATAAACTACACATAGATACAGGGATTAAAATCTTCTCGTCTTAAAAACTTAAAATAGAGATTAGCATGTTGATTGTTGATGTGTAAGTTGTGTGTCGATTATACCATTTCAGCGCTACTTCAACATTTATAAATCTACACATAACCGACACCACGATACCAATAATGAATGTGTCGCTTCAATGTTGCGGCCCCAATTGCTGCGTTGCTCCGTGTGTCAATATAGCAACGTAAACCAACTGACACGGCCATGTCAATGGCGTCGCTCCCCACACCGACACACCCATTGGGACTAGGGGTGTAATCGAGTCGAGTCGAGTCGATACAGTGCCAAACTCGAGCTCGACTCGATTAGAAAACTCGAAGCTCGAAACTCGACTCGAACTCGATCGAGCTCGTATTTTCAAGCTCGAGCTCGACTCGACTAATGAAACGACACTTTTGAGCTCGGCTCGACTTGACTCGATTATTGGTATTATAATATTAATATTAAGTTAACTCGCATTTAACACTACTCGGCTCGGTAATTTCAAGCTTGACTCGACTCGACTCGTAACTATCATGCTCGGCTCGACTCGAAGTTTGATAAAAAGTATGGTAAATGTGTTAATATTTATATAAATGGAGGGTAAACATGTAAATTAATGGAAGCTCGATTAGGCTCGCGAGCTTCTCGAGCCGAGTATATTGATACTCGAACTCGACTCGAAAGTTTACTCGAGTAGCTCGAGCTCGAGCTCGACTCGACTTGTACCGAGTCGATTTCGAGTATTCTTCGAGTCAATCTCGAGTAGTTCACGAGTTGTATCTTGTCGTTTACACCTCTAATTGGGACCGGCCTAAGTCATGTTTGCTCACAAAAATTGGATTATAATAATTAAATAACTATCTTTTTTTTACTATTTTTGTACGTGAAGAAACATTACATATGATGTTGACGTTAACATGAGAGTTTCTTAAACTTCAAAACAATGAGGCAAAAAGAAAACTAACGGTTTTTACGCTAAAAACTACGTACAACATAAAGGAAAAAGAAAAAAAAATATGAACTTCTGCGAACCACAACACCATAAATCTAAATTCATACCATCCCTATTAGTACATCAAAATGTGATAATTTTTTGGATTCTCAATCCAATCTTCCCATGTTACGTGGAATTGCCGACACTGACTTGAAATCAGAAGCAAAGTCGTGGATTGGATCTGATAAAACATATCTTGGGCCATCGAAGCTGAGTTGGCACTATCGGTGGCATGAACAACATCATTCCTGACCCCAAGACCAGTTGTGCGCTTTATTTATACAGAGGCATGTTTATAATCTCTACTAATTATCAATGGTCCGCCCACACAGAGATCTTCAAGACCAAACCCACATTCCCAGGCATCATAACTGAATATCAACTTCGTTAAGTTTGCATACTTTATTAGAGTATTAAGTTCATAAAGATCAGAGAAACGCATCATTAAGCAACACTTCATGAAACAATCATAATTTGAGATGCATTTGTCTTTCCAAAAGGAAATATGCATTGCACCTTCCACTTCTTTGACAAAGGAGTCAGAGAAAGGAATACCCAGACATCCAATTTTTGGCCACATTGTCAGATTACACTAAACCACCTTTTCCACAATCCAATGAAAATCAGTATGATACCCACCATCATGACCATATATTACGATGATGACACGACACAAAACGAGATGATGTGTTTCCAGGTAATCCATGTCAATCTCTTTTCCCCATCCTTGAAGCCCCAAAAACATCAAAAGGACCAAATTCTCCATCAGACTATTGAAAAGGAATCTATTGATTCTCTCCCAATTGGTTGGGAGAGAAATGAGACCCTATTATCTATCCTAGCAATATTACTTTGAGAGAGCTGATCCACTCTCAAAAACGAATCAGCTTACCATTGCCTCAGAGGATTAGAACACGTGGCTATGAACCACGGACTTTCATCTCAATTCATACTTAGCCGCGAGTAAGATTCCCCACAAACATGTGAACGAGTCATCATCCTTTATTTAACACTTCCAAATACAACCTCATAATTGAACCACCTAAGAAAAGGGGTACAAAGTAACATGACAGAGTGACGTCTAGAAAACTTACTATCAAATGTATCATATGATGACACTGACAATGAAACCTGATACTGTGGCATTGTAACATGACAGTTCTTTTATATTATTTCAACCAATTCAACATTTCATACCCTTATTATATCAGATCACTGTGCCACATTATTTAATGATCAATTTTGATGATGAACAAATCGGACAATGTACCACAAAATATCGGTAGCCACTTCAGTACGAAGTAAAAATAAATGTTCCAATTGCTCAGATTCTAGGCACAAAAAGTCTACGCAAATGAAATAAACTTTTCTGGACATAATATATAAATAATAAAAAAAGCGCCAGTCAACATTGTTTTACTATGCAATTTTTACTCAACACAAAAACATTGCCCTGTAGACAGGAAACGGAGATATTGAAGGGAAGAAGTATATGTATTGGACTCAGGTTGACAGGTTGAAATGTATCGCTGCATCACCCATCAGCAGCCAACTGAAATTAGGTCAAAACTGAACCAGGCTGTGGATCTTGATATTTCGCTGTAGAAACCCATTTTAAGAGGATGCAACTAGTTCTGTGATTACTTACTCTCTCTGCACCATGAGTAAAAAGTTGTTCAGAAAGGCGATATCAATCTATTTACTTATAATTCGGTCAATACGGGTTTTCAACTTTAACAGCTCAAACGGGTAAAAAGATGACTCAAGCAATAGGACAACTGGGCCAAAACCAAAAGATCGCAAAAAAAAATTGGTATTAAAAAGATTATTTAAGGTACTTTTAATTTTGTGATCATCGTTGACCCACAACATGCATTAAGAAATTTTAAAAATTATCGACAAAAAACATTTCGCAATCCCCCCGACCCCCCCACCCACCTACCCACCACCAAAACCATTCTCTAAGGACCGCCCACTTTGCTTAGCTTGAGCAATCTCTACACATATGTCCCCGAACATTTTTTATGTGAAACACATAAAATAATGTGGCCATGTCTCAAGCTCTATAGACAAGAAAAACTGACCACTTCATAAGATATAAAATAGTACCTTTTGGCGTTTCGGTGTTGGAGGGGATGAAGGACCATCCGGCTGTCGTGAAGATGCACCTCTATCTTGGTTCTCTTCAACCTACATATTTATGCAGCATATGAACGTCACAATAGTAAATAAGTAATATTGCAATCGATTTTCAACTAGATGAGTGTCATCATCACAGTACCATCATATGCCAGCAATTCAAATCCCACTCTAACAACTATACTTAGTTCCCATACAAGTAAAGCTGAAAAGATGGGCAAATAAAGTGATGGGTCAAAACGGGTTCAGTTTAGGTTAACCAGAAAGATTTACTGTCCAAATTTTCATCCTTCCAAAAAAATATTAGGTGTCGAATATGCGAATATACTACTTCAATGACAGTCGAAATTTTTTGATTACAGTACGAGGTTTTCTGAATTTTGAATTACATCCTAGGTGACAGTCAACCCATTTGACGAGTCCCCTTTTAAAAATCTTTTTCTATTTACTCGTCTAACACTATAAGTTAACCCAAATTGAGTTGATACTAGTAAGTGAACTGAAACGGCCACCTCTACATAATAGCAAGACTTACACTCGAAGAAGGTTGCGCAGCTCCATTTTCCACATCGGCACCTTGTAAGGATGAACCATCAGCTCCACCATTGATGTGCTGGGACACAATAGGCATAATCTCGTGCAACAAATTCGACAAAAAAGTTGCTTCATCACTGACCACTGGTGTTTCTTGGGCATTGATGGTTGTGCGAGCAGTTTCAACAGAACCTGAGTCTGTTCCCTGAAAGACGAAATGGCTGCCATGGTTCGGTTCACCAGGAAATAAATTTCTAAGTAGTTGATCAAGTCCATTAGAAACCTCTGGAGGAAAGCCTTCACCATTATGGAATATACCATGGGTCGTACCTGCAAACGACACTCCCAAAGATATAGTAGCATATACAAACACACACAAACACATGTAAAGCATATTAGCGTAATTTACCAGGAATTTCGGGAGCTTCTGGTGGTTGTTGCTGAGCTGCAGAACTAGGGACTGTAGGTGGTCTATTTTCAGGGTAATTGTCATTTGACGTGTAGCCATTATTGCCGTTAACATTACCAGAATCAACACGCTGCGCTCGTGCTATCACTGGATATAATACACTCACAGAACTTCGAATCGATTCAGAAGGTGCAAGTCCAGGTGGCATTGTAGAAATCCTAATAGGAACCACCCGCACATCAGACCCACCCCTGGTCTGAGGCATATTTCCAACGCTGGCTTGATGATTTGTAGTTCCACCATCGGAAGCTGTCGACTCAGCTGCTGGCTGCTCTCCGCCACTTGCTTCTCTTTGAGAAGCTGAGGCTAACACTGAACCTAGAGAGCATACAAATTGTAGATCGGTATATCTTTAAACAATACAAAATAAAAATTAAAAATATATTTTAGTACCTGTACGTATTCTGATATCAATATTTCTTGGGCGTAAACCAGAACCAACAGAGTAACTACTGCCTGAACCCATCGGTGTCGTTCCAAAACGAGTTCCAGGTTGAAAAGGTAAAGGCTGCACCGTGGTTATACAAGGCAGAAGATAAGAATAAAAAGGGAAGCAATAAACTGACACAAGTCTAAAGCACATATGGTAAAGGCGTCAAAACAGGTTAACTATTGTGAGGATCGAAACAGTTCAAGTCAGGCACCGAAAACTCCCGAAAAACTGTATTATTACAGCAATAAACCTTTTATGCATACACATGATTTAGCACATTGTATGGACGAGTATACCATCATAAAAAATTTGGCATGCTTGACCCACTTGAGCCGTTTCCTTTTTAACTAAATCAAATTTGACACATTAGAGATAAACCATAACCCAAATCAACCCTTTCATAATACCATAACCCAAATCAACCCTTTCATAATTAAATGGGTCAAATTACTACCTCCATGTAAACTACATTACCTGAACCATTATGGGATTTGGACCAGACGTAGATACAAAGACAGCTGGTCCAGCATTAACCACAGCATCAGTCTAGAAAAAACCAAGTACTTCTTAATATCATCTACATAACAAAGTTAATACGATACAAGATATGAACAATAAACTTGTACACACCGGCGCCTGTCCCATTCGAAGTGTCATGGTTGTGCGACCAAGCTCCAGCAGAAAAGCACCCAAATTTTGCAGAAGATCACCTGACCTCATAGCATTTGACTGCATCCTTAACCGTGCAACGGGATCGGTCACATTCGTTTGATTCCCTAGTTGACTTGTCAGTTGCTGCACAATCAACAGGTTAATAGTCTGTTGAATTACAATCAATAGTTAGTGTGATACTTTTGCTGCATACCATCAAACATTCTCCAACTTGTTCTATGAGCAATTGTCTAGTAGACTGGATCACTTCACCCAAGGCGGCTGGTGTCGGAAATCCTCCCTGAACAGCGGCCGAGTGTGGTGCAGCATGTGACTCTACTCCAGTGCTCCCACCACCAAGAGACTGAGAACTATTGCTCTGGATCCTAACTGTCAGTACCAAATACCAAAAATTCAGAAGTAACTGACTAAGCGATCAATAGGGTCGAAAATATTTAGGAAAAAAAGTAAATAAAATAAATTAAAAATTCTAACCATTGTCATCGAACTCTTGCCTCAAACGCCTTAAATACTGGGACAAGGTACTCAAAGAATCAGGGATAACCTGTCCGGAATGTATATTAAATTTTCAAATAAGAAATTAGTAACAAAAAAAATTTCTAGATTATGCATGTAACAAATTCAGGATATTATAATTACAGGGAGCTGCAGAGATTCCATAGAAACATCAGTTGGAATCGTGAAAAAAGCATTCTGAGAATTAGGTTGACTCCTTGCAGAAGCTTCTTCAGGTTGTTGTGCGGTGGGATTCCTTATTTCATTCAGACCAGGTATCTGTGAAAGCCTTTCAGATATGTGTTGCTGTTGAAAAAGTACAAATGGTGAAACCTTATTTCAAAATAACTATCAAAGAAAAATGAGATTAATGATCGGGCGCTTACTTGCAAATCTACTGCTTCACCACCACTAGCATTTGCTATTCCAAAGGAACCAAGAACAGCAGAAACAATCTAATTTTTAAAAGAGTAAGAGGCCACAAAACAATTACTTCAGCTACGTTTTTAACAAGTGGTTTTTATAATTTATAAATTCAAAAACTTACCCGACTGAAATCCGGAAGACTTCCATCACCTTGTTCAGATATATTGAATGTTCCGACCACTACACTAGGCCCTTGTTGGCTGCCCATGGACTGTCTCATACTTGATGCTGGATCACTTGCTGCATATGCAGTATAAGTCAGAATCAAATAAATTCTGGAAGAAACCCCATGCATAAATAAAATAAACAGACAACACGTGGAAGGAACCAACAAAGTGAACATCTATGGCAATAGCTTAACTAAGAAAAAGGTTTACGTGGTCTTTCTAAAACCCACACAGATTTTTTCAACTTTCAAAAAATAGTAACAAGAACAAAAGAGGGAAAATTCTTTAGGGTATTATGAGAAGTTACTTGCTGAGCAACACCAAGTTAGCTTACTACTTGAACCCTTGTGGAGCATAATTTGTCGCTTTTATTTTTTTGAAGAAAGGCGGAAAAAGAAAAGTGCATCACACAGAGGCATATACCTAATACTACATTCATTGTTTGGGAAATAGACCTTCACCTAGTTTATATAGGGATATAATCTAAGGTATTTGTGCAAACAAAATGAGGCATACGCTCATGCAAACTTAACTTGAATAGAAAGATAAGAAAGCTTGTAACTCAGCAAACCTGTATGATCAGGAAAATTTCCTAGTGATGGGTTAATCGGCTGTCGAGCAACCAAGTGCAGCGTGTGGCCATCTTCCACATCTACAGTTCATACTAATTAAAGAGCTCCAATATCAAGACTTGAGAGCAATTACAAGCATTTTTATAAACTAGAAAAAATGTTTTCAAACAAAGTTAAAGTAACTAACTGAGAAATTACAAAACAGAGAAGGATACGGTAAGCTGAGAGGAGCTGATCGTCTTTCAGTACTTTTCCACGACATATTAGACGTTGCTGTTCAGATAGAACACCAGTTACCAAAGCAATTTGATCCTTCAGTGCAGGAACGGGTACCTATATGAATATACATACACACATTCAAGTATTCACAAACAAATAAAATGTGACAGATTTTCACAAGACACGCTGAAATAACAAGAAACGAGAGCTGCTTACGCATTTATCTACTCGCATAGTGTACGTTTGCGAATCCAAAGTCTTTATCTTTATCTCAACAGTGGCTGCGGAACTGTTACCATCACTCGTTCCAGTTTCCATAACATCCTTACCCACATTATTACTTGCCATTTGTCTTGATACCCTACTAAAAGCCTACAATAAACCAAGACATTAACAATATAAACCCTAAACCCTAATACAAAACAAAACAATCAAAAAAGGCAGTGATCATTCAAAAGTTGAACAAAAAAAACATAAACTTTACAAATACTTTATCAATAATTCATTACACAATATAATCAACACCACTTATACTACAAACAAACACCTCAATTCAAACTCACATAACACAATATACATGTATATAAACTATACATATACATACATATGCAACATCAAAAATCAGTCTTGATGGATCAAAATTATGATTAACAGTACAAATAAGTGATTAAAAGGAAATAAAGTTACAAAATTGTGGTTCATGCAATCAATCAACGAAGTCGTACAATTCTAAAACCCTAAAAATGTTAGGGGAAATATATAACATAACATAAGATAAACGACATAAACACAAATATTGATCGATTCGATTATGTTTACTGAATTGAAACCCTACAAAACTGAAACCTGATTGTTTAATTATGGGAGAGAGCACCGCTTCACCGCGCCCTCTCTTGGCAGATTTAAAGCGATCGGCAGCGAATGGCGGTGGGTGTATATATGTGTGTGTGTGTATGTATAGGTTGTATGTATTGCCCACTGTGCAAATATTGTCACAGGGTTGGAGTTGTAATTTGGAGTTGTAATTTGTAAATATCACGTGAGGTAAATTGGAGTATTTTGTAATCTGTAACAAGATTATATATCAATATATCCGATTTTTAATCGTGTATTTTATGACATCCTAATCTTAAACGAAAAGATTGGTAGAACTAAATTTGTAAATCTAGATATAAGTTAAAAGGGTTAATTACATATATGTCCTTCTTAAACACTACAGATATCATATATACATAACTCAATTCAAAAATTACATATATACCGAAAATCATAATTTAATTATATTTAGGATTCTAAAAATAAGAAATAAATATTTATAAAATCAATAATGACTATCATACGTTATTTGCAGTTTACTTTATGGACTTAAATTTTATTCAAATTGAATAATGCATGAGTACTCATTCATGATACGTCATATCTAATAAAATATAGTATATGAAAGTTTTTGATGATTTTATCATTTGATTAAAATTTTCAATTTGTCAAATAATCCTTTCGATTATCTCTATTCAAATTATTATGTTATCAATTAAAAAGTAACTTAAATATTATGTTCAAGCAAATTATAAACAGAGCCGAGATGTATATTAATGTAAGAAACAATACTTTAACTTTTATTTAATAAGATCACAAGACCGAGATATTAACACATATTTTGTAAGTCCGTATGTATTAGGATCGATAACGAGGTTATCTTTAGGTATTAAGGTACGTAATCCCTTAATACTAAGTTTACGGATTGAAAACGGTTTGTTTCATAATTAATTAGTGAATCGGTTATCTAATATGCTTTGTATTGATTATAACGGATGTTAATCGATCATTTCCTAGCCGTTAGAATGTGTTAAAAGCTCTGGAAAACTGATTTCGTTCGTAATTAGCAGATCGCAAAAGCTAATTAGGTTTAAAACCTAATTTGTATAAATACCCGTCTCGGTTCGCGGGTTCTGGGCTATGCGGACCGACTCGGTTCGCAGCCCAGTTTGGCCCAGCGAACTGACTCGGCTCGCCTCGCAACTCTACCCTGCGAATCCACTCGGTTCGCATCGCAGGTCACTAGTCAAACTTGATCAACATTTTTCAGCATTTAATACTTAACTCTAAAATGTTTATCAACCAATATTATCAAGGCTCCTACAAGATATGTGTATATGTGTGTGATTGTATACGTAATATGAGATAGCCGTAAGTTTACCTTTTAAAAAAAACTACTCGAAGTGCACTTTTAAAATTATGGTTTTAAAATCTAAGATCCTCTTAAATTATAAAGTAATTTAATTAAATTTGATAGATTGTGTTCTCACTTCTCACAACATCAGTAACACCGATCAAGTAATTTCATAACTTTTTTTAAACACTTATACGGGCCTTTACCTTTCTTCTTTAACAATATTCTCTCATAAGTTATATTCATTACGTGTACGGTATTAAAAATGTGCTATATGGTTGGGTTTAAACACATGGGCCTAGGCCTGATACATGGTTTGGGCTTGATGTAGTTTACTTGGGCTAATGTTAATCGTTTCATCACTTCACTTCACTTGTATTATTATTTCACTAATTTCTAACTAACAATGTAAGAAAATGTATCAATACTACAACAAAGAAATTGACAAAGTACAACCAAGTTATCAACATAAACAATAACTATTAATTAGAAATATTTAAAAATGTGAAGTCGGTCTTGTGTTACATGTAAACTCGATACCAATCAAGCTTTGATGCCTAATCACATGAATCTAAGTTTATCTAGTGAAGGCAATCAAACCTTTAACCACCCCAATAAATAAGTTGACAAGTTGTAAGCAATTGAAAATTTTAGGTACCCTATAATTCGTCATTTTAAACGAGAAGTGATATCTACACAACCGATATTAATTCAGACATAACATAATAGTTAGTTTGTTAAGAACGATTATCTGATGTTTATGAATCCATTGTATTATGTAAATATCACTTCTCATTTGGTGATTACACGTATTCTGTTATGATATCCCCCGCTTCTAATAAATTGTAAACAATATAACTTAGAAAATTATATAATAAAACGACATCCAATATTTGATTAAACGCCTAAGATTTTGCTAAAAAAAAGACAAATCTACGAATCTATATTGTATACATGTACAATTCATAACCAAAAGTAGAAGAAGAACATTGGAGTAAACTATAAAGTTTGAAATATTCGAGTATTAAAATGAGTATTGCACAATTTTATACTAGTATGAGCATGCTTTTAATTAAAAGTACTCAAATGGTTACAACAGGGTCGTTTTTTGCATTTATTTATAAAAATATCATACGCTAAGATGTTTATAACAACAAACAAAATACATTCCATTTGGAGTATTTTGTTTAGGCTTTATTTGTTATTATTATTATTATTTGAACACAGGCTTAATTTGTTATTAGAATGCTTTATTAAAAGGTATATTGGTAACCTAATATTCTTGGGTCGTTTCTCACCAGTTAAAACCTTAACTATAATGTTCTATTGTTCTTATCCTTTAACAAATTATATTGAAAGCATTATAATGTTTTAATATTCGTAATAATGAAACCTAATAATCATTGTATTTGACGCTATTTCTACGTTCTACGATATTTCACATTCTATTTCGCATTCTTATGCTTGTATATATTCTGGTAAATTATATATATATATATATATATATATATATTGATTTTTACTCGTTATATTAGTAAATAACACATGTGAGTTTCATTTAGGATAGCGTTTGATAAAAATGTTTAATGCATTAATTGATTCATAGGGATTATAAGATGTTTAGTGTTTGCTAATAGAAACGATAACTAACTTACTAGGATAACAACGATAGTACAAGTGTCTAACCATATGCACAAATGTACTATTCAGTAAAACGAGTTTTGTTAATGACAATTTTAAAGGTTGCAACTAATAATGAATAATGCAACAATGTTCTAGTGAAAACAATGTCAGAACAATATCACCACACCCTATACTCTCATAGTTATTAGGAGTATCAAATTATTCTCATATAAATATAAATAATAGATTATATAAAACTTAATAATCTCATACATCTATTTCATTTTATTTTAATTAGAATGTATCTAAGTATCTAACTCGAGTAAGTATTGCACCAATTAATAGAAAATTTAATATATTATATGCAATCAATGTATTGAAAAACAACACATCCAACATGCAACAATTGACTCATAATCAGATAAATAATGATTTTTTTCTTCTTTTTTTCACAATACACCACCAACTCTCACCATAAATTGTCATATATTAATACACACACATAACTTAAATACCTCTTGTTTTGTCATATAAATAGAGCATTAATTTGTTATATCATATCAATGTTGAAACCAAACCAGAAGTGTCACCTTTCACTTTTTGTTATTTGTTTGCTTAAATTTGACTCAACTTATGATACATGTTTGGATAGTGTTTTCTCTCTCAAATAGTCTAGTTTCGGCCTTTCGGGTTTTTGTGTATTTTCGTAAGGAAATTGGCAGATAATTTTCAGATGGCTTTAATGTTTAGTAGTCTATCTGCATTGTTATTGTTGCTACTGATGGTTTGTTTTGGCTCGAAAACGATTGTTTCGTTAAGGGTTGATGTTGTTGAGGGGAGCTTACAGGTAAACGGGTCAAGTTCAATAGGTTATGTTGATGATGATTTCATATGCGCAACTTTAGATTGGTGGCCACCAGAAAAATGTGATTATGGAACTTGTAGTTGGGGTAATGCTTCTCTTCTCAATCTGGTGAGTTTATTTTGTACTTTATAGGTTTGAAGTTTATATCTTCATAGAGAATGTGTTATGACTTATGAGAAGAATAATTAAAAACATGCTTATATGATTTTGTATATTTATCTAATTTGTTGAAAAAATAAATTTAATCAAATACTATTCTTCTGTTATTAGTATATACACAATACCTTTGTTATACAAATCTTGAATGTTTGATTTTGTTCAAGTTTTTGTCTATTATTCGCAGGATCTTAACAACAAAATCTTGTTTAACGCTATCAAAGGTACGCCGTACGTGCAATATAAACTCATTTTGATTTGATCAACGTTCTTTCTAAGATACAATTGAACAAAGAAATTGTACTTGTAATGCTATGATTAATGAGTGTGATCATGCAGCATTTTCTCCATTGAAACTTAGATTGGGTGGAACTTTACAAGACAAAGTGGTTTATGAAAAGATTGGTGGTCAAGAACCATGTTCTAATTTCACTAAGAACACTAGTGCGATTCTTGGCTTCACCAATGGTTGTTTAACCATGTCAAGATGGGATCAACTCAATACATTCTTGAAAAATTCCGGGTTAGTTTTTATGTACATTATTAATTAATTAATTATTTATATATTTTATATATTATATATACGACAATTGGTTATTATACTCTTTTTGAATAATTTGTTAGGCATGAACTAATATATAATGAAAGAGTCACTGGTTTTTAATGACCATCAACTTAATTTAATTAACATGAGAAAATTTCAAATGAAATCTAATCATATATTGTATATAATAGACGTTCATTGACCTAAAAGGTTACGATCGTGTTCAAGTTTTACTTGAGACAAATGGTTATAAAAAAAATATATTTGCTTGCATGTTTCATTGTAAAGATTGTGGGAAGTCAGGTAAATCTATTGATGGGTATTATCTGCCATGCTTTTAGACCAAAAGTTGTGATTTTTATGTGATTTTTAGTAGAATGTTTTCTTGATTTACGCAGTGCAAAGGTTGTATTCGGATTGAATGCGCTAAGTGGCAGGATCATAGGCCAAGATGGTTCAACATTAGGATATTGGGACTCAAGCAATGCAGAAGCTCTTATAAGATACACTGCAAACAAGGGCTACATCATTAATGGCTGGGAACTTGGTATGGTTTGATACTTTCATTCAATACTTATAACTCATCTCAAGTTATCGAAGATTTATGTTAGGAAATATAATGAGAATTCAGGAAATGAACTAAGTGGAAATGGGATAGGAACGAGTGTCACAGCAAAACAGTACGCGTTAGATACAATATCCCTCCAAAATCTAGTGCAGAAAATATACGCAGGATTTCAAGAAAAGCCAATAGTTCTTGGACCAGGAGGATTCTATGATGCAAACTGGTTCAACGAGTATGTAACTGAGGCCTCAAGTTCCCTTCAAGTGATTACTCACCACATTTATAACCTCGGCCCAGGTAAGATTATGACACTTACATAAACATAAATTATAGAAATAAGAACACCAGATTCAATATTATATGATATAAATAGGTGTCGATGATCATTTGGTTGAAAAGATACTTGACCCGTCATATCTTGATGGCGGATCACAACCGTTTAGAGACCTTCAAAACATTCTGAGGAAATCTGGGACTTCGACGGTGGCTTGGGTGGGTGAAGCTGGAGGTGCTTATAATAGTGGTCATAATCTTGTGTCTAATGCGTTCGTGTATGGCTTTTGGTATGTCATCTTCATAAAATTTTGGCTCAATAGGTCACTATATTGTGTTTAGTCGTTTATACTTCATAACGCCTTATGTGTGTGCCTAGCTAGTGGGCTTAACGAAGCTACCCTTCTTACTAACTTTGAAAATTCAATGTGATCTTTGTGACTGGGATGACCAAAATAGGTACTTGGATCAACTTGGGATGGCATCAAAGTACGATACAAAAACGTACTGTCGACAAACATTGATAGGAGGAAACTATGGACTTCTTAACACTACCACTTTTGTTCCTAATCCAGATTACTACAGGTACCTTCATTAATTTGACTAAGGTTAGATGTGTGTCACTAAAGCCTAATCGCAGGCTTGCATCTGTTTTGGGTAAATATCAACCTGCAACTTCAACCCATTCAAAAATTTACCTTTCATCTCTTAAAGGTCAAGTTGGTATGTTAGAACACTTAGCTTAGAAGAAAAAGGTTAATTGAGTCAAAAGTTGCATAATGTGTATTTCTAATGCACACCACATAGATTATAATTTATTCTACTTACAAAAAATAGATCATTGTTGCAGTACTATTAACATTCTATCTTATATTTGACACACTGGTTATCCAAAGGAAGGTCTTTCAGGTCAACACAAGCAAACCTATAAAAAATAACCCACTTTGACCCATTACCCCCAACCCACCCCCAATTTTCCATTTCAAGTAACTACAATACAAGCCAAACAATGGGTCATGATTTGGTCAGAGACCACCCAAGACCATTTCGATCACAATTCTACCTATTAGTTAATGAATCGGAAAATGGGATGATGACTCACAACAAAAATCTCACGCCCACTTTATACACTGCAGTGCACTTCTTTGGCACCGGCTAATGGGAAGACATGTTCTATCAACAAGTTTTACCGGCACAAACAAAATACGTTCTTACGCTCATTGTTCAAAAACTTCAGTAAGTATATACATGAAAGCTAAAATTATCAACTCTCGAACTTCAAGTTTTCAATGTACTAACTTAGAATTGTCTTTCACTTTACAGGCAGGGATCACATTGCTATTGATTAATCTCGACGGTCATAAAGCAACTAACATTGGCGTTTCTATTGAAAATGGCACTACTATAATCACATCACCCCAACAAAAACCAAAACACATCACAAAAACAAAATTTGCAAAAATGCTTAGAACTTCTAAATATGATGAGGCCACAAGAGACGAGTATCACTTAACAGCAAAAGACGGAGACTTGCATAGCCAGATAGTATTGCTAAATGGAAAAGAATTACTTGTAAACTCTTCGGGGGTTATACCTTTGTTAGAACCGATAAAACGAAATTTCTCGAGCCCGATCAATGTTGCCCCTTTCTCCATTGTATTTGTTAATATACCCAATATACATGTTCCTGCATGTACATGAACAAGATGTCAGGTATTTGGTAACTAGATTTTTCTTATTTGTGTGATGTGCGTGTGTCGTTTATTTAAAAGTTCGTTTAGAATCCTTACATAACATTTCCGACTCATTTCTGAAAAGAGATCGCCTCAATTACTTGAGCCTCCAATCAAGCCAATGAGCACACCTTATCTGAAAACAAATTGTCATTCAATGAAAAATTTAGCATTCCAATGCAATAATAAACTGCTGGACTTCTAAATTCATGTCTTCATGAAATTTGCAATAATCGACTTTATATGTAGTTTTTGATAGAATATCAATCAAGAATCTAGTATACCCTTACATCTAGGGACTAGTGTACCATAATCAGTATCATCAATAATTTGTAATGAACAAAGGTAAAAGAGTATTTCTAGATTCAGGACTTTCCACAAAAGGACAGATGGGACTTCTGAATGGAAGCGTGTACCTTGTCGATTGCTGCTGCAGCACACACGATTTTCGTCTATATAGGTTGCTTGTATGCCCATCATCCATGAACCAATTGAAGTGTCTTCATAAGCATAACTCTTTAGAGATGCACTGAAAGAGAAGACGGGATAGTCTTATACTCATCAGCAAAATCAAAATATTTAATTTCAGTTGAATTGGGAAGCATCAACTGGATTTGATGGTTTGGGCTCAACACACGAACATATATTTCAATACATTGTAAAGCAAGAGTTCTAATCAATATGAATCTCATACAATAGTTTCGTCCCACCTACTGCAGTCTCCTATGTCCAAAAGTTCAAGTTTACATTCTAGTCTAATTAAAAATTTAAGAGATTAACTTGGAGGTTTTTATTTGCTTTTATGTTGTCCTAATATAATGTTTATAAGACCCTATTACAATTAGAAGCAAATTTCACATAGCTTACCCTCTCTTCAAAATCCTAAATTCATTCAAAACAACAGAAAACTCATTATAGCATCGCTATCGATATTTGTTTGATATGACTATCAAGATTTACCCACAAACTATACAGAAAGTTTCACATGTTGCAAGGACAACATACCTGTTTATGTTTATGTACTGAGCAAAATTCTTTGATAAAATGACAAGTGATCCAGATGCATGCCGAAAGTACCTGGATAAAAATGTAGGCTTTAAGTCATATTAAATAACTCCTAACTAACAATCTCTTTAGAGTTTGGCGAGACATGTTGAGTTACCAGGGGCACCATGAAGTCCGTTTTGTAAAGGGTAATTTAAAATTATACCAATCACAAGCTAAAATACTTACGATTTCTCATCACCAAACTTCCACCAATCTGGTTCATACCATGGCTTTCCCCTGACAATTGACAAACACACTTGGGTTAAGAGAAACATACTGAACGCATAAACACTAATACACATCAGGACTGAGAGTGAGAGCTACTTACTCTTCAGCAACCACTTCTCCCGATTTCATGCATCCAATATAAACACTATCTTGACCATGGCGGGTTTCAAGAAGTTCAATCAACCCCTCTGAAATGATAATAAGACTCTAATAAGTACAACAAAGTTTCTAACACAATCTGATGGATTATAAATACGTGCCTTTTGAATACAGACACAAATGGTAAATTCTTACCAAGATCAAGGGCAATATTGTTATCTACTTTTACATAAAACTCTGCGTCCCAATTTTGAACTGCTGCGCTAAAAAAGAACTTTGCTTTCTTTGGTGATTCTTCATCAGCTTCCTCATGACCATCCTAAGAATCAAACAGGAAATAATACAAGATATTAATCATAGGACAAAGGATATTTGGCTAATTAGCTAAGATGATAACAACCTATTAACTTACAAGAATCAAGAAATCTTTTGTTGTACGATTTTCCTCATCAATTTGGCGGTCCAAACTGTCACCGCGATTAGGACTGAAATTTCAATGGTACTTAACTTTGGTTAGTTCCTTAAACGACAGTCATACTAAAAGATCTTGAGAAAATTTGGCGAACTCATTAATCTTTTTTCTCCCATTAACAATCCAAGTATAGATTTTGTCCCGAATTCATATGTGCAAGACGAAGAATATAAACATTCTGGCATTATTGTAATCAATCTGACACCAGATTTTCTTTTGTTGACAAAATTGTAATAGATATTTGTAGGATCAGTTGAAAGTTATCGTTGTTTGACAAAAATATAAAATATATGAAATTACTTAGAGTGAATAGACAACCTTCGCCCAATAACAAAACGTATGACGATTCCTCTTTCTTCAAGCTTTTTCAAAGAATCACCTGTACAACAAATGTACTAATTAGCATATTAATCTTAAGACTATATTCTGAAGCCAAAAGGTAATCACCTTTGGGCATCCAAGATCCTCTGAAAACATTTCTATTCAATCGACTCCCAAATCCAGTATAAACGCCAATCACCGCAAGAAGTTTTTTGGTGGAAGAGGAACCAGGTTGCTTCAACTGGTTCTTGAGAAAACCTTGACTCTTTGCTAACGTTATTTCCATTTCCGCTTCCACAATTTTTCTCTCTAGATCCCTGTAGAACAAAGACTCATATAGAAAAGAATATTAGCATGTTAACAAATAACAAGTATATAGGATGTAACGTATTTGTAATCATAGAAGTAAAGAGAACCAAAATTTACTTGCATCCTAGGACAACGAGCTTGTCTTCAACTGTAAGAACTTTTGGTCTCTGCCATATAACAAAACCAAAAAAATAAAAAAAATAGAAGATAACCAAAGCAATCATAATTCATAGTACATAGTACACTAAATTCCTCCCATCTAGTGAAAATTGTTAAAAGAAATTTACCCTGTTGTTTTGGGTCCATAAAGTTCATTCATATAACTTTAGCAAAACGTGTTTTAGAATCCAGACCAAACATTGCAATTTCATAAGGAGAGCATAATGTTCACATAGCAATAGTATTTACTACTGTACTTGTAGATCGATAATTCATATAAGAAAACTTACGTAATGGTGCATTTATATTAGTTATGTTCATTCATCTAACATCTAAAAAAACTAAGATGGATTAAAAGCAAACCTCAGCAGAATTCTTCATAAGTAGATTCGACAACAGCATTCTGTTCTCAGCATCCTGCCATAACCTGGTAAAAATCAAATACAACCACACGTTTTAGGCTCATAAATATTTTCAATTCCATAATTACCATCAATAATTCTCCAATTACAAACCCTCAATTTCATCAGAATTCATATAACTGATCCAACTATCATCGATTTTTCCAAGTATACACAAATTCTACGATAACAATCATAACGAACTACAACATAATCTTACTAATAAAAACCCTGATAAATGACAGCTTTTTAATTGAACGTCCAGAAATTGTCAAATTCAGTACCAAACATACATATTATATTATTATAACATAATTAAATCTTACAACAACCCACAAACTATATACAGTAATGAAAATGAGAAGCAATTGCAAGCAATCCATTATCATAAATCATGATCATATCAAATAAAACCCTAAAAATTACTTATTTTTAATCAAACCTCCAGAAATTGTCAAATTAATACCAAAACACACATTGTATACAACATGATCAAATCAAATCTTCCAACAATACAAACTATATACAGTAACAACATTTATAAGCAATTACAAGTAATCAATTAACATGATCCTACTTCTGTTAAAAAAAAGAAGAGAAAAACATGATCATACCAAATAAAACCCTAAAAATTACTTTTATTAAAATTAAACATCCAGAAATTGTTAATTCAGTACCAAAACACACACATTGTATCCATCATCATCAAATCACAAACCCCCCCAAAAAAGCATAGATTTTTATTACCTATATAACTCCACAGTAATTAAAGTTTGAAAATTTAATCAAGTAAGCTAAAAAAGGTATACCTGCCAGCAATGTAAAGCCAAGCTAAACAAGAAAAGAAAGCTAAAAATAGTGAAGGTACAGAAGATGATCTTGAGGATGAAGAAGAAGATGATGATCTGGAGCGTTTATCTGATTTATTAGTTTTTGTTGTTGTGGGTAATTGAAACCCCTCTTTCTTGTTGTAATATTGAACACTGCTATCCATTTTTTATTTTTATTTCAGGAAGAATAATAAGATTCTTGATATCAATTTTGTGGGGGAAATGAGATGATGATGGGAATGTTGGGTAGTGTATGAAGAAGGTGTAACAGCCGAACTAATGTTAAATTGCTGAAGTAAATGGGGACTTCAAGATCTGGCGTTTTAATGTTTATTTTATTTTTATAAATTTTTTCAATTTAATTTTGACTCTTTTCTTAGTTTTCTTGGTTTCTTTGTTAACCCATTTTTGGTTTAAGCAATTTACGTGATGGTGCTCAAAACTTGAATGTGTATGTTAAAAAATGAATTCAAAATTTTATGTATCATATATGCACTTATATCAAATAAATAAAAATTAAATATTAGACAATGATATTATTCATAGCTGGCAAAATGGGCGGGTTGAGCGGGTATGAGCTACGGGTAAAAAAAAGGCACGGATATAAACGGGCTCGGGTCTAATCGGGTGCGAGTTCAAACGGGATCGGGTCACGGTCTATTTACAAATTTCATAAAAATGTTCTAATTCACTAAAATATATATGGGGAAATGATAGCAGTACATAATTTATGTACTGCAGGAGTAGTTTGGTGATTTTGCTCCCCTTAAATACCCCTAAAAATTACAAGTTTGCCACTGCAAAATTACAAAAATACCCCTGTAGTACATAAATTATGTACTGCTTGCAGTACATATCATTTCCCCAATATATATATATCTTCCAAAATAAATTATACATTTTTAACTATATAATATAAAAAATATAATATGATGGCCAACCATTTAGATCCATTCATGATTTGAGTTTTACCCAATTAAACTCATTCCTAAAATTTCTCCCGTCCATAACAGCCCAAACTTTATGTCATTATACCCAGAATTGCCCAGATGTAGAGCAAATGGGCAGAATTTGACAGCACTAATATTATTGTATGCATCAAAATCAACGACGTAAATTATTATACATGAATGTTTGGGTGATGTTATTAGCCGATAAGGTTCTTATGGAAATGTTTCAAAACGAGAGAACGAAGGCACGTTGAAATCACTTTAAAATAAAATTGTCATTCAGATTCACAACATTGTAACAACATTGAAGTTTACACCTATAAAATTTGATTGCATTTTAATAATAGTGCATTGTACACTTACAAGTTTGTTCCATATAATAAATTCGGTGTGCTGCTCATTCTCTTTATTTGAGACATTTGCTTCTGATCGTTCACTCACCTTTATGTCTTTGTTTGCCAAAAGTATCTTTGTGAAAGGTCATAACTAAGCTATATATACCATTCTGTTTTATGATTACAACAAAAGTGATGATATATACAGGATCAAGAAAAGTTGTACCATCTGACTTGGTGCTATAATATTTTAGTGTATGAATCATTTCATGCTTATTTGGTTGACAAAATTATACGGTAAAGAAAATACTTCGTAAGATGGTTACCTATGTTAAAAAGTAAATTTGAGCATATCGAATGACAGATTATCAAAAATTTGTACACTATGACCATTATATATATGTCTAAAATTGACGATTTGAGATTATTGTTTCAATATACATTTGAAATCTCTAAAAGTGCACCATGATCAAAATCAGTATTAAAATGTTGTACTTCAATAATACACAAGTATAATAAATTAATTAATAACAGACAAAAAAAAAGACAACTTATATTTAGAAAAAGCCCAAGGACTAGCCCAAAGACTACCTAGAAAGCTTTTCATATAAAGCCCATTAACACTTTACAATGTGTTTTGCTCTAAATTAGACAGATATAGAGCCTCTAATTTTCAATGCTTAGAAATTTAGAACTTAGAAGTTAGAAGTTTTGACTTTTGAGTGGTTTTTAACTTTTTATATTGTAAAATTTCGTGTACCTCTAAATATCTTGAGATGAAATACTACTACTCCATACCTTAAAAAAGTGTTTCACAGTAAATCCCGATCGAGTATTATCAAATTATTTACCGTTTCTTACCGATTCTCAAACACAAATTCCAAAACGTGAAATTCTAGTGTAATGTTAGTATCGAGTAATATATCCATGAAAGTAACTAAGGGCGGATGTAAAGGGGATAAAGCCAAAAGTGGTAGCTGTTCTTTCAAAAATTTTCAAATCATATAAAAATCTATTTTTTAATAAGTATATATGATATGTTATAAGTTATCCCCTCGTAACTTTGTAATAACAAAAAACTTTTTTTTATTCTTTTTTTTCTTTTTTCGAATCAATAAATTCCAGATCTGCCCTTAAATACAATCATTACTTTACTGCTTATCAGTTACTGTATAACTTTGAATGTTAATTAACTATCATCAGATAAATTAAGAAGGGGGATATAGGATTGGATGGAGTTACAAAAGTTAACTAAATTTAGTACTTATAATACATACTACTCTATGTTTTATGACTTTATCAACATACATTACCCTTTAAAACAGCCTAGTTAATTAGCTTTAACAGATTTTCAAAAGGTAAAAGTTTGCGGTAGGATTTTCGCCATTGCTAACAAGCTCGAGTTTGAAAAGATCTCCTTCCTTCAAGTCATTTGCAGCACAGAAATCTTTCCATCCTTGTCCACTTAAGTAAGCGTACCGATTCTTTTTATCACTCTTTAACTTGACGGTCCACGACTTTTCATCTTTGACGGTTTTGAGAATCATCTCTTTTTTGTCGACTAATCCACTCGTCTTCGAAAATTTACTTGGCAAATGCTACAGTCATACACCACAGATGTCATAAATACAACCAAATTGTCTGTATTTAATCTTTTATAATGAGAATGTATGTACTAAATGTTTTGAATTACCAGCATTGACTTTTTTATGAAGTAGTCCTTCACTTCGCCGATGAAGTATGGGTGGTTCTCTTTTTCAGCAGGAGTTGAGTTTGTGTTCACTACAACGAATTGAATATGTAAATTATGTCAGTAGTAGACATAAGTGCGATAAGCTCATACGTTTCATATCGATCTAATTTTATTTTCACATAAAATGGTCAACTTAGTGAAAAAAGATCGAGGTATTTCTTGAAGTATGATATACTAATCAACCAAAGATGCAAAAAATACCATAACGAGAAATTTTCGCGACAGGAGGCGCGTCTTTCTTAATTTCAACGAGCTCAAACTTGAACGTATCACCGTCTTTCAATCCATTAGCATAACATAAATCCTTAAGACCGGTACATGTTACAAACAAAGCCTTTTCACCTTTTTTTTTGAGTTGAGCTTTCCATGATCTACCTTTATCATCTCTAAGAACCACTTCTCCGAGTTTTAAGCCATTTTGTATAGAAAACTCAACTGAAATGTACTACATTGAGAAAAAATTACGATATATGAATGATCAAAATGCATATATGCAAATAATTTCTTGCAACATAAGACACACGGGATATTGAAGTAATTACCAGACCCGACTTTGTGAGGCTATTCGGCTTGAGAGTAGAAATAAAGGAACGCTGATTATTGTTAATAATCATCCTGGTCTCCTTTTTTATTGTCGAAATGGTCTTCCGTTTCTTCTTTACTAGCATATTGTTCTCGATACACTTCGTCTTTCCTAAATGTGGATTATCAAGTTAAGTTATGAATGAGCTACAATACTATGATCTTATCAATTCCATAATGATAGATAGAAACTTACGTATTACAACATTGAAAACGGGCACTTTTCCATGTTTTATGAGCTCAAACTTACACTCATCTTCGACTTTCAAGTCACTTTTCTTAATAAATTCGCGCAAACCACCTATACGAAATTGAGAGCTATCAAATGTTGCTTGCCATGTCCTTTGTGTTTCATCCATTAGAACAACTTGTGTGCATCTTGTTCCAGTAAGTAATCCATTTGATCTTACAAATTTTGCAGGAATATGCTGCAAACGTGTATAATTTCATTCATTCATGGAACCAGAACGAAATGTTATTATAAGCACAGCATTTTCGCCGTGAAATTAAAGAAAATAAAAGTAATTTATAAACATACGATTTACATAAAAAAAGACGATTTTTATAGAAACTAAGCCAGATTTCTACGAACTGCAAAAGATAGACAAGTTCACAAGTACAATTTGAGCTCATATTTAACAGAACCCATTGAATTATAGATCTGAAACTAGTTGCGCCACTTTTTTTCAAAATTTTATAAACTAGACGGGATAAGTTGATTAGTGGCTCGTGCCACACCTGTCATCGTAATTTTTCCGCCCCCGGACAGAATGGCGGATTTAGGATTTTGAGTGATCAGTAATAATGGTATCTCATTTTTTCTGAACCCGTAACGCAAACAAACAAGAAATTCAACTAAAATGCTATTTTTAATTAACAATTACACTGCATATTGGTACTGGACCCGTATCAATTGCTACCCCTACCTTCTATATCACTGCTTTGAATATTATGACTTTTAAGCCAAACCGGAAAAATAAGAGATTCATCTTTTTAGTTAATTTGTTGTAGAATAGCATCAAATCCTTTTATTTATAGTTTGGTACAAGTTTCATTCGAGAAATCAACTTTAAAACTTAAGTAAAAATACCCGCAAAATTGATTTACCAATCTATACGTTTTGATACAACTAGGAGTCATTTTAGCCGTGAAACAACGATCATCGTCAACTTGAATTCCATCTTCATTTTTCAATGAATAATCTTTCCTCTTTCGCTTTTTGAGCACCTTCGACCTCTCTGATTAACACATACTCCGTAATTAACAACAATACAGAGCAAACAAGTAATATTAGAAATATGAAATGTACATCCTGGGAAGCATCTAGTACAACAGAACAGAGCATACCAGATGTATGTACTAAATCCGATTCTTTGAGAGGTTCTTCTATATCCATTTCATCAACCAGATTCGAGGGATATTGTCTTTCACACATAGATTGGTCAAACACCATAAAGTCAAACACACAGTGTCCTTGACGTTTGAATATAATAAAGTCAAACTCTTCAACTCCATTATCTCTCACAAACTCCTTCCAACCGTCTCGAAAAACCCCTTCGTCGCTAATATCGACCGGCCATTCATGACACCCTCGTTTCAGTATCGATTTTTTGCATCTCGTTTCGTTCAACTTTGTCCAAAATGATCTTGGAATCGACTGTAACATGTATAGACAAATTAATGTTTTTGTGAGAAAAATGTATCATAACAATCATAGTTTTTATTAAGTTTTTATGATACAAATATACTACTAGTTACATTCTTGAGGGTATAAGAAATGTAGTGCTTACAAGATTATACTTTGAGCCTGGCTTGATGAATTTGAAGAAGTGTGTTGAAGTAGTTGAGTTCATGGCTTGTTTTGATTTACAGTGTGGTATGGTCAAAAGTCACGTTGGGTGGTAATTAAAACATAATAGCTATCACTACTACTATTTGTACTTCTTATAAGTGGCAAATTGAATAGGTCGGGTCGGGTCACGGGTCTAAATGAGTTTAAGTCTAAATGGAGTCGGGTCTAGATGGGTCATTTCGGAGGATGAGTTTAAACGAGTCCGGATCAAATAGGTCTCGGGTCGGATGGACCCATCGCCACCAAACTTTTTTTTTATTTGAGTGAAAAATGAAAAAAATGAAATGAGGTGGAAAAAAAAAATTACCCGCTAAACCCATCTAGAGTCGTTGGTTAATTGCTATACAATTGGAGGTTATATTAAATACACATTTAGACCCATTCAAAAAAATGGAAGGAGACCCAACAAACTCATCCCCTCATATATATTAACCAAGTAGACCCATAAATAACAACGAGTTTAAAATTGCCACATCTAATAGTACTAATAATTAATTAATTACAGTTGGTAAATAACATGTCACATTGAGTACCTCATATATATTTGCTCTAGCTTGAATGATTTTATTAATAATAAAGTGAATACTCAATTTGATATAATATATTCGTATAAATCTGGAATGGAATTGGAAGATTTAAAATTTTGTCATCGATTGTTTGGTGTAGTATAAAATAAAAAATGGATGAAATTGTAATCTTTTAAATTCCATCGAATTCATTCATTGTAGAAACTTCAATTTTTCGTTCGCATATCCATTTGAAAGTTTAGAGGTGTTTAGTTGTGAAAACTTTTCCAAAATTTTTCATCTCTAATTTTCTAAAAAATGAATAGAGTTTCTATTCTCTATAAAAGTGTTAAAAATTTGAAAAATATGTTCAAATGCTATTGATTTTTCATTTTGGAATAACTAGTTAAGCTTAAAAAGTTTTGATTTTTTTTTTGAAAAGTAGAGGTAGTATAAAGGGAAAAAGTAGAGAAGTGGACTTGTTTTCCATTTCCTAGTTATATTATGGAACAATAATTTTTCCATTTTCTTGAAAATACCCAATTTGAACGCATTTTATAATTTTTTATTTTTTTAGAAAAATTTTATGAAAAATTACCACTTTTTTCTTCAACTAAACGCACCATTAACATTTAAATTTGACGTTGATTGTATCAACTAACTTCCTATAAACGCTCTCTTAATTCATGGGTAGATGTATGACCGTCTACATCTGACCTTCATACATTGTATCGTTAGCGGGATTGAATTATGTTATTGTTGTGCCAACCAAAAGGTTACACCTTCCGGTAATTTATTAAAATTCAATTAGTTTAACTAAATAAAATTATTTCACAAACATTTTGCAACCAAACACATCATTTGTTTTATGCAAGTTACATTGTATCTTTTTCACAAAGGTATCAAATCTATTCTTACGTATTTAAATATATTTTACAAGGATTAATCTATAGATATTTGTTGTTTTAAGTTCCCCAAATCATTAATTTTCATGAATTAGTCATTAATTTCAATGCAATTGAGTATATATGAATTAATCGGACCTACCACAATGTCAACCTTTTAATGTAGTATATTAATGTTGTGGTTATATGTCTTTTTAAATCACATGTGACAAATATTTAAAAAGTAATTTGAGCGGCCAACAAATTGAAAACTAAAAATCATTTGAGTTTTCTTATCAAGTATTAAAAGAAATGGTGGGATGATGTAAACGCTTGTTTAATGTCGATATACCCTTAAAAATTTCCATCAAAAGTACTTGCAAACAGAGCATAAAAAATAAATAATTAACCGTATTTTTTTCATTTTCTTTTTTTTTTTATTAAATTTTTGCTAAACATAGCTATATATGTTCAAGATATAAAACCACCAAATATAACTATAAAACTGTCCACCATATAATCGTTAACTAAACTAGCCTGCATAAAAAATGGTTAAATGTAACTATCTAGAGGAATTCTAGACCCACAAAAAATTTACAAACAATTTTTTAAAAATGAGGTGACTAATCATCCAATCACATTCGTCACTTTTATTTCTCTCATCTTTCCGTTTCTTCCTAATATAATGACAACTCATTTTGTTAAAGTTTTTTAAATACGTACCTTTTAAATACAGAAACAAATTGTAAATTCTTACATTATATTATAGATTATATATCATCAGATTGAATAAGAAGGGGGATATATAGGTTTGGATGGAGTTACAAATGTTAACTAATTAGTACTTGTAATACATACTACTGTATGTTTTATCAACATACATACATTACCCTTTAAAAGGTCGAGTTAATAAGCTTTAACAGATTTTCAAAACGTAAAAGTTTGCGATAGGTTTTTCGCCATTGCTAACAAGCTCGAGTTTGAAAAGATCTCCTTCCTTCAAGTCATTTGCAACACATAAAGTTTTCCATCCTTGTCCATTTATGTAAGTCTTGTAGTTCTTCGTATTGCTCTTTAACTTGACGGTCCACGACTTTTCATCTTTGACGTTTTTGAGAATCATTTCTTCTTTGTCGAATAATCCACTCTTCTTCGCAAATTTACCTGGCAAATACTACATATGTATATACATATACCATAATCATTATAGAATTTTTTGGCCATATTATCCATCACAGTATATATTATCATAACGAAAATGTACTAAATGTTTTGACTTACCAGCGTCGACCTTTCTATGTACCAGGCCTTCACTTCGCCGATCAAGTATGCATTGTCCTCTTTTCGAGTAAGAGTAGATGAGTCGAAATTCACTACAACATAAATGTATGTAGTTTATGTCAATAGTAATATAGATATATATAACTGTATCAGTACATCATGCTTATAAGCATATACAATGGACATGTACAAAATCTAGAACTAAAATGAAATATGCAACATCTATCGACATATATATGTTTCTTGCAAGAACATGATAAAGTGGATTTCGACGAACTGATTCAGGATCCAAAAGCAAATAGGTTGTTCAATAATCGGCCAACATAAAGTACACTAACATGAACCAAACACACACATATTGAAACAACTAATCAATCGAAGATACATAAATTAAAGTACCGTACAAGAAATGTGAACGACGAGAGGCTTGTCCTTCTCATTCTCAAGGATCTCAAACTTATACGAATCACCTTCCTTCAATCCATTCGCATTGCAGAAGTCTTTTAGACTACCATTTGCATATCCTACAGAAAAAGTTTGTGCACCGTGTTTATTGAGATGAGCTTTCCATGATCTACCTTTATCATCTCTAAGAACCACTTCTCCATGTTTTAAACCATTTTGTACCGAAAATTCAGCTGGCAGATACTACATTACACAGATATGTGAGCAATCAAAACGAATATATATGCACATACTTTCATTTATGGTAAGATTTGGGGATGATATATAGAAGTAATTAATTACCAGACCCGACTTTGTGATGACACCAGGCTTAATAGTAGAAATAAAGTGACGATAGCTATTGTCAATAGTCGTTCCAGTCTCCTTTTTCATTGTCAAACTAGTCTTCTTCGTTACTTGCACGTTGTTCTCGACAGACTTATTTTTTCCTAAATGTGAATAATCAAGTTAACTTATGAACGAGCTACATTGTTATGATCTCATTCGATCCACAACGATGGATAAATTAATTGAACTTACGTATTACAACGACATTGAAAACAGGCACTTTTTCGCGTTTTATGAGTTCAAACGTACACTCATCTCCTACTTTCAAGTCATTTTTGGTTATGAATTCGCGCAAACCAAACAGACGAAGTCGAACAAATCTATAGATATTGAGAGTTGCTTGCCAAGTCCTTTGTGCTTCATCATTTAGAACTACTCGTCTGCGCCTTGTTCCGTTAAGATATTCATTTGATCTTACAAAACTTGCAGGAACATGCTGCAATCAAAGGTGTATGATTCATGTTATAAACTAATCACGATCAAAGAATAAAAACTGAAAATTAGACTTACTAATCTATACGACTTGATACAATAAGGTGTCATTATAGCCGTGAAACATCGATCATTATCAAGTGCTAACTTGTCTTCATTTTTCGACAAAGTCCTTTTCCTCTTTCGCCCTTTGAGCACCTTCGACTTCTCTGATTAACGCATAATTATCAACAACAAAATTAATCATAAGATATATAATATAAATATAAATTAGGTCTATAGTACAAGCTTAAATATAATTGGGACAACAGAACAGAGGAAAATGAATTATAAATGAAAACAAGCTAAATAAAACGATACCATAAGGCAAAAACCTGTTGTAAAAGTATACAATTTTGTCACCCTTTTTCAACGGATATATACCTCTTTTGTATCTATTCAAAAAACCTTAAAATCAAACACATGAATCAGAATCAACTGAGGGGTAAACCAACCCTCTAACAGTCCCAATCGATCGATTTCACGCCTAAAGTTAAAGGAACATTTACACGAGGGAGATTAAAGCTGTGATCTCCATCTTTTTACTCCATATCTCCCCCTACTACGGTACCATCCAGGGGCGGAGCCAGGAAAACTATACAGAAGGGGCAAAATTTAAAAATTGTCATTAATACCTTATAAACTTTTTTTTACATAATTTTAGAACTTTTGTGGGGGCAGCTGTCCCATTCTAGCTCCGCACCTGGTACCATCGCGGCACTAATCAACATTTAGCAATTAACTACTAGACTAAAATTTCAAGAAAAGGATACATTTAACAATTTAAAATGGAAGCACCTAGTTCAACAGAACAGAGCATACCAGATGTATGTACTAAATCAGATTCTTTGAGAGGTTCTTCTATATCCATTTCATCAACCAGATTCGAGGGATATTGTCTTTCACACATAGATTGGTCAAACACCATAAAGTCAAACACATAGTTTCCTTGATGATTGAATACAATAAAGTCAAACTCTTCAACTCCATTATCTCTCACAAACTCCTTCCAACCGTCACCAAAAACCCCTTCGTCGCTAATATCGACCTGCCATTTGTGAAGCCCTCGTTTCAGCATCGCTTTTTTGCATCTCGTTTCGTTCAACTTTGTCCAAAATGATCTTGGAATCGACTGTAACATGTATAGACAAATTAATGTGTTTGTGAGGAAAATGTATCATAACAATCATACTTTATATTAACTTTTTATGATACAAAAATACTACTAGTAACATTCTTGAGGGTATAAGAAATGCAGTGCTTACAAGATTATATTTTGAGCCTGGTTTGATGAATTTGAAGAAGTGCGTTGAAGTAATTGAGGTCATGGCTTGTTTGATTTGTTGAGTGGTACGGTAACTATGAGTTTATAATCTCAAAAGTTAGGTGGTAATTACTTTAAAACATACTAGCTGCTACTACTACTATTTGTAGTATTATTTAATTAATGAGGTTAATATTTGAAATGCATCTAACTTGTAACACTGATGTCTATTGTGTGTATTTTACTTACGTTTGTTATTTTTAATGTATTCAATTAATTTTTAAAAAATGTGTTTTGATGTATTTTGCTGATGTGTCGCTTGTTTATGATGCCACGTGCATTTGGAGAGTTTGATACATCATCAAAATACACCAAAACACAATTTTTAAGGGTTTAATGCATTGAAAATAACAAACTTAAGTTGTGTACATACAATAGATATTAGTTACAAATTGATTGCATTACTAGATACTAACCCCATAATTAACTACACTTGGTAAATAATATATGACCATTGAATACCTCATGTATATTTGCTCTTGAATAGTTTTATTAGTAAAGTGCACACTCAATTGTGATAATATTCGTGATCGACTATTTGGTGTAGTATAAAAAGATGGATGAAATTTGAAATTTCAAATTCCATCGATTCCGATTATTCAAGAAACTTCAATTTTCGTTCACGTACCCATTTGAGAGTTTAACATTTCAAGTTCATGTTGATTGTACCAACCAACTCAACTGTCTACATTTTATCTTCACATATTGCATCATTAGCGTAATTAAATTTTGTTGTTGTACCAGCCAAAAGGTTACACACTCCAGTAGTCCAGTCATTTTTATAAGATTCAATTAGTTTAACTTAATAAAGTTATTTCACAAACATTTTGCAAACCAAACAATTACATGTATACGTGTTTTATGTAGGTCAATATGTCTGTAAATGTATTGAACTTGTCACAAATCCTATTGTATGCATCATACTTTTAAAAGTTCTATTGTGTGTATCGAACTTACTAATTATTAATATTGTATGTAGTTATTAAAACTAATGACGTTTGACTAGTCACTAATTATTATTATTGTATGTAGTCATAAACACTAATAATTAGTAAGTTCGATACACACAATATGACTTTTAAAAAATAGAATGCATACAATAGGATTTTGTGACAAGTTTAATACATTTACAAACATATTGCCCTTTTATGTAAGTTATACTAGCTTTTTTCCACATAGATTTAGATTTGTAATTAATTACGGAGTATTATATATTTATATTTATAATATAAGGATTAATCTATAAATATTTGGAGTTTTAACTTTTAAGTTCCCCATATCTATAAATCCCATGAATTAGCCATCAATTTCAAAGCAATTGATTATACATGAAGAGTAGGGTTCAAATGAGTACACTCATTTGAAGTGAGAATTGGGGAATGAATGTAAGCCATCAGATTAATCAAATCAAGGGTCCAAATTAATACCTCATTTTTTAATTATAAAAACCAAATTATATCTGATTTTGGACGGAGGGGTATAATGGTTAAATTACAATTTAATTAATTCATTATTTTTCACTTTTGTTAAAAACAAAAACCACACAGATTACTCATCTCCTCTCGTTCCTTTCGCTATAATCAATGGAGATTTAACCACAAAACCCTAGAAATCCAAATTTCGTTCAAATAATCAACAAATCGTCATTGTTGATGCTATAATCTTAGTTTTCTTCATCTACTTGCTTCGATTAACCATTCTATCTGTGCATTTTTACCGAAGAAACGTTTTTGAGAAACCCTAGTTAAGAAACTCATTGAAAATCAATATAGCAGGGATTTTTGTAACCGAAATCACTTGTAAATGGATCTTCGTGATGAGATTACAGCAGGAAAAACCTCTTCAAGTCCGATTGAAGCTCGACCTATCATAGCCGTACTATTACTTTAGTTTTTTTGATTTTTATTTTTATGCTTTCTGTGATTAATATGTTAATATTTTCGTTATAGGTTGTGTTTTGTTATTGTATTGCATGCTATATGTTTAAATGTATTTTGTTTGAAATTAGGGTTTTGGTAACACACGTGTTAGTTCTGTTTATACTGATTTTAATGTCTGCAAGTGGTTTAGGCATGCTGCAGTTTGTATTTACACATGTAAGACTTCTGTTTGTGTTGTATTTTGTGTTTTGTTTGTTGTTTTGAATGTGCATATGTGTTTGGTTTGAATATAGGGTTTTGGTAACACAAATGCTGGTTATTTTGTAGCTCGAGTTTTATGGGCTGGAAGTTGTGTTTTACAGGATGTTTTGATTTTCCACAAGTGTTTGGTATGTTTGAATTTACACATGTGTTTTGGAACGTGTTTTTCATGTAATGCATAAGTATACTGAGCATAAATATTATGTTGTTATATTTTTGTAGGTTATGTATATAATGTGTGCTTCTTTGTATATGGAAGAGGAAGAAGAAGGCTGCAGAAGAAAAGGCAGTTAAACAGAAAGAAGAGTAGGAAAGAAAGAAAGTTGATGATGCTGATGAGTTGAAGAAGAACAAAGCAGCAGAGGAAGAAGCTAGAAAATAGAATGAGTACAACATCCTTGTCGAAAGAGTCCATGTTATGGCTGATCAGTTTTCTCGTGCACACGGCGATGATGATATAAAGAGCATGATCAAGAATGCAATCAGGAACAACAAAAGGAGGCTTAAGGACCCTGATCAAATGTAGATTAAGACACCGCAGAAGACGTTGAAAAGGGTTCCAGGGGTATTTTTTTTAGAAAAGTATATGATTCGATGTTGTAATCAAGTACATTTGTTCATGACAGTGTTTGTATTATTATTTTTTTGAATCAATGTGTGTTTGTTACAACGCACTCTAGTATATTTGTTGATAACAGTATGGGTCATGCTGTTTTTGGTAAATCGGGTATGTTCGCTATGATGCACTTGAGTAGATTTTTTTGTAATAGTATGCTTTATGTTCTTTTGCTAAATCGTTTGGATGTTTTTGGCTTTTTCACTATATCATTTTTTTTACTGCTGCTGTATGTTACAGAATGCTAACACTTATGTTACCTGCCACTAACACTTGTGTTTTCAGCCACTAACACTTGTGTTACCTTCCACTAACACTTGTGTTACCTTCCACTAACACATGTGTTACCTTCTACTAACACTTGTGTTAGATAACACTAATAGTTGTTTTACCTATCACAAACAAGTATGTTAGATAACACTAACACTTGTTATTCTTACCACGAACACTTGTGTTATGTGCTTTAACACTTGTGTTACCTACCACTAACACATGTGTTATCTTCCGCTAACACATGTGTTACGTATCACTAACAGTTGTGTTACCTACCACTGACACTTGTTATTCTTATCACTAACAATTGTGTTACCTGCTAATAACACATGTGTTACTACCACAAACAATTTTGTTAGTTAACACTAAGACTTTTGTCACCTACCACTAACACTTGTGTTACATATCACTAACACTTGTGTTACACATTACTAACACTTGTTTTCCTTAACACTAACATTGGCGGTACCTACCACTAGCACTAACAAATATGTCACATGTTGTAAAGTAACGTATTCTTGATAGTCATTATAACACATATAGTATAAAGGATAGTAATACATATGTTATAGGTGTTAGCACACATTTTACCATCCATCTACTAACACACGTGTTATCGTTCACTAACACATGTGTTACCGGTAAAAAACATGTGTCACATGCTCACTTGATAGTCATAGTAACAAATATGGTAGTACACAAAAGTAAAACATGTGTTAATGGTGTTAGCACACGTGTTACCAACCACTAACACATGTATTACTGCATGCTAACACATGTGTTAAATTCACTAACATATGTGTTAAAAACCACTAACACATGTGTTATAAACCACTAACACATGTGTTACTGACCACTAACACATATGTTACCAATCATATAATATGCACTTTTGGCAATATATATGTAAAGAACGGAGCAGAAACAAGTACTATTTCTCGCATATGAATACTAACAAATTGTGATAATGATACTAAAGACAATAAAAGGATAGTTTCTAGCAAACATTTTAAAGTATATTTGAAAATTAAAGAACTAGTCAACATTTTCTGTTTATATAATCTAAATTCACTGTCCACTTTCCATGCGATATCTTTCTCGCCTCTACTTCCGCTTTCTCCATTGCCTTAGCTTTTGCTTTTGCCTTAGCCTCTGCTTTCTTTCTGTCACACGATCGAATATGGTATTATTGATAGTGATACTAACACATATGGTGTTAAACAAGTAATACATGTATTAATGACAATGGTTTTAGCATATGTACTACAGACCATTAATAGATGTGTTACAGACCACTAACACATGTGTTACCTACCACTAACACATGCATTACCAAACCACTAACATACGTGTTACCAACCACTAACACACGTGTCACATGCTTAAAAGTAACTATTTTGAACTATTAGGTATCACATGTGTTAGTGAATCACATTTCATGAGCTGGAAATTTTTTCACCTGTTTTTGACGAATTTTAACAACTAAAACGAATCACATGAATTACATTGAGTACTGATCTTCATTCGATACTATTATCACATATGATGCCACACTATTTTTTGTTGTGATTCAATTAATCAGAAATTCATAAGGGTCGAACAATTGCGCGGGTTTTTCCCCCCGAATCAAATGAAAATTGATTGATGAATCATAAGAAATCAGCATACAGCTGCGTTTTTATAAATCGGAACATAAGTACGAGATCGTAATTAAGTTGAAATCGCATATATCCAGAAAAAAATGATTGATGAAGCTCACACAACTAAAAACCTAGTTGAATAACAACAACACAACTAAAAACCCAGTTGAATAACAACAAATCTGCAGAAATCGATTGTTCGTGGTTGCAATTGATGTGTTTGTGTCGAATTAACGTAAACCGTACCTTTGATTTGGTGTTTATTGAGATTGATTTGAAGATGATCGAGGAACCCCTGCGATTGAATGCACGTACAATCGATAGATATAATACTCTGTATGTAATAATCATAGATATAATAATATTTGTTTTTTCTTTATAATTTCTATTTATCTAATTGAATTAATTAAAAAGTATAATGACTAAAGTGCCCTTCCACCCCTAATAAAAATGGAGCATCCTTATTGGTTCTCTCATTCTCACTTATTTTGTCATTCTCATTTGAACCTCACCCTATATATGAATTAATCGAGCTATGAATCATAAGTGTGCAGATCGGAGGAGGGTCGGTACTCATTTGAGGGTAAGAGTGACATGTTCATTTTTAGCGACGGTTTAAATTTATTGCATTTTAAAAATACAGTCTTTTACGTTAGATTCACTTCATCTTATTTTACGTTAAAATTCTTAAAATCAATTTTGTAGGGGAAATGAGATGATGATGGGAATGAATGTTGGGTAGTGTATGAATAAGGTGTAACAGCCGAACTAAATGTTTAGTTGCTAAAGTAAATAGGGACTTCAAGATCTGCCTCTCTGCGTTTTAATATTTATTTATTTTTAAATTTTTATGTTTTCAATTTAAATTTTGACAGTTTTTTTTTTAAACCAAATTTTTTGTTGTAATTTACGTTATGGTAGTCAAAACTTTAATGTGTATATGTTAGAAGAGTAAGATTTAAATAAGTACATAAGTTTTTTGTGGTAAAAATCTAAAAAGATAATTTATATTTATAACTAATGTTACAATTTTAATAAATCTAACAATATAACTCAATTTTTTTCGATATTAAAAGATACATATATTAAGTATATATTTCTCTTTCCATATGGAACCGCATCTGGCGGTTCGAACCGTTTTTACCGGTTTCAGAATCGAACCGAATCGTGAACCATTAAGGATACAAGATAGAACAAAGAACCGAACCGTTAAGCTTCAAGTTGATTCGGTTCTGATCTGGTTACGGTTCGGTCTACCTGTTCTTACGGTTCCAGACCATTAGTGTAAACCCCTAAATACAAGTATAAGGACGCTGATAAATACAACATAAGTTTTGATTCCTACACCAATGTTTTAAACTGTTAAAGCATACGGTACAACTGTTTAATGTATTTTTTGTGTTGAAATAAAATTTTATATTGTATTTATAAACTCCTAAGTATAATAACAAACTAAAAAAGAGCACTTATTTGTAGAAAAAGCCCAAGAACTAGCCAAAGACTACCTAAAAAGCTTTTCATATAAAAGCTCATTAACACACCAAACAATTATATGCGTTTATGCTTAGAAGTTTGAGTGATTTTTGTATTATATAGTTGTAAATTGTAAATTTCTTGACCTCCTTAATATAGAGAGATGAAAATCCCTTAATATATCAAAAGTGTCTAACAGTAAATCCCGAGTATTACCAAATATTTTACCGTTTTTTATTAAATTAATATTAAACACAAATGTCCAACACTAGTGAAATTGTAGTTTACTGTCCCTATTCACACATTTATTTGTATTAATTAAGGGCTTAGTGCGGTCGAATGTACTTAACTTGATGCCAATGTCTATTGTGTGTATCTATCTTATGAATTATATAACTAATGTAGTTAAGTCGTTTTTTTGGTTTTTTGATGTATTTGTCCACCGGATGTATCCTTAGCCGGTGGCTCATTAAACAAGTAGGCGTTGCTGGCTTATGTGGCGATACATGTCACAATTTCTTTTCCACGTATATTTAATTTGACTTCCCTAAAAACGGCATATATAATATACCAACCAAACACATGCAAATGACATTCAAACACTCTCATTCCAGAGTTACATACACACATACACTCCTCTGTTTCAACTAAAATAATGCTTGGTTGATGATCGGTTATTTCTTCTGAAACAATACTAACAGGTTTGTTACTTCGTATATAGCCCGATTTTGCTTCGTTTTGCTTTAGATCAACTTATAAAAGTGCATAAATTAGGGTTTTGTTTAAAAAAGGGAAAAATTCCAATTGCATGTTGTTGATGAACATGAAGTGATGTAAGCAGTTATATTTACTTTGATCGATAGTAATTTAGTATATTTGTGTGTTTTTTATGCAGAAATGGAAGGAAACTTTATAGGGTTTCCGATTCAGCTACATTATGAAGGGGCTTTCTTCTTTGCCCCACTCAGGTATGTTAACGGTCATGAAACAACAACGTTAGTTCGAAGATGTAGCTTTGATGAGTTTGTTGAGCTTATTATGCAAGAAGTTGGAATCCCGTTTTCAAATGCTTATTATTTGCTACCAGACTCTGGTTTTGAAAACATGATGATAATAGAAAATCAGGATGATCTTGAGGTGTTTTTTGATATAGTTGAAAGCTACGGTAGACTCCATGTTTATATAGATCATTTAATGTTGGAGTTAGGTGATTATGTTGGTAATAACAAATATGCAGTTAGTGAAGTAGATGAAGAGCGGAGTGAAAATGAAAATACTAAGTCTAAAGTAGTTGATAAGAAAGGTAAACTAGTTTGTGAAGAGGGTTTGTCTAAATGTGTAGGCGGGATTGGAGGTGAGGAGGAAGATGATTTAGTTGTTGGTAAAGTCTCCCGTGCTACCAAAAATTCAGATGATAAGTCTGTGAAGAAAACAGAGCATGGTGGTAGTAGTAAACAAACTGATAAGGTTGTCAAGGAAGGTGTGCATGATGATGATGAAGATAGTGACTCTGAGAGTTATGAGTATAGTGATTCTGATAGTCATGAGGCAGCCTCATTAGACCATTTAAGTGAAGGTGAAGATGAAATAGCAGAAGTTAGGAAGGGAAAACCAATTCTTAAGATACCAGCAACAAAACATCTACCTCAACTAGGCGAGAGTACTTCTAATGTTGGATATGAGGAGGATATGCAGAAGGTAGTATTTGATGAACATGAAGATTTTATCAATGACTTGGTGAATGCTTTGAAACTAAAGGATGAGGAAGACCTTCCAGCTGATCCCATGGCTGTACCTGAACCTCCATTAGAGAAATTTCCAATTCATGATAGTTCAACTCACTGGAGATACAAGCAACCCAATGTAACATTTATGCTTTATGATGTTTCATAATTGTGCATATCTTGTATACAATTTCATAAATGTGCATGTTAAATTACATGGGAGTAACATTTATGCTTTAATGTTTCATAATGGTGCATATCTTGTATACAATTTCATAAATGTGCATGTTAAATTACATGGGAGTAACATTTATGCTTTAATGTTTCATAATGGTGCATATCTTGTATATAATTTCATAAATGTGCATGTTAACTTACATGGGAGTAACATTTATGCTTTAATGTTTCATAATAGTGCATATCTTGTATATAATTTCATTAATGTGCATGTACAACTTGGTGAGAGATATGAAGGTCCTCAACAACTCAAGGATTGCTTGTCATACTATGAACTAGCTAATGGATATTCCATATGGTATGAAAGAAGCAGGTATGCAAAGATCATTGCCAAATGTGGTACCAGACCACCTAGGATCAAAGATCCAAAGAAGGGCAAGCAAAGAAAGAATAAAAGGTACCCAACTGTTAGGATGACTAGAAATAGTAGAAAGAGAGGGTGTGGGTTTAGGTTGATGGCCAGATGGATGGATGATGAATCATCTTTTATGGTGATGTCTTTGAAGGATCAACACACATGTGGTAAGAACTATAAGTTTGGTTCCCTAATAAACTATAAGTGGATAGGAAAACATTTTGCAGATAGAATTAGGATGAACCCTGACATAAGATTGTGTGATATTGCTGATATGGTCATGAAAAAGTATAAGTGCACTGTCACTGGACAGCAGTGTAAGAGGGCTAGGACTTGGGCATTGAATGAGTATGAAAAAACGTTGGAGGAGCACTATGGTATGCTGAGATCATATGGAGAGGCTTTGCTACAGACTAATCCAGGATCGACATTTCAATTGGGTGTCACTGTAAATCCAGATGATGTCACATATTTTGAAAGGGTTTATGTTTGTTTAGAAGCAGATTGGTGATTTTTTGGCAATCCATGCAGGTGTAGTAAGTGGGAAATTAGGAAGCACAATCAAGCATTTGCAGTTGACCTAGAAACTAGTCAGTGTTCATGTAGATTATGGGAGATTAGTGGTGTTCCTTGTGTTCATGCAGTGGCTGCACTAATGAAATGTGATCAATTGCCAGAGGATCATGTGTCTTACTGGTTAGGATGGAGATGTACCTTTTTGCATATGAATGTCATTTGAACCCTATGCCAGGGATGGAATTTTGGCCAGATGTTGATCAAAATAAGCCTCTGCCACCTAAAGCTAAGAAGATGCCTGGAAGGCCCAAGAAAAAGAGAATTAGATCTGCTAATGAACCAAGGGTCCAGGGAACAAGGGTTACAAAACATGGTGTCACAATGACTTGTCATAATTGCTTTGAAAAGGGTCAGAACTCCAAGGGTTGTACAAATGAGAAGGTCATTAGAAAGAAACCTCCAAAGAAGAAAGCTGGTAGGAAGAAATCTAATGTGAGTGAGGCTAGTCATGCAACTAAATCAAAGGGTACACCTACCCAGCCTCCAGACAAGGTAACAGATGTACCTGAGTCTAGCAATGCAAGGCCACCTTCACTAGTGTATGAAAGGCTTGGTGTTACAAAAGATGGTTTTAAGTGGTCTGCAACTGCAAAGAGTCCAGAGAAAAACAGAAACACATGTAATGAACTATTTCTGAGTCAACCATGTTTACATTATTTTGGTAATTGTATTTTTCAATGGGAAATAACTTGTTGCAGATTCAGGTAAAGGTGGTGGTGGTAAATCTGCTGTAGCTCGAGGTCCAAAGATTGGTGTCCCAACTGGTGGTAAAATGGTTTCATTATCTGACCTTTCAAGGGTACTTCCAGTGAGTAGAGGTGATGGTGGTAAACTGCCAGTGACTAGAGGTGGTGGTGCAGTATCAAAAAGCAGAGGTCGTTTAGGTCCAGTTACAAGGTTGGGTGCTTTTGGTAGGTCATTAAGTTGGTTCAGCTGTGGATTGAGTTCATCAGCTACAATGGTTCAAGATCAAGGCTTAAGTAACCCACCCATTGTTACAACTGCAGACACAATTCCTGAGTATGCTGACAATCCACCAATCTGTACACAAGAATCGGCTAATGCACCTGGTATGAACAAAAGGAAAGCTAGTGAAAGGATTGCTAAGAAGAAGCTTGCTAAAAAGGTTGATGGACCAGGGAGCACGCAAGACAGTGCAATGGAGTTGGAGTAAGCTAGCCTGAGCCATGTTTTTTGGACAGATCCCACTACCAGTGTTTTTTGAATGGCTATGTAATGTGTGGGTCAAACACTAGTACTTATGTTATGTAATGTATGGGTTAAGTATGTAAGCTATGTAATGTGTGGGTCAAACACTAGTACTTATGTTATGGTAGGTCATTATGTATGATCAATGATCATGTTAACTTATGTTGTACATGCTGGATTTAGCTTGCTTAGGTATTTAAGTTCAATTGCTCATCCATTACAGTCATAGCAGGTGCATATCATAGTATGTGAAAACTGCATTTGCAACCTACACTAACTTTGATATGTAACAACTACATTTGCAACCTACACTTACCATTTTGCATTCAAAGTTACATTAGCAGGTGCATATGATCATCCATTACAGTTTGCAGCACCCTACGTTTTCCATTATGCATTCAAAGTAACATTTGTGAATTCATTATAACCATAATATTATTCATTCATTTACAAACAGACCACACTTACAATGGTGTTCAAGTACTTGCAACCATCATATTTACATATTAACTACCAACTTACTCTTACAAGTACTTGCAACCATCATACCCAAACCAGACCAACCTATTAACTACCAACTTACAACTACCATCTTCAAAAGACACGAACCTTAATGCCCTAACCATAACCTGCACTTACAACTACTCAAAAAATAATTACCACCTTACTGCCCTATATCATGGCTTCATAACCAAAACACCGATCACCAAGCACAACATTCCAATAACCAGAAGTAAACCCCGTAATACATTGTCAAACATCTTCAACTTATCCTTCAACACAGTCAACTCCTCCGTTGTGGTTGTAGCATTAGCATCTCCCTGTGCGGTTTGTATCCTCAATTCATAAAGTACCTTCTTGTAGTAATCTGGTACCTCATCATCAAGAAATTGATACTGGACACAAAAACGATTTTTGACCTAAATCATCAAAACATCAATAAATTAACACCTAATATCAAACCAAAATTAAGACAACTAAAACTCGTAACTTTTTTGCATGTGAAAGAAGATCAAGATGATCACTTACATTCGGACACTTCACGAACCATCGAGCAGGGTTTTGGGGAGTCCACGATGTGAAGACATACATCTTCTCTCCACATTCGCACCTATAGAATCGTGGGTGATAGATCTTGTTTCTTGAACTGCTACTTGACGATTGTGACATGATGATGCGATTGAGGGTTTTAGAGGGAAACAGGGCGATGGAAATGAGAGGGAACAAAATGGACGGTGGGTGGGTGGTGGGAGTATATGTAAGGAAAAGAAATGGAGGGAAATGACATGGCAAATGAGTTGGCAACAAGATAGATACATTTTATTGGTGGGAGTATATGTAAGGAAAAGAATTGGAGGGAAATGACATGTCAAATGTGTTGGCAACAAGATAGATACATTTTATAGTCAACCTGTGACACATAAGCACTTTGTAGGTAAAATGCATCAATACCCCCACTTTAGCAGGTTTAATACATTAGTTATAAAATTCGTAAGATAGATACACACAATAGACATCGGCATTAAGTTGAGTACATTCGACCGCACTAAGCCCATTAATTAATTATCATTATCATCAAATAAAATAATAAGAGGGTAGGTTAGGATGGAGTTACAAAAGTTAATTAGTACATTTAATACATACTAGCGGTCTACCCGCGCCATGAAGTGGCAGCTAAAAAAAATGAAACATTGGTGGTTGACGGTAGTGGTTGGCAGGAGACGATAGTAGTTACCAAGGGTGATCGATTATAGTAAATACTCTTCCATAAAATTTGATGGCTATACGTGGCCATAATGAGTTGTTATACCAAGATTTTGATGAGGTAAAAATGAGTAATAAAGTTATTTCTAACATGTAAATATTAAAGTATTAAGAAGATTAAACTACAATTAGTGTTAAATTTCACATTCTTAGTAATATGAAATAAATCGGCATCGACACAACATCATATTAAATTGAATAAAACTAATTGTACTAAAAGTTGTAATATAATAAACACCTGCATTCGTTCTCTTATTATAAGAACCGTATGATGAAGAGTATTAAATGATTTTAATATTGATGCAAATACATATTTGAAAGTACGTGAAATAAGAATAACAGGCTAAAAGTTTAATTTCTATTTACTATGTTTGCGTATTATCTAGACTACTTTATAGATTTATGAAAGTTTCATTTTTCTTTTTATTATTCTTGCTAATTTTTATTACTATTATTATCATTATGTATTGATTTTCTAAACATATATCTATTGGCTGAGATGTTTAAGGAGTTTATCTTTTAAACCCACCAACTTGAAGAAAAAATTATATGAACAGATACATATGAAAATAATCGAATAAAGGTATTGTAACTGGTGCACATTATAAGTGGTGCACATCTTATGTCATATTATTGACTATTAAGTACACATTTTTTTGCAAATGTAACCATTCTCATCAAAATTTGTTAACCTTTCCGGTCTGATAATTGATATATTTAAGGCCAAAACATCAGTTAAGATGATAAGCTTTGGGGGCAACAATCATATATGCCAAGTTTTCTATAGCAATATGATTGGACGTACTATAAGAGTGACATAATATAATTGATTTTGGTATCTTAATTAAGAGGTATCATCAAAAGAAGAAGTGAGAAGTAACTAAAATTAACACTTATATGTCTTATGATGATATTATGGATAAAAGTAGAAACTTAACGTATAGTTTCTTAATATGTATCATATCCCAAAAAATTATTCATATTGATCTTAAATATAGCAACCAATTAATAACAACCATTTAGTTAAGATGAATGCGGTACTTAGAACGCCAAATACAAACCGGGCCATTTTCGCCAACAGTAGCATACGACGAATAAGAAAATGTGACTTCAATCTTAATTATGATGAACATCATCACCTGAGCACACAATGAAGCAAACTGGTTGACATCGGAAAGTTACCTATAAAATATGCATGCATGTACGATAGAGTTCGTGACATCTAAAAATATATCTAGGAATTAATAACATGTAATGTTATACTAATATCATCGATATCCAAGTAAATAAGGAATCAAACCCCGTAATTTTTTTCTTTTTACCAATGTGGATAAAGACACTTCTAAAGCTAAACAACCAAGAATAACATAAACATAAGTATATAATAATGAAGAAACGACATCCGAAAGCTTTGATGTCGCTCCTGGTTAGATAATAAAGATGTTTATTTACTTGGGTATACTATCGGCTAGTAGACCTAACATTGTAACAACCCGCTTACCATGACGCAATATTGTCCGCTTTGCCCGCAGACGCACGACTTTGCTCTTGGCGACCGCACTTCCCAATAGGTCACCCATCCTGGAAGTTGCCCTCGCTCGAGCACGCTTAACAGCAGTGTTCTTGCGATAATCTTCCACTTGTGGTCCCAAAACGCGTTGTGTCATTTAAGCGCCATGTTACCCTTATAAGCCCATGATCCCTCATGTCCATGGGCGATGTGGGATCAGCCTAGGGTATTACAACTCACCTCCTAAGAGACTCATCGTCCTCGATGAGGTTTGCCCCACCATCCTGATGGCACATGAGTTGCTCTGATACCATAACTGTAACAACCCGCTTACCATGACACAATATTGTCCGCTTTGCCCTCAGGCGCACGGTTTTGCTCTTGGCGACCACACTTCCCAGGAGGTCACCCATTCTGGAAGTTGCCCTTGCTCGAGCACGCTTAACAGCAGTGTTCTTGCAACAATCTTCCACTTGTGGTCCCAAAACGCGTTGTGTCATTTAAGCGTCTTGTTACCCTTATAAGCTCAGGATCCCTCATGTCCATGGGCGATGTGGGATCAGCCTAGAGTGTTACAAAAATGGAGGCTTTTATAGACATAAAATCAAGCACTTAAAGATTTCATGACTCTAAAATATAGGTCTCATCGTATGCCTTATAAATACATTTAAGAAAAACAACGGTTATGATATAATATTTAAATGAATTAAATGAGAATATATCAATAGTAACTTCATTTAGGTTCAAAACTATGAAACGCTAGGAAGTATAAATACATTTAAGAGAAACAAATGTTACAATATATTATTCAAATGAATTAACCGAGAATATATCAAATCAAAACTATGAAACGGCAGGAAGATTGCTATACACATTTTATAAGATGTTGAGGGTATAAAGGTAATTGACTTTTTTTCCTACTAAGACTTTTGACCAACTCTTTTATACAGTAGTATAGATAATAAGATAAAAGACAAAAATCGGCAACGAGCTGCCACAAAATACTCCAAGTTTGCAACCTATCAAATAATTTGCTTAGGTATGCAACAAACTGGATAAATTTGTATTTATGTGAGTAATATGCTAACCGGTTACCTGTTTGACCGGTCAACATGAATTTCATACCTTCTTCATAATTTTTATTAAATGTGACATTAAAAATGAGTGTGACGTGGCTCTTTTTTTTAAATGCAATTTAAATAATTTGGTAGTAGCGGAATTACCATAGATATTACTTTTTAACTGCAATTACTTCAACAATAAAGGGTGGGAATCAATTTTTTTCCCGATTCGTTCAGGTAAATAAAGGGTGGCAACCACAACCACCAACGATGATGATGAAATTACTTCAACCACAACCTACCACAACATTTCCGGTTAAACCACCAATGATGGTGATTCCGGTCAGTTAAATCAACGATGGTGATTTTTGGATTGGCCATTAAACCACAACGATGGCAACGATGATGAAATTTTCGGCTAACGGCTGGCAACCACAACGATGGTGATTCCGGTAAGTTAAATCAATTGTTAAATAAAGGGTGGCAACCACAACCGTAACCTACCAAAAAAACATTAATATTCAATTTTTCGTTTCGTTTCGATTAGTTAAACATGATGTGGCAATCACAACCACCAACGACGATGGTGATTCGAGCAACCCCAATCCTTTCCATTTCGATCGATGGTTGTAACGATGACGATGGTGATTCCGGCAACCCTAATGTCACACCCTCAAATTCGGGTTGCGGAAGTGAATCGGGTCGGGGCGCGACTAATCAATAATCACAGCACAAAGATATAATGAACGACTCTATATGCGTCATTTTACAACTTGTATTGATAAACCAATGTTTACATCAAAATATAGTTTACATTAACTCAGTTCGAAATTGAGAGATTTACATACATCATTAATTTATACAAAATATAATAATGCAGCTAAATCTCTGAATGTTTGTATGCTGACTCGAGCTAATGAATCATGGATGGTCAGTCCAACCTACTGCTGAGTACCTGTGATACATGCTAAAATGGGTCAGCGAAATGCTGGTGAGCTCACAGGTTTGTATGTCAACACATATTGTATGAACCGCAAGATTTAATTGAATTTAAATTGCAATTAAGCAAAGTAAAAGTTTTACAGCCATGAGCACATAGTTTGAGCTTAACTCGAGGTGTCAGTTCCACATTTAAGGTATCCTGATCGAGGTGCCTCCCACGAGTGCCTAATCTACACTCGTTTGAACAAATATTAGTACATCCGTTTACAGAGTTAGTGCATGCTAACCCGGACAAGGAGGGTCAATCCTATATGGTACCATATACTAATATTCACGCTACAACGTATTACCAAACTATGTTAAGGAGGGCTTTGAAAGATTAGTGAGATAACTCATGTAGTAATTGTTTGTTTTCGTACTTGCGTTCATATAGTTAAAATAAAACGAGCAATGATATCACACCCCTGAGTAAAATAGTAAAATAAGGGCTATGAGACTCACCCGAGTCTTGAGAGTTTAAATAATTAAACTTGAGTTGATTAGCCGAGAATCGATGTCCGAAGACTGGTAACCTAAGGGTGTCCACGACACGCGATGGTTATAAATGTGAGTCGATATCTATAAAGACTACCTTTGTAGTTGTCCGTTCAACTAGAATGTCCATATTACTACGATTTGGTTGATTTGATTATGTTTTGGAAACGTGTACGACCCGTTGGTGATTGTTTGTAATAATAATTTTTAACATTATTATTTTGATTTCGAAGTGTTGTACTTAAAAAGTATTTACAAACTTTAGGTGACGGAGGTCCGGGGGCAGCGCCCCTGGTTAACGGGGTTCCAGGGGTGGCAACCCCTGGCGGGGTCCAAGGGGCAGAGCCCCTACCTGGGGTCGAGGTGCCAGGTCAGCTCGAAAAATTTTTATTTCCACTATATTGCTTTAGTGAAAAACGCATCTAAAATTTGAATTTGGGTGAAATCAAGTGATGAAACTTTAGGTCTCGACACTTAATAAAAATCTGGGTTTTACTGTTTCATGTGACACTTATAGCGTCACTTAGGGGTTTAGGCGACACTTAAGAAGTGTCGCATAAAATGGAATATTCTGTAATAAGGGCGTCACTTAGAGAAGTGACGCATAATAAGACGTCACTAAGGTAGTGTCGGGCATAAGTGTCGGGTATTGGGTTGGAGCATCACTAGGGCTAGTGTCGGATGAAATCAGATTTCAATTATAGGCGACACTTAGACAAGTGTTGCTAGGAGTGTCGGTTAGGAGTGTCGGGTATTGAATTTGCGACACTTAGGCAAGTGTCGGGAAAAAAGGGTTTTATGCGGCACTAGGGTAAGTGACGCAAAATTAGGGATTTTAGCGACACTCAGTGCGTCACATAAGTGACGCATTAAGTGACGCTACGCTGCACTGGTCTATGCGACACTTAGGTCTGTTGGCCGGATTTTGAGCCAAAAATGTGTTTTCCGATTTCCGTTTGACTTGAAACTTTTACCCAATCCATATTTGGACATTTCAAGCTTAAATAAACAACTTTTGTGAAAAATAAATGAAATCTAAGAGTTTTCGAGAATTGTCGAAAACTTACGAGTTGACGCCGGGAGAAACCGAAAAGATAGAAAGGTAGATCGTGACTCCGTGATCGTTTTCTTCCAAACGAGTAGAATGATTCGAGTGAGTTTGGTGGTGCTTTTTGATGATTTAAGTGGAGTGGTGGTGTGGTGTTTGTTTAGAGAGAAAAAAAGAAAGAGAGAGAGAATGAGGATGAGAATGAGAAGTGGGGTGGGGAGGTGGCGACCTCACCCTTTTTGGCTGATTTTTCGGTGGGGTCCACGGGTGTGGGCTTCACCAAGTTTTCATCCTCCGTATTTGTGCTCCGTGCGGTGTTCGTTTTCCCGGTCGTTTAATAGTTTAAATAATTTAATATGCGTTTAATTGTAAGTTTTTTAAAATATGAATATTTATTCGATATTTTTGTTGATGTATTTCACTAGTTACTTAATATTTGAGTTATAAAATATAACTTAACTTTATTTTGATTGTTTGCGGCTTTGCGCGTTTAATATTTTACTCACGTAGTCATTGCTTTTTCGATACGAATTGTGCACGAAATATTATCAAAATAATATTTTGGATATAATAGCGTTATTAAATAATGTTATATTATTTAATAAACTTGTTCACCAATGTCCGTATTAATTGAATCGAATTACTTTCGATTTGAATTGCGTACGGTTTAATCAAATCACAAAATTGTATATATTCAACAATATATATTTCGATACATTAATTAGCCTAACACGGAACTAATTACATGTATCAACAGTTGATTAGGCACTAATCACTAGTCTTAATTTGACGGGTGTCACATCTAAACTTTTCTGGTTCGATAGATGGTTGTATTGACAATAGGATTGCAGGTTTATCCAAATAGATTAAAATTAAAAGTAACAAGTAAATAATTTAAATAATTTGGTAGTAGCGGGTAGACCATATTTGCCTGTTGGATCGAGCTCGACAAACGGCTCCCTGTTGTTGGAGCTACTATCGGATGACGACGAATATTCCATTGCCGGCATATAACGAGAATAGATTTAGTTGAATAGTGACATTGGATGAACTAATTTAAGTAGTTGCTTACTAGTGAGTTTTGAATTTTGAAGTAAATGGTACTGATCAAGCATAATTTTTATACCTGAGTGCAAAGAGGATTAGACCCGATTTGATGCTCTCCGTGACTTACGTGAATAACCCGCCGAAGTGTATGGAATGAAACTGTGGGTGACGTGAATCGGTGGCGAGGAGATGAATACTGATCTCCTTTTGATGATGAGGGTTTAAGTGAAGATGGTGAGGGTGTATTTGGAGGTGTTGGGGTATGACTAGTGCCCATTCCCTTGTATTTATAGTGATCCCCGATCACCTTGGTGGGCAAGTTTTACCACGTGTCTCCATCTCATTGATTTGATCGTACGGTTAACTCATTATGTGATGGTACTGTTCATTGTACGGTTGAGTCACCATCTCATGGTTTTGATCGTACGGCTGAATCATCATCTGGTGGTACTGATCGTACGGTTGTGATTGGTACTTCCTGTTTGTGGATCCCCTGTTGACGTGGACCAATGATATGGCTGGAGAGAAACCCTTTTCGGCCCCTGGGGAGACCACCACTACCGTAGGTGGAATCCGTTATAAGGTTGTCTCCTAACAAGGGACATGAACCCTAGTTTGATGGGCTTGCGCCATCTGTTTGGGCTTGATAGCTAGGCTTCCTACTAATCGGGCTTCATTTTGTAGGCTTCCCTGTTAGTGTGCTTCCTATCGATAGGCTTCCTGTTAATAGGCTTCCCTGTTAATAGGGTCGCCTGTAAGCTAAGCTTGCCTGTAAATAGGACTTGCCTGTTTCGTTTGTGGGGTTCATTAAGAATGGTACACGATTAGGTACAAATTAAAACATGATTTTATTTATATTTATATTTATATATGTAAAAATGATGATGATGATGATGATTGTGGGTGAGTGGATGAATGGATGTATAGATGTAATAACTGCTATTGCCAAATGGGAAAGGGTGTGGAATTAAAGATTGTAACAGGGACGAAGGTAGGAACATAGAAAGGGTGTGATGCCACATGTACATATGATGTGGTAAAAAATATCGTCGTGGCAGGCAATTTGTAAGCCTAATCAGCTTTAGGATATTTGAAACGGCAATAATGAACTTTACAAGATCCACACATATATTCTTCCAGTTTGTTGCATACCGAAACAAACTATTTGGTAGGTTACATACTTGGAGTATTTTGTGGCAGTTCATTACCGATTTTCGTCAATAATATGCTCAATCAAAAGAAGTTACCAACCAACATACTAATATTAATACTAAAGCCTTTAAAAAAGCATAGTTAATTAAATAGTTTCAACAGATTTTCAAAAAGTAAAAGTTTGCTTTAGGTTTTTCGCCATTGCTAACGAGCACGAGTTTGAAAAGATCTCCTTCCTTGGAGTCATTCGCAGCACAGAAATCTTTCCATCCTTGTCCACTTAAGTAAGCGTAGCGATTCTTTTTATCACTCTTTAACTTGACGGTCCACGACTTTTCATCTTTGACGGTTTTGAGAATCATCTCTTTTTTGTTGAATAATCCACTCATCTTCGCAAATTAACTTGGCAAATGCTACAGTCATACACCACAAATGTCATAAATACAACCAAATTGTCTGTAATTAATCTTTTATGATGAGAATGTATGTACTAAATGTATCGAATTACCAGCATTGACTTTTTTATGACGTAGTCCTTCACTTCGCCGATGAAGTATGGGTGGTCCTCTTTTTCAGTAGTAGTTGATGAGTCGAAGTTTACTACAGCATACATGTACGTAGGTTATGTCAATAATCAAAAATATAGATAGAAGTACTGTATCAGTGCATCAAGCTCATAAGCATATACAGTTGGTAACATATTCCACATCTACACTTTTAAATGAAATGTAATATGTGCAGTTAACTTTAGAAGATGCAAAAAATACCATAACGAGAAATTTTCGCGACAGGAGGCTTGTCCTTCTCATTCTCAAGGATCTCAAACCTATACGTATCACCTTCCTTCAATCCATTCGCTTTACAGAAGTCTTTAAGACCACCACATCCTACACAAAAACTTTGTGCACCGTGTTTGTTGAGATGAGCTTTCCATGATCTACCTTTATCATCTCTAAGAACCACTTCTCCGAGTTTTAAACCATTTTGCATACAAAATATAACTAGTAGATACTACATTAAACAAATATGTGAATAATCAAAATGAACATTTGCAAAAACTTTCATTTACCATAAGATATATAGAAGTAATTATTACCAGACCCGACTTTGTGATGGCACCAGGCTTAATAGTAGAAATAAAGAAACGATGATTATTGTCAATAGTCATTTTAGTCTCCTTTTTCATTGTCGAACTAGTCTTCTTTACTTGCATATTGGTCTCGACAAATTTCTTTCCTAAATGTAAATAATCAAGTTAACTAATTATGAACGAGCTGAGCTACCCTATAGATTACGATCTCGTTAATTACATAATGAGGATAAAACTTACGTGTTACAACATTGAAAACGGGGACTTTTTCGTGTTTTATGAGCTCAAATGTACACTCATCTCCGCCGTTCAAGTCATTTTTCATTATAAAGTCGCGTAAACAAACTAGACGGAGTTGAGATAATCTATGGATATCGAGTGTTGCTTGGCAAGTCCTTTGTGCTTCATCATTCAGAACTACCCGTCTGCGCCTTGTTCCGTTAAGTAATCCATTTGATCTTACAAAACTTGCAGGAACATGCTGCAACAAAAGGTGTATGACTCATGTATAAACTAATCAAAGAACAAAAACTGATAATTAGACTTGCTAATCTATACGACTTGATACTATAAGGTGTCATTATAGCCGTGAAACATCGATCATCATCAAGTGCTAACTTGTCTTCATTTTTCAACGAAGTCCTTTTCCTCTTTCGCCTTTTGAGCACCTTCGACCTCTCTGATTAACACATGATTAACAAAAAAATTAATCATAATATGTAGAGTTTAGGTTTATAGTACAAGCTTAAATATAACTTGGGGACAACAGTCAACAGAACAGAGGACAATGAAGTAAATATGAAAAGAAGCTAAATAAAACAATGATATCATATGATAAAGACCTGTTACAAAAGTATACTATTTTGTCACCCTTTTTCATCTGATACCTTTTTTGTATTTATGTAAAATAACTTTAAAATCAAAAACACCAATCAAATATACTACATGGTAAAACCGACCCTCTAACGACACGATCGATCGGTTCCATTTCCAAAGTTAAAGGAACATTTGGACGACGAGGAAAGAGCATATTAACAAATATAAATGTACAACCAGTGAAGCACGTAGTACAACAGGAAAGAGCATATCAGATGAATGTACTGAATCAGATCCATTGAGAGGTTCTTCTACGTCCATTTCATCAACCAAATTTAAGGGATACTGTCTTTCACACATAGATTGGTCAAACACCATAAAGTCAAACACACAGTTTCCTTGATGTTTGAATACAATAAAGTCAAACTCTTCAACTCCATTATCTATCACAAACTCCTTCCAACCGTCACAAAAAACCCCTTCGTCACTAATTTCCACGGGCCATTCGTGACGCCCTCGTTTCAGTTTCGCCTTTTCGCATCTCGTTTTGTTCAGCTTCGTCCAAAAAGATCTCGGAATCGACTGTAAAAAAAATGCATACACAAATAATGTGTTTGTGAGAAAAATGTATAATAATGAGCATAGTTTTTGAACAGGGCTACAACATATGGTAACAAATTTCTATCTAATAAGTATCCATGTTACAAAACTACTACTAGTAACTTTGAGGGTATAAGAAATACAGTGCTTACAAGATTATATTTTGAGCCTGGTTTGATGAATTTGAAGAAGTGTGTTGAAGTAATTGAGGTCATGGCTTGTTTTGATTTACAGTTTGGTATGGACATGGTAGCTATGAGTTTAAATGTAATTTCAAAAGTCACATTAGGTGATAATTGAAACTTACTAGCTGTTACTACTACTACAGTAGTACTTGCAGTATTAAATATTCAAACTTTGGTAAATAATATGTGACCATTGAATACCTCATATGTATTTGCTCTTTAATGCTTTAACTTAAGAAGTGAATACTCAATCTTAATAAATATTTGTATAAACCTGGAATGGAATTTGAACATTTAAAAGTTCGCCATCAACTGTTTGGTGTAGTATAAAAAATGGATGAAATTTTAAAATTTTAAATTCCATCGTTTTCATTTATGCAAGAAACTTCTATTTTCGTTCACGTATCCATTTGAAAGTATAACATTTCAATTTGAAGTTGATTGTACCAACCGGCCAACTCCCTATAGACGCTCTCTTTACCCGTGGGTAGAGGTATAACCGTCTACATCTAAGCTTCACATCTTATATCATTAGCGGGATTGAATTTTGTTATTGTTGTACCAAGCAAAAGGTTACACCTTCCGGTTATTTATTAAGATTCAATTAGTTTATAACTAAATAAAATTATTTCACAAACATTTTGCAACCCAAACACATCATTTGTTTCATGTAAGTTACATTGTATCTTTTTCACAAACATATAAAATCTATAATTATGTATTTAAATATAGTTTATTAGGATTAATCTATAGATATTTGTTGTTATAAGTTCCCCAAATCATCATTAACTAATTCCCATGAATTCGCCATTAATTTCAAAGCAATTGAGTATATATGAATTAAAAGAACTGGTGGATTGATGTAACGCTTCTTTAGTTCTTTAATGTCGATATACCATTAATATTTCCATTAAAAGTACTTACAAACAGAGCAATACAAAATAATAGATAAAAGTACTTTTTTCATTTTCTTTTTTTAGGATTTTGTTAAACATAGCTATACATGATCAAGATATTAACCATCAAATTTAACTATATAACAGTTAACCACCATGAAATCGCCAACTAAACTAACTTTCATAAAAAAAACACGTCAAATATAACTATAAAACTGTCAACCACCATGAAACCGGCAAACTTCTATTACAATTCATAGCTTTAGTGAATACTAAGTTACTAACCATCAAAGTTTGTTTCGTAACAACCTTTGACCAAGCATTATATGAAGGTAGCTCCAAGAGTTGTTATGAGTAACAGTTTTTCTTTTTCTTTTTTTCCTTTCTTATGAAGTAGGTTTTCTATCTGTTTATTTATTTTTATATATTTATAATTCTTTCTAATTTGCATGTTAGCAAGAACAAATGTTTGTTGGCAAGTGGCAACTAATTACTATGATTTTTGATTTATTAAGAATTAAGCCTTCTGTTGGGCTAAATTCTTTTATTCTTCAAATGACAAATTATTCTAAGTGTTTAAGTCTGCTCAAGATTAGTGCTGCTGGGTTATGAAGACTTAGTTCTGCTGGTGGAAGTTAGCTCTGTTCATTTATTGAAAACAAAGTTTTCCAGAGTTAGTTCTGCTAGCCTTTCAACAGTTAGTGCTGCCAAGCTTTTTGAAGGTTAGGGCTGCCAAGTGCCAATGTTTGCAAGAATTAGTTCTGCTAGTTCAAAATGATAGTTCTGCTCGTCTACATGTTAATGCTGCTAAGTGGGTCTGACTTTCTACCAACTCTGCAACACAAGTACACCTACTGCAGACATGCTTTTGAGGAATAGTGCACGCAGCAGACAAGAAAGGTCAAATGCATTTAATGCAGGCGTGGTTCCTAGAAGTGTTGTGTTAGAAAAGTAGATTGTATATAGATTTTATACAAGTTATTTAGTCTATAAGTATGTACTTGAGTCTAGTGTAAAAAAAGAAGAAGTGTGTATCAATCTGTCCAATAGTTAGTCAAGTTGCAACCAAGCTAAGGTTATTTTGTAACCCTGATACAATCGTGTATCCGTATTATTTATAATATTGAGGCTTTGATTATTGAATCACTTGTGTTCTTGTTTTGTTATACATCTTCACATCAATTACATTACAAGTTATATAAATCTTCCACTTGATAAGTGTTATTCCACAAACTTCTTATTAAGAAATTCATAGTTTGTGTCAATACATTTGCGTAGACAAGTGTTATTGTGGGACCCCACAATTGGTATCAGAGCAAGTGTAAGCTTTGAATTCTGGAAGATCTTAGGTAAGAGCTGTTATCACTTAAGTTGTAATCTTTCTTAAACTTGTTTGTATACAATGGCATCAGAATTTGTAGAAGGTGTTCAAGTGTCTAGGATTCCCATCCTTAGACCAGATGAATACAACATGTGGAGAAACAGAATTAAGCAACACATGTTGCTTACAGATTATCAACTATGGGATATTGTGGAAAATGGTCCAAAGTATAAAGTTGATGCAAATGGTGTAAGGTTACCAAGAGTTGCACCAACAACAGAACAAGAAAGAAGGGAAAGAGCTACTGAACTTACAGCTCTAAGTACTCTGCTACTGTCTATTCCCAATGAATACCAAAGTGAATTTGAGCAGGTTGATGATGCAAAGGTGCTTATAGAAGAACTAGATAAGAGATTTGCAGGAAATGAAAGCACCAAGAAGAACAAAAGGTCAATGCTCAAACAACAGTTTGAAAACTTTAGTTTTGTCAAATCTGAAACTTTGACTCAAGTCTTCAACAGATACAGAAAGCTTGTAGGTGAGTTAAAGAATCACAAGGTTGTCATAGACAAGGATGATCTTAACAGGAAGTTTTTAAGATCACTAGGTGAAGAATGGACTATATACACTGTAGGTCTTAGACAAAGAAGTGATTTGGATGACAAAGAGCTAAATGATCTGTACAATGATCTTATAGCTTTTGAGCCTGAGGTGGAAAGCAGGAAACAGAGCAGTGGTGAAGCACAAAGCTCACAGAATGCTGCATTTATGTCCATGGGAAGAGCCAAAACAGATCCAAAAGGATATGGGTTTGTATCCACTGTGAAAAGTGCAGGATCAAATTCACCATCTGTAGTACAAGAAAGATCTACAGATCAAGTTGTAGAAGCATTCTTTGCTAGTCATGTGAACTCTTCACTGACTAATGAAGAATTAGAACAAGTGAATCCAGATGATCTGGAGGAGATGGACATTAAATGGCAAATGGCTATGATCACCATGAGGGTGAAAAGATTCTTGCAAAGAACAGGAAGGAATAACTTTGCAGGAAAAAGAGATGACAATGTGGGGTTTGATAAGAGCAAGGTAGAATGCTACAACTGCCACAAATTGGGTCATTTTGCCAGAGAATGCAGAACTCCTAGGCAGGAAATGAGTGGTCAAAGATCTGGAGGTTATAATGTTGCTTACAATGGATCACAGAAAAGAACCATTGCTGTTCAAGAGTCTACACCAAATGCTCTTGTATCACAAGATGGTATGGGATATGACTGGAGTGATCAAGCAGAAATGGAACCACAGAATCATGCATTGATGGCTATTGGAGAGGAAAGCACATCAGATGAAGTCCCATATGAGGTACAGGCAAAATTATGTTCCAATGTATGTAAGAAAACTGTTAAACATTACAGGGATCATAATGCTAATATTTGCAAAGAACTTAGGGACTGGGACATTAGAAGTCAACACACAACCTTAGCAATAGAAGATCTAGAGAAACAAATTAAAGCATACCAGAAAAAAAGAAGTGTGTATCAATCTGTCCAATAGTTAGTCAAGTTGCAACCAAGCTTCAAGGTTATTTTGTAACCCTGATACAATCGTGTATCCGTATTATTTATAATATTGAGGCTTTGATTATTGAATCACTTGTGTTCTTGTTTTGTTATACATCTTCACATCAATTACATTACAAGTTATATAAATCTTCCACTTGATAAGTGTTATTCCACAAACTTCTTATTAAGAAATTCATAGCTTATGTCAATACATTTGCGTAGACAAGTGTTATTGTGGGACCCCACAACCCTCTTAATTGTCAAAGTCAAACATGTCAATACCATAATTCCTTGCCGACGACTTCAAACCTTGAAGAAAATAAAGTGTCATGATTCATGAAGACATTTGACAGATTTTTTTGACATAAAACAAGAAAATAGAGACAAAACTTGTTGGATTATAAAATTACAGATTGACGCCTTATTTCAATCATTCACACACTATACCATATTTAGACATTTAGTTAGTCTTATTAGGAGTATTACATTACTACTATAAGATTGTCCAAAAGATCTACTAAACCTTGTTTATTGCATTGCTCACCTATAAATTTTCCTTATTACACTTTAAACTACAAATAATTCTTGTTTTAGAGTATCATACAGAACCAAGATACTTTAAGATGAGTGCATTGATGAAAACACAGAGTTCGCTAAATAAAGCATATGTCGTCTTCTCTTGTATCGTTTTGTTTTGGTTTATCCCCTCGGTTTCTTCTGCTGGAAATGAGACCGATCGTTTGGCCTTGTTATCAGTCAAGGCATATATAAAATCTGACCCATATCAAATCATGCCTACATGGAATGATTCGACCCATTTCTGCAACTGGACAGGTGTCACGTGTAGTCTAGGGCACACCAGAGTTGTGACCCTCAATTTATGGTCGGGTGGATTTTCGGGTACAATATCACCTGCAGTAGGTAACCTGTCGTTTCTTAGAGCACTTCTGCTACACAATAATAGTTTCACAGGCAACATCCCACAACAAGTTGGCAGGTTATCAAGATTAAGAAGGTTAGGAATTTCGAATAATCTTTTATCAGGTGAAATTCCTTCGAATATATCTCAGTGTCTAAATCTTGTAGAACTTGATCTGGGTGGGAACGATTTCGTAGGTATTTTTCCTAACGAATTTGAATCGTTGAATAAGCTTCTATTTATTAATCTCCATTCAAATAATCTAACAGGAGAAATACCCAAGTTTATTGGAAACTTTACCTCCCTTACGTTTATATCTGGGTTAGGAAATAAGTTTCATGGAAGTATTCCAGATACTCTAGGCCGGTTGTCAGATTTATGGTTTTTCGGGTTTGCAAATAATAATCTATCAGGCTTTTTACCTCCTTCATTTTTCAACATTTCATCCTTGACGACTATAGATTTGCCCAACAATCAGATTGGTGGGAATTTGCCACAAGACATTGCACAAAGATTTCCTAAACTTGTATTTCTAAATCTTCCAATAAATAAATTTACTGGCCTTATTCCAGTTTCGTTATCTAATGCCTCGAATCTTGAAGTGCTAGCACTCAACGAAAATGAGTTCACTGGAAGCGTGCCGAGTTTTGATCGGCTAACAATATTGACGTGGTTTGCAGTCAATAATAATCAACTTGGAACTGGGAAATTTGATGACTTAAACTTTGTATCCTCTTTAGGTAATTGTACAGAGTTAAGCCATTTAGGTTTCGGCGCTAATAATCTTGGAGGAGTTTTGCCAAAAGTGATGTTTAACTTTACTCAACTTACAGATCTCACAATAGGAGGAAACTTGATTTCGGGAAGTATCCCTTATGAGATTGGGCAACTAGTTAACATTACTAGGTTGTTTCTATTCTCAAATCAATTCAGTGGTACAATTCCGGACTCAATTGGGAATCTCATAAATGTCGGTGCAATGTCTCTTGGAGGAAACTTATTATCAGGTTCTATACCGTCGTCTTTAGGAAATCTCACCCTATTGAGCAGCCTCTATTTAAATACTAATAATCTTGTGGGACCGGTACCATCTAGTTTATCGAACTGTAAAGGCTTACAATTGTTGGATCTTTCAAAAAATAATCTAAGTGGGTTCATACCAAAGGAAATTTTTGGTCTTTCTTCCTTGACATCATCTTTAGACCTTTCTGATAACCATTTTATGGGTCCTCTTCCTTCCGAAGTAGGAAAGTTGCGGAATTTGGTTTCGTTTGATGTTTCAAATAACTTGATGTCAGGCATAATTTCTTCTAGTCTCGGAAGATGCACGAGTTTGGTTGTATTATCCATTTCAGGGAACACCTTCCAAGGAGAAATTCCATCGACATTTAGCACATTGAGAGGACTAGAAGTTCTTGATCTTGCTCGCAACAACTTAACTGGGATTATCCCCGAGTACCTAGGAGATTTTGTGTTCTTCAAAAGATTGAACTTATCTTTCAATGGTTTTGAGGGAAAATTGCCAGAAAAAGGAGCTTTTAGAAATGTAAGTAAAGTTTCTATTAATGGAAATGCTAAACTTTGCGGTGGATTACCAGTATTTCAGTTGCCCGATTGTTCCCTTACAGAATCATCCAAGAAAGACACAATTTCTAGTGCCTTGATAATCATGATTCCAATACTTGGTGTGATTTTTGTACTAGTTGTGGCTCTGCTCTTTTATTTAATTTGCAAACGAAGATATAGTAAGAAGGTTTCTTCGGGGACTAATTCGGACAATGAAAATTTCCAACGCCTTTCTTATAGATTCTTACACGAAGCAACAGATGGATTCGCTTCAGCAAACTTGATTGGTGCTGGAAAGTTCAGTTCTGTCTATAAGGCATTTTTGTACCAAAATAATGAACCACAAGCTGTTGCTGTGAAGGTACTAAAACTTGCAGTTCATGGCGCTGACAAGAGTTTCATTGCAGAATGTGAAGCTTTGAGAAGTATCAGACATAGGAATCTTGTGAAAATTATAACTTGTTGTTCAGCTGTCGATTTTCAGGGAAATGATTTCAAGGCTCTTGTTTATTCTTATATGATTAATGGAAGTTTGGAGGACTGGTTGCATCTGAACCCAATAGTGGGACCGGAGAACAACGAGGAGTCATCCAAACACCTAAACTTTCTACAAAGATTGAATATTGTAATAGATGTGGCTACTGCTTTATATTATATTCATCATCAGAGTGGATCGCCTATGGTTCATTGTGATATCAAGCCTAGTAACATTTTGCTCGATTCAGAGTTGGTAGCTCATCTTGGTGATTTTGGGTTGGCTAAATTTCTTCAACAGACGACATACGATTCTTCTGCAAGTCACAACAGTTCTATTGGAGTAAAAGGAACAGTTGGATATGCAGCTCCAGGTATCTTTTTCATGTTCTTTATTGAATCTGTTTGAATAGGTCTATATGATATAAAAAAATTCAAACATTAAAAAGTTTGTTCATTATGGAACCAATCTTTTATTCATGTGTAAAATATGCAGAATATGGAATGGGGAGTAAGAATTCACCCTATGGTGACATTTACAGCTTTGGAATTCTCATACTAGAGTTGTTTACGGGCAAACGTCCTACTGATGACATGTTTAGTAACAGTTTGAATATTCATGATTATGTCAAGATGGGTATACCACACCAAGTTATCGAGATAACAGATCCTGCCCTTTTCGAAACCAAACAAGAGGAAACTATAAGTACAGTTACTTATGGAAGTGAAACATATGGGCCAATTGAAGAGTTCTTGACTTCAGTTTATCGAATTGGAACTGCTTGCTCAGTCGAATTGCCAAGACACCGGATAGACATCAACAAAGTCATTGACCAACTGCTGATTGTGAAAGAAAATTTTCTTGAAAGTATGGATAAATCTATCAGAAAACAATAAAAGTCATCAAAGGTATCACTTTATATTTCATATGCTACACATACCATGATGTCTTGCATTTTACAATTTCGGCTTGCTTTCTCATTTTATATAATGTGAATGGATATTAGTGATGAAATGAATCGGTAAGTGTTGGATAAAAATAACTGAGTCAGTCAATACCAGATAAAATATTGCTCTAAATAATGTAGCATTGTTATTGACTGTTTCAACAAGGATTTATAACCTTTTTATGACGATTATAATAATTCAATCACTGATAAAGTTAGATTAATATTTTAAGTATTAAGCTGTCATTTGAGTTACCTACTTTGTCAGTTTTATTTTTTGCGTTATAAACCTTATTTAAGAAGTGTTTATGCGTTTTAGCATGACCTGAATTATAGAAACCTCTGTTTTGCTCTGTTTTGGCTCTGGCTCTACTTCAAACTTTCTATTATTCTCATCAGTTATGTCTTACTATTTTCATGTGAAAATAAAAATGAAGATTGTAATCGCTAATTAAGGAAAATCAAACGATAATAACTCATATCATAACTCCTTTGTTACTTGTAGGTTAGTTAGTGGAGCTCGGGTTCATTGGCCATGTGACCGCGACTTTGCCATTTATTCATTGTTACTGTCCTCTTAACTCATTGAGGATGATATAAAGTTCTTCCGCAGATATGTTTGTATGCTCACAAATGTGTCTTGGTTCTTTAGAAACTAATCTTAATAGCTGTAAACGTCGTAAACAAGCAATTGATGTTGATATGTTTGTATATAAGTAGATAAATGCGTCATGAGCCGAAGGCCATGCTTTATGGTTCCAGTGGCGGTTACTAATTCTCATTTTCTTTTACATGTCATTCGAAAAGATTAAAACACGCCAGGATCGCATATGAAATCATAGATGTCATTATACCAGTTTGTTAATTAGTATCATGGACTCATGGTAAATAAATGATTCCAGTTTGGTGTTTGTCATAATGGAGCTTGCACAATTCTGGAAACCCAATTGAAATACCAGAAACGTTAAAGAACGAAATCAAACAATATAATTTTTTTTGATGGATTATATAAGGATAATTAACCGTTTAAAAACCAAAGTTTCTTGTGAGGTGGACAATGACTGGTGCCAAAGGCACACGGGACCAGAGTGTTTCCGCCAATTTAGATCTTTTGCAGGAAAAGCCAAAGTTCCATTTTTGTTGTTTGACTTATAGAATGTGCTTTTAACCACTAAAAGTCGATTGATCACTAGAAAAATGTGTTTATTACCATGAAAATCTCTCAACCTTAAAGTTAAAAGGATCGTGATTATAACAGACTAAATTTCAGTGAGTGAAAGCTCCTCTTGTATTGTATGTATGATGACGAGTGATCAACTAAGCAGAAAACAGTTCATTTGCTCATATATAATTTATATGATACAAAGTAACATCTAAGGGACGGTTAGATATGAAACTAAGTCAATGGGTAACCATTTGGACAGCGCCCGAATTAGGTAATCTTAATCTAATTAGAACAAGAGACATGATGATGACATGCATTTTTAAATAATCCCCTTTGTCCAAGACTAGGTAAAAGATGCTTCATTCATCACTATCATTCGGAATAATTGTTATTATCCGAGTTAGTATTGGTTTCTTTACGCACAACCTTTTGTTTATCTACATACAAATGTATAAAAGGGATTAAAATATAAGAGGTTCATCACTGCAAAAAGCACAGCACACAGGGAGTGAAGAACATCAGACCATAGGGATATTATAAATCAAGAGAATGGAGATAAAACTTTCATGATATTAATAAAATAATTATCGACTTGATGTTATCGATTGTAAGTTGAAACTACTTAAAAAAATCCACCAATTTAAAAAATTAAATTTGGAAACTTCAAATCTATTTAATAGTATATTATAGCTAGTATATATCACTATTCTCATCATACTGTGTTAAATTAAAATTAGATTTTTCTACATCACTGCATCAATGAACTTAATTTTTTCCCATTATAAGATATATGTCTTCCTTCATTTTATCTTCTTTATTTGTATTCTTCCCTCAGTTCCTTCTGTCGTTGAAGCAGATAAAACAGATCGTTTGGTCTTGCTATCAAAGTAGTATTAAAATACACAGTATATTATTATATAAAATAGTTTAGTAGTATCAAAATACTCAGAAAATTTAGTGAAATAGTGTTTTCCAACAACTTTGGACACATAGATTCAACAGATCTACATAAACAATATGTCAGGATCGACTTGATCACAGTCAAGATTAAACAACAACAAGCTTTGAATATTTAACAAGAAGTTTGTGGAATAACACTTCTCAAATTAAGAAGATATATCACTTGTAATAATAAACAAACAATATGAACGACAAGTAATATTTGATAACCAAAGCTTCAATATTATTGATGATAATAATACGGAAACACTTTAGTTTGTATCAAGGTTTGAGAGAAAACCTTGAAGCTAAAATTACAACTTGTGTATCTAATAAACTTGTACACAAACAACCAAGTACATTGCTCACGCTTCTAAGTATGGAACTCTATTTTATAGAACAATAGAGTCCATTTACACGGACTGTAATTAATGCATGGCAACTAAAGTGTCTAAACATGGTCTGCTATAGTACAACATGTTTTCCTTTACAGATTTGGTAGACTGTCAAACCCACTAAGCAGTGTTAATCACAAAATAACACCAGCAGTGCTAACCATGTAAATCACACCAGCATTTACTCTTGTAGCAGTAGAAATCTTCTAGTAGTGTAACTTTGTCATTTGACTTAGTAACTGAGAATGTACTGGCAGTATTAACACTTGTGACAGTGGAAACTTCATACTAGCAGTATTAACTTCAACTAGCAGTGGTAACATATTATCCTAGCAATACTAAACACTTAAAAAATATTTGCCATTTGCACCGATGGTCATTTTGACTTAACACAATATGGTACTAAGGTGTGTCCAGATGATGCTAAGGTGAAAAAGAAATCATTTCTCAAAGGGATATGTTTCTGATTAACAGAAAGAAAAAGTAAAAAATGAGTTTTTCAATAACTTAAAGAGTTAAACAATTATATGTATTTACAGCTTTAATGAATAATACTTTGTATTGTTACGTATTCCTTGGCAAGCGATTCGTTATGGAAATATTATATGTGCGAAATAAAGTAGTGTTGAATGAGATCTTGATGCTCAAAAAGAGGTACATGGAACAAGAGGTGCTGACCCAGACATCCGGCAATTCTGACCCATTAACGTTTTTCAGCTATAAGTTGTTCAGCTTCCTTCAATAATGGTGCATAATGATCATTTGATAATGATTAATCTTATAACATGAGTTATAAACGGCTATATAACCTACAACTATCACCTTCATGAAATAATTACTACATACAAAATACATATATACACTTCTCCGGTTAGGCTGCTGTAGTGCAGTGTTTCTGTTCCGTTTAACCTAATGGCTGATGTAGTGCAGTATCTCTGTTCCAGTTAATCAACTGTAGTGAAATCATATCTTGACAGCTTCTTCAGTCTAGAACTTCAACCAAGCGGTTACATTCAAGTACCACTGTTTCGTCTGTTATGCCCTGGAAACAGAACGCCAGTTTGGTTGTATTTAATTTTAAAGAACACCTTTGAAGGAGAAATTTCATTGAGATTTAGCTCGTTGTGGGGACTATAATTTGTCGATCTTTCTCAAAAGATTGAACTTATATTTCATTGGTTTGGGGGATAAAATTACTGGAATAATGAGCTTTATGTAAGTATCCACTTATGGAAATGTTAAGCTTTGCAGTGTATTTACAGATTTTCATTTTTTCAAGTATTCCCTTGGTATGAAGGTTGAACGTCGTAATTTCATGGTTTCCACAAAGCATTATCAATATGCAGAACTTTCAGAAATGATTGAGGCCTGGATGCAATCAAAGGGTGAAAGCGAACTATATACAACCTTCTTACGTAACCTTATTTATTTATGTACAAAGTCTGCAAAAATCACTAGATAAAATCGAAGAACAAAAGCCTAAAGAACCAACTACATGTAAGTCACAAGACTATGCGAAAGCTTCTCCATCTGAGACTTGAAGATATCACCAATGGAGAACCGAGGCTTTACGGCAGGTGGTGAATTAGGCTTCACAGTCTTTTCATTCTTCACTGCTAAATCTATTAAACCCATCTCTCTCTTCATCGATTCCACCAACTCCATGTCCACATTGTTTCCCACTACATTCCTCACGTAGAATGTAATATCCACATATTTTCCCATCTTTGTTGCTAAATCGGCTCTTAGTACTACTAGCCCCTTCTCTCGAAGAACTCTAGTTATGTCTGATAGCAACCCTACCCTGTCATTTGCACATAGTTGTAGCCGGGTTCCCTGCACAAACAAACACATTAAACAAGATTGTTCTGAATTTTGTTTGATTTAGGAGGAGCGAAGAAATACCTCACATACACGACGTTCGACTGCAGCCTCTAGACATTTCGTAGCATGCTGCTTCTCACTCTCTGTGCTTAATGCACCTCCATCGATCTTTCTTACGAAATACTCCTATTAAAAGATGACAAATAAAAGTTAGTTCCATAACGGTAATGATACCCAAAATTATCGATTTCAAACCTCCTTAGGTGAACATATTCGGGGTGGCCAGGGAAAGGGTTTGTAACATGGTTGTAGCCCGTAGGGATACCCCAATTAGGCCATGTATATCCAAGTCAAAACAAGAAAACAAAATAAAAAATTCGTTCTCCCCGGGTACCCTGAACAGGGGAACAACTCATGCATTTATTACTTGTATATACTGCTAAGGCTCCAAACACATCACCTCTTAGAACATTTCCATTGTATCATTATTAAACTATACAAATTTTACTTTGAGACGTGTTTTTATGTCACGGTAACGTTAATATGTAGCTGCAGGATGATGTAATATGTACCTGAAAGGCAGAGCCTCCATGAGAATCAACAGAAGCATGAGATATCACATATCGCATATCATCAAGTGTGCAAACTGTATCAAACATGAGCCTTCTTCTATCTTTGCATTGCACAGTAACAATCGAATATCCCTTCTCAGCACAATTTTCTATCAATACACTCGCCTTTGCAGTCTCTTTCGTGTAATCTGAATCAGTTTTTACTGAGACTGGCAATAGAGGCGGTACATCAAAGTCTTGAACGGATAGTAAAAGTTGATGCAGCCGCCGTTCCACAGTGGTCATGGTACCTTCACTGCCACCGGCACCTATGAGACCAGTGGACTTGACATCTTTATGTTCTGAGGACTCTAGGCTTGTGTTTTCAGGTGTATTAGAGGCATGTAGAATGGTGTTCAAGTGGTGTTCGATGGTGGCTAGACGATGATCGTTGATACGTGTATCAGAGGATTGATCTGAAATGTAGGCTACACAAGCTAAACGAGCATTATGACTCCACGCGTGAGCTTCGACAATGTTGCAATGGAGATCAGCTAAGGCTGCTGATATCTCAGAAAATAGCCCTGGTCTGTCTATGGCAGTCATTTCAATAGCGGTTGGCTCTCCTTGAAAATCGGTGTCATACAGTTTATCTGTCTGGGATGTGATCTTTGATGTAGATACCCGATTTGAACCTATAGCCTGCATTAAATTAAATTTGTGAACTTTGATCTTAATCTGGATGAAAAAGCCTACAGATTTACCCCTTGATCATGACTATATTGTAATGAAAATTAATTACCTGTTGGATGTAGTTGATGACTTTTTGGTCAGATACTTTCTTGCCATTTTCATCTTTAACATGGAAGACTGCAAGTTTTGTAAGCACAATAGCAACACATCATATATATATATATATATATATATATATATATATGCGTGATAAACACCTCCCGATTTCAACTTGACTTCATGTATGGCTAATGTTACGTTAACTTCATTTTGATGTGAAATTATATGTTCTCTAAAGATCCATTTTATATTAGTTAATACGAGTACAAAATACAAGAGAATGTTATATTGTATATTACAGCTCTGATCATCAATTATCAATCAAGTTTGTAAAATAGAAAATTCTATAGATATAGTTTTGACATAAAACATCACAAATTTATAAGCATGGGCCTAATGGAGTATAATAGTTGTCCTAATTCAGTAATTTGACTTTTAAATGCCAAACTAATCACTTTTTTTTTATGCAGAATGCTGTGAATAACATACAAATGATGCAATTTGCTAGCTGTATTATATAATATAAAACATATCAGAACATCATGCTATACAGAATTTAAAATAACTATTATCGCCGAATAGAATTTGTATTTTTGAGGAATATATATGTTTGACAATGGAAGGTCACAATTTGTGAAATGCAGTACCATCCATGAACCATCCAGCATCAGAAGATATATAGCCTTTTGTGATAGTTAGATTGACTTCTGTCAAAACCTGCACCACTTCCAGAAGTTGACCTTGCTTCTTTACACAATCTATCTGCAAATTGCACAACAAAAAGACCGAATATTCTACGGTGGTCAGCTCTACGTTCATATCTTGAGTCCCATTTGTAATAAAAATGGACGCACAAATTCGCTTACCTTCACGATCGTATAATCCTCTACGTTATCATTGTCAAAAGTCACTCTGCAACTATTCATATCGAGCAAGTCAAATGGCTTTTTATTGATAAAGTTTTTTTACGTTATAAGACAAGCTTTACGTACAACATAATAATCACTTACGATGGGCCATTTATCCTTTCTGATAGGGAGTCAAATTCAGGATCAAAGTAAGGCGAAAAAGCTCTTGTCATACTGCAAACTACAAGAATAACATTAGAGAGTGAACACAAAGTACAATCCCTGTTTTCAATGATCTAATTACGGTATCATATATGGATTTCGTGTTTCAATGTTTATTGAGTACGATAAGTGAATTCTAGGAAGACACTATAAGGATTCTTGAAATAGCTTAATTATAACGACTGCTAAAACGATACTTCTTTTCCTGCAGTGATGATTTAATCCTGATGAAATCGTAAATGGATGACTTAGGGCTTATGATCATGTGACCAAAACATTATATCATACAAATCTATTATAAGCAATCTACTTTTCCTGCATATAAATTACAAAGAATATAAGAAAAATACAATTTTTAGTATACACATTTAACATTTTAAAACAACCCAATCAACTCTAGCAAGGAACAATTGATGTTAGCGATTTATATATTGTATTGTATAGCTAGATATGAAATGGGAAACCCTAAAATACAAAAAATTAAGATTGCATGCATGAAAGTGATAATTTTATTAATTAAGATAATATATAAAGAGCAAATTAATATGTATGCATGCACCTATATATTAATGGAAGCTAGAATATATGTAAGAGGGGTGAATCTAATATATTGAAAATGAATATTAATGGTCACTTCTCTTTCTCATTCTTAAAATTGAAGATGAAGATGATGAAAAAGAAGAAGAATCAATTAGACTGCATTATTTTCGTAGAGAAAGAGAGAAGGAATTGGAGATAGATTAGGGGTTTGCTCATCTGGTCAATCAAAGATTATTAATAGGTTGTTACTAAGATGACTCAAAAAAATAATAAATTATCGAGGGTAATAAATCATACGTGTAGTAGTAAATTTGAGAGTTTAATGATACTGAATAGTTATTTTTTTACAGGTGAACAATTTTTGGAACATATATATTGCATATTTTTTTTAACGGTACATCATGGGTTCTAGTTTTACATTTATTGCTCATCTAATAATGAAATTATACTTTAGAGATGAAGTATTTAGTAACGAATTTATATTACATTTCATATCAACAATAATCTTTTTGACTTGTGAAAAATTATTGTATCAAGAGTAAAATTTAATGTCTGCCTTTGTGATATATGTTAACGTGCAATTTTGAATTCAAAAGTACCTTAAATATTAATATTTGTATCTATTATTCATTTAATACAATTTTATGAATATATTATTACAAATTCTAATATTAAAAAATATATAATTTCACTAAATGGAGCTTAACGCGTATGATACTAGATCACATGTTAGACCATCCGCAATCATAACACCAGAACGTCATATTTTCAGGTGCCACATCAGTGCCACATCAGCATAACACCATAACACCTCTAATCATAACACCAGAACGCCACTTTTTTAAATTTGAAAAAAGTGTTTTTTTTATTAAAACAGCGACGAAGAAGGAAAAAGAAAAGGAAAATCGTGTGGGTCCCACCAATAACGCTAAAAAACGCAGCGTTTTTTGAACCAGAACGCCGCCAGAACGCCGAGCCAGAACGCCAATGCTCACAACGTCTGCCACCTCACCGCATTACAGATGGTTTTAACGAAACCCTTTATAAAATAATGGAAATACGATACAAGTACTCCATCCGTACATTATAAGATTCGATCATATAATTAATTTGTACTTCAGTTTGTACGTAACTATGTGTCTATTGCACCGTAAAAAGGGGGAAACAGAAACTTCCAAGGGGTACCTTTAGACGAATTCTTCAAATTTAAATATTTGACCACCAGTGTTTATGACACGTGATCCCTCCTTGTTGGATTTGTATACTAGAAAAACCAATTAAATAAAGGGTTTGTCTATCGTGTGCCCTAAGGGTATTAGGGCATATGTTAAGACAAGAATATTCTTTTCGAAAAATGAGAAATACATTTTTCAAAAAGAATCTTGATACCTTTTTCATTTTTCGAAAAAAATATTTTCAACTTTTTCATTTTTCGAGAAGAATATTCACCTCTTAACTTGTGTCATTAGGGCACAAGTTAGAAATTCCCTTAAATAAATGATAAAATTAATAAAGAGTTGAAATGATTACAACAATTTTAAATAAGAATAGAGGAATTAGTTTTAAAACTCAAATATACATGTGTTATTAATTTGTAAACCCTTAAAAAAATGAAAAAAGTTGTTGTTAAAAGTATGTCTGAGACGGCAAATCGAAGAGGATAAAATGCTGAATTTTATGGTGCAATTTTAATATTTTTCGAGTTGTCATTTGTGAAAATATTTAATTTTAAAAGATGGTGGAAATGTGTAATTGATGAAAATGAACGGCTGAGATTGATCCCCTCATTCTCACACAAATTTCTATTATGATTTGAACCCCACCCTTGTAACCTACTATATATTGTACCTTTAATTTTACAGGAATGGACGGATTGGGGCGTGGAATCCCCTATCTTGCAATTCGAAGTGTTCCTGCTAATCCGAGGTGGTACCTTTTTCACTAATTTACCGGCTAACGTGTACCTGACAAGAGAATCTCCATATTGGGTGAGCATCGGACAGAACCGATACCGTACCGTACCGAATTGGTTGGTATCATTTATCTTTTTAGCCTCTCAAAATGAGTATCGGATACCGGACGATTTGAAGTCGGTTGGTACGAGTTCGGTACAATATAAGTACGGGATCACGAATTCGGGTATAGATGCTCACCCCTATCTGTAGGTGCTCAAAGCAACCATTCGAAAGGTGAACTTTAAGAAAATGAGAAAATTACGTGAGGGAACCATTCAACGTCATGTTTTCATTGCATATACCATGTCAGACATATATTACCAACCTAGACCAACAAATCACCAAATTGGAAAAACAACTTGGCGATTTGGCGATTTCCTATATTACCCAACCATTGCACGATACGTGAGGTAATTTTCTCTGATTTTTTTGAATTATTGGAATTCGAGCCAACATCCTTTACACCTCTTCCGTGTCTCTTTCGTTTCCATTTGTTAGTCGGCGATTTTTTATTTATTATCACCTCCGGTCGGCCAAAGTAACCTCTTCTCCAATTCTAAAGTGTAAGCAATCTTTAACCTTGTGTTTTATAACTGTTGAACCAAATTGACTATTTCGACATACAACATTCAAGTGCTTGGAATCATGTTTAATTTCTCTGTTATAAAAACTTAAGAAGTTGATTCATATGCTTTTAATCTTTATATGTTGTATCACCCTGTCTCTATGTTTCATCAACATAATCTTTATGGTTTGTTAACTGAGTAGTCCTATCGGAATTGCATTCCAAATAATAATAATAGAGTAAACACAGTGGCGATCAATACCTATGACCTTGAACTTCTTTACAATTAAAATTTTCTAACCTGTAATGAAGATCATATAGAATCTTACATTATCAAAGCTGCATATAGTTTCACTTTGACAAGCATTTGCATCTACTTGATCATAATGCAGTTGTCAAACTAAAAACTTTGTACCTGCATTGTTGGGTTGTTGGGTCGGCTCGTTGTTGGGTCGCCGGAGCAGGAGCCGGAGGTGGGAAATGTGATCGAGACATAACGCAAACAAAGAAGACAAACACAAGGGCACAAGGCATAAAGGGTTGTTAGCTCGAATTCCAATAATTAACAAAATGCCGATCGCAAAACTTTTTGCAATTCGGCGATTTTATAATTCGGCCATTCCGTACTTGGCAATTTTATGGGCCCGGCGATTTTTGGGTACTCCGGCGAGCTACTACAGCCACGTGTCGTAAATTGCCTGGTTAATGGAAAAATCATCGAATCGCCGGAACATTTGGCGATAATGTGGTCTAGAAACGAAAATACAGTCTGACATGGTTTAGATAGTAAAAGGGGAAGTTTGAATGGTTCACTGACGTAATTTTCTCTAAGAAAATTCCGTCTCTCTTCTCTTACGAAATAAAAGTGGGTCCACTAGCAGCACCGTACGTACCCAAATGGAGGAATGGTGATTGATTTAGTACAAGTCTCATACATATGCGACTTAATAGACATGAGGGATGATTGCTTACTTTGATTGAAACATCTTTCAGTGGATGTAGATTGTCTAAAAGTATTACATTTACTCGTATCAATATACGATCATTACATCAATCAGTGTTTCGGTAACCTTTTACATTACATTTAGAATCAATGTCCATTACATTGCTATAGAAAATGAAATAAATCATCTTGTTTGGTGGAAGTTGAGTTTCGACCCCCATATAAGTTATCGAACGTCTTAAACTAAGGGCTGTTCCCTTAACACTAGATCAAAGGGGCTGGGTTGGTATGATTTTGGAACCGCGCATGTTGAAAAAACACTAAAGTACGATACACATATCTCTACTTTGAATTGTTGGAATATGGTACTCACATTTATTTCATACTAGTAAGCAAGCTACCTCATCGACTCCAAAAAGAAACTAACTTATCCTCTAAACTTGACAGCTTATTGACCTCAATTAAGCTAAGTAGGGAGGCGGCAAATATGGGAGTTGAGTAAGCGGTGCCAAAAGCCTTTAAGGAACTGGACATAGTTCTTCCAAACTGCAAAAGAACGCAACTAAACAATTAGACAACTTGTATAAAAAGATTCAAAAACAATCATGTGATACTATAATCAGAGAACGAGATAATCAACTGGGCTACATAAGATTGTATTTGTATGTACTTCTACTCTACTGTTTGACGTTGTAATAATCCGATTCCTTAAGAGTTCACAGATTCTGATTATTTAAGATACACCAACATACTATTAACTGAAAATGATGGTAGTATAAAAGAAAGGGGAAGGTTATTGTAGAATCATTTCTTATCATAGGAACTGTTGGAACGACTTTTTTCACTTTTAAATTCAACATATGTACAGGTTTTGCAAAAAAAAAATATGTCAAAATTATTAAAAATTTTATCCTCTTTAATATTAGATCGATTAAAAAGATAAAAAAATATATGATACACAAATTAAAGTTGTGTATCACATCCTATTATCTGTGATACTGTGATACACACTAAATTTTTAAGATGTGTATCACACTTTTTTTTTAAAAAAAATTCTCATATGAAACAGCACACAATTCTAAGATATTTAATATAATTTTTTTTTATTAAAAACATAATTTAATTTTAAAGTTAAAAGTAAAAATGTTCGGTCCTACCGTTCCCACCATAAGAAGTGTTCCTACTTGAACCTTCGCCATACAAGAAATAAGAGAGATTCATTAAAAGCTAATTCAAATTATCAATTCCAAAATACAATCAAAATACCTACGTAGTTAAAAGTAAAAAATTTACGTAATTAGAATAACATATGTACTTACCTTCTTCCTAAGCATTCTATAATATCGGTGGTGAGAGTTGATCTCTTCTTATCTGCGAATGCAACTGATGCGGCCTTCCTCATCAAAGCGGATCCTGCAATACAACCCAACATTGCAGGGTTGATATTGGCATTCCCTTTACCAACACTCTGCCAAGCCCAAGCTAAAAATACTGCAACACTGCTCAACAAAACAAAGAGATTTTGTAATCTGAACTTTTACTATCACTCTACATGATATTGTTTCAAGATATCAAGGATGTAGACTATATCATAAAATTACAGAAGTAAAATTCCGATCAATTTACCTATTAATGGGTTGATTCAGTTTTTGTCAAACATAAAAACTAGCTAAAAAGGGAAAGGGTCAAACATGTCAAAGGCTGTCCAATGCACAAAACCTCCTTGGTCACTTTATTAACTGAAATAGATTTGTCGTATTGAAATATAATTAACTTTGTAATCATGTTGGCGCATTGATTATTTAAGGAAGTTCTTAAATTAGCAAGTTACCTTCCAGAGAGTATATCACCTTGCCCACCACATCGTCGAGGGGAACCATGTATGCTAACTGCTTCAACTGCATGTTCATAAGTATAAAAATCACCAAAGATCCTATTAATAATATAGCGATCAAATTTTATTAGATAAAGATAAATGGGAGGTAGTAATCACTTGACGCTACTTTATGTCACCCATTATCAATGAAACATAAATAAATAATTGATCCATTTTCACATAAATGGTTTAAACTTGTACCCTCTACTTGGAATCGAACCTGTGGTGCATCTGAACTAAAGCAATATTTAATAATAAAAAAATAATAATAAAAAAAAAAAAGAACTCACATAAAAGACAATACCACTAAAGCTATCTGCCTTGCAAGAACCCTATAGATGATGCTTACATAAATAAAATATTTCAAAGAGATTCATAAAAAGGTACCTTCTTTGCCATCGCTAATGTAATCAGTTTGTCCTTTACGAAGAATAGTCACACCATCAATACTGCAAAAAGAAAGGTTTCGATCTATTAATCACTTTAAAGCAATTTTTTTGTTAAGAATAAAACTATCCAAATCATTTTGCTCAAAATATATATTATTCCAGAAAAAATCTGTGATAATATTTGACGCAATAATTGGTTGTATAATAAAAATAAATAAATAATTGGACACATAGTCTTCTGTATCAACCCAACACAAGCCAGCCATATATAACCCATATTGACCCCTTATGCAACCTCTAAGAAAATACAGGAACTGAGTGACTTAATTAAAAAATATTACCTGCTGGCAAGTGACAGTAATTGCTTGGGTCCATCTTGATCATTTAGTTCACAGTTTAATACTCATTCACATTTGGAGTCAGAACAGCTAAAGGATAGCCACGCACTAGATCGAGACAGTTTGTGACAAGAAATAGTCCATCCTATAAAAAAAGCTCAAAGTTCCTTAGGATTATGTAACAAAATTATGTAACAACATCAAGAAAATAAATCCAACAACAACTTCTACAGTTCCTTAGGATTCATACCCCATCAATGACCATTGGGACATTGCTTTCCCGTGCATGCTTCATAATATCACTTACACAATCCTTCAAGCATAACAAACGTTATTTAGACAACTCTATATGGTTCACAAAAAAGCTGAATGCGAAAAGCAAAAAAGAACAGAGGTGTAAAAATCATCTAGCAGAATTATTGTATATATACTGAAAGATTTATATGTTAATAACTTTATACATACAAATCATGATGACGCCTAAAGATGCAATCGAGATATGTGTCCTTTGTCCAAACCAAATCGTGCGAATATAAATAGTTTATTATAAATACTGACATCATTAGAAAAATATAAATAGTTTATTATAAATACTGATATCACTAGATATATGGTGTAGTGTAACTTGCTAATTTCAATAATTTGTTTCTTAAAAGTTACGGGTTTTGAACACATTGCTTATCATTAGTCTTAATTCTTTTTCTTCTTTGAACAAGAATGGCTAAATGTGCTTTTGTTATGTAGAAGTTGTTTAAGAGAAAAAATGACACACCAGAAGGAATGGATCTCTTCCAAGCCCAGGGCCAATGACAAGACAATCAAATCTTTCCATCCACTTATCAACTTCAGCAAGAACCCGGGCTGAGATTGCTTTTCTGTCTTCATCCCTGAAAATAAATTTAAATTTATAAAACTAAAACTAAAATCAGAATCATTCTCGTTTGAAAAGACCGACAGAGAAACCGATGCGCACTAACTGACCTCACATTGTATGATTCCTCAAGCAAAGGATGCACAATTAGCTCGGGGCTGTAGGTTTTAATAACTGGAGCAGCATCTCTAGTACAGAACACATGTGATAAGTCTGCACCCTAAGTAGGAACAAGATTCATGTAAATGAATTTTCCAACTGAACGTAGCCCAAACTAAATGAATTGTTGTGTGAAGAAACTGACAATTTTAAGAGCCGATATAGCCGAAAAGTATGGTGCACCAGTGTATTCACGACAACCCCCTACAACCGCTATCTTTCCTGATTAAGAGAAAAACAGAGAACATCTGAATGAAGAATAACGAAGGAACTTTTTTCACATGATGACCATTTTCCGAGTTCAATGTGTTGCAAACAGCCATGATTTCTAAGATTTTCATATCACCATTTTTTATATCAACTCACAATTTCTAATAAAAACTTTATAACTACTTTATTAAAAGTACTAAAAGGATCATTTGGAGGGTACCCATCCCCGTCCATATTTCAATGGTATGCGTCCGCTCCACCTACAAGGAGCATCAACGCCGGACAACAGTCCACACCAAAGGGCCATTGGCCTAGCGGTATCGTGGGGGCCTTCCAACCTTGAGGTTGTGTGTTCAAGTCCAGTGGTGGACATATGTATATATTCGTGCAAAATTATACATATTCATGGTAGGTAAGGGTGTGTGTGAGTTTGCCTTTCCAAAAAAAAATAAAAAAATACATGATGCTTCAAGAAACTTATAGAAGTTGTTAACTTTAATTGTGATGTAGTCAATTCAACATAAATTTATTATTATCTACACTGATACTGTAAATAACCATTATCATACCAAATACAATAAAGATGAAAACTTTGTAAAGCTAAAAGTATTGGGTCAACCATATCAACATTACTTGCATATATTTTCAAGAAACATCAAAGGTGTAAACTTTATCATCTAAACGGAATTTAAACTACGAAAAAACAATAAAATTGAAAACTTTAGTATAAATCTTGATAAGGGTATACATACCAGCTTGACCTTTATGTTTAGTTGAATCAAGTTTTGGGGTAATTGACCTTATAATACTGATAGCATCAACTTCTAGATTAGGGTTTTTACTACTCATTACAGATTGCATTCTTGAGTTGTCTTGTAATTATACAACCATATTGCTGCTGCGTATACGTGTGTCTTCAACTGCACATAAAAAATCTAAAATTAACTGAAGTGGAAATAACATATGGTATGAAATTAGGGCTGTGAAAAGGGAAACTTACAAAAAATTGGAAATTGCTGAATTTTCTTCTGTTTATTTAGACCGATTTCTTCAGGGTAGAATTATATGGATACAAATGCTCTTTCATTGGGGGAGTAGAAGAAAAAAAAAAGTTTGAGATTTCAAGAGCAGGGAAGAACATTTCGATTAGCGCAGAAACAGGGAGTCGTACACATAAAAATTAAAAAGGGAGTTAAATTACCAACAACAAAAAGTACAATCAAAAGCTTAGAAGTTGACCATCATGTCCACTCACGTCATTCACATTAGTTTTCTATATATAAACTTACTCTTCTACGGAGTTCATAACCAAGTACCATTTATTTTTTTACTTTTTGAAATAATACTTTATTACACTAAATAAAAGTATTCCGGTTTATAACAGGTTCTCCGGGTTTGCTAAGCTTATGCTTGTAATGTACACCGTTTAACCATTACCGTGGCCATTTCCGAACCTTCCCGTGGCTACCCAAAAATATATATATTTCTAGTGAGGTTCAAACTTTATACCTCTTGTGAGGATAACAGGACACCAACACTATCCACAAACATATTTAACATCATTTTAATAAGAAATAAAGTTAAATGGATAGTGGGACTCATCCACCCTCCATGGACTTTGTCATTCATGTATAAACTTCTAACACATAAACTTGCTAAACTAATGGGTGGCCATAGATGCAACTTGCCACCTCCCCCACCTTGCCATAGACTTGTCTCGTGGACAACATTAGAGATGCACTTAGGTTGTTAAGTTAAATGTTAACCCAATACAACGACAAACATTTCACGTTAGTATTTTGGGTTGTCTCAAATAAGTATTCACTTTCTTGTTTGAACCAATCGATAGAGACTTTAGCGAGTAGATTATTGTTTGATTGATAAAAAAGTATAATTAATGGATAATTATAAAATTGTGTACCATGTTGAAATGGATATTTTGACTAAGACAGAGATAACATCTAATAATGCCAATAAATGTAATATCTAATATGAGCATATAATATGACCGGGATGGTTAAGTAGCCTCCGATCTCCCCACCATAGCTTGTTCTAACTTGACTTGACTGTTTTTAAGGTCTTGGTTTCGTGAGTATGATGTTTTAGTGTCTTTTCATTTTAAGGTCTTGATTTTCGTCCTATTGAAAATGTTTACATTATTATTTTGGGATGTACCATTATAAGTGTTCATTTTGAGATTTTACCCCTCAATAGGTAGATTTAATATTTGATTGATGAAATGTATAGTTAGTAGAGAATAAATAGTAAGTGCGACTCACTTTAATTAGCCTTAAAAAATTTTGAGGAGAAAGGAAGTTAAATGTATTATATAGTAGTATCGATAGATAAACTTAGTCATATTTATGAAGATTACTTAAATTTAAATGAAATGGTGAAAAAAGTGATGACTTTCGGTATTTAGAGTAGTTATTCTATTATTTATTGAGGTACATAAATGAGAGTTGATATCTACAACACAAAAAGTGATACCCACATCATACTGTACAAGTATTAAAGTCGACAGTATAAGTATATCATTGCATAATTGTGTTGTATGCATCAAATTATGTGTTGCATATATCACCACCCAACATAAATGCACCGGTCAAAAGAAAATACTACTCCATATTATACATAATAATACATTTGATCAAAGACTGTTGACATTGTACCCTAACAGACCATTTCCAACACAACAACCAATGACGTGATCCCGATCCATTAAAAATGACACCATACAAATGCTAAACCCATTTGCATACACCATTATTTTGACTCATTACGAAGTTACATAATTCTCAATACGGGTTTGCATGAACGAATGGGCGTTCAAGCTATACAAAACATGATCTAAGACCATTTACAATGATAACACCAAAACAGCATTACGTCATAACATCCTTTTAACCAATAGCAATGTAACACTAGAATACCAAAACATGCATGATTATAAGACCATTCACAATGATAACACCAAAACGTCTTTTTATTAGGCATTACGTCACAACATCATTTGTACCACTAGCAATGGAAACACTAGAATAACCACCCCCTCCCCCCTCCAAATCCTACTAACTAGATTTAATTTTGTTCTATTTAACTAAAACAAAAGCATTTATTAATTAATGAAAATACAATACAGTAATTAAATGAAATACACTTAATAAAATTAAAAGTGCTCAATTGAAAAAAAATGCTAAAAATAAAAACATTACAAACCGTTAAGTAAAAATGCAATAATTTAAAGTGTGCGCTTTACTCCTAAAAATAACAAAGTACAATTAACTAATAATTAAACTAGTCATCATTTTCTTCTTCATTTTCGGCTTCCTCGTCATCTTCCTCTTCGGCTTCATAGAACTCCGGAAACTCTTTCTAAATTGCTTTATTCATTCTCCTATATGCCGCAAGGTCACTAGGATCCGTGATGTGTGGGATGTTGAGTGTAAGAAATTGAACACCTTGAATAGCGTTATGGACTTTTTCATTTCGGGTACAGGTGTTGATGGCCCATTTTCTTGTGGCTAACATTTCATTCTAGTAGTTGGCCATACCCTCCATCATCTCATCAACTTTTGAGATCAGGGTGATTGTACGCAATGAAGTCCGCCGCGTAAGAAGAACCGAAACTTCTAGCCACTTTCCTTGCTTGGTTTCAACCTATGGGCCGTAGAAACGTGCCGTCCCCAAAAAGCTCGTTCGGAAGTGTAGCATGGTTGTCATTGGAGAGATAAACCGAATTATCAAATAGATTGCCGTCGTCGTAGTGTGAACTGGATCCACCAATAGGCGGCATGCCATTTTGGATGGTCTTTCACAACCAAGCAAGAATCCTTCATGTTGAAGCTCTTTTTGTATGTGTTGAACTCATTGAAGTATTCAGCAAATGCTCTTTCGTATATCATGTTGTCGTCTCGGCCGCTTCCCCAAATACGGCTGCAAGAATCGAAAATTACGTTGAAGTTTTTGCAATTACTATTAACTGTATGCCAGTTGAAGGATAGATCACCGTCAATGCGAACCCAATTATCCATGTATAAATTGAGAGTTACCCTTTTCCATAGAAGCTCAGATGTTTTTATAATCCTATGAAGTTATCCATGTATAAAGAAATCGTTTGAAAGTTTGCAGGGTTTTTTTTTTTTTTTAAAAAAAAGTTTAAACTTTTGTTAGAAAATGATCACAGCAGCACAAGTCATCCGTCACCATACACCATGTACGAACTTATCCATGTTTAAAGATGAATTTGTTTAATCTTTTAAATAATAAATATTCATACTAAAAAATTAAATTACATATTATTTCGTTGGATATAATACGATGAAAACCAACATGCAAAGTAAGCATGCAAAAAATATGTGGCATAAATAATAATGAATAAAAATTGAATTTTTTTGTTTTAATAAAACATAGAATTTGTAAGGAAATGGACAGATAATGAAAACGTCAAACTTTGTTTTATTATTATTATTATTATTGTTGTTGTTTTGTTATATGATTTAACATCAGAGGGGAATGGAAGTTAAGTAGGGCAAAGAGGACAAGGTGATCCAGATCATCAATTCCCTTCATCAATGGTCCATATCAAAACAAGTCACGCAAGGATCATATTGCAATTGTTTTTGGACGGAGGGACTAAATTGCAATATTTGTTAAATTAGATGGAATGGGTAGCATATCTAGTCAGTTTCATTTGCTTCCACTTTTCACAAAAACACACACAACTCTCTCTTTTTCTCTCTACAAAAAACACACACACTAACAAGCCACAACCACCACCTTCCACCACCTCCTTCAACGTTTACCACCCCCACCACCCCCGCTTCACCACCACCATCACCGATCCACCGCCACCGTTGCTCCTCCACCACCACCACTGATCCATCGCCACCATTGTCGCTCCACCACTGCCACCACCCCGTCTTTGTAATCGGAGAAAATAAGCGAAGAAACGATGATGTATTTTGTGGCCGGAGAGTTTGAGGTGCGAACCACCACCATTGGTGAATCGGCCTCCACCGGACGTAACCAACCATGATTTTTCTCCATATTTTTCCTCCGCTCCACGCCACCACCGCCTCTCCACCGCCACCACCATTTTCATCATCATCTTGACAACACCACCACTTTATAGAAACACTTAGATCTAAGACGATTTAGATCTGGAAATTCGTAGATCTAGATCTAAAAACTAGATCTGAAAAGTAGATCTTTTTTTTAAATTTAGATCTACTTTTTAGATCTGAAAAAATCGACTGCATCCTGCATTTTTTTGCTGCATCTTATGAAACTGCATCTTACGTTCAATTAATTAACGTATATATGTAGTAGTACTTATTTAGATCTAGATCTACTTTTTAGATTTGAAAAAAATTCGACTGCATCTTTCATTTTTTCTGCTGCATCTTACGTTCATTTAATGTATATTTGTAGTATTACTTATTTACTGCATCTTGCGAAATTGTCAATATTTTTTACTGCATTTACTACATCTTATGTTGTTTTTAGCATTTTATGTGTTGAAGTAAAAAAAGTACTTATACTTATTTGACTGCATCTTATGAAAATCTTGATTTTATTTTTAAATTTAAAATATGTTTACTGCATCTTGTATATTGTTCATACTTCATACATCTTATCTTTTTTAACATGTTTGATATAATCTTTAATATAAAAAGTTTTCTTATTAAATAATCTTTTTAGATAATTTTTAAACATTTTTTTAGCAGTTCCAAAACTTATAATTGCAAAATAGTCCTTGCATTTTCTTTCCCCTCCCCTTTTGTCCTCTTCTGAACCGTTCTCTTGTTATATTAGATTAGATACGGAGTATAATAAGTAGATATACCATATTTTTCTAAACAAACATATTAGTATATTACAGCTGTCATAAATAACCACGGGTAGAAGTATAACTATATTATTACATCTATCGACATTCCAGCCCAATTTTAGTTTCAGATTGGGCCTTTTTATTATATCAATAATAATCCAAGCTTAAAAAAGGGTAAAGCACACTAGCAAATAAAAATGCAGAAAAACCCAATCACCTAAAGATATACACATTTGCATCACAATACACATAACATAATAGAGCGGAGTAGCGGAGCTAGAAAATTTAGTCACCGGTGTCACAAAATTTTTGAAGCTTCCTTGACTTGATAGTTTATTAAGTTTATTAAAACATGAGCTGCACCACCTAAATATGGGTGGTAGCACTCTTAAAAAATCAATAATATTTCAACTAAATTTACACTGAGTCAACTTAATTGACTAGTGTTACGTGCCATCACTGAGTATAACTTGGGTCCGACCCTACATAACCAACCCAAAACCTCGAGGGCTAAAGGTCACAAACTCGGAAACAAGAGTTCATGAGACGGCTCCAACACACAAACTCTACTTGAATAGTTTCAAAAACTCAAACTTCATTAAAACTTTTAAGCACTTCGCACGACTTATTATATTATTAATTAAATTATATATGAATTCATTAGCTTCAGTTAAAAATTTATAAATTCTTAGTTTTATTGTTTCGTGTAATATGTATTATATACTTACAAATAAAAAAACTTATAGAATTGACATTACTTGTGTATCGTATGGGCCAAAATTACTACTTAATTATAATTTCAACAACACAAAGTACGTGAACATTAATATTCTACAAATTTGTCTTTCACTAAGTTAGACGATTAAATATGACGTAAATACATGTGTTTTGAAGAAACAGTCTAGCTAGGATCCATGTTTACAATGCAATTTTTTATTTTATCAATATATAAATATATGTGAACAGACCTTAAAAGTATAAAATAAATGAGTGAAATCACTAATATCTTCAAAGATATCCCACATGCAATTTTTATATATATTTTAATTTTTTTATGTTTTCTCAACTAGCTAATTACTTCTCTAACAATAATAATCGGACAACGGTCAAATTAAGTTTTATGTAATCTAAACATTATTTTAGTTTAATTCAAACTTTCAAACTTTCTTCTTCATGCATTCTTCTTCAATCATCTTTTGTGTAATTCAAACTTTCTAAAATACTACTATCATGCATGTTGTAAGTTTAATAAGGTAGGTATATGACGTTTGTGTTTAAGAATAAGTCTAGGTTGACATATCCATGCTAACAATCTACTTTCTATGTAGTCGTATATGTGAAGAGACCTTAAAAACACAAAAAATAAAATAGAAAAAACAATAATGTCCTTACAAAATTCCCATATAATACATAGTAATAAGTTCTATGGAGGTCTATATATATTGTGGCAAAAGGTGATAACCGGCAACCCAGACCGGTCCACAATCGGCTGCCAATTTCAAAATGTGAGGGGCATACCTGATTCACTTAGCGGTTGTGGTTATGAGGTGCTAGGGTTTGAACCCCTGACCTTGTGCTTATTGTGGCAAAGATGCCCCCACCCATTACCAACTGAGCTACACGCCATTGGCGAGGTGTATATATATGTGATCATGTTTTGCTGTCTTGCACAAAACAAAGACTCTTAACTAAAAGCAGTGCATCAAATGAAAAAAAGCATAGTTAACCACCATATGATGTACGCCTTCCTTCGTTTTATCTTGTTCTTATTTTGTATCATTTCCTCAGTTTCTTCTGCACGTGATGGAGAAGAGACGGATCGTTTGGCCTTGCTCTCGATTAAGGCGCATATAAAAGCTGACCCATATCAAATCATGACTAGTTCATGGAACGATTCGATCCACTTCTGCAACTGGACAGGTGTTGTATGTGGTCGAAAGCACCAGAGAGTCGTGATTCTCAATTTACGGTCTGCTGGCCTTGTAGGCTCAATATCACCTGCAGTTGGGAACTTGTCATTTCTTCAGGTGCTTTATCTTACCAACAATAGTCTCACAGGAAATCTGCCACCAGAGATTGGTAGATTATCAAGATTAGTCTGGTTATCAGTTACAAACAATTCTTTATCAGGTGAAATTCCTTTTAATATTTCTCAATGTCTAAATCTTGTACAACTTTCTTTGGATTGGAACAATTTCATAGGTGTTATCCCTAATGAGTTTCGATTTCTAAGTAAGCTGAAATACATGATGCTTCGCCGAAATAATCTAACCGGAGAAATACCAAAGTTTATTGGTAACCTTACATCCCTAGTGTATATTAGTGGCATGGTAAATAATTTCCATGGAAGCATTCCGGATACATTAGGCCAGTTGTCCAATTTGTCGTATTTTGCGTTTGGAGCAAATCATCTTTCGGGCATTTTACCTCCTTCGTTTTTCAATCTTTCATCTTTAGAGAGCATAGAGTTGATTGACAATCATATTGGCGGGAATCTGCCATCAGACATTGCACAAAAGTTTCCTCGACTCACAGATCTGAACCTTCCATTAAATAACTTTTCTGGAACCATTCCTGATTCACTATCTAATGCCTCTAATCTCGTAATGCTATCACTTGCGGCAAATACACTAACCGGAGGTGTGCCAAAATTTGGCCGACTAAAAAGGTTAAATTGGTTTGCAATTGGTCGTAATCAACTTGGGCATGGGAAATCAGACGATCTTGATTTCGTATCATCTTTAACCAACTGTACAACCTTAGATCATTTAGATCTCACCATTAACAATCTTGGAGGAATCTTGCCAAAATCGATGTTTAATTTAACTCAACTTACTTTCCTCACAATAGGATCAAATATGATATCGGGAAATATCCCCTCTGAGATTGAGCAACTAGTTAACGTGGAGAAACTGTTTCTACACTCCAACCAATTCAGCGGTTTAATTCCTGATACAATTGGGAATCTTAGAAAATTGGGTACACTCGCTCTTGATGGAAACACATTATCAGGTCCTATACCGTTATCGTTGGGAAATCTCACCCAACTGATAAGGCTCAATTTAGGTTCTAACAATCTTAATGGAACTGTACCGGCTAGTTTATCAAACTGTAGAATGTTGCAGGAGTTGTCGTTTTACAAAAATAATCTCGGGGGCAACATACCTAAAGAGATTTTCACTTTGCCTTCCTTGACAGTATTCCTTGAACTTTCTAATAATCGATTTGTGGGTTCTCTTCCTTCGGAAGTAGGTAACTTGCAGAATTTGTTTTCATTTGATGTTGCAAATAACATGATGTCCGGAGTACTTCCAGAAAGTCTTGGAAGTTGCACGAGCTTGGTTCTATTATCCATTTCAGGGAACACCTTTCAAGGAGAAATTCCAGAGACATTTAGCTCGTTGAGAGGACTAGAAGTTCTTGATCTTTCCATGAACAACTTAACCGGAAAAGTACCTGAATACCTGGGGAATTTTCTGGCTCTCAGAAGCTTAAATCTATCTTTCAACGATTTTGAAGGAAACTTACCCGAACAGGGGGCTTTTCAAAATTCAAGCATTCTTTCCATTAATGGGAATTCCAAGCTTTGCGGTGGTGTTCCAGAATTTCATTTGCCAAGGTGTATCCTCGAAGAATCATCAAGGACAAACCGATTTCCGCGTTCCTTAAAAATTATTATACCAATCGTAAGTTCTGTATTTCTACTAATTGTGGTGATAACGTTCTATATGGTTTATAAACGAAGGTACGGTAAGAAGGTATCTCCAGAGAGTAACCCCAACATTGAAAGTTTTCCACTCGTATCTTATAGAAACTTACAGAAAGCAACCAATGGTTTTTCTTCTGAAAACCTTATAGGTTCTGGAAAATTCAGCTCTGTGTATAAGGCGATTATGCCTAATAAAAATGGACCAGAAACTGTTGCTGTGAAGGTACTAAAACTTGCAGTTCATGGTGCTCACAAGACTTTTATAGCAGAATGCAAAGCTTTGAGAGAGATTAGACATAGGAATCTTGTGAAAATCATAACTTCTTGTTCAGGTGTTGATTCTCAAGGGAATGACTTTAAGGCTCTTATCTACGCTTATATGGTCAACGGGAGTTTAGATGACTGGTTACATCAGAATCCCGTAGTTAATCAAGAGATCGAGGTGGAAACTAGGTCCTTAAACTTCTTTCAGAGGTTGAACATAGTAATAGATGTGGCTTGCGCTCTGTATTATATTCATTGCCAGTGTGGATCACCAATGGTTCATTGTGATATCAAGCCTAGTAACGTTTTGTTAGATAGTGACTTGGTTGCTCACCTTGGTGATTTCGGCTTGGCAAGATTTCTTCAGTATATCTCACACGATTCTTCTGCAAGCCATACGAGTTCGCTTGGTATTAGAGGCACAATAGGTTATGCTGCTCCTGGTAATGTGTCTTCCTCCATTCCTCGTATATATCATCTTTAAATTCTCCTAATAAAACAGTACCTTTGTGTGATTGGAGCCCATGGGTTCAAATTAAGAAAACACTTTCTTGCAAAATGTAGAAGTTGACACTTTTTGTGCCAATATACGATTGCTTATTCTTGCAAAGATAATTAGTAATTTATCTTACAAAAATCATCATTTGCACAATGAAGCTTATAATGGATCCTACGATAAAAATGTTTTTACATGTCTAAATTTTACAGAATATGGAATGGGAGGACAGATGTCAACATATGGTGATATCTACAGTTTCGGAATCCTCATACTCGAGATGTTTACAAACAAACACCCTACTCATGAAATGTTCACTAATGGTTTGAGTCTTCACGAATATGTAAAGATGTCAATACCTGATCAAGTTACGGAGATAACTGATCCCATCCTTCTAGGAACCATACAACAGCTGAATGCACATAATGGTCAAATGTATAGGTCAATTATGGAATGCCTGACTGCAGTTTATCAAATCGGGATTACTTGCTCCATGGAATCGCCTAGAGACCGCATAGACATCAATAATGTCTTTGATCAACTTCAGTTTGTCAAGAAAGCTTTTCTTGAAGGTAGAAGTACTATTAGAGCATAATGATACAGTCTAATTTTGGTCCCCTGAAGTGAAATAGAGGTGTAGCTAAGTCATCTATCCAACCTAATGCATCACTTTCAAAACTATGACAGGATATGTACATTAAAATCTTTATGAATTTGATTTCGTTGCAAGTTATATATTGGTTTGGTTTGCATCAGCTGTGGTTAATTATCTCCATTCAGAATAACTAGCAAATTAAAAACATCTCGCGCTATGCAATGAAGTATAAAGTCTAAATGTTAGTGGTGAATTGTGTGACATTCAAAATCTCATATACTTGGACTGCAATTCTGTTATACCAAACAATACAACTCAGAGTTCATTATCAAAGTTAGTTTATATATACACACATATATATACAAGTCAATCAATGCCTAACATGTGGTCAGAAACCACAACTGATGTGTTGGCTACACCGTGCTACATAAGTTAAACTCAATCTGCAAACGATGGTGCAACGAGTAATAAGGAACAGCCTGTTTTTGCTCCTCGATTTCAAGCTCTTTTAGTGGTATGGCTGCTAAAAACCTCTTGATAAACTCTTTGCAACACTCTTTCCCTTCACAAGTCACCTCCCCAGTCCCATTTTGGGTCAAATATGACCCATTGTCGAATCTCAATATATACGCTTGGTTACACCCTTCTACGAGTCGTTCACCTAACGTGTCGATAATGTAGTAACAATCTTCATCCGCTTTCAACACAAAAAAATGGTCATTCCAACTTATAATGTAAACTCCTTGGTTTCGACTAATTTCATGATCCCATATATCATCAAACGACATTACTCCTGTCAATGAGGCGAACTTTTCAGGGCTGAAGAACCCGACAAACGATTTTTCTCTGGAAACCGCAATGGGCCGGATCCCAGCCCGTAACACAGTTTCCAGGTCGAAATGTTTGTTGGGAAATTCGGCCACGTGGGTCTCATTTTCGCAAAGGTATCTCCATTCGGAAGAACCATCGATAATGAGCTTGTCGAATTGTTCGACCGTTGGCATAGTGGTCGAGTCTTTTGAGTTCGACCCGAGCCAGTGGGCAATAACCGTGACCAATGCGGTACAAGCACTTGGTCCAGCCGCTTTATCGCTGCGTTGATCAAACGAAGCGAAGAATGTTTGCGTAACAAGTTTCAATTCTCCATCTCGACTAACAAACTCTCTAGTTTCCCATGTACTTTGCATCAAATTCTTGTTCCCTTGACCGGAGACAATCGAGTTGCCCGAATACAATGTGGCAGCTCGTGAATCTTCACTTTTCGTTTTTGCCTGTTTAAGGTTCAATCGACGTCTCTTCCAATCAAATAAGCCGGGTCTTTTGTTCAGTTCCGGCTGAACAGCAACAGAAGACGACGGCTGAGTCGCACCCCGTGACTCGGATGACCCGTCCGAGTCAAACGTAACCGAGTTATCCGAATCCGACAAACTCACTTCCTCCAAACTCAATTGCTTCTTCTTACCTTTTACAACCACTTTATTACCCTCCAACTGAGTCGACTCGGTACCGAGTTCTCCAGAGTCCCGAATTTCCACAAAACTCAACAAAACCGAGACCGTAGCTTGTGTCGTCAATCCTGCGATCTCAAGATCAACAGAGAGCTTCTTTTCGATCACCGAAGACTCTGTTTTCGAAGCGAATTCGGCCAAGTTCAATGACACTTTTCCTATTTCCGCCATTTTCCCCTTGTTGTATTCTCCCTGTACGCATCAATCGTTACGTTACTTTAAATCGTCAGGGCATAAATAAAACATGTAGTATAAACTTAATAATTGCATATCATAATATGTATAAAATTAAAGAATCCATAAAATAAACACATATTAATAAAATAATAAGACAATTCATTAATTGAAACTTACGTAGGTAAATTTGAATGTAACAATCCAAGGAACAAACTCATCAAATTGATCATAACCATGACTTGATGACGTCATCGTAAACAAACAAACATTCTCCATCTCCAAATCATCATATTCCTCCCACACAATAACTTCACCTTTCCTAACAACCGTTTCCTTATACCACCTATCTCCCGACAGCTTCCGATGAAACCGTCCGACAGCCGACAACCCATGTTTCCTTTCACCTTTCCATCTTAACTCAACTCCCATAATCTTGTCTCCTCCTCCACCGCCATGTTCGAATCCTTCTACCTTTATCCGTTCGATTTTTACCCGAATCTTTTTGGCGGCTGGCGGCTGATGATGGTGCTGCCACGGTGACCATTTATTAATTTTCGTAACCATTTTAATTAGTTTGAGGAATTTTTATTTTTGGAAAGAATTTAAAGGGAGGTTTTGATAGAGGGATGGAAACACGGAAAGTCAGCGTGTTAATTTGGACTTTGGACGCGGCGTGAGGAAATAAAAGAAAACATTTATTGAAGATTTCTTTTTGGCGTAGTTACGGAATGCACCCTGAGGTTTGGGTAATGTTATATTATTAGCACCTTAGCTTAAGCCTTGTGCAAATAAGTACCTTTCTAGAAAAAAAATTCAATAGCTAGTTACTGATTAATATGATAAATAGAAGAAGAAAACACTCGGGTTTTTGCAAAGTGATACATCGTCTATAATGAAAAAATCAAGTGGGAAGAATAAATCGTAAATTATATTGTCATTATATAACTGTTATAAAATTTTCATCTCAAAACGTTGTATGTAGGTCACATTACGTACTACAAAAATTTAAAACATAAACAATATTTTTTTAGAGAAAAGAAGCCTATAATCACTTAAAAGTATATGAAAAGAGTTATATAAGATACTTTTAATTATAATTGGATTATTAAAATAATAAACCAATTAGGGGACTAAATTAAAAAAATAAAATAAATAACTCAAAGGATTGTCACAAGCAAAGACGCGGTCAAAAAGACAAGATTTGCAAACTTACAAATATTTAAGGGACTATTATTGGAATTTCGGTCAACTAGGTGACGAACTAACCTTGAAGAGAATCAAAAGATACGAGAAACAAAACACAAATTTTATCCGTGCACACGTGTCTGGGACACGTCAATTACCACGTGCAAAATTGGTCACAGCCGTGTTCGCAAAACAAATCGAAAAAAGAAAAATAAAACTTAAAAACAATGACACGTAAACAAATAGTAAAGTCACCCATTTTGTTCTAACCAAAATTCGACGTATTTAAGGACTTTAAATGATAATTTAAAGTTATAATTATTTTCTCAAAAGTACGGCATTTTCTAGTAAGAGGTATGTTATCTTAATGAAAAAGTATTAAAATTTAATGTCTTTCTTCTAGTAAAACTACTTCTGTTGTGATCTTTTTATTTTTGTGAAATGGGAAACGTAAGATTGAATATAAATTCGAAAATCGCATTGAAATGATAATTTTTTCACACGTATCATACTATTCGTAAGTAATACATATTTGATAAACTAATAGACTTACAAAAATAGTAATACACATAGATTTTAGACTCGAGTCCAAGTCGAATTTTATGAATTGAGTTAAAAACTAAAAAATGAGACAATGCATATTTTGACTTTTAAATAACTTTAACTATTACGAGCTATTTTTTAAACTCATCTAATTCTTGTGTGATTCTTACAAATTAAAAAAACCAAACAAATTTCTATCAGAATTTAATAATAAAAAAAAGGAATAAAAGAAAAGAAAAATGAATCATCATATAATCTATTTTAACTTAACCATTTAAAATGTTGAGTACCTATCAACAATTTAATTATTGATTCTTACAATATCTTACTTCATATAAGAAAAAAAAACATAAAGAATAATATTCATAAACATATAGATGTATATGTTTAATGTAAAATAGAGATTGTTACGAGTCGAGTCAAGTCAAGTCAAGTCATGAGTTGCAAGTTAAAGTTCAAGATTTCGTGTCACATTTTAAAACACATATTTTGTTATCATCTTATATATTGTCATGTATTACGATATTTTTGTATACTTCTATCATTAAACGTTTATTTTAGGCATTGCAATAATTCTATTCATGAAAGGCATATCTTTCTTTAACATTGTTGAAACTAATCCGTACAGAATATTTTAGTATCGGTTACAAAATAAATTGTAAAATTTACCATATCATATAATCAAAATAATTCATCTTTTCTACTTTTAACACGTTGACTTTAAGTGAAATTAAATAAAACTAAACCAAAGTAATTAATATTAAAACCCATATATAAGAAGGTAATAATCTTATATTCACATACACATTTCAGGATTTACAAACAAGAAAACTATATGGATCACACCACCATAACTCATTCATCTTCTCAAAAATCAGATCAAAACAAGACCAAAAAGCTAAGTATTGCAACAAGGGCGATAAAGGCACCAGTTAAATTTATGCGAAAAATTCGAGATTTGTACATCTCAAGCATGTCCACATGTGCTACTAGATTGGTTGGTCCGGTGAATGCCGATAATTTAACAGGTGTGCCCAAAAGCTTTAGCACCACATCTTCTAGGAACAACTTAACGATGATTTTGTTGAGCTCGTGAGGATCGCTTCCACCAAAAGTTTAGGTGACACGTTGGATCATGACGCTCTACGGAAACAAAAGACGGTGGGACCGACGGTTGTGCCGCGTAGCCAAAGTGTGGCTTTTGGTAGAATTGATGAAGATAAGACTTGTGATTTTGGGGATGATTTGAAAATGAGTTCTGGTATGTTTTCGAAGAGTCAAAGTCATGCAGTAACAAGACTGCGTGCATAAGAATTAAGAACAGGTTTTATTGCTTGGATATTATTGGTATAGTTTTCTTCTTAAGAGTATTATTTAATTTATTGTGTTTGATGTTTATTTTTTATTTTTAATTGTGAAAAATAATTCATTTCATTGGATAAGTGTTTAGAATTTGTTGGTATTGGTAATGAATTGTGAGCAATTACTATGTGCAGTCTAAGAAAATTTATTTATTTATTTATCTATTTTGGCTAGATATGTTTAGTCTTGTACTCTTGTGTAAATAAAAATTGTGCTTTGGAAATTGGAAATTGGAACTTGGAACTTTTGGAAGAAGTTATATACTTATATGATATGATGTTTAATTTATAAAAAGCCCAATGAATTATATCTTAGATAAACTGGCCCATATTATATTATCCTTTTATGGGCTTTTGGTTGGACCCATAACAAGACCAAATCAAACTAGCGGGTTTTCACCCAACCCAACGTCCCAACCCGACCCAATACCCGAACCGGATATTAGTCAAAGAAGTTAAAAATCGGGTTGGGCTCAACCCAACCCAGATTTTTTTCAGTTTTTCAGCCGTGTTTTGACCGGTTTCCGGGTTTTGACCGGGATTTCAACCCTACCCGATTTCAACCCGAATTCAACCCGATTTCGAATTCTAAAAATTCTATCCGGGTACTCCCAAAACAGGGTCATACCCAGATACAACCGCGTAGGATTTTCGGGTTTTTCTCGGGTAGGGTATAAAATCTAGTTTTTTTTTTACCCCTAAATCAAACTGGAACCACATGAAAAGAAAGAATCGAAGGTTGTGAATTTCACATTTGTCGTCCTCAAAGATCAGCCCCTCTTTTTTAAAGCTAATAACACATAACTTTAGATGTGTATTTGATGTGTACAATATATTTTCAAACTTTATTGTTTTATATAAATTATTGCTTTATATAAATAGGGACAATATTAGTTAGGGGTGTTCGTTTGGATAGATCATATCAAATCCGATTCAGTTACACGAATTTATGAGGATTTTGGTTCTCAAAATATGAATTTGATTTATCCAAACAAATACTATCAAATTCGAAGCAAATTATTACATAGATGGATCGGTTCTAAGCATTTGGTTTTCTCGTTGAGTGCATATGGATATCATTCTGACTCGTAAAAGAGTAATGTTATAAGCGATATCGACGGCTACGTATCGTCGTGTTGCATAGAAATGTGGAGTTTATATTAAAACTTAAATTTTTAAGAAATATACAATGATATATCAAATTGTAATCACTATTCGATTTATTTGGATTATTCGGTTCAGATAATAGTGATCAAAAATCAATCTGAAAACTGAAATACTAATTTGATTTTTGTCCGATCCGGTCCAATAAATCAAATTGCACAACCTAAACGTCCAATTTAAATGGACCATTTGAATAATTCGGTTACATCAATATTATCATTGACAGGTGTATATAAATGATATATATGTGGAAAGTACTAATTTAGGATATTTTATACTCCGTTAATAAAGTATGTTCTATATTTTGTTTGCATATTCGTGTCTTTGATGATCATTTGCCGTTGATTAAGCTTCTGAAAATGACAAATAAACCATGTGTGAGTTCCTATATATTACGTTAACAAACTACTTTTCTGTTTGCCAGAAACAAGATTAAAATAAAACTAAATTACATAATTGCCCCGATTTACACTGATCGTTTTTAACTATTAAGGTGTCCATGTAGATTTTCTTTTTTCTTCTTAAAAAAGACAAGTATCTAATCACTACTACCACACAAATATATACAATAACGTGCCACAAATATTTACATTTTATCCTGCCGTTAGGACTTGAACTCTCAACTTCAAGGTTACAGGGGCACCTCGATATGATACCACTAGGCCAATTGTTGAATATTAGATCATAAGTTTATAAACATTCATTTGAGGAATGTTTGCAAAATGAATAAAACCGTTGACAAACATTTTTATAGATGTGTATTTAACTATTATTCATTGAAAGGATATTAATAGATGAATCTTAAGTTATGATGAACTCATCGATGAATCTTAAGTTATGATGAACTCATTAACATTCATCATGACGTCCGTTTGGAAGATATTGAGTTTACAAAAAGTCATTAATCAATAATTTTGTTAACATTATTTTGATATTAGAATTAGAATGATGATGATGGTGATTATAATTTTATCTTAAATCTTAAATAAAATATATAAACTAATCTTATCAATCTCAAAACCACCTTTTCTTAACTTGATTTTATAACGAAGTACCTAAACTATTTGGTTTTTACATGTAATTATATTGATCAACCTAAATTGATTTTCCTCCAACAAAATTTGAGCTGTCAACGCTTGCGATGAGCTCTGATTAGAGTATTTTCAATTTATATAGTTCTGAAGTTTTTTAAACTTTTTTAAAGATTTTCTCTTGACTGTGGACTTTTTTATTTGAGTTTATAGTTTTATAGTATCGAATTTCACATATTTACTAAAATGTATATCCAACTTCGAAATTTCTTACTGTATATTATTCAAATTTTAAAATCATCTATGTGCTTTTTATTTTTTGTATGTTTTGACCACATAAAATTGACATATTTTTTGTAAGTTTTATACATACAATATATAGCAAGTTAAAAAAGTTAAAATTAGAAGCTTACGTGCCATGACATCATCAGAAAACCTTCCGCGTTATCGATTATATATGTATACTAACAAATGGAGGAAGACACAAAAACCTCTCTTGCAAATTCACATCATCAAACACATATATATCTTCATCATCTGCACCCTGGATATGATCCAATGAAAACACGGATACATACTATCCTAAGGAAGATAATAAGTGTTTTGGTATGTGATACTTATTTCAGTTTTATTTACTAATTAAACACAATTATTTAATTTTACTTTTTGTTGGTTCCATACATATATGCTAAATTTATATTTATATACATACGTAGCTTGATTTGATTTTGCAGTTGTGTTACCGTCTGAAGACCGCTAGATATGGTACCAAGGGAGTCACAACATATCAACCAAAAAAGTTGCATAATCGATCAAATGAGTGTGACGACTCTTGCTACAGGAAACCACCTACTATAACCGATGTGGCTAACGAATTGTCAACTTCTTGGAAAGATGAGTCGTATGACATCGGTTATACGATAAAATATGTCAGATCATAAAATTTATATAATCGTGATTACATTGAAGATTGTTTGAAAGAGGATGGTTATTTTGATTATTTGTTGACTGTTGATACAATGATACTGCATATATATGATACTTGCAACCATAAAATAATCTGATCGATCTCTATACAATCCAATTTTATTTGATTTGAAGCCATCATTATCCATATATGATCTTTGATTCAATATACAACAATTAGCTTACATGCAGGTTAAATTGTTATATTAGCAACCCGAATGCTAAAATTGAAGTTGTCATTAATATGCATAAAAGTATATTGTATATAGTGGTTAATTATTAATTTTAGGATGAGTATTTTAATTTACAACACTTTTTAACATGTTAACGATTACCCTAAATGTGCGTTTAGAAAAATCCTAATATATTTCATTGTATGTTAATTGAACTACATAGTTTGTGAAATAACACATCTAAGGGTCTGTTTAGTTGTAGAAAAATAGGGGTGTTTTTCACAAAAATTTTCTTAGAAAATTCGAAATGTAATTAATGCGATCAAATTCAGTCTTTATAGGAAATTTCTCCTGAAAATAGAAAACCGTATTTTCACACATATAACTAAAAAGTATTGTTTTTTACTCTTTTTCTTTATATTAAAATGGCAGGCTTCTCTAAAAATTTCCCTCTGAAAAGACTACACCCACGATTTCTTCTTGATATAAATTGAATCTTCCTAGCCCTAATATAGATCTCACTTATCTCATCGATCTCATCTCATTAATTTTCTCTCATTATATGCACTTGTTTGTTATGATTAGAATGAACTTAGTATTCTATTGACTTATTATTTGTTAGGAATTTGTTATTTAATTATAAGTCAATATAAACATCACATTAAATTACTTATAACAAGTTATATAATTGTTTCTTAGATAATGTTATTAAAGAAAACTGAGAAAATTGTATTAAAAAACAGATGCATCTAAACATGTTTTTCACCTTTCTAAAATGGAAAATGCAATGTGTTTTGAGCACATTTATTGAATTTTCAATTATTTTCTGGAGATAAAAAACTTCTTTCAACTTTTTTAAAAAATAGAGATAGAAAAATATAAAAAATTTTCCACAACTAAACGCAATCTAAGTATCTAACACTATTCTATCTATGTTTACCGATTTTTTTTCCTATTACACGGGAAAGCACCAAATATTACCCCAAACAATTTTTTAGAATTTTGATTGTTTATTTATTAGTTATGAATATATAATATTAAATTAGATACAATTAAAATTAAATTTCAATATATAAAAATAAATAACATTAAAAATGTAAATGGTTCACACTACTATTATAACACCCCACACATTGAAACTATATTAATATATATTTATCTCGAAAACGTAGAATTTAAAATATTTTATTAATTTACATCATAAATACTTACATATCGAAAGTATACGATTTCAACCACAATACATAACTGTTATATTTATGCCAAGTCAGTTATTTCAAAACATGTGTTATAATTCAAAACATCATCGATTTATTCAAATCAGATTTCATAGTAAACACTCATTTGTCAAACATTCCATCTGAACATAACTTCTTGTCCACCTGTTATCAAATCCATAACCTGCAAGAAGTATTAATGTGGGGAATTAGGTCAATGCTAAATGAGTAGACATGTAATCAACAGTCTAACTTAGCAATAACAAATCTTACAACCAGATAATCGTAAACACAGAATCTCAATGAGGATCGGTGGATCTTGAGAAACCCAACTGCCGCGGTGGCTCTCAAAGAACACTTACCGTCAATCTGTGTGGCCAATACAGAATAGACCGATAGCTTGGTACTAATCTCATACGACCTAATTTCCTGTTAACGATATGTACTAGGAAATTCCTGTCGTCTAATAATAGTAACCAAGCCCAACATCCCGCTGACCTCAATAATCAATGCTCAAAGGCAATATAGCAAGTGATCACACATTCACATACTCATCATGACAATGTATCAAACTCATTAGTCTATCAACAATATTATTACAGTTAAACCATAATCATCATGGTAAACTAAAATAGTAATAATACGTTTACTTGTTGTAACCAAACCTGTTACAACCAATGTTTTAAAACCCGGGTTTGAAGTTGACCCGTTCTCACAGCCAGGTGCAGGTCAACCCGAGTCAACCCGGTTTAATAATACAAGGGAATAAATAGAGATTATATGTGAAGCTATGTTGAGCTGTCATAATTTTAGTGGTTATGATTTCTTGAAGGATGAAGCAAAAAGTAAAAGCCTATTGAGTTTCTTTATCACAAGCTCACAGCTATATTTGACCATTTGTACATTGAATATATAGATAATAATTAATATAAAATGTACTTTTTTCACTTTTCTCTACCCACATCGTCTTTTTCATTCTTCCATACTTACCAACACCCTCTTATCAAAACTTATTCAAACATCCACCACCAAACATTGCAAAAGAGTAAAAGACAAACAAAAAGGTTTTGAATGTTTCTTCATTTGGCTAACGACATAGCTTAAAAAAAGTATGTAAAACGGGTCTATCCGATTCCGGGTCGCAGGAAATGTGGTTGAACCGGGAAAATCCGGCAGGTCAATCCGGGTCAAAATCTACCCCAAACCCGACACTCTTTGGCTCGGTCTAATGACCGGGGTCGCAGTTGAACCGGGTCGCCCTAGCGGGTTGAACCGGGTTTTTTAAAACATTGGTTACAACTAAATCACACTGAGGGTATAGATCTACTCACCGTTACTTCAGCCGCAAGTTTAGAAGTCTAATATTATTGAGCCTTCTCCATATCTGAGAATACAATTAAACACTGAGTTAGTAATTCGTCCCATAACATATAACTCAGTTAATTTAATAATAAGCTACAAATAAGCATCAAGTTATAATATCATTCACAACTGGTCAATCCAATCATATTTCAATACTTAGTATTATATACAGCCCACTATCCCTTTTTCAGTTTACACTTTAATTGTATTGTACTGATGTTTATTCAAACGTATTTTGAAATCAAACTTCTCAATACACAACATCTACATAGAAACTATAATCAAGTTGTAAATGACAATCATAATTACTCGAGAAACATATTTACTTAAACAGGTAAATCCCTGAGGTCTAAGGAATCAAAAGTCCAATCCGAAATGAAATCAGAAAATTCCGAAATGACATTTAAAAACTGAAAAATGCCATTTTCGACCCTTAGATGATCACGGAAGGCCAAAAATTGCCTAGGCTCTATAAATAGAGCTTTGATCATTAGGCCATTTCTGAGTGACCATGCGAATTTCAACTCAATCTGAGTTAATGAAATTTGTCACTTATTCGCTACCCTGAAAACACTTACGCATTTTCAAAATTTTCAAACATAATCATAACTTACCATACCGATCTGCAAACCTTATTCACCCGTTCGGGTATCAGTACTTACCCGTTCGGATATCGAGCCATCAATCGGGTATCCAACGTTTTCAGCTTAAAATTTCAAGTGGCAAGTTCTGTGACGATTTTGTTCTAATATACGTGATCGGCTCAATTTACCCGTTCGAGTAAAAGCCCATACGCGATCGGGTGGCTTAACATACCCGATCGGGTATTGACCTAAAAACTGATGGTTCGTACTGTAATTCGATTTCTGCAAAATCTAAACTCAATTTTTATAACCAAAATCATACAAACTCAGATTCTACTCAATCTAATACCTCAAATAACCTTAACAATCATCATATATCATTTCTAACAACATCATCAACTTCAATTCCTAACTATAACACCCTTCGATTTCTAAACCATTTTTTTTTTTAACCGGAAGCAAAAGTCCAACAAACATTAATAATTATACATAATATAAAACTTATATTAGTCAATCTATTTCAAAACATAATTTATCATTTTGGGTGTTACATAATTTGAAAGACAACAATGATTTTATAAAATCAAAGATCAGAGTAAGCATATCGTCGTCAACCATTCCATCCAATAAATAACTCCTTGCTCAACCAATAATCAAATCGTATCCTGCAAGGAGTGGTAATGTGGGGGATTAGCACGAAGTTAAGTGAATAAACTAAGTCTTACAATCTAACTTAGCATAACAATCAATTCACAACAATTAACTTCAAGAAACAATCAAGTAGAGGATCGGTGGTTCTTGAGGTATCCTCAGTCCGCGGTGATCCTCCAAGAACACTTAATAATCAACTGCAGGCCAATACAGAGATTTTACCGATAGTTTATTGCTATCTTTAATTGATATGGGCTAATTCACAACGAATGTTCATCCAACCCATAAGAATTAACCTATAGCAACTAAACCCAATATAATTGACCTCTATCATTCCAACCTATCATGGAATTAATCACCAGCAATCAATTAATCCATCAATCAATAAGTTCAATCAATAATTCTATCATCAATTTATCAATAAATCAATCAATACTATCAACTTAAGATTGATGTAACTAACTGTTAACACCAAAATCAAATTGTGAGAATTAGTCCACTCACCGAATACCATCAATAGCTCACTCAGTAGTCTAATGTCACCGAGTCTTCTCCATATCTGAAATTACAACAAAATAACACAAGTTAGTCACTTGTTTCAATGTGAAATATCATCACATAATTGTAATCAAAATCTAAACAACTCAATCAAATAATTACAACACAATAATTAGTTGATCCGAATCATCAATCCATCACTCCCATGGAATTGATTATACTTGATTCAAGCTTTCAAGTATTCAACCTTTCAAATTAAGTACCTACTTATAACCATTTAACACAATTCAATCCAAGATTATAAATAACCAGTTTAACTTCACTAGTTCACCGTCACTATCAAATTATGAACATATATAAATTTTATTAATTTTAAGTTAGACTTGAGTTATAATCATGAATTAAACACCAATTAACAACAATAACATAACCACAAACTTCAATTCATGAATATTCAATTAAACCTATAACCATCCATATGATTATACTTCAAATTCTTTATTTTTTTACTAAACTTAAGATTATAACCCCCATATAAACATCAACTAACTATCATGCAAGTATTACAAGCTTCAATTCAAGTTAATCATGCTAATTCCATCAATTACTCAAAAACCCATTTTGATTACAACTTATATAACATTATTAATTTACTTTTAGGTTAGATTAAGGTTACCAACCATCTTATAAACACTTACTAACACCCCCTTAACCAATTTCAAACTTTAATTTCGGATTAAAGCCATTAACCCATCAAAATCATCACAAACCCTAAGAATCACCATAAGTTTATAATCTCAAACTTAAATCTTGTTAGTAATCAACAAAAACAAGCTTAACTAACAACAATTTTACATAATCATACACTAATTTCGAATTATCACTAAGAACACCAAAAACCCCCAATTTCTAGGTTTTAAAATTGAAGAATTAGAGACTTACTATTAGCATAGAAGGATTAGAAGATGATAATCTACCCTCTTGAAGCTTGAATTTGAATTCTTCAACTTCAATTTGATGGAAAGATTGAAATAAAACTAGGGTTTCATGTGTATGTATGATGCGTATGTATGTAGGAGAGAAAAATAAAACCGACTTAACATATGATGCTTATCTTATAAGTATTAAACTTTATTCCCCGTATTTGTCATTGTCTGGAACTTAAAAACCATTTGCGGGGAAATACAATTTTATTTTACTGTCAACCAAATAAATTTAAAACAATTAATATTTTAGTATTCACAATAAGTCATTTAGTTAAAGGACCTATTAATTTATCAATTATCCACAAGGCATTAATTATTTAAAACACAATTAAATAATTAAATAAATAAAGAAATTACCAATTTCAACTAGGCCCAAAACGAGGATGTTACACTAACCCATGCTAATTTAACCAATTTCAAAGTTAATGTATTAAGATGAACAAGAACACACTTACAATTTAGGATGGATGAAGATGATGATGATAAGAGTTAGAGATAGAATCTCAATCACAGCTCAATTGTTTTCACTTGTATATATTTTCTCATTGGAATATCAATGTGTGGGTGTTCTTGAAATGAAACAGAAGAAGTTTGGGAAAGTTAAGGAAATAAAAGGAGGTTGGCTCTCCTTAAACCGATTTCGTACCCATTTAAGATTGGTCCTCTTCTAAATTTATTGTCTGGAACCTAAAAACCATTTACGATTCCAACTATTTTATTTTACCGTCAATCGTATAAAGTTAAAACAATTAATAATTTACTAGTCACAATAAGTCATTTGACTTTTTGACTAGTCATTTTTAATAAAACATAATATAATAACAATTAAATTTCTTAACACATTAAACAAATAATTTAAATCAGAAAATTACTGTAATGCCACTAGATTCTTAAGGAGGTTGTTAATATAATAAATTGTAGAAAGTGTGAAAAATATAATAAATTTTCTCATACTTTATTAATATGTGTAAAATGTTAACGATAATAACCTTGAAAATATATAGATGTTATCCTTGAAGAAATATATATATTAATAATATCAGTTATAATATTATTAACATCAATTATAATATTTATAATTGTACGAACAAACATGTTCAAACTTATAAATGTGTACAAATTTATAACTTGTTCACACATTTAAATGTGAACAAAAGATTCTACGAAACAGGAGATGGTACGTAGCCAAAGTGAGGCTATTGGCCTTGTGATTTTGGGGATGTTTATGATTTTAAGTTAAAGTTTGAGTTGTTTTTCAAGAGTCAAAGGCATGCGGTAGCAAGAATGCATGCATAAGGATTAAGAAAAGGTTTTATTGCTTGAATATTGGTATTTTTTTCTTAATAATATTATTTATTGTGTTTTTTATGGTTTGTTTGTTTTTTTTTTATATAATAATTCATTTCATTATATAAGTGTTTAGAATTTGTTGGTATTGGTAAAAAAAATTGTGGGCAATTATCTTGTGTAGTCTATGCTATTTTTTAATTTTTATTTGTGGTTGGATATAGGGTTGTTCATGGACGGTTAATCGGCGGTTAGGTTAACCGGGAACCGATTAATCGAAAATTAGCTTCACCAATTTTTTGAACTGAAACCGAAATTGAAAAGTTCGGTTAACCGGCCATCGGTTAACCGACTTCTACGGTTCGGTTATGCGGTTAACCAACTAACTGTTTCTTATCTACTAATCATATTAAAAATAATAATAACACACATACAAAATCGTCATGATATATTTGTTAACACATATCCAAATACATTTCAACATCCATTGATGTATGTTTATGTTAATTATGCCACCAAATTACAAAAGATATATATCCGTAGCTTGCAAACTTATATATCATTATCTAAGTTGAAGTTCTTTAACAAAAAGTATTAACCACTGCTCACTAATAAGTAAATAGTCTACAATAATAAATAGAGGGATAATAATAAACATAGTAAATACTATATGTAAATAGTGTTGATTTGTATATAAATATAGTCTATTACCTAACATCCATGTTATATAATTAAGTATATAACTATATATAAATATATATATATATATATATATATATATATATATATATGTTATATATTCAATATATATAGAGAGAGAGAGAGAGAAAAAATATACATATTCAATTAATTATTTAAAAATTTTTGGTTTTCCGGTTAACCGATTGTCCCTAAAGTGTGAATCGAAACCGAAAAACTGAAACAATACCAGTTCAGTTAACCAAATCGAAAAATAAAATAATTTGGGTTCGGTTAACCTAAAATTCGGTTTTGTTAACCTGGTTTGCGGTTCGGTTTTTCGATTTCGGAATTTTTTGAACACCCCTAGTTAGATATGTTTGGTAAAATTGTGGATTTGAATACTTTATTATTAAAACTGGTCTTTGAAGAAGTTAATGCAAATGTATTATGTCTAATTTGTATAAGGACCGATGTAATATATCTTAGATAAACTGGCCCATCTTAAATTATCCTTTTATGGGCTTTTGGTTGGACCCATAACAAGACCAAATCAAACCGGAACCACATGGAATGATGGAAATAGTGGTAAACAAAATCCGGGTTTAGCCCAACCCGACCTGAATCTGAAACCCGACCCGGTTTGTAGTCAACGAAGAAAAACTGATTTTTTTGACCAACCTGACCCGAACCCGACTCGAGTTTTTCAAATAATTCAACCAAGTTAAAATTGGGGTTTTCGGGTTTTTTTAACCCGACTGGTTTTCAACCCAGGTTCAACCTGATTTCAAATTCTAAAAACCCAGCCCAATTATGTACCCGGCGGGTACTCACAAAACCCGAACCGGGTAGGGTCAAACTGGGTTTGACTGGGTCGGGTTTTCGGGTTTGATTCAGGTAGAGTTTAAAAACCGGTTTTTTTTTTCATGCCTACATGGCTACATGGAAACAAAGAATCGAAGGTTTTAAATTTTGCTATTTGTAGTCCTTAATCTTCTCCAATATAAATGATCTGCCCCTCTTTTTTAAAGCTAACTAGATCATAACCCGCATATTTGCGGGCGTGATCATTGTATTTTGTTCATAATACTGTTACTTTATAAACGCTAGTTTTGATGTGATTATCTTAATGTTGTTGACTAAGCGACTAAAACTGTATGAATGTAAGTACGTAGATCGAAAAATGACTAATACGTAGTGTTTACTGTTATATTATGTATTTGTTATCTGTTATAAATTTAAAAAAAGATAATATGCATGAAAACGCGCATTAATCATGTTGGATTGGACTCTCGAGGCTGCAACCCATAAAGTACTAAGAGCATTTAGACGTGCATAGTAGTCTGATATAGCCACCCATGCTAACATGGATTGTCGTGTTGTCGATATCTCATGAAGTTGTACTAAAGTAGTCTCTCGAAGTGAATCCGCCTACAAATATCGGAGTAAAAAAAAGTTAGGATGAAGTAGAAATTTTGTATCGAAATTGTAACTATGTTACCTCTGTCTAGCATACTCTATCTTTGATTCCTGTCGTAAAATTCCAGTTATGTTATACAATAGTTGTGGTTTCCTCAACCAATACTGCCTAACCTCTGTGTAGCATACTCCATGTAATAGAAGTCCATATGTGTTGGAGCCTGATAGAAAACAATAGAAATTACTGGGAAATTACTTGATATATATGGTCAAAAAATCAGTATCTTTGATAATAGTAACCCTTTCTTAAAGATTTATGAATAATATAACGTGAATGACAATGCAATTATGTGATCCATTAACTACTGAAGGAGTTAATTCGGTTAAAAAAGGTTAGGAAATGGGTCGAAAGCCACCTTAAGCCTATTTTTACAGCAAAAAATCTACTAAGTCAGTTTATTCAAAATATAGATTACTATTGAAATACTGTGATTTTCTAATCATTTGCAACAAACTAATGTTAAGATAGAATAAGTAAAGTGAATATTGTATTCACGTTTAGGCTAATAATTACTTAATATTGAAACAAAAAAATTAATTAAAAAATTCACAAAAAGTGAACATTTAGAACGGCAAAGAATAACCTACTGATGCCACACTTTAAGAGCGTATAAACATTTATATATATATAGACTATAGACACATGTTGGAGATAAAGATAGAGAATTTAGGATTAGTTAAAAACTTCAGAGGTAAAGACTTAGAGATTAGAGGCTTTATGATATAGCTAATTTTGCCGGGATTTTGAGTATACAGTTTTAGAATTTATTAAAAAGATGTGGTTTATGCATCTTTAAATGAGAATTCAATAATAAATTTAACTAACTTATAACAAACATAACTTGTGAGCCATATTGTTGTTGGTAACCAGATGATTTTCGAGGAGTAGCAGCACCAATACGCATAGTCCGGATCGAACAATAAGTTCGATTCACTGCAGATGGCCTGAGTCCTCTCACTATCATCTCCAAACCTAACAAACCCATAACCTTTGGAGTGTCCCGTATTGACATCAATGACTACTTTAGTAGCTTTAACGGAGGGATATTTATTAGATAAAGTTTCATGTAATAAGGTATCAGTTACATCTGCAGCTAAATCTCCTACAAATATCGAAAGATCAGAACCGTTATTTGAACGCTTATGAGCCATGCAAAATGTGGCCCAGTTCAATCGGAATGGTTGTTCTGTATTAGGCATAACAATGCATGTATAAGTCAAACGTATACCTTTTACGCTGCAACATGTGAAAAAAACTCCACAAATCCATATCCCTCTGAGAAACCAGTTTGTTTATTACGAATCACTTTAATTGAAGCAACCTGAAACATTATAAATAGGATCGAATCAGATACACAAACTAATTTAAGAATCTCCATTCATATCAAAATACAACCCTTATTCACATCAAAATAAATAGGAATCTTCACCTTAACACACAAATCATTCAATTTTTTTTTTGGGATTTTGAAACTTACGAGCAATTAGGAGAGGACATAATAACGAAAGCTGGAGATTAATTTCTATAACCTTAAAGGAGATGCTTACCTTCGATTGAAATGTAGAAACACTGAGTTAAAGGCGTTTGTACTCTTCTTCACCAATGGATAAAACGATGCAGGTTAACGATTTAATTAATTTTGTGACTGATAAGCAATTGTAATGTAATCAGACCAATGAAACCTTGAATAGCTATGCATGATTTTATTGGTTTATTATTTGATAGGAAAGGAATGGGAAGGGAGGAGGCGATTATTTGAAACAGGTGTGAGAAGGGGGGAGAGGGGATAAGGGCATTTTTGGAACAAAATTGGTAAAAAGGTTCAAGATTAAATAATCATTTTTTTAAGGGTGATCAAGGGCTAAAATCAAAAGATTCTAAAAAATTAAAAGGTGGGGATTAATTTGTAGAGGGAATGGTTAGCTAATTACCACTCTCTTATAATAGATAAAGAGAGATAACACATGACTTTAGGTGTTTTTTGATTTGTACAATTTTTTTTGTAGGTTTATTGTTTTATAATAATAATAATAATAATAATATCAATAATAATAATAATAATAATAATAATAATAATAATAATAATAATAATAATAATAATAATAATTGACAGCTATGAATGATGTATAACTTATCAAGTACTAATTTAGTATATTTTTATATACTCCGTTTATAAAGTACAATAGTTGGTAGAATAACATAAGATTAAGGTCTTAGGGTGTGCTTGGATGAGGGTTTATAGAGGTTTTTGGAGGTTTGAGCTTTCATTATTTATAAGTTTCAGTTATAAGCCTTGTTTGAAAATAAAAAAAAATATGGCTTCTTAAAAAAATAAGCACACAGAAACCCTTAAACAAGAAGCTTTTTAAAGTGGCTAATGAATTGAAACCCAAACCCCAGCTCCAGCTCCAGCTCCAGCTCCAGCCTCACCTCCATCTACAAGATCTAGCTCGTTGTTGCCAAATAAACCATGTCTCCAAACTTGTGTTCTCTTTGCCGTAAACAAGATCAAAAAGTCATCACACCAATCATACCCGTGGTTTACATAAAATTACATCGATCGTCCGCAACTATTTAAGGTGTGCATGCCGGTGGTCCATTTCGACAATGGATTAATATTAGTAGGAGTAAATTCTATAAATAGTCACTGTAGTTTACACTGATTTACGAAAACGGTCTCTATACTTCTTTTTTCACTTTTTCAGTTCAATAAGTTTACATTTTGTTCGAAAATGGTTTCTCACCCACCTAAAATGACTAAATTACCCTTTGATCGTTTAAATCGTGATTATCCGAAAATGACAAAAGAAAGTGTACTTTAGTCATCTTAGGTGAAGGAGGGATCATTTTCGAGCAAAACATAAACTTATTGAGCTGAAAAAGTGAAAAAGAAAGTATAAAGACCGTTTTCATAAATCGTTGGAAACTACAAGGATCATCTATAAAATTTACTCTATTAGTAGATTATAAACTTGTTGACGGTCATCAAATGAATGTTAGCAAACTCAATAAAAAAGTTGAATATTTTCGGCGATATGTATTTTTTAACTTACAACCTCACTTACATTCATCCTGGCGCCCTTCAATAAGTTAACATTTTAATTAAACTTAAAATCCATGAATCAATATTCTTTTAATCAATATTAAGGTAATGATAACTTGTTATTAATTAACATGACTGTCAAATTAATTTTTTTTTTCTTACTAAATGATATAATACTTATCAATCAAAAACCACCTTCTTAACTTTAATGTCATAACAAAGTACCTAAATTATTTTGTTTTTACATGTAATTGTTTCCATCCCGTAGCTATATAAAGTTGTCGATTTTTCGTAACGAGTAACGATTAGAGCATCTTCTAATCTTCAATAAAGATTTCTTATAAAACGTTTCTACAGTTTTAAATAAGTTTTTCTTAATTAAAGAAAAATTGATGATGAAAACTTGAAAAATCTCTCTATGCAAAACTTTTTTACTACGTAATTTTCATATTAACCATTTTGTTTTGTTAAAAAAGCCTTGAAAATAACAATTTACATTAGTTTACATTGAAGTGGAAGGTATATTTTTTTCTTTTTCTGATTTTTTTTAATAGAAAACGAGGTGACATATAAAAATCTTTTACACTATGTTATTACATCATCATAAACTATCCCTATTAATCTATAGTTGTTGATTATTATTATTATTATTCTCAAAACCAAGTTTTTCATTAGAACATCCTCAAAATAAAGGACTAATTCTCCGAGTTGGAAGAACTGATAAAAAGAAATTAAACAAAAGATAATCAATCCAACCAAACAAAAGCGTCCAACAAGACACTAAGAAGAAAGAACCCTACCTACAGTAAACATCACCCTAGTCAAGAATCCATTGGGACCATCTACGCAACTTGAGGATGATCTATTCGAAATTCAAACAAGAACAAGTCAACATCACGTAAAGGCATGAAAAACATATTGATTATTATATAAGTATAAGAGATAACACACTAACCCCTCTTACATTTTCACATCCTCAAACTCCAAATGAAAACATGGATACATTGTTTCCTAAGAAAGATAATAAACGTCTTGGTATGTGATACATATCTATCTCAGTTCCTTTTCTACGAACCAGAATTTGATTTACATTTATCTTTTTGTTACATATATATAATTACATACGTACATACTTGTTTCGATTTTGCAGTTGTGCTACCCTCGATGTCGGATCATGACCGCTGATTATGGCACGAAGGGAAGAACAAGATATCAACCAAAAAACTTGCATAATCGATCAAATAAGTCTAACTCTTGCTACAAGAAACCACCTACAATAGCAGACGTCGCTGATGACTTATCCAGTAAGTCTGACTCTTGCTACAAGAAACCACCTACAATAGCAGATGTGGCTGATGAATTATCAACTTCTTGGAATTGTACGTCTAATGATAACACTCCCTACGAAATACGAAGATGACTCCAAGACTTTCAGAACAGACACCCATTTGAGCAACACATTAGCAATTCTTCTCAATAACCGATCAAGAATATTTAGCCGCTTATGATGATTAAAGAACTGAATTTTATGTATTGCACTACTTGTTTTTTGTTTTTTCTAAATAAAAAATAATACATTTTATATATATGAAGCTTACATTTAAATGTAAGAAGCACATTTTAATTTTTTTAAAAAAAGAAAACAATACTTTTTAAAATTAAAAATGCATTAGGGAAACATTTGTTTTGTGTGCAGAAAAGTTTTGTGCTATTGTGTTAACCGATAGAAAACGAAGAAAATATTTATAATTTACATATTAAACCCCTCAACCTTTGCAGATATACATATTCACATCATGTGTCATAACTAACCGCACCTTTTAATTCACGCATATTCACATCATGTGTCATAAACTCATAACTAACCGCACCTTTTAATTCACGCAGTTTTGATGCATAGAATATTTCCTCCAATTTAGAAATAAATGGTATTGTTTCATGTTCCATACGCCAAAAAAATAAAAGAAAATACATTAAAACTTGCACAAGGGCCCACCATCCACGGTTTTCTTCATGCTTTCCCTTGAACGAATCACAAAAGACGAACGGCGATGAACTGATGTATTCATGTATACCAAGTGGTCTGGCAATGGACCAACAAATAAGATCCAAACATTTCTATAAGAGTACGATGAGCGGTGACACTGTTTTTAAAGTGTTCACGTAAGAACATTAATTAATACTTAAAAAGCGAAGGAGTTGAGGATATTGAGTGTTCTTCAAATTTATTTTAGATTTCTTTATTTTAGATTTCTTAAATCATTTTTGGTGTGCGGGAAAGAAATAAGAAGGTAGAAAGTAGCGTCCCGAGCCGCACACTGACCGGGCACGTTGTCGTGGACAGGGACGGAGCTTGAACCCTTTTATTAGGGGGGCCGAAATAGAACGTAAGTTTTCACTTTTCGTATATAGGAAACATGCATGTAGAGACATAGAACTATCAAAAAAATAACTGATGTTATATGAGTTTGCTAGACCGAGAATTTCCGAAATAAGCAATTCAATCTACTCAATAAGAAACAACTTCTATATTCAAAAACTAATTGATTAACACATACAAGATAAAATATAGTTTCATTGAACACATGATGTGCGGTTTGAGTTTTCCTATTTCCATGAATTGTTCTAAATAAAGCATAACTATTTATTCAATAGACATAATAGAAAATTCCAGGGAAGTTTAATCAAACATAAAGCATACAATTTTAGTTTTTATGTCTCCATTTGTTGTACTAAATACATCACCAAAGAAAACCAACATACAAAGAATGAGAAAGTGATACTTATTGGAATTATACTAGGTAGAAAACTGAAAGAGACAATAGATATTGCAAGATTGGAGTATCGAAGTTGTATCCTTGCAATTAAAGAAGATTTGAGAGCAAAAAAATTTCAATTTTAGATAATTTTACTTAATATTTGAGAGGGCTATTAACAAAATATGAACTTTAATCCCTATATTAACTAAAAATTGCTAATTATAGTTCAAAGTTTTGGGGGGCCAGGGCCCACCCCTGCCCCATGAAGCTCCGTCATTGGTCGTGGAGTGGCAAAACGTCATCCCCATGGTGTTCTCCTACCGGAACGGCGAGAAAACGGTGCCCACTGTGTATGTTGAAAAGGGATGGTTTCTTAGCATAAATGTCATTATCCGGCCTGTAACTTAATTACAATCATGATTTATAATAATTTGTTAATAGTGCATATGATAGATATTGCAACCATTGTATAATCTTATCTGATCTTCATACAATTCAATTTTGTTTGATTTGGGTATATGTATTTAACGAGGATTGACAATTAGCTACTAGTGGTTATAATTGGCTAATTATCAATTATGTAAAGAATATACTAACGATTATAACAATAAAGTAACACATACGTTTACAAAAAGTTCAAAAATATTACACCAATTTCATTGTGTGGTTGGTCGTGAGTTTCAACACAACAAACATTTTAGATATAATCCACGCTAATAGAAAACTAATTTTAACATCTTCAAATAACATTAAAGTGAATAAATCGTGTTTTTTTTTCCAAGACACGGTTTACCTTAAGTAAACAATGGTGTACATTACATAACTACATACTCCATTCATTACAAATTACTAACAATAATCTTAACCCCTTATTAATCATTTGGGTTTTTTGACTTAAAATTTGAGAAAAAGGATATCGGAAATTCTCAATTTACCCCTTACATTAAATTCATGGAACTTCAAACAATAAGTCAACTCACAATGAAACAAGGAAACTCTTATTAACGGATTTTTCTAATTAATTCTCTATACTAATTAAGTCAACTTTAAATTGTTTCTCAAAATTATGCTCCGTAGTATTTATCATTTATTTGACGATATTTAATTTAATATAATAAGATTTGTCTATATATAGTACATTTTTGTATTTTAATTTTAAGTATTGACAAAAAAAAAAGATATAATACGAACTATGTTGAAATAGACGTTTGTATATATATTTAATTCAAACAACTAATATGCATGTTATATACCAAAGAAAATGGTTTGAAAATCAAAATATATATATGTCATGGTCCAAATCCACTTAGATGAAGAAAAAGTTGGGTTATAAGGAAAGTTCAAATATGAACATTTTTTATTGTAAGAACGGTATGAACAAACTTTTAACTTTCACTTTTAAGATAAACCTTTTTTTACAAAATAATAATAACATTATAAAAAATTAATGTCTTCTTTAAGAGTATCACATATAAAAGTTGTGATAAACACTTTCAGTTGTATGTTATATACCTTTTGTTTATTTTAAATTAATCTCATATTAAAAAATATAAAATTCCTAATAATTTTTTGGTCAAAAGTGTAGTTAATTTTTTGGTGTGTGTGTGATTGTGTAGGTTTAAACCGCTTACAATGATTTGAAGCATTCGTTTTGCTTGTTATCATCTTTTGGAATAGTGTTTTCAAATTTTCTCATCATATTTATTTCATCTGTCATTGGGTTTCACTGTTTCAAATCTTTAATTTTTGCTTATTTTAGTGGTATATATTTATATAAAAAGGTCAAAAGTTCATATAGAAGATACTAAAGTACTTATAATGATTCATATCTGATTTATTTTTCTTTTCTTCTTAAATATAGTAACATATTGCACTAAATCTTAAAATGAAAATGTGCTGATAATTTTATCTAGGCATTAAGTTGTAAAGTTGCACATGATTAATCAGCTTATATTCTTTTTCTTTCATTTCTTATAATATATCTAAATTTATTTTAGTTGATGTTATTGACAAGATATATGGTGGAAATACTCAATTACTACGATGGTATTTTATTCATTATTAGTATTGTTATATTTATTTATATAGTTCATAAATTTGGCCACAAAAGATGATCATTTATACTTAACATATATATGTTGTACAATAACAAAATTATGATGTTAAAAATTAGTTAATTCTTAATATAGTCATATCGACATATAACATACTTCTACAATTCATTCACTTCTCGATATCATCATCCACTCCGTTGTCTCATTCTTAACAAAAATTATGATGTCAAAAATCAATCGATTCTTACAAAAATTAGTGTATAAGCGATAAGTCAAATAATATCTGTTAATTTTGATTAAATTTTATAACCGATGTTTGAGATGAACACATTTGTAGCCAATAACTCCTTACTCATCCTTTCTCAGTTGCTCAATGGACATGTCTTCTAAAAAGTTATATTTATCCCGCCGCATTGCGCGAGTAAAAAAACGTAGTTTAAGATACTATAATACTCCAATTACAATCTACTTTTTGATAAAAATACCATTACTTTTTACACACATTTCTCTATCATCATACGGATACATTAATCATATGGATACATCAGAGGTAATCAAGTAAATTCAAATAATTATACTCATCTTCTATTTATAGGAATGAACAATTAAATTGGAACGAATAGAAAAGAAAATATGAAGTATAATATTTTACTTAACTGGACTATATAAACACGTGTATACATACGGGTCCGTTGATTTTTAATATGAAATATCGTATTTGATATCTTGTTTTTAATAACAAAGTGTGCTAGTTAATATGTACATTAAACATTTAATTGGATTCATGATAATATTACTTTATGTAAATGTATTTATATAAGTATAAATTGAAAAATAAAAAGATTTTGAAATTCCAAGTCGATGAAAAAAATTAATTATTTGAAGTCTATATTTACCTTTTCAGGTAATTTTATTCCTACTCATCGAATAAAAAATAGAAACATTACATATCGATTTGGATAATATTTTAATCAATAAATAATTTTATTTATAAGTAAGTGAGTAGTTTATTCAAAAGAATTCATTTTAATAAGTTATGGATCATATTTTAAAATTTATTATAATTTATTATAATTGAAAGACTTAATTGACAAATTAAAAGTTAATTAGAATAATGACATTATAAAAGTGTTTCCAATATATAATTTATTTACTCCTTCCGTCCCAAAATAATTGTCACCCGATAAAAAACACGCAGTTTAATAAAAACATAATCATTACTCTTTTTTTTTTTACTTTTTGCAAAATGACAGTTTTACCCTTAACCAATTAATTACCGCATTACTAAAAGTTTGTAATAATAACTTCAAATAAGGGTAATATGATAATCACGATAAAACTTCCCTATCTATTTTTGGAAGTGTATAATTAATTTGAGACGTTCATAAAAAGAAAGATTGACGGATGGAGTATCAATTAAGATTAGCGTGTCATTACTATCCAATTTCAAGGAAAAGACATACGATGTTACTAATACCTCGATGAGAAACACGCGAAACTGCACAAATGATTTGAACTTTGAGCCGTTTATTTGGAAACAAAGGTATCAAACATGTCGGGCGGATACGACCAAGCAAAAACAGCATACACCAAAACTCCAAAAGAGGTATTGTTACAACAAAGCAAACATATATGTCGAGATATGATTCCTGCTACGTAAATTTTGATGACAATGCCTTAAAAACATCTTGATTCGCGTTGACACTCGGGTTTTGTTTGATATGTGCCGAATGAACTTGTTAGCACTGAACACCGAAATCGGTTAGCATTCAACTTGTTTGATAGCAAACTTACAAACTTTGTAAAGATGCTTTGGTGCTGAACGAGGAGCTGAATGATTCCTAGGCTTGATATACCCCTAATCATTCGATGACTACAATATCAACAAATTTTCCCTACGTGGGGTTCTCACAGTTATTGTACATCTTTGTTTCAGTCTGTGACATCCACGTACGATTACAACAAGGAAAATAAGTACTATCCGTCTCGCAATTATTTCCCATCTTTCCATTTTATAACGTTTCAAAATTATTGTCGACGATCAAATTTTAACTAATAAAAAAGTTTGTATGTGGTAAATTAAAACTCTTATTGGTGGAACAATGTAATAATGCTTGTACTTTTTCCAATCTATTTGTTTTTTGGACAATAAGTTTGAGACGGAGGGAGTATTTTTTTTAAGGAAATCAAAAGGATCGCCGGATCAGCCAAATCAAAGCAAGCATCAATGGCCGAAGTCTTTGAAGAGTCATCTTCAACATCTACAATAGGTAACCATGAATGTCTCATCCTTATGTTGAAAAAATATTTCTTATGAATTATACATCACTTTGCAGGTCATTCAGCATCCACAGAGCTGATCACAATTACCACAGACTTAGTTCCAATTGCGGCAGATTCAGTAATTTTCATCTTGCAGATTACCTTTGATAGTAAATATAATTCAACTTTCGATTAATTATTGCTATTTGTATGTAATTTGGGTGAGGTGTCATCAAAATAAGCTACCCACCTGATGTTCATACTGGCTGACATGTCATAACACCATAGATTTTTGGTTATAGTTTGCTACATTTCTGGACGCTTACCTTATCTGCATACTAGTTGCTAAACATAATATGGTTAAAAGTTTATCTTGATGGATATGCACCTAAATATCAGGGTTGTTATTTAGGTTCGCCAACAGAGCGAATACGTTACTGACAATCAACCATCACCAACCCTCCTGCAAAAACAACCAGAAGCACCCACCATTCCTCAACAACAACCACAAGCAAAATACGTATATCCTGTTCGAGATTTACTTGAAGGTATGTTACGTACTATCGTACAAGGATTCTTACCAGCAAGTTACACTTAAGACTATGTGGTGATTCAATTAATATATATCTGACTTACTATTACTAAAAAGAGACACTTAATCAAATTTTATAGTACCCTTTAATTCACAATGTTTTAGGAACCATTTTTTTTGTGAGTTTATGAGCCGGGAAGAACCAGCAGTTTTTCCCGTCGAACCGGCATTGAGCCGGATACTAGAACGGTGAAAACCAGTTCGCCCTAAACCCACCGAGTAGCTCTGGCAATGATCCTTCTTTGGTGGCGACAATCTATCTCCAGCAGTGATGATCCATCTCTTACGCCATCAATAAGGATTAGACCCATCAATTAAATCTATACCTTAGTTTCATTGATTCTTGTTGTGCTACTATTACTGTTTGTGTTTGACTTAGCTTGTTGGATTGCTTTAAGTGATGGTTGTGTGATGGGTATGAGTTTTTGTTTAGAATTTGGGATGTACTTTGGGACAAATTTTATCCTATTCAAACATCGGGACCATAATATATTTAAAACATTTCCCTTTACGCCTTAGAATTACCTTTTCAGCGTCAAAGTGTCACACACTTCTCCTTCCAAAGGGATTTGAACCCACAACATATTGGTTATTAAGCCACGTTGATATATAACGCTAGGCCAAAGACCTACTCTGAAATTAAAATATTATATATGTGTATATATAGTAGCTTATTCCACGACATGATCTTTGAAGTTAGCTATGATAAATATGGCATTAACTAACTCAATTTCGGAATAACTTAGGAGACAGAAAAGAGTACATAAGAACTTGTGTTCCTCTATACGAAGCTTCAATCAAAGGAGATTGGGGAGCTGCATTTAATATCCTCCAGGATCATGATTATATGGTACGAAATAGCATTACTGAAAATTGGGAAACACCACTTCACATTGCAGCAACGGCCCATAGCGCCAAGTTCTTGAAAAACCTTGTTGACATGATGCATGAGAATGAGATGAAACTTCAGAATAAGCAGGGCAACACTCCTCTTAGTTTAGCTGCTGAAGCTGGACATGTGAAACTGGCTAAGATAATGGTTGAAAAGAATAGAGAACTACTTACAATTCGTGGTTCTCTGAACATGATGCCAATCCACCTAGCGGCTTTGTTTGGGAAACGTGATATGGTGATATATCTCTATGATGAATCTGATCAAATGTCAGGTGATGATTGGACATATCAGGATAAGGAATGGATTTTCTTGCAATGCGTCGAGGTAGATATATTCGGTATGTTAGTTAGTAGGTTTCAACATAATGTCTTTATGTACCTTTTGCCTTCCATTTCGTTTCTTTTAACATATCATATATATGCTTCTAAGATTTGGATAAGTTTTTGTTATGCATTACTTGGTTCACAAATGTTATTTGAATTTTGTCACTTTTCCCTGATGTATTCAATTCATCCTCATTAAGTGATCGTCACATCTCATGTAGATGTTGCACTAAGAATATTGGAAGACCACGAAGATATGATGCTCTTCAAAGATGAGGTGTTGAGGAGTTTGCTGCAGGTGTTGGGTCGAAAGCCTTTCGCATTTTATGACATAAAGCCACGTGTTATCTGGAGGATCATACATTCAAGTGAGTTTCCCTGTTATATATCAACCATCGCCATGGTAATCTTGCGCTATTTACGGATAGTCAAACATATATAGTTATGTGTATGTACGTGTAGTTTTAATTCATCCACGTTTTTGCTTGTTTGATTGTTGCTCTCACTTTTTGTAGTCACTCGCGTTAACATGGGACATGCCATCAAGAAAAGTGATGCCACACTATTATTAAGAAAAATATGGAAACAAATTGCGGAATTACCTAAGAAAGAAATTTATGAAATACTCAGAGGCCCCATGGTAGAGGTAGACAAAAACAATACGTACCCGTCTCGAATACTATTTATTGCTGCAGAATTGGGCAACACTCAATTTTTAATTGAGCTCATTCGTCTATACCCTGATCTAATATGGAAGAAAGATGATAGCAGAAGAACTATCTTTCACATTGCTGTTTCTTATCGTCATGAGAGTATATATAATCTGCTATATGAGATAGGCTCTATGAAGGATATGATAACCCCTCTTACAGATAATCAGGGCAATAATATGCTGCATTTAGTGGGAATGCTTGCAGAAAAAGATCCACTTGAGGATGTTTCAGGAGCCGCTTTTCAAATGCAACGTGAATTATTATGGTATAAGGTACATCTTTTTCCCTGAGCTTATGGGGTGTTAGGCATGTGTATCTATCATAACTCTCTCTATATCTTCTATATGCATGCTTCTTTCCAATCTCTATGAGTATCAATGAGAGCATTTGAATGATTACGTACTTTTTTTACAGAGTATCCCAAATAATGTCTTTAAGCGTGTCCATTGGACTGGTGAGACCTCAATTTTAGGATAAAAGAATAATTTAGCAACTGATGAGGCTCAAAGATATAAAGAAGAATAAAATTACACACATTGAAACATTACCTATTTGTAACAAATATATGAGTTAATTAATTTTTTCAATATTGTTGTCTAAATTCTTCCTTGTAATTGGAACTCCATGCTTACTTTATCAGAACTAAGATGGCCCCAAATATTAAGTGTTCCGCTAGTTGATATTTATGTAGTTGCATTTTTATTGATGACAATATTCATACTATCTGAGAATGATGAATTTCAGTAAAGCATGAGATTTACAGTTTCAATTTAGGTCCAGAATAATTGTGGAACGAAGAGAATGCAGGAGTTTGATACTGGAAACACAAAATATGCTATGTCACAAGTAGTTATATATTGGCCTCCTCATAATCTGCAAACAAATATAAAAAAAAAATCTATGGAAAATACTTGTTGATGTATTTAATCCAAGTAAAACTTATCGAACAAAAACAAAATTGCTATCTAAACTGCCTAGTGACATATAAAGGGATCAACAGAGTAAGCATCGTTTTATGGCACATAAAATTTCTTAAGTTGAAGATGTATCTTATTTTTTATATAGTTGAAGATGGTTTAATTTTGTCAAGCATTTTTCTAATTGTAATATTGGAGGAGCATATAATATAATGATCTCAATTGTGCCTGGCAGGAGGTAGAGGCTATGCTCCCTCCTTCTCATAGAAAACAGAAGAACAAGGCTGGCCAAACACCACATGAACTATTCATTAAGAACCACAAAGATTTAGTAACCCAAGGTGAAAAGTGGATGAAAGGAACAGCTAACCAAAGCATGGTGGTAGCTGCATTGATCACTACCGTTGTATTTGCAGCGGCATTTACAATTCCTGGTGGCTACGATCAAAACAGTGGACTTCCTATATTTCTCCGAAATGGCCCCTTCATAGTGTTTGTCATACTTGATGCAATTTCTTTAATCTTATCGTCGGTTTCAATCTTGATGTTCTTATCCATCCTCACATCTCGTTATGCTAGAGATGACTTCTTGGAATCGTTACCTAAAAAGTTGTTGATAGGTCTAACAACACTTTTCCTCTCTATAATCACCATGATGGTTGCCTTCAGTGTCAGTTTCTTCGTTCTATACCATAACCAATATATCTCCATACCAATTGTTATCAGCGTAATTGCTATAATACCAGCCTTTTTATATGCTAAACTGCAATATCCTCTTTTAATGGATGTGTATCGTGCAACATATAGTTCCAAGTATCTCTTTAAGCCAAAGAATGGTATACTTTACTACCGAAGTCCAAGTTTTTGAATGTGTCGTTGTGAATACTTTCATGAATTCTGTTTTCTGTTCCTTTCAACTTGTTATGTATTTCAGTATAGTTGCTATCATGTGAATTGTTTTCCTTAGCGGATTATTGAATCTAGTTTTCTGATTTATAAGTGCAGTTATATATTTGTTATATTTATATAAAACAGTTGCATATAAAACAAGAGAAAAATACACAAATCCATATCAGACTTTTTAGGATGTCTCAGGTAACAACCAGAAATCTTCTATTAAGAAATGCTAACGAGCAACCTGTTGGAGTATGCCCACCAACACAAGCAAATTCGGTATTAGTGCTGAAGATGCATGGGCCTATAGGTCATACACAATGAGCACTTAGATATCCGGTTATATGTATATATTGTACAGGGAAGGTTCAAATGAGAACCAATATAAAGTTGAGAACCACAAAGAATACATATTTGTTCACATGTGATTGACTTCAATCATATATGAACATTGATGTACGTTTAACTGAAAAAAAAAGTCAAAAAAATCCTAAAATTATATCGAAAAACGCAAAAAAACAAATATATGTTGACATGTGAACGATAATGTGAACAAATCGGTTAAAATGTGTTTTAAGGTAAATTTATGATTTTTTTTTTGGGTTTTTTGCCGAAAAGGGAGTCAATAACTCTCATTTTTGTGTTTTTGGGTATCAAATATTCTTAACTTTTTAAAATGAACAACTTATTTGAAAATTATGATTAAAGGGTATAAGGCTAAAAAGTTCGGAATATTTAATACCGAAAAACACGCTAATGTCGGTGAATCGGTTAATATGACATAGATTGGAGAATGGTTAAATGTTTCTTTGAGAAAAACGAGAATTATTGACTCATTTTTCGGCAAAGAACGGTCGATTAATTTGGTACCGATACCCTTTAACCATAAATTTTAAACAAGCTGTTCATTTTAAAAGTTATGAATATTTGATACCCGAAAACACAAAAACGGGAATTATTGACTCATTTTTCGACAAAAAACCCATTTTTTTTTCTTTTTTCTTTTTCAATCTAACATAAATCGGTGTTCACATATAATTGAAGTTAATCACACGTAAACAAACATGTATTCATTGTGGTTCTCAAAGTTCTCAACTTAAGATTGATTCTCATTTAAACCTCCCACATATTGTATATACATATTTATAATCACCAAATGGAGATAGATTAAATTGGCAATATTTATTTAATCAATTAAATATTATACTTACCTAACAATTTTAGGTAAAGCATATTGAGTGGACATGATTTTAAAACATGAATTATTTGTTCTGTGAATTCAAGTGCTCATTTGAATTCTTTGTTTTTAATTCAAGTGCTCCTAAATATATATCTTAATATATATTTGAGCACTCTTAAACTTGACCTTTTCAACCTGTAGCCATCTTGATTCAGAACCATCCAGACCCATTGTCTCAACCTGAACTCAATTTGAACAATATCATTTTCACACGTTAGCTAACAACTAAGTCATTTTTTGGACTCTACACACAGTTGAAATTACCCTTGGTGAACTTTTTGAAGTTCACATATCAGCTCAAAGACAACAGCAGCACCCAGCCATCACACGTCAAAATCTACCAATCTACAAAAACCCTTTTTAATTTGCAATAGCAATAACATGTTATCTCATACAAGAAACACATTATGGCTAGTAAAAATGCAATACCTATCAAGCATTATAGGAGTTTAAACTGCTTTACTTTTCGCCAAAATTACAATATTTATTTTCTCGTCGGCTGAGTTAAAAATACAGTTAGAAAGGAATTAGTGGCGTATTAAATATTATAATAGGCCTCCCATTCCAATCAAATTTTAATCAATGTCACTTGACAGAAGTTGTTCTAATGGATCTAATAACTGTTAAATACTTAAACGTGTATTTCTTGATGTATTCTAGCTTGTATAAATACTAATATGACAATAGAACTAAAGAAAATATAAGTGTACAATGAATACAAACCATATGAAATCAAGATGAAAATGCACTTACATGTATTACATTGAAAGAACAAGCAAGAAACACCGCTTATTTCTGTTCTGGACGACAGCAAAGACTTTACTATCACAGTCAAGAAAAGGTATACAGCTTTCCACAATTGTTATACTCTGTAGTATCCTCAATCATATAGATTACAGAGGCCTGCATCAAACCAATAAGACGAAGTACAACAACAGCAACAACAACAACAAAACTATAAGAAACGGTAATCATCTACATCTACATCAGTAAAACCCCCAAATTAAAATGCAGTTACGAAACTGAAAGCAGAATCAGAAAAATCATGATGGAGATCGAGGCTAAAGTAAGAGATAATGACTCAAAATTAATCTGTGGTCAAGATTCAAGAACCCATAAACAAACAAATCAACCAAACAACAAATATAAGCCTATCACACTGGAATTATTAAGGTGATAATGGGGAGCTATTAAAGAGAGAATTGATACCTTAAGCAAATAATTAATCTACAAGTATTGAGTTTAGTGCCTATGGTGATTATAGTCGATTAGATGGAAGTACTCAAAATAGCCTATTGAAGGTCAAATCTCACAAAATCACCTTATTCAAACGAAAACCAAGTAGGATGAACACAACTTCACAAAGTATATTAAGTCTGAGTACGTGTTGTTTGAGTCATAAGTTGGTGATGCCAGGTATATGTCTGTGTGAAGTTGGGCTTCAATAGCAACACCGTTTTGACAATTAGGATTGTATTTGACGTGATTGTTCTCGTCTTCATGTTATAGATTTCAATAACTAAAAGTACTATTGCTTAACAAAAAAAAGAATCAATTGCTGGTGTCTAACTTTATGCTCAAATGCAACCGGTGATTAAATAAAAATAAATTGATATCTAAATTGAACTTCAATGGTGGGTAATGAATTTGTGTGAGAATAAGGGAAGCAATGATATCAAGCCATGTATACAAAGAGAATGTTCATATGTACAAAACTCATTTACCCTCAACATCAATTATCTCACAAACAACAAATCGAAAAATTATGAAAATTGCACCATTAGATTCAGCGTTTCATCCTCTTCGATTTGCCGTTCCTCAAGACATACTTTCGACGAGTTTTTTTTTCCCATTTTTTTGGTGGGTTTCACATTTACTAACACATGTGTTTAAGTGTTGCGTTTGGGGTTTAGGGTTTGGAGTTTAAGGGTTAGGGTTTGGGGTTTAGGGTTTGAGGTTTGGGGTTTCTCCCCGAAACCCCAAACCTCAAACCCTAAACCCCAAACCCTAAACCCTAAACGTTTTACGAAACTCTAAACCCTAAATCATACTAAACCCAAAACCTTAAACCCTACTAAACCCTAAACCCTACTAAACCCTAAACCCTAAACCCTAACCCTAACCATAAACCCTAATTTTAACCACAAATAAAATGTACAAATAATCACTAACACATGTGTTACTAATTTGTAAAACCCACCAAAAAATGAAGAAAAAAAAAGTTGTCAAAAGTATGCCTTGAGGGACGGCAAATCGAAGAGGAGAAAATGCTGAATTTTATGGTGCAATTTTCATGATTTTTCGACTTACCGTTTGTAAGATATTTAATTTTTAAAAATGTGGAGGAGACAGAATAAAGTGACACATGGCATAAATTTGTTGGTTCCCTCATTCTCACTCAAAATTAATGTACTCATTTGAACCTTAATCTGAACTTCAATAATAAGTAAGAGTAGGGTTCAAATGTTTACATCAATTTTGAGTGAGAATGAGGGAACCAATGATATTATGCCATGTGTACAAAGAGAATGTTTCATGTGTATAAAACCCATTTACCCCTAACATCAATTATCTCACAAACGACAAATCAAAAAATTATGAAAATTGCACCATAAAATTCAGCGTTTTCTCCTATTCGATTTGCCGTCCCTCAAGGCATACTTTCGACAAGTTTTTATTTTTTCATTTTTTGACGGGTTTTACAAATTAGTAACACATGTGTTAGTGATTAGTTTTACATTTGATTTGTGGTTAGGTTTAGGATTAGGATTTAGTATGGTTTAGGGTTTAGTAGGGTTTAGGGTTTAGTAGGGTTCAAGGTTTAGGGTTTAGAATGATTTAGGGCTTAGAGTTTTGTAAAGCGTTTAGGGTTTAGGGTTTGGGGTTTAGGGTTTAGGGGTTAGGGTTTAGGGTTTGAGGTTTGGGGTTTCGGGGGCGAAACCCCAAACCTCAAACCCTAACCCCAAACCCTAAACTCTAAACGCAACACTTTAACACATGTGTTAGTAAATGTGAAACCCACCAAAAAATATGAAGAAAAAAAAAAGTTCGTCGAAAGTATGTCTTAAGGGACGTCAAATCGAAGAGGAGAAAACGACAAATTTAATGGTGCAATTTTCATAATTTTTCGATTTGTCGTTTGTGAGATAATTGATGTTGAGGGTAAATGAGTTTTGTACATGCGAAACATTGTCTTTGTGCACATGACTTTAATATCATTGGTTCCCTTATTCTCACACAAAAACCTATTCTTATTTGAACCTCACCCTAATAAGTAAATATAAAACAAACGGTCAATAAAATAATCTTACATTTTGCATATATTAGAGGTGGTTGAATAAGCATATTATTGGAGATTATGGAATTAGATAAGGGTTCGCAAATTGTATGGTACCATAGTAAACAAAGACATGCGTTCCATGTTCCATGTTCCATCATCCATGTCACCATTAGTTTTATCAAAGAAATACACACTATATACACAGAAAATCATAGAGGATTCGTACTCAGTCCACGCTTACAAAGAGTTTGAAACATAAAGAGGATATTGATGATTATTGCTATACTTCATTCAATTATTTAAACTGGTAAACCAAAATCACCATATAAAATTAGGGGTCTTCAAATGTGATGGATTATAGGCATTATCATGCTTCAAACATTTAAATTTGGTACCTGTGTGTCAATTGATATGGATCGATGTGAGATTAGATCTGAAAACGCCAACAAAAGCAACCTGTGACCTTGGTCATAGATACATAGAGATGGCAAAATAGATTGGAAATTATAGTCGTGAAAGCCGATTAATTTGGAGAATTGTTTTTGAAATTTTTACTGGCGCTGAAGATTTGGGAGTTGGCGCCAAGAGGGATGTGGTTGGATTTTATGAAAAGAATTGTTTACAAATCAACTTATAAAAATCAATATTTTAATCACCGTGTTTGGATGAGGGGTTTACAGGGCTTTTGGGGTCTCCAGCTTCTAATTTTTACAAGTCTCGGCTATAAGTCTTGTTTGACAATATAAAAAAAATGGGGCTTCTTAAAAAAATAAGCTTCCAAAAACCCTTAAACAAGAAGCTTTTTGAAGTGACTATTGAATAGAAGCTCAAGCTCTAGCTCTAGCCCAAACTCCAGCTCCAGTCTCAAGCTCCAGCAGCCTCAACTCCATTCATAAGCTCCAGCCCGTTGTTGCCAAAAACTATTTTATATTCATCATGGATTGCAAAGAATATATATATATATATATATATATATATATATATATATATATATATAATAATCAATTAATGAAGATGGGATTATGATCAAATATCTATTGTATATGTCTAATAAATACGGAGTACTTCCGTAATGTTTTAAAATTAGATCATAATCCTTTTAAGGAATCTAGGACGCGTTTATTTAAGAAAAAATAACTCCATTTTTCCTTTTCAATATTGTAGAGATTTGTAGCTGGCACCAGCGGTTTCATCGGTTCGAAACCGACGAAAGGTCAGCGAGCGACGCCAATAGCATGGCCTTGTCGCTCCTTTCGTCGGTGGAGCTTCGTGGCCAAACCGAAGAAGGGGGAAGGGTGGAGGTGTGGCCCACTTGTTTTTTTTTTTTTTTTTGAAATGGAGCTGTTGAGGTAAAAAAAAAAAGTAAAAAACGGCTATATATCGGTTACAAATTTTTTTTACCCCTATTCCTATATAAATACACTATTCACCTTACATTTTAATACACTACAAAATAACCATATTTTCATACACAATTCCACCTTCCAAACACTTACACAATTTCACACCATTCCGTACTTTCAAATACTCAAATAAATTCAACTTCTTTTTACATTCACACACAAAAAATGTCTAACAACAACAATAATTTCTTACAAAATATACTTAACACTCCCATCTACCCCAACTCACCCTCTAACTCATCATCGGCGTCTACTTCTAACAATTCACCAACCGACTTTCAACCATATCAATCACAACCCCAATCATGGTATCCCCAACAACAACAATACGACTACCAACCAACACCATCATACGGCTATCAACCAACACCACCATACAGCTTCCAACCAACACCACTATACGGATTTTAACCATACTCTCAACCACATTTAGGCCAACACTCACAAACACAACCCGAAACACCTTTCCAAACACAACCCGAAACTAACGATGAAGTACAATCCGAAGCCGAGGGAGATAACCCAAAGGGAAAGGAAAAACAAAAAAGATCACAAGTGAGGTGGATGGAATTTGAGTTCAAAACGTTGACCGAGCGGTGGGTTGACAATTCCCAAAATCATGTTGATGGAAATTCGCAATCCGATTCACAATTTTGGAACAAAATTTTGAAAGACTACAGTCAATTAGTTGATGTGAAGAGTACAAAAAGTAAACTAACCGGGAAATGAAACCAAATTTGAACCTGCGTCAAGAAATTTATCGGCATATACAAAAAGTACAACGAGCCTCGGGCAAGCGGACTTCGAGATGAGGACGTTATGAACGTGGCAAAGGAGCACTTCAAACAACAAGTGGAAAGGAGCTTTATTTACGAAGTTTCATTTCACGTACTTAAAGACGTCCCGACGTTCTATGCTGAGCACGGGTTAACGTACAACAAACGTTCGTTCCAAGAAACGCAAGTTCCAAATAATTTAGCTGAGGATGATAACCCGAATTCGAGCGACCTTGCAAACAATATGGAACGGTTATTTCAAAACGATCAAATTCGGCGTCCACCCGGTCAGGGTACAAGTTGGAAAAGTCAATGAAGTTCGAGGTCATCGGACGCGACATCTTCAAAGAATTCGATCGACGCAACCTATAACACCCCTCATTTGGAATAACAATATTATATTATTAACACGGAAGCGTAGGAATTAAAACATTTTTGATTACTGCACTTTATATTAATGTACACAACTATTTATATGTTCTACACCCATATCATTATAAAATCGTTTATGAAACAACTGATAACAACATTGAACGGGGTATTATATTACACTAAACATAGTTTGTTACAAAACCATATCAGAGTAGCTTGACTGTCAGACATTCCCTGCCAAAGGCATCAACTTCTCGCTACCCATATTCCCAAAATAAACCTACAGGAAGTAAAATGAGGGATTAGCACAAAGCTAAGTGAATGAATTCATCACACACAATTCAACTTAGCATAACCACCCGTTTACACCAAACAACCGTAAACACAGGATTCAACCAGTCAACAGTATAGTAATGAGGATCGGTGGCTCTAGGGATTACCGTAATACCCGGGTGGCTCCCCAAGAACACTTATCCAACCATATCCGTATGGCCATAACGGATGAGACCGATAGCTAGTGGTTACTATATTCAAACACAGGTTCCATACACACAACAAATGAAGTAAGACCCTGTGTAATTCACACAACAACCAACTAGCCCAACCAACCAAGTCAACACGTTGACCTCATTAACAACAGATGCCCGAAGGCCACACATATAGTTAGTAGATTTATAACCAACAATGAATATTAAATGCAACAACAACATATCTACGTTCACTTGTTGTAACCAAACGGTTACAACTAAATCAAATTGTGAGTTCTGAATCCACTCACCGATACCTTTGCCCTCACAAACTCAGAATCCAAGTGTCACTTATCTTTTGGAGGATCTAAGAATCAACAATCAGATATAAGTTAGTAATCAGAATCATCAATACTTAGCTTATATCAACCTATAACAATAGGAACTTAACATAATCAACATCACCATTACAAATTACTAATCAAGTATTAATAATCACAACATAATTATTATCATATACTACTACTGGTCTATTAATGTTCTAACATGTAACAAATACAATTAACATTACAATCAACAAGTGATAAGGAATGTTGGACTGGCCAACCAAGCCGCCGGCTGGGGTCTAGGACCCGCCGGCTTCATCCCACAACCCACCGTCTCACACCACCTAGCCGCCGGATACAACGAATTTTGAGGTACCAGAACGAAGTTCAGTTTTAAAGCCTATTTTAGCCGCCATGTTAATGGGTTAAGCAGCCGGGTTAGGGGAGAGGACCCGCCGGCTGGGTCATTAAACCCGCCGAGTCCTGGACACGTCCGAGAACCCGCCGGCTAGTCACCATGACCTGCCGGGTTCTTCCTCCTTTTCAGTAGACTTGCAACAAGTTCTCAATTCTGCACGAATCAAAACCCATACTATCCAAATATTCAAGTACCAAACCAGCTTAACAACGTTTTTAACATGAAAGAAACTTCATATATCATCTAATATCAACTTCTAACTTCATTTATAACACTTTCAATTACTAACAACTAACAAGCATCATGATTGAGCTTAAAACCTTAATATCATCTTCAATAACATGAATTCACAACTAGAATCACACTAATTCATTTTCTTAACATTAAATATCATCATTCAATCATCATGTATAGCTTAAGCAACAATCAATTCATCAATTTCCTATTTAACCTAACACCCACTTGTGTTCATGAAAATCAAGAATCACTTACACTTTAATAGAGGAATGAATTAGTGAGATGAGGAGGAAACAAGCTTTGAATCAAATCACAATTACCTTCTTCTCTTGTTTGTGAATTTCAGTTTCAGTTTTTTTTTTTTAAGGTTTCAAAGAAATTGAGCTATTTTCCCTTTTTGGGAAAGTTAAATAGGTCGGCCTCTCCAATTTAACCCGACTCCTATATTTGGGTATTTTATATCCATTTCAAATCTATTGTATGGAACCTAAATTACATTTGCGAAAAACTTATTTTATTTCACCATCGACTATAGTAAATTAAAACAAGCAACAATTTACTATCCACAATAAGTCCCGGGACTTATTCATCTAAGTTTTGCAATTAAACACTTAATATCAATAATTTCTAAAATAATTAAATAATCAATTTAAATTAGAAATTACCAGACCGGTATGGAGGATGTTACACAACCCGCGAGGCCATTTTGGAATCCGCACGAGCCGCACAAGAAACTTTGAAAACTAATCAAGAGGCGACTCGGCAAAAAATGGAGTTTGACCGGTAAAAAATGGTGCTCAAACAGTGGAGATTTATCCAAAAACCAATACCGCCGCATTGGGGACAACACAAACGTGCAATGTTTGAAGAAACTTGGGAAATGTGATCAAGAAGTATCAAGACGATTTCAAAATGATGTTCGGGCCCGATGCACGACAACACTGGTTCTCCGATAGTGACTAGATTCGTATGCTATTTTTATTGTAACGTTTTATTTTTATGATCGTAATCGTAGGTTTTTATTATTGTAATTTTTATTTTTAGTATTGTAACGTTTTCTTTTTATTATCGTAATCGTATGTTTTTATTATTGTAATTTTTTTTAGTATTGTTACGTTTTATTTTATTAATTAATGTAATATTTTTATTTATTAATGTAATGTTTTAGATTATTAATGAAATAGTCTTTATTTAGTTTGTGTTGAATTAATTAAATTAACAGTTAGTAGGTCCCAAAATTGTAAAGGAAGAATGGATTGTTAACAGTGTTTTTTAGTTTTGGTTGTGCTGACATGGCGCTGAGCTGACACAAGGGAAGAAAGAATTGACTTTATGGGAGTGGTCTTAGAACTCTGCATTAGTACAAGACCTCATCGGGGAAATCTATTTATACGCGACAAAGTATTATTCACCCTTGATTGAAATGACTGAAATTACCCACTTACTTTGACGTTTATCTACATGCACCTAATACATATTTTATATATTTTATTTTTCATATTTAATTAACATAATATTTCAAATTTCATTGATAACTTTTTATATACAATATTTAAAATAATCCCGAACATATATTCATGATTAGTGTAAGTTTATCTACATTTCGACATAAATTTTATCGTCATATGTTATGTATTTAGCGAAAACATGTTTTAGTCTTGGAACCAACTTTTTTTTTTTTAATCAAAATGTAGATAAAAATAAATTGTCATAATGGTATATTTGGATTAATATTATAACATATATAACAAAATTTATTAGCCAAAAACATAATGATATATTAATAAAACTATTTGAATATAATATTATATTTATTAAAAGGATTCCTTTCATCGAACTGAGCAATCAATCATAATATCATTGTCGGTATTTCTTCAATTGGGTCTCGAAAGTATAAAAAGTCCATACTCCTTCGATTGTAAAGGATTGATATCATGATAGTATAGGAATGAAGGATCTTATATATGCACACTAATGCGAGACATTCTTCATTTCATAAACAATCTGATAATACTTATTATAATTCATCATCAACATAACGGAAATAATTCAAAATGAATTGGGGAGAATATATTCACTCAGATGATGAGTCAACCAACGAGGTACTATTAGTTAGTAATTTTTAAGAAATATAATTTTATTTCATCTAAGTTTTAGGACTTCACTATCGATATTGACGAAACACGTGAATGGGATGAAAGTTAAAATGAATCTTCTCATAACGTTCACGGGTGATCGCAAATTGAAACTGACACGGTATGAATATGTAAATACATCAGGTTTTAAAATGCTCATCGCAATTTGTTTAAGTGCACCAACATTTGACCAAAATGGTTTCCATTACCAAAATGATTTTTCACATCGATACATTTATCAATTTTCAAGTTTTTTTTCATCCATATATTACTCAGATATAGGATGTCATGTCGGATGGAAATTGTGGGTTATTATACTATATTGTGTGATTATGTATGTAGAGTGATGGACAAAAATCAATATAATCACATTTTACAGCTAATTAATCACATACTAATTTATGATTGTTAAATTATTTTATGTGATTATGATAGATGATCAAAGATAAAAATAGTTAGAGCATTCTCAACGCTAACCGGTTTCACCAACTGGTTAGCAAGTGGTTAGTTTGAGTGGTGCCGATGGTAACCACTTTACAAATCACTTCTTTCCCAACCGATTCAAACCGGAAAACTGATTCAAACCACTTCTGGGCCCCGCACAATATAATTCTTTTTTTTTCTTTTATAGTGTATTAAATAATTAAATGAAAATAAAGTGGTTTGGAAGTGGTTAAACTGGTGGCACAGACGAATCTGTTTTGAATTAGTTTTGAATCGGTTGGTGGAAAGTTGATGTGGCATAAGTGATTAGAAAGTGATTCAACCGGTTGAGAATGCTCTTATAATGTAAGTCTGGAGCAATCACGTGATTATACATCAAAAATATATTAAGGGTAGGTAGCTAAAGTAAATGTAACTTTAAAACAGATGTAATAAATTTATTATTTTATAGCAATCCATTTATCAATCATGTGTAGATCACTTTCAACAGTGCATTCGTCATTTCTTTTGTCAGTTGTGTCAGCTCAACGCCACGTCAGCACAACCAAAACTGACGAAATACTGACAAAGCAATACCAACAATCCTTTCTTCCTTTACATTTCTGGAACCCACTAACAATTAATTTAATTAATTAAACACAAACTAAATAAAAACTATTTCATTAATAATTTAAAATATTACATTAATAATAAAAAACATTACAATCCTTAAAATAAAAATTACATTAATAATATAAGAAAAACATTACGATAATAAAAATAAAACGTTACGTTTAATAAAAACAATAGAATAAACTAAGAACGGTGCAGGTGCGAAACCAACGTGGGAGATGCCAAATATGTTCGATAAGAGCATTGCGAAGTTGATGATGAACTCTATATATGGTCGCTTAGTTCTTTATCCATGCACAATTGTACTGCAACCCTCTCGTCGTCCCACGAACGTTACCTTTTGGTAAACGTTGAAACCAAGTAATCCGGTACAATCGTAGCGTTGATGGAAATAAGAAAATTAAGGAGGTAAGGGTTGTTGAGCGTAAGATGTTATACGTCCACATATACGAAGAAACAATTCATGACTCATCCGAAATCATCTTCGAAAGTAATTCGCCGGGAATGTGGGGTTTGGGGCAAAGTAATCTTGATACAACCGTTCACCGCAAGCCAAATGATTTCGTGGTAAGAATCTTCTTGGAGCTCTTGGCGGCCGACTAGAACTTTCGGCTTGGTTTTCATCATTTCTTGATCCAACGTATCAATAATATCGAGCATCACGACTGGATTGAAACATTGTGTCACCGCTAAATATGGTTGCATAAGATCTTCTTTGGAGGAACTCGACGAGGAGGTTGAATCCATTTTTAGGAATAAGTAAAGAAATGTTTTGTGTTGAATTGTATAGAACTATTTTGTAGAATAGAAGAGAAAAGTTTGTGAATTGTGTTTTAGTTGTGTGTTTATTTATAGTGTGTTTGGCGTTTGATAAAAAGGTAAAAAATAAATAAATTATTTTTTAATTAATAACGGATATATAACCGTTATTTTTTTTTTTACCTAACAGCTCGATTTCAAAAAAATAAATAAATAACCGCGTGGCCCCCACCTCCTTCCCTTCCCCTTCTTAGGTGTAACATCCACTCGTCGGGTCTGGTGATTCTCTATTTAAATTGACTATTTAATTATTTTAGAAATTATTTGATATTAATTGTTTATTATGAAACTTAGATAAATAGGTCTCAGGACTTATTGTGAATAGTAAATTGTTAGTTGTTTTAATTTACTATAGTTGACGGTACAATAAAAAAAGTTTCTCGCAATTAATATTTAAGCGCTAGACAATAGATTTAAGACGGGTATAAAATACCCGAAAATGGGAGTTGGTTTATAAGGAGAGCCGACCTCCTCATTTGGTTACTTCATATCCTTCATACTTTCCCAAAATAACATAACCTTCAAAATTGTGTACCTAGAAGTACAAACAACAAATTGAGATTCAAACAAGATTACTTGAAACTGAAATTGTGATTCCTTATAAGCTTGCTATCATCATCTTCATCATCATATTATCCTCCAAAAGATAAGTGACACTTGGTTTCTGAGTTTGTGAAGACAAATGTATCGGTGAGTGGATTTAGAACTCACCCTTCGATTTAGTTGTAACTATTTGGTTACAACAAGTATACGTAGATTGATTATACGATTGTTAATCTGTATTATTGATTATGAATCTACGTGATATGTGAATCTATGTGTATCAGATTATTGAGGTCAACGTGTAGTTGGACTTTTTGGTTATTATGTGAATTACACAGGTTTTGATTCATTTGTTGTGTTTGAGACCTGTGTATGAGTTTAATAACCAATAGTTATCGGTCTATTCTATAATGGCCATACAGATTGACGTTAAGTGTTCCTTGGGAATCCTCGGGTATTATGATATCCCAAGAGCCACCGATCCTCATGAAAATGAATGTGTTTACGATTATTTGCTGTAAACTCATAGTTATGCTAAGTTGAATTGTGTGTGATAAATTCATTCACTTAGCTTTGTGCTAATCCCTCCCATTACTTCCTGCAGGTTGTTTAAGGAATGTTTGACTGCGCTCGAAGACTCTGAAATGGTTTTGTAATAGACCTTGTTTTGGAAAATATAATACCCCGTCTTCTGTAATTTTAAACAGTCTGAATTTGGTGTGCTTTGAATATGAAAACTGTTTATGTATAATATTTAATATAGAGTAATAAACTGTATTTTATAATATACGCTTCCGAGTAAAATAATAGAATATTGTTGAACTGATAGTGATATTAGAGGTTTTCAAGGGTCTCAAGCTAGAAATACTTCTTCTTCGTTTCCAAGAACTAGAACAGAGTCTTCGGGTAAAGGAAAGTCAAGATGGCAGGGTAATCGTCAGGGTCAGAGATTTAGTAATAAAAGTGGTTCCTCTGGAAGTTCTAACTGGTGTACTTCTTATCGATCTAAACATACTGGTCCCTGTACAATTCAGATGAACAAATGTGTTAAATGTGGGGAATTGGGTCACGAGTTTAAGAATTGTAAGTTTCCCAATTTTGTGTGCTGGAACTGTAAGAAAGAAGGGCATCGAGTTGGGCAGTGTCCTGAGGCAGGAAGACAGAGTTCTGGTTCGGTCGGGAGTTCGTCATCTTCTGGTCAAAAGCAGAAGAATCCTCGGCCAGCGACGAGTAGGGCTTTTCAGATGACAGTCGATGAGGCTGCCCACACAGATGATGTGATTACTGGTACTTTTCTTATAAACTCTGTACCGGCTCGTGTATTATTTGATTCTGGAGCAAATTGTTCTTTTATATCTGTGTATTTCTGTGATAAGTTGAAACTGATCCCTACAGTGATAACTAAGCCCTTAGAAGTAGAGATTGTTAGTGGCAAATTAGTTCCTGTTACCACCTCGGTGACTGGAGCTAATATTGTGATAGATGGTCAGACTTTTCCAATTTCATTTTTGTTAATGCCGATTCCAAGTTTTGATCTGATTATTGGCATGGATTGGTTAAGTCAGTTTAAAGCAAATATAGATTGCCACCATAAACTGATTAGAATCCCAATCTCTGAAGAGTCATACGTTGTGGCTCGAGGAGAACGGGATAGTGGGTGTATTCCTCTGATTTCCCTGATGAAAGCTAGGAAGTCGATGTCTAAAGGTTGTGAGTCTTATCTAGCATATGTCATCGATGCCAAATTAGAAAAGAAGTCCGTTTCTGATGTTCCGGTTGTCTCTGAATATCCGGAAGTGTTTCCCGATTAATTGCCTGGTTTGCCACCGGTTAGGGAAGTTGAATATCAGATTGATCTTATTCCTGGCTCCTCTTCTATAGCTAAAGCTCCCTATAGATTAGCTCCGTCTGAGATGCGAGAAATGATGAATCAGATTCAGGAATTATTGGATAGAGGTTTTATTAGACCTAGTTCTTCCCCGTGGGGTGCACCGGTTTTGTTTGTTAAAAAGAAAGATGGGTCATTTAGAATGTGCATTGATTATCCGGAGTTAAACAAAAGAACAGTAAAGAATAAATATCCTCTGCCTCGAATAGATGATTTGTTTGATCAGTTGCAGGGATCTTCTGTGTATTCTAAAATTGATTTGAGGTCAGGTTACCATCAGGTTCGTGTTCGTGAATAGGATATTCCAAAGACTGTTTTTCGTACCAGGTATGGTCATTATGAATTCCTGGTGATGCCTTTTGCTTTGACTAATGCTCCAGCAGTTTTTATGGATCTGATGAACCGGGTATGTCGACCATTTCTCGATAAATTTGTAATTGTTTTCATTGATGATATTCTCGTGTATTCCAAGTCTGAATCAGAACATGCCATGCATTTTGTAACATCCAATTTACGGGTCCAGTATTTTATTATTATTTCCTGACTTGGAATGGTTAATTGAAATGTTAGGAAATATTGTAAATTGGTAATTGAAAATAAATGGGTAAAAGAGTCAAATAATTTATTGTGGTTAATAAATTATTAACTGTTTTAATTTAATTCAGTTGACAGTAAAATAAAATAATATTTCCCCGCAAATGGTTTTTAAGTTCCAGACAATGATAAGTACGGGGAATAAAATTAAACACTTATATGATAAGTGTTATATGTTGAGTCGGTTGTTTAACTCTTATCTCCACAGATACATACATACATCTCGTATATACATACATATTACTTGAAACTCTAGATTGATTCAAGAAATCACTCTTTAACATGAAATTGAAGCTTCGTAACTTGGATTCAAGCTTCTTTAATCATCCTAATCAAGGTATAATCTTGTGTTCTTCATTTTCTAAAACCTAGAATTTGGGGGTTTTAGTGTTCTTGGTTAAAATCCGAAATTAGGGTTTCAAAAGTGTGAATTGATGTTAGTTAAGCTTCAATAACATGTATTAATCATTCCATAATCATTATAAACATGTTGTAATTGTTAATTCTTGAATTTAATGTAAACCCTAGAAATTGGGTTTTTGTGTATTAGATAAAATTAGTATGATTGATGTGAAATTGAAGCTTGAAATGATGATATAGTTGTTAGTTGATACTTGAATTGTGATTATAAGCTAAGCCCTAACTTGAATTGATGAAATTTATTAAATTGTAAACTAGTTATTCAATTGAGTTTGATGAGCTAGTATTTGATGATTAAAGATGATTGTGTAAGCTTAATTGCTAAGTATTCGTTAGACCTAATATTGAGCTTTTGATGAATTGTTAATATTGGAGGTTAATAATTGTGTTAAAGGTCTAATTATGTTAGTCTCACATAACTAAAGTAATGTGATCATAATAATCTTAAACTTGATAAGTAAGTTTGGATTGTGTTGGTAATATGGTTATTTATAATATTGGAATGATGTTGTATAGATTTTGAGATAAGTAACTAACTTGTGTAATTCCATTGTATTCTCAGATTTCGAGAAGACTCAGTGACATTAGACTACTGAGTGGACAACTGAGGTATTCGGTGAGTGGATCTTTAATCCTCAGTGTGGTTTAGTTGTAACAGGTTTGGTTACAACAAGTAACCTATTATTACTATTTTAGTTTATCATGATGATTATGATTGTTAGTAATAATAATGTTGATAGACTGTTTAGTCTGATATGTTGAACTAATTGAATATGTAGATATGTGATTACGTGATATATTTGGCCTTCGGGCATCAGTTGTCAATGAGGTCAACGAGTTGATGAACTGTTGGTTGGGCTAATTATTATCCTAGATTTAACACATCTCCTGTGTTGGTGGATGATAATAATTAGCTATCGGTCTCGTCCGTATGGCCATACGGATATGGTTGGGTAAGCGTTCTTTGAGAGCCACCGCGGCAGAAGGGTTTCTCAAGAACCACCGATCCTCATTGTTGATATGTGATGTTGTTGAATTGTTGCATTGTTGACAAGCTGTATTGTGTACTGAAATGTTTAGGATTAGTTGTTGTACACAAAGTTGTTATGCTAAGTTAGACTGTTGATTAACTATCTACTCACTTAGCGTTATGCTAACCCCCACATTAACACTTCTTGCAGGTTATAGATTTTATCGGGTGGGCAAGAAGTTGGACTGAAAGGAATGTTTGACATCTGGGCGTTACTCTGATATTTGATTATACAAATTAATGTTATTTAGTTGTTTTAAGTAACACCCATGTTGATAAACTATGATTTAAATTAAGTTGAAATTGAAATGTAAATTTGGTATTATTGAAAATTGGACTAACGCTTCCGGATTTATTATATTTAAATGATGTAAATTGAGGGGTGTTACAAGTTGGTATCAGAGCATGAGTTTGGGTGAATTGGATATTTAAAGATATTCAATCCCAAACTTAGAGTTGTGTCAAGTCAAACATTCCGGGGTGTGGGGATTAGTGGTGGTATGAGAAAGTGATTACTAAATGTGTACTAACCTATAACAAGTTGCAAAAGTGTTATTTTGGTTGCAGAGACGGAGGAACATGAGGAACTGTCTGGTTTTCTCAATGATTCCTCAACCTTCGTGGGCCTATGTATATCAGGTACTTTTCGATAGGCTTGGTGTATTTCAATAAACTTGAATTGTTTACTTTGCTATGATATGATTGGTAGTAAAGTAAATTGAGTCAGACTGATATGAATCCCCAGTTGTGAGTCTTTGGTAATCAATATATGTTAATGTGATACTATGAATTGTGTGTGTGGAATTAATTGCTTTCGTGAAATAATGACTTTGGGAGCAATTGGATTAAGTGTAGTAATAAATCTTGGAAAAACAAAGTTGATATGACTCCATATAGTAAATTTAATGAGATGTTGGTAATCTCAATTAATAAGTTTGAAGTCTTGTTGTTGTGTAAATTAGAAAGTGTTCATTGATTGAAATGTGTATCTTTGACTGGAAAAAGTCAAGGTTGAAATTGGTAGAGTCAAATTGTGTATTGACTATGTTATTAAGTGATAAATGTGGTAAGATGTGTATGTGTATAATATTGATCATGATTGTGGTTAAATTATGATCTATTTACTAAAAGTGGTGTAGTAAGAAAGTCAAAGTAGTCGACCAACTTTTATAATTGTTGACGAGTTTGAAAGAAATCAAAGTTGAAAATTGTTGTGATTAGGTTAAACATAATGATTTTAATGTGAATTGGTGTTTTAGAGCTATAGTACAATGCCAATAGTGAAAACAGTTTGGTTTGACTTAAAATAGTCAAAGTAATGTGAAATGGGTGTTAGAATAGTGATTATATGGGTTGAAACCCAAATGGGTTGTTAAAGTGTCCAAATGGGTCACTTGAGGGTTAAACGGTTAAAATGAGTATTGGTTTGGTTATGACCAATGTAATAGTGACTTTAAATCCTACATATAGTAGGGATATGTGTTGTAAGTGTTAATATAGTCAATATGGTTGAATTTGGTTAAATTGCCCAATTGGACCCCTAAACGGGTCAACGAGTTAAAATATAATCGAATGGGTATATGAGAGTGGTGAATATGCCCACACGTCCAAAATATGTGTGTAAACATGTGGTTGAAGGACTAGAGTCAGAAACTAAGCCATTTGGAATATGGCGTGTCAACTTAAATAGTCGAAAATGGCTCAAAATGAATCATATGTCCGTTTTCTCGTAAAATGTGTAAATTGAAAAAGTGTAAAAAGAGAAAGTTTCATCTTGGTTAGATGAAAGTGCCTGCAAAATTTCAGAGTCTAACTCTTTACGGTTTAGGAGATATGCGCGTTTGAAAATCGAAAAACTGCACATAGTATTGGCTCAGATACTGAGCAGATCTGCTATGGTTACTGAGCAGATCGGCTATAGCTTGATAGCAGATCTGCTATGCTTAGCAGATCGGCTAAGTTAGTGCAAAAACACAACAGAACTTGACCCAGGAATGTAAAGGTTGAAATGAACTAGAGAAGCAGATCTGCTTTACAAAGCAGATCGGCTAGACATGAAAAACAGAACGGCTTCTCTTAGCCGAACGGCTAGTCTAGTTCAAAAACACAACAGAACTTAAACAGTGGTAACGATTGTAACTAGCAGTGGTAACAAGTATAATAAACAGCGGTAATGAGTTTAGTAAACAGTGGGAACAACATTTTGCAACGTTCGTCGTAACCTTTGACGTAGAAATTTCCGCTACAAAATTTTGGTGTCCGATTGAGATGAAATTTACAGGGTCACTTGGAAACGGCCCAACGGTCAAAGCTCATCGCTTCGCCATGAGCCCTGGCAGTTTTGGGTAGTTCGGGGTCGTTTGGGGCCCGAAAATGACATTTTATTGTTTTTCGGACCTTATTTTAGACTTTTAGTTTACGTTTTGTAATGGGCCTTTGTTTATTTAAGCCCAGGGACCGTTCTAATGACTATATACAATAGTAAAACTTATTTTAAGAGGTCTACCTATGATATTGTATATAAGTTGTGTTCAAACGGTTTATTTAACTACCGAAATATATCAGTAACTGATATTGTTAATTGATGATAACAAGGGTTAGTAACTATTGATATTAGAGTTATGTGGATCATATATGTGAACTAATTGTAATATGAAGAAGTACTTGAATCATGTAAAACATTAAAATTAATTAAATTGAGAATTTTATGAATTTATAAGTTAAGTACATGAACTTATAGCTATGTGATCACTAAACATGAAATGCTCAGTTGTGATTCAACTAAAAACATATATGTTGATGAATATATGTGTTGGATATTCCATATAGTATTGATAAGTGTTTAGTACTAAATGTATTATAAGTATTAAGTGATGTAACTGGTAAATAATATTGAATCAGGTAATAAAAGTGTTGGATTGATGTAATTGTGATGGATATTACATCTGTGATAATGAAATAGTAAAAAGAATTATATTTACCTGATTATGTGATTAGTTGTTCATTCAAATGATTAATGAAACTGGTATCAAGTTAATAAGTGGTCATATAACTGCTACAAAGTGTTCTTTTATGTGTGATAATTATTAATATCACCTTGTGGGATATAAAAAGTAAGAGTTAATCACTTTGGAGATTGATGGTATGAAGTAACCTGAAAATAAAGTGTACCTGACATAATATGACGACGTCTGGCCAACGTATTTATATTATGCCATTTTACATGGAATTGTTGAGGTTACCAAGTACCAGAGAACTTAAAGTGATTTTGAAATAATAAGTGAGATATGTTGACCTGTAGTGGAAGAATAGTCACTGATTAGCTGAAATAAAAGAGTACTAGACCACTAATCTGTTGTTTTACTATGGTACAAGAAATGTATGTGTGATAAATTGCAATTAGTATAAATTAAAATAAGAAGTTCAGCAAAGTGGAGGTCAGTTGATTGTGGATAACAATGTGATAATATTGTTGAATAGTTAATTAATGATAGCACCTTGTGTTGATATACCGATGCTGATGGCGCATGGTATTGACAGGTGTTGATTTAGCATTCAAGTTGAGGTGATGGAATGCTAAATTGAATTGCGTGCTAAGAGTTTAACTATAATATTTGACCTCTACATGTGGCTTACTGTTTGCTCTTATGTGTCTAAGATTATATGAATTGTGGTTCATTCTGAATAAAAAAAAATAATAAAAAAATAAAAAAAAAATCACATAATCTAGTTGTATTTGATTGTGTTTATAATTACCTGTTGGGAAATAGTAATAAACTAGTTGCAAAAGTTGAATCCAATTGTTTCACCAGGTAAGGTGATATGTGGATACTAGTTAGTTACTAGTTATGAAATGATATTGTTGAATATGTGACTAATGACAACACCTTATGTTGATGTGTTAAAAGAATTATGCTGATAATGCATAGTGTCAACAGGTGTTGATTTAGCATCCAGGTTGATATGATAGGATGCTAATTGACTAGGTGCTAAGGTTTTACTTGAAAGATTTGACCTCTACATACTACTTACTGTTACTTTTATGTGAGTAGGATTATATGAATTGTGATTCTTTTGAATAACGGGTTTCATATAATCAGGTTGTGTTTATAATTACAAGTTGTAAAGTGATCATTAAACAGTTGCAAAAGTAAGAATTTCTAGCAAATGGTTAGCTAAAGAAATACATAGTTGTTAGCTAAATTGTTAGTTGTAAATTGAGTTGAACTTTATTGCTAATGTGCATGTTGTGGTATTCATTACCACTTCTTCTTGTTGTTGTTGTTGTTGTTGTTGTTGTTGTGGTATAGATGAAATTTTACATGGCTATAAGTAACACTACATCAAGGGATTATGTGTTCTAAATTGTATACATGGTTAGTTGTGAATAGCTATGTAAATGATCGACTAACTTATCAAAGACGGAGTTTATGCACAGTATTTGTGCAATGGAAAATATAGAAACCTGTATATAAGGATATGTACATGTAGAAAGAATTTTAATTGTGAAGTTGTTGATGATATTACAATTATTGGGAATATTGTGATTAAGTAATTGATGACATTCCACTTGTTGTCAGTTAATATGCTTTGTGTTAATAAATTAAGTGTAATACCAAGCACAACCTATGTGTTTATATAAATTCAATGGTAATACACACTGGTGGTGTGTAAGTTGATGAAATAATATAATAAATAGATGTAGATACATTGGTGTTATATGATTAAAGATATGCATAATGATGATATGCATAAGTAAATTAAATTATAACCACATCTTGTGTAATAAGAGTAATGAATAACTATGTGATTAGGAGTATATGAAAACTGTAAATTGAAATAGAAATGAATAGGTGATTATGTCACACTAGAGTGACTAAGTGTGATTAGATTTCGGGGACGAAATCTTTTAAAGGGGGGGAGATTTGTAACATCCAATTTACGGGTCCAGTATTTTATTATTATTTCCTGACTTGGAATGGTTAATTGAAATGTTAGGAAATATTGTAAATTGGTAATTGAAAATAAATGGGTAAAAGAGTCAAATAATTTATTGTGGTTAATAAATTATTAACTGTTTTAATTTAATTCAGTTGACAGTAAAATAAAATAATATTTCTCCGCAAATGGTTTTTAAGTTCCAGACAATGATAAGTACGGGGAATAAAATTAAACACTTATATGATAAGTGTTATATGTTGAGTCGGTTGTTTAACTCTTATCTCCACAGATACATACATACATCTCGTATATACATACATATTACTTGAAACTCTAGATTGATTCAAGAAATCACTCTTTAACATGAAATTGAAGCTTCGTAACTTGGATTCAAGCTTCTTTAATCATCCTAATCAAGGTATAATCTTGTGTTCTTCATTTTCTAAAACCTAGAATTTGGGGGTTTTAGTGTTCTTGGTTAAAATCCGAAATTAGGGTTTCAAAAGTGTGAATTGATGTTAGTTAAGCTTCAATAACATGTATTAATCATTCCATAATCATTATAAACATGTTGTAATTGTTAATTCTTGAATTTAATGTAAACCCTAGAAATTGGGTTTTTGTGTATTAGATAAAATTAGTATGATTGATGTGAAATTGAAGCTTGAAATGATGATATAGTTGTTAGTTGATACTTGAATTGTGATTATAAGCTAAGCCCTAACTTGAATTGATGAAATTTATTAAATTGTAAACTAGTTATTCAATTGAGTTTGATGAGCTAGTATTTGATGATTAAAGATGATTGTGTAAGCTTAATTGCTAAGTATTCGTTAGACCTAATATTGAGCTTTTGATGAATTGTTAATATTGGAGGTTAATAATTGTGTTAAAGGTCTAATTATGTTAGTCTCACATAACTAAAGTAATGTGATCATAATAATCTTAAACTTGATAAGTAAGTTTGGATTGTGTTGGTAATATGGTTATTTATAATATTGGAATGATGTTGTATAGATTTTGAGATAAGTAACTAACTTGTGTAATTCCATTGTATTCTCAGATTTCGAGAAGACTCAGTGACATTAGACTACTGAGTGGACAACTGAGGTATTCGGTGAGTGGATCTTTAATCCTCAGTGTGGTTTAGTTGTAACAGGTTTGGTTACAACAAGTAACCTATTATTACTATTTTAGTTTATCATGATGATTATGATTGTTAGTAATAATAATGTTGATACACTGTTTAGTCTGATATGTTGAACTAATTGAATATGTGGATATGTGATTACGTGATATATTTGGCCTTCGGGCATCAGTTGTCAATGAGGTCAACGAGTTGATGAACTGTTGGTTGGGCTAATTATTATCCTAGATTTAACACATCTCCTGTGTTGGTGGATGATAATAATTAGCTATCGGTCTCGTCCGTATGGCCATACGGATATGGTTGGGTAAGCGTTCTTTGAGAGCCACCGCGGCAGAAGGGTTTCTCAAGAACCACCGATCCTCATTGTTGATATGTGATGTTGTTGAATTGTTGCATTGTTGACAAGCTGTATTGTGTACTGAAATGTTTAGGATTAGTTGTTGTACACAAAGTTGTTATGCTAAGTTAGACTGTTGATTAACTATCTACTCACTTAGCGTTATGCTAACCCCCACATTAACACTTCTTGCAGGTTATAGATTTTATCGGGTGGGCAAGAAGTTGGACTGAAAGGAATGTTTGACATCTGGGCGTTACTCTGATATTTGATTATACAAATTAATGTTATTTAGTGGTTTTAAGTAACACCCATGTTGATAAACTATGATTTAAATTAAGTTGAAATTGAAATGTAAATTTGGTATTATTGAAAATTGGACTAACGCTTCCGGATTTATTATATTTAAATGATGTAAATTGAGGGGTGTTACACATTTGAGGTTAGTTCTTGAAACCTTGAAAAGAGAACAGTTATATGCCAAATTTTCTAAATGTGAGTTCTGGATTCGGGAGGTACAGTTTCTGGGTTATATTATCTGTAACGATGAGGTTAAAGTTGATCCTGCTAAAATTGAAGCTGTTATGAATTGGAATATTCCAAAGAATCCTTCTGAAATTAAAAGTTTTCTTGGGCTAGCTGGGTATTATAGAAAATTCATTAAAGACTTTTCAAAGATTGCTGGTCCGTTAACCAAATTGACACGTAAAGATGTTAAATTTCAATGGGATGAATTACAGAAGATAGCTTTTCAAACTTTAAAGCAGTTACTATGTCAGGCACCTGTGTTAGCTTTACCAAATGGCTCAGATGACTTTATCGTTTATTGTGATGCATCTTATTCTGGTCTGGGTTGTGTTCTTATGCAAAAGGACAGAGTTATTGCTTATGCTTCGCGTCAGTTGAAACCTCATGAAAAGAATTATCCCACACATAATTTAGAATTGGCAGCAGTTTTGTTTGCTTTGAAAATCTGGAGACATTATTTATATGGTACTAAATGTATTGTTTGTACTGATCATAAAAGTCTGCAGTATGTGTTTTCACAGAAAGAACTGAATATGCGTCAAAGGCGATGGTTAGAATTAATCAAAGACTATGATTGTGAAATACGTTACCATCCAGGAAAGGCAAATGTAGTTGCAGACGCATTGAGCAGAAAAGGTACTTCTGACCGAGTCTATTTTTTGAAAGTTAATATTTCTTCCGACTTAGTGGATCAAATTAAAGCTGCACAGTTAGAAGCTTTGTTGGAATATAACCTTAAGTCAGAAATTATGTTGAAAAGAAAGGACTTACTGGTTGACGATTCTAGAGGATTAAAAACTTTTCAATCTCGAGTTTGGATTCCTCTGATTGGTAATATTCGAGATATGTTGTTAACTGAAACTCACAAGTCACGGTTGTCTGTCCACCCTGGTAGTACACGGATGTATAATGATTTAAATCCATTGTACTGGTGGCCCACAATGAAAACTGATATTGCAAAGTTTGTTAGTAATTGTCATATATGTGCTCAAGTGAAAGCTGAACATCAAAAGCCATATGGAACATTGAAACAGTTAGAGATTCCAGAATGGAAATGGGAACATTTGACTATGGATTTTGTGACTAAACTTCCATGTACTCTTCGAGGGAATGACATGATTTGGGTCATTGTTGACAGATTGACCAAGAGTGCACATTTTCTGGCGACTAGTGAGACTGCCTCTCTTAGTAAACTCGCACAGTTGTATGTTAATGAAATTGTCTCAAGACATGGTATTCCATTGTCGATTGTATCAGACAGAGATTCTCGATTTATTTCTCATTTCTGGCAGAGTTTACAACAAGAATTGGGTACACGTGTTAATCTAAGTACGGCCTATCATCCTCAGACAGACGGTCAGTCAGAACGTACTATTTAGACGTTAGAGGATATGCTCAGAGCTTGTGTATTAGAGTATGGAGGTTCTTGGGATTCTCACCTTCCTTTGGTGGAGTTTGCTTATAATAATTCCTATCATTCCAGTATTGGTATGCCTCCTTATGAAATGCTATATGGTCGTCGTTGTCGTACCCCCACCTGTTGGTTGGAAGTGGGAGAAAAGCAGTTTGCAGGCCCAGACATTGTACAGATTACTGCTGACAAAGTGGCCATCGCCCGAGAAAAGCTGAAAGCTGCACGCGATAGACAGAAACAGTATGCAGAACCACGTAGACGGCCGGTTACTTTTACCGAAGGTGAGTTGGTGTATTTGAAAGTCTCCCCGTGGAAAGGTGTAATTCGATTTGGAAAACGAGGAAAGTTGGCACCTAGATATATTGGTCCCTTCAAAATTCGTCAGGTGGTTAATGATCAATCAGTTTCATTAGATCTTCCTCCGGAGCTTGCTGGTATTCATGACACGTTTAATATCTGTTATTTGAGAAAGTGTAATCTCGAGGATCAATCTCAGATTTTCCTTTGCAAGATTTGAAGGTTGATCAGAATCATAAATTAGTTGAAGAACCAATTGAAATTCTCGATACAAAAGTTAATAAACTTAGAAAGAAACAGATACCGATAGTGTTAGTGAAATGGAAACACAGTTTAGGTTCTAATTTGACTTGGGAAACCGAGGAGTCTATGAAATCCAGATATCCTGGATTGTTTGATCGAGTTTAGATTTAGAGGACGAAATCTCCTAAAGGAGTGGAGATTTGTAACATCCACTCGTCGGGTCTGGTGATTCTCTATTTAAATTGATTATTTAATTATTTTAGAAATTATTTGATATTAATTGTTTATTATGAAACTTAGATAAATAGGTCTCAGGACTTATTGTGAATAGTAAATTGTTAGTTGTTTTAATTTACTATAGTTGACGGTACAATAAAATAAGTTTCTCGCAATTAATATTTAAGCGCTAGACAATAGATTTAAGACGGGTATAAAATACCCGAAAATGGGAGTTGGTTTATAAGGAGAGCCGACCTCCTCATTTGGTTACTTCATATCCTTCATACTTTCCCAAAATAACATAACCTTCAAAATTGTGTACCTAGAAGTACAAACAACAAATTGAGATTCAAACAAGATTACTTGAAACTGAAATTGTGATTCCTTATAAGCTTGCTATCATCATCTTCATCATCATATTATCCTCCAAAAGATAAGTGACACTTGGTTTCTGAGTTTGTGAAGACAAATGTATCGGTGAGTAGATTTAGAACTCACTCTTCGATTTAGTTGTAACTATTTGGTTACAACAAGTATACGTAGATTGATTATACGATTGTTAATCTGTATTATTGATTATGAATCTACGTGATATGTGAATCTATGTGTATCAGATTATTGAGGTCAACGTGTAGTTGGACTTTTTGGTTATTATGTGAATTACACAGGTTTTGATTCATTTGTTGTGTTTGAGACCTGTGTATGAGTTTAATAACCAATAGTTATCTGTCTATTCTGTAATGGCCATACAGATTGACTTAAGTGTTCCTTGGGAATCCTCGGGTATTATGATATCCCAAGAGCCACCGATCCTCATGAAAATGAATGTGTTTACGATTATTTGCTGTAAACTCATAGTTATGCTAAGTTGAATTGTGTGTGATAAATTCATTCACTTAGCTTTGTGCTAATCCCTCCCATTACTTCCTGCAGGTTGTTTAAGGAATGTTTGACTGCGCTCGGAGACTCTGAAATGGTTTTGTAATAGACCTTGTTTTGTAAAATATAATACCCCGTCTTATGTAATTTTAAACAGTCTGAATTTGGTGTGCTTTGAATATGAAAACTGTTTATGTATAATATTTAATATAGAGTAATAAACTGTATTTTATAATATACGCTTCCGAGTAAAATAATAGAATATTGTTGAACTGAAAGAGGGGTGTTATATTAGGTTTGGCGACGAGACTCAAGCGACGAAAGCACCGACGAGACCGTGCCATAGGCGTCGGTTCGCCGGCCTTTCATCGGACATAAACTGACGAAACTGATGGCATCGATCGTACGACAAAAAGGATGCGCGAGACAGCTTCCTGTACTTTGTCGATCAGCTCGTATTTACGATTCTACCCGGCGCTCCTTAAATTTGTGTGTCCAAATTCATTCTTACCTTCTCATATATATATATATATATATATATATATATATATATATATATATATATATATATATATATATATATATATTTAACTTTAATTTTAATAAAATAAATAGAATTTGTATTTATATATATATATATATATATATATATATATATATTAATAGAAAGATTATTATTATTAAGGAATACTGTTTATTAATGTTAATGTTAATTTAGTTAAGGGTAATTTAGGTATTTACTTGATGTTAGTGAAGATGCTTTATATTTAGTTAGAGTATGCGGAGTGGGTGTAAAACGGAGTCGCCGTTCACCACCTTGAACGCCGGTACCGGTGTTCTCCACACCCGGTCGGCGTACAAGGCCATCATTCACCATCACCGTGCGGGATAAAATGTTGAAGGAAGAAAAGTACTTGTTTTTTTTACTTTTTTCGGTCCCAACGGCTCAATAAAAAAAAGTTTGAAAAAATTTGAAAAAGCTAGCCGTTTGTATCCGTTTTTTTTATTTTTTACTTTTTTTGACTTTTTTTTTTAAATTTACAATTTTACACTATAAATATACCCTCAAATCTTTTCATTTTTTCACACCTCAAAACACTTCTACTTCCAAACTAAAATTCAAACAATGTCTCAAAACCCGAACGATCCATACAACCTCCAATCGTAATGGAATCCATTTCCGCCAGACTACAACCCGCAAACACCACAATCTTCTCCATACAACCCGTATCCAACACAAGCTTTAAATTCACAAATGCCGGGTTTTGGTCAAACTTACAACATACCGCATACACAAGTTCCATCCACCAAATATCCTCAATCATCATCACAATTCCCGCAAATGACACCCGAGACTTATCACGAATTTATGTTATGGTAGCAAAATCAAGCGCCGCCATTGGAGCATTCGGTTGAAACCGAAACACCGATGTCGTCTCGGCAAAAAAAAACAAAATTTAAACAACCTCGGCGAGCCAAAAAAGAAAAAAAGTAATAAACGTCCGCAATCTTTGGACGTCCAAAGAAGAGCTATTTTTAGCTCAATGTTGGATTTGAATTTCCGAATGCCCGAACCGAGGCATCGACCAAAAAGAAGAATCATTTTGGTACTTGGTGGTGGACGAGTACAACAAGCGTGCGAAAGCTGAAAAAGTCATCCAACGGGGAAAAGACGCGTTGTCGTCTAAGTGGACATATTTGAACAATCGGTGTCAAAAGTATCAAGGAATTCGTGCTAGGTTGGGAAGACAAAGACATAGTGGTGAAAAAGATGATGATTTTAGATTGCGGTATTTGGAGACGTACAAGTTTGAGGCGAAAGCACCTTTTCACCACGAAGTCGCTTGGGATTATTTGAAAGATAAACAAAAATGGTTGGTGTCCGACCCGATTGTAGTCAGCTGAGGAACAAGCGGAGGGAGACGATGGACTTGGAAGATATAGATTTTGATTTGGGTCATGACGAGGAGGATGAAGAAAACCCGAACGCCACCCTTTTTAGTGAAGATGTACACCCGCGGCCACCCGAAAAATCAAGGCGCTTTAAAAGTGCCAAAACATCTTCCGACACTTCTACTAAAAGTAGCACGCCTTCTTTTGATGAGTCGATCACGACAAACTTTGAACAATTGACTCAACCCAAAGCGAGTGTCTATCGTACCCAAGACATCACCGAAGCAATGCGGGTTTTGAAGATGTCAATGGATGGCTTGTCGGAAGATGACGCGTGGTTTCTTAACATGGAAAAAGAGAAGATTCGGTAAAAGTTCGGGTGGAAGCGACCGGGTTCGGGTGGTGGATCGGGTTCGGGTGGTGGATCGGCTTCGGAAGACGTTGATGGATCAGGATCGGAAGACGTTTAAACTTGTAGTTTTAATTATTGTCTTTAATTTATTATCTTTTAATTTTCGTATTTTAATTATGTATTTCTAGGAACTTTAATTATTGTATGAAAGTACTTTTTAATTTAATGTTATTTGTTTTTGTTTAGTGTTATTTGTTTGTATTTAATTTGTTTTTACAAAAAAAAAAAAAAAAAAAATCAAAATAACACTGAACTGAACACTTAACCTCAAGGTTAACCATTACCTCACTATTCTATTTCAGTGTTCAAGTTTAGTGTTCAACTGAACACTGAAAATCAATCAACCACTCCTCGTGCTCTTAGAGATTAGAGATATGCTATTTGAATTAAGGGTTTATTGTTTCAAAGTGTATTACACTTTGTCTCTTATTCTATTGTATTGAACGTATTTTATTTAGTCTATTATGTGTATGGAACTTATAAATGTCGTCTATTGTATTTACAATTTCCACTTTTGACCTTGATGAAAAATGAAACTTTATTATTTTGTTTAAAATCAAAAAATGAAAGTGTACATATAATAGACGAAATTTACAAATTTAAAAAATACAATAAAAGTTCTAAAAGATTGTTCCATATAGTAAAAGATATAAATATATATAATACACTTACAAACATTAAACTCTTAGTTAAAATAAACTATTGATTGGAGGAAGTAGGGACAATTATAGTTAAAGTAAGATTGGTAGTTGAGATACTCCCTCCGTCCTATCATAATTGTCCACATTATTATTTTGGATTGTCACAACCTTGGTTTAAAAAGGCAATAGGCGCTCCGAGACGCTAATGGCCCAAAAGTCAAGGCGCTAGGGCGCCAAGGCGAGAGCCTCACGTAAATAAAACGCCTATAATGCATAAAATACTTCAAAGTTACTTCTTCATAACATTAACTCCTGATAAATGTTTACACATCTTAAATACTTCAATTACATAATACATTACAAGTAATCGTATTATATCACTATGTAACAAGTTAACTGCAGGTCCAAACGTCGAATTGAAGATCAAAACTGATAAAATTGTCGACTAGAAGCTCTATTTACTCATATATCGGCTTCAATTTTGCTCTAATTTGCTGTCTCTTGCGTGAAAATGGTGTTTATCGCTTTGGAGACCAAAGCCGTATATGGGTTTTAGTTTTAGAACCGTGATTGATTTTTCCAGCAGATGAAAGTTTTATAGGGTTAATATGTTAGCAAATAATGGGCTAATATGGGCCTAAAATAGTTAGCCCAACATAAGTTAAATAAACCGGTTCCAGCATAAATCCAAGGCGCCTAAAGCGTCGCTTTCTTTCCTGGAGCCTAGGCACCGCCTAGAGGGCGCCTGCTGTTAATGTATCACCTAGCCTAAAATTAAGCGCCATTGCTAGTGCCTTGAAGCGCCTAGGCTAGGTGCGCTTTTTTAAACCTATGTCACAACTTAAACTAATCGAAAAGGAATTTAGTGGGTAGATATATTATTTGATTGGTGAAAAAATGTAGTTAGTGAAAAATTTTCAAACTGTGTGCAAAGTTAAATTAGACACTTTGATTGAGGCGATGAAATATAAAATATTAGATAAGAGTAAAAATGAAAAAAGTTAAATCACATTGCGTTTTAGATAATTAACTAATCATGATATTCATTACGTGTATCTTTCTCTTATTTTCTTCATGACCGTCTTTGAGAGTGGACGAAGTGGTCGAACGTCCAGGACCTCTGACTTTTGAGGGTCTCAAAAATGTATGTGTATAAGTATATATAGTATATAAGTATATATAGTACATATATCATTTGATAAGTAATTTGATTGTTAATCAATTAATAAGAAAAGAAAAGAATGAACATAACTTATATATAAGATAATTGGGTAATAAAAAACCTTTTGAGTTAATTTTTATATTACATTTGGTAAACTATAAATTTAATTTTTTATTATGGGATCTCGTTTTGGTAATTAACATTATTTTGCTTAGAACCTCATTTGACGATTAACATTATTTTGCTCGGAACCTCTATAAATTCATAGACTGCCATGATTTTCTTCTCGTCAAAACCTTTTGGAGCTTTGTATATTAAAGTATGAAAATGCAAATTATTGCAAGCATGTTATTGCCATGTTTTTGAAAAACAATTATATATTTCTTTTACGCCTATAAGGCCATCTCCAATGTATGCAATTTTACATCAAGTATGGTGTTTTGTTGTTAAAAATTATCTCCAATTAACATCATCAAATTTGGTGTACACCCAATTTTGAAAGATTTTGTACCAAATTTGATGCAACACTAAACTTTGCACTAAATTTATAGTGTTTCATTTTAGATATCATATTTGAACTATTGTTATTAAGTACAAAACTTGAAAAAACTTATATATGTGTATGATTTTTTTAAGTACTTCATACTTTAGATTAGATAGATAATATGATTATTGAAACAATAAAATATAATATTCAAATAAATTATGATAATTTAAACATTGATTTATGCAAAGAACTTATGTAGTTGAAGCTTTACGAAAGTAAATAAATAAACTCTACATTTAAGTTAATAGTTAGAAATGTTAATTGATCAAAAAAATAATGAATTCAAGTAAAGTATAATGTAAAAATAATTTAGGAGGCAATGTGTAAATACTGAAATTAGTTTTAGTGCAGAAATTTCATGCATACGTTGAAGATGAAACAAATTTTATGCAAACATATTCATGAAAGATTCCTTTATCAAATCAAATTTGGTGTAGTGTTTAGTTTATACATTGAAGATGCCCTAAGTGTGTTATAGAGTGGACAGTTTGATTATATTTTTTACATACGTATTGCAGGGTTGCAAAAAGAAGTCACAGAGTTAAACCGTTATATATTAACCGTATTACGTATCTACTTAATTATAATAATATATAGGGGTTAGTGTCTGGAAATGTATCTAACTTGTGTCTAATGTCTATTATGTGTACCATACTTACGTTTGCTATTTTTAATGCATCTAACTTTCAAAAATGGTGTTTTGATGTATTTTCCTGACGTGTCGCCGTTTAAGGTGACATGTGGCATTCAGAGAGTTTGAAACATCATCGAAATGTTACAAAAATAGACTAATACACGCTTTTTAAAAGTTTGATGAATTAAAAATAGCAAACGTAAGTTGGGTACACACAATAGATATCAGGTACATGTTAGATGCATTTCTAAATACTAAACCCTGATATATATAGGAAAATTATATTAATAAAGTGAAGGTATATTGTTAGAGGTGGTTAATTAAGACCACTTGCAATGGGTGTTATATGGATTCATTATCAACTCACAATGCCCCCAACGTCTGCAATGGAGGCGTTCTGGGGTGTTCTCCGATCGGCGTCGTGCAAAGAAAACGGAAAAAAAAAAGAGCATGGTCAAGCTTTTTTTGGTTTTCTCTTTTCTTTTGCATTATATTAAGTAAATAAATAAATAAAAGCATTAGTTAGTGGAACCCATGGGCAAAAATGGGACGTTCTGATGTTACCATTGCTAATAGCAAAAATAATGTTGTGCTAATGTGACGCCTGAAAAAAGGGCGTTACGATGTTACGACTGAGTGATCTAAGTGATCAAAGATGTGAATGTAACAGACTAATATATAGTACTATAGTAATCAGGCTATAGTTGTCCATGCTTTGGCAATAATCATCGCAACAAAACTCACTTTTTTTCACTCTTTTTAAAATTGTGTGGAATTATGTAAAATTCTTCACACTTATAATTGTGTAAAAAGTTGTTACATCAAAAAGTCTAGAAATCACTACAATTTTTACATATATAAGTGTGAGAAAAAAAGTCTACACTTAAAAGTGTGAAGAAATTACAATTTGTCAACACTTAAAATTGTGAAAAAAAATTTGTAACACCCAATTTATCCACACTTTCTCTTGTGTGAAAAAATCATGTGTGTTTTCCATACTTTTAAGTGTTGAAAAGTTCTAATTTCCCCACACATTTAAGTGTGAGCTTTTTTTTCTTACGTATATAAGTAAGTGGAAAAATCTTATCTTTTTCAAAAAGGTTCACACACTTTTTAAAAGCATGGAGAAAAAGATCCGGTAAAATGACATTTTTTTTAGCAAATAAATTTTAATTCCACTAATTAATTAATCTCTAATAATATGTAAATTCAAGCACATCATGCTACCTATTACATCATCGGAAACCTTCCCCGTACGTCATTGATTATATAAATAAATGGGAGAAGCTAAGACACACCAACCTCTCTTCTGCAAAATTTACATCCTCAAACACTTGCATCTTCATCTGCACCAACGACCCGATGAAAACACGGATACATACTATCCTAAAGGACATAATAAACGTTTTGGTATGTGATAGTTATTTCAGTTTTTACGTTTTTACGTTTTTACTAACATAATGTAGTCTATGTTTTTACATAGGTATTTAATTTGTTTTGCAGTTATGTTGGATACATCCTATCCTAAAGAACATAATAAACGTTTTGGTATGTGATAGTTATTTCAGTTTTTATGTTTTTACTAATATAATGTAATGTATTTTTTTACATACGTATTTGATTTGATTTTGCAGTTATGTTACCGTCAAAATCGACTGAAGGCAACTGATTATGGTATGGAAACAAAAGTGACAGATCCGAAGGCAACTGATTATGGCATGGAAACAAAAGCGACAGATCCGAAGGCAACTGATTATGGTATGGAAACAAAAGCGACAGATCCGAAGGCAACTGATTATGGCATGGAAACAAAAGCGACAGATCCAAAGGCAACTGATTATGGCATGGAAACAAAAGGGACAGATCCGAAGGCAACTGATTATGGCATGGAAACAAAAGGGACAGATCCGAAGGCAACTGATTATGGCATGGAAACAAAAGTGACAGATCCGAAGGCAACTGATTATGGCATGGAAACAAAAGTGACAGATCCGAAGGCAACTGATTATGGCATGGAAACAAAAGTGACAGATTCGAAGGCAACTGATTATGGCATGGAAACAAAAGTGACAGATCCGAAGGCAACTGATTATGGCATGGAAACAAAAGTGATAGATCCACCAAAAGTATTGATTAATCAAACATATAACTCTAACTCTGACTACAAGAAACCACCTACAATATCAGACGTGGCCCATGAATTATCAAATTCTTGGAAAATGGATTCGATTGCTTGGTTAATGGATTCGCATGGCCCGGGGCGGAGACAGGGCGGGGGCAGCGTAGGCAGCGCCCCCACAAGATATTGTAAATTATCTAAAAAATGAAAAAAATTTAAGGTATTAATAACATTTTAAGATTTTCGCCCCCACGAAACTATAGAAGAAATAAGAAAAAAAAATTTTCGCCCCCTCCATCCAAATTTCCTGGCTCCGCCCCTAGCATGGCCCACAACCCAACATATATAACATATCAAAAGATTTGTATAATCAGGATTAAATATTAGTTTGAAAAGGATATTATTGTTTTGAGATTCAATATCCTGTATCTTAATTACTATTTTGGTTTATATAAAATTTGTTGATTGCATAAGTGCATATGATACTTGCAACTTTGTTTGGTCTGGGTTAATGTAATTATCGAGAATTAACTTCCCCCTCACATTGTGTAATATTGCAAAATCTAATAATGTAATACGAGTACTGGATTAATATGCTTGCTAATGAAGTTACATACATATAAGAACCTAACGGTCATAGACGATATACACGAGTTAACGAGTACACAGCTTAACATAAGACCACACACTATGGGAGGTAGCGTTATAGCTCCGTTTTAGCGGCGTGTTAGAAAGACACCAAGCTCCTCTTTAGTGGAGGAACTTCAAGTTTGAAAGTACAAGGAGGAAGAAGAGAGAGGTAAAGAATGACAATGCTTTTTGGTTTTCCCCTTATACATGCAAGGGTGCAAAACTTAAGAACGGATAAGTATACGTGAATGTATTCAAATTGCATTCAATATTGTATACCGTGTGTATCCAATTAACTAGTGATATATCTAATATATATAACTTTCAAAAAACATATTTTAATGTATTTTGGAGTACTTTTAATAAAATGTCAATTATATGGATGTCACGTGACACCTTAAACAGATGACACATCATTAAAAGTACTCTAAAATACATTAAAACACATCTTTTGAAAGTTGTATACATTAAAAATATTAACCGTTAGTTGGTTATCTACAACAAATAAGTTTAAGTACACTAAATATATCTAACGTGTCATGTCATGTCATTAAAAGTGTAAATGTCAACGAAATATGAGCAATGGTGATAAGTAAATGGTGACTAAGATACTACCCTCTCCGTCTCAATCAAAGTGTCCACTTGACTATGCACACAGTTTTAAAATTCTTCAGTAACCACACTCTTCACTAATCAAATAATATATCTACCAACTAAAGTCTCTTTTGATTGGTTGTAACATGAAAATGAACACTTATTTAGGACAACTCAAAATAGTAATGTGGACACTTGAAGTGAGACGGAAGGAGTATGTTATTAACATTGGAAAAGAACCTAAAAGTTGGTTAATTACATCGATAATAAAATGAGTAAGTTACTCACATTAATACAAAAAGATAAGTACATTGCTAATTTATTACTTTAACCCTTTTATAAAATATAAGTATCTAATCGTATTACGAAGTAATTAATTTGTTTATTTGTATATATGAGTATATGAATATAGATTTGCAAAAGACAACAAATTGAAGAAAGCTGACCCCAGACTCAAGAAAAAGAAAAAGTTTGATGCTTGGTCGGAAGATGAGAATAAAGATTTGCCAATGTATTCCATCAAAGATCTTGAACGTTCAATTGGAATTTCTTTACATGAGAATGATGCTACCGTGAATGGACAAAAATCTTGGGAAGAATCCATTCAAGATATGGCTTGGAATCTTTTGTCTGTTTTTGACCATCCAATTTAGTTTGTGTTTGGGGCCATTGCAATTTGCAACCTAGCTACTTTGGTTTTGTCCTCAACCAATTGGACAATAGCATTATTTAGCTTTTTCTTTGTTCCTTCAAGTGTACTTCAATCACTCTTTGCTGTTTAATTATCAACAATACATATTTTTATTTTGCCAAAGAAAAAAAATAAGGTTCACCGCAATTAATATACATGAATCTTCCTAGAAATATTTAATAAACAATGGAGTAAGTAATTGTTAGGTTTGTGATTTGTCCTTTTGACTTGAAATTTAAAGGAATTAATCATTAAGAGTAGTAAACGAGAATAAATTGGAAGTTTAATGGTTTGCAGAGGTGTTTGGTTAGAATAAGCTGATGTTTTATTATTTGGATGAGCTTATTTCATAAGTTTCTTTGTTTATTTTAGAAGGAATTTGGAAGCTTCAAAATATGGAACAATTTTTCAAATTATTTGTTTCTAAGCAATAAGCATTCAAAATAAACGCACGTAAATAACTAGCATGTAAATAACTAGTACTACGTTCAATATTATTTTTTGTATTATTTGGAGTATTGTTAGAGGGAATTTGGAGTTTTATGTTTTGTAACTCTACAATATTTGTTTTTAGACAAATAAAATACGGAGTAACATATATCATCCAACTCTAACTTTGTCAAAGATGACACAACTAATATTACTTCCTCCGTTCTAGTCAAAGTTTCCGCTTTGACTTTGCATACGGTTTTATAACTCTCCACTAACTACACTCTTCACCAATTAAATAAGGAAATCAGAAGCAGGCCGGATCAGTCAAAGCAAAACAGGCTACCTTCAATGGCCCAAGTCTCTGGAGAGTCATCTTCTGGTAATTCATAATGTAAAATGGAATAATTGTTTTGTTTTTCTTCTTCTGGAGAATGAGCAACACCATCTCTTATTATATAAAATGAGCTTTTTACAGCAGTTTGATTGTTTTCATAAAGAATTGTGACTGTAATAGGAACCGAAGTAACGTCCGTTCGTTTGGTCCTTATGAAATGATCAACTTTGATAATTAATAATAACAAGTTTCTTTGGTTGAAAACTATTCTTACAACTTCAAGTATTGTAACCTGCATATCTCATACTTCGCATAATTTTTTTCTTATGATTTATTTATTGTTAATTAGTACGGAGTAGTAAATAATGATGCTATACATCACTTTGCAGGTCATTCAACATCCATAGAGCTGATCACAGAGACAATTGACTTAGTTCCAATAGCTGCAGATTCAGTAATTTCATCTTGCAGATTAATTACCTTTCACAGTAAATTTAATACACCCATATGATATCTGCATACTTTTTAATGAACAGAATATGGTTAAAACGTAAAAAAAATAAAATTTGATGGATAAACACCTAAATATCAGGGTTGATATGTAGGTTCACCAACAGAGTGAATACGTTACCAATAATCAGCCACCACCAACCCTTCTGCAACAACAACCACCAGAAGCACCTAACATTTCTCAACAACAACCAGAAGCAAGATACATATATCCGGTTCGAGATTTACTTGACAGTATGTTCTATCATCCAAGGATACCAGCTAGTTACACTTTAGACTATGTAATGATTTATTTTACTACAATATATGTAGGGTTTATAGCTTCAAAGTGTATGAATGGAACTTTACAAGTTTTACATACTATTGTTTGTCCAAACTTTAGAATGTCTTATTGTATGTATTCAAGTTCTAAAGGCGTCTATTGTATGCATTTAATGTATTATCGTATCTATAAAACTTACAAACAAAAAATTGTTTTATGTAGTAAAAAACAACCAAAAACATACAAATATACGTTTCTAAAACTTGACTACATACATTAGGACATTTTAAAGTTGGATACACAAGATAGTTAAACGTGTATAGTTCTATGCATAAAAGTTGAAACTATAAACCCATGTACATATGACTTTCTTTTATTAAAAAGAACCCATTATCAAATTCTGTAGTACACATTACTTCTTTGAGTTACCATTTTAGTTTCGAACGATAATTACTCGCACACTTCTCCTTCTAATGGGACTAGAACCTACAACGCGTTGATTATTGGGCCACGTGCCCACGTTGATAATGCTAGGCTAAAGGCCTACTTTGAACAATATGTGTTTAGTAGCCTTATTCCACGAAATGATATTTGAAGTAAGCATGTGATCGATAAATATGTTATTAACCAACTCATTTTCTTGGAATAACTTAGGAGACAGAAAAGAGTATATAAGAATTTGTGTTCCTCTATATGAAGCTTCAATCAAAGGAGATTGGGGAGCTGCATTTAACATCCTCCAGTATCATGATTATATGGTACGAAATAGCATTACTGAAAATTGGGAAACACCACTTCACATTGCAGCAACGGCCCATAGCACCAAGTTCTTGAAAAACCTTGTTAACATGATGCATGAGGATGAGATGAAACTTCAGAATAAGCAGGGCAACACTGCTCTTATCTTAGCTCCTGAAGCTGGACATGTGAAACTGGCTAAGATAATGGTTGAAAAAAATAGGGAACTTCTGACAATCCGCGGTACTCTGAACATGATGCCAATCCACCTGGCTGCTTTGTTTGGAAAACGTGATATGGTGATTTATCTCTATGATGAATCTGAGCAAATGTCAAGTGCTGATTGGACATATCAGGATAAGGAATGGATTTTTTTGCAGTGCGTCGAGGTGGATATATTTGGTATAGTAGGCAGAGTCGTTGCAGATACTTTGTTATACATTACTTGGTTCTCCAGTTTTACTTGATTTTGTCACTTTGACCTGATGTATTCATCCTCTTTAATTAATTGCCGAACCTCATGTAGATGTTGCACTAAGAATATTGGAAGACCACGAAGATATGATGCTCTTCAAAGATGAGGTGTTAAGGAGTTTGCTGCAGGTGTTGGGTCGGAAGCCTTACGCATTTTATGACATAAAGCCACATGCTATCGGGAGAATCATTCATTCAAGTAAGTTTCTTTGTCATATAGATTTCATCAATATGGTAAGCTTACGCTACTTACAGATAGTCAAACATATATAGTTACACGTATGTGTAGTTTTAGTTCACCATGTTGTTGCTTGTTTTTTTGTTGTCTCACTTTGGTAGTCACTCGTGTGAAGATGGGACATGCCACCAAGAAAAGTGATGCCACACAATTACTAAGGAAAATTTGGAAACAAATTGCAGAATTATCTAAGAAAGAAATTTATGAAATACTCAGAGGCCCCATGATTGAGGTAGAAAAAACTAATACATACCCTTCCCGAATACTATTTATTGCTGCAGAATTAGGCAACACTCAATTTTTAATTGAGCTCATTCGTCTATACCCTGATCTAATATGGAAGAAAGATGATAGCAGTAGAACTATCTTTCACATTGCTGTTTCTTATCGTCATGAGAGTATATACAATCTACTATATGAGATAGGCTCAATGAAGGATATGATAACCCCTCTCACAGATCATCAGGGAAATAATATGTTGCATTTAGTGGGAATAAGTGCAGAAAAAGATCCACTTGAGGATGTTTCAGGAGCTGCTTTTCAAATGCAACGTGAATTATTATGGTATAAGGTACATTCTTTTCCCTGAACTTATGGAGTGTTAGGCATGTGTATCTATGATAACTCTCTCTATATCTCCTATATGCTTCTTTCCAATCTCTATGAGTATCAATGAGAGCATTCAGGGGTGGCTCAAGGGTAAGGCGAGTGAAGCCACGGCTTTAGGCCCCCAAGTTCCGAAGGCCCCAAATTTTTTATGACATGTCTTATATACTACATATAAGATAACAACTAAAGTCAATCTTTTAATATTTAAGATCACCAATAGTTTAAGTTGCAAATTGTAAGCCTCTTTTAAATGAAAAAAAAAATTAATTAACCCCATTTTGCATATCTTTGGTTTCAAGTAGTTTCGGCTAAAAAGAACTTTGATGTTCCATTGCTCATGTCTTTTAGTACATAAATTTCATCAGTTATACCGTCTATGATTTACATCCTATATCCATTTTATAGGTCTTTAGTTTTATGAGATGTATTCTTCAATCATTTTTTGCGCTTATCATTCATCATGTATCACATTGATATCACATTGCTCGATAATCTTCTTAAAACTAGCTCATAATTATAATGTTCTAGTTTTCGTCATGGTTGTTAATTATATCATAAAATCCATCCATTATATCTAGGAAGATCTTTGATACAAATGCAATTAAAATTAAAAGTATTAAATGATATGTGGCGAAATCAAATAGGAAATGTGTCGATTTTCAGTAAAGCATGAGCTTAATAGTTTTAATTTAGGTCCAGAATAATTGTGGAAAGAAGAGAATGTAGGAGTTTGATACTGGACACACAAAATATGCTATGTCACAAGTAGTTATATATTGGCCTCCTCATAACCTGCAAACAAATGTCAAGAAATTTTTCTAAGGAAAAAACTTGTTTATGTATTTAATCCAAGTGAAACTTATCGAACAAAAACAAAATTGCTATCTAAACTGCCTAGTGACATATAAAGGGATCAGCAGAGAAAACATTGTTTTATGCCACATAAAACATATTTAAGTTGAAGATGGTTTTGTCAAGCATTTTTCTAATTGTAATATTGGAGGAGCTTATTATATAGGGTTAAGTGTCTGGAAATGTATATAACTATCTGTTGATTGATTTTCATTCTGTGTACGTAACAAAATTGACCGTCATTATATGTATGAAACTATTTATTTTTGTACATTGTGTATATTTTGGTGACTTGTCAGCTTGTAAAGATGTCATGTATCACCTTACATCTGATAACACGTCACTAAAATACACACAATGTACAAAAATAAATAGTTTCGTACATACAATGGATATCATTTTTGTTACATACACACACTGAAGGTCAACGTATAATTATATATATTTCCAAGCACTTAACCCTATTATATAATGATCTTAACTGTGCCTTGTAGGAGGTAGAGGCTATGCTCCCTCCTTCTCATAGAAAAAAGAAGAACAAGGCTGGCCAAACACCACATGAACTATTCATTAAGAACCACAAAGAATTAGTAACCCAAGGTGAAAAATGGATGAAAGGAACAGCTAACCAAAGCATGGTGGTAGCTGCGTTAATTACTACCATTGTATTTGCAGCGGCATTTACAATTCCTGGTGGGTACGATCAAAACAATGGACTTCCTATATTTCTCCGAAATGGACCCTTCATAGTGTTTGTCATACTTGATGCAATTTCTTTAATCTTAGCGTCGGTGTCAATCCTGATGTTCTTATCCATCCTCACTTCTCGTTACGCTAGAGATGATTTCTTGGAATCCTTACCCAAAAAATTGTTAATAGGTCTAACAACACTTTTCCTCTCTATTATCACCATGATGGTTGCTTTTAGTGTCAGTTTCTTTGTTCTATACCATAACCAATATATCTCCATACCAATTGTTATCAGCGTAATTGCTATAATACCAGCCTTTTTATATGCTAAACTGCAATATCCTCTTTTGATGGATGTGTATCGTGCAACATATAGTTCCAAGTATCTATTTAAGCCAAAGAAGGGTATACTTTACTACCGAAGTTCAAGTTTTTGAATATTTTCGTTGTGAATACTTTCATGAATTCTGTTTTTTGTTCCTTTCAACTTGTTATGTATTTCTATATAGTTGCTATCATGTGAATTGTTTTCCTTAGCAGATTAATGAATCTAGTTTTCTGATTTATTAGTGCAGTTATATATTTGTTGTATTCATATAAAACAGTTGCATATAAAACAAGAGAACACACAAATCCATATCGACCTTAAGTACTAAACTCACATCTACTTGCTCATTCTAGCAAGAAACTCTATATCTGTTGCTTTTCGAACATTTTTGAACAAGTTTAATGGGCACTTGGGTTACTATAGATCATAATATTATCCAACTTTAAGCGTGCACGTATGTAAAATACACTGTATACATGTGCTAATTCCATGTTATTCAAGTAGAGGTACGTTTTTCCTTTGAACAGACTGTCACTCGTTTATTCTTCTTTTCGCTCATTCTCTCAAACTTAAAATGATGTCTCAGGTAATTAACAACCAAAAATCATTTATCAAGAAATGCTAATGAGTAACCAGCTAGCTACCTGTTGAGATATAGAAGATCGTAAGAAGGAATAATTAAATTAAAAGTTGAAAAATGGAGGTTGCATCCACTTGTCACGTGATCTTAAGTTTGAGAATTAATTGGTTTTGTGATAGTGGGTTCTCACGTGAATTCCTCAACGGAGACTTTCGCGTCAGCTAGGCATGAGTGTGAGAAATTGATGGTCGCCCGTTGCGATTTTTTCGCGCCGTGAAAACATAAATCGCTCCGTGACTTTTATGTCGGCCAGGAATTTTTTAGACGACTTAATTATTTCCTTTTGTGTGAATTAATATAAATTGTAACCAATTATTGTACAAACCTTAACCTTCGAAAATTAATAAGGTGTTTCCTATATATAATTTATTTATGTAAAATACATCTACTCCGACCAATGTATGATCAAAAACAACTACCTTATGTGTTTCCAGCATCAAGAATCATGATCGACTGTAACTCCATCTATAGCTTTAATTCGAATGTAGCATCTTTTGTTAGTATTTGAATGATTTTATCAAATATGTGTCCGTAAATGTGTGAGCCTTTGGAAACGCACACATCGACATTGAGATATTGCTTATTTGCCTAAAGTTATTAATTATTAAGTTAAATGTTAAAAGTTAATAATTAAGTAACTAGAGGGATTAATTTGAAAATTATAAACTTGGGGACCAAGGATTACCTATCTATCAATATACCTTTATAGATTAGGTTTTGGTGATCCCTAATTAATTCACAAAAAATCCCTCCCCTCTCCTCTCTTTGGGTTCGGCCGAAATACACAAACCCAAAGGGTTTTTCGTTTTTTTTGGTTTTCAAGCTAAAGGAAGGAAGTCAAACTAGTTGACTAGATCGGGCAAGTACTAGCATACAAGCATATCGATAAAGACGGTGTCGTGTACGTGACCAAAGAAAGATCTGGCACTTAGATCTAAAGGTTTTCATACAAATAATTCAAGGCAATAAGGTATTACTAAATCCGATTTAATTATTCCTATGTGATTCTGTTTTCCGCTGCCATGTATTGTTTGACAATATGATTCGTGTTGTTTACCTATAGTGGTATCAGCCAAAATATAGGTTAATTTTTATTTTGGATTCAAAACATCAAAAATTGTGGGGGGATTAAGGGTTGGTTTATAATTTTTTTTATTTATAACCGTGATTATAAAAAAAATTTAAAAGAATTAAAAATATATATATATTATTACCGATTTTTTTTTAATTTTCGGAAGTTTTTTTAATTTTTCGGGTATATAAATAAAATAAAGGTTTAGTTAAAATTGTTAAAAACTAATTGGTTAAAAGTTAAAAGATAATTAGTTTAAACCTTTATGTTTATAAAATTAAGGAGTTAATTTAAAACCAATCTACCTTGCAATATTTGATGTTTATAATTGTTACCTTTTTGCCATATTTATTTTTTATGCAAATTATGTTTGTAAAGTTACATGCATAACTTTATAGACATAATTAGATATATTGATATTGTTAAATAAAAAAAATAAAAATAAAATAAAATTGAATTATTGACATAATATTAATTGTTAATTGAATATGTGCGACACCTAAAGATTTTGGATTAATAAAAAGTTGTATGTGGTTTATTTGATATATGAATTGTTCACATATTGATAGCTTACGCAATCCAAACTTGTTTATTTGGACGGATGTATGTGGTCTGTTTCATTTGAAACGGGGGTTAATCAATATGTGAACAATGACCATAGAGACTTTTTGCTTTCGGGCTCGCCCAATTTGTTGCGTAGATGAATTCTTTATTTCATGTTATTATTTTTGTCAAATGGTTTTTGAAAGAAATAATTGTGACTAAAGAGTTATGTAATGGATTTTATAACACGTGTGATTGGTAATTCATAATTAAATGCACATCCTCAGTGTATAATTCCCAACTAGGCTCACCTACATAAAGGACGATGTCTAGGAAAGTTATGCGGACGTATTCTACTCCAAATGAGGTCAGGTTTTAAGAGATGTTTTGTCGTCCTCTACCCTCACATGCTTTCCTGGTCGTACCTTTTGTAGAGCTATCGAAAATTAAAAAGTTGAAAAATGGAGGTTGCATCCACTTGTCACGTGATCTTAAGTTTGAGAATTAATCGGTAGTGGGTTCTCACGTGAATTCCTCAACAGAGACTTTCACGTCCTTTAGGCATGAGTGTGAGAAATTGATGGTCGCCCGTCGCGATTATTTTGCGCCGTGAAAACATAAATTGCGCCATGACGTACTTTTATGTCGGCCAGGAATTTTTTAGACGACTTAATTATTTCCTTTTGTGTGAACTAATATAAATTGTAACCCATTACTGTACAAACCTTAACCTTGGAAAATTATTAAGGTGTTTCCTATATATAATTTATGTAAAATACATCTACTCCAACCAATGTATGATCAAAAACAACTACCTTATGTGTTTCCAGCATCAAGAATCATGATCGACTGTAACTCCATCTACAGCTTTAATTCGAATGTAGCATCTTTCACTTTGGCGTGATATCAACGATACTAAAGCATATTACAAGATAATAATAATGACAACTACAACGACGATGACAACGACGACAACAACAACAAAATAAATAAATAAAAATACCAATTCTTCTCATCATAATTGAAATTCTAATGAAGCGCCATGAAAGTAGCAGCGATTACAATATAGTAAAGAATTAGAACCTTGGATTTTGATAATAAAGCAAAAGCTTCTTCGGCTTAAAGAGATACTTGGAACCATATGTTGAGCGATATGCATCCACAAGAAGAGGATATTCCAGTTTAGCATATAGAAAGACCGGTATAATAGCAAACAAACTGATTATAATTGGTAACACGATCAACTTGTTATGATATAGCACAAAGAAGCTGACACTAAAAGCAACCATCATGGTCATTATAGAGAGGAAAAGTGTTGCTAGACCGACCAACAGTTTTTTAGGTAATGATTCTAAGAAGTCATTTTGAGCGTAACGAGAAGTTAGGATAGATAAGAACATAAGAATTGAAGCTGAAGATAAGATCAAAGAAACAGCATCCAATATGACAAATGTTATGAAGGGTCCATTATGGAGGAACATAGGATAGCCATTATTTTGGTCATACCCACCGGGAATTGTATAAGCTACCGCAAATACGACAGTGGTAATAAGTGCAGCTACCACCATGCACTGATTTGCTGTTCCTTTCATCCACTTCTCACCTTGAGACAGTAGGTCTTTGTGACTTTCATTGAACAATTCATGTGGTGTCAGGCCTTTTGCGTTCTTGAATTGTCTATAAGGAGGTGGGATCATAGCCTCTACTTCCTATGAGACACATAATAGATCATTAGGACTGTACCTAGCATGTCTTCTCAACTATTATCGATTTTAAAAGTAAATATGGTAATATCATGTACATTTATGATCAACTCATCTACTTCCAGTTAATTATAAGTTGGGATGGACATTTTTAATATACTTTCATAACTCATGATAAACAGAGTCCTTATCTTTTTCATATTATAATTCCTTTTTATCTTCTCATATAGGGACTTGCAATTCTTATTGTCCACACTTAAGCCTTGAGAAATCAAAAAGACGTACCTTGAACCATAACAATTCACGTTGCATTTGAAAAGCCGCTCCAGACAAATCCTCGTGTGAATTTTTCACTATGTTGGTTCCTAGTAAATGCAGCATAAGATTGCCTTCTTCATCTCCGAAAGGTGTTATCATATTCTTCATTGAGCCTAGCTCATTTAATAAGCTATAGATTTTATGATGACGACGAGAGACAGCAATGTGAAATATACTTTGTTTATTTGTATTTCTCATCCATATAATATCAGGATATTTGTGAATCAACTCAACTAAAAATTTAACATTGCCCAATTCTGCAGCAACAAATAGTAATTGTGTAGCTTCTAGTACGTGATCAACTTTATCCTTAGGTTTTTCTGCAAATCTTGTCCAAATTTTTCTTAGTAGTTGTGTGGCTTCACTTTCCTTTATTTGAGATTCCACCTTTGAGCGAGTGACTGCTAAGTAAGAACAATAGCCAAGTATTAAAGTCCTATACCAAATCTGAGTACCTTAAATCTATAGTACAATCATTGATACTTACTTAAGTTAATAATACTCCAGAAAGTATGTTGTTTTACATCGTCAAACGCATAAGGCTTTCGAGCCAATACGAGTAGTATTACCGCTACTTTGTTATCTTCGAAGAGTACCACATTCTCGTGATCCTTCAATATTTTTAGCGCAGCATCTATAGAAGATTTAACCATCACTTAGTTAACAAGTGAATTTACATTAAATAAATAATCCGAACCACACAACATACAGATTATATGCAAGCCTTGTATACATAAGTTCCTTTCTTAATCCATGCAGATTCTGACTAATAAGACATATATAGATCTAATTTTGCAGCAGCAACAACAACAACAAAATCTGTTTAAACGAATACTTAACCAGAGTGGAGAATCATATAACACAAAGGAAAGTATTAATGGGTTACAAACACATGGTCAGTTAGAGAACAAAATTCGTGAAACTATAAGAATACATACCGAAGAGATCAACCCTGATGCATTTCAAGAAAACGGAATACTTATCCTCATCTGTCCAAACATTACCGGACATTTTCTGAGACTTATCATAGAGATAAGTCACCATATCGCGTTCTCCATATAAAGCAGCTAGATGGAGTGGCATCATGTCTTGACTACCACGGATTGTGAGAAGTTCCTCATTCTTCTCAACCATAATTTTGACCATTTCCATGTTTCCCGCTGCAGCTGCTAAACACAGAGCAGTATTACCCTCTTCATTCTGCAGCTCTAAGTCGTCCTTACTCATCATGTCGACAACATTTTTCACAAACTTGATGTTTTGTCCCCTTGCTGCAATGTGAAGTATTGTCCCCATATACTCATGGATGCTATACCTTAACAGATATTCATTGTCTTGAAGGATATCTCTTGCCGCTTCCCAATCTCCTTTCATCGATGCTTCATACAGAGGGACACATATTTTGATGTATTCTTTTCTATTTTCTCCTAATCAATACATCAAACCTTAAGTTACTCGTCTATTCATTCAGGGATTCATATATAAGTGTACACACACACATATATAAATTATATTATACATATAAATGATATTATATATATATATATCTATATATATATATATAATATATATATATAGTCAAAAGTTCAAATGAGAACCACAAAAGGTACAGAACTGCGAGAACTTTTAAATTATAACAATTTTCACATGTTTAATGATTCAATCACGTATGAATATTGATGAAAATTAAGGTTAAAAGAAAAATAGTTTGAGAAAACCTAAAATAACCTTTAAAATTATAATTATATTTTTCGTTCACATGTGCACATTTAATCTGTGCACATGTGAACGTTTCATATACATTATAAAGTAACGTGCATTTTGGGGTTTTTAACTTTTGTTTGATAATGATATAAACATTAAATATCGTTTATATGTAATTTGTTATGTTAACATGTATAAAAACCATGTAATTTAAAAGTTCTCGCAATTCTGTACCTTTTTGTGGTTCTCGTTTGAACCTTACCCTATATATATATATATATATATATATATATAGTGGGAGGATCCAGGGGGAAGCATTTTTTTTTTGGGAAGAAGAGGAAGTGTAATATTCATGACGATGCATCTTAACTTCGTAAATCCATTTTTCGAAAATTAAAAGTGAAAATTAATAAATGTTGATTAGATGGATGCTATGAATGTTAAGCTTCCATGATTAATTCTTTTTGTAGGCTATAACATCAATTGATGAATTTTATATCCCAAATCGTTAATATTTGTCACGGTGAATGTTAACTTAACATATATCACGGCGAATGTTGAAATAAAATTAATGTTATTATTTAACATTCATCGTGATTAACATTCAACAAGATGAATACTAACGTTTTATTAAATTATATTCATAAATTAATGTTATGACTTAAAATTGACTTTCATATGTTAATATATTCTATATAGTATCGATTTTGATTACTATATACAAGTAAAATTAATTTTATCTTTGATATTTGTATTGGCGAATTTAAAATGCTCCGTGATGAATATTACACTTCCCTCCTTCCCTCAAAAAATTGCTTCCCTCTTGATCCACCCCATATATATATATATATATATATATATATATATATATATATATATATATATCATTTTCTAAAGTACAATCCAAATATTTGCAAGGAATAAGTATTTAAGAATGTATTCAGCTTGTTCCTAATGTCTACTATGTGTACCTTACTTACGCTTGCTATGGGTAATGCATTCAACTTTCATAAATCGTTTTTTAATGTACTTTGTAGTACTTTTGATGATGTGTCACCTTCTATGGATGTCACGTAGCACCATAAAACGGATGATACATTAGCAAAATACATTAAAAAATAATTTTTTGAAAGTGGAATGTATTAAAAATAGCAAACGTAAATAGGGTACACGCAATAAGCATTAGAGACGAGTTGAATACATTTTTTTTTTGAAATACTTGTCCCTTTCTGTAATTACAATAATACATTGTAACTAAGATTGAAATTGAAACTTTGACTTAGCTCCAAAAAAATATATAGTGTTGCCAATGGGGTCTGAGTTGTGACCTCTTTTGAATAAACCCAGGTACCTTACCACTAGGCTACTCCTTTAAAGCTAACTTTGCATGTAAATATGTAATCAATTAATTAACCGTCTTTAACTCCCTTATTGATCTTACGTTCAAGTAGCTTTCCACAAGGATGTTTGAATGGTGGAGGGGTTGTAGGGATCATTTCTTTGACTGGATTCGATCTGCATGCACCAAATTAGGTTATGCGAATACTTATGCAAAGTTTTGTTTAATCAACTGTTTCTTAATCAATTTGGATTCAGTTAATAGGCAGGTTTGGAAGGAGAGGCAGACAAAATAGTTGTGTCGGTAAATTTGTAAGGATAAAATGTGGTGATGTTAATATGTTTCACTTTTAGAATGCATTAATGTTAAAGATGCAGTAAATTAAATATGAGTCGTAGATTAAAAAAATCAAGAGCTGAGATTATTTGCCCCTCCTAATTGCTCTCCTAAGATGTCATAAACCAATCAATTTTCAGTAAATTAAACGTCGGGTGTAAACTCATGCCTCACGTTGGAGTATGTAGAAACTCTAAATCATATATATATATATATATATAGTGGGAGGATCCAGGGGGAAGCACTTTTTTGGGGGGAAGGAAGGAAGTGTAATATTCATCACGATGCATCTTAACTTCGTAAATCCATTTGTCGAAAATTAAAAAGTGAAAATTAATAAATGTTGATCAGAATGGATGCTATGAATGTTAAGTTTCCATGATTAATTCTTTTTGTAGGCTATAACATCAATTGATGAATTTTATATCCCAAATCGTTAATATTTGTCGCGGTGAATGTTAATTTAACATCTATCACGATGAATGTTGAAATAAAATTAATGTCATTATTTAACATTCATCGTGATTAACATTCACCACGATGAATATTAACGTTTTATTAAATAAATATTCATAAACTAATGTTATGATTTAAAATTGACTTTCATATGTTAATATATTCTATATATCATCGATTTTGATTACTATATACAAGTAAAATTAATTTTATCTTTGATATTTGTATTGACAAATATAAAATGCTCCGTGATGAATATTACATTTCCCTTCTTCCCTCAAAAAATTACTTCCCTCTTGATCCACTCCCTATATATATATATATATATATATATATATATATATATATATATATATATATTTATTTATTTTTAATGACAGCGGTTGATCTTTAGTTGATGTGTTAAAGTATAAACGTTAAGTGGCATGTTGATGATATTAATGTTTCATCAAAACACATCAATATATTTTTTCTCTTTCATACTTCTCTCACATTCACACTTCATTGTTTTAAGCATGTTGGAAATAACAAAACAAGTAGACTCTGAATGTTCAATGATTCACATAATTTAAAAAAAAAAAAAAAAATCCTCATAAGATAATGTGCCATTTGAGATTAACCAATCATAACAATATATTTTCTCTCTCTCATAATTCTCTCGGTTCATCTTATTGTTACACTTCATTGTGTGGACAAAAATTTATAAAATTAATAATGGTTTGATCCTCAAAGTTTCACTTTTTTTTTTGTTTTAACCACTCAGGGTTTTTTTATAATGATTTAATCCTTCAAGTTTGCATTGAATTAGTGGTTTAACCCTTCAAATGGTTAAACTATTAAATTTTTGAAAGTTTGATGGTTAAACCAGAAAAGCTTAAAATGGTCGAATCATTATAAAAGTTAAGCTTCAAGGATTAAACCATTAAAACTTTGAAGTATATTCAAACTTTTGACTTAAACCACTAAAATTTTGAAACTTCATGGGTTAAATCATTAGAAAAAACTTGAATGGTTAAAATGAAAAAAATATAAAACTTTGACGATTAAACAATTATTAACCCCTCTAAATTTCGTATGTAATTTAAGGATTGATACTTAGTCCAACATATAAACTCAGGTTTCAGGGGTGGAGACATGATGAGGGTAGCATAAGTAGCTGCTCACATAAAAAAACTTAAATTACGTAAAAAAAAGATTTTAAAGTATTTATTACATTATAAAATTTTGGCTCCTACAAAATAATAGAATTAAATAAAAAATAATAATTTTTGTTGCCTCCATTTGAAATTTTTAGCTTCACCCCTACCAGGTTCACTGTACACGATAACTATTTTTATAAAATTCATTATATTGTACATACATAACCTATATTTTAATATATTGTCTAAGTTTTTCTTAGTCAACCCATAGTTGTTAGGGTGTTGATTTGATCATGAAATTAAATAGATTAAGTTGAAAAAGAAAGAGAAATGCATAATAAGGAAAGAACTTAGTATGTGAAAGCGTGACAGGATGGTGTAAAAATATTGAAAAAGAAAAAAAAGAAAGAAAAGAAAGATGTCATTTTTGATAAGGTGTTGATTTTTTATTTTAAGATGAGAAAATTGGTTTCGTCCATGTATTTGTTTAAAAAATCATCTTCCATCCTCGAATTCACGAAATGTCGTGAGTCATCCCTATATTTGTCAAATTCGCTCATTAATCGTCTCTGTTAACGGATTTCGTTAGTTTTCTCCAATAAATCAAACGAAATGACCAAAATACGCTTGTCTTCTTCAAACCAACATACCCTAATTTTACGCCCAAATTCTTTTTTTTTTTTATCTAAAAATCTGAAATTTTTTGTGTACGAGCTTTTCAATAACACACTTGTCTTTAAATCATGATGAGTTGAACATTATTTAAACACTGAAAATCAAAGAGTAGCCACACACAAATACATATTCATTTTATAATTACCAAATTGTTGATATCATCCATTCATCGTCAATAGCGAAAAGCATAAAAATCGATACTTTTGTTTTCTTATTTAACAAGTTTCCATCATAAATTAAAGAATGAGAAATCAACAAGATCATCATTGTTAGAAATGTAACTAAAACATTTGCTAAATCAATTACTGGGCAATTTGAAGAGAAAAAAAAAATGCGATCAAATATAAAAACGCCCATTAACTAGCTTGCCCCTGTTAAATCATGTTACGTGCTAAGAACACGAGGGTAACTTTAATCTTTTTCTAATGTAATTTATTGATTTAACTTTCTTTGTTTGAACTTTTAACACTATACTAGGAATTATATTTTATCCTCAACAAAAAAGAAAGCATAAACTACACATAGATCAACAGCCTTCATCATTTACAACAGATTATCGATCTGTAAATTTTATTCAAACACACAACAAGATCCGATATCTTTGTTGACAGAAAAAAGGAGTGGCAAAATTTACCTGAAAGTTACTACAGCCAGATTTTGATGAAGATAACGATTCCTACCGGTCGCTTTTTTCACCAAACACGATCGAAGCAAAACGATTTAAGTTGTTAAACAAAATCGTTTCGGTGCATCAACAAGTGGTGGTCTAGAAAGTCGATGAAGATGGAGGTTTGGCTCAACAAATCATTGCAGGCAGTTTTCAATAAATAATTGACAATATATATTTAGGTTCTTTTTCAGTGAATATTAACGAATTGAAGCTAACAATATATGCATGCATCTCTTATATAGAAGGAGATTAGTGTTTGATAATGAATCAAACTTGGACATGACAGCTATAATTTTCTCTGTTGTTTGTATTCGACTCTCAAAACATATTTTTTTATGCATTTTGTTGATGTGTCATCTGTTAAGGTGCCACGTGTATAGCATCCGTAGAGATTGACACATCATCAAAATTACTAAATAATACATTAAATTACACATTCTTGAAAGTTAGGTACACAATTGAAAAAAAAGAAATTGGTACACACAATTATTGAAATCGTATGCAAGTGGAATACATTCTCCAAACAATTGATCCCTATAAACAATTGATCCCTATATAAAAGACAAGTTGCTTGTGGCTTGTGGCTTGAAATTTGAAACGAATCAGTGACTGGATTTCACATGGGTTTGAATCAAAACATCATAAACATATGCGAAATCAACTCATGACTTCAATTCCAATTCAGCGAGATCAAGCCGTAACTTAAATTCAGAGATTGAAAACTCAGTTTTATAAAATGAAAAATGAAAATGTTTGAGTATATTTTCAAAATGTTAATAAAGAGTAGATTATTTAAATCGTCCATGTGGTTTCACGTTTTATTCATGGTTCGTCCATGACTTCTAAAAGCTATTTGAATAGTCCTGTTTTTCAAACTATTTATTTCGTTAGTCCAAAATTTAACTGGTCGTTACTTTTCTCCGTTAAAAGGACCAGCCATGTAATTTTTTTTTTTAAATTTCAAGTTTCTTTAAATTTAATATTATTTTTAATTGTATTTTGTTAATTTATTTGTTGAATAATCTAATCAATTTAATTTAATTATTTTAATCAACCTTTTTTAGTGATAATTATTTTATTTTTTACATAAGTGTATTTAGTTAATTTATTTTTTAGTAACGGTTATTTTAATTTTGACAATTATAATGATTTATTTAAATAGTTCTTTATTATAATTTTTTAAAAGTGTCAAAATCTACATCAACCCATTTACCATAGTTTTTTTAAATAAAAAACAATGTAAAAAAATTGTTTGATACTATCCGTATAATTTTTCTACTAATTTACATAATTTAATATGTGTTGGTTATTTGAAAGAAAAAATCATAAAATGTTCAACATATATAGAGTATAATAATACGATGCGTTATGTAGTTATTGCAATTTAGTATTTTTAAACTATTACATTTTTAGTGGGTTTATATAGATCGGGACACTTAAAAAAAATTAGAATAAATAAATATTTAAGTTGATCATTTTAATTGTAAACAATAAAATAATTATCACTAAAAAAAGTTGATTAAAATAATTAAATTAAATTGATTAAAAGATTATTTAAAAAATAAATTAACTAAATACAATTAAAAACAATATTAAATTTAAATAAACTTGAAATTTGAAAAAAAAAAATTTACACGGCTGATCTTTTTAACGGAGAAAATTAACGATCAGTTAAATTTTGAACTAACGAAATAAATAGTTTGAAAAGCAGGACTATTCATATAGCTTTTAGAAAACCCGGGGAAAGATGAGATGGAGAATATGTCAACCAAGAATTTTGAATGAATGATTGAATGAATGGAGATTAATTATATAAGAGCATTTTACAAATTTGAATTTTTGTGATTGAAGAGATGCCGATAGAAAGAACGCAGGCGTGCAAAAATATGATAGCAGTTATCGATAGAAAACCATTGGAAGGAAAGGGGCGGTAGAAAATTGAGTAGCTCGAGGGGAGAGGGTATATACATTGAAGACGTGAGAGAATAATAATTAGGGTATCTTGAAATTCTCAATAAAATCCTATCTCAAAACAGGTTTACTTAATAAAATATTCTAAATTAAATTTTAAGAAAACTCAAAATTAAGAGATAAATCCTTACATATTATAATGCCACGTCAGCATTAATATTGTTTAAGAATTGGACAAGTCAGCGTGGTGACATCAGCAAAAACTCCCTTCTATTATATAGGAAGGATGGATCATAGTTAATAATTTTGTTGCTAATATTCATAAAAATAAAAAAATGAAACCGAAATCTTAAAGAAAATTATTACTTGTTGGGTTCAAAGTCAATTATGTATTATTTGTGTTAAACTCACAGAGTAGTTAACATGTATTACTCCATTAAGTAAAGAATGAAGTAATATTTAATCCTTTTATGTATTTCTCGGTGCGCGGCTCTATGTTTGTAAACAATCATAGACAGCGATTAATACTTGATGTTACCGGATCTAGATTAGTCAACACTTGAAAAGAATCGAATATGAACTTGAAGATACATCTAGCTTGTTCTCGTTGAATGGAACAACGACCAAGATACAAGATCAAGTACACAACAATCGGTCACTGACAACTGTGTCATGACTGGTCCATGTCTTCACTTCAAAGTCTCTTACTTTGAAGTATCCAAGCTGGAATTCGAATGGGACTTTGTGAACAACAAAAGATCAGCAAGCACTTTTTGCATCAAAGTACAAAATTAAAGACATTGTAAAAAGCATGCACAATTATTTTATGGGCCAATTCTATTTGTACACCCCTCAATTTCTGGATGCATACCCCTGTCAAATCAAATAAATGTTTTCTCATTAAACTAATATATCAGTGGTATGGTGAGTGGATTAATATACTTTGACTCCAGAATACTGTCCAAAACATCCACCACACAAGAATACTGTCCAGAACACTGTCTAGATTCTAGGACATTGTACAAAATACGTTATAGTAAAAAAATGGTATGAAGACTAATGATTTGATAGTTAAGGGATGTGCAATCAAGAATTTTGATAAAAATAAATAAATAATAAAGGACGATTTGATGTAGCAGGGGATGTACAATTAGGAAATAAAGGTGTGCAAATAGTATCCCTATTTTATATCATGTGGCGTAAAGTAACCAATGTCGCAATTAATGATGTTTGTACTTTCTAATTAGAATGCACCGGGTTAATGCTTAAAGTGGACTTAACAAACATTGAGTGGGGTTCTTGGGTGCAGGTCTATTAATGTATACAATGTACGCAGTCTGTTCTACACACCATATAGTTGATACACAATATAACTGATACACAATAGCACACCATATAGCTGATACACAAATACTACTGATACACAATACAACAGATACACAACTTTTAACATGTTCATTGTGTATCATACAAAATTAAATAAAAACATACAAATTTTAATATGTTCATCGTGTATCATTAAATAATAATATATGTTCATTGTGTATCATCTTCTTCATTCGCTGCTATCGCAAAAGAGCAATAAATATTACAAACTAAATCTATATATCGCATCAATGATCAATTTAACCTACTAAATCAACTAAAACTATCTAACCTAGCAAATTAATTATAGAATTACGAGAATTAAAGTTGTTAACAGGCTATAATGATTCATACTTTTAGTTTGTAAAATCATCGCTTTCTAAAATCATCAATTTTAGCAACTTATTTATAAAATTTCGAGAATTAAAGTTGTTAACAGGCTATAAAGATTCGTACTTTTAGTTTCTATAAAGATTCATACCTTTAATTAATTATAAAATTGCGCGGAGGTAGAAGGTGAAGGAAGAAAGCGAATAGAGAAGAAGAACAGATGTCACTCTGTTGTGGCTGCATATGTTGTGTACGAAGAAGAGGCTGCGTATCTGAACCTCGATCAACAAACATTCTCATTGCTATATAAGTTAACTTATCTTTTATAAAGTGGACTTTTGTAAAACATTTATTAGTGCATTGTATGTTGATATTCAAACACTTAAACTTGGTTAGTGTTTGCTAGTATTATTATTAGCAAGGAACTAATTTGTTATGTCAATAGGTATAGTTTAGGTTAGACCGTGTTTAACCTTAACATCTATTTCGCATCTATACTTTGTAATTATCTGATTCAAAATTATTAGTAAATTATTTAGAAATGTACAGAATGTATTATATGTATATCGAGTCTTGTATATTGTGTCCTTAAGGACATGATATACATATAATATATTCTGTACATATCTAAATAATTTACTAATAAAAATAAATAACAGCATTGAGTTAATTGAATGGTTCGCTCACGTGGTTTACATACGATTATACCGTTAGTCTTTATACTTCATTTTTTACACCCAAAGTCTATAAACACTAAAACTGTTGCGTGTCCGGTCTCTACTCCAATTTAAGTCTCGAAATTACCCTTAATGTCATATTATTAAAAAATAGGAAACTGAGGGCATTATTAATCATTTTTAGTTGGAGCAGGAACCAAATGCCAAACAACTTTTACATTTTTGATTGCATGTGCAAAAAGTGAAATATAGAGATGTAATAAACTACGAGGACGAACCATGCACTTAACTCAATACTAATTGCTTAGTTATTATATTTTCGATTATATATTTCCTTGGGGTTAATAATGGTTTAATCATCAAAGTTTCACTTCTTTTTTCGTTTTAACCACTCGATTTTTTTATCGTGATTTAACCCTTCAAATTTGTATTGACTTATTGGTTTAACCGTTCGAAGGGTTAAACCATTAATTTTTTGAAAGTTAGATGATTAAAATAGAAAAACTTACAAGGGCCAAATAGTTATAAAAGATAAACTTTAGGGACTAAACTATCAAATTTTGAAAATATAATCAAACTTTAGACTTAAAGCACCAAAATTTTGAAATTTTGAGGGTTAAATCATTAGGAAAAAACTTGAGTGATAAAAATGAAAAAAATATGAAACTTTGAGGATTAAATCATTATTAACCCTATTTCATTGTGTATTAATTGTTAAGTATAAGTGGTTTAATAGATTGTTTAATATATAACCTAAGTTTATATTCAAGCGATTGATATTGTGTTTTGCCAACATTAGTAAAATGTGTTATAATTAGTTACATACGGGAACGCATCACCAAATTGCTTAAAAGCAAAAGCAATCACAAATAGCTAAATATATAAAATAACAACAAATTTCTTTTTTAAAACTTCTAGCAAAAGGAATTATTTAATATATAAAATAAGAAGAAAGTCATCGTAGGATCACTTATTATCGTAGGAACCATAAGAACGAGGTTTTTTCACTTTTAAAATCAACATATGTACACGTTTTGCAAAAAAAGTTATGTCAAAATTATTAAAATTTTAACCTCTTTAATATTTGATTAACTAAAAAAATAAAAAAAATATATGATAAATATATTAAAGTTGTGTATCACAACCTTTTATATGTAATAGTGTGATACACAAAAAAAAATTATGATGTATATCACATTTTAATAAATAAAAAAAACATAGTAAAGAGCACACAATTTAAAGAATTTTGATATAAATTTTTCATAAAAAACATTATTTAATCTTAAAGTTAAAAATAAAAATGTACGTTTCTATCGTTCTCACAATAATAAGTGTTCTTACTTGAACCTACCCTATAAAATAACCCAAAAAAAGTTTAAGATAAGGTTTACATAAATAAAGGGGTAATAAAAAAATAAAGAAAATAACAATTGTAAATTGCTCTTAATGTTTTTCATTAGTTTTAAAAAATGCACTTAACTTAGATGCGATTCAATTGTGTGTAGACACCAATCCTTTCCTTTTTCTATTGTGTGTACGTAGTATTGGAATTCACATTATAATGCACTTTGATTTTCTTACAAATTATTTACCAATTTTTCCATATTATAATCAGATGCCACTCAGACAAGTTTGTCTTTTAAGACGGTAGTTGTTGGCCTATCGCCCTCCCTTCAACATACATAATGTATCATCTCTTTCATCCCACTTGGTCAAAGTCGTCTAAATTATATACAAATTCTCGTTATTATTATGTTAAGCTGGCAGCACATGGATTTTCTCTTATAATATACCATCACAAATCAGTCATTAATTAGAATTATGTGAAATTACTTTTCGTATAATTAAGTAAAAATTTTTACTTTTCGTCTTCTCCGCCGTTCTTCATCTGTATGGCTTCATTTTCATCATCGTTTGATGATACGCTGTCAGCAGATGATTTGCCTTTAGGTCCTTGGAGAAACAAACAGACACCGTTGGTAGCACGAGAAGACGAACACCGTGATGAGAAGAAATTAAAGCCTCTAAAGATATCGTCTTTTGTGCGAGAAAGTTATTCAGGTGTCTGGAGAGATCAACAGCAGGATCATGAATATGATCGACCACCACAATTTTCGGGTGTCTGGAGAATACCAAAACCCAATGATAATGATGTCAAAGAATATCAGCCAATGAAAATTGGCTTAGAGGCCCCTCAGTTTTCGGGTGTCTGGAGAGAACAACAGGACGATGATCTACATAGAAATACCGCTAATCAAAAGTCTCTAGCTGAAAGCCAAAAGTACAGAAGAATACCGGCAACTCCGTACTTTGTTGAAGAAGACGAAGACGAAGACGAAGACGAAGACGAGGATTATTGACATCCTCAAACAAAGTGGGCATCATATACCTTAACTCCTCTTTAATAAATTTATATATCCCCTTCCTTTCTCCAACTTTCGACATATTGTACGTGATAATATGACGGTGTGTGTGTTGTTCTCAATGATTGTATCAGTATTCCATGTCTCATATATCAAATAGTTGTAGTTTACTTCAATCACCAAGTCATTAGTATATTTGGATCCTAGTTCTTAGCCATATTTTAAGCTACACGTACTTTTGGTGGAGGCGTGTTAAATATTACTTACACATTTAACTGAAATTTGGTATAATTTCTCTCGATCATAATTAACTAGAGAGAGTAGGTATACACTGGCCAAATATAAATAAACTAATTAACAAATCGGGTTAAGCTCGGCGGTTGAATGCTCAAACTGAAACGAAATTCTACAAATAATACGGGTCGAAAAAAAGCAACTCATTCATATATTTTGATTTATTTATATTTTTTTAAGTTTAATAAACGGTGTCACCTTGGCTATAACAACTATGTCTAAAGTTTGGTAACCTATTTAACTTTTTTACAACTACAGTAGCCCAATTGAACATTTTTAAAGTTTGGTAATCGAGATGAATATTTTTGCAAAGTATAGTGACATTATTGTGTATTATCCTATAAGAAAAATATGTCATAGTTGCCTCAAAGTTGTTTGAGCTGCACAAAATAAATAAGAAAAATATGGTATGGCTCGATGTAGAGCGTCATTTTGTTAATTAGTTATGTTTTTCTCAGGGCCTCTGAAAACTCGAAGACTACGTACTCTATTATATATTTTGAATTTTTAAGACAGTAGTTGACATATCCCCCTCCCTCATACATAATGTACGTATCATCTCTTTCATACTGGACTTGGTCAAAAGTCGTCTACATAACATACAATAGTTATTATCAAGGTTGTCAAGATCGCAATCCTGATCGTACGATCATACGATCCTACCAAGTGAAAACGTGCAGGATTGGAGTAGGATCGGTCAAGAGGTGGGATCGGAGTATAGTAGGATCGTTGAACGATCTGATCCTACAAATGGGCTAATTTTTTTTTTTTTATAATTGAACTTGTAAGGCCCATAAGTAGTCCAAATCTTATCTCAAAACTTACCATACATTTATTTCCAAGTTCAATTTCCCATCTCTCTTAATAATTAAAAGAAAACCTTATTTAGGTAGTCATGCTAAAAATAATCCATTCTAAATTAATCTAAGCCCTTTAATAAATAAGGGCAATTATTCTCAACCCTTGATTTATTCTACCAATCTTGTCTACCTAAATAGCTAAGTCAACTTTAAGTAAAAGACAATAATGCCCTCCTAATTTATAATTAAATACCCTTAATTAGCCTAACTTTCCTATTTAATTATTAACTATTCTAATTTAAACAAACATGATAATTTATTTTATATAATTATATATTATATGTAACGTCATGTATATACTATTGACCATATTATACATTAACATAAGCGATATATTATTATTAAGTTATTATTATTACTGTTTTGGTCAAAAATTACACTAGGCAATTAAGTGATCAAATTTAGAAAAGTGAGGTTTAGTGCTTGAAGTTACTTTCAAGATAATTACGTGGAAACACGATTATCTATATGAGTAAATAATAATTTTGAATAAAAATGTGGTTTATAACTATATAAACGTTGATCCTTGTTAAAGAAATGATTAATAATGGAAACAAGCTTTTATAAACAAGATTATTCTGAAAGTTTAAGTAAAATACAAAGTATTTTTGGGATAATGCAAGTTATGCAACAAAAATATGATTACGATCAATAAAAATGCATGAAACAGAATTATGATGCTAATTTTATGATAAAAATGTGATCACAAATGAAATAAATACGTATACTTATGATAAATTTAGGATAAAATCAGGATAATGCAGAATTTATGATTAAAAGATCAATGAAATGCAAATTAAACGACGGAAACGTAAAGTAAATGTGATCGACACAAGGATATACGAGGAAAGCCCTTGATCAAGGTTGATCGCCGACATAAAACCTCAGGAAGGATCAATCGATCCTTGCCTTTGTTGATCTTATTAAGTAAAAATGAAAGATTACAAACTAAAGAGCACAAAGATGATCAAACTAAGTGAATTTGTATGTGATTCGGTGAAGAAATTGGTTAAGTGTTGGTGTATGAACGTATTTGAGCAGAGTTTGGGTGTAATTCAGTGAAGAGAATGTGCAGAAGATCGCCTAAAATGATCACTTTTGCCTCATATTTATACTAAGGCTGAATAACAAATAATTCCTTGAAAATCAGGAATCCTCCGAGATTCTCGGGATCCTTCAGTCTTCCACCTTGACTTGTTATTAACACGTTTTCTTGACTTCTTCCAGGTCTTGATCCGAAAGTAATAATAGAATTAAGCCACATTTTACTCCTGCAAGACTTGGTCAAGATACATAACGGTCAAATAAAGATTAGTGACGTTTCACCCAGGATACCGAATATATCTTGGATCCTGATCACCCGAAATCCTGAATATCCAAGATCCTGAACATAAACTGACAAATAAACATTAGTAACATTTGATCCCGAGATACTTAATATATCCGGGATCCTGACCATTCGAGATCCTAAACATATGTAAGATCCTGAGTATATCTGATATTTCTATAGAACTCAGGATCCTGAATATATCTAAATACTCATCTATAATCAGGATCCTTGATCCAAGTGTGACACTGGATATATCCAAAATCTTGATTACTTGTATCATATAAACATAGAATCTCAGGATCCTTAGTCTTATCTGTAACATCCTTCCTAAGGGCCTAATTGTATATTAATATTATCCCAATTTAAATTGTTATTTAATGTGTTGGGGATAAATTTTATATTGATATAATTTATTTGATAAAGTTGAGTAAAAATGGACAAATAAAAGTGTTTGGACTTGCGAATGATTTTAGGTTCCAGACAATAGATTTTGACGGGATTAAATTTAAAAAAAATGGACAGAGGCGGTGGAGGAAGTGCCGACCTATTCTTTCTTTATCTCCAATTTGTTACTCATTTTTATTTGTCTTATTCATTTCTTTACAAGTAAAAAAAAAAAACTCACAACAAGATATAGAAAGACAGATTGAAGAATTATTTGAAATTTGATTCTGGGTTCTATCTTCATCATCACTACCATATTTCTATTCTTTGATGGTAAGTATTATGAACCCTATTTGTATTAAAAGAATTGGGTATTATAGAAATAAAAAAAAATAAAATAAAATGGGTAATTTGATTATCGATTATGTGGCTAGTTGATAGGAATTGAGATTACATGATTGTCTGTAATTGAGTATGAGTCATAATTATGTATTTCTAAACTAACTCTCAGGAAGTGATGGCGTAGAACCTAACTAATGAGTTAGTGAAATTAGTATGAACTAAACATGTAATCTTGTAGATTTAATGTTCCTTGTGTTGTATCGATGTTGGTGTAACATTAGGAATACGTTTTATATGAGTTAGAAACTGAAAACATGAGTTGTTTGCACTTTGGGGCGTGATTGAAGTTTTTAGTTCATTTACTGCTGCTGCTGTTCGAATAGGGGCAAAAAGCAGAGGAAGGCCGGCGGCTATGTAGCCTAAACCGGCGGCCTCAAGTGAAAGGGTGAAACCGGCAGCCTTTAGGCCAAGCCCGGCTGATTCTCGAGTCTTTTACGTTTTCTTTCTGGTTAGCCCAACAATTAAAAAGCCCGGCGGTTTTCACCTGTGGGCCGACTGCTTTGGGCCTTAAGCCGACGGTCTCTTAGACCAAGCCGGCGGCCTCCTTTATGTTTCCATGATCCGAAATTGTTTTCACTTCTCTGCTACGTGGATCCATTAATTCACTTTAATATCAATGGATTATTTTTAAATAGTAATATATGAATACTAGAACTTGATTAGTAACATGTTTATGATATGCAAATGATAATTAATCTTATATTATATGGTAATATAAGTTGGATAATTATAAGGTATGTTACTAAATAATGTTAAACTATACTTGTTAGGAGTGACGTTAATACATGAATAGGAATTTATTATTGACAAATAAATGATAAATGTTCCTAGAATATGTATAATTATAAGTTAAAAGATTATTGAAGTTTAGTTATAATCCACTTATAATGTTATGTATTATTGATAAAATGTTGGGTATGAGTAATAGTACATGGATTGAAATATATTTGATGGATAATTAATATTTCAATTTTAGATTTATAATTACTTGAGTTAAGTAATTGGTAATATTTATACATTGTTATAAGTCGAAAGATTATTGAATTTAAGTTATAATCTATTTAAAGGTTATGTGTTATTGAAAGTATGTTAGTGTCAAGTAATGATACATGATTTAAGATATATTGTTTATGGGAATTAATATATCGAATTGAGTTACGTGAATTCTTAAGTTAAGAAATAGGGTAATGTTTATGCATTGATGTAAGTTATGCATTTATCAAATACATTACTGACTCGTGCTTCATTGTGATTCTAGATAATCAGAGAACTCAGCGAGATAAGAAAACTGAGTAAGTTAACCGTGACACATCAGGTGAGTGGATCTGTAATCCTCAGTATAATTTAGTTGTAACAGGTTTAGTTACAACGGGTAAACGTATTATTACTGTTTTGTTTGCCATGACGATTTTGGTTTAATGGTAATAATATTGTTGTTAGACTGTTTAGCCGAATATATTGACATGATAAAGTATGTGAATATGTGATCACTTGATATATTGCGATTGAGCATTGTGTATTGAGGTCAACGTGTTAGTTGGGCTTGGTTACTATTGATCACGAAAGGAATTTCCTTGTACTTATCGTTAATAGGAAATTAGGTCGTATGAAGTTAGTACCAAGCTATCGGTCTATTGTGTATTGGCCTTACAGATTGACGGTAAGTGTTCTTGGAGAATCCCCGGGTATTATGATAACTCAAAAACCACCGATCCTCATTGAAATTATGTGATATTGTTCGTGTGTTCTTAGCTGAAGGTTTCCCTAAGAACCATAGATACTCAGTGATATTATATGTTTACGATTATTTTGTTGTAAGATTTGTTATTACTGAGTTGGACTGTTGGTTGCAGTTTTATCTCACTTAGCTTTATACTAATCCCCCACATTACTTCTTACAGGTTATAGATTATGAGATAACGGGCGGGACAAGAAGTGTGGATCTGATGGAATGTTTGATCAAGCTCATACTCTGATAAAATTTGATAACTTTAAGATATGTCTAAATTATATAACACCTAACTGTTGAAAAGTGATCTTTTGGAAAATAACCTGATATGTAATTGAGTTTGAAAAACTTTGTGTACATTTTGTGGAATATATTGTAAAATATAAGTGTTAAATCTACGCTTCCGAGTTAAAATCATTATAATAATGGTTACAGAAATGAAGGGTGTTATAAGTTGGTATCAGAGGATAGATTTGGGTGAATTGGATATTGTTGGGTGAATTGGATATTGTTTAATGTTCAATCCCGAATCTCGATTGTGAGGTCAAACATGCCAGGTATGTGGGATTTAGCAATTATATGAGAATTGGTTAGTGAGTATGATATGTACTAACCCTTAACAAGTTTTGAAGTTGTTGCCTTGATTGCAGAGACGGAGGAACATGAGTAACCGACTGGTACTCTTGACAGTTCCTCTATATTCACTGGGATAAGCGTATCAGGTGATTTTAGATAAGCTTGTTGAACTTTAAATTGACTTGAGTTGCTTACTTTACTATGATGATTATGATTAGTAGTAAAGTAATTTGGTCGACTGATATGCTTCCCCAGTTATGAGTCATTGATAATTGTTATATGTTGATACACCGATAGAACTACTAAATGAAATGCCTAGTATCGTGAGTAGTTCTGAATTAATTAGAAATGACAGAGTTAGTGTTGAATTGGGTAGACACATTATGGACTAAAAGGTGACAGTGGTATTGTTAGGAATTAAATGTGTCTACTATATGAAAATAAAGTAAGAAGGTTGTGTGGTTATGATATATCGAATGTAAAGTGTGATTGTAAATCTTTGCTAATGAGTTATGTGGTAATTAACTTCATAATATATTTTGACTACGGTCAAATAGTTGACTGAAACCAAAGGTGAAAGGGTTTATAAAAAAAAAATTAATTAATTACTTGTGATTGGTTTGAGGTTGGGTCAAACCTGAGAAAAGCAGTTAGAGAATCTTATTGATTGGTTGTTTGAACTTGAAGTTGACAAATAGTCAACAGTATTGAAATAGTCAAATATAAATGAAATCTAGTAGTGTTATGTGTGGAACGTGGTTGCATTCCCAAATTGGTTAAATTGTGTTGAAACGAGTCGTTTATGATCCAAATGTGTTAAAGAAATTGTTAAAGGTTATCGAACCTTGATTAACTAAGGTTGAAACGTTGTTAAGTATAATTGAGTATTCAGTTGTGTAATAATTGAAATTTGCACTGAATATATGTTAAAGAATTATACAAGTGAGAAGTTATATTATATTTTATGACTTCGATAATTAAAAAAAAGAAAAACACAGATTATGAAACAAATAAATTGATTAAGAAAGAGGTAGGTCTTTCTAGTGAATTGTAAATTAGTAAAGGACATGTAAAACGCCAAGATAATGACATAAGGTTGTATGTTATTGTATGTGGCTAATTGTTAAGTAATTAAAGACAAGTAAAAAAAAAATCTAAATCTAAATTGTGATGGTAAATTGGATATGTGAAATTACTTGTTGATGTGAAAAAAATGTTTTGTAGTAACATGATTAAGTAAACTTGTTGTGACATTGATGCTTGATGACGTAGCATAGGTCAAAGTTATGATAATAAATAAATATGTGTCCTGAGTTTGAAATAAATAGGGACATTGACTAGTGTCTGTTGTTGAATAAAAAATTCTATATGAATAAATATAAACTAAAAGATATTGTGTGTGTATGTGAAATGAATTGCATAAGTAAAGTTGATTATGTAAGCAGTAAGTGATTTTAAGTATGTATAAGTTATTAGAAAGCTATTAAATGGGTTCTAATTGTCTTTGGAACCACGATATTAAATGATTATGTGTTTAAGTGGAAATAAAAATCACATCGATAACTATGATAGGAAGTAGCCTGAGAATGGAATGTTAAATCTACCATTGTATTTGCAGCGGCATTTATAATTCCTGGTGGGTACGATCAAAACAATGGACTTCCTATATTTCTCCAAAATGGACCCTTCATAGTGTTTGTCATACTTGATGCAATTTCTTTAATCTTAGCGTCGGTGTCAATCCTGATGTTCTTATCCATCCTCACTTCTCGTTACGCTAGAGATGATTTCTTGGAATCCTTACCCAAAAAATTGTTAATAGGTCTAACAACACTTTTCCTCTCTATTATCACCATGATGGTTGCTTTTAGTGTCAGTTTCTTTATTCTATACCATAACCAATATATCTCCATACCAATTGTTATCAGCGTAATTGCTATAATACCAGCCTTTTTATATGCTAAACTGCAATATCCTCTTTTGATGGATGTGTATCGTGCAACATATAGTTCCAAGTATCTATTTAAGCCAAAGAAGGGTATACTTTACTACCGAAGTCCAAGTTTTTGAATGTTTTCGTTGTGAATACTTTCATGAATTCTGTTTTTTGTTCCTTTCAACTTGTTATGTATTTCAGTATAGTTGCTATCATGTGAATTGTTTTCCTTAGCAGATTAATGAATCTAGTTTTCTGATTTATTAGTGCAGTTATATATTTGTTGTATTCATATAAAACAGTTGCATATAAAACAAGAGAACACACAAATCCATATCTACCTTAAGTACTAAACTCACATCTACTTGCTCATTCTAGCAAGAAACTCTATATCTGTTGCTTTTCGAACATTTTTGAACAAGTTTAATGGGCACTTGGGTTACTATAGATCATAATATTATCCAGCTTTAAGTGTGCAAGTATGTAAAATACACTGTATACATGTGTTAATTCCATGTTATTCAAGTAGAGGAACGTTTTCCCTTTGAACAGGCTGTCACTCGTTTATTCTTCTTTTCGCTCATTCTCTCAAACTTAAAATGATGTCTCAGGTAACAACCAAAAATCATTTATCAAGAAATGCCAATGAGTAACCAGCTAGCTACCTGTTGAGATATAGAAGATCGTAAGAAGGAATAATTAAATTAAAAGTTGAAAAATGGAGGTTGCATCCACTTGTCACGTGATCTTAAGTTTGAGAATTAATTGGTAGTGGGTTCTCATGTGAATTCCTCAACAGAGACTTTCGCGTCAGCAAGGCATGAGTGTGAGAAATTGATGGTCGCCGGTTGCGATTATTTCGCACCGTGAAAACATAAATCGCGCCGTGACTTTTATGTCGGCCAGGAATTTTTTAGACGACTTAACTATTTCCTTTTGTGTGAACTAATATAAATTGTAACTCATTACTGTACAAACCTTAATCTTCGAAAAATATTAAGGTGTTTCCTATATATAATTTATTTATGTAAAATACATCTACTCGGACCAATGTATATCAAAACCAACTACCTTATGTGTTTCCAGCATCAAGAATCATGATCGACTGTAACTCCATCTACAACTTTAATTCGAATGTAGCATCTTTTGTTAGTATTTGAATGATTTTATCAAATATGTGTCCGTAAATGTGTGAGCCTTTGGGAACGCACACATCGACATTGAGATATTGCTTATTTGCCTAAAGTTATTAATTATTAAGTTAAATGTTAAAAGTTAATAATTAAGTAACTAGAGGGATTAATTTGAAAATTATAAACTTGGGGACCAAGGATTACCTATCTATAAATATACCTTTATAGATTAGGTTTTGGTGATCCCTAATTAATTCACAAAAAAATCCCTCCCCTCTCCTCTCTTTGGGTTCGGCCGAAATACACAAACCCAAAGGGTTTTTCGTTTTTTTTTGGTTTTCAAGCTAAAGGAAAGAAGTTAAGCTAGTTGACTAGATCGGGCAAGTACTAGCATACAAGCATATCGATAAAGACGGTGTCGTGTACATGACCAAAGAAAGATCTTGCACTTAGATCTAAAGGTTTTCATACAAATAATTCAAGGCAATAAGGTATTACTAAATCCGATTTAATTATTCCTATGTGATTCTGTTTTCCGCTGCCATGTATTGTTTGACAATATGATTCGTGTTGTTTACCTATAGTGGTATCAGCCAAAATATAGGTTAATTTTTATTTTGGATTCAAAACATCAAAAATTGTGGGGGGATTAAGAGTTGGTTTATAATTTTTTTTTATTTATAACCGTGATTATAAAAAAAAATTAAAAGAATTAAAAATATATATATATATTATTACCGAATTTTTTTTAATTTTCGGAAGTTTTTTTAATTTTTCGAGTATATAAATAAAATAAAGGTTTAGTTAAAATTGTTAAAAACTAATTGGTTAGAAGTTAAAAGATAATTAATTTAAACCTTTATGTTTATAAAATTAAGGAGTTAATTTGAAACCAATCTACCTTGCAATATTTGATGTTTATAATTGTTACCTTTTTGCCATATTTATTTTTTGTGCAAATTATGTTTGTAAAGTTACATGCATAACTTTATAGACATAATTAGATATATTAGTGTTGTTAAATAAAAAAAATAAAAATAAAAATAAAACTGAATTATTGACATAATATTAATTGTTAATTGAATATGTGCGACACCTAAAGATTTTGGATTAATAAAAAGTTGTATGTGGTTTATTTGATATATGAATTGTTCACATATTGATAGCTTACGCAATCCAAACTTGTTTATTTGGACGGATGTATGTGGTCCGTTTCCTTTAAAATGGGGGTTAATCAATATGTGAACAATGGTCATAGAGACTTTTTTGCTTTAGGGCTCACCCAATTTGTTGCGTAGATTAATTCTTTATTTGATGTTATTATTTTTGTCAAATGGTTTTTGAAATAAATAAATGTGACTAAAGAGTTATGTAACGGATTTTATAACACGTGTAATTGGTAATTCATAATTAAATGCATATCCTCAGTGTATAATTCCCAACTAGGCTCACCTACATAAAGGACGATGTCTAGGAAAGTTATGCGGACGTATTCTACTCCAAATGAGGTCAGGTTTTAAGAGATGCTTTGTCGTCCTCTACCCTCACATGCTTTCCTGGTCGTACCTTTTGTAGAGCTACCGAAAGGGTTTTATGAGTAACCAGCTAGCTACCTGTTGAGATATAGAAGATCCTAAGAAGGAATAATTAAATTATAAGTTGAAAAATGGAGGTTGCATCCACTTGTCACGTGATCTTAAGTTTGAGAATTAATTGGTAGTGGGTTCTCATGTGAATTCCTCAACAGAGACTTTCGCGTCAGCAAGGCATGAGTGTGAGAAATTGATGGTCGCCGGTTGCGATTATTTCGCACCGTGAAAACATAAATCGCGCCGTGACTTTTATGTCGGCCAGGAATTTTTTAGACGACTTAACTATTTCCTTTTGTGTGAACTAATATAAATTGTAACTCATTACTGTACAAACCTTAATCTTCGAAAAATATTAAGGTGTTTCCTATATATAATTTATTTATGTAAAATACATCTACTCGGACCAATGTATATCAAAACCAACTACCTTATGTGTTTCCAGCATCAAGAATCATGATCGACTGTAACTCCATCTACAGCTTTAATTCGAATGTAGCATCTTTCACTTTGGCGTGATATCAACGATACTAAAGCATATCACAAGATAATAATAATGACAACTACAACGACGATGAAGACAACGACGACAACAACAACAAAATAAATAAATTAAAATACCAATTCTTCTCATCATAATTGAAGTTCTAATGAAGCGCCATGAAAGTGGCAGCGATTACAATACAGTAAAGAATTAGAACCTTGGATTTTGATAATAAAGCAAAAGCTTCTTCGGCTTAAAGAGATACTTGGAACCATATGTTGAGCGATATGCATCCACTAGAAGAGGATATTCCAGTTTAGCATACATAAAGACTGGTATAATAGCAAACAAACTGATTATAATTGGTAACACGATCAACTTGTTATGATATACCACAAAGAAGCTGACTCTAAAAGCAACTATCATGGTCATTATAAAGAGGAAAAGTGTTGCTAGACCGACCAACATTTTTTTAGGTAATGATTCTAAGAAGTCATTTTGAGCGTAACGAGAAATTAGGATAGATAAGAACATAAGAATTGAAGCTGAAGATAAGATCAAAGAAACAACATCCAATATGACAAATGTTATGAAGGGTCCATTATGGAGGAACATAGGATTGCCATTATTTTGGTCATACCCACCGGGAATTGTATAAGCTATCGCAAATACGACAGTGGTAATAAGTGCAGCTACCACCATGCACTGATTTGCTGTTCCTTTCATCTACTTCTCACCTTGAGACAGTAGGTCTTTGTGACTTTCATTGAACAATTCATGTGGTGTCAGGCCTTTTGCGTTCTTGAATTGTCTATAAGGAGGTGGGATCATAGCCTCTACTTCCTATGAGACACATAATAGATCATTAGGACTGTACCTAGTATGTCTTCTCAACTATTATCGATTTTAAAAGTAAATATGGTAATATCATGTACATTTATGATCAACTCATCTACTTCCAGTTAATTACAAGTTGGGATGGACATTTTTAATATATTTTTATAACTCATGATAAACAGAGTCCTTATCTTTTTCATATTCTAATTCCTTTTATCTTCTCATATAGGGACTTGCAATTCTTATTGTCCACACTTAAGCCTTGAGAAATCAAAAAGATGTACCTTGAACCATAACAATTCACGTTGCATTTGAAAAGCCGCTCCAGACAAATTCTCGTGTGAATTTTTCACTATGTTGGTTCCTAATAAATGCAGCATAAGATTGCCTTCTTCATCTCCGAAAGGTGTTATCATATTCTTCATTGAGCCTAGCTCATTTAATAAGCTATAGATTTTATGATGACGACGAGAGACAGCAATGTGAAATATACTTTGTTTATTTGTATTTCTCATCCATATAATATCAGGATATTTGTGAATCAACTCAACTAAAAATTTAACATTGCCCAATTCTGCAGCAACAAATAGTAATTGTGGAGCTTCTAGTACGTGATCAACTTTATCCTTAGGTTTTTCTGCAAATCTTGTCCAAATTTTTCTTAGTAGTTGTGTGGCTTCACTTTCCTTTATTTGAGATTCCACCTTTGAGCGAGTGACTGCTAAGTAAGAACAATAGCCAAGTATTAAAGTCCTATACCAAATCGAGTACCTTAAATCTATAGTACAATCACTGATACTTACTTAAGTTAATAATACTCCAGAAAGTATGCTGTTTTACATCGTCAAACGCATAAGGCTTTCTAGCCAATACAAGTAGTATTACCGCTACTTTGTTATCTTCGAAGAGTACCACATTCTCGTGATCCTTCAATATTTTTAGCGCAGCATCTATAGAAGATTTAACCATCACTTAGTTAACAAGTGAATTTACATTAAATAAATAATCAGAACCACACAACATACAGATTATATGCAAGCCTTGTATACATAAGTTCCTTTCTTAATCCATGCAGATTCTGACTAATAAGACATATATAGATCTAGTTTTGCAGCAGCAACAACAACAACAAAATCTGTTTAAACGAATACTTAACCAGAGTGGAGAATCATATAACACAAAGAAAAGTATTAATGGGTTACAAACACATGGTCAGTTAGAGAACAAAATTCATGAAACTATAAGAATACATACCGAAGAGATCAACCCTGATGCATTTCAAGAAAACAGAATACTTATCCTCATCTGTCCAAACATTACCGGACATTTTCAGAGACTTATCATAGAGATAAGTCACCATATCGCGTTCTCCATATAAAGCAGCTAGATGGAGTGGCATCATGTCTTGACTACCACGGATTGTGAGAAGTTCCTCATTCTTCTCAACCATAATTTTGACCATTTCCATGTTTCCCGCTGCAGCTGCTAAACACAGAGCAGTATTACCCTCTTCATTCTGCAGATCTAAGTCGTCCTTACTCATCATGTCGACAACATTTTTCACAAACTTGATGTTTTGTCCCCTTGCTGCAATAATGTGAAGTATTGTCCCCATATACTCATGGATGCTATACCTTAACATATATTCATTGTCTTGAAGGATATCTCTTGCCGCTTCCCAATCTCCTTTCATCGATGCTTCGTACAGAGGGACACATATTTTGATGTATTCTTTTCTATTTTCTCCTAATCAATACATCAAACCTTAAGTTACTCGTCTATTCATTCAGTGATTCATATATAAGTGTACACACACACACACATATAAATGATATTATATATATATATATATATATATATATATATATATAGTCAAAAGTTCAAATGAGAACCACAAAAAGTACAGAACTGCGAGAACTTTTAAATTATAACAATTTTCACATGTTTAATGATTCAATCACGTATGAATATTGATGAAAATTAAGGTTAAAAGAAAAATAGTTTGAGAAAACCTGAAAATAACCTTTAAAATTATAATTATATTTTTCGTTCACATGTGCACATTTAATCTGTGCACATGTGAACGTTTCATATATATTATAAAGTAACGTGCATTTTGGGGTTTTTAACTTTTGTTTGATAATGATATAAACATTAAATATCATTTATATGTAATTTGTTATGTTAACATGTATAAAAACCATGTAATTTAAAAGTTCTCGCAATTCTGTACCTTTTTGTGGTTCTCGTTTGAACCTAACCCTATATATATATATATATATATATATATATATATATATATATATATATATATATATATAGTGGGAGGATCCAGGGGGAAGAATTTTTTTGGGGGAAGGAGGGAAGTGTAATATTCATGACGATGCATCTTAACTTCGTAAATCCATTTTTCGAAAATTAAAAAGTGAAAATTAATAAATGTTGATCAGAATGGATGCTATGAATTTTAAGCTTCCATGATTAATTCTTTTTGTAGGCTATAACATCAATTGATGAATTTTATATCCTAAATCGTTAATATTTGTCGCGGTGAATGTTAACTTAACATCTATCACGGTGAATGTTGAAATAAAATTAATGTTATTATTTAATATTCATCGTGATTAACATTCACCAAGATGAATACTAATGTTTTATTAAATAAATATTCATAAACTAATGTTATGACTTAAAATTGACTTTCATATGTTAATATATTCTATATAGCATCGATTTTGATTACTATATACAAGTAAAATTAATTTTATCTTTGATATTTGTATTGGCGAATTTAAAATGCTCCGTGATGAATATTACACTTCCCTCCTTCCCTCAAAAAATTATTTCCCTCTTATCCACCCCATATATATATATATATATATATATATATATATATATATATATATCATTTTCTAAAGTACAATCCAAATATTTGTAAAGAATAAGTATTTAAGAATGTATTCAGCTCGTTCCTAATGTCTACTATGTGTACCTTACTTATGCTTGCTATGGGTAATGCATTCAACTTTCATAAATCGTTTTTTAATGTACTTTGTAGTACTTTTGATGATGTGTCACCTTCTATGGATGTCACGTGGCACCATAAAACGGATGATACATTAGCAAAATACATTAAAAAATAAATTTTTGAAAGTGGAATGTATTAAAAATAGCAAACGTAAGTAGAGTACATGCAATAAGCATTAGAGACGAGTTGAATACATTTTATTTTTAAATACTTGTCCCTTTCATATAGGGACTTGCAATTCTTATTGTCTACACTTAAGCCTTGAGAAATCATAAAGACGTACCTTGAACCATAACAATTCACACTGCATTTGAAAAGCCGCTCCAAACAAATCCTCGTGTGGATTTTTCACTATGTTGGTTCCTAGTAAATGCAGCATAAGATTGCCTTCTTCATCTCCGAAAGGTGTTATCATATTCTTCATTGAGCCTAGCTCATTTAATAAGCTATAGATTTTATGATGACGACGAGAGACAGCAATGTGAAATATACTTTGTTTATTTGTATTTCTCATCCATATAATATCAGGATATTTGTGAATCAACTCAACTAAAAATTTAACATTGCCCAATTCTGCAGCAACAAATAGTAATTGTGTAGTTCTAGTACGTGATCAACTTTATCCTTAGGCTTCTCTGCAAATCTTGTCCAAATTTTTCTTAGTAGTTGTGTGGCTTCACTTTCCTTTATGTGAGATTCCACCTTTGCGTGAGTGACTGCTAAGTAAGAACAATAGCCATGTATTAAAGTCCTATACAAAATCTGAGTACCTTAAATCTATAGTACAATCATTGATACTTATTTAAGTTAATAATACTCCAGAAAGTATGCTGTTTTACATCGTCAAACGCATAAGGCTTTCGAGCCAATACGAGTAGTATTACCGCTACTTTGTTATCTTCGAAGAGTACCACATTCTCGTGATCCTTCATTATTTTTTGCGCAGCATCTATAGAAGATTTAACCATCACTTAAGGTATGTTTGGTGAAAGTAGCTGGAGCTGGTAGCTTGTAGCTAGAGCTGATAGCTTGTAGCTGGTAGCTTGTAGTTAGTAGCTTGTAGCTGGAGCTTGTAGCTGGAGCTTTTGGTAATATTTATGTTTGGTAGAGTAGCTGGAGCTTGTAGCTTATGAATGTAAAATGACATAAAAGGACAAATATATTAATTTTAATAGATGGATATAATTATTTGAAGGGTATTTATGTAATTTCATCTTCCATAAGCTACAAGCTACTTCAAGTAGCTTATGGTTTTGGAGCTTATGGAAACCATAAGCTACTTAAATTTTTATTAGTCAAACGGAGCTTATGAAAACCATAAGCTACAAGCTACAAGCTCCCATAAGCTCAAAAAATGAGCATGCCAAACATAGCCTTAGTTAACAACTGAATTCACATTAAATAAATAATCAGAACCACACAACATATAGATTATATGCAAGCCTTGTATACATAAGTTCCTTTCTTAATCCATGCAGATTCTGATTAATAAGACATATATAGATCTAGTTGTGCAGCAGCAACAACAACAACAAAATCTGTTTAAACGAATACTTAACCAGAGTGGAGAATCATATTACACAAAGAAAAGTACTAATGAGTTACAAACACATGGTCAGTTAGAGAACAAAATTCGTGAAACTACAAGAATACATACCGAAGAGATCAACCCTGATGCATTTCAAGAAAACAGAATCCTTATCCTCATCTGTCCAAACATTACCGGACATTTTCTGAGACTTATCATAGAGATAAGTCACCATATCGCGTTCTCCATATAAAGCAGCTAGATGGAGTGGCATCATGCCTTGGCTACCACGTATTGTGAGAAGTTCCTCATTCTTCTCAACCATTATTTTGACCATTTCCATGTTTCCTGCTGCAGCTGCTAAACACAGGGCAGTATTACCCTCTTCATTCTGCAGCTCTAAGTCGTCCTTACTCATCATGTCGATAACATTTTTCACAAACTTTATGCTTTGTCCCCTTGCTGCAATTATGTGAAGTATTGACCCCATATACTCATGGATGCTATACCTTAAAAGATATTCATTATCTTGAAGGATGTCTCTTGCAGCTTCCCAATCTCCTTTCAACGATGCTTCATACAGAGGGACACAGATTTTGATGTATTCTTTTCTATTTTCTCCTAATTAATACATCAAACCTTAAGTTACTCATCTATTCATTCAGGGATTCATATATAAGTGCGCGTGCGCGCACACACACATATATCATTTTCTAAAGTACAATCCAAATATCTGTAAGGGATAAGTATTTAAGAATGTATTCAACTCGTCCCTAATGTCGTACCTTACTTACATTTGCTATGTTTAATGCATTCAACTTTCATAAATCATTTTTTAATGTACTTTGTAGTACTTTTGATGATGTGTCACCTTCTATGGATGCCATGTGGCACCATAAAAAGGATGATACATCAGCAAAATACATTAAACAACAATTTTTGAATGTGTGATGCATTAAAAATAGCAAACGTAAGTAGGGTACACGCAATAAGCATTAGAGACGAGTTGAATACATTTTTTAAATACTTGTCCCTTTCTATAATTACAATAATACATTGTAACTAAGATCGAAATTGAAACTTTGACTTGGCTCCAAAGAAATATATAGTGTTGTCTTTGGGGTCTGAACCTAAGACCTCTTTTAAATAAACCCAAGTGTGTTACCACTAGGCTACTCCTTTGAAGTTAACTTTGCATGTAAATATGTAATCAATTAATTAATTGTCTCTAATTCCCTTATTGATCTTACGTTCAAGTAGCTTTCCATAAGGATGTTTGAGTGGTGGAGGGGTTGTAGGGATCATTTCTTTGACTGGATTCGATCTGCATGCACCAAATTAGGTTATGCGAATACTTATGCAAAGTTTTGTTTAATTAACCGTTTCTTAATCAATTTGGATTCGGTTAATAGGCAGCTTGGAAGGAGAGGCAGACAAAATAGTTGTGTCGGCAAATTTGTAAGGATAAAATGTAGTGATGTTAAGATGTAGCGTTTTTATTATGCATTAATGTTAAGTTACAGTAAATATGAGTCGTAGATCAAAAAAATCAAGGGATGAATTTGTTTGCCCCTCCTAATTGCTCTCCTAAGAGGTCTGTCCCTCTGATCCCAAACCAATCAATTTTCAGTAAATTAAAGGTTGGGTGTAAACTCATGCCTCACATTGGAGTATGTAGAAACTCTAAATCGTGTATATATTTATTTTTAATGGCAAGGGTTGATCTTTAGTTGAAGTGTTAAAAGTATAGACGTTAAGTGGCATGTTGATGACATTAATGTTTGAAGCAAGGTTGTCAAGATCGGGATCCTACATAGGATCGTTTTTGCCTTTGCAAGATCGGGATCGTAAGATCGAGATCGGGATCGTAGATCCTACCAAAATATGATTTTTTATACAAAGATATTTATATTCTTGTAGAAAAATACTATTAGAGAAATTAATCTAACATTCAAACTTTTATATTGCTAAAGTGATACAATTTGTCAACATATATTTCTCGAACGATAAACGTACTAAAATTAAAGATATTGACATAGTACAATTGCACCAAAGTTTGAGAGCATATTACAAATGAAAATTCCTAATCGGGGAAATTGAACTTTGAAACAAATGTATGGTAAGTTTTGAGATAGGATTTGGACTACTTATTGGCCTTACAAGTCCAATTGTAAAAAAATAAAATAAAAAAATTAGCTCATTTGTAGGATCGGATCGTTCAACGATCCTACGATCTTACGATCGATCCTACGATCCTACTCCGATCCTACCTCCTGACCGATCCTACTCCGATCCTGCACGTTTTCCCTAGGTAGGATCGTACGATCCTACGATCAGGATCGCGATCTTGACAACCTTGGTTTGAAGTATGTTAGAAAAAACAAAAAGAGTAAACTCTAAATGATCAATGCTACATTCACATAATTTTTACAAGAAACTCATAAGATAATGTGACATTTGAGATTCACCAATCATACATCAATATCATTTTTCTCTTTCATACTTCTATAACTTCATCATATTGCTACATTCACTCTTCATTATTTTAAGCATGTTGGAAAAAAAACAAAACGAGTAAACTCTAAATGATCAATGATATTTCACATAATTTTTATTTTTATTTTTTAAAAAACCATTATAAGATGATGTGGCATTTGAGATTAACCAATCACATCAATATATTTTCTCTCTCTCATAATTCTCTCACTTCATCTCATTGTTACACTTCATTGTGTGAATAAAAATTTGTAATTGTTATGTTACTTTATCATCTCTCTAAAATTCGTATGTAATATAATGATTGATACTAGCTTAGTCCAACATATAAACTCAGGTTTTAGGGGCGGAGACATGATGAGAACAGCATAGGCAGCTGCTCTAACAAGAATTTTTTGTTAGAATTTTAAAATTACGTAAAAATAAAAAAAATAAGTTTTAAGGTATTTATTACATTATAAAATTTTCGCTCCTACAAACTAATAGAATTAAATAAATTTCTGGCTTCACCTATACCATTCACCTATACCAGGTTCACTGTACATGATAACTATTTTGATAAAATTCATTATATTGTACATACATACATAACCTATATTTTTTATATTGTCTAAGTTTTTCTTAGTCAAACCATAGTTGTTAGGGTGTTGATTCGATCATGAAATTAAATAAATTAAGTTGAAAAAGAAAGAGAGATGCATAATAAGAAAAAATCTTAGTAGGTGAGAGCGTGACAGGATGGTGTATATATATATATATATATATTTTAAATGTCATTTTTAATAAGGTGTTGAATTTTTTATTTTAAGATATTCCTATATAGTTGTTCAAAAGACTAACAATTTTTTTTGTCTTCTCGTAAATTTATGTTGATCTACTGAATTTTAACTAAAAGTATATGAATTTATGTATGTAAAATTTTATTAATGGAAACTATAAAGACTTCCGTTAATAAAATATTTTTTATTTTAGTGTACTTAGCAATCAAGTTATTATATATGTAATAGCTTTTATTAGCAGTTTACCTATACAATGTGTACCACAAATTTAAATGAATGTCTACTCTATCCTAACAAATGATGAATGGACCTAATTTATGGGTTAGTATGTTGGTTGTGTATCGAACTTTACACCTTTTATTATTGTATAAAATAAATTTCAAATCTTCTATTTATGTATTTAATTTTAGAACCATCTTTTGTATGAATATATAACTCATTATTGTATGTATTAAAGTTACCAAAAAAAATGCCAATTTATGTGGCCAAAAATAGGAAAAAAAACGTACATTAAAAAGTTTCAAAACTTGAATATATACAATAAAAGGAATTGAAATTACAACAGTAAAATGTGTAAAATTCGATACCTAACCAAACTATAAGCCCTAATTTATTTCGAACTTAGAAATGTAACTAAAACACTTGCTAAATCAATCAATGGGCAATTTGAAGAGAGAAAAAAAATGCGATCATATGTAAAAACGCCCATTAACTTGCCCCTGTTAAATCATGTTACGTGCTAAGAACATGAGGGTAAATAAGTCAATTCAACACTTTAATCTTTTTCTACTGTAATTTATTAATTTAACTTTCTTTTGAACTTTAAACACTATTTAAACACTATACTAGGGATTATATTTTATCCTCAACATTCAACAACAAAAAAGAAAGCATAAACACTACAGATAGATCAACAGCCTTCATTTACAACAGATTAATTATCTGTAAATTTTATTCAAACACACAACAAGATCCGATATCTTTGTTGAACTGTTGACAGAAAAAAGGAGGTGGCAAAATTTACCTGAAAGTTACTACAGCTAGATTTTGATGAAGATAACGATTCCTACTGGTCGTTTTTTCACCAAACACGATCGAAGCAAAACGATTTATAGTTGTTAAACAAAATCGTTTCGGTGCATCGGCAAGTGGTGGTCTAGAAAGTCGATGAAGATGGAGGTTTGGCTCAACAAATCATTGCAGGCAGTTTTCAATAATTAATTGACAATATATATATAGGTTCTTTTTCAGTGAATATTAACGAAGCCAACAATACATGCATCTCTTATATAGAAGGAGATTAGTGTTTGAAAATGAATCAAACTTGGACATGACAGCTATAATTTTTTCTATTGTTTGTATTGGACTCTCAAAACATATTTTTTTTATGTATTTTGCTGATATGTCAGCTGTTTAAGGTGCCACATGCATGACATCCGTAGAGATTGATGTATCATCAAAATTACTAAATAATACATTAAATTACACGTACAGTCTTGAAAGTTAGGTAGACAATAGAAAAAAAATAAAAGTTGGTACACAAGTATTGAAAATCGTATGCAAGTGGAATATATTGTCCAAACATTGATCCCTATATAAAAAGACAAGTTGCATGTGGCTTTAGATTTGAAACGAATCAGTGACCGGCCGGCTTTCACATGGGTTTGAATCAAAACATCATAAACATATGCGAAAATGCGAAATCAACTCATGACTTCAATTCCAATTCAGCAAGATCATATCAAGCCGTAACTTAAATTCAGAGATTGAAAACTCAGTTTTATAAAATGAAAAATGAAAATGTTTGAGTATGTTTTCAAAATGTTCAGAATGAAAAAACACTCCATCATATCATGCTTTTATTACTAAAATGGATCATAGTTAATAAATTTGTTGCTAACATTCATAAAAATAACAAAATGAAACCGAAATCTTATAGGGAAATTATTACTTGTTGGGTTCAAAGTCAATTATGTATAATTTGTATTATACTCACAGAGTAGTTAACATGTATTACTCCATTAAGTAAAGAATGAAGTAATAATTAATCCTTCAAGTATTTCTATGCGGCTCATGTTTGTAAACAATCATAGACAGCGAGTAATACTTGATGTTACCGGATCTAGATTAATCAACATTTGAAAAAAATCGAAGATGAACTTGAAGATACATCTAGCTTGTTCTCGTTAGGTGGAACAACGACCAAGATACAAGATCAAGTACTCAACAATCGGTCACTGACAAATGTGTCATGACTGGTCCATGTCTTCACTTCAAAGTCTCTTACTTTGAAAATCCAAGCTGGAATTCGAATGGGACTTTGTGAACAACAAAAGATCAGCAAGCACTTTTTGCATCAAAGTACAAAACACATTGTAAAAAGCATGCACAATTGTCAACGTCGTTCATGTGGTTTACGCACAATTACACCTGTAGTTTTCATACTTCACTTCTTACACCCAAAGTCTAAAAACACTAAAATTGTTGTGCGTCCGGTCTCTACTCCAATTTAAGTGTCGAAGTTACCCTTAATGTCATATTATTAAAAAACAGAAAATTGATGGTATGTTGGTCATTTTTAGTTGGATGTTGGTCATTTTTAGTTGGTCATTTTTAGTTGGAGTAGAACCAAACGCCAAACAACTTTTACATTTTTGATTACATGTGCAAAAAGTGAAATATATAAACGTACAATGCAATTGTGTGTAAGCTACATGGACGAACCATGCACTTAGCTCAAAACTAAATTGCTTAGTTATTATACTTTAGATTATATATTTCCTTGTGTATTGTTAAGCATAAGTGGTTTAATAGATTGCTTAATATAACCTAAGTTTAAATTCAAGCAATTGATATTGTGTTTTTATAATTAGTTACGTACGGGAACACGTACATCACCAATTGCTTAAAAGCAAAAGAAATCACATATAATTAAATATATAAAATAACAACAATCTTTTTTAAAACCTCTAACAAAAGGAATTATATTTAATATCTAAGATAAACCCAAAAAAAAGTTTAAGATATGATTTACATAAATAAAGGGGTAATAGAAAAATAAAGAAGGTAACAATTGACAATTACTGTTATTTTTTTTTATTAGTTTAAAAAAATGCACTTAGATGCGATTTCAATTGTGTGTAACCAATCTTTTCTTTTTTCTAGTGTGTGTACGTACTATTGGAATTAACATTTAATGTACTTTACCTACAATATAATATGTCTAGGCCACTGTGTAACATGTAACATTTTTCCATATTATAATCAGATGCTACTCAGACAAGTTTGTCTTTTAAGGCGGTAGTTGACCTATCCCTCTCCCTTCAACATACATAATGTACATCTCTTTCATACCACTCGGTCATGCTGTATTCGAAGGTGGGCAAGGTGCTCAACCGTCCTGGACATCCGAATTACAGGGGCCTGAAAATGTGTGTTTTGTATATATGTATGTGTTTTGTATATATACATATAATTTGATTGTTAATTGCAAAAAGAAAAATATGTTCTAATTGTTTCAAAGTTGATTGAGCCGCAATAAAAAGAATAAGCAAAACATTTTTATAGCTCGATATAGAGCTTCATTTTGACAATTATTCATGCATTTGCCGCCTCCGAAAATCAGTGACAGTGATGCACTCGGTCAAAAGTCTTCTAAATTATATACAATATTTAAATTTATTATTTTAAGCTATTGGAGTTTCTTGTATAATGCCATCAAAAATCAATCAATAATTACAATTATGTGAGAATTATCTTTCGTATAATTAAGTCAGAACTTTCACTTTTCATATTCACCACCCTTTTTCATCTGAATGGCTTCATTTCCATCATCGTTTGATGATGCGTCGTCAGCAGATAATTTGCCTGTAGGTCCTTGGAGAAACAAACAGGCACGAGAAGACGGACACCGTGATGAGAAGAAATTACAGCCTCCAAAGATTTCGTCTTTTGTGCTAGAAAGTTATTCAGGTGTCTGGAGAGATCAACAGCATGATCATGGTCATACTGATGATCAACCACCACAAGTAACAGATATAGAGCACCATAATTTTTCAGGTGTATGGAGAAAACAAAAACCAAATGATCATGATGTCAAAGAATATCAACCGCCTATGGTAACAAATCTGGAGCAACATAATTTTTCGGGCGTCTGGAGAAATGAACAATCCGATTATCATGATCATGTCAAAGAATATCAACCAATGAAAATTGATTTAGAGCACCAAGAGTTTTCGGGTGTCTGGAGAGAACAACGGAACGATGATCTACATAGAAATACCGCTAATCAAAAGTCTCTAACTGAAAGTCAGGATTACGTAGGAATAAAGCTCACGGGAAGAAAGTTCAAGGACATTAACCCAATGGCGTACTACATTGACGAACCAGAAACTTATTGACATCCTCAAACAAAGTGGCCATCATGTACCTTAACTCTTATTTATTAAAGTTCTATATCCCTTTGTTTTCTCCAATTTTCGACATATTGTACGTGATAATATGACGGTGTGTGTTGTTCTCAGTGATTGTATCAGATCAGTATTCCATGTTTGATAAATAGTTTGGTAATGGATTTGTAGTTTACTTGAATCAGCAAGTCATCATTAGTATATTTGGAGTCTATTTCTGAGCCATATTTTTGGACTTTTGGTCGAGGCGTGTTAAATATTACATACACATTTAACAAGCGGGCGGTGGTTCCAGAAAAAAATCGAATGTGGGCAAAATTTTATAGTGTATATTGAGTATTGGTCATCGACTCATTTTTTTTCCCTTTAACCGAAACTATGTTAGTTGAACCAAGGTGAATTTAGTTCGACATCAAATTAAATTTCTTGATTACATAGACAAAATTAGAAAGGATTAAAAGAATAAAGTTGGTGCAACAAACTAGGAGGCATAAAAAAAGGATAAAAAGACGCAATAAGAAAGAATTGAACTTTAGACATCTTGAATACAAATTTACTTATACACCACTAGGCTAAATACAAATATAATGTAAAAATTTTAACTGTTTTGTATTTATTAGTTATGGGGGCAATATGCAAATTATACCAAGACCTACGAAATTTTTTTCAGACTCGTAAAAACTTGGTGGGGACGGATGCCCACACTGCCCCACCCTAAAATCGCCATGAACAAGCCTAAATGAACTTAGTTTTTTTCTGATTTTGCTCATAAATTGTTATTTTTGGGAAAATAATCTAAATGTAATTCATTTTTAAAGGATCTTTAAAGAAAACAGAAACTTAACAAGATTGAGGTTATTAAACCTTCACGAACACAAAGATTGTAAAAAGTGGCCGCGTAACTAACCAATCGTAAACCTCAAAAATCTTAACAGATAACAAGTAAACCTCACTACAATCATTAAACACTCTGATGAATAATTCTACAGACACCACAAGACCGAATCAACCCATACTGTAGGTGATAAAACGTACTGAATACAACTAATAGAAAAATACTCTCTAAATACACACAGTAAATCTCAATAAATCAATCAGACCATAAAAGGTTCCCAAATAACGGCATCCTGGTTGCAGCCTGCTACTCTACCAAAGGCCTTTGGGAATTAAGTTCCCAAATAACGGCATCCTAGTCGCAGCCTGCTACTCTGCCAAAGGCCTTTGGGAATCATGTTCCCAAATGACACATCTATTTGAACTTTCCCTACTTGAAAAGTATACTAATAAAAGAACTTAGGAAGCAACCAACCAAATTCCTGTGCACATAATTCACTTATTTTTATATAATTGAGATATAACAACAAATGTCCATTTCAATTTTCAAAATCATAGAACTTTTTGGCTATCATAAATAAATTGAATGGTAATATGATCATTTTATGCAACTGTTTGTAAGACATACTTCAGTATTTTTGACAAAATTATAAGAATTATCAATCGATCCTAAGTTTAGATCTTCCATGAGACAGTCAGATAAAGTACTAATCTCAAAAACCTGTTTATGGTGAGTATATAAAATGTAAGGAGAATTAGAGACCAACAATAAAAACATCAACAAGAGCTAAGAAAAACAAGCCAGAGTCGAAATCAAAGCGTGGTCAAAGATCCTTACCAATTCGTTTCTGCATGAGCACAGTAGAAGGATAACAAAAGCAAATCGGAGACTTAAAAGCCCAAAATTCAGTTTCTTTTGAACCGACGGTCACTCTTTTTTTTCTTTTGGTTGATTCTCTAACCACAACCTCAAACTATAATATATATTTCAGGTCAAGTATTATAAATCATCAATCAAAAACACTAAGAGCACCGGGTGTGGGCACTGTTTTTTCGCCGTTCAAGGTCGAAAACGCCGTCGGACGGCATTCCCAATGACGTTCAAGGGTCGCCGTCCAAAACCGCACGCCGCTCCATTTCCGTTTTCCCTTTTTTTTCTTTTCTTTTTTTTTTCCAACGGATAGTTTAAGCCGCTGAACGACAAGTTTTTCAAAAAAAAAAATATTTTTTATTTTTAAACTTTATACATTTTTACCTATAAATACAACACCTCAAACACACTTTAAACATCTCATTTCTTACCAAAACACTCTCAAATACTCTCCAAAAATTCTATATAATTCACCCATTTTTTTACAATGTCGAACAACCAAAACAACCCGTATCATTTACAATTCACTTGGAACCCGTTCACGAATGAGTGACAATCCACACAACCCCAACAAAATCCACTATCTTCCAACCCACAAATCTACGGTTTTGCTTAATATGCTTACAACAACCCGACACCACCACCATACACTCCCGTATACAACCACAAGCGATGTAACCACCACCGTAAATGTCACCTGATGAATACGCTCAATTTATAATGTGGCGTCAAAGTCAATAACAACCCAACGTCCAATCCGTTGAAGAAAAGTTGTTCCAAAGTCTTGCATCCAATCCGTTGAAGAAAAGAGGCAAAGGCAAAAAGTCTAAAAAAGATTCACCGGCCAAAACCAAGAAAAGTTGTTCCAAACCACAACCTTTGGTCACCAGAGGACGAGCTTCGTTTGGCTCAAAGTAGGATTTTGGTATCCGAAAATTCCCAACGTGGCACTGACCAATAAGGGTCTTCGTTTTGGTATCTCGTTATGGATTCCTATAATTCCCGCAATCCACCATTCCAATAGGGAAAAAATGCGTTGTCGTCAAAATGGCGTCAATTAAACGGGGATTGCAACAAGTTTCAAGGGGTTTATAAATGGCTTGATGATCAAAAAAGGAGTGGTGAAGGCAAAGACGATTTGTTAATCCGTTGTCACCATCAATACAAGGTGGAAAACAACCAAAAAAGTTTCACAAATTTGATGGCGTGGGACTTTTTGAACGATAAACGAAAGTGGCTCAATCTCGATCCGATTGTCATCGGTAGACAAAATGTCTCCAAACGCCGCGAGGCGGTGAATTTGGAAAACTTTGATGATGAACCGGAGAAAGAAATGGATCAAAACCCGAATGAGGGTTTATTTGGTGACGATCCGCATAGGAAAGTCAAGAAAACCAAAGTCCCAAAAAACCACGTCTTCTAGTTCGGCCAATTCCTCTCGTGCTTCGTTTGATGAATCACTCGCAACAACCTTTGAAGCCATCCGAAGCGACAAACAAGGCTACTATAAGACGAGGGATCTCGAGGCCAAACTTAGAATTTTAGCCATGCCGACTGAGAATTTACCGCAGCAAGAGAGGTTCATCTTGGAAATGGAGAAGATGAAGATTTGCCAGACGATGGGATGGTCATACGGAACGAGAGCGGGAGGTGGTGCTTCAGGTTCGGGATTGAGGGCCGGAGATGATTGATTTAGGATCGTATTGTATTTTCAATTTTTAAGACTTTTTAAATCATGTCTTTTAATTTATGCATTTTAATTTTTAGGACTTGTAAAAAAAATTATTTATTTTGAATAAATGAAATGTTATTTTAATTTTTTTCAAGCGTTTTTAAATATTAATTTATACATTTATATATATGGAAAAAAAATAATAAAATATTTCAGAACACCATCCAAAATACTGTCCAGAACACTGTCACCGCACTACAGAATCCTGACTCATAACATTCTCGATAACACTGTCTTGAACACTGTGTAAACAGTGTTACCACACCCGGTGCTCTAACAAGGAATTGGTTATCATTTGACTGTACATTACTAGACGGTCCTTTCTAAATCTTATGTAAAGCTATAATGACTCATAATATTGTGCACTGTGCACCACCATAATCATGGAAGGCTGAAAATTGTAGTAATATAGAGGTGCAACTTTTGGTTTGAATCATAGCAACCTGCAATTTTTATGAAAAAATGTATTACACGTTTTTGGATTATGGGATTTCGCCCACCAGTTGGAACAAAGCCCGTATATTACCATAAGTAGCTTTGAAGGTTGGCAGCCTTCACTTAGCAAGAAAATTTTTGTATCACAGTAATATCCATATTATTTAGGGCAATATGTATGTAAATGCATTGAACTTGTCACAAAATTCTATTGTATATATCATACTTTTAAAAGTCTTATTGTGTGTATCGTACTTACTAATTATTGCTATTGTATGTAGTCATTAACACTAATGATGTTTGACTGGTCATAAGCACCCTACGTGGCATTTTCATCCGACGTGGCACTGCCACGTAAGCTCCACGTCATCTAAGGTTGGATACATTTTTCAGATCATCATCTTCATCAACTTTATTAACTTCAATTTTCTGACGACACCATTTTTTCTGGCGATATCATTTTTCTGGCGAATCATTTTTTCCGCAGGTACCACCACAGCTAATATCACCTCCTAACCACCAAGCCTACCATCTACGACATCACCACCATCTCCACCATTTTTTCTGACGACCCCATTGAACGGAGATGATATAGTTTGAGTAAACAATGCTGATGCATACAATAGGAGATGATATAGTTTGATGGTTGGAGATGTGTAAATTAATTGTTGTGAGGTCGTCGGAAAAAATGGTGAAGATGGTGGTGATGTCGTAGATGGTAGGCTTGGTGGTTAGGAGGTGTATATTAGTTGTTGTGGTACCTTCGAAAAAAATGATTCGTCGGAAAAATGATAACGTCGGAAAAACTGGTGTCTAACATTCGATGAACCATCACTTGCCCAACAGATCGTACATATTCTATGGATGACAACATTTTATTTAGTGAAGTTCACATTGACCGATTTAAAATACGAAGTCTACGTCATAAAAAATTTGTTTGTATACGTATGCGTTCCAGATGAGATCTGAAAAATGTGAAGTGAACAACTCATTGTCTAATTAATTAATTAACAGCTAATCATTGACCAATATAAAGTCATAGTCAACCTCGGTTGTGATTAGATCTATCTAGCTTTATATAAGTTCATGGTATAACTCTTCTTTCATGATACATAATATATACTAGCTAATTAAGCAGTATTTCGTGTAAACAAAGGTAATCAGCCTTGAAACTTGCCTTACAATTTCAGGTATGTTATTATGATTTTAGTTTCTTGGTATTATTACTAACTAATATCAACATGCATGGGTATATGAGTTTGCAGGACAATGGGGGAGAGGGATGACATAATTAGTCAGCAGGAAGTGTACGTTGCGTTTAATCAGCCACTGCTACCAAATAGTACAGATGATTTATCGGAAGTAACAAATTACAATCATCCTTGTGGAGATTTACTTGAAGGTATGATACTATATATCGTTCATGAAGAAACTGTTTTATCCCCTAAAATACTTCTCTTAATTATTTTACTTCATAAATATGATATATGCTTGGGTTAATAATGGTTTAATCCTCAAAGTTTTACTTTTTTTTTTCGTTTTAACCAATCAACTTAGGGTCAATAATGATTTAATCCCTAAACTTTTAATTTGTTTTCGTTGTAATCACTCCACTTTGTTTTAAACGTTTTAACCACTCAACTTATGAGTTGACCATACTTTAACCACTAAAGTTCATTTAACCATTTAACAAAACCATTTCGTTAACTTATAATGAAAGTTTAGATCGGGATATATAAACTTTAAACTGATTTTTTTATCGAACAAGGTTGTCAAGTAGAGATCTTATACCTATTATCGTTTTTGTTTTCACAAGATCAAAATCGTAAGATCAAATCGGGATCGTAAGATCTTACGATTTCGATTTGAGCATAGGATCTTACGATGTCGATCCGATCCGATCTTACTTAACATGAATATAAATTAAGAAAATATAAATTAGTTAATTTTTGTCCAATAAAAGGTTAATAGGTTTATTATTTAATTAATTACTACACGTAAAACTATTCAATTTTTAAACTGAAATAGTTTATCGCGTGAAAATCTATATCTTTAATTACAAATATAGTAATCTAAGTCGCTATGATAAGTATGAATTGATTCTATGATGTTTAAAATATAAAAGTTTAATTAATTTGTCATGCAATTAATCTTTTATATGCATTATAATACACATTTATGAGATCATAATTGAAATTGTAAGATCTTATGATCCCGATTTGATCTTACGATTTCGATCTTGTGAAGACAAAAACCATCATATGTAAGATCTCTATCTTGACAACCTTGGTCGATAAAAAAATCAGTTCAAAGTTTATATATCCCAATCTAAACTTTTATTATGAGTTAACGAAAGGGGTTTTTTCTAAATAGGCAAATGAACTTTAGTAGTTAAAGTATGGTCAACTCATAAGTTGAGTGGTTAAAACTTCTAAAACAAAGTTGAGTGGTTAAAACGAAAACAAATTGAAAGTTCAAGGATTAAATCATTATTGACCATAAGTTGAGTGTTTTAAACATTTAAAAAAAGTTGACTGGTTAAAACGAAAAAAAAAAAAGTAAAACTTTGAGGATTAAACTATTATTAATCTAATACTAATATTTTTGGAAATATTTAGGCCAAGGAAGAAAACACTACAGAAGTATATGTGTTCCTCTGTATAATGCAATACTCAATGGGGATTGGGAAGCTGCAAGTAAAATCTTTGAGAGTAAATCGATTAACGTCGGAGATTCAAATGTGGATCCGAAAGATCTGGTACGGTACAGTATCACTGAATATAAGGATACACCACTTCACGTGGCAGTAAGGGCCCGAAATACCGAGATTGTGGGTCATCTTCTAGAAATGATGAGAGATGGAGACATGAAACTGCAGAATAAAGATGGCAACAACGCCTTCTGTGAAGCAGCAATAGCTGGAAACGTTGAAACTACTAAGATGATGTTGGAGAACAAGAAAGAATTGTTAACAATACGCGGTGGTGGTAAAATGATGCCACTCTATCTGGCCGCTTCTTATGGGAACTATGCAACGTTTAAATATCTTTATCAAAACTCTGAAGGTATGACAACTGATGGTTGGACATACGATGACAGAAACGACATATTTTTGGCATGCGTCAAGTTTGGGATTTTTGGTACGTGACTATTTTTTAATACATAGAATGAGTTGTTGTCATAGTGTCATACATTTGTAGGCACTAGTGTACGTCATTATATTCATACGTACTATCGTTTTCTTTCACAATGATCTTGGTATATATCGAAATGTACACCTCTGTATGTGGTTCCGGGGCATATATAATCATCATCTCCAAGCCTTTGTAGTCAAAGGTTAAGTTACATGATCGATTACATGTGAATATTTATACCCGGATCGATCAAAAGTTCGATTCTATCAGAACTACTCATTTGATATCCGAGTAAAATTTAATTTATGAACCGTGGTTCACCAGTGTTTGATTCATTTTTGTTGCTTTGTCATGAAAATGTTTTGTAGATGTTGCATTATGTATATTGGATGACAACGACAAAAAAGGATTCCTTCGAGATAGGTGTTTCGGGGACGTACTACACCAGTTGGCTCTAATGCCTAGGGCATTTGGTGTAACTAAATATTCATCTACCATTCGCTTATTTAAGTCAACTAGTAATCTTCCAAAGGAGAGTGCAGCCTCATGTTTGCTAAAAAAAATTTGGAAAATCATCGTGGAGAAGCCTAAGGATGAGATTGATGAAATACTCAGAGGCCCCATAGAAAAGATAGATGGAAAAGATACATACCCTTCTTCAATACTATTTGTTGCTGCTAAAATGGGTAACACTAAAGTTTTGGTTGAGCTAATTCGTGAATGTCCTGATCTCATCTGGAAGATAAATGATGACAGGCACACTATCTTTCACATTGCTGTCCTTCATCGCTATGAAGGTATTTACATGCTGTTACACGAGATAGGCTCAATGAAAAGTATGATAACTCAACAAGTAGACAAAGACGGCAACAATATGTTGCATCTAGCTGCAAAGATGCCAGAGAGACAACGACTTTTAGAATTAGAAGTGTCGGCAGCTGGATTTCAAATGCAGCAAGAACTTCGATGGTTCAAGGTACTAGCTTGCTTTTAACTGTGTTTAATCCACTTGCCTTTTTCACTAGTTCTTCGATAGTACTTATTTTTTTCCAATATATAGTGAGACTCGAATTTTGTTAATCTACTTGCAACATCTTAATATAGTGTTAACACTAAATTTTTATATTAGATTAATGTAAAATAATATTGTTGGATAATGCTTACATTAAAATCATTAGTGTATTAATTTTTTTATTTTTATCAGAGTATACACTAATCTTTCTACTAAAGATCTATATTTTTATGTATCCGTTTTATTCGTCTGCCCCAAAGCATCGTCCATGTATACTCGAGATAGGCAAACTTGAAAAAACATGTACGTGTCACGTAACTTTTATCAAGGACCAACACGCGTACTCTTCTTTAATGGGCTGAGGAGTATAATTAATTACGTTAATCTTTTAAGTACGTTAATCTTTTATTTTATTTTTTTAAGTATCAGTTAAGTGAACGATTTGCTTGCCCGGTCCAAATTTAAAGTTTTATATGATAACGCAATACATTACGTTATATACTAAAGTAACATCTCATACCGCTTTTCGCGGGAATTAGGGTCTAATACTGTCTAGGACGATGTATGGAGGAGGTATAGAAGTAGACAGCTTTACCCCTACCCTAAGGTAGAGAAGCCACTTAGAGTACTACTTAAAGGTAGAAAGGAACTCCGACCTTTTTGCAAGGGATGAGATTCGAACATCTACCCTAACATATAGTATACTAGATCCTAAACCCGTGTATACACACGGGGTGTTGATTGTTTAATTAAAATAAAAGTTATAATTTTAATTTAACTAAAATAGAAGAACTTAATTGATTAATTAAATTTGATTTAAATTGATGATTACATAAACATATTTCCCTATATATAATTTATAAGATGTTATATATTATATATATACGCACACACGTGGGGCATACTCCTCAATGTGCATGTATGTATGATTGATTTTAATTATGGCATGGGTCTTTGATTTTTTTTAGTAGACTTACTAGCTTATACACTTAGATATCAAGTAATTAAATTAATCAAGTAAAATGTTTAAATATATAACAAACAATATTGACTAACGGCATGTCGTAAAAATTTAATTATGATGAGGTTATGAATTCAAGTCTCAATAGAAATAATATGTTAATGTATATGTAATTTTGGTTGTGAATATTTATTATAAGTAGTAGTTTCATTTTTAATTTATCAATACAACATATGTGAAATTATGAATTATAATACATTTTAAAAATACGTTAACTAATAACACATAAAAAGGAAAAATTAAATGTTGAATTTAGTATATAGTACATAACAGACCTCTCTCATAAAGCTTTACAATAATTTATAGAGTATTATGTATAATTATTTTGTCGTTATCTAGTATGAGATTAAGCTAAAAGGTATACGTGTAAACTAGAAGAAAAAAAAGTATATATGTTTGTTCAAGATATTAAGATTTCAAGTTCTGATTCATTTATAATGCATGATAGAATCTTTTTAATAATGTAATTATTTTTAGTAAATTTCTGAAGTGATAGTGACGATATGATGTAACACATAGATATGATAATCCTTGTTAATCTTTGATTAAAAATCTCATATGTGTCTTATAGGAGGTAGAGGATATGGTTCTTCCTCATTTAAAAGAAATGAGGAATAAAGATGGCCTAACACCACAACAAGTATTTAGTAATACCCACAAAGAGCTAGCTTGTGAAGGTGAGGAATGGATAAGAGGAACAGCTAATCAATCAATGGTTGTTGCTACATTGATAGCCACCATAGGAGTTTCAATAGTATTTTCAATACCGGGTGGCTTTGACCAAAACAATGGATATCCTATCTTCCTCCATAATAGAAGTTTCATAGTTTTTATCATATTGGATGCCGTGTCTTTAATGTTATCTTCATATTCAATTGTCACCTTCATAATGGTTTCTTGGTACGCTGAAAAATATTTCTTGCAATCATTACCCCGTCAACTGATGTTAGGGCAAGTAACACTCATGCTCGCTATCCTCACTGTGACTTGCTTTTTATGCCGGTGTTTTTGTCGTATACCCTAACAGCTTGAAAATTATTATTGGCTTACTGGTATTTTGCCCAATACTTATCTACCTTCGACAACATTATGTTTTTATGGTGGATGCACTACAGTTTGTATACGGATCCAAGCATCTCTTGAAGCCAAAAGAAGGTATGCTTTACTATAAAAATCCAACGCTCTAGACGTTTTTCTTAAGCGATTAGTGTGTTTGTGTTCTGCATTTTTTGTGTTGACTATTTGAAGCATGATTGTATTGCTCTTCTTCTTTTTCATGTAAAATGAGGGCTCTTAGCCCCTAAAACAAATAATGATTAAGCCACTGTTTCCACACATCTCTGATCTCTTTAAGCCACAGAGACATACTTTATCAAATTTGATGTTCTAGCTAATTCTCTTTGTTGCTGCTAGTTTGATCGTAATTTCCATATCAAGATTTTCTGTCAACACCATTTATCATAACTTTGATAATGTCTATGGTGGGATATGTAATATGCGTTTTACTAAAGTTGTGCGTCGGCAACAAAGTCGAATTTTGTGTAGTGTGCATCAACCATGATATGATGCTAAGTCTTAAAGCATCAAATGTTCATATGGTTGGTCTTCAATGTCTTTTAGTTTCTTCCATATTGAAAAAAGTCAGGAGTTCGTGCATTCAAAAGTCATTTTACTTGTTACATGATGTACAAGTATATTAGTATTAACTATCTGTAAAGGGAAAAGATTTTTACAATAATATTTTATTTCCTATAATAAAAATAAAGCATGTCCTTTAGTTAATATATTAAAATTAGACTTATGAGTGTTAAATATATAAAGTACCCTTTTATTTAATTAATTTACTACATTTGTACTCTTCATCTATCATATATGTACATACATCATAACATTAATTACACCTGATTATTTAATATATCTCATAATTGTAATATTTTACAACATCAATCACCCTCTATTCTCTAATATACATAATTATCATGAAGTTATCACATGCAACTCAGTCATATACTAATTTTTATAATTTTAAGTACTCGGTTTATACATGATTGAAAAAATTTAAAGCATGTACAAAAAATTCATGAATTTCAATTCAGTTTAGATAAATTAATTAAATTAAATATGTATCTGCTAGTTAAAATCTTACGTGTCTTAATGATTTTCATGTATAGGTTAAAACTGATCTTTTAATCCACTTTTACTTAATTTGACGTGAGTAAAAATTAGATGTTAAAAGAAACAAAATGACTTGAGACAGTGATTATCAATGGTTAGATTTAATGGTCATTGCGAAACATCCTAGGAACGGATAACTTTGACACTATATTACGCTATCACCTAAATCAATTTTTTATAGTTCTTTCTGTTGGTACATCATATTATATGTCAGATCCAAGATAGAAAAACAGTATACACAATTTACATGTTCAAATGTATGTTTAGTGTACATAAATAAATGTTTTTATATAAAAAATATATATATATATTCCCCTCTGTACAAGACATGTCAAACTTAAAAATGTATGAGCCTGTTACCAATAATAAAATCCCACCTTAACTCAATGCAGAAATGAGTCTTAAGTTTTTGATGTAAAGTTGTAAACTAAGCCTGTTGGGCCTGAAGCCCTGAAGCCCTGAAGCCCAATCTCTTACGGTTTTCCTATGACTTCGATTTTTGATAAACCAAGAATTCAAGTCGTTTGTTTAATCACTTATAATTAATCGTTTTGTATTTCAAGTCGTTATTATTCGCCAATGCTTTTGAGTTGGGATTTATTTGTGTATATGTCGAGTTTGATTAATGCAATGCATTTCAATTTTGTTATACCTATCACACAAAACCTATGGTGTATTTGGTTGTAACAGTAATAATAAAAATACAATAATAGTACTAATTATAATTAATAATAAAATCATAATAATATTAAAAAATATATTCATATTGATAGTTTTGGTATATATGATAGTATGGATGGGCTATATACCATGATATATTAATATGCAAAGATAATTCGATTAAAATAAAGTTTAAAGCACTTATGTGTGATAACTGATATCGCAAGAAAATGCGCTATATATAATGAGAAAATCATAAGTAGTTTGTAAAGGGTTAATTTTAAACCTTTATTCAATGACCAGTGTATCTTTATACGAAATTTACCTTTATTCAGTGACCAGTGTATCTTTATACGAAATTTATAGTGCTGTAGTTACGGAAAAATTTTTCCTTTTTTCTTTTTCAGTTTTTCAAGGGAGTAAAAGTGTTTTACTTATCTAGAAAAACAATGAAAATTTAGAAATCGCGTTCAAAAGTAAGGAATGAAGTTTTCCTTTCATAATAAGTAGTTTTCATGTTTTTTTTTTTGTGATAAAAAGGAAAGGGGAAATTTTTCTTTTCATTGAAAAGTTTTTTTAGATTACTTGAATTTGAATACATTTCTATTTTCCTAATGAAGTTTTCTGAGAAAGTGTGGAAGCTTTCCGTAAGTAGATGCGCCATGAAGCTTTATGTATTCCTGCCCAATAAATCATGGGCTTTATGTAGTCTCGGCCCAATCAACCCTTCTAAACTGATGAAAGAAATTAGAAAAGCGCTGAAAGCAAAAGCTAGACGATATTACCCTCAAATAATACCATGAGAAGCTCAATGACCATGCATTTATAGTGGAATTACCTAGAAGCCCTTTAAATTGTCATGATAAGTTTGTATTTGTTTTTAAATAATTTTAAAAGTGCATAAAATATACGCCTAAAGCCATGTCTAATTCATATACTAGATGACATATAGATCACACGACCATCAACATCCTCCTTTATATTGATCTTTCTCAGACTCTCGATCGCATTCCCACCATTCTCGTCAGCGAACCACAAATTATACACCATTAATAATCGATGGTTGCTGGACAAATTTCTACGTCGGGGAGAAGACCAGAAAAAAAGAGAGGAAGATTGACACATATTTTTTAATGGGACGCATTAGTCATCCAAAAAAGTAGGAAACTAATTGTTGAAGATGTTTTTCTATTACGTTCTTCAATTGGTTGTGGACAGTGGAGAAAAGCAATTTGTTTCTTAGACCCCTCCTAATGGTTTGGTCCAACTGACGCATCAGTAGGTGATACATCAGCGTCACGTCAGTTTTTTTCAAAACTGACACTACCCTGCCAACAATGAAAATCAGTTAATACTACTTCTCTTTTTTTGGGACTCACCCACTAATTTCTTTATTTATTTAAAACACAAACTTAAATAAAACATTTTCATTAAAACTTAAAACACTACATTAATATAAAAATAAAACATTACATTAAATAAAAATAAAGCATTACAAATGTAACAAAAATACAATAATTGAAAAGAAAATACATTTATTAAATTAAAAAATACAAGTAGCTAACGCGTACGGAAATTTGGTGGGAGAGTCGAAATGTGTGCGATTAGAGCTTCGCGGAGTCGATGATGCACGGCACGGTCGCGTAAGTCCTTATCCATACGTAAGTGTGTTTCAACCCTTTCTTCCCACGATCGTTGAGGCATATTATCCGGGTTTGCCGTATAGTCTTCCTCAAGTGGACACATATTTCATCCATTGTCTTCGGTTATCATGTTGTGTAAAATTACACAACAATACATGATTCGACGAATTTTGTTGACGTTGTATGGTCTAGCAGGGTTTTTGATGATTCCCCAACGGCCTTGAAGCACTCCGAATGCCCGTTCCACATCTTTCTTTGCAGATTCTTGGTATCTCTTGAACCTCGTCTCGGCTTCTGATATGGGGTGCTTAAACGACTTCACAATCATCGCCCATTCTGGATATATTCCATCGCCGAGATAATATCCTTCGTTAAATTATTGACCGGCAATATTGAACACAACTTCAGGAGCTCTATCTTGTAGTAAGTCTTGGAATAAATCAGTTTCATTAAGAATGTTGAGGTCGTTGCTCGATCCTGCAGGGCCAAAGAAAGCGTGCCAAATTCACAAATCGTAAGAGGCAACAGCTTCGAGCATGAATGTTGGATAGCCGTGATCACCTCGAGTGTATTGACCTTGCCATGCTATTGGGAAATTTTGCCAAGCCCAGTGCATGCAATCGATACTTCCCAGCATACCCGGAATACCATGTAACTCCGCATGTCTTCAATGAGAACTGCTTTGGAGCTTAGTAAACATGCTAATTTCACGTAATCCGTGCATAGTTCACGAGCTGGAGATGATAGGGTTAGACTGATCCACTTAGACTGGTCCGGTCAAACCAGTTGCACTGGAATTTTTTTTAATTTTGGTTCATGAACCTGTTTCCTTTTTTATTTTTTATTTTTTATTTTTATATTTATTGAAACTAATCATATTGTTTCCACTATTTAAAGAAACAATAAGCCAACATTAAAAACCCAAGATGTATTCACCTTCTCTATCTGATCTAACTCCAAATCTATCATCAACAATGGTTCTTCCTTCATCTAGCCATTAACCCATCCACCTATAAACATAGCTATGCCACTAAGGTAATAGACAATACGCTGAATAAATACTTTAATAACGTCTAACACCATATGAACTATTTACTCGGAGTCACAAAGATCTGAAGTTAAGGCATGACTAAAAAGAAAAAGTAATCAACTAACGGTGTCTTCTACATTGATTGCGATTATTAGGTTTTTTATAGTCATTTGGATACCATGCGATGACATTTAATTCATAGTGTTTGTCATATTAGATACAATCTTAATTAACTTCAATCTTATTGTTCTTATCCTTGATGGTTTCTACATATGCTCTTGCATTTTCTTGGTATCATTACCCAACAAAAAACTGATGTCAGATCAAGCAACACCCTAATTCTCCATCTTCAATGCGATGATTCATGCTTGCGTTTCTTTGTCAAATTCCATAACAACCATAAATATTATCATCACCCTAGTCATTATACTTATAGTTTTATGCATTCAGCATCACTATCCTTTTTTATAGATACAAAAAATAAACAACTTATACAGATCTATATATCTCTTTGAGCTAGAAAAATGTTGTATTACTATAAAAATTCAATGTTCTAGATATTTTTCCTTTGCATTAGTGTTGTTGTGTCATATACATGTTGAGTTAACAAAAGTTGACTAGAGAAGCATGTGTGTTCTTTTCGTATTTGTCAATTTTATCCTTTCATAATATTTTGATAATCGGATCGATTTGAATTGATGCTTTTACTAGTCTACTGGTTTGACTGGTCGAGAAGCTTAGACCAGGTCCAAAAACCAATGTTATAATTGATTTTAATACATATATTGAAAGTTTTTTTATCATAATAATTTTGTAGATTTCTTATGATCTGTTTATCAATCATACCTTGTTCAGATACGATTTATAAGAAAAAATCTATCAAAATTAGGGAGACAATAAATCGGACAATGTGGAAACAAACAATCGAAAAAGCTTATGAACTAATGTATGTTACAAGTTGTTTTAACCCGCACGTTGAGGCGGAGCGGGAAAAAATATAATTTTTGATGAATATATTATACGCACGTGTTGAATATAAAAAATAATGTATTAAAATATATATACCTATATTTGAATTTATCCATCAATACCATGGTATGTAGTTTCTATCCATAACCATATATTGGTCACTTTGAAGTTGATCAAACGGGTGTTTGAAAGTTTATTTAGGTAACCACATACAATTTACCAAAATTACAATATAAAATCACAAATAAAATATATCAACCTATGTTTTCTATTTTCGAATGACAAAATAGCAAAACTAAAATTTTATAGCCAACTTTATAATAAAAAGGAAAAAAATCATTATTAGTAAATATAAAGTTATCCAATTAAAGATATCTGGTTCTTACTAATTCATTATGCTTGATTATGGTTGAAAACAAATTTTATTGATATTTTTAACACTCAATCTTTCATCGTCCACATCAAACATCTATTACATTTTTGTTTAAGTATATAAATTGTATTGCTAACTAAATCATTACACTTTAGTCAGTTAAGTCGAATGATGACGATTTATACTATTAACATTTTGTGCTATAATATGTACAACAGATTAAGCTAATTATACAACTCAACTAAAGCAAGAATATAAATTCTCCAAAAAAATATTATATTAACAATTATTTTCACTATAAAAGAGAAAATAATAAATTAAAAGTTGATCTACACCATCCCATATTTCACTTATAAAAAGAAAATAATAAAAAATTGACATGCACTATTCATATAATAGTAATACATATAGCATTCCAACTAACGGAACAAATTTTTTATAATATTTTATGAAAAAAAATTATATATACATAACTTTTAATGGAGTGTTTAGTAAGTAGTCAAATTAAAGAGCTATGTATAGACGTAAATTTGATGTCTTTATGGTTTACTTGAATAAAAATATGATGTCTTTATGGTCTATTTTTTTAATATACCAACATTTATGTGTATAATTGAAAAAAATTAAATTAATATCTTTTTATAACCCCGTTGTTAAAAAAGGAATGTTTTTTATTATTTAAATGATAAATTAAGACACTAAATATTATAAGCTAAAAACATTTTTTGTAATTGTTAGAATAATTTTGTTGAAAATAAAAACTGTTATTATTAGAATATTTTTGTTGAAAAAAAATAGAAAAAAACTATATTTTTTTGCAAAAAAATAAAATAAAATAATAATAAAAAAGATAATAATTTTATTGAATAAAAAAATTAATATTATTAGAATATTTTTGTTGAAAAAAAGTTGGGAGAAACCTAAATTTTTTGGAAAAAAAATTATAAAAATGAGAAAGTGAAAAGTTACCATTCATTCAATAGTAACTTCACCACCACTCCCGGTGAATGTATGCGCTAGCAATGCGCATTGAGTATTGTTTTTATAAAAAACAATTTTCTAATAAGGTTTTTAACACACCATAAGATCTGCTTGTTTTTGTGCATGGTGAATGACAGGGTAATGATGATTACAAGTATATAATAGGTTAAAAATATCAGTATGGTCCAACCCAATTGTAGATGATTACAAGTATATGTTAGGTTAAAAGTACTAGTATGGTCTAACCCAATTGTATATATAGTTTGGGTCCAAAATAGTTTTGTTTGATGTACATTGGTTATCACAACTATTAGTAGACGGTTTTGAGCTTTTATTCAACAAATAATCTGCTTTTGGAATTATGGCTGGTCTTGTACCTCTCACGGGTGATAAATTTTAAATATAGTTGTGGTTCCATCCCGAAGGACTTCTATATTACTCTTTGATATAAATTGGAATTTCTTACAAGAGGATTTGGTGATGTTTAGGGGTAGATCAAGAACATATGGATGCAGCGTTTGACGAATCACACTTTTGGTGCATGCAGCCGTTTCCTGAAATTAGACGGTGAAATTTTTCTATGGGTACAATCGACACTTGGCCTTATTACGGTCTCCCGATTCAGCAAGTGTTAAACGCCCTAGGAATCTCAAGGCTTATTTTGTATAGACGTATGAGGGAGGATGACTATGCAACATGGCTTTGCCTGATAACAAATTTCAAGGTATGTGTTGTTGGTCAAATCTTTGTTGTTGGACCATAGTAATATACTAACCAAAGTTATACTCTAATAGATTTTTGAGGATACTAGTTGCATGGAATGTCTAAGAAACGAGGAAAAGAGCATTATGTTACATAATGCTCACAAATGAATATAACTTAAATGTGCTATGTAAGTGTAAGTATGAACATTATGAAATACATACCTGGCCATGTAAGTTGGTGAATGTTATAATTAAGATGGAAAAGTGTATGATTCTCAATATTAAATGAATGTGCAGGTTATCAATGTTTATCCATGTAGGAAATATGAACAACCAAGTCAATATAGGGGTCATAATACTTACTCTTAATCGAATGTGGTGATCATTAAGGTTTGTTCATATATTAACATACTAAACTAATTCCATTTTGAGCACATCTTAGTAAAGTTTTGTTTTGCTTAATTTTATTTATAAAAATCATGGCTATACGATGTAGGACTAACATTGAGGGTGTGTTTGGTTGGGGTATTTATGGGTGGAGAATGAGAATGATAATGATTGATGATGCTTGATTTACTCAATGGTATTATATCATTATCTATTAACGAGTAATCCATCATTACCCACTAATTTGAGGGTAATCAACTAAGTAATGAAATAATCACATTTAAATATATATATTTCTAACTCATATTTTATCTCCACCATTCTCGATCTCCTAGCAGTTTCAGAGTTAAAAAACAAAAAAACAAACACAACCCTAATAAATTCGTAAAAATTTCAACCATATAATACAACAAATGCTATTGTACATCTACGTCGTCACTAATCTACGTCTAAACCAAATTGAAGTATAAGGACATATTTGGTATATTAGATATACTTATATGTATAGTTAAAATTAAAAAAAAAAATCATTTTATATATCAACGTTACATAATACTATACATACATGACTGATTATCTATATAATGAAACTATATATAACTATTTGTAGTGCTTATGCTTATTTTAATTTATATATACCGTTAAAATATTAAGAATTATAAAAATAGTAAATTATACTTAAATATATATGCATAATAAAATTACACACTATCAGTTCAATGTACCAAGCAACAAAAAAATTAAAGGTAATACTATGATATTGATTGCATTCCTTTAATATTCCTTTTACCTTTTCCATTCTCATTCCTCGATTCAAACAAAACACCAGGGTGCTTGGTTGAGGGTATTAGAGGGTTGGGAATGACAAAGATAATTAATGATGGTGTTTGGGAGTTTGATTAGGGGTTTTGTGAGGAAGTTGCAAGAAATAAGAGTCTATGGTTAGGGGTTTTGTGAGGAAGTTGCAAGAAAAAGAGAGATCCAATGAGAGTTGTCTCCCTTCGTCCCATGTGATGGTCTCGGTGATTTAATAACAACGACGCAAATTCTGTTATTGTAATCAACCGCTGAAAGTGGTGTGAGGATACGTGATAATATTTAAGAGTGTTGAAAAAAGCGTCCATTCATGAAATATTGTTCGTGTATAGTGGAATTTTAAGTGGCCATTGGTCCCGTGGTTTTTTACTCTCCCTTGAGTGGTTTCCCACTCAAAATATCGTGTGTTATGTTGTACGTGTTTATTATTGGCTTATACATTGTTATGTGATTTGTTGTGGTGGTGATCGATCCCAATAAGTGGTATGAGAGAGGGGTCTATTTCAATATAATCTTATAATGCAATGCTTCATTAGCAATCATCTTTTGTAGGTAATCATCTATTTCTCATCAAATTCCAAATTGGAGGTAATGGTTATCATTACCTAGCATTATCTCGACATATAACATTTATATATTTATCTCAATTTGTCAACCCACTAACCTGAAACTCGGAAACCCGTTTAGTTTTTTGGGGGGTCTCCGATCAAAGTTCGGTTAACGGGTCAACCTGCCAAACCAATAAGTAATCCATGAAATTGGACCCATTTGACATGAAATCAACCCATCAACCGATATTAGCTCAAAACTCGCCAATCCATCAATTTTTGGGTCGGGTTCAGGGCAAGGTTCGGCTTAACGGTCCATAAGGCAACCAAAAAGTATCCTATGAAATTTGACCTGTTTCATTTATTTGTTCATCTTAATTTAAGATTTTAGAAGTATTATAATTAGAATTGCCGGGTTTTCATTTATATATGAACTCTATTTTTCATTTTGATATTTTAAGTATTAAATGAATGTGACGTTACTAATATTTGTGCACACATGAACAAAGTAGGCTAATTCCGAATTGTGCACATATGAACACAGTTCTTTAACGGGAGTCTACTTTGTAGGTGTATTCCAGGACGTTACTACAACATTATTCACGGGTTGATTTGTTAAATCATGCCCAGAATCAACAATTTACATATATATCATTAAGATAGCAAAAATTTACATATATATCATTAAGATAGCAAAAATTTACATATATACTTCATTTCCATTAAGACTTACTATATTATAACCTCAAAAATTCAACATGTGCAATTAAAAGAACATGATTTTAAGATAGCAAAAATTCTGCATTCTATGGTGCTTCCAAACGCCAGTTTGGTATAGCATCAACATGAATGATACTAATGTGAGATGAAATGAAAGTTTTGGTCGGAAAATTGGATTACGATCTTGAAATGGAAATGAAGTATAAGAAATTGAATTACGACGGAGATTAGTCTCGAGCTGTGAAGTTGGAACGTAATTGGCAGAGTCAATCATAGTTTTCAGTATTTCTTCATTATTCATTAATTGGTACTTGTGTGTTACAAACACTAAAACGCCCTCAAGTGATTCAAAGATAAACTGGTTCTTGTAACTCTATATCTTTTGTTAGTTGTCAAATGAAACTTTCACTACATAGCTAAAAAAAAAACTTTCTTCCTTTGTTTTATCTTCTGGTCTGGATATAGTTTAAAGAAACAATTTAAAGCCACCCAAAACAAAAACAAGTAAACAAAAGGAAGTAACAATTTCGCACCATCAAGATAGTCGCACCCTTGTTGCAGTCTGCGACAATTGCACCCTTTGACGTAGTTCAATCGATCAAAGAAAAGAATAAATACAAGTAGTCTCATCTAAGGATCGGGTAAATAAAATTCTTAAAAACGGTACAAGTGTCAGCAACATGATCCTTCATACAGTTTATAAGGGTCATTTTCTCCTTAACCTTGCTCACACATCTCTTATGATATATAACCCTCGGAATGAATGTTTTGCTAAATGGCATTTTCGTTCTTATTTTACGAGAATAACATCATTTATGTCAATCATACTAGCATTTTACCCGCACTATGCAGCGGTATACAAAAGTACTTGCGATAGTTATTGTTTAATTATATGTCGTCATTTAGTAAAAACTAAACTAAAAGATAGCGATATATCAATTTCTTACTTCATCGTATACATTATTATAGGTTGAAGTTGAACTTTCAAACCATTAGTTTACTAACTTAAAACTCGTTTACCATTTTTATCTTTAGGGTCAGACTTGAGTTAAGGTCCGCGTTAACTCATCGATCAATCAAGAAAATTAATTTTTTATTTTTTAATAAAATGATCATACCCATCACCTTTTTACCCCTGTTTACCTAAATGGGTTATCAAATCAGTTTCGATTTCGAGTTAAATACTTTTGAATCAACCCTTTTATAAAATCAGTCCGAATTTAAGTTTTAAAGTTTGTAATCTAAATATTAAATCAATTAACTTGAATTATGAGCTTTTAATCGCTATTAACTTTGATAGTTAAACAAATTATGTTTACAAAAAGAAAAATAAATTAGTGTTTCAAATGTTTGTACTTTTTGCATTCGATATTGTGCTAAATAAGACGGTAGAATAGTAACTTATATTTTTGTAGACCATCAAACGGTCAAGCTATTTTACAGTAGTAGTAGTAGTAGTTGATCAACTTTTATGATTACTTGAACAACATATTATCTAAAATATTGATGAAGTATTAGCTAATTTTTTAATATAGAAATGACTACCAAAAGTATCGATAATAGAAAAAAACTATCAGTTTCACTATAATTCTAGTAATACACATCATCATTTTTTCGAATTTTGAGATGTTGTATTGCAAAAAATACGATAAAAATAATAGTTGCTTTTATTATTGATATTTTGATAGTTGATTTCGAGAATTTTAAATATATCAACTGTTTGTTTCCATTGGAGTAATTTGCCGTTACTTGAATGTAATGACTAAAAGTTTTCAAATTTAAAATAAAATACTTAAAAGGTTAGTAAAATAGTTATAGTATCTCTTTATTGAGAGCTTAATATAAGTTTTCAACCTTTTATATATTAGTATACAATAAAGATCATTATAATCTATAAGGAAAAAATAATATTATTGTAGTAATATTTCTATCAAAACAATTGTAACTGACATTTTAAAATACGCTAATATGTTATCTTAGTTAGTTATAACTTTAAGTTACATATATATTTGTAACTGAAATTAGAATTAAAGTTTATAATTAATTACATTGATTAAGTATTTAATTGTAAACATATTAATGAAATGAAGGGTAGAATAGTAAATTACTATTACTCTTTTAAGATTTTGTGTCATTTGTTTTATATAGTAGTATAGATAAACAGGATTCACTCTGTGCCATGTATTATTTACCATTATTGTAATTCGATATGTAATTGAGAACAAAATTTGTAAAATTTACTTGAACAATGTTGAGAACTAGGGTTGTTGCCCCGCTTTGCTGGGTGATGATCTACCATCTATGTAATTACGTTATCAAATATATCATCAGTTTACTACTATGATTTTTCTAATATAGATATTACGAAAATTGCTTTTGTATATTTGTATTTTTTACATGCATAAAAGAAAACAAAAATACAAAACACCTTAACCACGTCATCAAACTTTATAATACAACAAACAAAAGAATAAATAATACAAACAATATCATGTGAAATAAAAAATGTACAGCTTTTTATAATACCAACAGTAGTACCTCATAAATTTACATTTGAAATTACCTTTTCAAATACAACGCTTTCACATAATTTTCAGTTTCTACCTCTTACACCTATCTATAACACATTGAAATGTGACATTATTTAACAAAAAGCTTCATATTTCCATTACATGTTAGAAATATAGAAAAAATGGATGATTCATGACCCTAAAATAATAGTTGTTAGAAAACTCATAATAAAAGGTGAATACACAGAATAAAAAAAATACATGTTAGAAATATAGAGCAAATAGATGATCCATGAACTTAAAATATTACTCCCTCCGTCCCAAAATAAATGTCCATTTTTTACTTTTTAAATTTTTCCTTTTTCAACTTTGATCTTGAATATATTTGTTTGTGTTATATAATACTTGATGAAGATCATACCAATGAAAATATATTTGAAACATAATCTATTCATATATTTGGCATCACATTTTATATAACACAAATAAATATATTTAAGGTTAAAATTAAAAAGGAATGATTTCAAAAAGTCAAAACTTACCGAGTGAATGGAACATTTTTGAATTATCTTTTTTATTTTATAGTGAGATAGTAACTTATAATAAAAGGTGAATAAAAAATTTGAAAAACTAAGTTAAAAAATTAAATGAAGAAACCAAACCTTGAACTTGCAACCTATGATTTTATTGTGAAGGTCTAAACCACTAAGCCAACAATCAATTTGTAAAAAAACTTTGATTTTAAATATATAACTTATAACAAATTGCAGATAAAAAATAAATACAAAGGGGGAGAGTTTCGAACTCTAGACCTCCCCTAACACAGGACCACGTGAAAACCACCAAGGTGAGGCCACAATAGTATTAACTGTTCTTTAGTTATTTATATATGATAATGAAAGTTGGAACTGAAACGACATTTTTTATTTATATATGATAATGAAAGTTGAAACTGAAACGACATTTTTTATGGTCAAAACGACAGTTGACCACCCGTGAATGTACTATAGATAATTTGTGCGTTGTATCCTTGTAACTCTAAGAAACACTAGTTGATTTGTGTTTCATAGAGTAAAAGCTGAGAAGTGAAACTACAAATTTCATGCACTGGTATATGATCCCAACTATCTAACTAGCTTTACAGTTTGCAATTTTGCACACATATCCTTACCTTATTTTATATGGCAATGAAAACAACTAACAAAGACCAACTAGACTGAACAACACAAACTAACTAAAGATTCTCACACAACATTTACACAAAACACATTTTTTATTATATATATAAGTTCCCATTACAAAAGGTTACAAACATCAACAGCATACAAGCAAGTGAGAAGCTTAGAAAAACCAGGGATTGGTAAAACAAAAAAACAACCCTCACCAGGGTTGTCATGACAGACATAATAACACCATCTACCATGACCAAATCCCACAAAACAACCAAGCAACCCACTCTAGTTGTAACCATGACCATTTGTAACTAGACACGAAACAAACATCACGATAATATAACAACCAACGATAACAAACAACTAACGACAACGACTAGGAACCACTGTGAACGGTTGTCTTCAAGAACCAAAACCAAGCATCCGGATTCTCAAGAAGATATGGCTGACAAGAATAGAAGACCTCATGTAAAAGGCCAAAAATTCTTGCAACAGTTTAATAAAACCGTAAAAAAAGAGATATCAGCCAAATCCCTTGGAAAAAATAGAGCTCGGAGATGATTTCAAGAAGACCCAGTCACACGGACCTGTAAAAAACTGCATGATTACTAACACTGACACAAGAACTACCTTATTATGGACTGATTTCTGGAATTTTGTTGCTTAAACGAGGATGTCACACTTCCAGATTTGAGATCCCAAAAGACCAACTTCAGTACCGCTGACATCACGACAATTCATGAGGTTTAAACCGACGAGGGATTCACCCAACTTTTTCAAAAACGGTAAGCTCTTGTTTGACACCTGGCATCCAGATACTGAAAGAACTTTGAGATTGAGTTGTTCTGCGCAAGCCAAGGCTGCAATTGAGAAATCAGTGATTGCAGATTTAGATACATTGAGTTCCCTAAGGAATAAGCAGTTCTGTGCAACAGTGACTATGCTTGCATCACTGATTGATCCACAACCATCGAGTTTCAACACTTCAAGTGTTGCACCATGAGCCATCGAGATTTCTGAAACAATCTTGTCGGTTAGATTCACACAACCGCTAAGATCGACGTTAGTTAGACCAGACTCGCAGTTCTTGATGAGTGAAATCAACCCATTATCGGTAATTCCGGAAAGCCCCGTCAACACAACATTCTGAAGCTGATGGCAAAGTCGACCCAACAGCGCCAAACTAAAGTTTCCAAATCCCGGGCAGTTAGAGACAGATAGCGATTTCAGGGAATCGCAAGGAGCCAAACCCGAAGGAATTATCATAGGCAAATCCTGAAGCCCTAAACATTTTATCAAGGAAAGAGTCCTCAATTTACCACAACTTACAAGCAGTCCAAAGATTCCGAGCTGCGTAACCATGTTGCATTCTTCTAGCATCACGGTCTCAACCAACTGTGCAGCTTTAGCGATCGACACAACACCTTTGTCTGACAAAGAGGGTGCTTTACGAACAGAAAATTGCTTCAGGTTTGGGCATCCTTTAGCAACTGCTTCAAGCCCGAGATCGGTAACACCACTACATGCAGCAATCATAATTGACCTCAACTTCTGTAAACCTTGACCCCTGCCCATAACCCAGAAACCCTTCTCGGTTACATTGTTTAGATCGAATAAACCAAGATCAGTCAATGCCATACCGTAGTGTCCGATAACTGCCAAAGATGTATCACTTATGTTTAAACCATGGAATCTTATTTTCAACAACGAACAAGACGCTGCTGACACTAAACTAGCCACCCCTTGATCACCAACTAAGGGGCAGTTTTTTATTGAAACCGACTTCAAGTTGAGACATTTTTGACCAATTGCTTTAAGGCCTTCATTCCCGATGTTTGAGCAAGAATCTAGTGATAGTGAAGTCAGGTTAGGACAGTTGTTCGCAATCGCTATCAACGACTTGTCAGAAACCACAGAGCATCGAGAAAGTTCAAGTTTTTCCAACAGCTGACACTCGTTAGCAATTTCAGCAACGCCTTCATCTGTAACAGATGATAAATTCCATAACGTAAGAGACGTAAGTGCAGGACAACCAAGAGCAATGGCCTTTAATCCGAAATCCGTCACTTTACTAGCATTGGTTCCGAGAACTGTGAGTTGACCTAATCCACCACGAGTACCTGACGAAACACCGATGGCTGCAAGTCTAATATCGGTAGCCTTTTTTGCTTTTAAACACCTCGAAAGACATCCACCGCTTTTATCGAAATCTTGAGCCTTCTTCTGCTCGCCCCTACGGATGGTGCTTGAAAGCATGAGAAAACGCTTTGAAACAGAAGCGACTGCACTTTTATCTTGACCAGTAGTCACACGTCTTAGAATCTCAAATATGCATTCATCGGGAAGCGCATTGATAGTGGTTTGTGATTTTTTAAACAATTCTTCACAGAACAGAAACGGAGCACTGACTCTTGACCTCTTACGAGGTGGAAAGTATACGTCGACTTGAGGACCAAGAGACAAAAAAAGATTTGACTCTTCAAGACTTTGGTATTTTGACATACCATGGTAAAGAACATCTTCCCCTGAAAATCAAACATAGAAAGACACATGGTCAACAAAAAGCCATCAAATTTGACTTTTTCAAGACAGAAGGAACCCTAACAGCAGATCCAAGATTCAACTGAACCACAAAAAAACTTATTTTTTTCCTTTCCCTAAATAGATATCTTCAACCATAAAGGAATCACAAGTTCACAACAAAAGTTTAACATCTAACTAAATAACAGAGCTAATAGTTACAAGTAATGTAATCATCATCTTGTTCCTACCTTCCTAGTCTTAATTGATTTAATTATATTCTGTGGTAAATTTCATTTCATATTACAAAATCATACAGCTTTGTAGCTACCAAACAAAACAGAATCGAATGATCATGTGATTATCATGCAACTATATGATCAATCAATTATTCAATTTAAAGATTAAATCTTCCATAAATTAGTCAATCAAACTGCTAATCTCAAAAGCCCTTTATAACAGATACATAAATCAAGTAAATATCAAAACTTTAACACAAAACAATCAAATCAGCTACAAAAAACAACATAATATCAAAATTAATCATCAATTAAGAGATCCTTACCATATAATTTCTGCATGAGTACGATTGAAGTAATACCGATGTAAATCCAACACTTGAAACCCTGAAAAACCCTCGATCGAGAGCAAAAAACAGCAGATCTAACAACACAAACAGTAGAATTGAGAAATTGAGTAGACGATTAAGCATCAATTCTTGAAGATATCATGAGAAATTAAAGAACTTGAAAAAACCCAAAATGAAATTAGGGCAAAAAAAAAAAGTGGGAAGAAAATAAAAGGTAGGGCATAGATTGTTTGATTGTGTGTGTATAGATTAATTTATAAAAACGAGGAAAGAGAGAGAAAAATGGTTCAATGAATCCACCCAAAAATCTGTTAAAAATTATTAGAAAATCTTATAATATTATTTTTTAATCTTAAGAAAATAATAATCTTTTTTATTTTATGTCACCCAAAAAAAAGTTGTGTATGTTCAATGTTTCTTCCTACTCCATACATTTCAAAGTCATGGACCCCATAACCACTCATCAATCAAGTGGATCTTATAATTAGATTAAAAATAATGACTTTTTATTTTATTGATATTTGATGTAATTATTTTACTAATTTAAGAAAATGTGGGATTTGACTAATAATATATTTGTCATGTTGTATTAGGTTGGAGTAAATTACAAGGGGATCAGGTTCATGAACTATAGTTTAATTGCTATTTGATATAATTTTATCGGTTAGTGGTATTAAAGTAAATAAATAGTTGTTTTGTAATTAGTAGTGGATGTAATGTTATTGTTAGTTGATATAATTTTATTGCTATTTGATATAAAACTAAAAATAAGTAGTTGTTTTATAATTTATAGAGGATGTAATGTTACACCATTTGAAATGGTGACATTGTGTCGTAGCACGATATTTACAGTGTAAACCATCACGACACTTTATCGTTCTATTTAGGTTCCTTTTTTATTTAGAAAAGTATATACTTAATAAAATACTATGCGATAATTACAAAGTAACGGTTGAATCATCATACAAAAAAAAAATTGTGTTATATATTTTAAAATACCAAAACAAATATACATATTATAGTTTTTTGATTTGGGCTGTATAAAAAATTAAATAAATACAATTGGTCTTATTTATAAGTAAAAAATTGGTCTAATTTAACCTTTGGTGGTGACATAGCGGTGACTGTACGGGTGCGGAAATAGCGCCGTTACAAATGGTCTTATTTATAAGTAAAACTTTGTCTTTTTAAAATTAAAATTGGATATAATAATATAGATAATGGCTGTTTTATATCTCATATAAGTTGCGTAATTTATAAAGAATGAATCAGGTTCATGAACTATTCATTTAATGACTATGGTCTATGGCTATTTTATAATTATTATGATATAACTGCTATTAGATCTAATTTAGATGCTTTATGAAAATAAGTGAGTGCAGGTCCTTTTAGATTAATATGAAAAATAATTACGTTTTTTGAAATCTGACTCGCAGAACTGAGTTCGTACAGCAAAACTCAACTCGCTTCGCAAGTTCAACTCGCATCGCAGCGACTCGTTTCGCAAAGCAAAACTCAACTCGCAAAACAATATTTCAGTTCGCAAGAGTTCGGTTCGCTTCGCAACAAGAACTCAGTTCGCGGGACGAACTGGGTTCTGCGAGTTTCGCTGTTCTTACGAGATTTTTAAACCAAAACTCAATAAACTCGATTTCTATGATTTCTAACACTTCTACTAACATCATATATCACCTAATATCACCAAATAACAACATAACAAACTTTAATTTGATTCAATCATTCAAAACCCATTTCCTATAAATCAAAATTAAACTCACTTTCTTTTCTAGACGGTGATGAAGATCACAAGATGATGATGGTTCTGATGTTTTGAATTCGAAATCACAGAAACACTAGCTTGAATCAAATTTGGTTATGGTGTTAATTTGAGTTTGCAAGTTTTCAAATTGAAAAGGGAAGAAAATGTTAAAAACTTGAGAATATCTGAGTTACAAAGTCGGTTTACAAACCGACTCACATATTTAAATGGTATAATTTTATACCCGTCCTAAATCTATTGTCTGGAACCCGAAAACCTTTTGCGAAAATAATATTTTGTTTTACTGTCACGTTCAACAATTTAAAACAAGTAATGTTTTATTAATCACAATAAAACCTGTGACCATTTTACCTATTTATTTTCATAAAAACCAAATAAATTATTTCTCGTTGTTTAAATAATCATTTATTTCCAAATCCAGAAACAGGGTGTTATAAATCTTTCCTCCTTTAAAAGATTTCGTCTCCGAAATCTAATCATACCTATTTAATCCATAGTTCAAATCTTAATAAACTATACTCAATAAACAACCCTATATATCATTCATATATAAAACATGTATTAAAATAAAGTTAACTCTAAGTATACCTGTTACGTCGTCGTCAAGCCCAAGAGCTTCTCCCACGGTCATCTGAAAAGCTCTACCAGTTGCCGGTGGTATATTCTTTCTCTTCTGTCCCACAGATGACGAGGAACCCGTGCCTGAACTCCCAGCTAAACCTGAATTATGCCTCACCTTTTCCGGACACTGCCCTGCTCTATGACCCTCCTTCTGACAATTCCAACACACAAACCGTGGATAAGCACAATCCCTGATGTTATGTCTGAATAATCCGCATTTCCCACATCTCGTAGTCTCAGGCGTACATGGCCCAGTATGTCTTGACTTACAATTCACACACCATGAAGTTCTATCAGTTGAATCACTACTAAGATTCACTTATCTACTTTGTTGATTCCCTTTATTTCCAGACGAACTACTCTTAGATTGCTGCAAAATCTTATCCTTATTCAATTTGTCCCCAGCCCGAATGTCACCATCCACTGAACGGGCTAATGTAAAGGCCTGAGTAAGGGTACATGCTAATCTCACACTGGTTCGATAATAAGGTGGTAATGTTTTCACAAAATGATCAATCTTTGTTCTTTCATCTGGTACCCATTGTTGAACAAATCGTAATTTTTCAGAGAATTGAGTAATAAGCTCATCCATGGACATCCGATCAGTTAACTCCAAATCTAAAAACTCCTATCTAATCCTTGCCATGTCAAACTCTGAACAGAACTGTCTACATACCTCGTTATGAAAGTCAATCCATCGAATAGAGGCTTTCTGCTGTGGTGTCAAATGTGCAGTAATAGAATCCCACCAAGTCATAGTCGGTCCTTTCAACAATTGCATAGCATAGGGAACTTTTATCTCTTCCTCACATTGGCAAACCTCAAATTTTCTCTCAACGTCTCTCAACCAGTCTAAAGTCACTGTAGGGTTAGTACTTCCCTGAAATACTGAAGGATTATTGGACATAAAAGTTTTGAAAGAAACAAACTTTTTCTGCTGTTGAGGTGGTGGAAACTGATAACCATAATCTCTCTCTTGAGATGTTCTAGCTTGATGATCCTGTGTCGCACCTTCAAATTCGGGTTGCGGAAGCGAATCGGGTCGGGGAGCGACTAATCAATATACACAGCACAAAAGATATAATGAACGACCACTATATGCGTCGTTTTACATTGATATTGATAAAATAAAAGTTTACATCAAAATATTGTTTACATTAGCTCAGTTTAAAATTGAGAGATTTAAGTACATGATTAATCTATACAAAATATAATAATGCAGCTAAAATCTCTGATTGTTTGCCTGCTGACTCGAGCTAATAGATCTTGATTGAGCAGTCCAACCTACTGCTGGTCACCTGTGATACATGCTAAAATGGGTCAGCGAAACGCTGGTGAGCTCACAGGTTTGTATGTCAACACATATTTGTATGAACCGCAAGATTTTATAATTGAATTTAAAATGCAATTAAGCAAAATAAAAGTTATACAGCCATGAGCACATAGTCTGAGCTTAACTTGAGTGTCAGGTCCAATTAAGGAAACCTAACTGAGTTGCCTCCTACGAGTGCCTAATCTACACTCGTCTTCCCAAATGCTAATACGTCCGTTTGACCAGTTAGTGCGTGCTAACCCGGACGAGGATTGTCAATCCTATATGATATCATATACTAACATTCACGCTACAGATGTATTACCAGACTATGCTATGGAGGGCTTTATTGATTAGTTGAAAACAACTCATGTAGTATTTGATTGAATTGTACTTGCGTTCTACTTGTAAAACAAAACGAGCAATAATATCACACCCCTTAATGAAAAACAGTAAAATAGGGGCTATGAGACTCACCTGAGCCTTGAGTGTTTATTAAAATAAACTTGAATTGATTAGCTGTGAATTGATGTCCGAAGACTTGTAACCTGTCGGGCGTTCAAAACGCACAACGTTATATGAGTGAGTAGATGTCTCAACAGACCATCTATGTTTGTTGTCCAACAATTAGTTATGTCCAAATGTTTGATTGTTCAACTTTGTTTATCAAAAACGTGTACGACCCGTTGGTGAAAGTTTGTAATAATAATTCTTTAAGACATTATTATTAAGTTTGCGTCATCGTATACATTGCTACAGTATGTATCATGTGTGGCTATAAGTTGTTACCCATGTTCAATACTTATAGAAAATCAAATTTGAAGTATTCTGAATTTAGCGATACTAGTGTCAGTGTCGCATGACATGCGACACTAGGGTAAGTGTCGCAGTGTAGCCACTGCTAGTGTCGCAGAAGGTTACCACTGTTAGTGTCGCAAAGGTTACCACTGTTAGTGTCGCAAAGGTTACCACTGTTAGTGTCGCAAAGGTTACCACTGTTAGTGTCGCAAAGGCTAGCCACTGTTAGTTATGCGACACTAAGAGTAGTGTCGCAGGTTATGCGACATTGAGGTTAGTGTCGCATGATCATGCGACACTAAGGGTCTGTCCAAAAATTCAATTTTTGTCCAAGTGTTTTCAAATGTCGGTTTTCGTTCGGGAACTTTCTAAAATTAGATTTTGGTCCAAGTTACTAACTAGGTCAACCAAACCCACTTTTTGTTACCACTTTCCAAATATAGTAAGTTTTTCGAAAACTAGCCACTTTTGTTGACTTGGTCAAATTTACTCGGTTTGACCCGAAACTTTCACCCAACCCAAATATCAGTTTATAGAGTCTAAATAAATTGTTGGTTTGTGTCCAAGTTCACCAAGAGTGTCGATTCTTATAAAAGTTCCAAATATTTAAGATTTCACATTTTTGACTTTTTGTCGGTTTATTCACCAAGTGATATTACCAATTTCTGGTCCAAGTCAAATCTCACAATTTTTATCAACTGATCTTCTATGTGTGTAGTGTCTAACTTATGTTTTCCAAGAGTTTTAAGTCCATAAACATAGAGAAACAATTTAATTAGTCATGCATAGTCCAGTTTCTGATTTTTACCAGGTCAGTCCCACAAATTGATAAATAGAGAAAAATACGTTCGGATCTGGTAAAAACGTAAAACATGAAAGTTGTAGATCTTTTTCATACGCAAATTTTTTTAAAAAAATGCATCTTCTAACTCTTCCTAGAACTCAAGATATGACGTTTTTAGTAATCTGTGTTTTTCTGGACAGATTGTGTATTCTTTGTGAAAAATTCATAAAAACGTATTTTAAGTTTATATTTGGACATAATCTTGTTAGTTGAGCCTTATAACATGTAAATAAACAATATGAAATTAAGAAAAAATTTCCTTACAAAGATTTTGATGGTAATGAGATGAGGAGAAAGAGGAGTTGTTGTTGAGCTTGTGTTCTTTGTAAAAATAGTGACTTGATGGTGGTGGTGCTATGGTGGTTTATGGTGGTTGTGGTGGTGGTGAAGTGACTGAGTTTTCTCTGGATTTTGAGAGAGAAAGTGATAGAGAGAAGGTGGAGAAAATGTGAGAAAGAGTGTAGTGGAAATGGTCTTGCATGTTGAATGTATGGGAGTATAGGTGAGTGGAGTGCATGAAAGATTAGAGGAGGGAAAAGAGGTGGCACATGGGTGCACATGGGGGATGAGGGGGCCGGCCTAGGGGGGCCCACTCAGGGGTATTTTGGTCATTTTCTCATTTATTCGATTTGTGCTTCGTGCGGTGTTCTTTTTCTCGTTCGGTTTGGTGTTTAAACGTTTATTACGCGTTTTTAAGTAACGATTTAAATTTCAATATTTTCATTTGAAGTTTTCATTCTATATACTTGAAAAACATTATAAGAATGATTCGTTAATTTTAGTGATCTCGATTTACGCGTTCGTTGTACGGATTCTAAATCACGTAACCGTTGTTTGTACGATACGAATTAATTACAAAGTATTATTATCAAGATAATATTTTGGGAAAGATAGTGTTATTAAATAATGTTATATTATTTAATAAAATTGTTTCACCAACGTCCGTATTTAATTGAACCGAAATACATTCGATTTGAAACTTGTACGATTTAATCGAATCGCATAATTGTATATATTCAATAATATATATATCGGTACATTAATTAGCCTAACACAAAACTAATAATGTATTAATAATTGATTAGGCACTAATTACTAGCCCTAAATTGACGGGTGTCACATCCTGTAAGTACTGTTGTTCAATTCCTCTAAGTCTTAATACCTCATCCTCTAGCTGCAATAGATAATTCTCTCGAGTAGTTTCTTCCTGATTGATATTTGAAGTACCAGCCTGTCCATGATTACCATCATGAGTTTCTGAAGGTGGAACCTCGTTTTTAGATACATCATTGGGAGTCGGGTTCACGTGATCTGCCATTCCTGTACTCAAAACAATAACTCACAACTCGTTAATCGTTAGTACCAACTACACTAACTAATCAATCCCACTAATAGCTAATCCCACATACTGGAATGTTTGACTAACACCAAATAGATTTGGGATTGAACATTTGCCAATGCCCAATTCACCCAAACCTATGCTCTGATACGAACTTATAACACCTCGATTTTCACAAACACTTATTATATTATTATACTGCAGAAGCGTGTCCCAAAACATATTTACCGATATTACATATACTAAAATGTAGCAAATTTTAAAACATCACACTTATAAATAAGTATTTACAAACCATTTACTAAAGGTCGGGTGTTATATAATTAACAAAACATAATTCTAATTTCCAAAAGATTCAGAGTGGGCGCGGTCATAATCAAACATTCCATCAATTTCAGAATCCCGATTCATAACTTAACCAAAACCTGCAAAATGTTAAACACAGTGGGATTAACTCACAGCTAAGTGAATGGAACTGTATCTAACAGTTCAATTCAGAAATAACAATTCATACAACAAATAAACATAATCCAACACAATCAAAGAGGATCGGCGGTTCTTGGTATGCCATCACAAGAAACCTTCAATCACTGGTATACCATCACAGTGATTTACCGATAGTTTGAAGCTATCTTCACTGACTAGGGTTCATCCTTCAACTATATGTATCGGAAACCCCGTCAGCCAAACAATAGCAACAAACCCAGCCAGTGTTGACCTCTGAATAACTCACATAGTCAAATATGCCCAGCAGCCAAGAATCACACATTGTACAATAGCATGCCAATACTGAATATAAATAACCAATCAACAATATCTATAACCCAATAAACTAAATAGTTTATAACCAGTTACCAAAATGTTCATCCGTTGTACCAAACTTGTTACAACAGAATTGAACAGAAGAATACAGTTACCACTCACCGATATTCCAGTCTCTAAACTCAGTTGCATAATGTCACTGAGTTTCCTTCTGCTTATCTGAGAATACAAATAATAACAAATCAGTAACTCATCCCATAACCATTATTTTAACATATTTATCATATCATGTAATCCCTAGAGTCTAGGCAAACAACAGTTCAATCAAATAAGAAATCAGAAAATCCTGAAATGACGTTTAAACACCGAAAAATGCCATTTTCGGGCCATAGATTACCCCGAATGGCCAAAAACTGCCTAGACTCTTAGAATAGAGCCGGGATCATTAGGTTGTTTCCGAGTGACCATGCAAATTTCAATCCAATCCGAGTTAGTGAAATTGTCATCTGTACGCATTTTCAAAATTTGCGAAACAAAAATCTTAAAAATCTCGGTTCGCAGTGATCTGGTTTCGCAGGTCAACTCGGTTCGCAGAAACTCAACTCGCAACGAAATAACTCAGTTCGCACAGCCATCTCGGCTCGCAGAACTGAGTTCGCACAGTGAAACTCAACTCGCTTCGCAAGTTCAACTCGCATCGCAGCGACTCGTTTCGCAAAGCAATATTTCAGTTCGCAAGAGTTCGATTCACTTCGCAACAAGAACTCAGTTCGCAGGACGAACTGGGTTCTGCGAGTTTCGCTGTTCTTACGAGATTTTTAAACCAAAACTCAATAAACTCGATTTCTATGATTTCTAACACTTCTACTAACATCATATATCACCTAATATCACCAAATAACAACATAACAAACTTTAATTTGATTCAATCATTCAAAACCCATTTCCTATAAATCAAAATTAAACTCACTTTCTTTTCTAGATGGTGATGAAGATCACAAGATGATGATGGTTCTGATGTTTTGAATTCGAAATCACAGAAGCACTAGCTTGAATCAAATTTGGTTATGGTGTTAATTTGAGTTTGCAAGTTTTCAAATTGAAAAGGGAAGAAAATGTTAAAAACTTGAGAATATCTGAGTTACAAAGTCGGTTTACAAACCGACTCACATATTTAAATGGTATAATTTTATACCCGTCCTAAATATATTATCTGGAACCCGAAAACCATTTGCGAAAATAATATTTTGTTTTACTGTCACGTTCAACAATTTAAAACAAGTAATGTTTTATTAATCACAATAAAACCTGTGACCATTTTACCTATTTATTTTCATAAAAACCAAATAAATTATTTCTCGTTGTTTAAATAATCATTTATTTCCAAATCCAGAAACAGGGTGTTACATTATCTATATATGTAACCCACGTGAATTAATGAAGGCAGTCAGAAAATTCAGAATTAAGTTTCAACTTTCAAGTTTGAAGAGATCGTTGGGTTCTCTCTATTGAGCCCTTATCCTATCATAATCAAAATAGGCATAAAATCATATAAACAATCTGCTATAAGTCCACCTGTAACTCGATCACAAACTCGGGACCATAACAACTTGGTATCAGAGCAGAAAGTTATGGGTGCAGCAAGCAACAATCTGGAGAATAAGTTTGAAGCATTCTTGAAGATGTACCAGGAGGATCGTCAAATGGTCCGGGCGGAACGAGAGCAGATTTCTGGCCGTCTCGAAGAGTTATCACAAGGCATGGCAGCCCTCCAAACAGAATCTCCACAACAAGAATACGAGAGTGTCAATCAGGGAAATCAAACACATATTAAAATTGAGATTGAGATAAAATCATAGAATATAAACTCAAGAATATCGCTATTATGCATCTGGATCTGTGCATCAGTTAGACCTTTAAAGGAAATAGTTCCAAAACTTCAGTTGAGATATATAAACAAAATGATTGTTGTCTAAATGTTTTGAATTCAAATTTTTTGACTAGTTTTTACAGCTCTTATTTGTTTTTGTTAACTTTTAAGTTGTTCCTTTCAGCATCTAGACCACCTTCGTTGGATGCAAACAGAATACTCCCTCAATCTATCAACCTATCCCTTAATGAAAAGGAAAATAAAATCTGGCTCGAGTTTATTGAGTTCAATAAGGGATACGTACATCTGGACATTGAATTAAAAGATTTTAAGGAAGCAGTAAGGTCAATTGCACTTGATCATCCCATTGTCAGTGTTATTGGTGACTTTTCCGTTGCTGCTTTCAACGAGGCTTGTGAGATGGTATTGGCCAGTTCCACTTGCTTTTGACTCTCGATGCTGTTTTTGTGCTTCTTTTTATTCACGTATATTTATATTTTCATTTGTGTGTGTTAGCATGTTTAGAAGGATGAGCACAACAACCTCCATGATGTCGTATTTATGGAGTGTAGATACCTGAAACTTACCAAGGTTTATTACTTCTACATGACCATAGAGGCCATTGAAGAAGGTAATCTTGGTGTCTATGAGACCCAAGTTGTGTGCACTAGTGATGGCAACGTCCTAACATTGACCAAATTTGTCTTACCGGGCGTAAACCAATTGGTATGTGATCATTTGCAATATCTCATGAATTGATATTATGGTTATGACCTTTTCTATCAGAACACATAACTTATATTTCTACTCCCTTTTTATTTGCTACCACAAAGATGTGACAATTTATAGTTTCTCTCTTATAAGGTTGAAATGGTTCCAATAGCAATAGGTGGCTGTTTTGACCCCTTTATCTGAGAAGTTAATTTTTTTTATCTTTTTGCTTAAGTGGACGCTTATTTTAGGACAAGCAAAATTAGTAATTTGGACAACGTTGTTGGGACAGGGGAGTAGTATTTTGGTTTCCTTGTGCTCATATGTTGCAGCATATGTGTGTGTTAACTTTTTTTTTCTTCCTGAAAATAAGCTTAGATTACAACCTTATATTCTTATTTTTCTTATTTCATACAGGCACAAAAGCGATGGCAATATCTATCTTTTCTTTTCTGAGATCTGTATTCAAAACTGTGGAAGGTTAGTCTTCCACTTATTGTTACATTTTCATTTCTTCACCAACTATCTTCTTGTGGATAAGCAGTGACGATTCAAAATGCTTCATTTTGTATCGACCTTCTATACATGGTTATTAAGGCTAAGCAGAGATTTGTATATAATTTACACCCTAGGATAGGGTTCCGATTAAATTCTCTGTTTGCAATGGGGTTTGTGTGCAGGTGTGTATGCGGAAAAAGTAGACGAGATGAGTAAAATACACGACATATCTCGAGGTTCTTTACTTCTTTTTTTGTCAGTGGGTGTGTGTGTGTCAAATGGAAATCCCACTGGCTATACGGATTTTATGTGCCAAATATACACGATCTTTATAAAAATTGAAAGCCTGTAGAGGAAATCGAATTTGAGCTCAAATGTTTCATTGGAACAACAGGGTTATGGTATCCTATATTTTAAGAGGCAAACTTGTTTTCTGTCATGTTCTCTCTCTTATATAACCACAACTATGGCATCGACCCCTCCCATATAAGGGTGTCTCACTTTATCTTTTTGGATGCACAGTTAGGTACCGAGGGTTTCCACTGATTATACTTTGTTGCGTTTCAAAGCTCCGTACTCAAACTATAAAAGGTTAGGATTGAACTCATACCCCATAAATATTGTGATATCTGACTTTTAAGCCGATCTTTTGACTACTTTATGACCTTACAAAATGGAGGGAAGGATCTTGTCAATCGCGAATCGTATTTTGTATGTTGTTTTCGCAATAGGAATTCACCAATTGCTCTCTCACGGCCATCGATTGCTCTTTTCACCAAATTGCAATCGAACCACTAATCAAGGTACGTTTCGCTTATCATGAATTCCTTCTTCCTTCTATTCAGACCCAACCCCAAACTAAGAAAGTTACATATTTCAGTCCCACCCCAAACTAGGAAAGTTACATGTTTCAGTCCCACCCATTTTGGCTCCTGTGATAGACGGTCGCCTTGGTTTAATATACTAGTCTTCTTGCAGATGTCTGGTCTCATGCCGCCCACGATCTCCTCATCAGCGGGATGGTACAAAGAGCCGAGGGTACTCCCTATTTTGGCTCCTGTGATAGACGGTCGCCTTGGTTTAATATACTAGTCTTCTTGCAGATGTCTGGTCTCATGCCGCCCACGATCTCCTTATCAGCGGGATGGTACAAAGAGCCGAGGGTACTCCCTGTAGGGGTTATGACTACCACCACCCGCTTTTCAGGCGTTATGGTCACTACTAAAACCCATTTGCTCGAATCATATTTATTTGAATGGCGTGTATTTAAGTAACAGTCACTCTATGGGTCGGATCATGCACTTTTGTGTTTTTATTCAGATTATTAAACAATTTAGTTGTAATTGTTTGAGGATAGTGTGTACCTTCGCACGGTTATGATAGTCTTTGGGTATATATAGAAACAAGATTACCAGCATTAACATTTTGGAACCCATATAAGAAATTTTTAACTGAGAGTATTATAAACCGAAAACAATGTAAACTTTGTGCATCACTGACTAGTGACTACATATACTCAGCTAGAATGAGTTATTCTCTTATCAAGAGATCCCGAAAAGGGTCAGTGGATGATAGAGCCAAGGTTCATAGGTTCAGATCAGCAGAAAGCCCAAAACATACACAAATACTGCACAACGATATCAACTAAATAATCAAGTAACAGTTGACAGAAAACATCGACCCATTCTGTTTTGTCTTTGATATTGCATCAACCTCAGTCATACAACCCCTCCTCTTCCCAAACATCTACAAGAAAATTTACCATTTCCTGAAAGATTTTGGAGTTAAAAGAGCAAGTCAGAAACCGATTAATAAGTGATCTTAAATTTTACTCCCTTGATTCCAAAGGATTTATTTAAAGGAGCAGTGGGATATACAACACAGGATAAAGACTTACCGGTAGAGGAATGGGCCTTGGAAAAGGCTTGTTGCCCCCAAGCAAATTATCATATGTTGCATTCCAACTACACAATTATATAATCACACCAAGTTATTATTTATCTAATAAATCTGTAAAGTCTGTGTATGTACTAAACTGCTCGAACAGAAAAAGTCAAACTCAGCTTAACCACTAACACGCCATGGCAACTAACACCCTATAAAAAGGAATCATCTTTCAGAAACTATCAATCAGCATATGTACATAATTTACTTTTAAGCTAAGTTGGAGTCATATATCAGAAACTATCATTCAGCATATGTACACAATTTACTTTAAAGCTAAGTTTAAGGATAACTACAATAACTTGAATTCTAATCAAAGAGTTTATAAAACATGAAGGCTTGGTTGATAGGTTATTTATAAATTTACAGCAATAAATTATAAAAGGGAAAGATGAAATAATCAGGATATCCAGAACTAGCAAGGTAGCTTTTAATCAAGAGATGACATATTAGAATAGGCTAATAGATTCCATAACTAGATTATAAGTAACTTAAGTATAATTTCCAACTTCAAAATGCTTCTTAAAAGTACACACTTTCATAAATCTATAAACCAGCATATATAATCATGAAGCCATAACGTGGTTTTCTTCTTATTTCTATAATTATTGACGAATCGACGTACACCTTGAAAAAGTATTAAGTTTCACCTTATAGCAGGTTCTCGAGCTTTCTTGCTCTTACTAGATCCCTTATCTCCCATCCATTTTTGCCTTGTCTGATTCCAAAGAAGGAGACCTTCAAACATAAACAAGATTCAGGGTCAACCAAATTCAGGGGTTGCAAATAGTCAGGTCAGGCAGGTTGGGTAATGGGCTAATGGCTCAAACCATATACCTTTATCATGGCTCAAACTGGGTCAGGTTGGATTGATGTGGCCTTGCGAACACTTTTTATACTTTTCATTTTTGAACATTATACATAATAACTGCGTTAAAAATATGATTACAGAACTACTACACATCATTACTATATATTGATATAAAGTTCGACAAAGTGATGTATAAAGCTAATGGTAAAATGGTAAATTTTTTAGCTAAACCTAATTGATCCAATAAAGATAAAACATAACTTAAATCGACCTATTTGTACATAAATGGGTTTTGCCAAATCTAATAAAAAAACATGACCTTTTCAAATTCTTTTTTGTCCGCCACCAGCATTGATTGGCAAGTGGCTACATTAGTTCCCACCCAACACTAAAAACCCCTTTTGATTATGTTTAAATGAATCACGTAAGGATAACTACTTTAGCTTATATTGACACCAACATGAGTGAATTATAGATGACCTACCACGATTTACAAATTCAGAAGGATTGCTTCCAGAACTACTATGGCCATCAAGGTTTGGATTCGACATGCTAACCGATGAGGCGCTCAACTGCGATTGAGCAGCACTATTATCCATCTCAAATGTACTGCTACTCCAAAAATCTTGTACCACGTTAGCTTTATTTGAGGCTGAGTCTTTTTTAAGAACTCCAATTGGCTTTTTATCATTATTTATAAATGGGACCTTAGGACATCCAAGACAACCTCTGCTCTGTTGCAAATAAGGTTTACAACCATAAATATGATTAGGATAAACTATAAAGTGTCAGTATAATAACCAAACTATTTAAGATGATCATTTTCAAGAGCACGAGAGTCTTTGGTTTCACGAATTGTATGTACACACAAGACTATACTATCTGATGTTTGAAGTATTAAATGAGTAACAAGAACACATAATAATCTCCTTTTCTCTTGGCAAAGTAGTTACTAGTATAGTATAACACTATGACTTAAAAGAATGGTTAACTTTAGGCATCCTACAAGGGTTCTTTTTTCAAACTAAATGTGGTTAAGGGTCACCATCAATGAGCCAAATAAAGAGTAGGTCTCAGGTTAAGTGCCCCAGTTGTGAAGGGGAGCAAGGCATGCAAAAATAACGATTATGTCTCAGGTTTGAATCTAAGCCCCCTTTTCCTATCCTACTATCAACTTTCGCCCTCTACATCAAATACAGTAAAAAAATTGCACATTGACAAAAAGAAAAACCTGCAAAGCAAGAAAAACCCTCCCATGGGTCACCTAATATAGATTTCTGTAATTAAGAAAACTAACAAATAATATGCATATATCACAGCAATAACATATGACAATAAACAAAAAAACTACACTACACTACAGTTCAAAGTTAAATGTACATCTAAAATTTTGCTTCTTTTCATTGTGTGATTACTAGCTTTACTTTACCCAAAACATAAAGTTCTTACTTGAACATTAATAACTTACATGGAAAAGAGAACAGAGTTTACCCTTCAAGTTTTTCATCACCCAACACATAAAAGCACAGTAATTTTCCGAAACCATACACAAAAAACTCTTCCCTAACAAAGTATCCAATTGAAATAATGAACAAAACTTTATATACATCCTTTCTTGCATAATCGCTGATTCTAAACAAAACAATTATATCTGAATTATACAAACACAATCTCTTCACCACAACAAGCAAAGCATGAAAGAAAAGCAAATCACCCTAAACCCACATTTTCATTGTTTAATTATAATACTTTTGATTACACAAGAAGCAAACCATCAGATTCCAAAAAACAATCAAAAGTTAAACCATAAAGCCATCTAAATAAATAAAGTTATTAGGTTGTTAGATTAACCAACTAGGTAAAGAATATAAGAGACCCACCTCCTCTCTCAACTACCTTTGATAGACATTATGATTACAATCATATAAACCAAACATCAACCCTACTAAATCAGATATATCTCTTAGAATACCAAATTACCAACATACTTTACCAATTATAGTAATGTACTACAAATATTATCAGTAACAGTAACTTGGTAAGTTACTAGCAATTTTTGTTGCCAATCAAAGTTCTTGTTTACCAGCAATAGCAATATCCTTCTATCTATTTTAAAATAAGCAACGACACTACTCAGTTGGTATAATTAATGACCTACATCCATTATCGTAAACGTAACTTACTCACATTTAGTTACCACCAAAAGTAATGTTCTTGCACTTTGTTACCAATTTTCACCCGAAAAAGCTAATGCTTCCATCTTTTCTCAGAAACAGCACCCTTTCATAGCTCATGTTAATATAATTAATAATATTCATACGTTATTCTACACCGTAGAAACACGTCAAGTATATTACGTACTATTTTAATCAATTAACCCTACCAAAATTTTCCATTTTACCTCAAATTCATGTAATGAAGACAGATAACACAGTGTAACATACAAATCCCTAAAATTACACACACTTGAATACTTGAACTCCCCTTGCCCAATACTAACTATATAATTAATTAATTATTACAATCTTCAACCTAATATTTTGTAAAAAAAATAATCAAAAACTAACATATAGTTGTAGTAATTGTGAACAGAGAAAGAGAGACTGACCCCATGATTGTGAAAATTAGGAAGATGAAATAATTTATCGATGTGACACTTTGCATCAAACGATCATAACTACTGAAAATCACAGTAACGCAATCGATTGACGAACAATAAATCGAGGGTTTATTGAATTTAAACAGTGTGACCTGCAAGATCAAAACATAAATTAGCAACTGTAATCGTGTAATTGATGACTAATTGTATCAATTCGCATATTCAATTGATAAAATCAGTTATCTAATCGAATCAATTTGAGATATATATAGATATAGAAATAGAGATATATAGATACACGAACATGGTAAGTATCGGTTCAGTTGTGATGGTTTATCTCAGCTACTGAAAACGATGCGGCTTTCTAACTTTAAATTTTGTGAATTACATAAACAGTCCCTAAAGTATATGTTAAACTTCATATTCTACCCTCTGTTAAAGTGTAAAGCCCAAAACCAATTAACCCAATATAAATTTGGTGACTTACATAAATAGTCCCTTAAATATACGTTAATCTTCGTATTCTACCCTCTCTTAAGCCCAAACTTAATTAGTTTGATATCCCAATACCCATTCTTGTAGTAAAATGATTAATCTTTAACTAAACCAATCTAGTAACACCAATTATGAGTAAAATGTGTTAGGAATATAGATTTTAGAGAGCACATTTTGCCACTAAAAAGGTTGATAACATCGAGTTGAGCTAAAACACCGGCAAGGTCAAGCTTGACTTGAACTTACAACTTGGAGCTCGAAAGTCAACTTGAGCTTGATAAGAGCACAGGGAGCGCTGAATGGTGGTTCAGTGTTCAGTTCACACTGAAGCTAGAAAAGTGGGGTAATAATTAATCTTGAGGTTCAGTATTCAGTTCAGTGTTCAGTTGACTATTTTATTATTTTTCTAAAACAAATTACATATAAATAAATTTATTTAAACAATACAAATAAATTAAAATACATCAACAAAAAAATATAATAAAAAAGCAATATATAGAGTAATATAATTAAATAAAAATAATATAATTACACCTATCCCACGCCAACCCATACCAAACCCAATTGTCGCTTTCTTTTTTTTATCTCCTTCTTTCTTTTATCCTCCAGAAAAAAAACACAGAAAACCCCAAGTTTTGCAGTAGTTGAAGACTTGAAGTTCAAGTTTGTATTATTGTTTTTAAACCGTAGAAAACAAAGAAACAAAACAAAATAATAAAAAAATGGGAGAACGGCTTGAGCTCACCGTTGAGTTCTCGACGGTGGCGGCGAACGGCGGTGGAGAACGCCGGAAGGGAGTGGAAAACGGTGGTGTCCGGCGTTCTTGATGGTTGAACGGCCAAGGAGAACGGGGCACTCCCTGTGCTCTAAAGTCTTCATATCTGAACTCGAATTTAGTTGACGTACTTATCTACATTGATCTTGTTTTAATGTTAATGCCAGAGGTATAACAACTAACTTGATACTAATGAGCGGTACTTACTCTAATATATAGTCCGAGTAATCACGTTAATATATCACATGCATACAGAGATGCTGAAGATGTAGAAAAACACAAGCTCATTAAGGCTCATGGGCTTTATCAGTCTCCTAAATGCTGGAGTGCGACTCGATAGTCAATACGAGTAGCTCAAAGTCAAATTTGACTTGACTTAGAGTGATTCGACTTTTGAATATTTTGAGTCGGTGCAAGTTGGATAGAAGTTCGACTCATATAGGGGTGGTAAAAAAAACCGGTTTGTAAAACCGACCCGGTCAGTACCCGAAAACCCGACCCGATCAATACCCGGGTTGGCTATACCCGATTCGGGTTTTACTAGTACCCGTCGGGTACCAAACCGGGTACGCCCCCAGACACTGCAAATCGGGTTGTACTCGGGTTGTACCCGAACCGGTTCCAAAAACCAGTTTTTAAACCCGGTTTGAACCCGGTTTTTTCATTAGTCGTTGTGTTTGAGCTCCTAGCCGTTTTATATCCCTTTTTTTTGCTTTTTTTTTACCATTTTGCCATCCTAAAACTAGTATAAATAGATATCTTGGGTTTGGGTTAGTTACAATACTCAAACTCACTCATTCTAGTGAAAAAAACACTCAAAACGCTTACGATTACAAACGAAACTCTCAAAACATTACTCTCATCCTCTAAAAACGCTCTCAAAATGGAAACTCAAAGTTCCTCAACTAACGATTTTGTTGGTTCGTCAAATGCACCAACTATTGTTCAAGTTTTGCAAACAAAACATAATCCGGAGATTTGGTGTAACTTTGACAAAGTGTTGTCGGATGGTTCGACTAAGGCACATTGTAAACGATGTGTGAGTTTTTTAAAAGCCGACTCCAACTCAACGTTGAGCAAACATACTTTAAAGTATTGTAGTTCAAACAAAACTAATCCGGATGAGGGTCAAGCAACCATGTCACGGGATGGAGGTATTTCACATACCAAGCGGAGCGGTGTGGTGTCGAGAATCATTGCCGGCTTTGTGATTCAAAAAGCTTTGTCGTTCAACCACTTCGACAACCCTCGGTTTACTAAGGTTATTCAAAATACTCTTCAACCTCGATATAATCATGTAAGTCGTCTTACCCTTAGACGTGATGCACTTAAGTTGGGGAAAAATGCTAAAATTCAACTAATAACCGGTTTTGAAAACTTAACTACAAGTGTATCATTAACAACCGATGTTTGGTCGGCTCCTCATGGTTTGCCCGGTTCGTACCTTTGTATTACCGCGCATTGGGTTGATCCCGCAACTTGGCAAATGATGAAACGTACCATTACTTTTGAAAACTTTGACTATCCTCACACGGGTCAAAATCTATTTTGCATGTTACAAGATGTAATGAAAATGTTTAAATTAGAACAAAAGGTTTTTTCTATCTCGTTTGATAACGCGAGTAATAACACAAATGCCGTTCAAAAATTAATACTAAAATACGCACCACCTTTGAAGGGAATTTTCTACCATAGTAGATGTGTTGCACACATCATTAACTTGGTTGTGCAAGACGGATTAGCGGTTTCACAAATAAGTGTAGTAAAAGACGCGTATAAAACTATGTTACAAGATATATTTTGCAAGGGTAAGGCTAGATACAAACATTACATGAGATTGTGTATGGAAACGGATTCCATTTTTTTAACCCCTAATTGGGACATGCCCGTAAGATGGAATTCGACTTACAATATGTTTGTATGTGGATTACGCAAACGTGAGACTTTACAAACTTTTCATTTTCAACTTGTCCAAAGGGGTTATGCTAACGAATTTTCAATCGAATATTGGGACATTATTCAAAAGATAACCGAATTGCTCAAACTTTTTAAAACCGTCACTACTTTGTTATCGAGTGTTTATTATCCCACGCTTGGTCGGCACACAACACATAAAGACTTTCTGAAGTGGTGCCCAACTACCGGCCTACAGCCTACAATTACCCACCCATGTGGGGTCAGCTGAAGTAAGCTATCTACCACCGGTTTATGACGAGGGTGCCGCCTTGGCAGAGCTGCAGGAAGAGTATCGAAGGCACCAGGAGAGAGAGCAAGAGGAGCGTGGATTCCCCTATGACTATTCCCCATTTTGAGTGCTTGCGTGTCTCATGTGATTCAGACACTTTTCTAGACAAATTGATAATGGTTTATCTAAGTACTTTTAATTTTCTGTTTGGATATTTTGGAATGTTTGACTAGGGATGACGTTTGAGTACGTTTTTGTACAATGACATCCCAAAACACTTTTCCATTTGGATTTAGGTACAAATTTTGGTGCGAAATGGTCAAAAAATGTTGGATCATGGCATTTGTACCCGGCTGGGACTATGGATACCCGGCGGGTACTCTATGGAGATTGGAAACAGAAGTGATTCAAGCCTCTGTACCCGGCTGAAACTACTGCTACCCGACGGATACACCGTACCCGGTTTGAAACCGGGTATTGAACCCGAACCGGTTCCTACCCGGTACAAACCGGGTACTATAGGGTTGAGTTTTCCCCACTCAAAACCGGTTCGGGTCGGGTTCTGAAGGAACCGGTTTTTTGACTTTGACCAAAAACCGGTTCGAGTTTTCGGGTCGGGTCAGGTCGGTCCAAAAACCGACTTTGTTCACGGCTACTCATATATAACACTACATTTTAAAACAGCCATGTTTTAGCCCATGTCTATTTGACCCGCTATCAATAAGCCCAATAATTAATGGGCTTATTACATAGACAAGGTCTGAGCCCATCTAAATATCTAATAGTGTTATCGGTTTTTAATAAGATAACAGTTGTATCCGTTAACCTACTAACAGCAAAAACATCAATACATGTATAAAATTTGCCTTAAGTTCTTGTCTAAGTTTGTAATCTTCGATTATGATACGATAAACTCAATAAAATGGACGATTACTTTGCTTCCCGAAAAGTCCTCGACCATAAGTACACGAGATTAGTTCTACAAGAAGCGGAAACTGTAATGTAACAAAACAAGTAATCGGTAAACACGACAGTGCAGCTATGGGGATCAAAATCCAATCTTTCCCCTGCCCAAATAAAAGATACAACGATGCACCAAACGCTATCATCATTGACGTTGTGGAGAGAAACAATGTCGCGAGTCCCAATATTAGTCTTGAGGGTAAGGTGAAAAGAAAATCTTGCTCTGCATAACGGGCTGTGAGGATCGATAAGAAAAGCAATAATGATGTTGTGGATGTGAAGAGGGAGATTGCATCAGCTACAGCAAATATTAGAAATGATAACTCTTTTGCATAAATTGGATGGCCCGTGTCGCCATTATTACCACCGGGTACTGTAATGGCTGCTGCAAAAACTATTGTCGTAATGAGCCCTGCTGTTACTGTGTATGAATCGGCGGTTTTTTTCATCCATTCTTCACCATCTCTCACGAGTTTTTTGTGTTCTTTGCTGAATAGCATCTCTGGAGTCTGCTCAGAGGAGTTCTTTTCGGTTTTGTACTTTGGATGCACGAATGTCTCTACTTCCTGCAGCAACGTATTAAAACATAATATTAGTAGAAGTTGCCAAAGGTTTGGGTAAAAAACAGGTAACTTTTTGTATGGGTCAAAACAGGTTAGGTTGGCTTGACCTGAAAAGACAATGCATTTTACCTCATATTTTTGTAATGACAATGGGAAGACAATTCTACTTGGCTCGAAAATTTGTCAGAAATGAAAGATCGAAATTTTGTTGGTATAGATTATTGAAAATATAGCAATCGATTGACCGGTCCACATAAGGTCATGTTATATAAAAACACAAATAAAATAAAAATAGAAGCTTCTTACCTTAAACCATTGCAATTCACGCTGCATTTGTAATGCTGCTCCAGAAACAAGATTAAGTTTGTGGGTTGGTGCCAATTTTCCAGCCAGATGCAAGAGATTATTGTTGCAAGAATCCTTGAGCGTCTTGTGAAAATGCTTATGGTCACTCATTTGATATATTAGATTGTAAACCTTTTCACACCGATGAACTATGGCCAATTGAATCATAAAATGGCCACTTTTATTATCACTGTACCAAATCGCTTGTGGAAAAGTATCAGCAATCTCCTGAACAACCTCATAAGCACCATTGCTTGCCGCCTCTATGATGGGCTTAGAATAATATATACTGTTTGATTGGAGATTTAAGGCACTGATTTCTTGGCACAGACATTTCACAAGTGTAAGAGCTTGATGATGGACCATCTTTAGCTTCTGAATGTGTGTAATATGTGGCACTAAATTCAAATAGCAAATTCAAGAATCAGCTTCTTTGACTTTTATAAGCTGACTATTGTTCAAAAGGAAGTTAAAGATATACTCACCGATCCTACCCATCACTTTCCAGACACTGGAACTGATCTCTTGAAGAGCTACACCATAATGATAATTTTATTTTATTAGAAAACTTAAAACTTATTTATTCATGACATGATAACAGGCCCACAAAATAGATATCAGAGCAACAAATTTTTTTTATGAAAAGTTGTAACAAACCTGAACAGAAGAAGTTCATCTTCCCCTGCTTCCTGTTTAAAATTTTGTTCTCCAACTTAAAAGGAATGTCTGTAACAAAACATGAGAGACTTATTTGTTTTGATCATCTAACATTGTCAAATTGTGGGTTTTGAACACGGTACGACTGTGAGAGATGAAATAAAGATTTACTAGTGGGTATCAAATGTTCAACGGCTAAGGAGAAAAGGAACTTACGTTTATAAATTAAGCTATCGAAATAATTAAGGCGGCATCCACTTTCAAAGGCATCTGCTTTTCTTGCTATAGCCATCAAAGGAGCATCTACATTATCAGATGGTATCGTTGTAGCCAATTCAGGATAACGAATGCATAAATCGAGTGCTATATCTGTCAGACATATATATACAGAGAAGACATACTAAATGTCAGTCAGGTTAGTTGATTACTAGAGCTTGTAACTATGACACGTAAATGCGTAGCTCACCAAAGTATCCTGCAAATATAACATTAGACAGAAGTGTAACACCCATGTTGCCGCTGAATGTATTAGGATACTGGTTGCCTTTCGTGACACTCAATAAATATAAAAATGTATCTCTATGAGAATTGATAAGAGCTCTATGAATGGGCAATAAACCGTCTACATCCTCAGCATACAGCAGTTTACTATTTTTATTCACCAAGATCTTCACAGCTGGGGTGTTGCCAACGACAGCTGCAATATGAAGAGGGGTGTATTTTTCTGACAAAGTTAGCATTTGTAACAGCACTTTAGGTGAAATCATCTCCACCAACTTCTCAACAAAGGTAATGCCTTGCTTTCCTGTCCCAACTGCAATGTGGAGAGCGGTGAACCCGTATTTGTTGATATTGGCTGTGACCGCTTCTTCATCTTGATTTATAATATACTGTGCATCATCCCAGTGACCTCTAAGAGCAGCTTTATACAGTGGGAGGTAAGCGTTTATGTTCGTAGATGGTTCTGTCAAACATAAATTCAAAACCCTTTAACTGAGATTTATGTGTACACGTAGTATGATCATAACAAGCAACAAAAAAAATATAGATAATCTTTATACACATATTCATTTCAAAAATCCAAATAAAAAATCACAATCAAGAACCACATGTAAAAGTGTAAATCATAATAAGTTAAAACATTTTGGCTTGATCCTGCACATGCCACTAACTTTTTCCCCAAAACTTTCTGTGAGTTAAATTGAATACAACAAAATCATGGTATATATCAGGCACTCAATTGGACCCCAACAGTAATCCAAAGATGAATCAATGATTAAATTACACAAAATAGATGAAACAGGTGCTGTTTTCATTTGCATAACTTATAGATCTAATTTGTTCAAAATCAAGACAATTTAGAACATATGGGATTGATTCTGCACATGTGACAAAATCTAATAAATCTGATGCAGAAAGTGTTAAAAATGGACCCATCAATCAATAACCTAAAGATAACTCAACCACTCAATAAAACAAAAACACATCCAACAGCACCTGATCTCAAGTAGTGGGTAATTTATCAGTTCAATCCAAACCAAACAATGCAACTAAAAGTCCAATAATCAGTTTACCCGAAGCTCGTTTTTTACGGCTTACGAGCTCATCATGGCTTACTAAAGCTCGGAAACTCAAGTTAATAAGCTCGTAAGCCGTATAATATGAGCGGGGACTTTGAACTAATCTGAATAGAAAAAGGTTAAATACCATGTAAGTGATCAGTAATCTCGGTTAGATCAAACGAAACATGAGTTGGCGAACCACCCGTCCAGCTTTTATCCTCTGCGAAAACCGTGTTTTCTAACCCTAACCCTAACCCTCGCGAATGCCTATACATACTATTCATCCTTCCATCACCACCAGGAGTAACCGAATCACCTTTCAAATCAATCTGTTGCGAAACACCTCGTAACGGCACCGGTAACGACCTCGAATGCTGTGTAGATCTCATATTCATCATCATCATCAACTCACTACCAAATTTCAAATCTTCACCGTTAACTTCATCTTTCACAACTGAAGAACTTAAATCATTACCATAACTCGTTTCTAATTGCATCCATACATCTTTTGCAGTTTTTAGGGTTATGATTTCAGTTAATATATTTTCAGTCAATGTGCCTAAAATCCAGCCGCGGAGTAACGCGTCGGACCTCCGCCACCGCTGACATTTCTCCGGCGAGGTTTCCGGCGACGGTGGTTGGAGATCGCCGGTGATGAATCCAAACATGTCGTGACCTTCGATTAAACAGAGCATTTGTGTTTTCCATATCGCGTAGTTTTCGTAGCCGGAAAGCTTGACTGTAACAAAATTAGCGACGTTGACGGTGTACGGATACGGATATACTGATAATGATGATGGTGATGATGAAACGTCGTCGTTTTGAGCAGTAGCTAATGGTGATTTGACGGTAGCCATAGTTTTACAGAGTGAGTGAAACTGGTGGACCAATATATGAGCTACTAAAATCTTGTTCAAAAAATAGTAATTACCGTTACAGACTAAAGTCTTTTTGACTTAAAGTTATGATTTTAATTAAAGATTTTTCTAAACATAGTCTTTGATGGTATCGTTAACACGCAGGAAAGTATTGTACAATAAAATAATCGTCACTCTAAATAATATTATGCATGTTAACAATAGTTCTAATGACTACGGTTATAAAAATTCTTAAATTATTTATAACTTTATAAAGTCGGTTTCATTATATTGTACATTTTATTATGATAATGATAGATTAAATATTTGAGGTGCAACGCATATTTTGATTCATACACTAATTTTTTATGCTTTTGATATAGTACTGTAAAATCCAATAATGCATATTTAAAATATATATTAATACCCATATAAGTGATACTCCTTATATAATGATATTGTTTACTAACACCAAATAAATGTGATTTAAAACTAAAGTAAGGTTGACCATAATGTATATCTGTCTTATCTTTTTCCATATTAAGCAAGCATTTAAAACAGGCAATAATACATTATTTATATTTGAAATTTTACCTATTGAAGATTCCAGTCTACAAGTCATGTGTTCAATATTGAAGTGTTGGTTTTCGTGTTATTTTCGGATAAAATGGTCAAAATTGGCTTGTTGATTTTCTGAGTTGGTGTGTTGATTTCAAGTAAAGGGTTAGTATATGTTCATTTTATAAAACAACTTACAATTTTATTTATCGGTGCACGTCGTCCCATTTATGATTTACCCATAACTTGACAAGAGCTTGACTTCGATAAATGATGACACCTACTAGGACTCGATATGGGTCACGTGTAACGCTCGTTGTTGGCTTGACAACGAGCTGCACCAGAGGGTGTGACTCACGATTGGGTGGTGGTAGTCCAGTCCGTGATATACAAAACGGTCTTCATTTCCCCCCCTCTTAAACAGTACAATATAGATAACATATGTGGTCCGGTGATTAATAAGTGATGGGTTAATCACAACTTGGGTATTATTGGTATATATGAGTTATATGCAAGTGTAGATGTTACATTGATATGGCTCTTGATTCCTTAAGTATACAGTTTTGTTTATTGTTTTGAAAGTGTCTCATATCAGCAACTACTTGACCAAAGTATTTAATTGCAATTTTTGTTTACTATAGCTACTTATGCAGATAAATTGTTTTTACATAACACTTAAGTTTGCATAAGCTTTTATTATTAGATACGGAATGTATCATCAAGTATTCAATATACGTAATTAAGATATTATAAAATACACAAGGATGATTATATTTGTAAATAAAACTATTTATCGTCGTATAGATGTAGGATGGAAACGTGAAAAGGGTAAATTCGATATCTGTGAGTTTGTTGAAGCAGGTGAAAATTTTAATTTAAATTCAAATATGCGTGAAGTGTTGGAGTGAACTATTTTTCTTGTTGGTAATCATGCGTTGGTAACTTGGTATCTTTTTGTTAAGTGACTTTTCATCTTATGCTTGTAAACAATAAATATTTTCAGTATCGCAATTATCGCTAAACTTATTTAATTTAACTGTAATAAAAACATCTACTCCGTATAATAAAATTCGTTTATAAATTTAATATAAAATAATCTGCAACAAAAACTCAGAAAGTCAGAAGTATGTTATTTTGGAGTGGGAATACATTAAATTCATGAAAGTAAAGCATATATTCTACTACCAAGCATAATAGCATATACAGTGTATAGTTACTCCTGTAAATTAATATAAATATATATATACTAGTATATTGTCCGCGCAATACGCCGGTTGCAACTATTTAATAAATTTTCGTTATGTATGATACAATTTTCGTCAAATAACATAACATTAATCATTACATGATAATCAAATTATCTTAATTTTGAATGAATCTTTCATAAACACATAATTTACTAAAGTCAAGAGAATTAATATTAAAAAAAAGATTTTTCTATTTGAAGTAGTATTCATTTATTAATGTGATAGGGGTAAATTAGTCCAAAAAATTAAGATGTTAAGACTCAACATATGAACATGCTTTATAAGTAGTTATAGATATAGATTATATATATATATATATATATATATATATATATATATTAAATTTAAATAATACTAATAAATAACAACATAAATAATATACTCCCTTCGTCCCATTTGAAATGTCCACCTTATTATTTTGGGATGTCCCATTATAAATGTCCACTTTGATATTTAACCAATCAAAAAAGATTTTAGTGGGTGAGTTTAATATTTGATTGGTGAAAAATATAGTTAGTGGAGAATCCTAAAACTACGTGCAAAGTCAAAGTGGATATTTGTAATGAGACGGAAGGAGTAGTACTTAGTAGCATTTATTCCCATGAATGTGAACACTCGTGCATGTGGTAGAACATATGTAATTAACACTCGGAATACAATGTAATGTGGAAAGTTTAATTAAGGTTAAATCTCATTTGAGATAATTAAGCGTGAAGTTAGAAAAAGATTAGGTTCTTAAAGCACATGAATTGATACAATGTTAAATTCGATGTTGAATTTCACCATCAAATACGCTTTTTAGTGAGTGGTTGTCTAATCATACCCAACCTTTTTACTTATTATACCGGTTAACCATTATCATTTATGATAATTATGTCTTTTCAGCTTTCAATGTTAATGTCGGGAACCACCAATGGTTATTTTCATGGTATAATAACAAAATAATGCGTATCCGGATAACTTAAACACAACCCTAAAGGTTGTAGTTAGAAAAATCATTTTTTTAATTTTTATTATCTGTTTGAAGAATTATTGTGCTACTAGAGAAATAAGACCTCATTTTATATACCATTTTAAATTTTCTTTTCCGTATAAATTGATAGCAAGGTTTAAATTTTCATTTCAAAATATTTAGTTAGGGAGAGAGTAAAGAATAAAGATTGACTGCATTAAAGAGTCATTGCTGTTATTTCTCGGTCAACCAGAAAATTTGACAACCTTAATAAAAATTTAGAAAAACAAGAAAAATGCTTTCAGGTAAAATTTCATACGGGTAGATTTAGTAAGACCCTTTAGTGAATAGTTTTACACTTGAAAATGGGTCACCAATATTTTTTGAAAGATGTTCTAAACGAACTTAAAATTAGAAATCGCTTTTAAATTGAGGTTTTGCATAGGAATTTTCTAAGAACATAAAAAATATATGATATACGGTTTTCTTTATTTTCTATTCTTGAAAATAAAAACGAACTGGCATCCCCTACATTTGAACGCAGACGTTTTATAATCTTTTAATGGTTTTCAAGATATACAAAACTTAAACACGATAAACGAAAAATGGTGAAATATTTGTTTAACTACACTCGCTCTTAACACCCTCAAAACTCACTTTTAGAGGTTTAACATCGAATATTAACGCCGACTGAAAGTGGTAAAACTTAAATAGCACCCAAAGTCGTTTGACAATATTCAAAGTTAATGGCGTTTATTGTCGAGAACTCGAAGTTAATGACTTCCAACCTATGTTGACGGTCAGCATTATCCGGCAAGTTAAAAGAAGACAAATTATCCGGCGTTAAGTTTTTTCTTATTTGAAACCGTTTAACATTGAACTACTCCACTCAAAAACATATTCCGCGTTGATCTTTTAATGGTTATAAGCCTTTCACTCTGTATATGCTCATCGAGAGAGTTGTTTATTAAGATAAATTGAGTGTAAATATTTTATTTCTCGGAATGCGGAATTCGTGATTTTTATAAAGTGAAAAATTGGGCATCCCAATTAATGTGAACATGTTTGTACCCATGTGAATTTCCGGCATTCTTGCAATTACCTTCTCATTTTACCACCCAAAAAGTGTAACATGCATCGCGTTACTTCTACGTCTACCTAGTCGAGGTTTGAAAAAATTTAAAATTGTAATTCAACTGTAACATGTATCGTATCAAATTTACATATATTGTAAGTTTACATTTGAATACTAAATTCAGTTTTGAATGATTTGACCAAGATAACGAGTTTTGAATAATACAGTTTAGTCTCAAAGTGGAGCTTTTCAAAAATAATTATTTTTCTTTTTTTTTTTAATCACAAATTGTTATAGGGTACAACCTTATCGACCTTATATGCTTGTTTTGTACGAGTTTAAAACGTTTGATAGAGAATTCTTGATTTTTTTTCCTATTTAGAACGACAACCTTATAATCTAACACACATAATATACATTTGTTGTCTCAAGTGAGACTTGAACCCACAAACTTTCGGTTGATAGGCTTGACTCATACCACTATATATATGCTTTTTTTATTTGTGTAGCTAATTAAAAAGGCACAAACAATTTAGTTTTTTAAAGAAATTGATCACATGAGTTTTCGTTGGACTTGTGGTATAACGGGACATGCCCGTGAACCGAACGTTTATAAGTTCAAGTCTCATTAGGGGATAATCTCTCTACAAGTGTGGGATTGTCTTCGTCGGACACAAAATAGGTTTATCGGTCTAAAAAGGGATTTACTGCTTGAGCCTGAAGCATGCATCGTCGCTCGATTTGATTGATTAAACGCAAGAACAAACACAAAAAATCTAATGAAAACAATTAAAGAACACGCAAAATTCATGTGGTTATATTTACATGATGCCATTGGTTTAATCCACGGTAGGAACCGAGTAATCTTCTTTTATGGACAATGACACCAATAAATTTTTGTAGTTTATATGGTTACAATGAATGAGGTGTTAAACATTATATGGGACTATTGAATTAATGAAACTAAACAATATTCGTTTTTGTTGTTCGGTCCCGATCACCACACGATCTAGTTTCAGAAGAAAAACTGATATGATGCTGACATTGTATAGTGGTCGCTCTGATAATCTGTTACTGTTGCAATACAATATGATGGTCAATAGTCAATACTCATATACGCAATCGTTAATGACTTAATTCGCTGTTTACGTACATATGAATCCATTAGTCGTTAATTTAAAGTTCATCAATTATTATTAACTAGATCTCAAACTCGTGTATACACACGGGTGTTGATTGTTTAATTAAAATAAAGTTCAAAATTTAATTTTACTAAAATAAAGGGACTGAATTGATTAATTAAGTTTGATTTAATTTGATGATGTTATAATCATGTTTCTTATATACTCCCTCCGTCCCGAATTTATTGTCCATCTTTCCATTTTGGGATGTCCCAATTTTATTGTCCACTTTGTACTTTCAACCAATCAAAATATTTGATTGTGATGAGAGATTAAATCTTATTGATTGTATAGTACGACCAGTACACTTTTCTTAAACTGTGTATTTTTTGTCTGTGGATAATAAAATTAGGACGGAGGGAGTAATTTATTATAAGATTTCATAAAGCAGTGATGTTTAATAACATAGACCGGTTTTGTTAACTATAAACTGAAGTCAACTTAACGTGCAGCGTTAAGCACGTTAAGACAGTTTCTACCTTCTAGTGAATTTTCTTTAGTTTACGAATAAATAATTAATTGAGTTAATATAATATACATTTAGATCAATTAAATGAATCACAAATAATATGTTACATCGAGTTACAAATCATTAAGTGGTAAGAATAGGAGGAAGATGTATAGATCTAGTCCCCAAAACACGAGCTTTAGTGTCCGGAAAGAACTCAAAGTCGGGCAAAGCCGTAATGTCTCCGATATCGGATATAGACACAGGATACCGCAGCAAATGACCCGGAAGATCTTGAGTGAATGTTGGGCTCGAATACAAGTTCCAATTTTCATCCGCAATCGCATTTACCTTGCGAATGCACTCTAGGCTTTCTGGATGCCGAAATGAGTCATCTATGTAAAAAAGATGTTCTAACCACAATGCTATTCGGAACCCAAATATTGCGCCCCTTGCTGGCCATTGAGTCGCTATGTTGTTTGGTTGGTAGGCACCGATTGCAATCTCAGTGTCTCGTGCCCCGTCCATAGATCTTTGATTAATGTTAGCTGATCCAACGATTATGTATTCGTCATCGACTACAAGCAAATCATTAAAAAAATTTGTTTAAAACACGGTTGTAATATATAGAAAAATACATTGGATCCTACTTACCGATCATCATTTTCGCATGAACGTAAATCATGAATCTTCGTGATTGTTGCGCTCTACTGTAATCGGATTCTGGTTCAGGTTTCTCGGGAGGCTCGTATTCACCTGGCCTTTTGATTTCACGATTCCCAAGGCAAAAGAATGTCAAGTAGTCTCTGGGGTCTGCTTCAACGCCTTTGGCACGAATCTCAGAAGCGATATCCTTATACATCATTTCCATTGTGCGTTTTTGCCAGTCTAATATGGCCTGAACGGATCCACTTTCTGGAATCCCTTCAGGCCACATTGGAATCACTATATAAACAGCAAATCTCTCGTTTGCCTTTATTTTACTCACAATTTTAAGTGCGAGTTCCTTTGGTATGAGATTCAAAGCACCGATGTCCTCGATTTTGAACTCGTTGCTTGGTTTCCAACCGTACGAGCTCCCTATAAAGTACTGATTTTCGATGTAGATGAAATTTTTTGCACGGCGTATAGCATTAATGTATGCATCTTGAATACTACGATCAATAACGTTATCTTTTCCTGTAACAAGCCCGGCCATGGATGCTTCCTCGGGCTTTTCCGGGAATCCCGACACCGCACCACCGTCAATCGACCGAAACAATTGGACATTCCAAGTATTACCATCTTCAGACGCGCCAACTGGAGCGGGGTGGATTATGAAATTATCAAGTTCCGGTAGCGTAAATAGGTATCGGGCTCCAACTTGTTTAGTCCACCTTTGTTCGAAATTATACAACACATCCCACGCAATTGGGCCTTCGAGCTTGCAATGTATATCATGCCACGGCTCTCTCGGCCCGCCTTTCGTGATTGAGGCTCCAGAGAAATTGGGTTGATGAAAATCGTCATGGTGCACATCTTTTAGTGTCCGAAACAATGAATGATCACGATAATCATATCGACCATCACAAAGATCAATACCACCAACAAACCCAACAATCCGCCTCATCCCAAATGGGTCTCCAGGATTTTCGCTATCCACCACAATCGTCTTTTGATGATGAGTAAACATTGTGGCAATTTGAATCCCTTGAACATAACTATTTTTATTATCCGGCTCACGCGGACATAGCACACAATGCACTCTCGTGCCACGAAAATAATCCCCCGTTTCTTGATCGTGTGTCGCCATTAACCCGTCCTTCTTCAACGCCTCGACCGAAGTTCTATCATCCCAAACAAGCATTAACACATTCACACCTTCATCGGCTTTTCGCTTCAATAACTCGCCCAATGTCACGTCCCCACCCGGTTTCGGCCTCCTAGGGTCCCGAACCAACAAAATCTTCGTATAAACCGACCACCCCGTTATATAAATCAAATGTTTCGCTTCATTAATCGCATCGAAAATATCCTCCCAACATCTTTTGGGCTCATAATACCCTTCAGAAATTAAGTATGATGTAATATTGTCATCAACTATATGTGCATCAGGGTATAATGTCACTTCACAACCTTCCCTTTGCCTAAAAAAGGTATAAGGTATGCCTCCAAATGTTGCACTTTTAATCCCTTGTGACCAATAACTATCTCTAGCCACACTAACATATTTCAACTTCACATGAATCCTAGAACGACCTTGTATCGGGCCACGATTTTCGTCTAGTATCTCGAGCCATCGGTCCACTTCATTTTCGTTAATGACTTGCTCGACCGGGAGGTAAGCTCGACCGATTAGAATCGCGCCAACAGGGTTATCGTATTTCACGGTGAATATAATGTTTGAAACATTGTGAGCACTATATATGTGAAAGGACTCGAACCAACGCGGATTCGTTGGTTCGTTCTCGATCATTCTGGTTCTCGCAACTCTCGCCTTTTCTAGATCGACTGTTGCGTATATTTTCGATCCCGTTACCTAACAAAATCTTGGTAAACATTAACTTACGTGTGATTTTTATATGAGTTATGAGTATCGAATGATTTAATTACCTCAGGGTTACAAAGGATTATTCTTTTCATTTGAGCTAAAAACTTCCTTTTCCCTCCTTGACTTGTTGGCTCCGTGTAACGAAAGTAAAAAGTGATATATAAATAAAAAATAATTAAGGGGATAATCTATAAACTCTATTTTAATATTTTTAACTTTAACGTCTAATTCAAAAAAAGTTTGTTACTTTGTTTGTGATATTCATTTTATCTGTCTAGCAAAATATTACTTATAAAAGTTGTGTTATCTATATTGAAAAAAATATACACGCAAATTAAATAAAAAAATTTTCTCTAATGTGTTCCCCGTGATACACAATAAAATGTAATTAGTAAGGAGGAAATTTCTTTATAAATATTAGTGTTTGCATTTAATACTCATTAATTCAATCTAATATTTACCTTTTATATGTATATACCAATTACAAATTCTGATGTTTAAGAATAGTACGTGTACATCAAATGCATCTTAAGGTGTTTCCGCACGTTAGTGAAACTCCAAAAATATATAATTAAAAAATGTACCTTAAAACAGACTTTAAAATCCAATCCATTATTCAACTTATCGACCTCAAAAATGGTTGCATGAATGGTCCCATGGAGCAAATGTGGTGCCATATGTCACGTACTGTAAAAGAAGTAAACCATTGATAAGATGTATATTATGCATTAAAGTTGTACAAAACTACAAAAAGAATATTTATTTCATATATGAAACGAACCTTAGAATATGGGTTGAAATGACCACATGGGCTTCTATTTATTCAAAATGAGTTATTCTTTTGGGTCACTGAGAAGAAAGAGATATCTTTTTATCAAAGTGTTACATATTAAAACCTTACAAAACTTCCGATATGGATGTACTTGGATGTAGGTTTTTGTCTATACAAATATTTTCATATATCACCCTTGTACATTAGTTTGTTACATTTACTACCCTAAATAAGTAAATATACACTTTGTTAGTATCTATTTTCTATACGATGATGTCATAAAGATACATACAATTAGCTAGACTCGTGTGACTCGCAATTACAATGGTAAATATTAGGTTTAAAAAACTCAACGATATCAACATAATCTATTATCATCCGATATATTGTTTATTCATTTTCTTTATCGCACTATTCAACTATCAGTTCATCATTAACCAATCAAATAATTAAGTGTATTTTTAGAATTACAAGTGTATGCCAACGTATCATTTTGCATACCAATGTGTAATGATAGATGAACTTGAATGATTCATTACATGAACTTAATAAAAGGATAACATGTTTGATTATTATCTATGAAACGAAACTAACATCTTACTAAAATGCGTCGTTTTACTTTTTCTACAAATATTTACGTGATTTATATAATTATATAACCCATTTTCCTATCTGACGGCTGACAAATAATGTACTTCTAACCAAATATTGATTGGATTCGAAACCAACCTTGATTTCAACTAATTCGGTTATGAATCGATCCCAAGAATCATAATTGTTGTTCTTGTTGTAACGTTTATCTCAATCCAAAACATATATATTGTAGTCTGTTTTGAGAAATCCAGTTTTTGAGGTAATTTAAATTGGTCCAATTGTCAATCCGCACTATATTTATATTATTAGTCATGTCCCCCTATCTGGACCTCCCTTTTGCAAATACCACTCCATCAAATATGGGTCACAAATAGCCCAACCCTTTGCTACACACTAATGAATATCACTTAATAATTTCTTATCACGGGCCATACATTAATTTATAGTACATTAAATTTTAAAATATATATATTATATACATGAAATTAGTCACACATGTCTAATCAATGTACAAAGATTATTATAATTGTGCAACTCCTGCTAACTAATTTTGTTCAACTATCAAGTATATTGGCAACAATATACCTAATTCCCATGTATCCTGCTTTAACGGGATTTGGTATTGTTGTTATTATATCAAAAACACGAATATATGTGAAGACCATAAATCACAAGGTCATAGTTTAATTAGAATAGTGATTAGGGATAAAAGACTTGATGAGGTCCTAGATGGTCTATGTCATTTACTCATATAGTGATTATGAATGCCAAATGAATATTCAACTATCACACTATATGTAGGTGTCAACTTTTATTGCCATTGCTTTCAGGTCCAAGCGACTAGTATACAGTTCATTTCCATTTCTTTATAATTTAAATTGACAAAATCACAAGAAAATGAAGATGATAAATTCACCATCATTTTTTATAAATTCACCATATGTATGTATTAATATGTTACTCTGTATGATTTATAAATGTATACTTGTGGTGGATCAATCATGATGGTAGAAAATTAGAAATATCACTACTCAAATAGAGTTTATTGACATGATTTTGTAATATAAAAAGTTAAAAATTGTCAAATACAACTTATTTCTAGCGAAAATGAGAAAAAAATTCAATTTCTATGAAAAAGTTTAGGGTAATTAAGGTTTTGTGTGGCAGATGCATTTTGAAGGAATGAAGGGGCAAATGATACAACGGTTAATTTTCTATAATCAATGGTACATATTCGTTCATAATATGTAGAGTTGTAAAGCTGAACTTTTGACCATATAGATCAGTGGCTACAAATCCAGAAATGAAAATATCACAGAAAACATTGCAATGGGTAAATAAGTATAAAAATTCAGATATGAAAATATCACGATGAATAATGTTTACACATTCGATCTTCTTTGATTAAATTGTGCTTCGTGGTAAACATTTCATGTACAATGTGGGCATATACAACTATGTTCACAACACAAAATAATGATACTGTTAAGTCAAAGACCTAAAAAAATTTACATATTTTATATGTTTAATCATTCAACTTTTTTATATGCATAAACTTTTCCTCTATTAGTACTAACAGCACTTTTAAATCCGTGCCATTAACAATACACACGGTATATTTTCCCATAGAAAATAATTATAACTATAACAATAACGTTACTATAACTATAACGTTGTTAAGTCGACCTCAATGTATCTTTTGGTTTGCACTCCATAAATCAATCTTCAAATCCATCGCCCATCGGGCCCTTACCCCTTTATTATCGTACTCTATAATAGTCAACATCCTTTTCGCGTTAAATCTCTTTTAACTTTCCTATATTTATGGTACCTTTTACATTAAACTTACATTATGTTATCATTGGTAATTTAAAGAAGGGATTCGTAAATTCATATAAATTTAGTTAAAAGTTTTACTGCATAAATTCAACCTTAAAATGCTTCTATATATACTCTGGCTTGAACATTGTTATGGTATATATCAAGTAGAACTTGTCGTGATGTTACTACATGTATAAATATAATGTTGCGTGACTCTTTATACGGATGATACACCAAAAAAATATGATTGAATATTTGAAAATTTGATATATACAAACGAGAGGTTAGTAATTTGTTTTAAAAAAGAAAACATATAATAAATTTATTTATAACGTTTTGCTCTAGCATATACCTTTTGGCAGCACGTATGCTTTTCTATTAAACACACGGCTATCATTTGCTCATTTGTGTCATTGGTATTATTAGATAAATTATGTTATGTCCATTTCAAAATAAGGGAATTATTTTAAAACGCACACGGTTTAAAAGAAGTTACTATTTACGAATAACATATCATATTTACCCAATAAAATCTTTTTTAACTGTAATAAAATCTGAACATTTATTTTGGAACAACTTAAAATAGTAGGTGAAATACTTATTATGAGACGAAAAGAGTATATACGTATTGTTGATCCACCATATGAGCTTTTTTCTTTTACATTTTTACCCACAAAGTTGTATATATCGACCAGCTTGACCTTTCATGTTAACCTAACATCACCTATCTTTTTGTATTGTTTACGGCACTCATATACTTTTTCATTAAATTGGTACGATATGTGTGCGCACACATAAACACATACGAATTGAAGTATATGACTATTTAAACCTATACCCACGCATTTAATGATCTCACTCTCCTCATCCTTATACCATACCATCGTTGATCAATTATATCCTTATGATCATCTTCTATAAATTGATGTGTCAGTGAAACCATAAACGTCACATATATACTAATCATCATCTTAAACGTATCATGGTACAATCGAAGAAGTTTAGAGGTGTCCGCCAACGGCAATGGGGATCTTGGGTCTCAGAGATCAGACACCCACTCTTGTAAGTCCACTTAACTGGTTCTACTTTATATGTTCTTCGATTGAACTTTACGAACAAAGTTAATTGGTTGTGTTAACAAAACAAAAGAAAGAAACTAGATAAAACGGCGAATGAACGTATAAAATACTATTCTCTCTTAAGCAGGGCGGAGACAGGGGCAGGCCGGCGGGGGCAGGGCGGGGGCAGCGTAGGCAGCCGCCCCCACGAGATTTTATAAATTACGTAAAAAATAATTTGTTTAAGGTATTAACTACATTTTAAAAATTTCGCCTCACGAAACTACGAAGAAAATAAAAAAATATTTTTTTTTTCGCCCCCACTGTTTAGATTTCCTGACTCCGTCCCTGCTCTTAAGCTAATATCAACATGAATCATTAGTCTATGAAAATTTAGACTTTATTTTATATAAAACGATATTAACTATTGTAATAATTAATACATTACATACTAATTTTGATACAATGCATGTTGTACCATAGAAAGAGAAGGATCTGGCTTGGAACATTTGAGACAGCAGAAGCAGCAGCAAGAGCATATGACCAAGCAGCCATTTTGATGAGCGGACAAAGCGCAAAGACCAATTTTCCAGCAACAAACAAGAACATTTCCAACAATGGTTCATCATTAGAGACAGAGATTCCTGCGGCCACCCTGGCAGCCAAACTACGTAAATGTTGCAAAGAGCCATCACCTTCGCTTACATGTTTACGTCTTGATAGTGATAACTCTCATTTTGGAGTTTGGCAAAAACGTCCTGGAAAAGGGTCAGGTTCGGGTTGGGTGATGAAGGTTGAACTTGGCGGCAAGAGAAAGGAGGGCGCAGTTAAGGATGCGATGTCCCCGGTGGTGGAGAATGGTGGTTCTAATGATCAAGAAATAGATGAAGAAAATAGAGTTGTTATGCAAATGATAGAAGAATTGCTTAATTGGGATTCTACTCCACCATCACTTTGTATTGTTAATAGTCAAAACCACTAGTTATTATCAATTTTAGGTCAACAAATAGGCAAATGACGTACATTTCTATAAAATGGAAGTCATTAACAAAACTTGTCTAGTCTAGATAATTATTATTGTTAAGGTGAATAATATAATTAGTTAGGTTACCTTCTTCGAGTTGGCCGTAAGACTTGTCATTAGGGACCGTTAGATGATTGGTTACCGTTATTTAAATCAATTTAATTGAACTAGCTAAAGAAAAAAGAGCAATATGGAAAAGTCAAAGGGGGTAATGAAAGAGTGCCACGTGGATCGAACAAAAAGTTAAAAACAATTATTCGTAGGTAATGGATATTTCTTGACTATGTTGAAGATTATTATTTTAATGTATCTTGTAAAAAGATGTGATTTTGTGTCTAAAGTATATGTTGTTATTGTATCACAAAATAAGCCTATAATCTTTTATCATAAAGTACAAAAGGCTACTATGATTATTACCAAATTATATGATATGAAAAAGACTTAACAAATGTGTGCTCTTGCAACTTAACAAGTGGGATTTCATTATAAATTTATGTACAAAAAAGGTAAGGTATAATTGTGTACCTTATAAAAAATTCGAAAGGATGAGACAACGAAAAGAAATTATTTGTTAAATGAAGTAATCATAAAAATAGATAAAATCTTGAAACCAACGTATAAATCGAAGATGGTTATAATGCAACTTATAGCGACTTTAAGAGACTTGGCTAACGCATATGGGTATGACCACAACTCACATTATAATGGGTACGGATGAAAACAATTACTATTGCTACTACAAATTCAACATGAACTAACTAAACTCCAACTATGGATATAAAGTAGGATTAATGCACATTGTACTATTACTTAAGGGAGGTGATAAATACAAAAAAAAAAAGTTATTCATATAACAAATTATGTTATAGTGTAGTTGTACTATAAGCAGAAACAGTTATACAGTCTGATGTATGAATAACTTTTGTTATTGTATTTATCAACTCCCTTATTTAAACCATGATTGGTGTGTATAAATTGTATCCTTTCAAAAAGGTTGAAATCATGTAACCGGTAACCCCAACTAATTGACTCACATCAAAGAGTACGTAAGAGGTAAATCAAGCTTTTATAAAGCCCGAAGCAAATAGTGACCTAACCAACTTATCTAATAACATTAAGAAAATTTTCTAATAAGCTTGGTCGTCTTTACTGTTGGTGGAGATTGAACATGGGATACTTTCAAATGCCCAAATCTTGGAGATTAGCTCCATGAATTGGTGAATCCTTTATAAATAATTATGGTGATTAATCTACCTAACACCTATGTCACTACTAGAAAAATGTCCATTTCCCACGAAATTTGTTCACGTGACAAATCCGTGGGAAATTATCCACGGATTTCTCACGGATTTTCGACAGATCGTCTATTAATGTTATATTAGAAGTTGTCTCACAAATTTCTCGCGAATTTCCCACGGAATTAGCATTCATGAGAAATTCATGAGAAATCTGTTGAAAACTTCTCACAAATTACCCACAGATCTTCAAAATCCGTGAAAAATCCGTAGGATGTGTTGTTATTTTATTTATTTACATTATTTGTGGCAAATCCGTAGCAACTCCGTGGATGATGTTTACCATTTCCCAAATATTTCTCTCGGATAATTTAATATTATGTATTTATAATTGTTTTTATCATTCTGTGGTAAATCCGTGGAAGCAAATTCACACGTTGCAACATCACACAATTTAGGGATTAGGGGTTCCGTGGGAAATCTGTGAGAAACTAAAATCTTTGACGAATTTCCCACGGATGCGAATTCACAAAAATTAACGGGGTTTCATGGGAAATTTATATTTGTCTGTGGGAAGAAAATGCGCACGGTGCAGATTCACGATTTCTATATATGCAAACTCACAAAAAATTTAAGTATTAGGGGTTCCGTGGGAAATTAATATATATCCATGAGAAGCAAATGCACACAATGCGAATTCACAATGTCTATATATGTGTGACTGTAAACGAGTACGTACACACACAAACTATAAATACATGTCATGTACCTATACATACTCATATAAATACATACACTGATACACATATACAAATGTGTAAAAGTTTTCTAATTAGTTTTGTGACGGATTTTTCACGGATAATTCCGTTGGATAATTGACTTTCGTGGGAAAATTTGTGAGAAATAATGATTACCTGCATCCCATTTTACCTCGGACCAAATCCGTGGAAATGCTATGGAAAAGGGTGATTTTTCACGATTTTCTTACAGATTTGACCGTAGAAGATCGATAGTTTTGGTGTAGTGTATAATTATCAAGATAGCTAATACACATATAATGCCATTGACATCTTTAATTATGTTGCATCTTTGATTCATTATAATCAATACAATAATAGCATTTTAATGATATATGAGGCATATATGTAATTTCATTTTCATGTTAATCTAACTTAAAATATATCCCAAAACATTCTTAATAATTAATATGCCATGTTACCGTATAAGAGTGTTGATCAATCAATGTTCCAAAAATAATAATGACATCTAGCAATTTGCAGAGGAATCCAAAAATAATGTAGCAATATATTTTTTTACATATACAAATATCATGAATATTAAGACATTAGTCATTTTAGTTCAATATATTCTATTTTCTAATTTTTAATGGAATAAATATTTTTGAACTTATATTGTGTCGGGTATACTTCTTGATCATTATTTTTTATATAACTTGACACTTTTTGATAGGATAACTGCCCCTTATACATCAGATTGATTTAGCAAAATCATCAATACTAAAACAATATATTGTATATTGCTCTATAAGCTCTAGGCCTTAAAATAGGGTTCCAAAATTTAAGGTTCTTAATTGGGAGAAGAAAAAGGTACACGAAATTTGTAGGTCATGCATTTTAATTAGAAAATGATAGTGAGACACAACTACTAATTCTATTTCATATCCTCTCATGGTGGTTTCTCATTAAATAGGTTTAGTATAATGGACTAATATTTTTAAATAAAAAACTCTTCATATATGTCACCTTCGATCTAATTATGATTCTCCTAGAGAAATTTTGGCATCTTTTCACAATTTGTGGATGACATTATAGAAATACTTAATGTAACCGACATAATAAATTCATAAGTTTTATGACGTAACTAACTTATGAGATTATTAAAGTTGAGAAAAAAGTTATAAATGTCATAATAAACAAACTAAAATAATATAAGATATATAATGTGAAATGTTTATTTCTTACAAACCTAATCATTTTGTGGAAAAATTATGTTCCAAAGAAGAGCCTTATAAAAATCATATATATTGATTCTTACCAAAGAAAGACAAGATTAACCAAAGCTGTTCAAACATGCTTAGGGCAATTAAATGGTGTAGCAAATTGCACATATTATTACATGCTTAGGGCAATTAAATGGTGTAGCAAATTGCACATATTATTACGTGCTATTAAGCACATAGGAGGAGCCAATTATGTTATATTGCAGAAAATTTGACAATTTTATATATATGTAACTTTAATCCTATGCTTCACATTTCACATATGATCTCGACATCATATATTATATTCTTTTATCTTATATCTTTATGTGTTTTTTATGATAGATTTTATAGTTTGAAAAGGTTGCTAACCAACTGAGTGAAAGATTTTTGTAGAAACTTTTTCACCAGAAAGTTAATTTTAAAGATTAATATTAGAGCTGTTGTAAGTTATTGTAAACTACTAAACTTGATGTCTTGTTGAATGTTTTAAAAGAATAACTTTTATATTTTTGTCTTGAATCTTGAATGTTTTACATTCCTAAACATACAATTTCAGGTTTTTTACAATACGAGGAGACATAAAAATCATTTGTAGCACAATTGTTAACTCCTATATTCATTAGGTGGATATTGAAATATTATTAAATTAATAGTGGAAGTTCTTTTTTTTTTTTTTAATTTCAAAATTATATAAACAGCTACAAAAATTATTTAATCTTAAAACTTTGGTTTGTTATTCTACCATTAAAAAAAACATAAATTACTATATTTTATTTGTGATTTTAAATTGTATGTTTTGTAAATTGTATATGCTTACCTGAGCAAACTTTCAAACACCCATTTGGTTATTGTGTGATCTTTTAATTAATCATTTAACTCGATGTGACAAAAAAAACATACGTGTTCTATCTAATGTAAGGGTATTTTTATCATTAATTACAATATTTATTAATTAATAAAACTGCAAATCGGTTGATCCAAAGTTACGCTATTACCTTGGTATAAATGAGTCATTAAGACAAAAATAATACTTCTAATGTCACGAGATGAATTAACAAATAAAAATTAATATTAATAATAATCATAATAAACTTGGTATTATCATGTTCAATTTGAACGTGACCAACATATATGACTATAGTATATTTTATTCAAATGTGAGAACTACACACAATGGTATTAATACTTAGATATATTCAAATGCAAGTATATATTTTGTAGTTTTGATATGTTTTTTTATATATATTCAACACACATATAATATATTCACCTGATATTATAAGATTTGTCCGGTCCACTGCAATTTATGGGTTAGAACTTAAAACAGCTTGTTAGTATTTAATAATTAAATTAAATCGTTTTGGCAATGAAATGGACAATGTCACATGAACTAAGGACACAAAATGCCTCCCTTGATGAAATAATACAAATGCATGCCCCAAACTAGGAAAATTTTCAGCAATTTTTAATTAAGTGGTCCTGATTTAGACAATCAATATATATATATATATATATGGTTCGGTTCTAGTGAGAACAAGGGGATTCCGTGAGATTGGTGAAAACACATCTTAGCCATTCATTTTTTGATCAAAAAACCTGATTTTGGAGGTGACACTTTTGTAAATACTTTGAAGTTTGATTTTCGAAGCTCCACATCACCTTTGCTCATGTGAAGTTTTTTTTTTGTTTAGCTTCACATCATTTTGCTCATGTGAAGTTTTTTTTTTTTTTAGCTTCACATCATTTTGCTCATGTGAAGTTTTTTTTTAGCTTCACATCATTTTGCTCAAGTGAAGTTTTTTTTTTTAGCTTCACATCATTTTGCTCATGCGTAGCTTTTTTTTTTAGCTTCACATCATTTTGCTCATGTGAAGCTTTTTTTTTAGCTTCACATCATTTTGCTCATGTGAAGTTTTTTTTTTTAGCTTCACATCCTTTTGCTCATATAAAACTAAATTTTTTAGCTTCACATCATTTTGCTATGTGAAGTTTTTTTTTAGCTTCACATCATTTTGTGAGGTTAAGTTTATTTTTTTTCTTAAGATAAGGTTATGATGCTATAAACTTTTATTTGTATAGATTCTCATAGTTTTAATGAGATTAAGTAACTATTTTGATTGTTAACGTTAGTTTTTAAAGAGATTAATGTTTATACATATCAATTCACTACTTCAAATATTATTGTTAACAAAAATTAAATAAAATTTCACCATGTTAAAACTATTGTGAAGCAAAAAAAATTAAACTTCACCTAGGAATCCTTATGTGAACCCTTCAAAATCAAACTTCAAAGTATTTACAAAAATGTCACCTTCAAAATCATGTTTTTTGATCAAAAAATGGAGGGATGCGATGTGTTTAGTATTCATCAAGAAGCATATTACAATTATCAATCAAAACGTCAACAAAAAGTTATTTTTACCGGTAAATAATAATCAAAATCGATGCTATAAGGAATATTTTAATGAATGAATTTTATTTTTAACTCATAACATTAGTTGATGAATAATTATTTAATAAATTGTTAATATTCACTATGATGAATATTAACAAATATGCATCACGATGCTTTGAAAAGTATTTTTATTGTTAATATTCATTACAATGCATATTAACTAATATTTACCGCGATGCATATTAACTAATATTCACCGTGATGCATATTAACGGATTTGGATCTAATATTCATATATCGATGTTATAATTTGCAGAAAGAATTTATCAAGGAAGCTTAATATTCATAACATCGATTCTGATTAACATTTATTAAATTTCAGTTTGCTATTTTCGAGATTTGTAGGGGTGAAGGTAATATGTTTCTTGATGAATACTAACGCTTCCTCATTTCCCTAAAAAATGCACTTCTCTCTGGATCATTCCAATATATATATATATATATATTGTATTGTGAATTCAGATTCAAATCCTTGCATATTTAATTCTAAATTTATTAATGATGATATCAATATTATTGAAAAATATATTTACTTCAATATCCTTCTTTTTACTAAGAAATGGTCACAAATTATATACGTGTTATTATATTGGCAATTTGCTATAACTCATCATTTCTATAAAAGAGTGAATAGTTTTTAACTTTTTATTTTATTTTAACCTATTTTATTTTATTTTGGGTAGAATTATAGTTGGCTTGATTGCTTATTGGGTCATCTTGCTCAGCCATGGATTCAAAGAGTGGAAAAAGCTCCAAAAAGATCAAAGGTAGAGTCAAACTCAAATAGCTCAAGAAACCAACTTACAAAGTTACAAGTATAATTACTCCACATCAAAATCTTTGAATATCATCTTCTCACCACAATTTATAAAAAAACCAAAACATGAAGATCAAACATAGATACTGATCTTCATCCCGAGATGGTTTCAGTCGAAATAGTCAAAATCTTTGACTCGACAGTAGCCCAAAGTAGGCCGACTTGGCTCGGTAGGTTCTATTCATGTTTAGCTAAAGATCACTCACACTAACTAATGATGAACGTTGGTTTCCAAATTACCTTTATACCCCTCAAACCCCACCACTTTCTCAATCAATTTACCAATTAGTACATTCAAACTGATCAACTCTAGACAGTTAACTTCCAGAAAGACTAACTACTGTCATTATATGCAGCTCAAGATCAACAAAAAAAAAAGGTTCCAGGTGAAAAGCTAGGAACTTGATGTTTAAACTTCATAGAAAAAAGTAAACATATCCAAAAAAAATGTTCCAAGAAAACCACCACCTAGTTCATGCCAATGGTAACTACAATTCGAAGATAATAGATATCATAGTCATGATATAAACAATATATAACAAAACAGAACCTTGAAAAAATGGCAGAGTGGCCGTGCAGCCCAAAAATTGAAAGATAAACCACAACGAATCACATCCTATCAGCAAGATACCTTCCAAGCGAATCAATCGGCTTCTGTGAATTTCTTTCTCCTGCTCCCCTACGCTTAATCTTGATTCGAGCAAGATAATCAGCTGCGATCCACGCAAAGCTCAAATTCACGGTTTCACCCTCGCTATCAGGTTCTTGCAATTTCAATGCTTTCTTTACCCAAGTCGGATGATAAGTAACCTGGTACCAAGCTGACGCCTTTTTCTCAAATATCAGATTTCTCTCCTCTTCAGAAACTTGGTCAAACTCAGGATCTAGTTGGTCAAACACCTTTCTGAACTCCTTCCTCAATGCACTGTAAGCATGTTTAATTCTTTCTTTCAACTCACCTTGTTTCTTGCTACCGTGTTTGGGCATTGACCAAATGTGACCCGTTACAATTTCTTCTTCTCGGGCTACTTTATACTGTCCAAGAAGCCCGTTTAGTGATCGATCATACGAATACTTACGTCCCCATGCATCATCTAAAAATGTTCCCGCTTCTTGAACCTCGAGATCTTTATCGTAGGGTATGTTTGACGGTTGGATTTGAAGCTCGGGAGATGGTTCGACATCTGTGCTGTAAACGTCGTGAATTAGTCGGTATAGTTTACCAAGTATCTTTTCGGATTTATAACTTTGATACTTTTCTTTGCCCATGAAGTCTGGGTAAAGAGTCGGTTTAAGTTTGGTTGGCATCTTCACGATCTTGCCAGTTTTTGGGAAATCAACGGCTGTAGCTGCTAGCTCTGCCAATTTGATGCATTTTTCGTCTAGAGCTCCATAATCGCTCATATCAGCATGGACTACGTGTGCATTGCAAATTGTACCAAGACTGTCATTAACCATGTTCTTCGTGAAAAAATCTATGATGTCCTGCAGGGGATAAAATGTAATCAACAAAAGTCATATCAATTTGAATTAATGTATAACATTCTTAAGTTTGTAAGCTCGGAAAAATACCCAAATGTTGATAAGTAATAAATACATTTCAAAGTGTTACAACTTCATGTCAAGCAGTAAAAATAACAATGGGTAAAAGTCATATTCAATTTGAATTTTTAGGGACAAATTTCTTGGACCTTCAAAAGTAAACATGTATACTTGCATCAGAAAACCACAATAACGTGAATGGATAGCAAAATGGAAGTCAATCAACAAAGTAGTTCACCCTGGAATTTAAAAAGTTGACCCATTTTGTGCTAATAATGACATCCTAGATACCAATTTCAGTTTATTAATAGAGTGCAATCAGAAAACAAGAGTAGGCTAGTAGCGAGAATTTTGCTAGAGCTAACCAAACTGATAAGATCCATGAAAAAGTTAAATGCAAAGAGTAGAAAGAACAACTTCAACCCATTTACTTATGGATGGGTTGTTTCAAGTTATAGTGCATCTCTAATGAGCCGATGGGTAGAATCAAAATCTTAATCAAACGGGTAAATGGGTCAAGTAGATTAAAAGTAGCTAAGAAGGTGTTATCTGAAGGCCTTTGGCTAACAATCATTTTTTTTTAGTTACAATTTATGCAAGCATATAGTTAACCATAACCATAAGCTGGTTGACTAACAAGTAATTTTAGAAAAATAAAATAAAACAGACACCCAGAAGGTCATTGTTAACCAAAGCACCGAGTACTATAATTTACAAATCTCTTATTTTAGATTTGGTTGCAAGGCGGTTCTATTAAATCATTTATAGGGTACAACCTACTAAAAGTGTCCTATTTAACAAATTAGATCATCATTGTGATGATACACTTCTTGTAATCATCTTTAATCCAGTAACTATCTACAAAAATGATGGTTAGACAAACAAAAGTGTTTCACAACAACCCAAGCGAACTAAAAATGACCAGTATGGTTACCCAACCCGCCCATTTTGACACATCAAATGGAATAAAAAAGGTTACCGAGTGTTTAACATCGCGTGGTAATAATTTAGCTTCAGCAGCAGTATACTCCATAGGTGGCCAGCTTTCTTTACTAGGCGGAATAAGATTTTCATCCCACGTAACAAAATACAAATCACCATCAAGATCACTTCCAGAAGCTTCATCCGTGTGGGGCCGCTCCCCTTTCTGTGGAAATATCAAACAATCGAAAAGATGTTCGAGACCCGGTACATCCACAGCCTCCAAAACCCTAATATCACCAGGATGAAGACACGGGTTCTTCGCAATCACCACATGACCCTTTATAACATTTAAATTTCTACTCGTTTCACTAAACTTCGACCCGTGTTTCGCAAAACAATTCTCAACACAAGGGTTCGAAACTTGAATAAAACACTGACCACGTTCAAGTACACCAAGTTCATCGAAACACCCCATTAACCACCTACCATTGTTAACAAAAATTCTCGACTTCTCACGTAAATCTTCGAGTTGTGTGACCCGTATACTACTTAACATCCCTCTCAGATGTGGCTCAGTTCGTGGCTCGAAACCCGCACCTAACATAATAGACGCAGTGTTCCCACTTTCGGCACACGACGACGTAATTACGTCATATGCAACAGATGTATTCTCCAACATGTGGTTCAAATTCATCACCATATTCATCTGCATATCCCAAAAGACTTCATCTTTAACATTTAGAGCCGATAGTAACGTTATTATCTGTCTGTTTAAAAACCCGGGTTGCAACCGTGTCCAAGAACATATTTCAAGAACTGTATGATTCGATTCAAATTTATTCATACTTGGTCTTAACGCTAGCTTAATACTATCACCTTTTTTATCGGGCCACCACACAACAACACCTTTACATCCCGCGTATCGAATCTGATATGCGCACGGTTGATGGTCTTTCAACTGCAATTTTTCAGCAACTTCAAGCGCAAGTTCCGGCGATATTTTCCCGATCCCATCTGAGAAAACGTACCCGTTTCTCTCGATATCTTCGAGATTGAAATCGACCTCGTGTCTCGGGACCTCGACAGTTGCGTATGTAGACGAGAAGCATTGGCCCATTCTAGCAGCACATTTAGCGACGTTTCTGTTACTAAACTTCCCCATCCATGTTGTGATATCTTTGCACGAAATCTTGCTGTTTTCAGCGAAAAACCAAGCTGATCGGTCCCGCAACTGGTTAGCCGAAAAAGCTAAAAAACAGTATCTTCGACCACATAAGTAGAACCCATTACTCAAAATATTTTTCACCCGTCTAAACATCGTTGTTTTCTGGGGTATAAAACTCGAAGTAACGATTGGGGCCGGGTAAAAATTAAGAACGTGGTTATTTAACGTTCTCATTCCTTCATCCATGAACGTGACCCGTAGAAACCGATCAGAAACATCTCGATAATGCCGTAAAACACGGTTCGATAGCTCAACTTCTGGTGGCAAACAATACGCTTTACTTGGAGTAATAATCAATCTCCTAACTTCAATAATATCATTTTGCTCAACTTGTTTCTCAATCAGCTTTGGGCTATTTAGCAGCCATTCTTGAACCAACTTCACACGAGAAAATGCGTCGTATAAAGGGCGTTTGTACGAACTTATGTATTTTAAAGCCGCTAAGTTGACTTCCTCGGGTTGACTTCTCAATAAATCGAAAACCTTTTCGGTGAACTGATACTGATTAATAATGCATCTATGCAAAACCGAGTTCACTAAAAACAAGATCTTGAAAGATATATCTTCTTCATGATGAATACAGAAAAACGGGTCTTGCATAGGCATACCAAAAGCAGGTTCATTTTCTACTTTGAGCTTTGTTCTAAAATGATCGATGTAAACCCTTTGTTCTTTAAAAAAAACTAAAGCTTTCTTCACTTTCGGGACATCACGAATCTTGATCGAAATCCGATACGTATTACATCTCCCGATGGCCCCACTAGGCGTGAAATCAGTGGTCCGAATCCATGGATCATCGTCATCCAACATTTCAGATGGATGCGTTATCTTAATATCATCATCAGCAGTTCGATAAAATATAAACGGAGATGATGCTAACTGAAAAACCAAAACCCGATGCTCATCGTACTCTTTGACAACATTCACATCCCTCAGAAAAAACTCGACTTTAAAGTTACATTTTATCACTGCGTGATTCTTCGTCCCTTTAAAAGAAAAAGCAGTATCTCTCGTGAACAGAAACTTGCAGCTTCGGTCAAACGGGTCAATACAAAAGTCAACCCCTGAATCAGGCGATCTCCAAGCAACAACTAAATTATCTCGACTAGTCAACAGACCAATTTCAAGAACTACGTTGGATAACTTTAACGGTGTCTCCTTCCTTCTACATTGATTCATTCTGTAAGGATTTTCAGGACCCACACTAACTTTTAACGTATTGTTGTTGAGTACAAGTTGACCTGTGCCTGAAGCTTCTATAGCTGAATGAACGGAATCAGAATGAACAAAATGCACAAACGCATGGGGTTCAACTTTGTCGTAATCATTGACTCTTTGGATGTTTTCGAGATCGGCATCGAATTCAGGATACGTGTCGGGTGGCGTTGAAGAAGTTTTCACCCTACATCTATAAATTTGTCCAGCTGTTTCTTCAATGTAATCTAAAAGCATATTTGCACTAACTTGATTATCAAACCCTCCTATACTGACCTGAGTGACCACCATCTCCCTATCATTTCTCTCTGATTCCATCTTTCCTTCAGCAAATTTCAGCGTAAAATTATAGAATTATGTATAAAAAACCCAAACCTGCTGGTGATACATACCAAAACCAAAATGTTAATTCAACATCAATTATTCCTCCATTTTGTAGCATTGCAGCGTCTGCTTTGTCATCAAATTTTCAAGATCTCACATGAAAAACAATAATCATATTCCTAAGTCGCTACTTCTAATCCAAAGATCAAACAAAAGACCAGCTTGTAGATCACATCTGATTAAACGTAAGTACGTAAACAATCGTCATTTGTAAGCTTACTTACAATTTTGCACTGCTGATACAAGTTGACTTTAAAAATCAACTTACATATGTCTATAACATTACTATCAGCCATTTTTAAACTAAAGAACAATCTCTACCTAACCAAAACAAGATACAATTCTCTGGTCAAATAATCAAATTTACGCATGATCCGTGCTTTACATCAATATATGCAAAATAAATGACAAGACTACAATTTACAATAACACATGTGACATGTCCATAAAGTAATCACACAATCCATAAATGACAATCAAAATCTTGAATGATAAATATTGTTTAAAGATGCTGCATTTCCATTTAATTTATTCTTGTCAAAGGTAAATAAGAGTGCAAAAAAATGAATACTTTTAACAAGTAACAAAAACAAATTGAAGTAAAAAACTAAAAAAACACAACCCATAAACCCCCCTTTTACACAAATTGAAGTCAAAACCCTAAAACACAGTAAAAGTACTAAAAATTAGCATACCAACAAAACCCCTGTACACAAAATTGAAAACCCAATAAAGCTTGATGATCAAAATTCAATCTTTTTACAATCAATCAACAATCAAGAAGTAAAACAGTTAAAAACATTGTTCATATCGAAACCCTAGTACAAAAAACTGATGAATCAAACTGACCTTCGTTTGAATTGTGGCAAATGATGAAACCCAGTTGAGAAATGGGTTTAGAAGATAAAAAAGCATAAAAATTGAATGCGAATTATAAAGGGGTTGAATGAGGAGTGTGAAGAACAAGAAGGAAGTAGAGTGATTTTGTACGATAAACACCAAATGCGTGATTTTGTTTGATTCTCACGCGGGAACGGTTTTCGTTCCTATATAACAAACGTATCTCAGAAGATACTAAAAATGCAGAATTGTTTTTGTCTTCGCAACATGATAATAGTAAAATTGGATCGAGATCGTAAATCGTACTCATACATTATGCTCTTAGTAAATGTGTATAGATCAAATGCGTGATAAATTAATTAAACATTTATAGTTTAAACATCATAACTTGAATTCATACTTATCATAGCGACTTAGATTACTATATCTTCATATTCATTATATACAAAGCATCTCCACCCTTTCATTATTTCCTACTTTGTTACTCAACACTATGAAAAGACTATACTACCCTTAATTTATTTATAACATTTTTATTAATACACTCATCACAATATCTATTACTACTTATTTTTCACTGACTGCACTTTCATTAATACCCCTATCCCATTATCTATTATATTTAATTACTACTTATTATCCACAATAACTACATTTTTCATTTTTCATCTATGAAATATTAAATTTACCCACTAAAGCCTTTTTGATTGGTTAAATATCAAAGTGGACACTTATAATGGGACATCACAAAATAGTAATATGGATTTTTTTAAATGGGATGAACAGAATACAATATGTTTTTATTTTAAAACATTCGCTCGCACATCCATCCACTGTCACCATTTTCACCGCTGCATTGCGCGGGTATTGTGCTAGTTTGTTATTAAACATATACATTTTCACGTGATAAACTATCCTAATTTAAAAATTGAATAGTTTTACGTGTAGTAATTGATTATGTGATAAACCTATTAACCTTTTATTGGACAAAAATCAACTAATTATTAATTTGTTAACTCATAGATTCATGTTAAGTAAGATCGCATCGGATCGAGATCGTAAGATCATATGCTCAAATCGACATAAGATCGGGATCCTAAGCAGATCCTATGATTTTAAGATCCTATGTAAGATCCGGATCGTTTTCGTTCACGAGGATCGTAAAATCGTAAGATCTTAAGATCAAGATCGGGATCTTAACAACTATGCATAAAACTATTGTTAACAATTTTATTTATTTATTTATTTATTTTGGATAAATGAGTAGTAGATGTTTTACTCCATCTGTCCCAAATGTATAGTCCACCTTGAGATGTCCCAAATTTATAATTCATTTGTACTTTTCAACCAATCAAAACCTTTGAATGTGGTGAGAGATTAAATCTTATTGGTTATAGAGTACAACTAGTACGCTTTTCTTAAACTGCATGTTTTTTGTCAATGGACAATAAAATTGGGATGGAGAGAGTATTTGGAAAAATATATAATTTTTTCGAAAGATAAAATTTGATCATTGTTCAATGTACCTCATAGAATCCAGATCAGTTTATAGTTGATTTGTGTTGGTATCCATTTGGTCATTAACTAATTCAGAGAATAGCTAAAAACAATGAATTTTTTTTTTTTGCATTTTACGAAAATAATAAGGTTCATATTAGTTTTTTTTTTTTTTAATTACAGTCTCTAGGTGGAGTTGAAGTTGTTAAAGGAGCTAGACATTCACTTGTGCTTCAAAAACGTTATACACTTATGTATAATGTAAAATTTGTAGTACACACTAAGTTATAAACTAAAGTAGTAATGGATATCTGAAATAGAAGTTCTAAGATTGTGATGTTATCATTTTATCAACAACCTTTGTCAAGCTAATATTCTTAGAAAAAATATAGAATACTATTTAAATTATATGATAGCCCGTGAATACATGGGTTATAATCTAGTTTGATGTTACATGACATGATTAAAAGCTAAATATATACCTTTTGTTTGTCGCCATTTAGGTTAAGCCATTATTATTTTTGTTTGACCGTAATTATTGTTCACATCAACAGAAATAAGGATAAAATTGATATTTTTTTTCTTTTTTCAAAATATCATAATCATAAATCTAATATTATGATTTTAACTTTCGTTAACAAACTTAGTAATTTAAATCGAATATGTTCTAATTTTTATTGAATTATTGCTATATCAATAATGTTTAAGTTATTAATATATTTCGAATTTATGGCACAATTGATCTATGATCTATCTATGAGATGTATTATACACAATACAAATGTTTCTCAAAAGTTTAATCAAATGAATCAACAAACCAACTTCGAACTAACTTCATACCAAAAATAACAAGTCGTACATATATTCGGTTAAAAGTACCACTTGCAATAACTGTTTTAAATTGCACAAAGATAGTTGATACTTTGGTACTAAAAAAGAAATAAAAGCACATCCAAAATATTGTATAAAGAACCAACCATATTATACAAATAAATTTATGGCTTACAAATTTAATCCGACTTACAACTACCACCTAGCTAAAGTCAAAGGAGTCATTTGGGTCAAATGGGACAAGGTTCTATCTAGCTATAAAATGGGTGGACCTATAAACCCCGTGTTAGTAATTTAGTGTAATTGAGGGTTATGGTTATTTGACTTGGTAATGGGTCAGGAGGTACAGAGTGTACGCCCATCAAGTCAATAACATCCCTGACACAAATCAATTGTGAAAACAGTCATGAGTCTAAAGAAGACAAAAATAGTCAAAAATAGACATTAGTCTATTTTAGGCTGGATTAGTCTAAAATAGACTATACAGTGACTTAATAATCTGAAATGGACTGAATTAGTCTAATTTAGACGGAAGTTCGAATTAGTCTAAAATTAGACTATTTAGTGGAGTAATAGTCTAATTATGGACGTAACGGGTCAAGAGGTTATTCTGACCCATTGTGACTGTTGGTTATCCTAACTGATAGGATTTTATGGTCTTAATGATTATGAATATCAAAAGGCTGGAATTGCAAGAGATCAATGGTAGATTCAATTGGACAATTAACACCAATTAATCCATGGATTGTTGGGTGCTCTTATAAGGATAAGTATTTCACATGAGAGATCAAAACACACAACAAGAAATACTCTCTAGCACCAGTTTTTGTTTTGTTGCCTCAAACAAGAACACCACACTTTGTCTTATCCCAAAACAAAATTCGTGTAACCCAAGGCATATAGGGTCGAATTGTTGTTTTCAGAAAGTGATAACACGATTCAAAGTGATATCCGGTCATTGAAATCTTTACCCGTTACACGGTTTCCTCCAACACCTCGCGCTTCTTGTTATATGGAGATGGAATTTTCTTAACGAGAGAGATTCATTGTGGTGTAAGGTAATAAAAACCTTGTATGAGTAAGATGGTGGTTACAAATCCAACCTTGGTTGGGTCTTAAAAAGGGTATTTGGGCAGGAATTCTGTGTTGTAGTCCAACTATCAATAATATGAATATTCCTTTTGTTGCTTCGTTTAAACGTAAAGTTTATAATGGGAGTAGTACTTTTTTTTGGACAGATTTATGGTTGGGTCGGGACTACCTTTAAATGAGGTGTTTCCTCGACTGTATGCGTTAGAAACTCATAAGGACTGCAAAGTTAACAACAGATGGGTTTGTATTACCGGGACTTGTGGTACGTTTTGGGCTTGGCGTTCTCATCCGAGAGGCAGATCTAAAGATGTATTAAAGAACCTAACTGAGATGATTGGTGGGACTGTAATTGTGCAAGATAGACATGATGAATGGAGTTTGTCCTTTGATAATAGTGGTGTTTATACAGTTAAGAAATTATCATCCATTATTGACGCTCAACTTTTATTTTTCAGCTCGCCAGTTAATCATTTTAAATGGAATAATTGGATCCCAAAAAAAGTGAATATTAGCATTTGGAGAGCTCTTCTAGATCGCCTTCCAACTCGTTCTCATCTCATTGATCGATGTATGGAGATAACTTCTAATGTTTGTACATTTTGCGGGTCAAATCTTGAGACGATACAACACATCCTTATTGATTGTACATGGGTAAAAACTTTATGGTTGAAGTTTTGGAGCTGGTGGAAATTGCCAACATATAATGCATCTCTTCTTGATGTCATTTTGGGCGGGTTTGGTCCTTCAAGCAACAAGGTAGTAGCTAAGATTTTTCAAGGTACGTGTTATATTCTAATATGGGCGATATGGAAACATAGGAATCGTATTATTCATGCCTCTCCGGTGGATCAAGATCGTCTTCGTTTGAAGGATTTATTCCCTTTCGTGCAAAGGCAAGCGTAATTTTGGATTAGCAACAGGTTTAAGAACTTGAGTTGCAAGTGGGATTGTTGGATTAGCAACCCAGAGAGGAAGTTTGGTACTTATTTTTCAAGTTCTTTTTGGTGCTTACTCTTGTCGTTCAAATTACTATTTATTTATGTAATTGTAATCTTCTCTCCACTTCTTGGGATGAGTTTTATTTTAATGGAATATTGTTGTTCAAAAAAAACCAGCTAGCTAGCAGTTACTTTTGCTAAACATACACTATAGTAGTGGTAAGTACAGTTCATATATTACAAGTGAATCACAAGCAAACCTATACAATATAAAACTATAAAAGTAACTCAAGAAATGGCAGAGTAGTCTTGCAGCCAAAAGCTTCAACAGTAACGAGAACTAATTCACATCCGGTTAACAAGGTACCTTCCAAGTGAATTCATCGGTTTCTGGGAATTCACGTCTCCTGCTCCCCTACACTTGATCTTGATTCGAGCAAGATAATCGGCTGCAATCCATGCAAAACTCAAATTTACTGGTTTGCCCTCACAGTCGGGTTCTTGCAGTTTCAAAGCTTTCTTTACCCAAATCGGATGATACGTAACCTGATACCAAGCTGATGCCTTTCTCTCGTACATTATGTTTCTCTCCTCTTCAGAAATCTGGTCAAACTCAGGACCTAGATTGTCAAACAACTTCCTGAACTTCTTCCTCAATGCACTGTAAGCATGCTTGATTCTTTCTTTCATATCATCTTGCTTCTTGCTACTGTATTTGGGCACTGACCAAATATGACCCGTGACTATTTCTTCTTCTCGGGTCACCTTATACTGTCCAAGAAGCCCGTTTAATTGACAATCATATGACACTTTATATCCCCATGCATCATTTACAAAATTTTCCGCTTCGTGTATCTCAAGATCCATGTCATATGGTACATGTGACGGGTCGATTTGAAGCTCGGAAGATAGTGTGACATCTGCGCTGTAACAATCCTTGATGTGTCTGTATAGTTTCCCAAGTATCTTTCCGGATTTGTAAGTTTGGAAATCTTCTTTGCCCATGAAGTCTGGGTAGAGCTTCGGTCTAAGCTCTGGCAACATCTTCCCAACCTTGCCAGTTTTAGGGAAATCTACGGCTATAGCTGCTTGTTCCGCCAGTTTGATGCAATTTTCGTCTAACGCTCCATCATTACTCATATCAGCATGCACTACGTGTGCGTTGCAAATTGTTCCAAGTCTGTCATTAACCATGTTTCTAGAGAAAAAATCTACGATTTCCTGTAGGGGATAATAAGTAACTATGTAAGCTCAGATCCATCAGATCAATAACTCATTGCTTTCATCAAAAACTTGAAATATATACTGTCAGAAGAAATGAAGCAAATATGGTGCATAGTGAATTTTTTTGTATGATAACAGAAATTGAATATATTATCTACAACAAGTCATTCTGAAAAAATGTTACTACCCATTACTTAAAATAATCAAAGAGATGGGGCTCGACTTTCAAGGGTCAAAGGAATTAACTAATTTTCAACGTACAATAATATAAATAACATTTCGAAGATAATTTGATCAATAATGACGACATATAGTGTAAAACCTCATATCAAGCATTAGAAACAGAAAAGCAAAATAAACAAACAAGTTTCGTTTTAACAAGTCAATATGTAATGGTTATGCAGTAAAGTTATCTATCAATGAAAAGAAAGTTACCGAAAGTGTAACAGTGCGTGGTGACTGCTTAGCTTCAGCAGGAGTATACTCCATAGGTGGCCAACTCTGTTTGCTAGGTGGAATAAGATTTTGATCCCAAGTAACAAAATAAAGATCACCATCAAGATCACTTCCAGATGCTTCATTTGTGTGGGGCCGGTCACCCTTCTGAGGAAACACCAAACAATCAAAAAGATGTTCAAGACCCGGCACATCGACAGCCTTTAAAATGCGAATGTCACCAGGATGGAGGCATGGGTTCTTTGCAATTACCACATTACCCTTGACAACTGTCAAATTCCTCTCTGTTTGACTAAATTTCGACCCATGTTTGACAAAAGAATACTCAATAGATGAGGTTGATACTTGGATAAAACATTGACCCTGTTCAAGAACATCCAATTCATCCAAACATCCCATTAAAAACCTTCCATCGTGCACAAAAATTCTTGATTTTTCCCGTAAATCTTTGAGCTGAGCACCTCTAATACTACTTAACATCCCACGAAGGTGTGGCTCGGTTTGTGGTTTAAATCCTGCACCCAACATTATAGAAGCCGTGTTCCCACTCTCTGGACACGAAGCAGTTATCACATCAAACGCCACATTTGCGTCTTCAAGCATTATATTCAGTTTTTTCACCATTTCTATCTGCATATTCCAAAAGATTTCATCTTTAACGTTCAAAGTCGATAATAAAGTTATAATCTGTTTATTCAAAAACCCAGGCAATAACCGTGTCCAAGAGCAAATTTCAAGAACTGTATGATCAGAATCAAATTTATCCATACTTTCTCTTAACGAAAGCCTGATTTTATCACCTTTTTTATCAGGCCACCACACAACGACACCCTTACACCCTGCATATCTGATCTGATATGCACAGGGCTGATTGTCTTCCAATTGCAACTTTTTAGCAACTTCACACGCAAGTTCTGGTGATATTTTCCCGATCCCATCAGAGAACGTGTACCCGTTCCTCTTAATATCTTTGACTTTCAAATCACGCTCGTTGATCGGGACCTCAATCGTTGCATATGTTGACGAGAAGCACTGCCCCATTCTAGCAGCACATTTTGCAACATTCTTGTCACTAAATCTCCCCATCCAAGATACTATACTTTCACAAGAAATCTTCCCATTTTCAGCAAAAAACCACGCTGATCTGTCACGCAGCTGGTTAGCTGAGAAAGCTAAGAAACTGTATCGACGCCCACATAAATAAAAACCTTGACTTGAAATGTTTTTGACCCGTCTAAACATAGCTGTTTTCTGTTCTTTAGATATAGATGTAATGTCTTTAACAATAGGGGCTGGGTAAAAATTTAGGACATGGTTGTTTAAGGTTGTCATACCTTCCTCCATGAATGTAACCCGTAAAAACCGATCAGAAACCTCTCGATAATGCCGTAGAACACGATTCGATAGCTCGACTTCTGGTGGCAGACAATAAGCTCTGGTTGGAGTAATAATCAATCTCCTAACTTCAGTCACATCCGTTTGCTCTAATTGTTTCTCAATAAGTTTTGGATTATCCAATAGCCATTTCTGAACAGTTTTCAGACGCTTAGTTCCATCATATAACGAATGGCGGTAATAACATATGTGCTTCAGGGCCGACATGTTGACCTCATCAGGTTGACTTCTCAGTAGATCAAAAACCGTTTTCGTGAATTGGTGCTGGTTAATGATGCCCTTATGTAGAATAGAGTTGACCATGAACAATGTTTTAAAGGGTATGTCTTCTTCGTGATGAATACTGAAAAGTGGATTTTGCATTGGCATTCCAAAGTTGGGTTCATCTTCTACACTGAATTTTGATTTAGGACGCTCAATATGAAAGCATTTTCCTCCAAGAAAAGCTAAAGCTCTTTCCGCTTTACCACGGTCTCGAATTCGAATCAATATACGATATGTGTTGCATCTCCCAATAGCGCCACTAGGTGTGAAATCAGTAGTCCGAATCCAAGGATCATCGTCATCCAGCATTTCAGATGGATGCGTGTTGATGATATCATCATCAGCAGTTCTATAAAATATATAAGGGGACGCTGCTAGCTGAAAAACCAAAACCAAATGCTCATCATACACTTTAATGACATTAACGTCCCTCGCCAGAAATTCAACCTTAAAATTGCATCTGATCACTGCAAGACTGTTGGTTCCTTTGAAAGAAAATGCAGTGTCTCTTGTGAAAAGAAACTTAAAGCTACAATCAAACGGGTCAATAAGAAAGTCAGCCCCCGAATCAGGCCCTCTCCAAGAAACAATGAAATCATCCCGGCTAGTCAACAGCCCAATTTCAAGAACCACATCTGATAACTTAAATGGTGTTTCCTTCCTTTTATGTGCGTTCATCTTGTTAAGATTTTTCGGGCCCAACCTAACCTTTAATGCAATGTTGTTGAGAACAAGTTGACCAGCGTTTGCAGCTTCTACAACTATGTGGACCGAATCAGGATCTACAAATTGCACAAAGGCATGAGGTTCGACTTTCTCGTAATGTTGGACCTTTTGTATGTTTTCAAGGTCGGCATTGAATTCAGGATACACATCGCGTGGCGTTGAAGATGTTTTCAGCCTACATCTAAAAACTAGTCCAACTGTTTGTTCCATGTAATCTAGAAGCATCTTTGCAGTGACTCGATTGTCGAACCCACCTATACTGATCTGGGTGACCACCATCTCCTTATCATTTCTCTCTGATTCCATCTTTCCTTCAACAAATTTCAGCGTAAAATTTTAAAGTTTATAACAAACGTTGCCTTCTTTGTATGATCAATCAACTGTTATTCAATACTTTGCAAGTGATAAATGGGAAAATTATGCTAATACACACAAACACACCCTTACAACAATAAGAAGGCAAAAAAAGATACAATATTCAAGTCAAATTTAGGCCATTATCCATGTTTATCATCAAAGATATACAAAATGAATGACAAGAACAAGACTACCAATTTAACAAACCTTTGATAAAATTTATTTGAATATCCACAAAAACTTCACAGCACAAATTAAACATGTCCCACCAAGTAATTACACTACAAATTTTATTACAGTGCATCCTAGAAACATCAATGAAAATCCAAATGTTTAATGATCATAAATAAATATTATTAAAAGATGCTGCAAAAAATGATTACTTTTTTACAAAAAGTTGAAGTCAAAACCCTAAGACACAGCAAAAGTACTAAAATTAGAACATCAACAACACCCTATATTACACAAAACTGAAAACCCAATAAAGCTTGATGATCAAAAATCAATATTTTTTACAATCAAACATTTTTCATACAGAAACCAAATAGATATTTACACTAACCTTTGGTTTAATTGTGGCAAAATAGTGAACCCCACTTCAGAAATGGATTCAGGGAATGTGAGAAATATAGATCATATAATATTTAATGGAATTCATAAAGTGATTGAGGAGTAATTTGATTGATCGAAATAAATAATTAAAAGAAATAAAGACATAAAAAGGTGTGATTTTGTTTGATTCTCACGCGGGAACCTTATTTACCAAACTTAACTGAGAAGGTAATAAGAATAAAGAAATTTTTTATAAGTGAAGTTCTAAAAAATACTCATCCTTTCCAAAATTATTGTCCACTAAAGTCTTCACCTAATAAAGTCAACACCTTTTAACCAATTATTTTAAAACATTTCAAAAAGAAAAGATGGACTATAAACTAGAAATTATCAGTAACAAGTACCACTTGTTATTCTTATAATATGTCTTAAATTGCACAAAGAAATTTGGTAATTTTGGTAATAGAAAAGAGGTCAAAACACATTCACAAAGTTATGAAAAATAAGTTAACATATCTTAGTAGTGATAAATACACTTCATGTGTCATATGTGAATCACAAGAGAAACAGTAATTATGTAACACAAGAAGTGACAGAGTGGTCGATTTTTCAATATTTTTTCGTTAGAACAAGTTTTCGGACACCTCATTAAAGGATTGCAAGCTGAAAATGCCAATAAGTAATCACCATTTCATATGAAAAGACCAAAGTTCATTGCCAAATTACATAAAGTTAGGTGTTTCTTGCTTTATTGCATTGGAGGAAGTGAAAACATGTTTATGGTGGAGCTTCCGCTTCGAATCTCTTTCAAAACTGTTAAAGCCGAAAGAGTGAGTCTCATGTAGGTGTTCTCCATGTTCTTGATGTCAACGAGTTCTTCAGGAACTGTAATAATTGAAGACGTCTCTTTGGGTTCAGAGAATGATTCTTCTTCTTTCATGTTTGGTGATGTAGATGGGGATAATGATGGTTGTTCGTTCATGGAGAAAATGTACTCGAGCATTGTCTCACACTTCTTAACGAGATTGTTTAGTACGTCAGTTCTGTAAAATGGCTCGTTTAGAACTTTTTGGATGAAAGGAACGCGAACGAGTGCACCACTTAATTTGTCGTGTTTCTTTAGTATCTTCACTAATCCTGCAAATTAACACCCTTTTAGAATATTTAAATGAGTTGTGAGTTGTCTATATTTCCATGTGCATCATACACAGAGTTTTGAAAGTATTGATTTAAGTGACGAAATGAGCGGGTCATGAAGGTTGACTAATAAGTTGCTGCACATCAGATCAACTTAACCTGCCAACACAGTCTGTTTTTACTTAATTCAACTATATATATCAGCGATGGATTGAATATTATTTAAAAAATATAATCACAAAAAAAAAAAAAAAAAAAGGAAAAAACCTCTAGTCTGCAAACAAGAATCTGATCATATTTTCATAAGAAAGGTGACTTAAAAGGTTGTAACTTGTAAGTTCTTAAATACACTTGGATGACTCTAAATTATTCAAAGCGGTTTCAATTTTTCCGAAATTTCTAAATAGATCGACCTCTAGACTCTAGTATTGATTTTGGTTCACATAACTTCCGTTGTTCACTAATTTTGGTAGAGGCATATTGGAGACATTTGATTAAGGATGTGATTAAGATATTAAAAATAATTATTGAATGGCCATAACGAAGTAGTGTAGCTAGTCTAAAAACACAACTGCAATCTGCTTATGACCATCTTATGCACACTACTAAACTACTTTAGTTCCATCTGTTTATAAAAATTATCTATCATTTGCATAACAATGAATCCCTATTCTCTTGATGCGAGAAGATATCAAGGTTGAATAAAAAAGTTGGACTATTTGTATAAACAGTAAAGAGGAAAATACCTGTATAATTAAGCGCACTGTAATTTAACAGTAGAACTATTTCGCCATGTAAATCTACCAATTCTCTACCAACTTTCATCAACTCTTCGCTCGAATCCTTGGCTGCAACCAAGTTACCTTCTAGAACCTACAATTCATAAAACAATGAAACAGATTGCCTTAGTTTTGCAAGATTTGTACATAACAGGATTAGGATGCTTATTTCAGGACTCTTTTCGGAAATAGTCAGAATGCACACCTTATTAAGTCAGCTTACTTTTTATACGACCCTTTACACCTCAAATTTCACTAGACGTGCCTGAAGTATACTAAACTTTATTCAAAATAATTTATATCGTAATATAAACAGGTTGACTAGTGACACATGACACCCCACACCAGTGACCACACGTAAAATGGTCACGTGACACAATAAAAAACAACTAAAGTCCACATCATCATTTTATCATATAAAACATTAATCACTTACAAATTATAGTAAGAACTACTACTATATAACAAGATTTATAAATAAAAACTTACCTCAATTCTGATAATATACCACTCTTGTTTCTCAAGAACAAAATCATTAAACTTATCAGTCTCTTCTTGACACAATTTCACAAAATCAGCAACCTCATTCTCCATTATCACCGGATCAATCAATTTAATCCTCTTATTACCACCACCGTTTTTAACGTAAATCCGACTTAACTGCTTCTTTAAATCCTTATAAGACAAGAACTCATCCCTCCATTCCGGTAACATATCATCGATCAACTTCTTCAAAAGCTTCCGAAACTGCATCTTGCTAGCTTCTTAATTGATACAATAATAGATTAATATTGTTATAATAAAAATAATGTGTAGCTAGCTAGGTACACGAATATGAAATATATAGTATGGTGCAAATTTATCAACTATTATATTGTTATAAACAAGGAGTATCTATGACGAATATTCTCCATGTTTACATCGTTTAACCGGCCAAGTTTATTAAACAAATATGATTAAATAGAGATATAGATATGTTTAAAAATTGATATAATTGATGTAATGACGGACGCATGTCAACACAATGTAATGGTCAAATTATAATTTTTACTCCGTAGTATTTAAAAGTATAAACTTTCTCAGGTAAAGTTTAGAGGGGAAGACCGGTAAATTTTTAAGCTAATAGTGTGCAATACAAATATTTACAGTTTAATAACAAATTTTTTCACACATACAAGATAGTCATTTCTTTACGCTAACACTATAACAGTTTGCGTAATGTTAATATTACAGATCATTTCCCCACTAATCTAAATTTTGAAAGATCTTTTTTAAGTTACAAATTAACTAGATTTCCAATGAAATCAGGACTAATCAATTACTAACATATTAAACAACATAGATCTATGCTAAATTTCATCTCTCTTAATTATCCCTAATAGTTAATATATTTATAAATAATTTTATAAAACTTGTTTGTCTTTTATTTTGCTAGGTATATATATAGAAACAAAAGTAAATACATCAATACATGTATGAAACGTATTAGATATGTTTACATTACGTATAAGCAGCGATCAAAGTTAATACAAATTATAATATACCATATAACTATAGAAATGCAAGGTAAGGATCACTCTTTGTGATTTATCATATATGACAAGACCAAGAATAACAAAAAAGGATTCGACTTCCGAATTAGATTGGGAATTGATTTGTACACTACTATAATTGATAATTATACCATTATTATGCTTTAATGGTCTTGTACCATGTGCATTAAAATAGTAACCTTGTGATTTGCACATCAATTTGAGTGGTGTACAAACCATCGTCCATTATTTGTATTTGCCATTCTTTCTTCGAAGTTCGTTTCAAATTTATAATTTTTATTATTCAATGTGTAGCCTGTAATGAACCCAATATATAAATTAATACTTGAATCTACAAAATTAACATATTATTAATTATTTTTGCTCTAAGAAGTTTATATAGTTTCTTTAATGACATATAACACATTACTATACAAATATATAGAGTGATGATTGGTCAATGAAAAATATATGCCCTTGTTAATAAATACTTTTATGGAAAATTAGAACTATATATATTTCACTATTTTGAAAGAAAACGTTCCTTTTATATATTTTAGACAAATACAGTAAAATAACAAGATAGTATTCTATAAATGAAGAACAGTACAATAGTAGTAAATGATAATCTCAGATATGTAAATTTTAGATTTCTTTCTTGATTTCTTTTCTGTTTTGGAAGCTTCAAAACTCTAAATTATAAGTCATAATCTTGAGTTCATCCATCACTTCATTCAACATTCATAATTATTTTAGTATAAATACACCAACTTTTGATCAAGAATGAGATGAGATTAAGAGAACAATATTAATCATAAACAATCATGGTGAGTTCTTTTAATTTCTCCAATGCGTCTTTTTGAATAATTTTCAACATTGTTAAGATGTCATTTCTCTCGTAGGTCGAAGATAAAGTGTTATTTTTTGTCTCTTTGCTTCTTTGCTTGCTACATCGAAGCTCATGTGGTGATTATAACGTAATGCAATATGGAGCTAAGGGTGATGGCTATACCGACGACACACATGTATGTATGATCACTTAGACTTGTTTTCCTCGAAGTTCAACTTTCGGGTGTTAGCCATTTCGATCATTTGTTAATTGTTAATTAACTAGAACTTAAATTTAATTTCCCATTAGATGCTCACATGTTTGTTCCACATGACTTATTAATTACCTTATGACACTTGCACTTGTATGCGCACATCAACATATGGATCATATTGAGTTTCAATAATCAACATGTCACATATATCTTCGGAATCAAAGTTATGTTTGTAATTCATCATTCGAATTCTAATAATCTTTGTTAGTTTGTAACTAAACCATATTTAAAAAATAATATTTTAGAGCTATTTATTAATATTCTTTTTGTTGATTTCTCATTATGTACTAAAGTGTTCTTATCTTCACTAAAATCTTGAAATTGGTTGTACTGTTGAACAAGGCTTTTGAGGCAGCTTGGCAAGCAGCATGTAATGATATTGGGCCAAGGTCAAGGTTGACCATCCCAGTCGTACAAAGCTTCTTAGTGGGCCCAATAACCTTTCAAGGCCCATGTAAGTCTCCAGTTGTCCATTTCCAGGTAATCCTCCATTCCTCCCTGTCTAGGGTATTTGGTCCGATTTGATTCAACCCATTTTAAGCAAAGAGTAAATGGCTAATAAAACAAAAAAAGAGTAAATGGCTAATAAAAGGGTAAAATAGGTAATTAATTACTCCATGAAAGGTGTTAAACTAATGAAAATGAGTAACTTAACTATATATACACACACTTTCATCATAATATATAGTTTATAGTAGAAAAATAATATAATACAACGAAAAATGATAATTTTTTTGAATAACAAGTTTCATTGTTTTGACATGTTACACTAATATCATCAGCGTAATGCTCGCGTTATGGAGCGGAATATAGTATTTTATTATAAATAGTGACTCAATCATAGTCAATTACCAATGATGATGAGTTGATAGCGATAGTTTGCTTATATGTAGGGTTCAAGATTCGGGATACAGTTGATAAAAGGTGATTAAAATGTAAAATTGATAAAGTTATATTGTAAAAATATAAAATAGAAATTAGATAAACTAAATAACGAACAGTTGAGTCTTACTCTTAATTATACAAAATGAGACCTTTTGATTTACTTGTAATAGTTAAATTGTGAATTGGTGTCATTTATGGTAAGTAGGCAATTATAATTTGGTGAATTGGTCCCTTTACATATTTAATGATGATCAAGATGGAGATTTTTAGTTATATATTAAATTTGATTTAATTTTCTTTATACTAAGTCAATAATAGATGTAAGAGGAGTAAGAAGTTAAGAAGCAGTAAGTAGTAAAAGATAATAGATAAATTCATTTTTATTTGAACAGATCCTTGGAACTATTATCGCCCCTGAAGACCCCAACTCATGGACCGATTGTGAATCCGGTGCATGGCTAAAATTTTCAGACGTAAATGGTTTGTTTATCGATGGATGGGGTATGATCGATGGTCGTGGCAACGCTTGGTGGACTGAATCTTCAACCTACGTACAATTTTCATATCTAAAATTCACCGAACGTACGAAATTAAAAAAGTTTAACTTTAATTTGTTACAATTATTTGCAGATAAAAGAAGAATATTACAGATGTAGCGTACCACCATCGGTAAGAGAACTATCGATAGCCCAAAAAACATATATGGAAACAAAAAAAGAAGAAGTAAAAACAGCAAGAATGTGAAACGACTTTAATGACTCACATAATCAACTTTAGATGATTAATGATTAGTTTGAGATTGGTTTCAAAATCGTGTTTTATCTTTGATAAAACGTAGATAATCACTTTTTTGCAAAGACAATTTTCTGATTATCTACGTTTTATGAACGGAATAATCATATAATCTCTTCAAAACGCTATCCCAAACACCCCTTAAACCAACTTCGCTTCGTTTATAATTGTACTTGGGAATGTACATTGTAAGGTAATATGTTCGTTTGACACATATTTATATGTAGGCATTACATTTTGAAAATTGCAACGGGCTTCACCTAAGAGAGCTGAGGCATCGTGATAGCCCTAGAAACCATATCGGTGTATCTGGATGCAACAATGTGAATATTTCAAATTTAGACATCGCTGCACCTGCAAGCAGCCCCAACACTGATGGCATAGATGTCTCAAGATCAACCCAAATACGAATTCAAGAATCAGTTATCCGAACTGGTAAAAATTACTTAATAATTAAATTTATTACATTACCATTACATGTATTGGTTCATAAAATAAACAATGTTTTTTTGTCTTATCAAACATTAGGCGATGATTGTATAGCCATAAACAATGGATCTTCTCAAATTGACATTGCTAACATATATTGCGGTCCTGGCCATGGTATAAGGTAAAATTCATAACATAAGTTGTCATAGTGTTACAACTCGAGCATATGTGATTACTTATTTATATCTTTATCTTGTAGTATTGGAAGTTTGGGCATGGATGGGGAATATAGTACGGTTGAAGGTGTATATGTACGAAAATGTAACTTTTCAGGAACACAAAATGGAGCGAGAATCAAAACATGGCAGGTAAGTTCAAGTGTCACGTCTAATGGTAGCAAAATAAACAGGTCGGTGGTAATATATATGCTGATATGGGGCAGGTCAAGATAGGTAATCAAAAACAGGATTATTGGGTCACTTTCCTAAAAAAAATATCAGCACATGCCTTAAAAATTTTTAAGCAATTTTCAGGCCTAATTTGGGACACTTTCAACCCATTTGATCAACTATTTTAATGTTCCATTTCTAAAAAGTTTTACCTTAAATTTGCCAATTTGACCGGTTAGATATATATATATAACCGAGATCAATGCGTTAATGCAACATGTCATGTGTACAGGGAGGTTCCGGTTATGCTAGAGATATCACATTTGAGGATATTTACGTTCACAATGTGAATAACCCTATTCTTATTGATCAATATTATTGTGACGGCAACAATAATTGCCCTAAAGAGGTAACGTAATCTTTTTTGAATGAGTATCCCTTTCAGGAAAACGACTTAACTAATTACTAACTTACATATACTTTTATATGCAGTCAGCGGCGGTGAATATTAGTGACATACGTTACAGACTATTTCAAGGAACATCATCATCTCGAACTGCAATAAATTTTGATTGTAGCAACCATGTACCATGCTCGGGTATTTCATTGGATCAAGTAAACATAACATCTACTGTGAGGGGAGAAGAGACAATCGCTTATTGCAACAATGCTTATGGGACAATTAGTTCCATCACGACACCTAGTGCAACGTGTTTGTTACATTAATGAGCGTTATTGCATCAACTACTACATGTTACAGGTGGTATGAAAGTTAGACGCTAGCTAACTTATCGTAGAACTAATCAATATCGAATGTTAGAGATTTTGACAGGTTTGATGTAAATTTAGTATGTTGATCAACTATGTTCTTATGTTGATGCGAATTTTATGAGTTGAACTGAAGTTATATTTGAAATATATAAATGGGTTTATTGTTTCGTTATGCGCTTAACTTTACACTCATTATTATTTTATGCTCCCAACTTTCATACCTATCTATTAAATGAGGTGAACTTTCTAAAATTCTATTGTATGCTTTCAACTTTCATACCCTTTATTGTATGAAATTTTAAAATGTCTAATTTATATCATATTACTTAGAGTTTTTAGAGAGTTCACTTCATTCAATAGAGGATATGAAAGTTGGGACATACAATAGAGTTTTTAGAAAGTTAAACCTCATATAATAGAGGATACGAAAGTTGGATGCATACAATAATAATGAGTGTAAAGTTAAGCGCATAACGAAAGAATAATACCTATATAAAACGGGTATGACTCTTTGTAGGAGGAACTTGTAACTAAAGTAAGTTTATACTGGTCAAGTATATGTTTTGTTAAGAATAGATCAGTCGAACACAAGGACACTAGTTTACATGGTGCCCCTGGGCTCACCGCTCACATCACAAATGAGTTGGTCAAGTTTATGAAAAAAATAGGGTTAAGTATTTGAGAATGCACTCAACTTGTCTCAAATGTCTATTGTATGTACCCAACTTACGGGTGCCCTATTTAATACACTCAACTTTCAAAAACGGTTATTATGTGTACTTTGCTGATGTGTCGTCCGTTTAAGATGCCACGTGGCATCCTTAGAAGATGATACGTCGGCAAAGTACACACAATAACCGTTTTTGAAAGTCGAGTGCATTAAATATGGCACCCGTAAGTTGTATACACACAATAAACATTTGGAACAAGTTGTGTACATTCCCAAGTACTTATTCAAAAAAAATATATTATTTGACAGTATATTATTGGGTTTCGGATCAAATGGGCCGGCCTTCTAAATAGGGCAAGTGGAGCAAGAAATTTCAGCAATATTGATTTTTTGATTAATTGATCTGATTTACTGCATTTTAACATCACTGCATTTTAAAAGCGCAATATCTTAACATTACTGCATCTTAATCTTACAATTTTACCTTAATTAGTAGCTGATTTGTTTGTCTCTCCTTCGAGGTCTAACCCTCTAACTGCATCCATATAATTCATCAAGGATTTTCTAAAAAAATTGAACAAAAAAAAATATAAAAAATAGTTTAATTGTTAAAATAATTTTGGACAAAAAGCTAAGGGTGCGTTTAGTTACAGAAAATTCCGCACTTTTCCATCAAAATTTTCTAAGAAAACAAGAAAATTAGAAAACGTGTTCAAATTTGGATTTTCTAAAAAACTTTTCTAGGAAAAGGAAAATCCTTGTTTTCTTTTTTATAACTACAAAGTTGAAAACTACTTTTAATGGTTTTTTAAATTTTCCTTCTTTACTCTTTATTGAAAAAGGAAAACTCCACCCCTTGCAACTAAACACGTTTTCTAAATTTTTCATGCTTTTCTAAAGAGGTAAAACACTTCTCATTCTTTTGAGAAATGGAAAAAGAAAAATGGAGAAATTTTCCTGTAACTAAACGCACCCTTAAGTTCCTAAAAGAAATCAGGTTTTTCTTTTTAGTGTTGCATTCTCAAGGTTTAAGAATAGAGAAAGAAAAAAAGAAAGAGAAGAAATGAGAAAAACCGGAAAACAATGACACTTAAAAGGACATAGCCAATAACTTTCTCTTTAGTCATAAATTGACCAAGTCATGATCGAGCCCTTCTCTCAAGTCATGATCGAGACACGTGCACCATTTGTGTTGCGTGTTGGACTTAGGGATGTTAATAATCCAAATCAAGTCGAAGTCGAATATTAGGATGCTTAAGCTCGATTTGATTACTAATTACTCGGTTCGAGCTCAATTCGAATTCGAGTAAGTTTTAAAAATTGCTTTTGAACTCGAGTTTAAATAATTTATTGTTGTTCGAGCTCGAATTCGATGCTCGTTTATTTAATGGGAAAGTTTTTTTATCAACCAAATTTCAAGCGTGATTTGCTTGTTTATGAACTCGAGATCGATAAACTCATTTCATAACTCGATATCAAGTCCGAATAAGCTCATTTATACTTGACATCTTAGTTTTAAATTTATTATATTAGTTATACTCCGTATTAAAGTTGTAAATACACAAATTTCTCATATAAACTCGACGCGTTTGATTCGAATAGTTCGTTTGACTTGAAAGAAAACGAGCTTTCGAAAGAGCCGAGTCGAACATCAACTTTATACTTGACTCGTGAAATTAATCGAGTAGTACTTTTCGTTCAAGCTCGACTCGTATTCGAATACTATCAAACTCGAATTCAAGTTAAATGAACTCGAACTGGAGTAGCTTGTTAAATACTCGACTCGTTAATTGGACTCGGTCGTGATTCAATAATATATATAAGTCACGAGCCCACGTGCACCATTAATGCATGTAGCTAGCTAGCATTTCCACCACGGCGCCACGTACAACTCGCGGATCGTGATCATTAGTTGCTTTTATTTTTAATTTTTTATAGTTAAAAAGTCAACTTTGATCCGATTTAACATACCAGACTACCAGTTATACGCGTACATGACTTTTTGACCAATAAAATAAGATTGTTGGATAACTTTTCGTATTAATCTTTTTTTTGTTATAATCGACTGACATCTTTTTAACACGATTCGGTAGGTGTACGGTGGATGAGGTGGTCAACCGTCAAAGACCTCCAAATTATAAGGGTTTCAAAATTTGTATGCTTGTATATATATGTATGTATATGTACATAAAATATGATTGTTAATTGCAAATACAAGAAAGAATAAACTATAGTTGTTTCAAAGTTGATTGATATGTAACAAAAACAATAAAAAAAGAATATCTTAAGCCAAATGTAGGACTTCCTTTCAACAATTTTAAAAGTTTTCGCCTAGGACCTCCGAAAATTCAGAAACGGCCCTGGGTGTATACAAATTGCCTTTACGTAATCGTATGTATCCATTTGACTATATATATATATATATATATATATATATATATATATAATTCGAAGCTTGCTTGTTTAGCTGTCATTAAAATATTTTATAAATCACGTGTATAATGAATTAACAATTTAATGACCCTATATATAGCACTTAATTAGTTATCAGACAAAATATAGAAAATTATACTAACAATTTTTTTGGGGTAGATTAAAAGATATTAGTATGAAGTTAAATTATAACACTAGATTTATACCATGTTTGCTAGTGGTTCTTATGCTTATGTTCTCTTCAACATATTCAGATCCACTAGGAGATAAATTTCTTCAATGTCTATCTCAAAATTCAAATTCAGACAATGTGTTTACTCAAGAAAACACACAATATTCATCTGTTCTTAACTCAAATATCATAAACCTTAGATTTGCAACATCTACGACTCCGAAACCGTTAGCTATAATCACACCATTGTCGTATTCCCATGTACAATCTGCTGTACTTTGTGCTAAAAAAGTCGGAATCCGAATTAGAATCAGAAGTGGTGGCCATGACTATGCAGGCCTTTCCTACACTTCATCTGAAAATGTCCCTTTTGTTGTTGTTGACCTTAAACAGCTGCAGAATGTTAAGGTCGAGTCTAGTAAGAAAACGGCTTGGGTTGAGTCTGGTGCAACCATTGGTCAGCTGTATTATTGGGTATCTCAGAAAAGTAAAAATCTAGGATTCCCAGCTGGGACCTGCGCGACTATAGGGGTCGGAGGGCACCTAAGTGGTGGGGGTTTCGGTACTTTGGTAAGAAAGTATGGTCTATCAGCTGATAATGTTATCGATGCTAAGATAGTTGATGTCAACGGTAGACTTCTTGATAGAAAGTCGATGGGGGAAGATTTGTTTTGGGCGATTAGAGGAGGCGGTGGAGGAAGTTTCGGTGTTGTAGTAGCTTGGAAGGTCAATCTTGTTCATGTTCCCGAAAAAGTTACGGCTTTTACTATTGTCAGGACTTTGGAACAAGGTGGTTCGGATATTTTCAACAAATGGCAGCACATTGGGCACAAATTAACTAAAGATTTGTTCATTAGAGTTATAATACAGCCTATTTCTGTTTCGAATGGGAACAGAACAGTTCAAGTTATATTCAACTCGATGTATCTTGGGACGGCTGATAAGCTCATGAAGACCGTCAACAGTAGCTTCCCGGAGTTGGGCTTACTAGAAAAAGACTGCACGGAGATGAGTTGGATTCAGTCAGTACTTTATTTTGCGGGTTACCCAATAGATGGAAGTATGGATGTTCTTAAAGATAGGAAACCCGAGACCCGAAATTACTTTGATAATAAATCAGATCACGTGAAAGAACCGATACCCAAAGAAGGATTAGAAAATTTATGGAAATGGATTATGGAAGGTGATTTTCCGATTCTTATAATGGAACCACTCGGTGGAAAGATGAACGAGATTGACACAACAAGAATTTCATACCCTTATAGAAAAGGTTATTCGTATATGATACAATATGTTGAGGCTTGGGCAAACATCGGGGACTCAGAAAAACATATAAGTTGGTTGAGACAGATGTATGAGAATATGACACCATATGTGTCGAAGAATCCAAGGTCAGCTTATGTGAATTACAGGGATTTGGATTTAGGTAAAAACGATAACGCTAAAAACACGAGTTACTTGGAAGCCATGAAATGGGGAAGCAAGTACTTTGGTGAAAATTTCAAGAGGTTGGCTATGGTGAAAGGTGTAGTTGATCCAGACAATTTCTTCTATCATGAACAAAGCATCCCACCTCTGAAAGTATGATGCAAAGGGCATGGTTAACTTTGGAACAGTCATAATTTCTTATTATATTGTAATGTTAGTAGATTTTTGTTGTTGCTTACGTTAATAAACTCGTTCCTGATCAAGTGAAAGAGATGATATATATAATCAAACGTTAATAAAAAGATTTTTTTTATTCTTTCTTAAGGTTGTGTACTTGCATGAATATTTGATTAGTAAGGTCATGATTTAGATTCAGATGCTTGGAAATTAAATTTTATCCCCAAAACTCTTTACATGGAGATACACGTCAATGAAATGATGGAATTAGTTCATGCTATAGGGTTTGGTCAAATGTTTGACTCGGACTTTTGAAGTTTAGTGGCCTTTAGCAACGATTTTTGTTGTTAGCTAAAACCCCCGCCTCTTCTTTTCTCCTTTTCCTTGTAGTGCAAGTTGTTCACAGTTCATAAAAGGGAACATGGAATAGGCTGTTTTTCTTGGATTATTAGACTACTTCGTAATCCATAACACCATAACACCAGAATGTCCATTTTTCAGACGCCACGTCAATATAACACCCGAACGCCCCTTTCAAATTCCTAACCTATAAGATCATTCGCAGTCGTAACACCAGAACACCCATTATTCAGTCGCCATATCAGCATAACACCACAACACCATTTCATCACACACAATCATAACACCAGAACGCCCATTTTTCCCCCTGACCCCACTTTTTTCACATAATATTAATATTTTTCGAATTTAAACCGACAGGAAAAAGGAAAAAGAAATTAAAAAGGTTGTGGGTCCCACTCTTATCCCCGTTCTCGGTTCGTTCTCGGATAACAAACGCCCTAGAACGCCGCCTCCACAACGGCCCATTGCAGGCGTTCTGGGCGTTCTCGCCGGCCACAACGCCCATTTCGAGCTGCGTTGCAGATGGTCTAACACCAGAACACCTCTTTTTCCCCCCTTTTGGACCCACCCACCCACTAACTAAATTTAATTTTCATTTATTTAACAAAACAAATACAATCTAACTAAAATATAATACAATACAATAACTAAAATAAAATAACTAAAATAAAATACAATACAATATAATAGTAATAATTTTTTTTTAAACTTTTGAATTAAACACAAGAAGAAAAGAGAAAAGAAAAAGAAAAAAGGGGTGAGTCCCACCAAAACGCTCGTTTCTCTCCCGTTTTTGCCTGCACGACGCCCCGAAAACGCCCCTCCAGAACGCCACATTAGGGGCGTTCTGGAGGCTCTGAACGCCCGCCACGTTTGCGCGTTACGAATGGTCTTATTATAAGTATGTTCGTAGTCCTTCAATTCGAGAGCGACCAAAAAGGATTAATTAGTACTTATAAATTAATATATAGTTTTAATTATTATTAATTTATATAAAAGTAGATATTATTACAAGTATTAAAAAAAAGGTTTGAGCAATTTGAGTTAATACATCGACGACTTCTTCAAGAAGATAATAATACATACAACCTCCCTTTTTTTTTTGGGTTGGGGGGGTGGGGGGGTTGGTTGTTGTTCTAAGTTGACCAATTAAGTTAGTTGTATTATGAGCTCATACGCACCATTTTCTTCTTGGTCCTATATGGCTCAATACTACACTTAAACGATCGATGTCACATGGACCATGCATCGACGCACTAGCGATGGCACCACTTGCAGATCGTGGTTACTAAATATCTACATCTTCAAGTGGCATTTTGTTATGCTATTATAGGAAAAAAGGTGGTGAAAGTGTCACTACATGTAAGGTTAAGTACTCTAATGTTACTCCCTTCGTCCCAAAATTATTATCCACAGACAAGAAACACGCAGTTTAAGAAAACATAATTATTACACTGTACTTTTCTGTATTATGACAGTTTTACCCTTACTTTTTACCTACCTTTTTCTAACATACATATAAAGTAGGGGTATAATAGGAAGTTTGGTTAATTATACCATACTACTTTTTAAAGTGGATAATTATTTTGGGACGTTCAAAAAAAGAAACATGGACTATAAATATGGGACGGATGGAGTATTATTTATAGTATGCAAGAAGGTATTCAAACTTCTATTGTATGTGATAAATTTTCGATTTGTTCAGTTGTATGCATTTTGGTAACGCGATAACTTTTAATGATGCCATTGTTATCTCATACAAAAAATACATATGTAAAAGTAACAACAATTGCATACAATAACATTGAATAATAAGTTTATTGCAAACAATGAAAGCTTGTGTCAGACCTATTTTATAATACGTAACCCATTTATATTTTGTTTGACCAAATCCTTAAACCGTTGAAGTGGCAAATAGTTGTGAAAATGTAACCATATATTTTGATATTTTATTTGACCAACTTTTAAAACGTTTTAGACTTCTCTAAATTTTGATGGGATAACGCGACTTTTTATAGAATTTGTCATTGCTTATCGATATGATTATGGATACACGTCGTTTTCGAACCCATCAATTCCAACGGAATTTAGTTTCACATGAAATAAATGTTATTATTTAATAACAAAGAGAAATACTTTATTCACGTACATAAGTTTTACAAAAATTAAACTATAAGAGACCTCCCAACGGGAGGTGTCGGTTTTCGTCACATCAAACCAACGAGAGCGACATTGTTGGCACGGATGTGTCACTTTGCCTCGTCACTTTTGATCGTCAGTTTTTCGACGCACCGTCGGTTTGATTTGGAAGGGGAGCGAGCGATGGAAAAAAAACATTAAATGTAAGAAAAAAGTGATGGACCACTGTTCGTCAGTTTCTATCAGTTTTGTAAAAAAGATGACATGGCATAGATGTGGTGCGTCAGTCAGTTTTGTCACTATTGGGAATGATCTAAATGACATCTACTAATCATGTAAGGAGAAAGAAGCATGAGAAGGAAAACATAGTTCATTTTGATTGATCCACATCTAACTTCACATCATTTTGTGAATCAGTTCTCGTAAAGATTCAATGAGTGTAATAATACTTCGTGATAAATAATAATAATAGTAAAACTTGTACGTGATGACGAATTTAGGTGACTTGTATCCTAATTCATTAAATGAGTATACTTAATTCAAAAGAATGTGATTAGTTAATTCGTATCACCCCCTCGCTAGAAGGGCCTTTGTTCTCATGAACGTTTTATACTCAACAGATACAAATTGACTATAACTCTTTTACAATACGTATACAAGATGTGCTCCATAATAAAATATATTATCAACAACACGTACGTATAAAAATAGATGGGTATGGATAATTCATATTTAGAATTTTTTTTTTTTTTTTTTTAAAAAAGAGACACTGATTTCCATTTCCCATTGTTGGTAAAATAATCACCCTATATATATAGCACTTAATTATCTGAAAAAAATAACGAAAACTAACTCATGTTTTTGTCTGCCTAAAATAAAAAAATGGAGCAAAATATTAGCACTAGAATTATACCATGTTTGCTATTGGTTCTCATGGTTTTATGCACTTCAGCATATTCAGATCCACTAGAAGATAAATTCCTTCAATGCCTATCTCAAAGTTTAAATGGTACAACCTCAAATGAAGTATTCACTCAAACAAACACACAATATTCATCTATTCTTGAGTCAACTATAGTCAACCTTAGATTTGCCACTTCTACACCAAAACCATTAGCTATAATCACACCTTTGTCATATTCCCATGTACAATCTGTTGTACTTTGTGCTAAAAAAACCGGAATCCGAATTAGAATCAGAAGTGGTGGCCATGACTATGTAGGCCTTTCATACACTTCATCTGATAATGTTCCATTTGTTGTTGTTGATCTTAAACAACTGCAGTCCGTAATGATAGATTCTAGTAAGAAAACGGCCTGGGTTGATTCTGGTGCAACCATCGGTCAGCTGTATTATTGGGTGTCCCAGAAAAGTCGAAATCTTGGATTCCCAGCTGGGATCTGCCCGACTATAGGGGTCGGTGGGCACCTAAGTGGAGGGGGATTTGGTACTTTGGTAAGAAAGTATGGTCTAGCGGCTGATAATGTTATCGACGCTAAAATAATTGATGTCAAGGGGCGAGTTCTTGATAGAAAGTCTATGGGAGAAGATCTATTTTGGGCAATTAGAGGAGGTGGTGGAGGAAGTTTTGGTGTCGTTGTTGCTTGGAAGGTGAATCTTGTCACTGTTCCTGAAAAAGTTACGGTTTTTACTGTTTCCAGGACTTTGGAACAAGGTGGTACGGATGTTTTCGACAAGTGGCAGCACATAGGGGACAAATTAAGTAAAGATTTGTTCATTAGAGTTATCATACAACCTGTTTCAGTTTCAAATGGTAAAACAATTCGAGTTGCATTCAACTCGATGTTTCTTGGAACGGTTGATCACCTCATTAAGACTATGAACAGTAGCTTCCCTGAATTGGGGTTACAAGAAAAAGACTGCACTGAAATGAGTTGGATTGATTCAATACTTTATTTTCCAAATTATCCGAAAGGAAGTTATGATGTCTTGAGAGATAGGACACCTGAGACGAGAAGATACTTTAATGCTAAATCAGACTACGTGAAAAAACCGATACCTAAAGAAAGATTAGGCGATGTATGGAAATGGTGTATGGAGGATGATAGATCGATTCTTATAATGGAACCACATGGTGGAAAGATGAACGAGATTGAGGCAACGGCAACTCCATATCCTCATAGAAAAGGTTATGTGTATAACATACAATACTTTGAGAACTGGGAAAACATTGAGGACTCAGAAAAACATATAAGTTGGATGAGAAGGATTTATGAGAACATGACACCATATGTGTCAAAGAATCCAAGGTCAACTTATGTGAATTATAGGGATTTGGATTTGGGTAAAAACGAAAATGCTGAAAACGCAAGTTATTTGGATGCTATGAAGTGGGGAAACAGGTATTTTGGTGACAATTTTAAGAGGTTGGCAACGGTGAAAGCTAAAGTTGATCCAGGCAACTTCTTCTATTTCGAGCAAAGCATCCCCCCTCTAAAGCTATGAGCAAAGACCATAGTTAACTCACAATTTGAAGCAGTCACAGTTGATTTCTTATAAACATTGTATTACTGCTAGTCATTTTTACGGTTGCTTTTATTAATAAACCTGTTCCTGTTCCTGAACTCCTGAAGGGAAGGAGATGTATGATACTCACACATAAATAAGATATATATGTATTTTTAAGACTATTGTTCATCTATGTGTATCTGATAAATAAGATCCTATGCTTCCCAGTAATAAATCAGTTAATATATGTACTTTTGCGTGCTATGTATATTATAAGCATCTTCATGTGGTCCTTAGAATGAGTGACCCAACGAGTTTGTAGCTCCTAGACACGATAACAAGCTCCGTATGGACTATAACAAGCTCCAAAGTACGTAGTGGCATGAGAGTAATTCGAAATCTGCAATGGTATATTTGTAAAACCCATCTTATATTGCAGAAAATTTGCCTTATTTTACAGGGAAATTAATCAAAATACCACATTTTTTAAAAGTTTATATCATTTTACCCTTCGGAAAAAAAAATTGACGATATGCCCCTCGAAATCGCAAATCGCAAATTTACGATTTGCGATCCAGCATCTTGCGTTTGCGACCCGTTCACCCGAGTGACCGTAGCCGAGAACACAAGGGAATCGCAAATCGCAAATCGCAAGCTTGCGATTTGCGATTTGCCTACGGTATCCGTGAACGAGATTGCGTAGCCGTGAACGAGAACACAAGGCAATCGCAAATCGCAAATCGCAAGCTTGCGATTTGCGATTTGCCTCCGGATACTTGGCCCGTGATCGAGTCGTACCCAACAATATATTTCGTATTCTTGGCCCGTAATCGAGTCGTGCACGAGAATACAAGGCATTGGCAAATCGCAAATTTGCCAATGCCTTTTAAAAAAAAAAATTTAGATTAATTTTTTATATATACACCACTTTTTAATATATGTACATTATTTTGTATATATACACTTTTTAATATATACATTATATATATCTTATTCCGGATAACTCACCTTTTAGATAAGATTTCCGTGATTTTCGCGATATAAAATTTTTGGATAAGATTTTTCATCAGATTTTCGTGATTTGCGGAATTTAAGATTTTTGGATAAGATTTCTGGATAAGATATCTGGATAAGATTTTATGTGATTTTCGTGATCTTTTGGCATTTATAAATACTATGACTATGACTGTAAGCAAGAATAAAATTTTTCACGAATTTTTCACGAATTCTCAGAAAATACGAAATAAAAATTTTAAAATGGTTCAATCAGGTCACTTTTGGCAATTTCGATCTCCAAATGAAGAATCATTTACTGAAGAACTATATGCTGAAGTTCCTGAGTTGTTTTCAATTGCTTTTCGTCACGGTGGACATTTTCAGGGCGCACAAAGAATGTATTGGCAAGGTTTGTTGACGTTTATTGATTGTGTAGACGTCGATGAATTTGACACCAAATTTCTGGACTACGCTTTGTCAGAGCTAGGTTATTGTGCTCCAGAGAGGTGGTTTTGTTACTTTAAAGAGCATGATAAAAACCTAGATGATGGTTTGCAATTGATAACTGATGATGCCGAGCAACTGAAGCAGATTACTGACTACGCAAAAATACATAGAGAAATTGAGGTGTATGTTACACGTAACGATCTGTCACATCCCTCAAATTCTGGGACAATGATGCCAGTAGCAATTTCTAAGATTATGACCGGTGCTTCAAGTGCAAGACGGTTATTCGACTAGTGATAACTCCTTCCTAAAGCATGTGGTGTGATCTTCATCTTCAGGGGAAACGGCAGGAATCAATCGGTAAGTATAAACCTTCCTTAGCTGCCTAGGTCGAAAAGCACGGCCTAATATATTAGCTCGTGCTTTTCGACATAGACAGTTAAGGAAGGTTTATACTAACCGATTGATTCCTGCCGATTTCCTTGAAGGTGAAGATCACACCACAGGCTTTAGCAAAGAGTCCATTGCAAAAATGTGGTTTGAGTGGAACGAGTATTGTGGTCAAATTATGTAATTTGTTAAATCTTGCAATTCGTATGTATGTTTCAATCAATTGGATGGTTGCCAAATTATGTTAATCCTTATATAAGCTGTCTATTTAGTGTCCATTTAATTGTTATGTAACGTTAATCATTATGTAATGAAGATGTTTTAGTATTGTTAAAACATGTAAAAATGAACAACAAGCAATTTCATTTACTCAACTTAAGCACGATAATAAAAACATAAATTTCAGAACTAACTAGTACATAACATAGGTTTTATATTATAAATAATTTAAGGGTCACTCAAATGAACACTTGGATAGCTCTGAGTCGGTTGAGATGTGGTTGCAGCTTCGTCCTCGATATGGCTTTTCGTTGATTTTGTGGACGCGTTCTGCAAGTAAATATTTGAGGATGACATTAATGACAATGTAATATGTTAGTTTTTATATGAATATTTTTGAGAACTCACTTTTTTCGATTTTGATTTGGATCTTGATTTTGACCTTGACTTGGATCTTGTTGTGGTTCTTGATCGGCTTGGCTCGTCTGTTCTATCGTATGGAGCCATACAATTAACTCGACTATGACCATGTTCCTTGCAACGGCTACATTGCTTTGTGTATTTTCCTTTCTCCTCTCCTTTAGAAGGAATGCGTGCACGCCCAGGTGGGCGACCAGATTGCCTTTTCACAAGTATCGGCGGTAAGCAAATCTGTAGATTACCGGGATCGGCCCACTCTGAAGGATGTGGCAGTGGACTTATACCCTCACTATAGGTCGCTCGATATGTTTCCGTGGTGAAATACCTCTCTGCAAAGGCGGACACGTTGTCCATATGAAAGTGACGAGTCACTGCCGATACGTGTCCGTAAGGTAAACCGGATAATTGCCATTGCATGCAAGTGCATGTTCTCCCTTCCAAGTTGACTGTCCCATTCTTCTTCCCGTCCACCACCTCACATATCATATTTGTCGATGGGTTAACCCTCCAGCGCAGCGATTTGTTAACCCTTTTACCTATTTTGTGCTCCGCATATGGTGTGACAGGTGTTGTAACAGCTGCGGCAGTATTCCGATGTTTGAAATACCATTGTTGTACTGAAGATCGAAAAAACTCCAATAGCATTGTGACTGGAAGTTTCCTTGCATGCTTGGTCATGGCGTTAATGGACTCCGCACTGTTAGTTGTGAGGTAAGCATATCGTGTCTTTGTTGAATGATGTCGTGACCATCTTTCTTTCCCCACGTCCGTAAGAACCTTAGCTGAAGCCGGTAAATGTCTAGAAATGGCATCATAATGGCGATCAAAATCTGACTTACGATACGCCTTACACATTTGCCAATAATGCCATTCGAAGTGCTTGACCTTTGAAGATTTGCTTTTCAAGTTCATCAACAGATGACGACAACACAAGGCATGAAATGCCTCTGGAAACACAGCAGAGATGCCGGATGCAATTGCTTGAGCCCTGTCAGAGATGAATGTCAGGTTGCTAATCCCACCTGCAGATTCAATGGCGTCTCGTAAGTTTCCTAAGAACCACGTCCAAACGTCGGACGTCTCTCCCGCCCCAATTCCATAGGCTAGTGGCAAGATGCCATTATTACCGTCCATCGCCACGGCAATCAAGTTAGTGCCCAAGTAACCCCCCTTCAAATGGGCACCATCGACAATGATAATTGGGCGTGTATGGTTGACAAAAGAACGTACCTGCAAGTTCATATTAAAATATATATAAATTATCTATGAATGTACGTATAGGAACATAAGATGTAAACCAACAATCATTACTTACAGCTGCACCTATGGACATGTAACACATTACAAATTTATTCTCTTCGTCTGTACGGAGATTTGTAATGCTCCCCGGGTTATGTAGCTTTAGGTTGTGGAGGTAAATGGGAAGTTTCGTAAACGATTCTGCTGGAGTACCTCTCAACAACTCTATAGCATAACATTTTGCTCTCCAAGCTTGGTTGTATGTAAGGCTGATTTTAAACCGTTCAGTCATATCAAGTTTGATCTCTTTGCCTCTGTATACACGTCCTTCCAGACTCATCGCCTCTTTTAAGATGTTACCAAGCACTTTCTTGCTCGCAGAACGGCTGTTAGGCATGTTTTGAGTACGCGAACAAGTGTGAACATCACGCAACTTCCTAACTTGGAAGTTGTGACTATCTCTGATACACGCTGCACTAATCTTCCAATCACAATTAGGCAAGAAACATTTTGCTGAGTACCTTTTCTTGTCTGATTTCTTCAGCTTAATCTGAAAACCTTCTTCGAGACACTTTGTATGCAACTGGAGAAGAAATTCTTCTTTAGTTTCAAATGTTTGGCCCTCTCGAATCCGACTAGATGTCTCGTACATGGTCACTGGTCGTTGTTGAACTTCTTCTTCTTCGTTTCCTAAAGGCGATGGCATATTCCAGAATATGTCTTTTTCTGCTGCTGTTTGTGGTATTGGTTTGTCATATGTATCTCTTGGATCAGGTTCATCCTCCTCATCATCCTCATCATCACTAACAATGTGATTACTAAACGGATGGTCATGATCCTTAGGTGGATTGACATTTTCTTCATCATAATGATCAAAATCATAAGGATGTGGATCCGGCTCCCTCGGCTCCTCCACATAGCATTCTGACTTAGTGTGATCATAGTGAACATTCTCATGGTATTTAGAATCATCTTGGGTTAATTCATCTACCTTAAACATTCCTTGACATTGTGGTTGAAAAGTAAAGTTATGCATCGGCATGTTTTGTGGAGCCGCATGATAATGAAATTGATATTGTAGTTGAAAAGGAAATGGAAATTGTTGAAAGGGTTGTTCAAATGACTGATATTGGTGTTGTTGGTTGTATTCATTAGTGTGTAGTTGTTGAAATTGTTGAGGAAATTGGTGTTGAATGCCAGAACTACTACTGCCAGGTTGATTGCTACCCATACCCGAAACATTCCTTACAATATCAACGATGTAAATTTCTATCGGAGCATTGTTAATTGCATGGCACAAAAAATCTCCAAAATCATCAGCATCATCGTTTATATCAATAACATATTGATCTACTTTATATTTCAGACAAACTGGTGTATCAAGTGGCAGACCAACCTTTTTTAAAACGTTTTTCAATAATACTTTGCATGTCATGGGTTTTTCTGGTGCCACTGGAAGTTTTAATGGCACTCTACCACACTCTATTGGCAAATACATCGGGATGTTATCAATATATTCAAAACGACCACCATAACATATAAAAACTTTGAACTTTTCCATAATGAAAGTAAATAAAACTAAATCTTATCAGAACTCGTACCTGAAAATTTTGTCTAATGAAACTGAAGAATAAAACGTTTTTGTCGAGTGGAAAATGTGTTTACAATTGGTTGAGATTAAAGACAGATCTTGTGAGGTGATGTTATAAGTACATTTCAGTTGTGATAATGTTATCGGAAAAAATCTACAAAACCAATGAAAAGTCACGTAATATCTAAAAAATCTTATCCGGATAAGGATAAGCTTATGTCAGAAAATCTACAAAATTTGTATTTTCCTTAAGAAAGGAAAACAATTTACTGAGATCGAACTCAGTAACATCAAAATTTTTGATTGTTTGTTTCACCCCGTTTTCGTACGACTTATTATCATAACGAAGTTATAAACATATATATTATAAAAATAATGATGTTGATTAGTCCATTGCAAAAATGGGTGTGTGTATATAATTCTCTGAATATGATATATAAAAAACATAAAAAACAAATACTCGTTCCACTCAAACCACATTTTTGCAATGGCCTCCTTTGCATGTGGTGTGATCTTCGTCTTCAAGGAAATCGGCAGGAATCAATCGGTTAGTATAAACCTTCCTTAACTGCCTATGTCGAAAAGCACGAGCTAATATATTAGGCCGTGCTTTTCATTAATACTTTGCATGTCATGGGTTTTTCTGCAAAAATGTGGTTTGAGTGGAACGAGTATTTGTTTTTTATGTTTTTTAACATAATACATAACCCAAATCTTATATAGCTAAATGTTTAACATAATACTAACATGATCCTAAGAAGTATGTGGCGGTGGCAATGGTGGTTTCGGCGGCTCCCAATCAAAACGTGAACTAAAGAAAGTATCAATCATCCTCAGCCTATAATCAGCCGCAATCAAATCAGTCTCCCCAACCACACTGTATTCTTCACCGTAAGCAATCTTCTCCATGTTTCTGCAAACCCATACTCCACAATCGCCTAGATACCCATCCTGCTGAGGAACATCATCCATCATGTGGGTTAAGAACTCGGTGGTATCACCCGCAACATGCCTTCCTCCATCAACATGTCTCCAATAGCCAATGGCGTCTAAATATCTAACTATACATTCACCTAAGGCTTCAACAATCAGTAGTATTTCCCTGTCGGCTTTTAGTTTTTTGTAGCTATCATATACCGTGACATCCCAAGTACGGAGATCCATCACAATTAGAACCCAATGATCCCTAGTCTCGATGTTGACCGGCATAAGTACCTACATATTTGAATTTTATTAGGGAAAATGCTATCAAGTTTTCGATGAATAAATATTATCTTTACTTACAGTGTCACAGGTCCACCACGCAGGATACGGGGAACGTTTGCCGTTAGCATACCCCATCAAAAAGTTGTAGTCCGGCCCCGATGATGTGTCACTTTTGTCCCCTACATTAATACACAACTAATAATATATGAATATACATATATACACATACACTTTAAACTTATCCATACACATATATACTTATATACATACATACATAATTTTTTTTATAAAAATTGGAAATGTCCTTTTCGTGAAACTGAAAACCAACTAATATTTCAGCTTACCAAGTCTCGACAGTTTTCCACAATTATCAATACTCGACACTATACATACATACATATATATATATATACATACATACATACATACATATATACTTACCCGGCTCGATCACCACATTACCCTTCCTCTTCAGCTCCTTTTTCTTTTTATATTCCTTGTAGTTCTTGAAAACTCCCATCAAACCAATAAAACCGACGGGCATAATTGTCCAGCTCAATCTCTTATCTAGCTGACTTCCTCGAGGCCAATTTCGATTTCTCCACCACATTAGTAGATAGCTCCAACCGTCAATATGCTACAAAAATTCATAAAACAATATTAGTATCACATTTGTAATATGTCATAGTTTATTAACAAAAAAGAAGTTGTAAACTTACAAAGTTTTCTAAGTAACCACTCTCGACATATCCATATAACCGCCCCCAAAAATCCTTTGTGAGATAAACATAAGTTGTGCCCGGTCGAATAAATATACAACGGACCAAGCCTCCACTCGTATACAACTCCTGCACCGTGGATGGTCCGTCGATCTCTCTAGTCTGCCGTATCACAGGGGGCGGAGGAGTAAGAAAACCATTCTCGTTCACTAATGAGTCAACCATGGCGACTATGGTGTCCTCCGGTAACTCCTTGTTCTCTGACCTCTTCCGTGCCGGACGCTTTACCTTCGTTGCCCGCTTAAAAGACTCTGTAACCACTCGGTGAATAACATGCTCAACGGGCTCCATAATGGGCTCAACAGGCTCAACAATGGGCTCAACCCTACCCACTGGCTCAACCGGCTCAACCACACCCCCCGGCTCAATCGGCTCAACAACACCCAATCTCTCCAACGGATCAACCGGATCAACTGCACCCACTGGCTCAACCACAACCACCGGATCAACCGGCTCCACCGCATCAACCGACACAATCACACCCACCGGATCAACCTCCCCGACCGGCTCCACCGGCTCAACAACGTCATCATCGTCGTCCAAATTAACTGGTGGCGGTTCCTTATGCTCCTCCTCATTCACCTTCAAAGGCTTCTTCAAAAGTCGTTTCAGATGTGTCGGTGTAATATACGGTGATAGTCTAGCTGGAGCACGTCGACGATCGCGCAGACTGCGACGCAACCCATGTGAAACCGAGAACTTCGTAGCAGAAAAAAGTTGGGTGTCAGATGCATAACCCTCATCAACATATCCTTCATTAACATCAACGTCATCACCATCAGCCTGAAAAAAAGAATGTGAACTTTGTTAAATGAAAAACACCTTAATATATAAAATGCTAGAATAGTCAGAAGACCTTATACCTTACGGATGTCAACCATCTTTAACAGCCGGTTTATAATATCTTGTTGTTCGTCTGCTCGCTTGACTAACATGGAAATGGTCTCTTTCATCCCCTGCACTTCGTCTCGTAAGGAATCATAAGTTCCTTGCTGAGATGCTGGCTGAGAGGCCTCATGTGGACTCAAATGAGATGGGGTGGGATGAGATGGCTCATCATCCACCTTCTGACTATGCCGTGCTTTCTTCAGTGGCCTCTCCTCAAATAGCTGCTCGTCAAAATATTTGCAGCTATCAATCCACCATTGGCACTTCTTCTCATGCTTATTTGGCTTCAACGTTATTTTTGGAAGATGCTCTGGTATAGTATCCTTCTGCATAAAACAAGACATCATATTTTCATCTACCTCATATACATATTTACACATATACATATATATTCACTACTAGTTGCTGAACACAACAACGTATTTTTTTAAAAAAAATTGGAAATGTCCTTTTCGTATATGCTTAAAACCCAGCTTATATTTCAGCTGATCAAGTCATTTTAATTTCATCAATATTCAACAATTATCAACACTACAATATAATCAACACTACGATATATCTACATACATATATATATATATATATATATATATATACATACGAACATATACATACATACATATATATAACTTTATTAATAACTTACCGTCACCCGCAAATGTTGTTCGAATTCTTTAAATTCAACCACCTTTTTTTTCCGCTCCCAATAGATCCCACGTGGTATTTGGTTCCGTTGTGGCCTAGTAGCAACTTTTTCTATTTGACGATGAAACGCCTCCCAAATCCAACACTTATAAACAATAACAAAACAAGAAGTCAACATATATAATACATATTAATATGTCATATATTATACTTACAATGCTAATTCGAACAATAATAAATAAGGCGATGTTACCTTACACGCCCAACCGAATCCACTCAGCGTGTACTGCATCCCGTCTTGTGTCAACCGGGTTTCCAAACCTTTATCGAGTTGGTCATATGTTCTAGCCCAAATAATATTACCCCAAGGGTACCCGTCACAAACACTAAAATCCTCAAGTATTCGCATATAATCATCATCAATATTATGTGTAGGCTGCTTTCCCAAAAACCCTTTATATATCAACATCAACATACACAAACGGACACAATCATCATCGCTCAATTTCCTTGGCCCACTAAACAAAAACTTATCGTTGAATTTTTTCGTAACGTCTGCTAAACGTAAGGCCCTGTTGCCCAAATCAGGGAATACACGCTCTCTAAATGCCGGCGCCTTGTCTAGAACAGGTTTACGAATATGATCCGCCATACTTTCATTTGGACCAAACCGTAAACCAGTCACCAAACAAAATTCTCTCCGACCGAATCGTATAAAATGATCATCGGTCACTCTAAACCACAACTCACCCACCTCCGCGCGAGGGTGGTTCAACCCTGGACGCTCCTTGCGTCTAAACTGGAGTATATGATGAACAAAACCGGGGTCATTTTCCGGAGACTTGACATCCAACCAATGACCAAAACAATGTTCTCTGAATATCTTTTCTTGATTTTCTGACAAACGCGACTTGATATGGCCGACGATCGTCAGTTGACTTTTCAAAGTCAGTCTCCCACTAAAAATGTCCTGAAAAATGAACAATGAAATTAATATATACACATACACATAAAAACATCATATACATATATACATATCTATATATACATATACATATATAAACATCATACACATATACACATATAAACATCATATACATATATACATATACATATATATACATATAAACTTTAAAGTATACTCATATACATATATACATATACACATACGTATAAACATAATCATACATACACATATATACATTTACATATACATATACATATACATATATATACGTATACATATACATATACATATATATACGTATACATATACATATACATATACACATATACATATACATATACATACATATATATATATACATATATATATATACGTAACATATACATATACACATATACATTCATACACATATGCATATATATACATATACATATACACATATACGTATACATATACATATACACATATAGCGACTTACATACATACATTCATACACATATACATATACGTACATATACATATACATATATACATATACACATATACATATGCATGTACACATATGTACGTATACATATACATATACACGTATACATATACATATACACATATACAAATTTTTCATTGTGGCATTTCATCGAGCACGTGGTGTGCACACACATTTATAGAAATTTTAATCGAATCAAATGCGGTAGACACATCATCGCAAATCGCAAAACATTAATTAAACGGCATACCTGAGTTTCGGACATCTTCACGGAGTAAAAACGGAGGCGGTGAGTGTGGCCGTGGTACGGTGGTCGACGGTGGCGGGCCGAGACACAAGGGGACGGGGTGTGGTGCGACGGGTTGCGATTTACGGACACAAAAGGGGGAGGGTAAATGGGGATCGTAAATCGCAAGGGTTGTGTGTCGGGTTGCGATTTACGGACGAGGTTATATGTGTGTCGGGTTGCGATTTAGTGTGTGTCGGGTTATATGTGGGACGAGTCGCAAACTTGGCGTGACCGATATATATGTGGGCTAGGCTTTAGTGGTGCTCGGGTTGTGGCGGTCGCAAATCGCAAATCTATCCCATTTGCGATTTGCGTTTTGCTTTTGCGACTCGTGTATTTGAACGTGCCATCGCAAATCGCAAATCGAAAATTTGCGATTTGCGATGGCACGTTCATATACACGAGTCGCAAAAGCAAAACGCAAATCGCAAAAGCAAATTTGCGATTTGCGATTTCAAGGGGCATATCGTCCATTTTTTTTTTCCGATGGCAAAATGATATAAACTTTTCTTAAAAATGGCATTTTTTTTAATTTCCCTATTTTATATGATCAATAAAATAAGCCTGCTAAGTGCTAACAATAAAAAGCAATTGGGCTAGCCCACTTTGTTGAGTCCATTGGACTTGTGATTTCCTCATCCTCAAAGCTTGGAACTTGATATCTTTTTTAAACGTGTCAAATGGTGCTGACATGTATACTACCTACGTGGACATATGCTGGCGTCAATACATTTTTTTAACACGTGTCACAACATAACCAATGTTGTCTACTGAAGGTTTACTATAAATCAATGTTGACTAAAGGTTTACTGTAAATTTTACCATTTTCTGATCAACTTTCTTTCCTAGCATAGAAGAAAAATGAAGGTAAATTTTATTAGTACCAAGTTTCTACAATTACTCATATGGGTTATTGTCATGATTTTGTTAGTTTCAGCATTTTCAAAACCACTAGATGATCATAACTTTCTAGAATGTGTGTTTAAAGATACAAATGCTACAAAATCAGATTTTGTGTTCACTCAAGAAAATACACAATATTTATCTGTTCTTGAGTCAACAATCATAAACCTTAGATTTTCAACTTCCACAACTCCAAAACCAATAGCCATAATCACACCATTATCATATTCCCATGTACGATCAGCAATACTTTGTTCCAAAAGATTTGGATATCGAATTCGAATCCGAAGTGGTGGACATGACTATGCAGGAGTGTCACACACTTCATATGATCATGTTCCTTTTGTTGTTCTTGACCTTAAAGAGCTTAGGATGATAACAATTGAATCGGGTCGAAACACTGCATGGGTCGAATCCGGTGCAACTCTTGGTGAGTTGTATCACCGGGTGGCTCAAGAAAGTCGAAATCTTGGATTCCCAGCTGGGATATGTCCAACTGTAGGAGTTGGTGGTCATTTAAGTGGAGGGGGGTTTGGTACTATGGTTAGAAAGTATGGTCTAGCAGCTGATAATGTAATTGATGCTAAGATTATCGATGTTAACGGGCGAATTCTCGATAGGCATTCAATGGGGGAAGATTTGTTTTGGGCGATTAGAGGTGGTGGAGGAGCTAGTTTTGGTGTTGTAGTAGCTTGGAAGGTGAATCTTGTTAATGTTCCTGAAAAAGTTACAGTTTTTAGCCTTCACAAGACTTTAGAACAAGGCGGTTCGAGTCTTTTTAATAAGTGGCAGTACATAGGGCCTAAATTGAGTCAAGATTTGTTCATTAGAGTTATAATACAGCCTGTTTGGAATGGGAATAGAACAATTCAAGTTACATTCAATTCGATGTTTTTAGGAACGGTTGATAAGCTTCTTGAGAATATAAAAGTTAGTTTCCCTGAACTCGGGTCGCAAGAAAAGGACTGTAGTGAAATGGGTTGTAGCGAAATGAGTTGGGTCGAATCGATACTTTATTTTGCGGGTTATCAGAAAGGAGGAAGTATTGATGTTTTGAAAGATAGGAAACAGGAGGCGAAAAGCTACTTTTATGCTAAATCGGACTATGTTAAAGAACCGATACCTGAAGAAAGATTAGGGGAGATATGGAAATGGTGTCTGGAGGGCGACAATCCGATTCTTATAATGGAACCACACGGTGGGAAAATGGATGAGATTGAGGAAAGGACAACTCCATACCCTTATAGAAACGGGTATTTGTATAACATACAATATCTTGAAAAGTGGCAAGACGCAAGCTTTGAATCGTTAGAAAAACATACAACTGGGATGAGACTTATTTACGAGAATATGACACCGTATGTGTCGAAGAATCCGAGAGGAGCTTATGTGAATTACAGGGATTTGGATTTAGGTAGAAATGATAATGCTAAAACCACAAGTTACATGGAAGCTATGTATTGGGGAACCAAGTATTTTGGTGACAATTTTAGGAGGTTGGCTATGGTGAAAGGTGTTGTTGATCCAGAAAATTTCTTCTATTTTGAGCAGAGTATCCCACCTTTTACTATGAGCAACAGGAACAATGACATTGGTTTTTACCAAAGATCTGCTGCTAGATCGCGGTTCTTGTAAAAAGGTCGAATCTTTAGTTGTTTTCATTGTTGTTTAGGCAAATAACTTTGTCATTGTAAGGTAGTAACTTGTATAGTTGTTTTCTTGGTTGACCATGAAATTTCAACAAACTTTCACCAGAAGTCATTACATGAACATACACCATCTTTGAAGTGATGAAATCGATTTCTATCTCTTACGATAATCTCTCTATTATAGATCTTAGAAACGAACTTCGTAGCAGAATGACAATCGCCACACACTCGTAAGTTCTTCACAATTCGTATAGGAGTCCCGGGTGGAGTCTTTATAAGTGCAAACGCAATAGCGAGTTTCTCACTATGTCGAGTCAAAGCGTCTTCCCTTTCCTCTTGACCGATATCGAGTAACACTTCTGATGTGCTAGGAACGTACCCAGCCATCTTAATCTTCCGACCCATTTCATCAATCATTTCATGAATCTCTTTGTATAATTCATGTGTTCTATCACCTGCAACGAATTCATAGATTTTGTTGTCTAGTTCGATCATAGTACTCCCAGGGATCTTTTTCATACCCTTTTCACCCATTTTTTCTCTAATCGTGTTCTTCTTTTCCCAGTTCGACATCTTCCCGTATATGTTGGAAAGCAAGACATAATTAGACTCGTGCAAAGGTTCTTTTTCAATCAACTGTTTCGTAATACTTTCGCCGAGATTGAGCTCACCGTGGAGCCGACAAGCTGCGGTTAAGGTCCTCCAGATTATTGGGTTTGGCTCGATTGGCATTTTGTTAACAAACTCTAGTGCCCGTTTTACATGCCCAGCCCTGCTGAATAGATCAACCATACATCCATAATGCTCAATTTTAGGCGTTATATAAAACTCCTGTGTCATTAAATCAAAATACATTTGACCTTCATCGACCAACCCTGATTGACTACAGGCTGAGAGTAACCCGATGAACGTAACATCATCAGGTGCCACCCCGGAATCTTTCATATGCTCAAACAACGAAGCAGCCTCTAAACCACGACCGTGCATCGCGAAACCAACAATCACAGAAGTCCAAGAAACGATTGTTTTCCCATTTAAGCCTCGAAATAGCCTCAACGCTTTATCAACATCACCACATTTTGCAAACATATCAATCAAAGCATTACAAAGCTCGATGCTTTTTGTAATCTTTTCTCTTACAATATAATTCTCAACCCACTTCCCAAGCTCTAACGCACCTAAATCGCTACAAGCAGACAAAACTGACACCATAGTAATCTCATCCGGCCTAACCCCATCAATCTGCATCTCCCTAAACAACTCAACGGCACTCGTCGACATCCCCATTCTCGCATATCCACCAATCATCGCACTCCATGACACAGAATCCCTTTCAGACATTTCATCAAACACCTTACGTGCATCCAATACCCCACCACAACTACAATACATATGAACCATAGTGTTCAACACATGTGCATCCTCATCAAACCCAAACTTCACAACACTCCCATGAACCGATTCGCCTAACCGCAATTGCCGAACACCAGCACACGCCTTAAGAACAAACGGGTATGTAAACTTATTAGGCATAACATCATTAAAAACCATTTCTTTGTATATACCAACAGCAGTGGTCTGTAACTGAGTGGTGTGAGCGTATGCTCTGATGATGGTATTGTAAAGGAATGTATCGTATAAATGTGTTTTAGCATCTGGGGCGAATAGAATGAATGAAGCGTAGTGAATTGCATTGAGATCAGACGATGTTTGTGTGAACTTGGTGAGGACTAATGGGTTGTTTTGTAGACCTAATTTGAGAATTTGGGTGTGAATTTGGGTGAGATTAAAGAGTGATGTGCAGGTTTGTAGGAGATGTAAACATTGTTGCTCTGCTGCTCGGTTGTTGAATATTTTGGAGGCTGAGAAATGCATTTAAACAAGTAAAAATGTTTACAATCATGTCTATCACTGTTTTTATGGTCCAGTTGGTATCAAAGTAATACAAAAGTTTTAGTTACCATGTTATATTAGGGGTGGTAAGTTTATACAATTATACACGATTACGATTTACTACTTGATTTATGAAATATACGAGTCAGGTCGAGGTTAAACAGGTTGTTAGGTCAAACGAATTGAACCCGCAAAGAACCAACCCGTTCACTAGTAGTAAAATTTGATATTCTGCCAACATATTCATAATAGGTTACGCTTATCGTGTTCGTATCATGTGATTTCACGTTTTCAACCTTCCCGCAGGCAGCAGCAGCTATAACAAAGCAGACTTGTCGATCTGAATCCAACACAAATTGTCACTCTTTAACCCATTAATGTTTCTAAATTGATGTCCATTTGCCATTTTTTGAATTCTTTTTCACTTTGTTATGTTAATGATAAAGGGTGTCCATGTTTGAGCTAATTAAATATAGTTAGCTAGATAAACAAAAGCAATTTACTTAAACATCTAATTCGATTTTAAACTTTACCATAACAAATGTATCCCGAAAGTTCGTATGTATTGTTGTAAACAAATTTACTCAAACAACAATCTAAAAATCATCTTATAAGTGACAATTGAAACAAATAAACAATCAATAGATCAATAATAATAAGACTCGTGTATCGATATAACGTGCACGTAGCAACTACTACACACTTTGGTAAGAACCAACGTCGCGGTTTTCTTCGCTCGTAATCAAAGGTGGGATGCTTTGCTCGAAATAGAAGAAATTTTCAGGATCGACCACACCTTTCACCATAGCCAACCTCTTAAAATTGTCACCAAAATACTTGCTTCCCCATTTCGTAGCTTCCAAGTAACTTGTGTTTTTAGCATTATCATTTCTACCTAAATCCAAGTCCCTGTAATTCACATAAGCTGCCCTCGGATTCTTTGTCACATACGGTGTCATATTATCGTAAATCCTTCTCATCCAACTTATATGATTCTCTGACGTTTCCACCCTTTCATCATCCCATTTATCAAAGTATTGTATGTTATACAAATACCCTTTTCTATACGGGTAGGGAGTTGTGGTTTCTTCAATCTCGTCCATCTTTCCACCGTGTGGGTCCATTATAAGAATCGGATTATCTCCCTCTAAACACCATTTCCACATCTCGTCCAACGTTTCTTTGGCTATCGGTTCTTTCACATAGTCTGATTTACCATTAAAATAACTTTTAGCATCAATTTGCCTGTCTCTAAGGATATCAATGCTTTCTCCTTTTGGATGATTATCAAAATATAGTATTGATTCAATCCAACTCATTTCACTACAGTCCTTTTCATGTAATTCCAATTCAGGGAAACTATCTGTAACGATTTCTATAAGCCGGTCAATACTTCCTAGAAACATGGAATTGAACGTAAACTGAATTGTTCTATTTCCTACCTCGTTTAAAGTAGTTTGAATAATAACTCTAATGAACAAATCATGACTCAATTTATGCCCAATGTACTGCCACTTATTAAAAAGACTCGAACCGCCTTGTTCTAAAGTCTTGGAAACACTAAAAACCGAAACTTTTTCAGGAACATAAACAAGATTTACCTTCCAAGCTACTATAACACCAAAACTAGCTCCCCCACCACCTCTAATCGCCCAAAACAAATCTTCCCCCATCGATTTCCTATCAAGAATTCTCCCATTTACATCGATAATCCTAGCATCGATTACATTATCAGCCGCTAGACCATACTTTCTTACCATAGTACCAACTCCACCTCCACTTAAATGACCACCTACCCCAACAGTTGGACAAATCCCAGCTGGGAACCCAAGATTTCGACTTTTTTGGGACACCCAATAATACAGTTCACCAACAGTTGCACCAGATTCAACCCAGGCAGTGTTCTCACCCGAATCGATTGTTATCGTCCTCAGCTCTTTAAGATCAAGAACAACAAAAGGGGTATGATCATGATCATATGAAGTGTATGAAACTCCTGCATAGTCATGTCCACCACTTCTGATTCTAATTCGATATCCGAATTTTTTGGAACAAAGTATTGCTGATTGTACATGGGAATATGATAATGGTGTGATTATCGCTATTGGTTTTGGAGTTGTGTAGGTTGCAAATCTAAGGTTTATGATAGTTGATTCAAGGACAGACGAATATTGTGTGTTTTCTTGAGTGAACACAAAGTTTGAATCTGTTGCATTTGAATCCTGAGTGAGGCATTGAAGAAATTTATCAGCCATTGGATCTGAAGAAAATAAAACCATTAGAACAGGTAGAAGATATGATATAAATTTAGTTATGACATATTGCTCCATGATTTAATTTCTTCTATAGTTAGGAAAATGAGATTCTTCATTGCTGTATGATTCTCCATAATTTTTAGCAACAGAGGTGGGACACATATCTTTAGACCAAATCTGGAAAGAATCATTTATATTATTTCTTATTTCTTATATATTATTGTATTACCGTTATTATTTATATATTATTGTATTACCGTTATTATTTATTATTAATACTCCAATAATGATATATGATAGCCTGATATTATTGTTTGTAAAGTCAACAATAACATCTATTTGCACATCATCATATGATGAAAAATATTTTTTTTTGGCTTTTGACATCTTACATTTTTTCAGGATATTCTGTCCTTTAAGAACAAGTTTTCCTCTTACGAACTTCTGGAGGAACTGGAACATCATATGGTGTTGGTTTCTTCTTAGGTGCCCATTTCTTACCTTCCTTACTACAAGCAAAATACTTAATTTTAGGATCTTTCAACTTGTTAGGATTCCATGAACTACTTAACTTAATTTCAAAACCACAATCCTTTGCATATTATTAATAACATCGGGGATCCAAAACCTTGCACCTAATGACGTATAAATAGACAATACTTCTTTCATACCTACCGATGCATTGGAGTCTCCATCAACATGTGTTAACAACAATAAAAGCATGACAACAATACACACACTACATATTAGAGCACACGGAGTGGTGACGGCCTAAACACAGTATTCTGAGTGAGAATTTTGTGATGAGGATTTTGTGGAGTGGTAACAATGTTCTGGACAGTGTTCTGGAGTTTTTTGTGGAGTTTTTTTTTTTTTTAAATTGACCGATTAATACTGAATAACAAAAACAAAAAAAGTATTAAAATATTGAGGACATCGTTTGGATCAACGTCTAACAGAAGATTTTGACACAAAAACGCCGACGAGAACGGCGTCGAGAACGCCGTAACGGAATGGGTGAACGCCATTTTACGGCGTTCTCGACGAAGAATTCTGATGAAAACGTTGCCACTCTGTGTGCTCTTACATATTACAAAAGATAAACACAAATAGTGCATGTTAAATGATGCATCATATGTAAACATTACATAACATACAGCGGATCCAAATAAATCTAACAAAAGACACATGAGAAGCTAAAATAATACAAATAATTATAAAAATTACAAATGAATCATCATCATAACGGGTGTGTTTGGCAACCACTTTTTAAGAGATTATTGGGGATTTCAAGAGATTGAGATTTTAATTTTAAGAATCTCAATCCCATATAATTTCACAATCTTTGTTTGGCATCAAAAATATAATAGGGTTTCTTTGAAAAAGAATCCTTTCATTTAGAAGCTCTTCAAAGTAGTTTATTCAATTAATCTCCATCTCCTAACTATGAAATTACAATATAACCCTTATTTTAATTATTAATGATTTAGAGTTGTACAATATCATGTACTTTTATGTCATTTTAAATTAATATGCTCCAACCCCAACTAGTTTGTCAAACACTTATTATCATATATAATCTTCAGCTTCAACCTCAAATAAAAGCTCCAGCTCCATCTTCTAACCTCCATCTCCAACTTCAGCTTCATCTACATCTCCAACTACATCTCCAGCTAATTTTGCCAAACACACACAACATCTACAAAAAATAATACATTATGTGTCTCATTAGCAACAAAATGATCTCTATTATATCAGTAAATAAACCACCAAGTGACAATACAGAATCAACAACTGCTTGTCGAAGAATGATCAACTAATTAACGAACTTGATTGTGGCTGTTTCGTTTCCAAATCAGAAGTAAGATCGAAATCGTTAATCGCTGCCATCGCAGGCGTAATTTTCGATCTGTGTAAATTTGTTCTAAAAACGTAATTCGGATCCGTCAACCACGATTGAGGTGTTCGAAACTTGTTGGTTGTCATTAGATATCTAGGGTTAATCACAGCAAAAAATCGGAGGAATAACGAATGGAATAGATTTGGTTTATGAATACCTGCTCCCTCCCTTTGAATGAGACAATATGCGGCAGTTTAGTTTGGAGAGGGCCTGGGAAAAAAAAACCGTCAAACAAAGTAACCAACAATAAGGAGTTGTGACGGTCAGGATTTAATGTTAGCAAGATCTGACGGTTTAAATCGAAAGTCAACGCAAAACTGTCTAGTCAAAGCTTCGTCAGCCATATATGTGGAGAATTTTAGGATTGAAAAATGAATTTTAATTAATTTCCAGGTGCAGCATGTGATAGCTTCCTTCACTTATGTCCGTAAATCCTTTGCGTTCAAGAATCAATATCCCGCTTAATCATTCACAAATTTTACTGTATAAGTATATATACAATTATATCGATGTTAATAAACAATTATTTCGATGTAAGTTTGAATTTTTTTCAAATAAATGTAATAGTTATCGATTAATTTGCTCTCTTGATCATCTACAATACACATGTAAGGCAGCCTTATTAACAAAAAACAAATGGTACATTTCGATTAGGCTAAAGTCATCGATGGATGCAGAAAAAATAAAATATATAATATAACTTTTATATTAAAAAAATATAGTAGCCTACGAATTCGCGGATTATAATCTAGTTAAATATGATAGTAAAGAGAATGAAAAAAAAGTGTATACCAGAAGTAATGAAACATTATTATATGCATAATGAATATTACAATTGTTAAGAGTAGAATTGTTTAAATTTTAAGATTACTAAAAATAGACGGACTAAATACTTTAGTGTAGTATAGATATATCTTTTGATCAACTAACAAGATTCTTTGGATAAAATATTGGTGTGTGAACATAATTTTTTTTAGTTATACATTGTCACACCCCCAATTTCATGCTTTGCGGAAGCGATTGTTTTTGGGCGTGACTAATCAAATATCAAGCACAAAGATTAAGCAAACGACTCTAAATGAGACGTTTTTGAAAATATATTACATTTACAAAAGTAGTACAAAGTTTTAATTCGTAAGTATAAATCATTATGAGTTCGCAAAATGAATCTGAAGATTTTAAATATATAATCACAGTACAAAAGATAATGCGAGTAAAATCTTCATAAGGGTGTATGCATGCGACTCGTACTAGCTTAGCATATAAGTAGATCCTGCTGGGCCATCCTACTATGGCTGAGTACCTGAGAATGCATCACTAAAACGCGTCAACCAAAAGGTTGGTGAATCTCACAGGTTTGTAGTATATAGTAATAGAAAATCCAGCACAGCTCAATAAGTAGAAACAATTACACTAATTGTAATTATGTAAGCAGTAACAATTACACCATGGTAATTAAGTAAGTAATATCAGTTACACAACGGTAATTCAGTAAGTAAGTATCAATTACACAATGGTAATTTAGTAAGTAAGTATCAATTACACAACGGTAATTTAGTAAGTAAGTATCAATTACACAACGGTAATTTAGTAAGTAAGTATCAATTACGCCAAGGTAATTAGGTAAGTAAGGTCTGCCATGAGCCATCATAGTCGAAGCTTAACAAGTCTGTAATTTGCCCCCGTGAGTGCTAATCCAAAAACACTCATACGTAACGAGTAGAAAACACATGTTTATAAGAGTACGGTTCGTGGTGGCGCTACCACCCCAGGCGGGGATTGTCAGTCCCATATGGATCCATATACTAAAACTTGTGCTTATCCCATAACTAACAACTATGATTCAGAGGACTTCATTGGATTAAGACGTAACTCATGCAAGTCTGTAGGTCTGTAAGTCAGTAAAGTCTGTAAGTAGTTAAGTCTGTAAGTATTATGTTTGTAGAGTTGCAAGTCTGTAACGTAATCAGTTTGTAAAGTAGTAAGTCTGTAAAGTAATCAGTTCGTAAAGTAGCAAGTCTGTAAAACAGTAAGTTTATAAGTCGGTAACTTGTAAAGTAGTAAAGTAGTAGTCAGTAAGTTTGTAAGCAGTAAAGCCTGTCAATACGTCGGTAAGTTTGTAAGTTGGTAAAGTCGGTAAGACAGTATGTCAGTAAGACTATAAGTCTGTAAGACTGTAAGTCTGTATAGTATCAGGTCTGTAGAGTAGTAAGTCCGTAAGGTAGTAAGTCTGTACTAAGTCTGTAATGTATTAAGTCTGTAAAGTAATTTAGTAAAGATAGTAGTTTCATGTGCTCAAGTAAAACAAGTAATGCATCTCCCCCAAAATAGTAAACTGTAAAAAGGGGTCGTGAGACTCACCTGAAGAGCAAGCAATCCTAAAGTACGTGAGTTGTTCCAATGGTAATCTCCTAATGCCCTAAACATGTGAGATTATAACGAGTAAGTGGATGTCTAACTAAACCATCCATATAAGTGTTTGTGTTTGAGTTTGTGAAAAGGTATACTGCTCGTTGGTGACGGTTTGTAATAATAATTTTAAACTATTATTATTATACATGATTTGTTGTACTTATAAAAGTATATGTGTTTCGTGTGTAAGTCGTATCGTATAAGTTTAGTTGTTACTCAAGTTCGTCACATCCGTTACATTTTATTTCATGAGTTACGAAATTTGGTACGGGTCCGAAAACTGAAATATGCCATTTTCGACCCCTAGACGACCCCGCAAGGCCTAAAACCGCTTAGGCTATGATACATAGCCTTGATCATTGGGCCGTTTTCGAGTGACCGTGTGACTTTTAGCCCAAACCGTTATAATAAAATTTTCATCGAGAAACTACCCTGAAAACACTTGTGAAATTCTTCGGCATTTTTACAAAAACTGTTCTATTTGAGTATTCCAGCCGTTCGGTTGTGAAGGTCCAGCCGTTCGGCTATGGAGGACTTAGCCGTTCGGCTATGGAAGTCCTGCCGTTCGGCTAAGGAAATCCAGCCGTTCGGCTAATGAAATCCAGCCGTTCGGCTAATGAAATCCAGCCGTTCGGCTCAGGTACTACTTTCAGGTTTGTTCGCGAAATCAGTTGAGAAAACGAGTATAGATTTGATTTTTGGACATAATCTACTCAATGGAACAACATTACATGATGATATAAGTATATTAAACTCGAATTTAAGGAAAGTTGTGAAATTTTCTTACGTATTAGAAGTTGGAGCCGTGAGTGAGGATGATGAGCTTGATGATGATGATGATGAACAAAGATGAAGATGATTATGTTGTTGTGATGATTGTTGTTGTTGATGATGATTAAACCCGAGAGCAAGAGATAGAGATGGAGAAATTTGATGGTGATGAAGGAATGAAATGAAAGGAAGAAGGGTGTGTTTGATGTAGCCGGCCAACTCCAATTATTGGAGTTGGTTGGCTCCCGCTTACGGTACAAAATACCCGTGTTCTTGTACCCGATCGAAAAATAGTATAATGTTTTCAAATGATAAATTTCTAAAAATATAATCGTTTATATTTTTAATCGAAGTATCTTATAAAAATACTTTTAGTGAGATATAAAAATATATCTTTGCTTCAACTAATTTTGACGGATAGTTTTCAGTGCACAAAATGTGTTTAAATTTGCAACCAAGTAAATAATTATTATTTTCGTCAATAACACATTATTTAAAAATATTTTTCACCAACGTCCGTATTTAAGATTACGCGTTCTTTCATATTTGTTTGTACGTGATTAAATAATCGTTATGTTATATATATATATATATAAATACATATATAATATCCAATACTTTTGTATTATCTTGTACTAAGTACTAAGGTTTAAAGTTTAAATTGGCCGCTAATTTTGGCCCATTTTAACCGGGTGTCACATACATGATTTTTGTGATATATAACATTATATATTTAAATTGTTGCTTTTATAGCTTACAAAAACGTAATACATCAAACGTTTAACACACTAAAACATTCATGGGCACCACTCAAGTATAACATTAGTTATATATATAGAGACAAAAAACATGAATTAATCTTTCAAATTATTATAGTGAAACCCGTAAACGGGTCACTAATGTTATTGTTTTGTATACTTTTGTATAATCAAAAGTGTTACTATCCATTTGCTATTGTAAAAGGTTAATGGGCAACAAGTAGGGTTTTCTTAATATTATTTTTCGGTTCACACCTCTTTCTTTTGAATGAAAGCGCTATACCTCTCATCATGTGGGTAAGTAATCGAACAGAGTCACTACACCGTCTAAATTTCTTCTCGGTGTTCCAACATCTAAGTTTATTTTACTCTATTTCGGTTTGATCGACGTTTTTTCCAGTAGTCCCGTTGATATATCCTAGATTTTACAGTTAATATTCATAGATCTGAATGTCTATGGTGCTTTTCGTCATATCTACAACCAAAATACTATTGTAATCAGGCATTTGTGGCCATTGTCAATAACTGATGCACCGCCAGTAATTAGCAGGTATTTAATCTTAGGTTTTTTTTATTGGATCATATTTTTTGCTAAAATGGTACTCTAAGCATGTGTGTTTGTTTAGATACGAGAAATTGGATACCCCGATCGAGGTTAAAAGGAACTAGAAAACTAGGTAAGAGACCCACACAAGCTTTTTAGAACTTTTATTGCATTGTAGAAGTGTTTGATTGAATGTTGGTGGTAGATACCCAATTTGTTTAATTTGGTACAATGTTTATATACGGTACCAAATCTGTTCACATTGTAGTATTCTGTTAACGTGATTATATTTGTAGTTTGTTAGTCTGTTAGATAGAACTAAGAAAAGTCTTTAGGTGAAATTTTTTAAAATATAGTATTATTCTCATTATTTTTCAATTTCAAAAGTTAGACATTTAAAATTTTAAATAATAGTAGTGAGTAAATTATTTAAATCATTCATATGGTTTCTAAATGTTCCATGAGTCGTTGCTTCCTTTTAAAAAGTATTTAAATAATCTGTTTTCTAAAAGTTTGCTCACTCGGACTTCCAATTTTAACCCAACGTTAATTTTAGACATTAAGTGCAACCATGTGACCTATACATGAGGGTATTTTATTATTTAAATCATTCATGTGGTTTCTAAATGTTCCATGAGTCGTTGCTTCCTTTTAAAAAGTATTTAAATAATCTGTTTTCTAAAAGTTTGCTCACTCGGACTTCCAATTTTAACCCAAATTTTAGACATTAAGTGCAACCACGTGACCTATACATGAGGGCATTTTATTATTTTCCTCTTTCTCTTCAATCATCTTCTTCACCTTTCGTCACTTTTCACTCTCTTCCCACTTCAATCTTATTATTTCTTTCCCATTGTATTTCTCTCTCTAATATTACTTTATTATTTGTATCAAACAATTTAAAAAATCATAAATATACAAAATGTTTGATTTGGGATAAATTGATGATCAACCGTTACAATCACATGGATGATTTGGATCAAACTACTTGGTATGTTTATGAGTTTCATATGCCCCTTTGACAATTGACAATGACTCATTAAAATAAAAATTAATTAATAATGAATTTGGAAAGGACGGAAATACCCTCATGGGATTAGCACACAGTAGAGGTTAACTATTCAAACTAACATTCATTACATTTGTGGAGTAAGGGTGCACAAACTTTCAGAAAATAGACTAAAAACTTTTAAGAAGTAACGGATGACCCATGGAACATTTGAGATACCATAAAGATTATTCAAATAATTTACTTAATAGAAGTTGTAAACTTACCTTGCATAAAAGGCTATGAAATTGGTATTACTTCTTAGATAAAATCCAAAACAAAAATACTTACTTTTTTATAATATTTTACCTGGTGTAAAATAACTTCAAAACTTGTATGGAATAGTTGTATTTTTGTTTAAAATTTAATATACTTTAAAATTGGAACTGTAATATGAAGGCTTGTATTTATTAGTTATTATAACTAAAATATCAAACACCATCCGATTTAACATAGAATACTAGCGATTTCATTAGGTGTTTCAAATTACATTTTTTTAGATGTGTTTGATGTTATCTATTCATATAACATCATGAAATTCTCAATAAAGAAATTTATTAAATAGGTGGTCTCGATATGAGTGTGATCAATTGGGTCATGATCGATTGATCATAATAAGAAAAACATTAGTTACAATAGCATCTATATAGTGTTTTCAATCATAATATGTTGTATTTACCTACCTTTGAACATTTATTACCTATTTGGCTTATTTCTTGTCGTATAAAAGCTTTATAAAAATGAGCATTTGATTACATGTCGATATAAACCAATGTTTTGAAGAACGGACCGGAGATTGAAAAAGATTTTTTTCTATAATAGCAATACAAGACAATGGCTTCACCCGCAAAGGTAATTTCCTTAAAGTTTTATCCAAACATCTCAAAATTTTGTCAACTTATTTAGACACAACCTTAAATTGTTGACACACAGATTTACTAATTATGTCGTCGTAGATAACAGGGTTCATTGTATTCAAGATGGGACTCTCACGAGTTTCGAGCTAGTGTATGTTTTATATGCTCTTCTATTACATGGGTTTAAACATAAATGTTTTTTATATGTACGCGAAATTTGGTATCAATAAATGTTTTTATGTCCACTCCAATCATACTTATACCAAATAATTAGTAACAAATTTTCTGTATTAATTATTTTACACTAACGTCAATCATTGAAGTTGGTTTAGTGTAGTTGATCGCTATGTATCTAAATCTTTATATGAGATCATACTTTGAGACTTACGGGGAGATCATTCGAGTCAGTGCTATCCATAAAGAAAACCCATCGTTTCGGAAGTGGACGCCCGTAATAAACTACACACGTTGTTGTGTGGTTAAATAGATTATCAGATTCCATGAAGGTATATTTTTGTTATTAAATTCGTTAGACTAGTGGGTGGGTCTGACTAGTGGCAATTATGGTTGGTGGACGTTGATATATACAACACACAATTTATTGTATACACTACAATTATGCATTAATATATTTGTATTGTTTGCTTTAATACTTATACAGTATGGTGTAAGTATCATTTTTTATGTTGTATATATCAATTCCCATGGTTGGTAGGTCAGACTTGGTCAACCCAAACCCAACCTGATTTGATAAATAGATTTAGTATTTCAACCCATCCAAAATTTGTTAACCCAAACACTATCAAAGTCACATGTTTATATAATCAGGTCAACATGTTTCGTGTCAAATGGGTCAATTTGGGTCGATTTAATCTAAAACTATAGTTACCTAAAATGTTTAAAAATTTCACAAATGATCATAATGCCTTTTATCAGTGTTTTGAAAACCGGACCAAACACTGAGCCGGTTTTCAAAACACTGCCTATTATGTCTATTTAAAAATATTAGATTACCTCTAAATTGTATTCGGATTGGGGGTCAACCTAATAACACATTGTTTGACCCAACCGGTTTTAATTTCTTAATTTTTGGGAGGAATTTACGAAGTGTTTTTATTTTTCTTAATTTCTTAGTTTTAGGATTTCTTCTATTAGAAAAGCTCGTGTGTAATTGTAAAAGTAGAATACATAAGAGTTTAATATAAAAGAATTACACTTTTTCACCATCGTGTTTCTTTAACAGTAGTAGTAGTACATGTATGACACATAGGTGATCAAATGTCTCGAAGATACTTTTCAAAGTGTTGGATTCTACAACAAAATCTAGTTATATAAGGATGATAAATATGAATTCTATGGGAATGTATTTTTATTAAAGTTTACTTTTGTATTAATGAGCTTTAATTAATTGTTAGAATTGTAGATTTCATAGCATGAAGAACATGTCATTGTAGAAAAGCGAAGATACGATTTGTCAACGAGTTGGATTGCCAAGCAGCTAAAAGACTTGCCGAGGAAAGTTTGGGTTGCAATGCATCTATCATTCCAGAACCCATATGGTAACTCAAACGTATACTATATAAAGATATGTTTGTATGTGTTGTCTATATATATATATATGTGTGTGTGTGTATAGGTAGGTATGTGTGTGTGAATTTATCAATTTTGTGCATATGTATAGTTATGTATGTATGTGATTTTATCGGTTGTATATTTGAGATTGTTGATTAGATGAGGTGTTTAACATATTGTTTTTTAGTATATATTTTTATTTTTATTGTTTTCCGTGTAATTTGTGATTATATCTAAGCGACTAGTGAGGGTGGTTGAAAATTGGGTGAATTAATGAATACTTGTATAGTGTTTAATCTAATGTTGGTGATGGTTAGATTAAATATTAATGTTACTATAGTGTTTTGTATGGGATTTGTAATTGTATCAAAACCAAAAATTGAGAATTGTTGGAAATTTATATGAATATATAGTTAGATGTCTTCTATATTGATGTTGATCTGTGTGATCTATGAAGCGGAAATACAAGGTACATAAACATAAGGATAACATGGGAATACTTGGTTCTTGCATGGATGATTATTGTTGATGACATACCTTTATTCCATATTTGTTGGAACGAGTAATTTTTTGTCTTTCTGACTTTCTTGCTTGGATGTTACTTTTATCTAGTAATAAAGCTGATATTGTTTACTTTATTTTCTTGCTTGGATGTTACTTTTATCTAGTAATAAAGCTGATATTGTTTACTTTATATACGTTGTTGCTCTTGCTTATAGCTATTAGATAGTCCTTTATGCTTTAGATATTTAAGCTGGTTTATGAAAACTTAAAAACTAAGAAGATGCATCAAGTTCTTCTTAAATATATCTTTGTGTGACATTGTTGCTTCAAACCACCAACTGATTGTATTTTAAGGATATTTGTTGCGCATTAGACTTAGGGGTGACCACTACATGGTTGTAAACCATTTATTCCGAAAACCGAAACGAACGGTAAAATGTTTAAAACCTAACTGATTTTAAAACGGTTTTTGGTACGGATTTTAATTGAAACTGAATACAATTAAGGGTTTTGGATTTGGTGAATGGTTTGATAATTGTTAATTCGGTTAAACCGAAAACCCCAATTATAACACATACGCTTATATTCTTTCATATTTTATATTAGTTAGATCTACATCACATGGGATTGAAGAGTTTGGAGATGAAGTGTTTATGATAAAAAAAATTTAGTTTCATTTTTTTAGTCGTTTATTTTGTTAGATACTGTCATTGAGTTTTGATTGGATATTGGTAGTTTGTTTAGGAATTGCTATGAGCTACTCAAACTTTTGGTTGGGGCTTAAATCTGTTATATCGTTTTGTAGAGTTTGTGGAACCTTTACTCTTCTTTTTTATTTAATGTGATGATATTGTGATGAGTAAGTTATCACTTGTCAATTCTTTTTATCCATACAGAATTAGCTAACATTACGGTCTTCTGTTCAGTTATTCACAATTGTAAACACCTCGGTTTGGTTCGGCCTTTGGGTAGCATCTTAAAAAAATATTATATTGAACACATTGAGACGATTAAACACTTAACCGAACCATTGAACACCCCTAAAATTTAGACGATGAATTAGGGATGGGTCTTATGAGACTTTCATGCCCTTGGAGCATACTGGGTGGGTGTTTATATACAAAGTTCTCAACAAAGTCTTGCTCCAGAACATGTTACATAGTGTGTTCCAACTCCCAAACAATATTTTTAGCAGTGTTATTGTAACATCCTCATATTGGGCCTAAGAGAAATACGGTAATTTCTTATTTTAATTGATTATTTAATTGTGTTTAGAAATATTTGATATTATTTAGATAATTGAAATAAATAGGTCAATTGATTTGATAACTTATTGTGATTAATAATTTATTATTTGCTTTAAATTACTATAGATGTTGGTTAAATAAATGAATTATTCTCACAAATGGTTTTTTAGGTTCCATACAATAGATTTAGAAGGGGTATAATATTACACTGCAATATACTTGAGCTAATAGGAAATGTCGACCTAACTTGATTTCACTTTCTAAATCTCCTTTCACCTTCAAGAAAACACACATACACTCTCAAGGAATTTAATAAAATCAGATTCTACCATCTTCAAGGCTATGATTTTAGGGTTTGTAGTTGATTTCATCTTCATCTCCTTTATCTTGTTCATCTTATTTCCCCATTTTAATTGTGAGTTTGCATTTATTTGAGTTTTGAGTTTACTTAATGATTTAGGTAAATAATCAATGCATGTATGAACATTGTTACTTGATTGAGTTATGGTTACTGAAATTATTGATTCACTATCTTCACTTTCTTGTTCTTCCCTAATTTCATATGCTATATTACGAATGTATGAAATGGGTTTTATCATTTAAGTGGATTAAAGCTAGATGAAAGGAAATTTAGCTTGCATGTTGTTGTTGAAGTTATATTAAGTTTATTGAGGTTACTATATGTTAATATAGCTTAAGAAACTGAGTGAAATGTGTTTGATTATGTTTTATTTGTGAAAATAGTATTAGAGTTCGTGATGTGTAGTTGCATGTCTGAACCTCTGTTGTAAAACGTGGGAACGCGATCCAGCACTCTTGCCGGGATCGCGTTGCTATGTGTAATTTGATCTCAGTACGTTTTGTTCTTAGAAACGCGATCCAGACCCCTTTGCCGGGATCGCGTTAGTCAGTATAATTTTGGGTCACTTTGATTTTGTTCTTTGGAACGCGATCCAACTCCCTAACCCAGATCGTGTTAGTAAGTGTATTTTGGTTACAGTCAGGTTTGGTCGTGTGAACGCGATCCAACTCTCATGCCGGACCGCGTTTGCAAGCGAAAATCGGTTACAGAATGGTTTGAACTGAGTAACGCGATCCCACCCCTTCCATCCAGGATCGTGTTTGCATGTTTTAAATTGACAAATTTGATAACTTGTGACTTGTACACTTGTGATATTTAAATAGTATTAGATGTACAGTAGGTGCACTTATTTGATTTATATGCTTGTGTAGAATGTAATAAATCATATTATGTGAATCTGACTCAGGTTTTGATCGAGTTCACAAATAAACCGAAGACTCAATAAAGTAAGATCTTTGAGTGGAGACTGTGATTGACAAGGGTGAGTGGATCATTGACTATCAGTCTAAGTTAGTTGTAACAACATGGTTATAACGGGTAAACTTGGTTTATTTGTATAAGATATACATATATTGTTTATGTTAAGCATATTGCTATGATGATTATGTATTGTGTGCTTATTTAGAGGTCAACATGGTTTGGGTTGGGGTACTATTACTTGGACAACATAAGTGCTTGTACATGTGTTGTTTATTGAACTTGTGTTGTATGAAGTAATAGTTGCCAACTATCGGTTAAACCACTGTATTGGCCTTCAGTTGGTTACAAGTGTTATTTGGGGGCTACCGCGGCTTGAGGGAACATCAAGGATCACCGATCCTCTTTGAAGTATTTGTTTATGATGCTTTGCTGTAAACATTTGTTAATCTAAGTTAGGTTGATAGTAATGATCTATTCACTTAGCTTTATGCAAATCCTTCCCCATTACTTCTTGCAGGTTAATCTTTTGATTGTGGGTTGCAAGGAGTTCGGATTAAAGGAATGTTTGACAGCTTACTCTGATTTTTAAAATCTTGTTAACAGTTTAACATTATGTTTGAATTAAATAACACTTAAATTAATGTTTGTAATTAAGGTAGTAGTTTGATCTTAAAACCATGAAATTGTGGATTGCCATTTTGGGTTTTATCTTATATGCAATATATAATGTATGGATTTAATATACGCTTCCGATATGTGTTTTTTAAAAAAATGGCCTTATAATTTGTAAAGGGTGTTATAAATTGGTATCAGAGCTTTGGGTTTAAGTGAATTGGGCATGTGTTAAGTGTTCAATCCCAAACCTATTTGTGTTAGTCAAACATTCCAGGGAGTGGGATTTAGTTATGATAGGAGAAATAGTTAGTATGTAGGTACTAACAATTAACGAGTTGTGAGATGATGTGTTGTTGCAGATATGGAAGATAATGAATCTCCGGCCGATACCCCCAATAATGTCTCTAGAGTAGGAGTTACTCCTCCAGAAAATCCTATTGATAGACGAGGTCAGTCTGGTACCTCATTTTCAGCAGGAGATTTGGATAGAGATGATTATGTTTTACAATTAGAGGAGGAAGTACTTAAACTCAGAGATCTACATATGCAATCTTTGTTAGATCAACAAACTCGGTCATCACAACAACCTCAACATCAACCTAAGTTATGTTCTTTTAAGACTTTCAAATCTAGTGGACCATCCGAATATTGTGGTAGCACCAATCCTTTGGTCACACTCGATTGGTTAAGGGATGTGGAAAGGAAATTTGAGGTTTGTCGATGTGAGGATGACATCAAATTTCCATATGCGGTTCAACTTCAGAAAGGTCCAGCTATGGTTTGGTGGGATTCTATTACATCACATTTAACACCACAACAAAAGGAATCTATTAGATGGCCCGATTTCTACAATGAGGTTTGCAAGAAATATTGTTCAGATTTTGATATGACTCGTATTCGACGTGAGTTTACGGATATGCAATTGACGGATGATATGACCATGGATGAGCTTATCTCCCAATTTTCTGAAAAGTTAAGGTTTGTGCAACAAAGGGTTCCAGATGACAAGACTAAGATTGATCATTTTGTTGGGATGTTACCACATATATCTATCGAACAACTGTGAGATTAGCGGGTTCTCTTACCCAAGCTTTTGAATTAGCCTGATCTGTGGATTGTGATATTCGGGCTCATGAATTGGGAAACAAAGAAAGATCTTTTTCGAAATCCAAAAGTGATTCCTCGGCGAATCAAGGAAAGAAGAAATGGCATGGATCTCCTCAAGGCAAGAAATAAAGTGGCGGTATTGTGGACAAAGAGAATTGGTGCCATACTTGTAAGGCTAAACATACTGGACCATGTACTCCACATAGATGTGTCAAGTGTGGTTAGTTTGGGCATGATGTCAAAGATTGTACTTTTCCTAAGCACGTGTGTTGGAATTGCCACAAGGAAGGTCACCGATCGGGTCAATGTACTGAGGCAAGTAGACAGAGAACAGGTAATGTCGGAGGGCCTTCATCTTCTGGCCAGAAAAGAAAGAATCCACCGTCAGCAACTGGCAGGGCTTTCCAAATGATAGCTGATGAAGCTGTCAGAATTGAGGATGTCATAACTGATACTTTTCTTATTAATTCTGTACCAGCAAGTGTTCTATTTGATTAAGGAGCAAATTGTTCTTTTATATCCATGCTTTTCTGTGATAGACTGAAATTGACTCCCACATGTATTACTAATCCTATTGAGGTTGAGGTAGCTGATGGTAAAATGGTTTCGGTTACCACATCGGTTACTGGAGCTCGTATTTTGATTGAGGGTCATAGCTTTCCGGTTTCTTTTCTATTAATGCCTATTCCGGGTTTTGATGCGGTTTTAGGTATGAATTGGTTAAGTAAGAATAAAGCCAATATAGAATGCCATAAGAAGTTGGTAAGAATTCCAATCTCAGATGAGTCATATGTCGTGGCTCGAGAACAAAGGGAGAAGGGTAGTATTCCTTTAATTTCAATGATAAAAGCTAGAAAATCTTTAGCTAAAGGATGTGAATCGTATTTGGCTTATGTCATTGATGCTAAGTTAGAAAAGAAAACTATTTCTGATATTCAGATAGTTTCTGAATACTCAGAAGTCTTTCCTGATGAGTTGCCTGGTTTGCCTCCCATTAGAGAAGTAGAATATAAAATTGATTTGATCCCTGGTTCTACTCCTATAGCTAAGGAACCTTATAGATTAGCTCCCTCAGAAATTCGTGAAATGATGAATCAAATTCATGAGTTGTTAGATAAGGGTTTTGTAAGGCCCAGTTCTTCTCCATGGGGTGCACCTGTGTTATTTGTTAAAAAGAAAGATGGCACTTTTCATATGTGTATTGACTATAGGGAGTTGAATAAGAGAACCGTTAAGAATAAGTACCCTTTGCCTCAAATAGATGAATTATTTGATCAATTACAAGGGTCTTCCTATTTCTCTAAGATTGATTTGAGGTCGGGTTACCACCAAGTGCAGGTTTGTGAGGAGGATATTCCTAAGACGGCTTTTCGCACTAGATACGGTCATTATGAATTCCTTGTTATGCCTTTTGGGTTAACTAATGCTCCGGCGGTTTTCATGGATTTAATGAATAGAGTTTTTCGACCGTTTCTTGATGAATTTGTAATTGTGTTTATTGATGATATCTTAGTTTATTCTAAATCTGAATCTGATAATGAGATGCACTTGCGATTGGTTCTTGACACTTTAAGAAAGGAACAATTATATGCTAAATTTTCGAAATGTGAGTTTTGGCTTCGTGAGGTTCAGTTTTTGGGCCACATTTTTTGTAAAGACGGGGTTCAGGTAGATCCGTCTAAGGTTGAGGCAGTTATGAATTGGCATGCACCTCGATCTCCTTCTGAAATTAAGAGTTTTCTGGGGTTAGCGGGCTATTACAGAAAGTTCATTAAGGATTTCTGTAAGCTTGCGGGTCCTTTGACTAAATTAACCAGAAAAGATGTTCAGTTTCAGTGGAATGAACAACGGGAATCAGCGTTCCAGACTTTGAAACAGTTATTGTGTCAGGCTCCGGTGTTAGCTTTACCTGACGGGTCTGGTGATTTTTTTGTTTATTGTGATGCATCGTATGCGGGTTTGGGTTGTGTTTTGATGCAACCTGATCGGGTAATTGCTTATGCTTCTCGTCAGCTTAAGCCTCATGAAAAGAATTATCCTACCCATGACTTAGAACTTGCAGCTGTTGTGTTTTCATTAAAAATCTGGAGGCATTACTTGTATGGTACCAAATGTGTTATTTGTATGGATCACAAAAGTCTTCAGTATATGTTTTCTCAAAAATAATTGAATATGCATCAAAGGCGATGGTTTGAAATTAATTAAAAACTATGATTGTGAGATTCGTTACCACCCCGGTAAGGCCAATGTTGTGGCGGATGCGTTAAGTCGAAAAGGAAAATCAGAAAAGGTGTGTTTTATGCGATTAGAGGTTTCATCGGATTTGATTGATCAGTTAAAATCAGCTCAAATGGAGGCATTGATGGATGATAATTTGAAATCCGAGATTATGCTTAAAAGAAAAGATTTATTGGTTGATGACTCACGTGGATTAAAGACCTTTCAATCTCGAGTCTGGGTTCCTTTTCTTGGTGGTCTTCCAGATGTAATCTTGTTGGAGGCACACAAATCTAGATTTTTGATCCATCTCAGGAGTACCAAAATGTGACATGACTTGACACCGTTGTATTGGTGGCCTAGTTTGAAATCGGACGTTGCTCGATTTGTAGAATCTTGTCATGTATGCTCTCAAGTGAAAGCCGAACACCAGAAACCTTATGGATCATTAAAACAACTTGAGATTCCCGAGTGGAAATGGGAGCACATAACTATGGATTTTGTAACTAAATTTCCGCGGACAATTAAGGGTAATGATATGATTTGGGTGATCGTGGATCGATTAACTAAGAGTGCTCACTTTCTTGCCACTTGTGAGACTGCATCCTTGAGTAAATTGGCACAACTGTACATCAATGAGATTGTTTCGAGATATGGGATTCCGTTGTCTATTATTTACGACAGAGATTCTCGATATGTGTCTGGGTTTTGGCAGAGTTTACAGCGGGAATAAGGTACTAGAATTAACTTGAGTACAGCTTATCACCCTCAGACGGATGGTCAGTCTGAACGCACCATTCAGACTTTAGAGGATATGCTACGTGCTTGTGTATTAGAATATGGTGGATCTCGAGTATTGGTATGCCTCCGTATGAGATGTTGTATGGGCGTCGTTGTAGAACACCTACTTGTTGGTTAGAAGCGGGCGAGAAACAATTTGCAGGTCCAGATATTGTTCAGATTACTGCAGACAAGGTGGCTATTGCTCGCGAGAAATTGAAAGCGGCCCGTGACAGACAAAAACAGTATGCCGATCCACGTCGTCTCCCAGTTACCTTTGTTGTAGGTGAATTGGTTTATTTGAAAGTTTCACCTTGGAAGGGAGTGATTCAGTTTGGTAGACGTGGTAAACTTGCTCCTAGGTACATTGGGCCATTTAGAATTCGACAAGTAGTTAATGATCAAACTGTATCCTTAGATCTTCCTCCTGAATTATCAGGTATTCATGATACCTTCAATGTGTGCTATTTAAGAAAATGTAATGTGGAGGACCAATCCCAAGTCCTTCCTTTGCAAGACTTGCTAGTCGACCAAAGTCAGAGACTTATAGAGGAACCTGTAGAGCTTTTAGACCGTAAGGTGACTAAACTTTGAAAGAAGGATATTCCTATGGTGCTAGTTAAGTGGAATCATAGTATGGGGCCAAACCTTACGTGGGAGACCGAGTCTAGCATTAGGACGCGTTATCCTAGTCTCTTTGGGCATGGCAAGATTTGGGGGACAAAATCTCCTTAAGGAGGGAAGATTTGTAACATCCTCATATTAAGCCTAGGAGAAATACGGTAATTTCTTATTTTAATTGATTATTTAATTGTGTTTAGAAATATTTTATATTATTTAGATAATTGAAATAAATAGGTCAATTGATTTAATAACTTATTGTGATTAATAAATTATTATCTGCTTTAAATTACTATAGATGTTGGTTAAATAAAAGAATTATTCTCGCAAATGGTTTTTTAGGTTTCAAACAATAGATTTAGAAGGGGTATAATATTACACTGCATTATACTTGAGCTAATAGGAAATGTCGACCTAACTTGATTTCACTTTCTAAATCTCCTTTCACCTTCAAGAAAACACACATACACTCACAGGAATTTAACAAAATCAGATTCTACCATCTTCAAGGCTGTGATTTTAGGGTTTGTAGATGATTTCATCTTCATCTCCTTCATCTTGTCCATCTTATTTCCCCATTTCAATTGTGAGTTTGCATTTATTTGAGTTTTGAGTTTACTTAATGATTTAGGTAAATAATCAATGCATGTATGAACATTGTTGCTTGATTGAGTTGTGGTTACTGAAATTGTTGATTCACTATCTTCACTTTCTTGTTCTTCCCTAATTTCATATGCTATATTATGAATGTATGAAATGAGTTTTATAATTTAAGTGGATTAAAGCTAGATGAAAGGAAATTTAGCTTGCATGTTGTTGTTGAAGTTATATTAAGTCTATTGAGGTTACTATATGTTAATATAGCTTAAGAAACTGAGTGAAATGTGTTTGATTATGTTTTGTTTGTGAAAATAGTATTAGAGTTCGTAATGTGTAGTTGCAGGTCTGAACCTCTGCTGTAAAACATGGGAACGCAATCCAGCACTCTTGCCGGGATCGCATTGCTATGTGTAATTTGATCTCAGTACGTTTTGTTCTTAGAAACGCGATCCAGACCCCTTTGCCGGGATCGCGTTAGTCAGTATAATTTTGGGTCACTTTGATTTTGTTCTTTAGAACGCGATCCAGCTCCCTAACCCGGATCACGTTAGTAAGTGTATTTTGGTTACAGTCAGGTTTGGTCGTGTGAACGCGATCCAGACCCTCATGCCGGATCGTGTTTGCAAGCGAAAATCGGTTACAGAATGGTTTGAACTGAGTAACGCGATCCCACCCCTTCCAGCCAGGATCGCGTTTGCATGTTTTAAATTGACAAATTTGATAACTTGTGACTTGTACACTTGTGATATTTAAATAGTATTAGATGTACAGTAGGTGCACTTATTTGATTTATATGCTTGTGTAGAATGTAATAAATCATATTATGTGAAATCTGACTTGGTTTTGATCGAGTTCACAGATAAACCGAAGACTCAATAAAATAAGATCTTTGAGTGAAGACTGTGATTGACAAGGGTGAGTGGATCTTTGACTATCAGTCTAAGTTAGTTGTAACAATAACGGGTAAACTTGGTTTATTTGTATAAGATATACATATATTGTTTATGTTAAGCATATTGCTATGATGATTATGTATTGTGTGCTTATTCAGAGGTCAACATGGTTTGGGTTGGGGTACTATTACTTGGACAACATAAGTGCTTGTACATGTGTTGTTTATTGAACTTATGTTGTATGAAGTAATAGTTGCCAACTATCGGTTAAAGCACTGTATTGACCTTCAGTTGGTTACAAGTGTTACGTAGGGACCACCGCGGCTTGAGGTTACCTCAAGGACCACCGATCATCTTTGAAGTATTTGTTTATGATGCTTTGTTGTAAACATTTGTTAATCTAAGTTAGGTTGATAGGTATTATGATCTATTCACTTAGCTTTGTGCTAATCCTTCCCCATTACTTCTTGCAAGTTAATCTTTTGATTGTGGGTTGCAAGGAGTTCGGGTTAAATGAATGTTTGACAGCTCACTCTGGTTTTTAAAAGCTTGTTATCAGTTTAACATTATGTTTGAATTAAATAACACTTAAATTAATGTTTGTAATTAAGGTAGTAGTTTGAATTTAAAACCATGAAATTGTGAATTGCCATTTTGGATTTTTTATTATATGCAATCTATAATGTATGGATTTAATATACGCTTCCGATATTTATTTAAAAAAATTAATAAAAAAAAGCCTTATAAAGGGTGTTATAGTTATCTTGCTTAAGACGCTCTTTTCAATCCTATTATAGAAAATTATAAAAATCATCCTTATGGGTTGCCTAAAATTTCACTCGCAATCTTTTAATTAGTTTAATCTCATAGATCATCCTTTATTTTGAAACGTATTACGTCAATAGTCCTTTACACTAACGATTGTTAACTCTCCGTTAAAAAGGACCATGTGTGTAAATTTTTTTGTTCTTAAAAGTTTTACGAGTAAAATTTAAATTATAAAATATAGCATATCTTTATATTATATTATATTATATATTTATATATATATATATATATATATATATATATATATATATATATATATAACAGAATACAATGGAGCAATCTGAACCTTAGATTGGTTCCATCTCTAAGGATCCTACGGTTAAAATTATTTCCTTCATTTTTTTTTCCAATTTTTATTATGTGTACCCACAACTAATGTAATTGACACCTCCAATATATCCCTATTTTTTTAGTCCTTATAATATAAATATCATGGCATTTCAAGTGGTAATTTATAAAAAAACCAATCGTATTTGAAATATTTATTTATATTGGTTAATTACATGAATATTTTTATCAACATTATGAAACTAAAAACTGATCATCCATTTAGCAAAACAACCGTAATATCATGAATACATTAAAATCGTAACTAAAATATTTTATGATTTTAACTAATAATCCTTTAAATAATGTAACTAAATTATTTTATAATTTTAACTAATAATCCCTTAAATAATACTCCATCCGCCCCAATTTAAGTGTCCTGAATCAGATTTGGAAGTTTTTTTTTTTAAAAAAAAAAAACATTGATCTTAAATATTTTTTGTTGTGTTATATATTACTTTATGAAAAATCATACCAATGAAAATACATATAAAATTCAATCCATTCATATATTTTACATCAAGGATTATATAACACAAACAAAAACTATTTAAAGTCAAAGTTGAAAAGGGAATACTCAAAAAGTCAAACTAGGACACTTAATTTGGGACAAAGGGAGTACACAATAAGCTAAACAATAGACAAACATATGTCATGTTCAACCATAATAATATTGTTCTATTTTCTTTTCGTGATTCATAGATTTCATATTTTTACAAGTTGTGTTTAAAGCATTGCCAGAAACAACTTCGGTTTTACTATAAAACTATCAAATGATAACGACCCTCTTGAAGATCATGAAACTTCAATAAATTTTGAAGGTATTAAATTAAATGTATATTTTCATATTAAAATATTATTTTACATTTTCATACACACATCTTTGAATTTATAATAACAAGATTTAAATGTACTTGATAATAAATATGCTATTGAGCATTTTATTGATTTTCTAAAAATTAACGCCAACAAAGATCAAGTTGACGAGTATGAATTATTATTATCGCTATTCAAAATCTATTGTTATTGCTTGTATTTATGTGTATATATGATCACAACAATGTACGATTTGGAAAGACATTTAGGTTTGAATTACAAATACAAAATACAATTATTTGAGTTACACTGAATTCATAGTTAATTTAAATTTTAAAAAACTGTTTTGTTGGTTACGATAATTCTATACTACCTTCTTATTAAATGCATATTATATTAATAAATGTTTGACAATCTGCCCCTTCATAAAATGGGTAAATGTTATAACTAAAATGTTTACAAATTAGATAATATATAATTTACAACCGATATGTATTTTTAATAACTTAACTAAAAAAAATCAAAAAACCTGAACCATACCAAACTGCTAAAGTATATGCTAGATGTTATTGACTGACGATTATATTATATAAAATTTTAGTTTATGGTACAATTTCATTTGACTTAACTTTTTAATTACACAATTTATAAAATCAAATGTCGAAATCCCACGTTGTCGCGGGATCTCACCTAGTGTATAAATACATTATTAGGTGAACAAACATCATTTTGATCTCTAACATTTTATTTAGCAAATTCACCATCAAATTGTTTATCTTTCGCATTGAAACATTAAATTTTATAGTCCACAAACAGCTTTCACCACTCAAGGACTCTTCGTTACCTATTCATTTTATCTCATCATGACTTTGGTGGCCACCATCTCTTATTTTTTGCATCCATTCTGATGATCAAGCTTCGAAGTAAAACGGCATTGAAAAGTAAAAATTAATTAAGCCACAAATGTATATCTAGATTGAGAAAGATGTTGGTGGAATATTAAATCTGATCAATTAGAGGAGATCACGATCAAATTTGATGATGAATAAAATGAGAGAAATAAAAAATTATTATATTCCCCTAACAATGTATTTATACGTATGCTGAGTTTTATAATTTATATCTTACTAAAAAAAATTAAGAATGACATGTTTTACATACATGGTCCTTTTTAACGGGGAATTAACAATCGTTAGTGTAATGGACTATTGACGTAACACGTTTCAAAATAAATGATGATTTGTGTAATTAAATTAATAAAGGACTGCGAGTAAAATTTGAGGCAAACCATAAGGATGATTTTTGTAAAAAAAATTTTTCTTTTTCAACCGACACACACATTCATTTAAAATATCAAAAATAAATTTCTAGAAACTCAATATTTTCCACTCTTTCACTTGTTGAGCATCAATATTCTCACGAGAACATTGTAAATACAATGTTACAATTACTTGTGTTCTTAACATTCATCAAGGATGTGAAACTTTGACAATAAAAGGGCATCTAAAGTATATAGTCACACTATAAGGCCATCTAATGTAAAGATCAACTTATAATTACCCTACACAAGAGATAAATTATGGAAGAGTTAAATGTTTCTTTCAATTTTATTTTTCAAAAGCCACTTTTGAAAATTGATGATGTTACCAGCAAGTGCAACATCAAAGCTTGGCTGATCAATGGGATATTGAGCTATCATACGATCTCCTTTGTGATCTCAGATCTTGTTCCCCCATGGGTTGTTGAGAGGGTGGCTTAAAAATGACAGTTATATATGGAAAATGAGAAATGAAGAAACTGATCCATTGGTCATCATTATGATAAGTTTTTACAATAGTGTTGTGTCATTGAACATTAAACTGTTAGTTTGGCTACCGAAGTGTTATGTCTTCTGGAATAGAAACTTCAGTATTTTTGTTGCATTTTGTATCCATTCTGTAAAGAGATAACATTAAGAAACTAAACACGTGAGTGTGCTAACACTTTGTAAAGATGGAACATATTTTTTGTGCGTTGTACAAAAGGGAATGTACCTTATTCAAGTTGTTATCACGCGTGCTACCAATTGATATGACAAGATTACCAATCAACATCATTTCGAGTTTGATATTTTCAACATAGGTTTTAGATGCGCAAATTCAAGAGTTTTTTAATCGTTTTAACGAAGTAAGTACTGATTTGTATTTGTATGAATATATGGCCTCTTTGAGCTCATGTGATTCGTTTGCTAAGTTTAACTTGTCAAAGTTAATAAAGTTGTACTCAAAAAATTCTAACTGTAGGAATATAGATGACCTTCCTGGTCAGGTTGAAGTTTGCTACAATATTATGAGAAATGATGAGAGCTGATTTGAAGAGTATTGCTGAACTTCTCGTTTGATGGTCAAGACAAATCTACATAATATGTTTCCTTCGGTCTATTGGTTATTGAAGTTAGCTTTGGTTTTGTCCGTTGCACGCGTTATAGTTGATAGATGTGTTTCTAAAAGGAAGTTGGTGAAGACATATTTGAGCAACCGAATTTGAAACACCCGAGAATTTTTTTCACCGACGTGATCCCGACCCATTCTTTTACTATGTAGTTATTAGATTACACATTTCATGCACCATCTTTTTTACCTCAAACTTGAATCACTAGCTTATATATATACGTACCACTGTACTTTTTTTTTTACCTTAAATTCAAAAACACAAATGGTTGATGATAAATAAGATTCATTATGCCCACGCTTTGCGATGGGAACATATAATTTGATTCATCGTATTTATTTTGTATTTTATTTATCCGTTAATTGTTTCAATGAGTTCATCTTTTAGTTACGATCATTTACAATTGATTTGTTGTTGAAATAGAGAACTGAAAAATGCTAAAGAAGGAGAAAACAAAGTGAATTGAAATTGTTGGTGTTTTTGAGGGAAAAAACTTATCTCATAACGTAGACTTTTAATCACGGTTGTCTACTTATATTGTAAAACATATAATTTTTATATTTTAAGTTGTACAATTTAAAATTTCATTTAGTGATATACAACTAAATCTACTTCATAAACATATCATTTAAATATCATAAAAATCAAAATTAATATGTAAAAGTATAATGTGTTATACATAATTTTTTCGGTATGGCAATTATTTATAATGATTGTCTAACATTTTTTTAGCTAGTAGAATATAGTTTAGAAAAGATAAAATATATTAAAGTGATCATAGATAAAAGGTAAAAAAAAAAGAAAAAAATAACTAACATTCACAATGTTTTGAACTTGGGTCAAGCACATAAATCATGATTGGAACCCACCTATTTACCACTACTCTAAAATAACTTTGTTGTTTATATATCACTTAATCAGTAATTTATTAGATCACATAAAGTTAAATTTAGAATAAAACAAACAACTTACTATTCATAAAGTTTGCTAATTGATATTATACGCGGATTTTCTTACCCACGTTTTGCGACGGAGTTAAAAAGTACATTCTTAAACTCCAATATGAATTCATAAAAAAGTTTAAGTTGACGAAGGTATGATCTCTATATGAGGTTTTTTATTAGGGGGGAATATGTATGTATAGTTGAAAAAATGTAAATTAATACAAATTTGATAGAATATTACATAAAAATATCAAGTTAAATTATCGTTTGCAATTATTTGTATAATCTTGTCGTAATAAAATTAGTATAAAACTTTGTTGTAAGTAAAAGGAAAAAAATGTATAAACTATTAGTAAAAAAAATGGGGGGATTAAATCTAAAATGTAAAGGGGGGAAATTTGAAATATGAAAACCTAAAGGGTATAGAATGGACAAGTGATAAAAGTTCAGACGGAGAAAATGAAAAGTAGTTAAAATTTAAAGGGGGAAAGTGAAAAATCACTAAAAATTAAGGGGTGGAGTTTTTAAAATTAGAGGGTAAAAGATGAAAAAATACTAAAAGTTAAGGGGTAGAAATTAGATATTCGCTAAGACATAAATGGTAGTAAATTTAAAAGTGTCAAAACTTTAAGGGTTAAAAATGAAAATTTTAAAGTTACTATATAGTTGTCTCTTAAGGGGAGAATGATAGGGTCAGGTAGAGATGCACAAAAACCGGTTTTGAGAAAACTCGACCCGACCCGACCCGAAACCGGTTTTGGTCAAACTTGGTCAAAACCGGTTTGGCCAAAACCGGTTCGGGTTCAACCCGATTTTGACACCCCAAGACCCCAACCCGACCCAAACCGGTTTGGGTAGGGTCCAAATCGGTTCGGGTTCAAAACCGGTTTCAAACCGGTTTTTTTTATATAATTCCGTTTTCGTTCGATCGTTTGGCGTTTTAAGGAAAATGCATGTTTCGGTCGATTTTTTTTCATCATCGTAAAACATTAATAATGAAAACATAATTAATCATTAACCTAACCAAAAGGCCTCTAAAACTTCTTAAATAAAAGTATTTAATCGAAAAAGTCTATATAATTCATTTTTAGTTCGATTGTTAAGCGTTTAAAGGAAAATGAATGTTTCGGTCAATTTTTTTTCATTGAGTTCGTAGAACATTAGTATTGGAAACATAATTGATCAATAACCTAAACAAAAGGCCTCTAAATATTCTTAAAAAAAAGTATTTAATCGAAAAAGTCTATATAATTCATTTTTCGTTCGAGCGTTGAGCGTTTTAAGGAAAATCAATGTTTGGGCCAAAATTTTTTCATTGAGTTCGTAGAACATTAGTATTGGAAACATAATTGATCAATAACCTAACCAAAAGGCCTCTAAATCTTCTTAAAAAAAAGTATTGAATCTAAAAAGTCTATATAATTCTATAAAATTCAAAGTGTGTTGATACATGCAAGGAACTTTTACTAAATTCAAGGAAACATGTGCATAAAAAGTAGTACTGTAAGCATAGTAGTTTGTACTTTTCCGTGAATTTAGTAAAAACTTCCTTGCATTTATCAACTCCGAAATAAAAGTGGATCGAGCGTTAAGCTTTTTAAGAAAAAACAATGCTTGGGTGAAATTTTTTTTATTGAATTCGTAGAACATTAGTAAGGGAAACATAATTGAACAATAACTTAAACAAAAGTCTTCTAAGTCTTCTTAAAAAAAATATTGAACTGAAAAAGTCTTCATAATCTTTATAATCTTCATAATCTTCAATTCTCTTCAATTCTTATTAATCTTCAAGTCTTCAAACATCTTCAAAGTCTTCAAAAGTCAAAATCTTCTTCGGATATAGCCTCGCGTGAAGCTTGATCAAGCGCAATTTCTTCATCGGAAAGTGATATTGTCACACCTTCTTCCACCTCGATATTGTGTATTTCTTCTTCATATTCCATTTCACCTTCAAGGCTTGAAACATTTTGTATACGTTCCGCGGCGTCCAAGTGATCCTTTAAGCAAATGCACATCTCTAAGGAGGCCGGTGTGAGTCTTGTTCTTCGTATGGATAATACCCTACCACTAAGAGAAAATGCGGATTCCGAAGCTACCGTAGAAGCTTGGACGGTTAGTAAATCTCGGGCCATGATGGTTAGAACGGGAAATTGAGATTCCTCTCTTTCCACCAAGCCAAAATATCAAATTGTTCGAACTCATTGTGTAGAATAGTGGACAAAAAATCAGTTCCGGTATATCTCCCATATTCGCTAGTGGTGTTTTGGTTACCCTCACCCCTTGCCCGTTTATGGTTTTCTTGTCTTAAAGAATTATATAAGTTTAGCATCGCATTGTTGGAAGAAGATGAAGAAAACATTGAGTTAACCGAACTAACGGGCACATTTGTTGTTGAACCATACTTTTGAAAATACACACCAAATAAATCTTGTAAACATTTACTAAAATTCGTTTTTGCATCTAGTGAAAACGTTGGGTCCGCGTCATTCAAATTCAAATTGTGACAAATGCTTTCGATAAGCATTTCCACCCCGGCAAGGTTCAAATACGGGTTCATTGCGGCGGAACAAGTAATTACCGGTGGCATTTCTTGAAAATATTTTCTTAGTTTTTCTTTCATGGGAGCCACCATCTTTTCAAATAAAGGACCTTCATATTCGTATTCGTTTAGTTTTGTAGTCAGTACCAAATGACTAGTGGGATAATAAACACCCGATAATAAAGTAGTCGCGGTTTTGAAAAGTTTAAGCAAATCGGATATCTTTTTAATAATCTCCCAAAATTCGATTGGAAATGGTGTTGCATGACCTTTTGCAACAAGTTGATCATGAAAAACTTGTAAAGTGTCACGTTGGCGTAAACCACAAACAAACATATGGTAGGTCGAATTCCATCTAACGGGCATGTCCCAATTAGGGGTTAAGAAAATGGAATTCGTTTCCTTACACAATTTTATATAAGATTTGTATCTAGCTTTACTCTTTTGAAATACGTCTTGCAACATAGTTTTATAAGCGGTTTTTATTTTGTCTATTTCTTCAACCGCTAGTCCGGCTTGCACAACTAAGTTAATAATATGTGCAACACATCGACTATGAAAGAAAATGCCCCTCAATGGTGGTTGGTATTTTAGAATTAATTTTGAAACGGCGAGTGTGTTATTACTCGCGTTGTCAAATGAGATTGAAAATACTTTTTCTTCCAATTTAAACATTTTAATCACACTTCGTAACATGTAAAATAAGTTTTGACCCATGTGAGGATACTCAAAGTCTTCAAAAGCAATGGTACGTTTCATCATTTGCCAAGTTGCGGGATCAACCCAATGTGCGGTAACACAAAGATACGAACCGGGCAAACCATGAGGAGCCGACCAAACGTCGGTTGTTAATGATACACTTGTATTTAAATTTTCAAAACCGATTTTTAGTTGTTTTTTAGCTTCTTTCCACAATTTAAGGACATCGCGTTTAAGAGTAGTACGACTTACATTATTATATCGCGATTGAAGTGTATTTTGAACCACCCTAGTAAACCGAGGGTTATCGAAGTGGTTGAACGACAAAGCTTCTTGAATTACAAAACCCGCAAAAGCTTCTCGACATCGTTCCGCATCATATGTAAAAATCGTTCCATCTCGTGACATCGAAGATTGACCACTTGCTTCCGGATTACCTTTGAATCCCTCACAATGCTTCTCGGTATGATTTTTCAACGTTGTGTTGGAGTCGGGTTTGAAGAATTTCCGACAACGTTTACAATGTGCTTTAGTTGTACCATCCGACAACAACACTTTGTCGTAAGCACCCCACACCTCCGGATTTCTTTTGTTGGGCAATTGTTTCACAATCGTTGGTGCATTTGATGAACCAAAACAATGGGAAGCCGAAGAGGATTGAGTTGCCATGAGAATATAGTATACGTTTTTGAGTTTTTGTAGATATGTATGAGTGTTTAGAAGTTGTGAATGAACCTATACTCAAGCATTGTATTTATAGTGAATTTGGAATGGCAAAAATATAAAAAAAAAACCAAAAAAAGGGCTAGAAACCGCTTGGAAACGGCTAGTTAACGGGCAAAATTCAAAACCGGTTTAAAACCGGTTTCAAAACCAGGTTGGGGAATCGGGTTGGGTAAAACCGGGTCAAAACCGGTTCCAACGGTTACAATGCCAAACCGGTTTCAAACCTACGGGTTGGTCAAAACCCGAACCGGTTTTGGTCAAAACCGGTTTTTTGTTTTTTAGTAAATAAAAATAACAATAATAAAAATAACAGATGGGCCAAATGAGTGGGCCGGTACCAAATAAGTAAAAGAAAAAGCCCAATAGATTTAGGAATCACAATTACTTCGTCGCCTACTCTTTTACTGTAGTTACGTTAATTTGTATATGGCGATGACGATGGAAATGCAGACGGAGGATCGCGACCAAAAAAGTTACGGGTATGTACAGCCCTAATTGTTCTCTTTAATTAATTGATACAACTCAATAATATGTGTCGAATTTTGTTTTTTTTGATTCGGATAATAATCATTTGTTTTCTTTTAGTGAGAAGATGGAGAGGTTTTTTAAGGCTGTAAGTCATCTACGGGTGGACGACAACGATTGTGATTTACTAGATGATAACCGGAGGAAGAGATACATACCGTATATTCATATACCATCGGCTGACGAGGTTAAATCTATTATGGTAAACTTCTTTTATTATTATTATTATTATTATTATTATATTATTATTATTATTATTATTATTATTATTATTATTATTATTATTATTATTATTATTATTATTATTATTATTATTATTATTATTATTATTATTATTATTATTATTATTATTATTATTATTATTATTATAATGATATTATAATTGTTATTGATTTAGTATAATATAAGTTAGTTGATTATCAATCAAAGCGCGATTCATCTTTGGGTCGAGGTGTAGTGTTGTTCAATGGTTAGGTCGTGTAGTTTGGAATGAATGTGTATGGCATGATCGTGTTGTTTAGATTTCAAGATTTAGGATGTAGGTTGGTGGTGGTTTTTTATCATTTTATTTTTATTTGTATTTCCTAGCATCTTGCTAGTTTTATTAATTATGGTAATATAATGTCTGCGTCTTCTAAAAAAAGTTGATTATTAATTTCTCAGACCAAGGATTTAGGTTATTATTTTATTAGATTAGATTAGAATAAGACTTTTTGTGTTGATCTGCTATGCAATTTGTGGTTTTCGTTCTCAGGAAGACGATAGGATATATCTACTTCTGCCTTTCACAACCGGTGGTGATGATGGTAACTATGCATACTCTTTTTCATTTTATCTCCTTCTTTGCTAGCTATAACTAGTAACAGTTCAATATCAACTTCATAAACTACATATCGGGTTTTGGTTGGGTTGGGTTGCTAGGTCTTGAATCTACAATCCCCACGACTTTAGATCAGCTCATTCAAGAAGCACAGGCTATAAAGGAACATCTGGAGGAGACACATCCCGTCATCAATGCCAATCTTTCTCAGTTCCTTCTCAATTCTCTTGATTTCGTCATACACGTGGTTTCGCACTACCAAAACGAGACTGCCCTTCCTGCCCCTTTTGATTGGAATACGTATGTATTTTTCTGTGCATTTGGATTCAAAACTTTATACATAATAAAATAACACCGGTTTTACTCAACCCTTTGTAAATGTAAACCCACATTTTGTTTGACAATAATTTATTTTCATATCAAAAACAAGTTTCTTCCATCGATCATCTCATTACCTACTTTCATGTTCCAGTCACTCTAATAGTTTTTCTTTTGATCGATTTCCGTTTGTGATCTTGTTGAGCAGTGGGAGATTTCCCAAGTGGGCTGAAAACCTTCCATGTCCGGTGGTAAGAAGAATTATATACTCTAGCTATGCTTTAAAACTCCCCATTATAATAATCTTTCAAGCAGAGTTCTCTATACTTTCTTAACTCAAATGACAGTATCAATGTTTTTCCCCCTCAGAGAATGAGAATTCGGAGAGTAGTAACTTGTGGATGTAATTTAATTTAGTTTATATGATAAACTTTTTCAGGTCAAGGGCAACTGGTGCAAGTTTCTCGAGAATGCGCTCAAACTTTCCGATTCTGGTCTTGTTCATCCTGATTTTGATTCTCATGGAAGCGAGACTGGAAAGGCTTATGGTACGCATCTCAAAACTTAAAAAGACACATGATGATTATACAGGACCCAACTTGTTTTAAACTTAGGTGCACAACCACCCCTGTGTGTCTGACTTTATGGGAAGGGGTACAATGAAAAACAAAAACTTGAACCATTCGCCGTTTTGAATTCGAGTCATACATCTTGATAACTTCATTGAAGTGTTTTAAAGCACTGAACTCAACAGTTTCTGAATTTTTACGATTATGTTGACCTTCGTCAGTGGAAATTGTTCCAAAACTATTATCAGTCAATTGAGATATGTAAATCAAAAAATTGTCGGACTAAAATGTTCTGAATTCAAAATCTTACTTTTTACAGCTCTTATTTCTTTGTTTGTTCACATGTGAGTTAGGTACAATGAAAAACAAAAACTTGAACCATTCGCCGTTTTTGAATTCGAGTCATACATCTCGATAACTTCGTTGAAGTGTTTTAAATCACTGAACTCAACAGTTTCTCAATTTTTACGATTATGTTGACCTTCCTCAGTGGAAATTGTTCCAAAACTATTATCAATCAATTGAGATATGTAAATTAAAAAATTGTCGGACTAAAATGTTCTGAATTCAAAATCTTACTTTTTACAGCTCTTATTTCTTTGTTAGTTCACATATGAGTTAGGTTGGTAACTTGGTAAGTTTTTCTTTCAGCATTTATACCAAATCAGTATCATTTAGGCACAAGATTCGCTCCAATGGCTGACCTTTGCTCGAATGAAGAGGGGAAGAAAATCTGGCTGGAGTTTAAAGAGTTTGATAAGGGGAATGTACGTATATGATATCCATCTCTGTTTTCTCCATGCTTATGCACATCTCTGCACACACACTTACATGTCCGTGTTCATGCCTTTGGCAGCCTGAAGCTGAAATAATGGATTTTATGGTTGCTAAGGAAACATCAAAGTCAATCGCACTTGATCATCCCATTGTTAGTGTTATTGGTGACTTTTCCGTTGTTGCTTTCAACAAGGCTACTCAGATGGTAATTGCGAGTTCCACTTTCTTTGAACTTGCTATTTTTGTGGTTCTTATTTTCCCCTTTTTCTTTTGGGTTTATTTACTTTTCTCCATTGTTTTATTTCAATTTTAATTTTTTTGTTGTTACATTTTAAGGAGAAGGAACCCAACAACCTCCATGATTTCGAATTCATGGAGTGTAGATATATGAAACGTTTCGGGGTTTATGAGTTCTACATGACTATAGAGGCCATTGAAGAAGGGAATCTTGGTGTTTATGAGGCCGGAGCTGTGTGCACTGGCGATGGAAACAAGCTAACGTTAACCAAATTTATTCTCACTGGTCGTAAACCAACGGGTATGTAATTGTGTCTTGATTTGGTCGTAAACCAATTGGTTTTAACTTAAATTTTTAATCCCCTTTTTTGCTATTTTATAGTATGGTACACTGTGTATCAATCACAGTTTTTTCTTTTATGAGGTTGAACCTATAATAATGGATGATAATGAGACGGAGTGAGTAGCATTTTGGTTTGCTTGTGCTCATATATGCAGTATGCTGCAGTGTTTGGGTTCTTTTACATGTGCCTGGAAATAAACTTATTTTTCGTACAGGCACAAAAGTGACGGCAATATCTATCTTTTCTTTCCTGAGATCCGTATGCAAAACTTTAAGAGGTTAGTCTTCCATGTATTGTTACTTTTTTTTCCCCCTTCACCAACTATCTTGTGTATAAGCTGAGATTCAAAATACTTTGTTTTGTGTCGACCTTTAATACATAGTTATTAAGGTTAACCAGAGATTTTTCTTTCATCATGTGCCTTGTATGTTCCAGACTTGATGTCGTTTGCTCCATTAGGATTGGGTTCCGGTTAAATCCTTTGTTTGAAATGTGGTTTGTGTGCAGGTGTGACTGCTGAAAAGGAAAGGGATCTGTGAAAGTCCACGATCTCAGAACTAAACTTAGTAATCAAGTATAACATGCAGCGGATAACAATATACTTGAAGTAAATGATCTAGAGAAGAGAGAAATTGCTTTGGTAAACTGATTGTATTAAAGTAACTCAGATAATACAAAACCAAAGACTTAGAGAATTCTGAACATCAAACACCTATATATATAGGCAGAATTCTCTAGTCAATATAAGTCAAACATCAAAATCCGAATCTATCTATTTGCTGACTTCTACTTACGGACTACCAGACAGTCCGTAAGTACTATATACATACTGACTACATTAGTTACGGACATACATACTTAGCTACTTTCGGACACTTGACTTGTACAGTTTCTGACTTACAAAATTTATCAAAACTAACATATTAAGCTTTAGACATTATGCTCTAACAAACTCCCCCTTGGATAAAGCTTGATTTGTCTTTGTACTAATACTTCTTTATTCGAACCCTGGATGCTTGCATCCCGCATGGATTCCCTGCTCAAGGCAAACATGAACCACCCTTTGAAACTTTCTTGCTTGGATTATTGATTCTGGATCATCATCATGAATAATTTGATTCTTCTCCAGCATCGACAAATCTTCTTCAGCAAGGTTGATTAAACTCAAGGGATCATATACTTTCACCACATTTCTGGTTGGCCATATAATGTTTCCATTCTGCTCTTTGTCATAGCAAACTATGTAAGCTTCACCAGTATTGCTCACATAGTACCATTCAATGAAGTATGTGGTGAAATTCGTTGGTAGAATCTCCAGAGGGATTTCTTTCTTGCAGTGAGCTCCAGGATAAATAAGTTTCACCCTTGGTTGATTTGTAATTGAATTAATTTCCCAAGGATCAACCTTTCTCTTTGGCAATGTTCTTGGAAGATATTTCCATTCCAAATGTTTTTCTTTGTGCCAATTTGTATCCTCATAAATCCTCTGAATCATCCAATGTACAATCCCTCTTTCAGGATAATTCAAAATATTGATGCTTCCAAGATGATTCACTTCACATTGAGGCAAAGATCCAATTCGTTTGAAAGATCTTGAGAAGTATTGGAGTCCATCCGTTCTCTTTACTACAAAAACTTTGTTGTCAGAATCATACTTCCAGCTTATAATCTGTCCTTTGAATTTTTTGCTTTTGAACTTGAATGTTTTCCTCTTTGACAACTTTTCTTCATTACCAATAACTTTCTCTTTGAACCAGTCTTTGTAAGGTTTTTCTTGAACTGGATCTTCAGGAAAGTTTTGAAATAAAGATTCCTCATGCTCTTCATCAATACCATCTTCTTCTTCTCCCTCTTCTGGAGGTTCTTCATCTGAATCAAAGTCTCCATTTTGATTTAATCTTTGAAGATTATAATCAAATTCAGCAATATCAGAAACTTGATAATCATTCTCATCTTCATCACTGCCCCATACATATACAACTTCTTTAGTTCCCGAAGATTCTCCAAACTCCATCCGTTTACATGTAGGAGAATAACAGCCAACTGATATATGTTTCTTGGCCAACTCTTCTTCTCCAATATCGATCATAAATCTTTGTTCACTAGGCAGCAACTCCCCCTCAATCTTATCATTTTCTTTTTCTTCAGCAAAATCAAAGATATTAGTATCTAGCTCTTGTTCTTCTTCTAAGTCTTCAAATACAAGATCTTCAAACTCTGAAGTTGGAGCTAACACTGGAATATCACAGATCTGAGGAAGTGCAGGTGCAAAGTGTATTGGATCTGGAGAATCAATAGGACTTGAAGATGTATCATGAGGTTCATCACGTGAGGAAGAAAAATGCTGTTGATCTTCAGGCTGTGAGAAATCTTGAGGAGGTTCATTTTGCTCAGTATCATCCTCATGTCCATCATTAGCATAAGCACCAAAATCATATAAACCATCATCATCATTGTCATCCTCATCACCATCATTACCACCACCATTATTACCACCATCACCATCATCACCATCATTGTCATCCTTTTCATCTTCTTCTTCATCTTCTTTTTCAGACTTCTCCCCCTGATCAACTGATTTTTCTTTTAATTTCTCAACTTCAAGCTCTAATTCTTTAATCTTTACAGCTTGTTGATCGATCAGGTTCTGTTGATTGACAATTTGTTGATTTTGCTCATTGAATCTATCCTCCACTTTAACTGAATAGTCAATCAGTTTCTTTTGCAGTTCTTCAACATGCTTTAGAACCGGTGCAATTGCCTTTATTAATTTTGAGTCTACTTCAGCAAGAGGAATTGATGGAATTGTATCAGATGGCAAACTGGATGAAGATGGAATGCTAGAAGATGTCATAATGGCTCCAGATGAAGGCATACTAGTTGAAGTACCAGCATCCTTAGAAAATACCGATAAAGTTGTTGTTCTTCGGATTTTCTTTGGTTTGATTGGAACTTGTTCTGCTTCAGGATTATAAGACGGATCTAGAGCTTCTTCTCTTTCTTTTCTTTTCCTTTCCTTCACAATCTTAGGATCTTCTTCTTCAGAACTAGAAGACTCATCTTCATCTACAGTTTCAAGCTCAGTATTAGAAGAATCAAATGATGTAGTATGAACAGCTTCAGCTATATCAGCAGCAGATGCGTCATGATCAGGTTCATCTTCAAACAAATCAGCATTTAGTTCAATGTTTTCCAAGGTTTCTTCCATTTCAACATTCTCTTCCATAATAGCCTCTTGTTCAATTTCAACTGGTGGTTCATTGGCTACAATATTTTCTATTGCTTCCACATTAACACCTTCTTAAGGTTCATTGGCTATGATATTCTGTGCGTGTTCCTGGACTTGTTCCTCATTTACATCCTCTCCTCCTTCTTCAGCACTTGAAGATAATTCAAATTCAAGTTGTGGAGGGACAAAGTTTTCATCTATAACATGTCCAAATAACTCTAGGAATGCAGGAACAGCCTTCTTTCTGTAATTGTGAACATCTGCGAATACCCTTTGTGGAATAGGAATGTAGGTATATCTATCTCCTTCAAAAGTTAGTCCTTGGAGATGTTGATTAAAGATCCTTTGTAAAAACCGTGGATACATAAAGAATGCCTCTTTGCTAGTAATATTCCCAACCAGTTGCTGAAAGATGAATCTCGAAATATTGTATGGGATGTTAAAGATGAGAGCAGTGATCATCTCAAGTAAATTGATCCCAACAGAATCATGTCCTGATTTCCTCGGAGATAAGGTAGAGATCATTGTATGTATCATAAACTTCCATTGAGGAGGAAAATGATTTTTCAAATATTGTTTGTCTCTAGGTCCTCTTGTACAACCCATCCTAGAAAGACAATCGACCACTATATCCCTTGGAATTATATTGTTAACATTTTCAGCATCTCCAAAATTCCAGGTTTGTCTTATCATTTCTTCTGTGAGATCTATGGGAATTCCATTCACAATAGCTCGAATACATGGAGGATTATTACTTGGAAGGTATTCAGCCGAGTTCCAAAATTCAAACATATGTTCTTGAAATATATGTTCAACTCCCATATGTAAGGCATAGTGAACTCTGGATCTTCTCAAAAAATTCAGGATTGGGTGAAAACAGTTATTGACAGGCTTGTTTGGAGGATCCAAAAGATAAGCAGTCACATTATGTCTTGGCTCAAAGTCAATTATGACTTTAGCAATGTCAGCAACACCAGGTTGATCTGCCATAATGTGTATAACAAGCTGTACAAACAAACTGTTAAGCGAAGTACAAAACAAATAGAAACATAATGATGCACATACTGAAAATTTGTTAAGTATCAAATAGTCCGAAACTAGAAATACATAGATCTTTTATGTCAGCAACTAGCTACTCAGTACTAAGTATCAATACTAGGTCAGTATGTAATACTTAATTCAGTAACTAGTATAGACAAATTTCCCAAGTAAAACTAGGTCAGGAACTAAATGTCTTTATTAAAATTTCAGATTGTCCGAAACTAAGATTACATAGTTAGTATGTATGAGATGACAATAATCCGTAACTAACACTTAGGTCAAATACCTGAGTATAGTCCGTATGTATAGTCCGTATGTACATACTGACTAAGTAATCCGAAACTAAGTCCGTATATTATAATGAGTCCGTAAGTAAACATTTAGTCTGTAACTAGATGTATACAAGTAGACTTAAAATAATTCAGGACCTAGTCAGCAAGTATGAAGTCCGCAAGTCAGTATTTGACTTGGTCAACAAAAGTCAAATAGTCAACGTCAGTAAGTAGGGTTGGTCAATAAGTCAATAGTCAATATTTGACTTAAGGTCCGTAACTACGATAGTTACGGACAAAAACCCTAATCCTAGTCCGTAACTAGGAGATCCGGACTAAAATGACGACTGTTCATGTGAACAGTAACTTTTCCAGAAAAATCATGATTAAATCATAGATATTGAAAGATAGAGAATGAAATTTATACCTATGAATGCGGAATCACAAGGCGCACAAATCTATCTTGGTAGATTTGAAAATGATGAAGTAAACAGAGAGTAATCGAAAAAAAACTTGCTCGGTTTTTCATATACTGAATATGCTAGTTCCGGACTAATTTGAAAAGTTTTGAAAGCGTATGTCAATTCTGGTTTTCAGAAGTACATATACCTTTTCAAACATAGATCCGGACTTAATATCAGTTACTGAAAAATCCATTGATCATTTTGAAATTAAAAATTTTATTTTGATGATTTTCAAAAATGACTTTGGTTGAAACATATAGGATCAAAAAGATTAAGCTTTGGATATTATCTAACCTAAATCTAAAAGACATAACAATTCTAAAGAGAAAATTACTTTGAAAAATATAAAATCCTAAAAAATATTTATAAGAAAATTATAACAAAATAAAATATTTTTGGTGGGGAAAATCTCATGAGTTGGGATCATATTGGGATATATGAATGTATTATGTTTATTATTGAGAAATGCAAGTTTATTTTGATTGTTAGTATTTTTATCCTTTTTAAATTTATATATCATTTCTAAAATATATTTTCTAAAAATTACTTTATATATGATTATTGGTATTATTGTTCACTCAAGTACTCAAATATTTAAGTATCTTTTTTCATTATTGTTAATGTGCACATTATTCTATATAAGCTAAATATCAATATACTTCTGGATTCAAAATACAGTAATATTTCTATATAGAGAGTGAGAATATGATGAAGTCTTTAATAGTACACACATATGTTGGAATGACATTTTGTCACATATGTCATACCCTTGGTTGGAATTACAACTATATCTCAGGTCTATACAAAGTATAACAGAGAGATATAATTAAGTAAACCTTCTTCAAAATCATACCCAAGTCTAAGGTCTGTACAAAGTACAACAAATAGTGGATATAATTTCCCAGACAACATAATATAAAGACCCTAAATGATAGATCATACCATATTAATTTTCCAGAATTTAAGACATTTTATTGTTATTTTGAATCTAGAGAACTAGAATCTTGATAACTTTGATTCATTTATTTTGAATTTTGCTTGAGTCAATTGACTTTTGCGTGTCATATACAGATATTTTGGATTATATAAAACAATATGCACTAATTATTTGACATTTCTTAGACGAGATACCGTAAATATTTGAATACCTACCAATATATTATATATAACTTAATTTTTAGAAAATTTTCTTTAAGAAATGTTACATAAATCTACTAACACATCAAATATAATACTTAGCATTTCTTTAAAAAATGATTTTAATACATTTCCCAATATACTATCATTTCCCAACATTTTCCACAAAATCTCCCCCTGATTTTGTATTTTTCTAATGTTTTTGTATTTTTTAAACTTTCTATTGTTTTTGGATTTTTTTTTTTTTTTTTAATATATATTTGAAAGTAAAACAACAAATAACCAAAACAGCAAATATCCTAGAATTTTAAAATACAACCTAAATATCCAATTGTTCAGTCAAGTTGATCCAAATGTTTCATACCGAGCATTGAGATGAGGTCCTCAAAGCGTGATTTGGAAAATGATTTGGTAAACAAGTCAGCACGTTGCTTACTTGTTTCGACATGAACCAAAATGATCAGGTTTTTCTCATAGCAATCCCGTATGAAATGAAAACGTATTTCAATGTGTTTTGTTTTAGAATGCTGTACGGGATTGCGTATGATACTTATTGCAGCAGTGTTGTCAATATTTAAAGGAGTTTTGGTCAAGAGTAAACCGTAATCGCGTAGTTGTTGTTGAATCCACAAGATTTGAGAACAGCAACTAGCAGCAGCAATGTACTCAGCCTCAGCAGTGGATGTAGAAACAGTTTGTTGTTTCTTGCATTGCCAAGTCACCAATCTTCCTCCAAGAAATTGACAACCTCCTGATGTACATTTGGAATCAATGCCGCAGCCTCCGTAGTCTGAGTCAGAATATGCTGAAAGTTCAAATTCACCATCATTGGAATACCAAATTCCAAGATTCGGTTTTCCATTTAGATATCGAAAAATCCGTTGTACTGCTCGCAAGTGAGTTATCTTCGGATCAGCTTGGTACCTAGAACAAACAGACACAGCAAACATGATATCTGGCCTAGATGCCGTTAGATACATCAAAGAGCCTATCATGGAGCGATATTCTTTTTGATCCGTAGATGAATCTTCAGATGCAGGTCCAATCTTTTCAGTTGTGTCAATGGGAGTGGAAAGTGGCTTTGCCTCTAACATCTTGAATTTCTTCAAGATATCATTTACGTATTTTGTTTGATGGATAAAGATTCCCTTATCCATTTGTTGTACTTGTAAGCCTAGAAAGAAAGCCATTTCTCCCATTGAGCTCATCTCGAATTTGGACTTCATAATTTCCTCAAATTCTTTGCACAAGCTGTCGTTTGTTGATCCAAAGATAATGTCATCAACGTATACTTGCACTAGCAGTAAATCTTCCTTGAACTTCTTTATAAAGAGAGTGCTGTCAATTCGTCCTCGTGTAAATCCATTGTCCAACAAGTGTTGTGACAAAGTCTCATACCAAGCTCTCGGGGCTTGATGTAATCCGTAAAGAGCTTTGTCTAGTCGAAACACATGATTTGGAAATTGAGGATCTTCAAAACCCGGTGGTTGTTTGACAAACACTTCTTCATGAACTTTCCCATAGAGAAAAGCACATTTGACGTCCAGTTGATAAACTTTGAAGTTCATGTATGAGGCATAGGCTAAGAATATCCGAATGGATTCTAGCCTAGCTACGGGTGCAAAAACCTCATCGTAATCCAAACCTTCAACTTGAGTGAAACCTTGAACAACTAATCTCGCTTTGTTGCGAACCACAATCCCTCGATCATCCTTTTTGTTGCGAAAAACCCATCTAGTACCAATTGGATGAATACCTTTTGGAGGTTCCACCAATGTCCAAACTTGTAGTTTTACAAATTGCTGTAATTCTTCTTGCATGGCTTGCACCCAAGAAGATTCTTGTAAAGCAATTTGGACATTCTTTGGTTCTATTTGTGATAAGAAACAAGATTCCATTTGAGCTATCCAACAAGAGGTGGACACTTGTTTTGGTTGAACACCAAGTTGAGTTCGTGTCTTCACTCCAGCTGATACCTCTCCAATGACGTTTTTCAAAGGATGTTTGAATTTTGCATTTATACTCAAAGTAGGTTGTGTTTCAACTTCCATGTTTGCATCAAGATTCGTATCCTCAAAGTTACTTTCCACCGCATCATCTGAATCATCATGATTAAATAATTCAGTGGAAGTTTCTTGAAATTCCTCATTTTCAGGATCCGAATGATTTTCAGCTTCATGTTCTACTTGTGAAGTAGAATGTCCTTCTTCTTCTTGAGGAGTAGAAGATGTAGGAATAGATTCCGGAGGAGTTACTTCTGATAAAACGGTTGATGTAGGAGTAATAAGAATCGGCTCTGAAGGAGAGGAGATCACCGGAATCACATATTCAACATATTGATAATGAGAATTTGCTTTAGATGTTGAATCTTCTGGAATTAGAACAAAAGAATTGAAGAATGAATCATAATCAAAGAACTTTTCAGGACCAATACCATCGGGAGATTTTGAATGCCTTAAGAATTCCACTTCATAAACCTCTTCCACCCGATTAGATGTCTTGTTGTACACCCTTTTGTTATGAGAGTTCACTGAATATCCTAAGAAGAAACCGTCACCAGCTTTTTCGGCAAACTTTGACAATCTCTCTTTGGTCTTCATGATTAAACACGGACATCCAAATGGTTCCAAAAAATGAATATTCGGTTTCTGATTATTCAACAGTTCATAACTCGTCTTCTTCTTGTCTTTTACAACATGTACTCGATTGAGTACAAAACACGCCGTATTCACTGCTTCAGCCCAGAAAGTAATCGGTAGTTTAGAATCTGATAACATAGTTCTCGCTGTTTCTACCAATGTCCGATTCTTTCTTTCTGCCACTCCATTCTGTTGTGGAGTATAAGAAGCACTAAATTGATGTGTTATTCCATGTTGAAGACAAAACAGTTCCATTAAGTGATTCTTGAATTCTGTTCCATTGTCACTCCGAATAACCTTCACCTTCAATGAGAAAATTCTTTCCAACTTAAGAATTAGAAATTTAATTTTCTCAAATGCTTCATCTTTTGTTGCAAGGAAATATACCCATGAAAATCGTGAATAATCATCGGTAATTACCAAACAATAGATTTTTCCTCCAATACTCCGAATATTAACTGGACCAAACAAATCCATATGAAGTAACTCCAATGGCTTGTTGATTGAGTTCACCAATTTTGGTTTATGAGATTTTCTGATGAGCTTTCCCTTTTTACATGATATACAATGATCATGTAAAAAGAAGTTTTGTTTAGGCACACCAATCACTAAATCATTTTTCACCAGATAATTCATTTTCCGAAAAGTGATGTGACCCATTCTCCGATGCCAAAGTATAGAATCTTTTTCTGAAGCTTTTACTAACAAACACGTGTGATCCTGAGTTGTGGTACTTGATCTCATATCTAGAACATACACATCTTTTTGTCTTGGAGCTCTCATAAGTACCCATTCTTCAGGAACTGTGAAACCAGGTTTGAGTATCAAACATTCTTCAGCATTGAACCATGTTGATAGGTTCTTATCACAAACTTGGGATACGCTGAGAAGATTGTGTTTCAACTCTTCAACAAAGTTTACTTTTTCAAAACTCACTTCACCATTTGTCACTGTGCCCTCACCAGTGATTTTTCCGCCCATATCTCCCGCAAACGATACACGTCCTCCATATTTATGTTTAATATCATTGAGCAAGGACAAATTCCCAGTCATATGTCTTGAACAGCCACTATCAACATGCCAAATGTTGTCGATAGATTGGGAAGACTGCAAGACATAAACATGAAAATTATTAGTTGCAAATGGACACCCAAGCCTTTGCGGCTTTGGGTTGTCCAGTAACGGGATCATCTATCCAGACATCAATCTCCTTCATTCTTTGCTTAAAGTTATGAGATAAAGAAGTTGAATCTTCAACAGGATTTTTTTCTTTTGGAACATTATTTTTAAAGATTTTCTTAAAAACGTTGAAAGATTTTCCTGTTGAACCGTTTTTATCCGTTTGTTCCTTGTTCATCTTCTTTTGTTTCTTTTTAAGAAGAGGAATACAATCTTTTAAGATATGTCCACGAATCCCACAAAAGAAACAACATCTATGCTCATATCTTTTGAATGATTGAGAACTAGAATGAGAACTCCTTGGAGATTTATCATTCACAGATGTCTTACCTCCTTCACCCTCGCAATCATTGCATTCTTTGGATGAAAAGGTAGTTTTTGTTTGCTTCACAGGCTTAGAAGATGTATATCTTTTTAATAAATTAAAAGCCTTTTTATGAGGAGTAAAGATTTTAGCTTCTTTGTTTTCAGTAAAAGAAGTTGTACCTTTATCCTTTTCACAAGCATTTGTTGAAGCAGGAACAAAAACTACCTTATCATGTAAAGTCCCCTTACCCTTTTCACATGAGGTTTTAGAAACTTCAACCTCAACAGCCTTTTCTTTCAAATCAGTAGAAATCTTCTCAGGAGATGAAGTATAACAAGATGGTGGTGGAACAATATGATAACCCAACCCTGTCTTATTTTTAGTATCAGTGATTTGAGAGTGAATAATTTCATCTAAAACCATTGATGAGGTAGACATGTTGGAAAGTTTTCGATTTAATTCCAAGATTTGAGAAACTTGATCTGCTTTTTGTTTAGATAAAGATTTAATATCAGTTAAGTATTTATCAATAACAGTTTGCTGATTTAAAATCTTCACTTTGAGATCATGAATCTCAATTTGATAAGCCTCAATCTTTTCAGAAAACTTTTTATCATTGTTCACTAGAATCTTGTTATTTTCCCGAAACATTTGTGTTTCCAAGAGTAACTCTTGATTCTGTTTTTGTAAAAGACTGATCTTTACCCCCAGATCAGTACATTTACCACAAATTTCCTCAGAGAGATTAGAGTCAACCTCATTGATTTGAGCCATAAAGGCTTGTTGATGTGAATGCTCTTCAACGTGAGAACTCCAATCATAGTAATCATCTACTGTTGAAACCATTGCTTGAGAGGTAGAGGCTTTTGATTGTGTGACAGGAGGAACTGCTTGATATTGTCTGGGAGTGGATTCTTGAGCATTAGAAGGCTTGGTAAATCCCGAGCTTGGATTTTTACCTTTTTCACACTCTCGTGCAAAATGACCAAAGTTTTGGCAATTGTAGCACTTTACCTTAGATTTATCAAATCCAGGTCTTCCTCCAAGCTTAGACTTACCAGTTCTTTGAAGAAACTTTTTCACTTTTCTTGTGAACATTGCAAGATTCCATTGCAAGTCCATTTCTTCAAGATCGTCTGGGTGAATCTGATCATAATCTTCTTCAATAAGTTCCACATTTGCTATTCTATTACTTATGAAGGCTTCATAAGAAGCAAGAAAGGCTGTAAGAACTTGTGCATGTTCTTCAGTTGCCTTTGAAACACCAGGACTAGCATTTGATTGTGGAACATATTGATAAGATTGAAACGAAGAACTTCCTTCAGATGAAGAACTTGGGTATTGTGAATAAGTTGGTGTGGTAGGAGTAGAAGCACTAAACAATGCTGTGGTAGATGTTTGTACTTGAACTTTGGAGCCATAAACACTCGGATTTTGCATTGTGCGGTGAGCCCTAGAGTGTTCCTTTTTCTTGATAGAAACATCATAATTTTGAAGCTTATTGAATAAGTCTTCAAGTTCCATTGCACCAAGTTGTTCCTCATCTTCCAACATTGCATCTACCTTACTATCCCAACGTTGAGGTAGAGCAGAAAGTAATTTTTCATTAATTTCTTCTCTTGAAAGCTCCATACCATGTCTTTTAAGTTCACTAGTAAGTTGGGAATACCGAACTATTAGATCCTCAAATGATTCGTTAGGTAAGGTAGTGAATGCATCAAATTCCTTCTTTATGAGATCACACTTATTCTTCTTATATTTGTCATTCCCAGCAAATCGTTTCTTCATTGCTTCAAACAATTCAAAAGCAGTTGCTAATGATTTCCATCCAGACATAACTTCTTGTGGAAGTGCCATTGAAAGAATAGATTTTGCTTTTTGATCTCTAGCATATTCTTTCTTCTCCTCCGTATTAAAGAACTTGACAGGTTTGGGAGGAATAGGTTCTCTTTCCCCAAAATTTCCTTCTTGGCGTGGCTTGATATATTGCTCCGTAAGTGGGATCATAAGTTCCGGATCATATAGAGCAATAAAGGATTCAAACCTATAGAGCCAATCATCGAAATCCTTGAGCATAAACCTCGGTGGTTTGCTCGTGGTGCCTGTCTCTTGTTCGTTTTTAATCATGGCTTGAAATTGAGCAGTTGTCATAGACATGTTTTCTGCAAAGGATTAGAAATGCAAACACAAACACACAAAAGAGATTCCAAGAATCTCAAGTTCAAAGTTAATCCGAAAGTATACTCAGCAAGTATACTCCGTATATACCAAATAACTCCGTAACTAATATTCAGTAACTGAGTTCCGTAACTTTGAATTTAAACACAAGTCAAAACTAGTTGTCCGAAAGTGTTTTATCAGTAACTACCAACTGTTTTCAGTATCTAGTCCTCAGTAACTAGATTCAGCAACTAGCACAATCTGAAAGTGTGTTATCAGTAACTACCAACTGTTTTCAGTATCTAGTCCTTAGTAACTAGATTCAGCAACTAGCACAAGTCCGTAACTAACACTTAGTATCTTGATCCGAAACTAGATTTACCAAGTAATGTGTTGGCAAAAATCAAGTTTATCGTTTCCGAAACACAATTCAGCAACTAAGCAAAAATAAATCAATCCGAAACAAGCAATCAGTATCTAGACTTCAGCAAGTAGAAACTATTCCGTAACTAAAATTAGTTTCGGAATAGAAGTCAACAACTAACTCGTAACTAACTCGTAACAGAATTTCACGCCAATCTAGATACGGACTAAAACGGTTATTTTTGCTAGTTTCGGACAAACAAACAACTAGATACGGATTTAGAATCCCAGATTTTCAAAGTGAAATTACTTTCTCAATACATCTTCAATTTTAACAATCAAGATATGTATGCACTCGTAATTGAAAACCGAACACTCGTATATGATTAATTTCAAGTTTAAACGTGTTAATCAAAATCCGTACAAAATGAATTTGAGACAGAATGAAATTTCAACGAATTGAACACTGAATTTGATCAAATTGAAAGCACAGAATGATTCGGAATCACTTACAGTGATGTTTTTGACGAAATTGAGACTAAAAATGATGAAACTGATCAAAATGAACTTCTGATCAAGCACTCCGTATAATCAAACACTCCGTATATCTCTTTAATCACTTCTGAATCAATCCAGAAGTAATCCGTATCAAACTAATCACCTCCGATCAATACACTCGGTCAAATTCCTCAAAAACATACTCTAAATCAGTTACGAAGCTCACTAAGCAGCTCTGGTGGCTCTGATACCAATTGAAAGTCCACGATCTCAGAACTAAACTTAGTAATCAAGTATAACATGCAGCGGATAACAATATACTTGAAGTAAATGATCTAGAGAAGAGAGAAATTGCTTTGGTAAACTGATTGTATTAAAGTAACTCAGATAATACAAAACCAAAGACTTAGAGAATTCTGAACATCAAACACCTATATATATAGGCAGAATTCTCTAGTCAATATAAGTCAAACATCAAAATCCGAATCTATCTACTTGCTGACTTCTACTTACGGACTACCAGACAGTCCGTAAGTACTATATACATACTGACTACATTAGTTACGGACATACATACTTAGCTACTTTCGGACACTTGACTTGTACAGTTTCTGACTTACAAAATTTATCAAAACTAACATATTAAGCTTTAGACATTATGCTCCAACAATCTGCTTAAAATACTCCATGTTGCAAAAGGTTTTGTTACTTTAATTCTCTCTTTTTATTTATTTATTTAATTTTTTATTTTTTTTTTGTACTTTGTATCTGTTTTGTGAAATTGAAGTCCCACTGGCTATACGAGTTTTAGGCTTTGTTGCCAATGGGCACGATCTCTATATAAATTAAGTGAAAGCATGTATAGGAAATCAAACCTGAGTTCTAATATTTCATTGCTAGATTGGAGACAATGTTCAGGGCTTGTGGGGGTATGCTATCTTTTAAGAGGCATTACTTGTTTTCTGTCTTGTTCTCTCTTTATATATAATCACAACCATGGCTGGGTCTCCCTGTTAAGTGCACCATCCCATGTAAAGTTTTCTTACCTTATCTTTTTGGATGCACAGGTGTGCGGAGAGGCTTGCCAGTGGTGAAACTTGACTGCGTTTCTGTGCTCCATAAGGAAACTATAAAAGGTTAGGATTCAACTTGATAATACTCATATCCCATAAATATTGAATGTCTTTAAGCCGACCATTTGACAATTTTTTGACCTTGCAAATGGAGGGAAGCAATGTGAATTGTGTGTGTGTGTGTGTGTATATAATTATTCTTTCGAAAGAGTTTTCATATGCTGTTTTCACAATAGGTATTCACCAATTGCTTACGCTCGGCCATCGATTCATCTTTTCTCCAGATTGCAGTCGAATAAGTAAACCAGGTACTTCTAGCTTATCTTGAATACCATTTATTGTCCATAGGTGATTAAATGGACAAATAAGTGCTACTTGGGTCAACTCAATACGACCCAAAACAAATTAAAAAATTACATGTTTAAGACTACCCATTTTGCCACCGGCGATAGTACGGTCCACTTGGTTTAAACATACTAGTCTTCTTGCAGATTGTTGGTCTGATCCTGACCCCTTATGGGAAACCGGGATGCGGCATAGGAACAAGGGTGCCCCTTGTAGGGGTTATGACTACATCCACTCCCTCAATTGGTACAATCATTCAACTATAAAATATAAGAAGCTGCTTATATTCTCGTACATTATGATGTTATCTTGTTTATGGGTGCTAACTTAATATTATCAACTGTTTCACTGTAGGGTTGGATCGTTGGTGGAATAGTTGGTGTGGATAGCCTGAAAAATTTTAGCTGGTGCAGGGAAAGAAACGGTGTGCTTGTAATTAGGTAGTTTGTGTTACTTTGCAAATTGTGTGTCCAACATGTGCTACTGCTTTGGTGTGGCTTATGTATCCATTTATGCTTTAGCTTGTGCTACTGCTTTTATGTTCACAATTTGGCACTTCTTTTGTAATGGCAATCTTGTTTGAAAAATTATACCCAAACTATTAATGTATCTTTTTTCTTAGTTATATTTGATGTGTTAGAAATAGAGCATAATACAAACTTGATTGTCATAAAATAGTGATTACAAATTAAGTGTCATTCATACAAAATCGACAGTCATTAAAGTAGTAACACCTAACACTAGTGATCATCGATTACTAATAAGAAAGCTTCTAATAGCCAACAAAACTAAAGGTCCAACAATTTTTTTGCATAGACTTCATCTTCATATGCTCCAGTTGAAATACTCAATTTGAAGTTCATACAGTCTATCTCTATTGGTTCGGTCTTGCAAAAACTCACTTCTTTGTTGCTCATTCAACTCACTTCTTTGTTGCTCATTCAACCTCCAATAGGTCGAACATTATTTCCTTATGTCATTCGTTATGAATTTCAAGATCAATCCAATGAAAAGGCCTACATCGCGAATCTAGGTTCTACAATTGTAAACATTGATAAGATAGGACACATTGATTCATGCTGAATCCGCAAAAGAAAAAAAAACACCATTGAATAAGGGCAATTTAAAAATTAACGTGTTTAGTCCAAGACTAGCTACTAACCCGCACGATGCAGCGGGGAAGTATTTGAAATCTGTGAATAAACGTAGTGAAATAGCCGTTGAAAATTTGATTTGAAATATACGGCTTAAATATAACAAACCAAAATAATATCATGTAATATGTTGAACAACACTCTTGAACAAAAAATCATAGAAAATTAAAAACATGCCACATGTCAATTTAGATGGGTAGATTATAAATGCCATATTCATATAATGACATGAAAAATTAGTTAAAATAAAAATTTTACTTCAAATGTAAAATCTAAATGCACATAAATAGATTTGTTTCACATCGTCCATCTTAAAATATAAGAGATACTTTCATTTACGGATAGTGAAATTGTGAAACATCTTCATATATCGCTACTAAATGAAAGGTATGTAACCTCATTTGTAATGCCATACTGCATACTTCACTATCATCCAACAATAAACAATTGAATAGTGAAATTGAATAGGCAGTGCAAATTAATTTTATCCAATGATTTTGTAGCAAATATTGGAATTGTTACCAAGTGTGAGAACTGCATTTACATATTATGTAATTGATTTTATCGTATGGAAAATGATCTAGCATGGAATGTGTCATTTTTCCAGAAATCAATAGATTACAGACCGAAACAAATGCAACTAGCTGAATGATTGTTTTTTTTTTTTTTTTTTTGCAAACAGCTGAATGATTGTTTACAAACAAAAATTATGAAATAAACACACAATCAATCAGTCGTTCGTGACTAAATGATTTGAACAATTCAGAATTTCGAACACAAATTATCAACTATCAACATAATAAATTTATGAAACTACTCTATAATCTAACTGTCAACTACTTATCAACTCACAAAGTAAACTGGTTCCTCATTATCAACTTTGCCTCGAAAAACTCCTGAAAATTCATCAATTAAACACCATTAGTTATAAACAGTCAAACTTATAAATCAACATAGGTCAAACAAGGTCAAAGATAGTCAACAAAACATAAAACAAGTCAAACATAATCATACCAAAGGTAAAAAATCAAACCAGGCACTAAACATCATACCAGGCGCAAATGGCCAAGGTTTTGTTCCTGGTGACCGAGATCTAGGCGCAAACCATGGTCACCAGGCTCAAATGGCCAAGGTTTTGCGCCTGGTAACCGAGATCCAGGCACAAACCACGATGACCAGACGCAAACCACGAACATCAGACGCAATACTCGGTCACCGAATGCAATAAACGAAAATTTTCATGTTCTATAAAATTACAACATCAAAAATACATAATATAACACTAGTATCCTTGTAACATCAAACGAATTAAACATTTAAGTGCTTAAAAATAAAAATAAAAATGCATGCACACCAAGAATTCAATGAAATGCTTCAAATAAATTTCTAAATTAAACCTAAAATTTAACGTGAATTTTTGCGTGAAGCTTTAATTTTGCATGAAACACTCAGGTGGTTCTAAAAACCGTATTTGCGTTTCGTTTTTTTTGTTTGCATTTTTGTGATGGAAAATAATTGGTAGGCCTAATTATATAGGCTTAAAAACAGACCTAAAACTGTGCTTGGTAGATGTGAAAATTTGATTAGATGAGATTAGGAGAGAGAAAAAATTTAACCAATAAGAAAAGTAGGTCTCTTTTTATGTCTTTCTAATTAGGCTTGTTTAGCATTACTCTTTTGCGATTGGAGGTTTGCGTCTGGTTATTTGCGATTGGAGGAGGTGGGGCCGATGATTAGGGGCGGCTGAGGAGGAGGTCGCGGGGGTGGTGGGCGACGGTCGAGGTGGTAGCTAGTGGTGGAGGAGGTGGGCGACGGTCGAGGTGTTTGGGTTTGGGGGAAACCAAACAGGTTTTCTGTAACACCCATTCCTCGGGTCTGGTAGTATTTTAATATTTTCTGACGGTAAATTATTATTTAATGTGTCAGAAAATAGGTTTGTTGTATGAATTGAAAATAAATGGGTAAATGAGTCAAATAATTTATTGTGTCTAATAAATTATTAACTGTTTTAATTTAATTCAGTTGACAGTAAAATAAAATAATGTCTCCGTAAATGATTTTTAAGTTCCAGATAATGATAAGTACGGGAGACAAAACTAGTACACAAATTACCAAATATATGTGTGAAATACGTATTAACATCACAAAAATTCCAGTGAGTTCGATTGAGAGCTAGAGAAAAGTTTCAAAACCCTAATTCATCAACAATCACCAAAATTTTAGAACTAAATCACACTTGCTTCTTGTGTTCTTCTCCTGGCCGCACGTATTAAACCACAGGGACGATTGGTAATTTTCAAAACAAGTCTTGGAGTGAAATTGAAGCTAAGGAACTTTGAATTAAGCTTCAAAAACGTGATTAAATCATCTCTTTATCCTTCTAATCATCTTGTAAGTGTTGATTTCTTGATTTATATAAACCCTAGGAAATGGGTATTTGTAACATCCATTTCTCGGGTCTAGTAGTATTTTAATATTTTCTGACTGTGAATTATTATTTAATGTGTCGGAAAATAGGTTCATTTGTTATTTTAAAATAAATGGGTAAAAGAGTCAAAGAATTTATTGTGTGTAATAAATTATTAACTGTTTTAAATTAGTTCAGTGACAGTAAAATAAAATAATGTTTCCTCGCAAATGGTTTTTAAGTTCTAGACAATGGTAAGTACGGGGAATGAAATTAAATCATTTATATTATACACTCACAGAAGTGAGTCGGTTTAATACTTACTACCTCATTTATACATACGTACGTATCATACATACCTACATGGAAAACCCTAATCAAAACATGAAGAAATCATCAAATTGGAGCTTCATAATTCGAATTCAAGCTTCAAACCCACGGATTATCATCTTCTAATCACTCTAATCAAGTTGTAAGTCTCAATTCTTATATTATGAACCCTAGAATTTGGGGGTTTTAGTGTTCTTGGTTATAATCCGAAATTAGGGTTTCAAAAGGTTGAATTAATATGAGTTAAGCTTTAATAACATCGATTAATCATCTCATCATCATCATAAACATGTTGTAAGTGTTAATTCTTGATTTGTATATAAACCTAGAAATGGGTTTTTGGGTATTTGATTGAATTAGGACGAGTAATGTTAAATTGAAGCTTATAATACTTGTATAGTTGTTAGTTAATGTTAAATTCATGATTATAAGTGAAACCCTAAGCTAGAATTGATATAATTGAATTATGATCATGAATTAAGTTATGGGTTTAGTTGATTAATCATGAAGAGAAGCTTGTAATCATGTTAGAATGATTAGTTGATACTTGAATTGTGATTATAAGCTAAGCCCTAACTTGAATTGATGAAATTTGTTAAATTGTGAACTAGCTATACAATTGAGTTTGATAAGCTAGTATTTGATGTTTTAATATGGTTAATTATGACCCAGTACGGATAATGGTTGTAATTTGATTATAAAAGTATTATATTAATACCATCCATTGAGATATTTGATTAAAATGCAAATGAGTGGTTATAATCGCTATAACTTAATGATTTTAATGAAGTGATATTATAAGTTGAATAATGAGTTATACATTATGTGATCAGTTACTAACTCATTGTTTATTTAATTGTATTCTCAGATATGGAGAAGACTCAGTGATATTAGACTACTGAGTGGACAACTGAGGTAGTCGGTGAGTGGATCTTAATCCTCAGTGTAATTTAGTTGTAACAGGTTTGGTTACAATGGGTAATCGTATTATTACTGCTTTTGGTTTGCCATGATTAATTTGGGTTGATAGTAATAATACTGTTGATAGACTGGTTAGTCTGATATGTTGATCTGATTGAATATGTGAATACGTGATCACTTGATATTTGGCCTTCGGGCATCGGTATTGAGGTCAATCTATTGGTTGGGTTTGGTTACTATTGTAAGACGACATGAATTTCCTTGTACACATCGTTAATAGGAAATTAGGTCGTATGAGATTAGTACCAAGCTATCGGTCTATTCTGTATTGGCCATACAGATTGTTGGGTAAGTGTTCTGGGAGAATCCCCGGGTATTATGATATCTCCAGAGCCACCGATCCTCATTGATATGTTGTGTATTGAGATGTTATCTCATTGATATTATGTGTTTATTTTTGGTATTCTTGGCTAAAGGTTTTCCCAAGAACCATCGATCTATTGTGATGTTATTTGTTTACGATGATTTACTGTAAACAAGGTTGTTATGCTAAGTTAGGCTGTCGGTTATGTATTCCCTCACTTAGCGTTATGCTAACCCCACCACCCCACTTCTTGCAGGTTATGGTTTTGATATAAAGTGATTGGCAAGAAGCTTGTTCGGGATGGAAAGTTTGACCAGACGGCTTACTCTGATATTGGATTTGGAATAAATCCAAATTGTATTTGGAATTAAATAACACCCATTTTCGATATACTATAGTTTTTGAAATATTATGGTTTAATTTCTTAATATTCTATAACTGAATTGTTAATATTTGTTTGGACTTACGCTTCCGATGTAAAATACATTTAAATAATGTTGTAAAAGATGGGGTGTTACAGTATTTGTGTATATGATGAAATTAAGATGATTAATAAGAAATTGAAGCTTGTAGTAATTATATTATTGATAATTAGTGCCTAATTCATGATTATAACCTAAGCCCTAACTTAGAATCGAAGAGTTTGATTAAGTGTGCATGAGGGTTGTGATGATTATGATGAGTTTGATGAGTTATATGATGAAATTGGTATTGTTGACTAATTAGAACACTTATTGAAATCTAAAGAGTAAAGTTGCAACTTAATTTGGTTACGTATTCATTATACATAATATTGGGATTTTGATGAATTGTTGATGTTGAAAGTTAATAATATTGTTAATGGTGTAGTTATGTTAGTTGATAAATGATTATGAAAGTTTTAAGATCATGTTAGTGGTATATGATGAATAATTGTTGTTAATATAAGTTAAGTATTATTGATTCAATAGAAGTGATAAATTGATGTTTTTGATTAGTTGAAAATCATGATATGAATTCATATAAGTAAGGATCAAATATTGATGATTATGATGATTGTGTGACTTATATGAATCAAGTATTTTGGAGAATGATGGGTGTAAACATGTTTGAGGAATGTTGTACATAATTTTGAGACAAGTTACTAATTGGTGTTATTCTATTGTATTCTCAGATGTGGAGAAGACTAAGTGACATTAGACTACTGAGTGGACGACTGAGGTATTCGGTGAGTGGATTCTAATCCTCAGTGTGATTTAGTTGTAACAGGTTTGGTTACAACGGGTAATCGTATTATTACTGCTTTTGGTTTGTCATGATTAATTTGGTTTGATAGTAATAATACTGTTGATAGACTGTTAGTCTAGCTTGATACCTAGACGAGTATGTGAATACGTGATCACTTGTTGTATTGCCTTTGGGCATTGTTGATTCAGAGGCCAGCGTTGGGCTGGGCTTGGGTTTGCTATTGTTTGGATAACACATGGTCTTAGTACAAGTATTATTGTCGTATCCTGTGTTGTTTGGGTTATAGCACCAAGTAGTCGGTTAAACCTCTGTATGGGCCTGCAGTTGGTTTTAAAGTGTTCTTTGAGAAGGTGTTACCTCAAGAACCACCGGTCCTCTTTGACGCCAGTTGTATTTGATAATTGATATGTTGTGTATTGAGATGTTATCTCATTGATATTATGTGTTACTGTTGGTATTCTTGGCTGAAGGTTTCCCCAAGATCCATCGATCTATTTGATGTTTTGTTTACGATTATTTATTGCAAACAAAGTTGTTATGCTAAGTTGGGCTGTTGATTATAGTTTCACTCACTTAGCGTTATGCTAACCCCACCACCCCACTTCTTGCAGGTTATGGGTTTGATATAATGGGATTGGCAAGAAGTTTGTTCGGGATGGAATGTTTGACCGGACGGCGTAGACTCTGATATTGGATTGATAACCAAAAGTTATGTTTTGATTTATATAATACCCAGTTTAATATACTATGTTTTGAAAAAGTATGAGTTTAAATATATACATAATATGTAAAGTAAACTGATAAAGCTCATTTGACCTACGCTTCCTATATTATACATGATTAAATACTGTATTGAAATGAGGGGTGTTATATTTTCAAATATTTACTTTTTTGTGTTTGGCGGACGCAAAATGCAAAGGCCACGAAACTGCGTTTGCATCCCTTGTTTTTCATCTTGTCATCGGTCACTTTGAACATGACGCAAAGATCAAGATCCAGAATTTACGATTTGCATCTGGCATGGGTAAAATTTTAAGTGTACTTCTTTTTTGGACAAATTTTTATGTATGTTTAAAAAATTTGACTTTTTGATGATTTTGAATATTTTATATTATCGATCAACAAGCTTTTACCAAAATATGACCCAACCCAATGAGTCCATTTACAAAAGAGGGCTACAACAGTTGTCCCGACACAATGGATATAATAAAGGGCGGTGATTCACCACCCAATCACCCATAATTAGTTTTGGTAGTTATGGTGTATCTTAATGATCAAAATCAATAATCGAAAGCTAATCTGTGATAACATGATTGAATATGGTAGAATGATTGTATTGATATGTATCGATAAATTGTAGGTACAATGAGTTGTAAATTTGCCAAAAGATCGTTAAAGTGTGGGATACCCTTGGTATTTGTACCTCACTTTTTAACTACATTAGTTACTTAAACTACACATACAATACAAGAAAATACATTAATTTTTGAGATGTAGGAACCGCCACTGATAATAAAGGCTAGTGATAAATACAACACATCTTATGATTCACACATCAACTTTTACGCATTCAGGAGCAGTACTGTACAACTCTGCAATGCATGATTTTCGTGTGTGAATAAAAAAAATGTTATATTTATCAACACCCTTGATAAAAGTACGAGTGATAGATAATAGAACCTTTTGGATATATGCTATGTAAGAAAAGCCTAAAGTTTATGGTTTTTTTATTGAAGAGTAATGCATATTTTTTATAAAACGACTGATTTTATACCCGTGCGTTACGATGGAGTATGAAAAAGTTAAATTTTTAATAAATAATGTTAGCTATATAAAAGTTGTTACTATAAATTCCAAACATTGAAACAAAATAATTGATCTTGGTGATAATATTTGTAACCGTTCATATGCATTATAATGTAATTATATATGGAGAGTAAATTAAACTCATACATGAAAGTTAGTTATTTATATTTAAAATGTTATAGTTCTTAACATATAAAGTTAATTCGTATGAATTGAAAAATGTGAAAAAAATGTAGTTTATATCGTGTATTTCAAGATTTAACTATCAATACACGTTGTCTCGTTTTCTCATATTTACATTTCATAGCCCTACATTCAATTAATTCAATTAAGGTATTTCATTAAAATATATCATAACACCCAAATACCCGATGGGGATACTCGATCCCCGTAGGGGATGGGGACGAGGTTGCAAAATCAGTCCCCAATGAGGATGGGGATGATGATTGGGGAACGGGGATGGTCATGAGGATTGAGAAACGGAGATGGAGACGGGAAATGAGATCCCCGACATTCCCCACCCCGTTGCCATCCCTACGAATCATGAGTTAGAATCTATGATTTCGAATCACGAGTTGAGTCATTTTAAACCACTTCATTTCAAAGATGTATACTATTAAATATCATTTTATTCACTCTCAAGTATATTCAAGTACCACTGTGATAACTACCACTAAACCTCCACTAATTCTCACACCGGAGGTGGTTCACGGAGATCATCTATGTGCTTCACTTAACCTAATGTCTTCATTTGTGTTGCAGATTGTTTGAAGGTACATATTAAGCTAGGCTCTGATTATTTATTTACCCCTCGAACGATAATCGTACAAACAATGGATGTTGTGAGAAAAATACAATGTTATTATGGGTTAGAGCGAGGGACTGACATTCAAAATTATATGGCTTTTGGGTGGGCTGATCCTTATAAAGAACATGATCATAACTTGGTGTTGATGTGGCGATGACGGGTTTTAGTAAAGATAGAATGCCACACGTGTGTTCAGAGTCCAGATACCTTATTTGGTCAATAAGACAATATTTGTTTACCCACGTAGAAAGGCTAAGGGTTATGTACCTGAAAATCTACATAAGTAAGTGTTGACCTTCATAGTGTGTACGTAATAAAATTGATCGCTATTGTGTGGATGAAACTAATAATTTTTAACGTTGTATGTATAAGGTAATCTATAGAACTAGTAACCAGTCAGTTTTTTTTTATTTTTTTAACATCAGCATCCATGTAAGAATCCACGTCATTATATTCATGATAAGTCATTCTATTCATGACACGTCATTATTTAAATTGGAAGCCAAGAATGTTAAGCGAATGATCAACTAAGAACGTCTCTTTTTCCTGCGGAAATACAACTCCGGCCGTCGGTCTCCTCCGGCCGTCGTTTATTCGTTCTCCTCCAGCCATCGTTCACTCGTTCTCCTTCTCCGGCCGTCGGTCTCATTCTCCATCTCCGATTGCTACGGTTAGATTATTTTAGATCTTGGATTTTAATGTTAGTGTTATTTGTTATAGATCTTGATGTAAGAATTGATTGTTAATGATAGTTTGCGGATTAGGATTTGAATTTTGGTATTATAAGATGGATATGAATGGAAAATGAGAAGATGATTAGGCGTTAACGATGATTATTTACTGTATTTTTTTGGTGTTCATGATGACGATGATGGTGTATTTTTTTGGTATTCATGATAATGATGGGATTGTGTTCTTTTTTCTATAAGTTAAAATGGAAAAAAACAAAGTTTATGGGAAAAATAAAAACATAATGGATGTAAGGGTGATTTAGTCATTGTACATGTTAGACCAATCCCAACAGTTGGTGTGTCAGTTGTATGTCAGTTTTGCCACTTCAGCGCCACATCAACACTTTCCCAACTGACACAACACTTGTTGAGTCAACATAGGGGTCATGTTGATATTGTATTTGAGGCTTTAAGTACCCTACATTATCCGAATACATAATACTATACCTTTGGCATCCTACATGTAATTGATTATCACTCCTACATCTATCTTGGATTGAATTAACAAGACTTTGCATTTGATATAATATTTGTTTTTCCGTTGCCATTTCTTAAGTGTTCAGAAAAGAAGGCGTAAGAAGAAGGTTTAACAATTAAAGTTGGGGTGAGAAGAGAATTTAATCTAAGATAAGCTAAGCTAATCTAATCCTAACTACGCTAAACTATAAGTAAAAAGTAACTCTTGACAAGGATAGTGAGCCCTCATCAAAAGGATCCCTTGTAAACTAATTTATCTAAACAATCTCCGAATCGTACTACCGTCCCCGGCAGCAGCGCCAAAAACTTGATGCGTCCCGAACCGACGGTTGCAAAGCGGTAATGTCGTCGTGTGATACCGCGGCATCAGCACCGGGATGTATCGGTTGGGTTGTTTGGGTCTAAACCTCCAAACTCCTACTGGCACTAGATACAAGTACCTAATACTAGTACGTGGCAAAAGATGATCCAGGGTCGTCTCCAGACGATCGAATTTGAGGTGGAGCTCGTTTGGATAATTCAGTATTCAAGATAGGGTTTAGATAGTTGGATAAGATGTTTATTTGGCTTTTATCTATTTTTAAACTACTAAAGCAATAAAAGTAAGCTAAGCTAGCTAGCATATAAGGAACAACTAAGGATAGGGAAGACTTGATTTGCCATGATTTGGGATAATGTGGTGTCGGGATGATGCACACTTTAAGATTAAAAGATCAACAGACATTGGTGTAAATACTAGAAACCTCCCAGTTAAGTTAAGATCCTAAATTGATATGTCAGTTGGAATTAGGTTATTGTGATGCTGATCAGAATGACTATGCTCAACTCTAATCGTTCTTAACACCTAAGTTTATCTTTCATTCTTCTAAATGTGTGACTAGTTATTAACTTTGCACGTTTAAACTATCAGTTAAGTGGAATCTAGGGGTTTAAGCATCCTAAGTCACTTGGACTTTCACTTTCATTTTTAGATTCATTCTATATATATTAAAGGCTGATATTACTTCTGTTATGACCTAGACCTCTCATTTTCAAATAGTTATACATCCCTGGATTATTCACCAATGCTTTAGCATTGCTTCATATGCAGACCATGTATTTCAGAGATTCACAATGTTTATTACTGTATTCCAGTATCTACATTGATTCTCACATCAGCCACACTTAAGTTGGATAATCCACTAAGTGGTACACAGTGATTCCATAGTTATTTACTATGTATTACACAATGTCCTCGTAGCTTCTTAATCCTGTTATGGTTTTAACAAAGATAACTACTTACCACAATCAAGATTCATCACTTCTTAATGTCTAGGTTATAGTCACGTGGATAACTGAAAAGGGTACCCCATAAATTAGGTTTAGTATCATACAAATTTAAATGATAAAAAAAAGTATTATTAAACATCATCCCTAACTGTAATTATCTAAATCATGGTAAACATACAAGCAACTACTCGCAAAACATGGCAATAAATATTTCTAATATTAATAAATCACAAACATCAAACAAGAACATTATGACGAATTAATAAAAGAAAAGAAATATATATTACTCATAAATATTACAAGCAGAATAACACTTGTATTTCTTCCGAATATCTAGAGCGTTACATCGCTAAGCTAGCTACTACTAACTACTACATAATTAATCTCTTACTTATCTCTCTCTAGATAATTAAATTAACTTAGAGAGAGAAAGTAGAGAGAGAAAGAAAGAAACCTGAAATGTGTGTGAATTAAGGTGTAGAAGTGCATGAGTTGTGTGTTTGAATGAAGCTGGTGCCCCACATATATAGAAGTGCCCGTTTGACCGTATTTGGGAAAGTTAACCGTATTGAAATGTCCAAAAACACACCCGTATTGCTCCAAACGTACTAAAAATAGCATTTTTTACGCATATACGGGCGAGAAACGGGCGTATACGGGCAACCCAGACCACATACAGGTGGTCCCTGACTATATACGGTTAGGCCAGACAGTATACGGTTGGTCCCTGGCCGTACACGGTCATACCTACCGTATATGGTTGGTTTTGGGTGTATACCCTTGGTTCCGGCCGTATTCGGAGTATCATAATTTCTTTGTTGCTTGTTTTGGCCCTAACTTCTTCATTATACGTCCGATTTGAGCAATTCTTTTTGCGTTGGCTTCGTATTTCAAAAATGAATATTTTGGTGTTGACAAATCCAGGTAAACAGGTCTTTAACTCTAGAAAGTATGGTATAAGTCTTCGATCTTGATTACGCTCTCAAATCTTCATTATTTAGCCATTGCTTGATTCTTTTCGCACCACCTTCATAAACTCTTGAAGTTTTAGCAACAAAGAGAACATATTCGTTTGGTGTTGGTTGGGTGTGCGACTCGGTGGCATTTGTGTACGAGATCGTAACTTCTTGGTCATTGCTTTCGTTATAACTTCTTCGTTCCTTGTCCGTTTTTAACGATTTTTGAACCCATGCGATAGTAATCACCTGATTGAAAAGTTAAGATTGATTAAAAATCATTAGTTGAATTCTATCAAATACGTAATTAAAATCCGAGCGAATTGTCTATCATTGTTTTGCTCCATTTTACTCGTTTTTTTACCCGTTTTTAGTGATTCTTGAAACATCGTCTATATTTCAACCTTGTTGACACAATGTGATAGATAAACGTTGTATTCGCACAATAGTGTCAATTATTAGGTTGAAATATGAAAGATAACGTATGTAAAAACATGACTTTTTACGCGTTATTAATTAATCGGTGCCACGTAAGCAGAAATTCGGTTTCATGTTAATACATGCATACAATAATGATGATTAGAAATGTCAATGCATATAATAGGATAATTAAAAGATAGATGCATACAAAAGGATTTCGTGACAAGTTTGATACATTTTCAGACGATTAGTCCATCAATATATGAATCAGAGTTTCAGTTTGTGAATCAATGCTAAAATATTTGTGAATCATTTTAATATATATATATATATATATAGTTTGGATCAGATAAGAACACTTCAAAAATAAAAATAAATAAGAACAGATCTGAATCGTACGTTACTTTAATCAACGGTTATACTAATTTTAGGGGGGTTTTGAATTAACAAATAGCATAAAGGGCAAAATGGGAATCAATATTAACGCTTCTGGTTTCTACCCTTTGACCTTGATTGCTTTCAACACTATCCAAAACAGAAGTTATTAAGGCTTCACGAATACTATAACATCCCAAATCGGGCCTAGGAGAAATAGGTATTTTATTTGATTTAATTATGTGAATTTAATTATTTTTATGTGTTTAGTTATAAAATAAGTGGGTAAATAAGTCTCAGGATTTATTGTGACTAGTGGAATATTATTTGTTTTAAATAATTATAGACGATGGTAAAATAAAATAATTTTCTACAATCAATATTACGGGTTCCAGACAATAGGGTTAGAAGGGGATAAAAATTATACTACTTAAAAGTATATTTGGTCGACCTTGTTTGTTGAAGTCTGACCTAAGTTTCTTTCTAAATTAAACACCTCACACAAACATTTGATCAATCAACTTGAAATTTGTAAGATTGAATCTATGATTGTGGTTAGATATCTGATTAATCATCATCATCTTCCTCTTTATTATAAGGTTTGTCATTATTCTTAATGTTATTATACTTATACATGAATTGATTGGAACAAAGTTATACAATAGGTGATTTTGGTATGAAATTTGATGTTTGAGGTATTATTGTTGTTGGTATGATGATATATGATAGTTTTATGAACTTAGAATAGCTGTGAATTGAGTTTGAAGCTGTATTAGTAAGAATTTTGTGGTTTTGGTACGAGCAGGAAGCTGTTGCAGGTGACTCAAATTTCTGGGTTTTTGACCTGACCCGATCGGGTGAGGTCTAGACCCGTACGGGTGGTAACCCAACCCGAATGGTAAATTCACCCGGATGGGTGTTTTAGTTCAAAATCCTTACCGCACGTACCAAGTAAATGAAAAGTTGAAAATTAATAAGGTAACCCGGACGGGTTTATGGTCACCCGAACGGGTGGTAACCCAACCCGAACGGGTAAGGCACCCACCCGAACGGGTGTGGGTGTGTGAATGGTTTGTGATTATTGGACTTGTACTATTTGGTTTTAAGTATGTTATAACCTGAAATATGGTATATGCTTACCATAATATATACAGTGTTTGACAGGATTGATTGAAATATATTAGAGAACTTTTATGATTATGTTTGATTTGAATATTTTGGAATAAGTTGCATTTTATAAGAGGAGATACTAATTGATTTACTATTGTGTTTCAGATCCACCGAAGACTTAATAAGATTAGATCTTTGAGTTTAGAACTGAAAGGAGACAGGTGAGTGGACTTGAAACTCTCAGTATAATTTGGTTGTAACATTTGGTTACATTAAAGGTTGAACTTATTGATGATATACTGTTGAGTTAACATGATACACGTGTCAATATGATGAGTTGTCTCTTGGTATTTTGTGATTAGAGGTCAACGATTGTTGGACTGTGTTGCTACAGGTTAGTCAACATTAGAATTGTGATCATTTGTTGAGAATAGAACCAATGTTGACTAAAGGTAACAAACAGTTATTGGTAATATCACTGTATTGGCCTGCAGTTGATTATAAGTGTCGCTTGGTGTCGCTTGGTGGACCACCGCGGCTGAGGGTGCCACAAGGGTCACCGATCCTCTTAGAGATGTTGTGTTTAATTGTTATTTATTGTAAACAATTATGTTAAGCTAAGTTGAACTGTTAATGACGAGTTTATTCACTTAGCTTCGTGCTAACCCCCACATTACTCCCTGCAGGTTTATTTGGTTTGGATGATTGGGCAGGAGTATGTTTGAGGGAATGTTTGATAAAGATATAAACTTTGATGCTCTTTTGGACAACTATGAGATATTTGATTTTATAATATCCAGACAATTATGTTATGTTTTGTAAACCAATTACTTAAATGTGTTTAACATATTGACTTATTGTCTTAAATGTATATGTATATTACTTTTGTTTGGACTACGCTTCCAAAGTTTTTCTAAAAAAACTCTATATTGGTGTGTGTTATAAATTGGTATCAGAACAAAGGTTTGGGCTAATTGAACAATTATAGGATGTTCAATCCCAAATCTATAAGTTGTTAGTCAAACATTCCAGGTGGTGGGTTTAGCATAAGAATAAGAAATTGTTAGTGTATTAATACTAACGATTAACGAATTGTGAGATGTGTTGTGATGACAGATATGGCAGAGAACGAGCAACCAGACCCTACCCTTAATAATACCTCAGAGACAGATGTACCTCCAGATAATCAGGGCACATCTTTTTCAGTTGGTGGAGAAACAGATCGAGAGTATATGATGAGATTGGAAGCTGAAGTAATAGAGAATAGGAGAAGATTATCCGATTCTTCTCAGCAACATGTATCGAGTTATCAGCATATTGAGAGTACTGCTCCACCTATTACATCTACTTTTCGGATTTTGACATTTGTTCCATATAATCCTCAGACTTATGTACCATTTTCCTCGTCGGGATCTTCTGGTTTTCAGATGCCTGTATTTCCACCATTTCAGCAACCAAAGAAGGTTTGTTCTCTCAAAACATTTATGTCCAGTAAACCTTCTGAATATTATGGGAGTTCTAATCCTACTGTCACATTGGATTGGTTACGTGATGTTGAGAGGAAATTGGAAGTTTGTCATTGTGAGGAGGAAGACAAGGTACCTTATGCGGTTCAATTGTTAAAGGGTCAGGCAATGTCTTGGTAGGATTCAATTACTGCACCATTGACCCCACAACAGAGAAATACTATCCGATGGTCAGACTTTTATTCTGAAATTTGTAAGCAGTTCTGTTCTGAGTATGATATTTCTTGTATTAGACAGGAGTTTGTGGAGCTACAGAAAACCGATCAAATGACCATTGATGAACTTATTAGACAATTTTCTGAGAAACTGCGGTTTGTACAGCAGTGGGTCCCGGATGACAGGACAAAAATAGATTCATTTGTGAGAACTTCACCTCCTGATTACCGTACTACCGTGAGATTGGCAGGTACGCTTCCTCAGGCTTTTGATCTAGCCCGATCTGTGGATAGTGATGTTCGGGCTAAGAAACAACAGAACAAAGAAAAGTTTCAACCGAAATCAAAAGGTGATTTTTCAAGTAAAGGAAAGCAGAAATGGAAGGGTACTCAGTCGAGTAGGAGAGTTAGTTTTGGCGGTTTATCCTCTGATGGTTCTTATTGTACCAGGTGCAGATCTAAGCACACGGGGCCTTGTACTGCTCAGACATCTAGGTGCATTAAATGTGGGGTATTGGGACATTCAGCCAGAGATTGTACTTATCCCAATCAGGTATGCTGGAACTGTCATAAAGAAGGCCATAGAGCAGGGGATTGTCCTGAGGTTAAGAGGCAGGGAATGGGTACGGGTGGTGGTTCCTTTTCTTCGAGCCAAAAGAGGAAAAATCCGCCATCTGCCGCTGGCCGTGCATTTCAGATGACAGTTGATGAGGCTGTCGTCACTGAGGACGTCATTACTGGTACTTTTCTTGTTAATTCTATACCAGCTTATGTTCTTTTTGATTCTGGAGCAAACTGTTCATTTATATTTGTGAATTTCTGTGATAAGTTAAAGTAGACTCCCTCGTTGATTATAAACCCTATTGAAGTAGAAGTGGCTAATGGTAAAATGGTTCCTGTTACTACCTCAGTGACTCGGGCTAATATCACAATAGAGGGTCATGACTTTCCTGTCTCATTTCTTATGTTGCCTATTCCTAGTTTTGATGTTGTGTTAGGCATGAATTGGCTGAGCCAAAATAAAGCCAATATTAAGTGTCATAAAAAGTTTCCAATATTAAGTGTCATAAAAATCCCAATTTCCGAGGAGTCATACGTAGTGGCTCAAGGAGAATAGGAGAAAGGTAGTATTCCTTTGATTTCTGTGATGAAAGCTAGAAAATCTCTAGTTAAAGGATGTGAGTTTTATTTGGCCTATGTTGTAAACACAAAGTTAGAAAAGAAATCTGTGTTTGATGTTCGGCTGGATTCTGAATACCCGGAAGTCTTCCCTGAAGAGTTGCCAGGTTTACCCTCTGTTAGGGAAGTTGAGTATCAAATTGATTTAATTCCTGGTTCCTCCCCTGTAGCCAAATCTCCTTACAGATTAGCACCTTCAGAAATTCGTGAAATGATGACTCATATTCAGGAACTGTTAGACAAGGGTTTCATAAGGCCTAGTTCTTCTCCCTGGGGTGCTCCTGTTTTATTTGTGAAAAAGAAGGATGGTACTCTCCGTATGTGTATTGATTATAGGGAGCTGAATAAAAGAACTATAAAGAATAAATACCCTCTGCCCAGAATTGATGAATTGTTTGACCAGCTGCAGGGATCTTCATATTTTTCTAAGATTGATTTGAGATCAGGTTATCACCAGGTACGAGTTCGCGAAGAAGATATTCCTAAGACTGCTTTTCGCACCAGGTATGGCCATTATGAGTTCTTAGTTATGCCATTTGGGTTAACCAATGCCCCTGCTGTGTTTATGGATTTAATGAATCGGGTATGCCGTCCTTTTCTGGATAAGTTTGTGATTGTATTTATCGATGATATTCTAATTTATTCCAAATCTGAATCTGAACATGAACAACATTTGAGATTGGTTCTAGAAACTTTGAAAAGAGAACATCTTTATGCTAAATTCTCAAAATGCGAATTCTGGTTACGAGAGGTACAGTTTTTGGGGCATATTATTAGTAATGATGGGATAAAAGTTGATCCGTCTAAAGTAGAGGCTGTAATGAATTGGAACACACCTAAATCTCCTTCTGAATTTAAGAGTTTTCTGGGGTTGGCGGGTTATTACAGAAAGTTTATCAAAGACTTTTCTAAGATTGCTAGCCTGTTGACCATGTTGACTCGTAAGAATGTTAGATTTCAGTGGGATGATCAGCAAGAAACAGCCTTCCAAACTCTAAAACAACTATTGTGTCAGGCTCCAGTTTTAGCCCTGCCGGATGGTTCTGATGATTTTATTGTTTACTACAATGCCTCTCATGCTGAGTTGGGGAGTGTTCTAATGCAAAAAGGATCGGGTAATTGCTTATGCTTCTCGCCAGTTAAAAACTCATGAAAGAAATTATCCTACTCACGATTTAGAACTTGCTGCAGTGGTATTTGCATTAAAGATTTGGAGGTATTATTTATATGGTACTAAATATGTGATTTGTACTGACCATAAGAGTTTACAGTATATGTTTACACAGAAAGATTTAAATATGCGACAGAGGCGTTGGTTGGAGTTGATTAAGTATTATGATTGCGAAATCCGATATCATCCAGGTAAAGCTAATGTGGTGGCGGACGCGTTAAGCAGAAAGTTATCTCCTAATCGGGTATGTTTTATGCATTTAGAGATTTCTTCTGATTTGATTTCTCAGTTAAAAACTGCCCAATTAGAAGCCTTATTGGATGTTAATTTGAAATCTGAAATTATGCTGAAATGAAAGGATTTATTAGTTGATGATTCTCGGGGTTTGAAAACCTTTCAATCTCGGGTTTGGGTTCCATTGATTGGGGGACTTCGGGATTTGATATTATCAGAGGCTCATAAATCTAGATTGTCTATTCATCCCGGAAGTACAAAAATGTATAATGATCTGAAACCTTTGTATTGGTGGCCTACGATGAAAACCGATGATGCACGTGTCGTAGAATCTTGTCATATTTGTTCTCATGTTAAAGCAGAGCACCAGAAACCGTATGGTTCATTGAGACAGCTTGATATTCCCAAGTGAAAATGAGAACATATTACTATAAATTTTGTCACCAAACTTCCCAGGTTGCAGAAAGGTAATGATATGATTTGGGTGATTGTTGATAGATTGACCAAGAGTGCTAATTTTCTGGCTACCAGTGAAACGGCATCGTTGACTCGACTAGCTCAGCTATACATTCATGAGATAGTTTCGAGGCATGGGATTCCGTTATCTATTGTGTCAGACAGGGATTCCAAGTTTGTTTCTGGGTTTTGGCAGAGTTTATAGCGGGAATTGGGTACCAGAGTTAACCTCAGTACTGCTTATCACCCACAGACAGATGGTCAGACAGAGCGTACCATTCAGACTCTAGAAGATATGTTGCGAGCTTGTGTGTTATAGTATGGTGGTTCTTGGGACTCTCATTTGCCCTTGGTAGAGTTTGCTTATAATAACTCTTATCATTCCTGACGGCGCCCGAACGGTCAGGTTTTCTAAAGCTCTCTCCTCGTGAGGGGCGAGAGCCCGTCCCCGTCGTCAAGGGACTTGACCGGACAGTACCGAGCGCGCGTCGGTGGGTAAGTTTTAAATTTATAAAGAGCTGGGGACTCAATTTATAAGTACTACCTATCACATAGGGTGAGCAAGCAGTAAGTATAACTCGAGGTCGTTCTTAAATCGGAGCGAATTGAAACGAAGTGATGCCAAAGATAGAGTTTTGCTTTTAGGATGGGTTTTGTGCAGATAGGTAAGTTTTTGGGGGTTTTCTAATTTAATTGACTAACTAACTAAAGACAGGAAAAGTAAATAAGATAGAGAAGAATCGGTAGCTAGGTAGACAGATAGAGAATTGCAGCGGTTGAAACTTCAATAATCAGTTGTGGGGATGATGCTTATTATAAAGATAATTGGGGACATTTTCAGTTAATAAACAGATGCATTATAGGTGTAAACACTAGGACCCTACTCATTCTAGTTATGTACCAGAATTAGTATGTCACGAGACCTAGGCTATCGTGATTTTGATCAGAACAGGCTGCTCAACCCCCCACACTGTCTTTGTGGACAAGTGACCCTTGAAGGGTGCAGGAATAAGGTAAGAGACTGCCACTTGGGTAATTCCGATCGTTCTTAACACCTAAATGTAAATGCCATTTCCTAAACATGTTTAGATTATTAACTTGCTATTCTAAACTATCAGTTTTGTAGAGTCTAGGGGTTTTAAGAATCCTAAACCACTGCTGGGCTTGACTTTCATCTCTAGACTCATTCCTTACGTTTGATTAGTTCAACTACTTCTGTCATGATCTAGCCTCTCCTTTGCAATCAGTCATTCAGCCCTAGAAACACCAGCGGTGTACAATGCATACTCCTTCCACAGTGTACTAACCTAGGAACCGTTCACGATGTACAGCACTTAGACATTTCCACAGATTCGTGTAACCAAGGATGTACTTACGGTGTACTATGATGTTTCCACAGCTTTTCATCCCTAGGTACATATACGGTGTACAATATCGAAGTGTTTCCATAGCTTCAGTTACAGGGGTAGCCAGACGGTGTACTGTGCACTTCCACAGCTATATTGGTTTCTAGGCCATATTCTAGGGTCTCTAGGTAATCCACAGTGTAGGCACAGACGGCTCTTTCCGGGGCGTTTGCCCAGTATTACAGCCGGTTTACAGTGACATACACAGCTTCTTTACTATAACACAGATAACTTCCTACTGTACCTAGAGTTAATCAGGTTCTAAGCCTAAAGTAGTAGTTACAGGAAGGACTGGAAAGGGTGATCCATAGCTAAGTCTAGATGCATGATAAGTTTAGACATAACACATATAACAATTCCCAATTATATAGATTTAAAGATTAATTCAACATCATCCCTACTTCTAACTATCTACATTTCAACAACCGCAATAGCATACTTACTCAATAAACATGGCAATAACAGTAACATACATTATACAAACAGGCAGAAATAATTCCAACATAGTATAACTATGAAAAGAGAGATATCACCTGTAAAATTGAGCAGAGTAACAGCTGAAAAGAAAAGGCCGAGTCTTGCACCAAGAATGCTTTTTATTACACCATGATTACAATATCAGATTCTCTCTCTCTACTGCTAACCAACTAACTATCTAACTCTCTCTCTAGAGAGAGAAACTCTAGAGAGAGAGAAACTATCTAAACTATTCTAGAGAGAGAGTAAAAATATAAAAATATAAGAAAACGAAGATTTGAAGTGTGAAATGTGTGTGTTGAATGAGAGATGTCTTGGAATGATGAAATGAGGCTTGTATTTATAGAGATCGCACAACCGTATCCGTAGACCGTATCCAAACCTCAAAACGCACAATCGTATCGCAAAGGCGAATAAAAATCAGATTTTTATCACCCAAACGCACGATACGGCTGAGCTAGGGTGAATACGGGTGAACTGGACCGTATACGGCTGTGCATAGGCCGTATATGGCCTGCACAGACCGTATACGGTCTAGGTCCAGCCATATACGGCCTGGACCAGCCGTATACGGCCTGGTTCAGCTGTATGCTGGCCCCTCGGTTATTCGTTTCTTCGTTCGGGCGTAACTTCTTCGTCGTTTATCCGTTTTGAGCGTTCTTTATACCCACGCGTTCGTATTTTCCTAACGAAGAGAATGACATAAGTTAGAGGTCATAACTCGGAGCGTAGCTTAAAGTGCATTGAAATGAGTGAACGGTGGTGTGATAAAGCAGTTTTGCCCGGTTTCTTACGTTTTTCATGCCATTTTTAGTGATTTTTCAAACATGGACTCTGTTTTGACTTAGTTAACAAAACTTTATGAATAATGTCCTTTTAAGTATGTTTTTTTTAACTTTGTGCCTAAAATGTGGAAGATAATGTACGTAAAAACATGACTTTTTACGTGTTATCAATTCCAGTATCGGTATGCCACCGTATGAGATGTTATATGGGCGTCGCTGCAGAACTCCTACTTGCTGGTTAGAAGCAGGAGAAAAGAAGTTTGCCGGTCCTGATATCGTACATATTACAGCTGATAAAGTTGCAATAGCTCGCGAGAAACTGAAAGCCGCCAGAGACAGACAGAAACAGTATGCTGACCCGCGTCGTCGACCCATTACTTTTTTTGAGGGTGAGTTAGTTTATTTGAAAGTTTCCCCGTGGAAGGGTGTAATTAGATTTGGAAAACGTGAAAAACTGTCCCCAAGGTATATTTGTCCATTCAGAATCAGACAGGTAGTTAATGATCAGACAGTCACCTTGGATCTTCCTTCTGAGTTATCGGGTATTCACGACATTTTTAATGTTTGTTATCCGAGGAAATGTAATGTGGAGGATCAATCCCAAATCCTTCCATTACAGGACCTTAGAGTTGATTCTAGTCAGAAATTAGTCGAGGAACCCATTGAGTTAATTGATAGGAAGGTGACTAAGTTAAGAAAGAAAGAAATTCCAATGGTGTTAGTAAAATGGAAACATAGTTTGGGGGCGAACTAGAGCTGGCAAAATGGGAGGTTTGGGCGGGTATGGGCTACGGGTCAAAACAGGTGCAGATATAAACGGGCTCGGGTCTAATCGGGTACAGGTCTAAACGGGCTCGGGTCATAATGGGCTATTAGAAAATTTCATAAAAAAATGTTCTAATTCACTATAAATATATATATTTTCCAAAATAAGTTAACATTTTATACAATATAATATAAAAATTATAACATGATGGCCACCAATTTAGACTCATTCATGATTTGAGTTTTACCCAATTAAGCCCATTCCCAAAATTCTCCCAGTCCATAAGAACCCAAACTTTATGCCATTATACCCAGAATTACCCAAATGTGGAGCAAATGGACAGAATTTGCCAGCATTAGGGCGAACCTTACCTGGGAGACTAAGTCGAGCATGCGCTCGCGATATCCTCATTTGTTTGAGTCTAGCGAGATTTCGAGGATGAAATCTTCCTAAGGATGGGAGATTTGTAACATCCCCAAATCGGGCCTAGGAGAAACAGGTATTTTATTTGATTTAATTATGTGAATTTAATTATTTTTATGTGTTTAATTATAAAATTAGTGGGTAAATAAGTCTCAGGATTTATTGTGACTAGTGGAATATTATTTGTTTTAAATAATTATAGACGACGGTAAAATAAAATAATTTTCTGCAATCAATATTACGGGTTCCAGACAATAGGGTTAGAAGGGGATAAAAATTATACTACTTAAAAGTATATTTGGTCGACCTTGTTTGTTGAAGTCTGACCTAAGTTTCTTTCTAAATTAAACACCTCACACAAACATTTGATCAATCAACTTGAAATTTGTAAGATTGAATCTATGATTGTGGTTAGATATCCGATTAATCATCATCATCTTCCTCTTTATTATAAGGTTTGTCATTATTCTTGATGTTATTATATTTATACATGAATTGATTGGAACAAAGTTATAAAATAGGTAATTTTGGTATGAAATTTGATGTTTGAGGTATTATTGTTGTTGGCATGATGATATATGATAGTTTTATGAACTTAGAATAGCTGTGAATTGAGCTTGAAGTTGTATTAGTAAGAATTTTGTGGTTTTGGTACGAGCAGGAAGCTGTTGCAGGTGACTCAAATTTCTGTTTGATACATTTTCAGACGATTAGTCCATCAATATATGAATCAGAGTTTCAGTTTGTGAATCAATGCTAAAATATTTGTGAATCATTTTAATATATATATATATATATATATAGTTTGGATCAGATAAGAACACTTCAAAAATAAAAATAAATAAGAACAGATCTGAATCGTACGTTACTTTAATCAACGGTTATACTAATTTTAGGGGGGTTTTGAATTAACAAATAGCATAAAGGGCAAAATGGGAATCAATATTAACGCTTCTGGTTTCTACCCTGACCTTGATTGCTTTCAACACTATCCAAAACAGAAGTTATTAAGGCTTCACGAATACTATAACATCCCAAATCGGGCCTAGGAGAAATAGGTATTTTATTTGATTTAATTATGTGAATTTAATTATTTTTATGTGTTTAGTTATAAAATAAGTGGGTAAATAAGTCTCAGGATTTATTGTGACTAGTGGAATATTATTTGTTTTAAATAATTATAGACGATGGTAAAATAAAATAATTTTCTACAATCAATATTACGGGTTCCAGACAATAGGGTTAGAAGGGGATAAAAATTATACTACTTAAAAGTATATTTGGTCGACCTTGTTTGTTGAAGTCTGACCTAAGTTTCTTTCTAAATTAAACACCTCACACAAACATTTGATCAATCAACTTGAAATTTGTAAGATTGAATCTATGATTGTGGTTAGATATCTGATTAATCATCATCATCTTCCTCTTTATTATAAGGTTTGTCATTATTCTTAATGTTATTATACTTATACATGAATTGATTGGAACAAAGTTATACAATAGGTGATTTTGGTATGAAATTTGATGTTTGAGGTATTATTGTTGTTGGTATGATGATATATGATAGTTTTATGAACTTAGAATAGCTGTGAATTGAGTTTGAAGCTGTATTAGTAAGAATTTTGTGGTTTTGGTACGAGCAGGAAGCTGTTGCAGGTGACTCAAATTTCTGGGTTTTTGACCTGACCTGATCGGGTGAGGTCTAGACCCGTACGGGTGGTAACCCAACCCGAATGGTAAATTCACCCGGATGGGTGTTTTAGTTCAAAATCCTTACCGCACGTACCAAGTAAATGAAAAGTTGAAAATTAATAAGGTAACCCGGACGGGTTTATGGTCACCCGAACGGGTGGTAACCCAACCCGAACGGGTAAGGCACCCACCCGAACGGGTGTGGGTGTGTGAATGGTTTGTGATTATTGGACTTGTACTATTTGGTTTTAAGTATGTTATAACCTGAAATATGGTATATGCTTACCATAATATATACAGTGTTTGACAGGATTGATTGAAATATATTAGAGAACTTTTATGATTATGTTTGATTTGAATATTTTGGAATAAGTTGCATTTTATAAGAGGAGATACTAATTGATTTATTATTGTGTTTCAGATCCACCGAAGACTCAATAAGATTAGATCTTTGAGTTTAGAACTAAAAGGAGACAGGTGAGTGGACTTGAAACTCTCAGTATAATTTGGTTGTAACATTTGGTTACATTAAAGGTTGAACTTATTGATGATATACTGTTGAGTTAACATGATACACGTGTCAATATGATGAGTTGTCTCTTGGTATTTTGTGATTAGAGGTCAACGATTGTTGGACTGTGTTGCTACAGGTTAGTCAACATTAGAATTGTGATCATTTGTTGAGAATAGAACCAATGTTGACTAAAGGTAACAAACAGTTATTGGTAATATCACTGTATTGGTCTGCGGTTGATTATAAGTGTCGCTTGGTGGACCACAACGGCTGAGGGTGCCACAAGGGTCACCGATCCTCTTAGAGATGTTGTGTTTAATTGTTATTTATTGTAAACAATTGTGTTAAGCTGAGTTGAACTGTTAATGACGAGTTTATTCACTTAGCTTCATGCTAACCCTCACATTACTCCCTGTAGGTTTATTTGGTTTGGATGATTGGGCAGGAGTATGTTTGAAGGAATGTTTGATAAAGATATAAACTCTGATGCTATGAGATATTTGATTTTATAATATCCAGACAATTATGTTATGTTTTGTAAATCTATAACTTAAATGTGTTTAACATATTGACTATTATCTTAAATGTATATGTATATTACTTTTGTTTGGACTACGCTTCCGAAGTTAAAAAAAAAAAAAAAACTTTATATTGGTGTGTTATAAATACCATTACCATCATTGATTCTTTTTCTTTTTTTTTTATGATGAAATAAAAGCTTTTTTTTCCTTCGTTTTCGACCGATACCAAATTGAATACATATCTTTTAATTTGTCCCCTGTTTTCCATGACATCTTCGATTCACTGTGAATCTATATTTGATTTTACTTTTCATTTGTTAATTGAATACTAGAATTCCCAAATAATGGATGTGCATCTGTTTCTTTTTACATATGATTATTGTGCATTTGATTTTTTTGCTTGCGGTTCATCATCTCCATTAGATGAACACAGTTTTTCTTAGATGAACAAAGTCTTTCTTACATGAACAATTGATCATGATTGCATCTACGCTTTTCTTTTGTAAAAATATCAAGACTAATATCAAAATGAAGAAGATAAAAAACTGAATTTAATGAAGTATTTTTTATAAATAAATCAGTGGAGAAGTTTGTGGAATTGCATCAGATATATATGTGCAGCACGTGAACATTTGAGACAACTAAGATGAGTAAATGCCTTTTATACCCCTGTTCTTATTGGTTCTTATTTGATAGGTGTTCTCACTAGAACTATTCCCTATATATATATAGTTTGGATCAAATGAGAACACTTTAAAAATAAGAACGGTGAGAACACTTTATAAATACACAACTAGCCAACAAAAATTATTAGATTCACAGTCATACATCTCAAATATGCAAAGAAAAACAAATGCACACTTCTAAAAATGCACAAAAATCGAAAAAAATGATTGATGCACGATTATCTCTATAATTGTGCATCAATCGTTTTTGCGATTTTTGTGTATTTTCGAAAGTTCACATCTATTCTAATCCATTTTTCTACACATATTTGAGATGTATGAGTGTGAATCTAATGATTTTGTTGGCAAATTATGCATTTATGAAGTGTTCTTACCGTTCTTATTTTTGAAGTATTGAACCTTACCCTATATACATATATATATATATATATATATATATATATATATATATACACACACACGTTCATAATTGATTAAATGGTGTACTTTTTATTCATACTCTCAGACCTTGAAATAATTACCCTCCCATGATATTTTCATCTTTGAAAACGAACAAAATTAAAACCTTCAAAACAATGGTGAAAATCACAACAATATATGTTTACAATTGATAAAATCTTCAAATATATAGAACATTAAGAGAGAGAGAAAGAAAGGTTTGAATGAAATATGAACGGAGATTTAAACATGTTTGGTTATAAGCGATTAACAAAAACTCGTTGCTAGAATGTGGAAGAATGTCAACATGGTAAATGGGAAAAAATGTTGATGAAGATTAAATATCTTTGATGATAATGACAATTCCCTGGAGAAAGTACTTGATCGACTTTGATAAATCTGGATTTTGTGAGATCAGGAGCGGAGTTAGGAATTTTTAGGAGGGGGTAAATTTTTTTGTTTTTTATTTCTATCACATTATGGGGGAAAATCCTAAACTGTCACTAATTACTTTAAAAAGATTAACTTTTTCAATAATTTTTGATTTCTAGGAGGAGCGACTGCCCCCACTACCCCCTTCTAGCTCTGCCCCTGTGTGAGATTCTTTGGGATTAGTTTGTTAGTGTGGAAAATGAATACCGAGTCTTCTATAATACTGAAAACTATTAACCACCGTTATTATTATTATTTGAATTAATTAAATGAATATATATATATATATATATATATATATATATATATATATATATTATCAACAAAGTATTTCACAAGACTAATTCATCCATCTTCTCTTGATGCCCTTATATCAACAAATAATATAATGATAACATTTCAACTCAGGACACATATTATTATTATTATTATTATTATTATTATTATTATTATTATTATTATTATTTAAATAGATAAAAGAAGAAAATAAGTCTTCCATTTCAATCCTAACCATTAACAAGTAGACCCCACACACCACATTCTGAATCAATATCGAAGTTCAACGCGGCCTTCTACGGTTGAAGCTGTGATTTGTACCCGAGATTGGTTGTTTGGGGAAAATTGTAAGTTTTTTGTTCTGAATGTATATTATAACAATTTATATGCATCAATTCCTAATTTCATACTTATGATATAATTATGATAATGTAGTACTATCACATGATGGCCTTGAAGAGATACTTCAAAATGTAATGGCTTTGGATAAAGACAGGATGAAACAGGGGTTGCAAATCCTAATTTAATTCTGCCATAACATTATTTGGTGAGTTTTAAACTTGTTATACATTCTTAAAGTTTTGCTATATGTATTTTTCTTTTTTAAAGTAAAAGTTTTATTAAGTATATCAAATATTTACCGTCATCATTTATATATGCATACATTGTATAATGAAGAAGTGGTGAGAGGGTAAGAATTTGACTTCCGATATGCATACATTGGCCAGTATATATATATAAATGTTATGTGGTCCAAGTAGTAGGTCATGTATATAAAAGTTATTTTGCTATTGTTCAAAAATAAGTTACATATGCATACCCACTCATGAGTTTAAATATAAAATTTCAGGGGAAGAATTGAAGACTTCAAGAATCAAAGATGATCATGATGGAAAGGATCATTTGTAATTTGGTATAGTGCATTTGATTCATAAACTTCCAAATGTTTGATGCATTTATGTTTTGGTAGAAGTCGAATCAATGATGTTTTGTTAATGAATCAAAATATATGTAACAGGTATTATGATATTTTTAAGGTTGTTAAGCATTTTTATGTTTATTGATGATTATTTATCATTTTTGAGAAGATTGACCCACGTGACCCGTATGACCCATTTGACCCAAAACCGACCTATTAATTCGAAAATGACCCGAAAACCTATTGAGTTCAATAAAAATCGGGTTACCTGGGTCGAGTCCGGGTTAGTGGGTTTTGGGTTAGGTTGAAATACCCAACCCGATTTAAAAATCAGGTTGGGTTCGGATTGGTCATTTCTGACCCATCAACCCGCTAACCCGAACCCATTAGACTCGACCCAACCCAATTGCCACCCCTAATATCAAGGGGGTTAAACTTCCATTTCCAAAAGTAGCAATAGATCTAGGCAAGGGTAGCAACGGTAACGGGTTATTAGAACAGAGCTAACATGGATATGTACATGCGAGAGTTTGTTAAACCAATCAGCAGATAACTAAATAAGATTTTTTATAATTCCATTGAGAAATAAAAATGAACCAAATCAAGTTATCATAGCAATAGCGGATGTAGTTGCCATCCTCTTCTAGAATAAAGACTCCATCTCAACAATGGCTTATTAAAGTTATTTATAGCTATTGTACGTACTTAATTTTCAATAACGTGTTGTGATTAATTAAGTGATTATAAGGGCACTCCCAACGCCCCTTCGTCGGTTGCCCATCGGTTGTGTCACCAAACCGACACCGATGGGAGAGCTTAGTCGGTTTGCCTCGTCGGTTGGCTCCGTCGCCAAACCGATGAAGCGTGAGTTTTTTTTTTCTTTTTAATTTTGGGTGTGTTAAAATGAAAGGTAAATTGGTAAATGCGGGACCCAAAAGTTAAAGTGACGGAGCAGGGATGGGAGGGGTCTGTCAGTTTCAGTCAGTTTTCTGGAAAAAAAAACTGACGTGGCGCTGACGTGGCTCTGTCGGTTTCTGTCAGTTTGATTTTGGGTTGGGAGTGGTCTAAGACATATGAAATGTTAACTAAAGCCAACTTGTGCTTTTATAATTTTGTATTATTTTAAATCTTATCCTCTTAATTAGTGTGGTCCTGGATAGACTTTTTACACTAATATATATGCACTAGTTAAAAAAACTCAACATTACCCAATACCGTCTTCCACATTGTATGAGGGAGGTGAGATGTAGAGAGCATTACCCCTACCATAGGTAGAGAGGCTGCTTCCAGAAATGGACCTCCGACCTGCTGGGCGAGGTGAGATATATATGCACTAGTTAAGTTGTACCTAAATCAATTAATTAACGCATAATGTACTAATGTTCTGTTATATCAAAAGGGAAAAGTAAGTTACCTATAATCATCCGTGGGGTCCCACAATAACACTTGCTTACACAAATGTATTGACACAAGCTAAGAATTTCTTGACAAGCAGTTTGCGGAATAACACTTATCAAGTGGAAAATTTATGTAACTTGTAATGTAATTGAAGTAGAGTTGTAAACAAAACAAGAACACAAGTGATTCAATAATCAAAACCCTCAATATTATTATTGAATAACACGGATACACAACTGTATCAGGGTTACAAAGACAACCTTGAAGCTTGGTTACAACTTGACTATGACTATTGGACACACTTAGGCATACTCAGATCTCTACTACACACATGACTCAAGTACATACTTATAGACTAAATAATTTGTATAAAATCTATACAAAATCTACTTTACAAAGACAAATTTTTCTAGGAAACACGCCTGCATTAAATGCATTACCATTCCTTGTCTGCAGTGTGCACTATTCCTCAAAAGCATGTCTGCAGAGGTGTACTTGTGTTGCAGAGTTGGTAGAAAGCAGACCCACTAAGCAGCATTAACAGAGATACGAGCAGAACTATCTTTTTGAACTGGCAGAACTAATTATTGCAAACTTTGGCATTTGGCAGCACTAACTCTGTAGATGCTTGGCAGAACTAACCATTGAAAGACTAGCAGAACTAACTCTGGAAAACTTTGTTTTCAATAAATAAACAGACCTAAACTTCTACTAGCAGAACTAAGTCTTCATAGCCCAGCAGCACTAACCTTGAACAGACTTAAATACTTAGAATAATTTGTCATTTGATAACCAGAAGAATTTAGCCTAACAATCTCCCCCTAAACTTGATCTTTCCCAGAATAGATTCAAGTTTCTACTTCATGATCTGCTCAAATTGTTTCTTGAGCTCTGCCATTCTTTTCTTTCTTCTTTCTTCACTCTAAGCAGCATGCTTTTCTTGTGCTTTCTTATAATATTGTTGAACTTCATGCACCAGAGAAGCAGCAATATCAAGATCATCACATTTCATTGTGAGAGAAAGCATTGAGCTCAGATGACCAATGTTCCATGGGTATTCAGTCCCAATGAAGAAGTAGGCAAACACTCCACTGTTTAACTGCACCATATGTACTCCATTATGAGAATAGCAGTACCATGCATTTACCCTTGAGGTATCTTTGTAGAAGTCATTTTCAGGATCCATCTCATACAGAATTGAGAGACTGTTGTAGACAATGTGTTCATCACTATGCCTTTGAGCATTTTGATATTTTCTAACTGCAATGCTCCACATGTTATCTAAGTCATCTCTAGATAAGTTCTTTATGCATCTGTAGAAGGACTGATATTTCTCTTCTGTATTCCCTGCCCTCACAATCCTTAGGTGCTTTTTCATTTGTTCATCTTTTTCCCACACCCAATCAATAATAGGAAAGTGTACAGCAATAGGTACCTTGGGTGTCTCAACCTCAACCATTGATCTGATCTGTGTCCAATCAACCACTTCCTCAGCAGGCTTTGTAGGCTCAGATGTAGAAGATACCACAGCAGGCACTTCTGTTTCACTATCATCTTTATCATTTCTGACTGCCATCCTTTTCCTCCTTTTGAGATGAAGGGTTTCTTTTGGAATTTTCTTTTTGAGAGCATCAAGATCATCCTTTTCTTTCCTTTCTAGCTCTGCCTTAGCCCTTGCCATCTCTGCTTTTCTTTCTTGCAGTTCCTTTTCTGCTGCAGTTGGAATTTTAACTTTTGGAGCAACTGCACTCTTTGATTTCTCCTCCAGGGCTCTTTGTGTGCTCATTTCAATGTCCCTTTGGATTTTAAGATAGATCCTTTCCAGCTCATAGAAATCCATACCCATTAACTCCTTTAGAGTTCTTCCAGTTGTATTCTTCACTACTCTAGCATATTGGTCTTTTAATTGCCTCTGAGTAGGTGCCCTCTTTCTTTTCTCCTCCATTTTCTTATGGGCCTCATGCTTTCTCCTCTGTTCTAAGATGTCCAAATACCATATTAGCCTCTGGTCAGGAGTGAACTCTTCCATTTGTGCATTGTGAGTTCCATCTGCTAATAGGTGATCAAAGAAGATTTGTTCATCAGGAGTCATCATGATCTTAACATCATCTCCCATATCCACTTCCACAAACCTGCTCCTGCCCTCCTCATTGAATTAGGCTTGCAGATTTCTAGCAATCCTCTCACTCACATCCTCCATCACTTTTCTTTTCATGGGCTTCACAGGCTCAACCAATTTTTATTTACCTTTTCCCTTGGCCAAATCAATTGTAGGTTTCACCTGTGATGAGGGAATTTCTTTGATAGATATGCCAGTAGAGATCTTCCCTTGTGCTGTGCTCTTTGCTACTTTCAATAAAGCATCTGCTGCAATCTTTTCAACCTCTGTCATAGCAGCAGCACCAACCCTTTCCTTAGGAATAGTAGATTTAACCATTTCTGGTTCATTAAGCCCAGTAGAACTATCTAAAGCACTAGCAGCACTAACTTTTGTACTGGCAGCACTAACTTCTGCATCTACTACCCTAGCAGCACTAACTCCAGCAGCACTATCTAACATATCTTTGGCACTTTTCTTTGCACCCTCAGATATATCTTCATCTAATACCTCTAGAATCAGACTACCTACAACATTTCCTAGCTGCTCTGCACTCACATCTCCATGAATGCTTTCCTCAATCTCCACAACATCATCTGCAGGCTTCTCAAGATCTTCAAGATCCTTTTCATATTGTAATTTCTGCTATTCTTCAGCCAGAATATCATTAGCATGTTCCTCAGATATGTCAATCCTTTCTGTTTCTCCTGCACCAGTAAACTCAAATTGATCTACATTGTCCTCATCACTGGTGCTTTCATCAACAAGCATCCTTTTCAGTCCAGTTGACTTACTCTTAGCTATGCTTTTGGACTCATCTCTTTCTTTCATCAACAAAATCACCATCTCCCTTAATCTGGCAATCTCTGCCTTCTGACCCTCCACTTCCTTTGACAGTTTTGTACATATATCCGTCAATTCCTTTATAGTTAAGCTATCCTCACCATTGCCAGAAGTGTTACCCTCTTTTAATGGATCATTGGAAGATTTGGCTAATGTCTCAGACCTAGTCTGAGCATCACTAGCCCCCAATGTGGTTTCTTGGCACCTAGGACCACTGGATATATTGATATCCACTGGATCCTCAGCAATAGAGGAATCCAATGGCATCTCTACATCCTGTGTTGCCATGGATTGGGTCTTAGTTCCAGTACCACTATCCTGTTCTCCTAGTGAGGTAGCAACAGTAGTGGTAGCCCTTTCCATATGGTCTCTCTGCTCCTTAGTGACCACCTCATTATCAGTTTTGGACTTAGGCAATTGAGGAAGAGGAGCCTCAGATGCCTGTTTCTTAGCCTTTTTGGCTTTTAGTTTGGTAGGCTTTGGGTCCCTTGTTCTTTTTGTTTTAGTAATTGTGCCACTTGGTTGAGAAGTAGTGGGAGTATCTACTTCTTGTGGCACAGTGGAAGGCATGTTTAACATATGATTTGTTAAATTGGTCACCTTCCCAGAAAAGGCTTTTCCTTTGACCATTCCATTCCTTCTCATATTTGAAAATGTTTTCTTAGAAAGATTTGAGAGGATCAATCTACCACCTTCCCTGGGTAGATCTTGGATTTCCTGGTCAAGTATGTGTTGTAAAAATCTTGGATACATTAAAAATTTATCTTTTGGTTTCTCAAGATTATTTACCATTCCATTAAAGATTAATTTTGAAAAATTAAATTTTGCATTATTGGCAAGACAGATTAAAGCAGAAGCTATGTTACTGCTAAACTGCTCCCAAGAAGTTTTCTTCTGTGAGATGCAGTGTTGTAGGGTATGGATTAAAAATTTCCATTGTGGAGAGAAGAGTTGTTTGTAATATGTTAATTTTTTTGTTCTCTCCCCCTCATACCCATACAACACTAGTTGATTATGTATCTGAGAAGTAGCATAGCATTCCATACCATCTGCATCATCTAAGAGAAGATGAGCATGTTTGAAAGCTTCAGTGAAAATGATAGACTTCTCATTTACTGTTGCCGTTATATTTTTAACCCCATCTACTTCTGACACCACGGCAGATGTTCAGAAGTCGTTAATATGAAAAATGGTGGGATTAACAGTAAGTGCAAACCTTATAGAGGTGCACTTCAAGAAATCAATGATTTCATGGTAATCGTCTGATCCTTGTGGCTTAAGAAGGAAGCCGCAAACGTTATGTTGATCTCCAGTATCGAGTGTTTTGGAGGAGGAAGATGAAGATGCCATTTTTGAAAGTTAGGTTTGAGAGGTTTTGGGAGGTTTTTGGAAAGGTAATTTCAATTTTCGATAAAAAGTGCAAGTGAATTGGAAAAGTGTAGTGTTTGGCAGATTTAAATACCCTTTTAAAGTGAACAGTACGTTCAAGCCCTAAAATAACACTAGCAGAATTAAAGTTGAAAAAAGTCACTGGCAGAATTAACTTTGGCAGACTTAACTCTAGCAGAATTAATTCTTAGCAGAATTAATTCTAGCAGAATTAACTTTAGCAAAATTAATTCTAACAGAATTAACTCCAGCAGAAGTAACTTTAACTTTTCTTCATACTTGGACAAGTCCACGTCACCCTTTTATTAATAGTGCTGGCAGAACTAATTTATGCTAGCAGAATTAATATTGTAGAAAACTGAGTTAGCAGAACTAACAACCTTTAAGCCTTTAATCCTGCACTGTTAGCTTAAAAACACAACATAACTAGCAGAATTAAAATGTACTAGCAGAACTAAATAAGATAATCACTATCTATACTAACAGAACTAAGTCATGAGAGTATTAAATATTGAGAATCTTATAATATCTGCTGTAATATGCTAAAGTATCAAGTCAATCCCTATGTGTAAAACATTTTGAAAATTAAATACTGATCATAATGAGCTATTTATCATACCTATACCAGTAATCAAAAATGTAAACCTTCCAACATCAAATGCTTTTGTGAACAGGTCTGCAAGTTGGTTATGTGTATGAATTTTAAAAATTTGAATTAATCTCTTCTCATTACAATCCCTTATGAAATGGTATCTAATTTCAATATGTTTTGTTTTAGAGTGTTTCACAGGGTTATTAATGATACTTATAGCAGCAGTATTATCAATATAAATGGGAGTATTTAGAAAAGTCAAACCATAGTCTAGCATTTGATTCTGAATCCATAGAATCTGAGCACAGCAGCTTGATGCAGCAACATACTCTGCTTCTGCTGTTGAAGTAGACACAGAGGTTTGCTTTTTGCATTGCCAAGATACTAATCTATCTCCCAAGAATTGACAGCCCCCTGAAGTTGACTTTCTGTCCAGATTGTTACCCCCATAATCACTGTCAGAATAAGATACCAAATTGAAGGAAGAATTCTTTGGATACCATTGGCCTAATTTTGGTTGACCTTTTAGGTATTTAAAAATTCTCTTCACAGCATGAAGATGAGACAACTTAGGATTTGTTTGAAACCTTGCACACACACATACTGCAAACACGATACCTGGTCTACTGGATGTGAGATACATCAGTGAACCTATCATGGATCTATAGAGATGTTCATCAACACTCTCCCCCTCAAGATCTGCAAGTAATGGCTTGTGTGTTTCCATTGGTGTGCTTGCAATCTTTGCATCATTGAGTTTAAACTTATCCAAGATGTCCTTAACATATTTATCCTGACTTATGAAGATTCCATCTACTTTCTGCTTCACTTGAAGTCCTAAAAAGAAAGTCAATTCTCCCATTGAACTCATCTGGAATTTCTGATGCATAAGAGATTCAAATTCTTTGCACAAACTGTCCCTTGTTGAACCAAAAATAATATCATCTACATAGATTTGCATTAGTAGGATATCATTTTCAATTCTTTTGATGAACAAGGTCTTGTCTATGGCACCTCTTTTGAATCCATTATCCAACAGATACACAGACAAAGTATCATACCAAGCTCTAGGAGCTTGATGCAGTCCATAGAGTGCTTTGTCTAATCTGAGCACTTTATCTGGATGCTTGGGATCCTCAAACCCTGGTGGTTGACATACATACACTTCCTCATCTATCTTCCCATTTAAGAATGCACTCTTTACATTCATCTGGTATACCTTGAAGTTCTTGAAAAAAGCATAAGCCAAGAACAATCTAATAGCCTCAATTCTTGCCACAGGTGCAAATACTTCATCATAATCAATACCCTCTTCTTATGAGTATCCCTGTGCAACCAATCTAGCTTTGTTCTTAATTACTATGCCCCTCTCATCCTTTTTGTTCCTGTATACCCATCTGGTACCAATTGCCCATTTTCCTTTGGGTAGATCCATCAAAGTCCACACATTTTGAATTTTGAATTGAAGTAGCTCCTCTTGCATAGCTTCAACCCAGCTTGGATCTTTCAAAGCTTCAACTGCTTTCTTGGGCTCTATCTGTGACAGAAAACAAGCAAACAAAGAAAAATTTGCATTTTCATCAAGAGTTTTGGATGACCTTCTTGTTTGCATAGGAGCATCAATTTCTCCAATGACATTGTCCAATGGCATGTAGCTTTTATGAGCTTGATACTGTGGACCAGCTGCCATTTCTATCCCAGATTCTAAATTGGTAAGATTTTGATCCAGATCTGTGCCTTCTTGAATCATTTGACCACTTGATTCTGACACTTCCAACCTTGTTGGTTGTTGCTCCTCTTATGCATCTTCATTTGATGCTTCTTCTTGTTGAGAGCATTCTGGATTTGATGATGCATTTCCATCATCATATGCACCATTATCATCCAAATTTGATGAAATGGGTTCTGAACTCTGTTGTTGATCAGGGGTGGAAGATTCAAGTACTGCTGGTGGGTCAGGTAGCCATGTTGGAAACAAAACAAATTGTGGTGACGTGTTTGTTTGTTGACCTGTAGTTGTACCTGCATTCACATTTGTATTTGTACCTGCAATTGATGACTCATGCACATATTTAAAAGATTCGGTTAATGCATCAATATTAAACAGATGTGCTGGACCTTTTCCTAGGGAATTAGGTGTGTGTTCATTAAAGGTCACATCTAGAGTCTCTTCCACTATTCTTGTTCTACTGTTGAATACTCTGTATGCTTTTCTTTGAAAAGAGTAACCAACAAAGAATCCCTCATCTGCTTTGCTTTGAAACTTGCCTAATTGATCCTTGGTATTTAAGATAGTAACATGACATCCAAAGGGTTTACGAAAGCTAACCAAAGGTTTGTTATTCAAAAATAACTCATAAGGTGTCTTGTTGTGAGGCTTAACAACTAATACCCTATTCTGGACATAACAAGCAGTGCTAATTGCTTCTGCCCAGAAGGTCATTGGTAGTTTAGCATCTGCTAACATGGTTCTAGCAGCCTCAATAAGTGTCCTATTTTTCCTTTCTGCTACTCCATTCTGTTGAGGAGTTCTAGGAACACTATATTGTCTATCTATACCTTTTGATTCACAAAATTTATTCTATCTCTTGATTTCTAAATTATGTTCCATTGTCACTTCTAATGATTTTAAGCTTTCTGTTGGTTTGATTTTCAATCTTAATGATGAATGATCTTAGAATTTCTCCAGTTTCATCTTTGGTTCTAAGAAAGAATACTCAACTAAATCTGCTATAATCATCAGTGATCACTAGGCGATATGACTTCTTACCTATACTACTCACATTTGTTGGTCCAAATAGATCCATATGCAATAAATGTAAAGGTGAGTCAATGGAGTTCAGTGTCTTGGCCTTATAAGAGGATTTGTGTTGCTTGCCTTTTTGACATGCAACACAATGGTCATCACATGAATATGTTTTCTCTGGTAAACCTCTGATAAGTTTTCCTTTAACAAGTTTGTTTATTGTTTTAAAATTCATGTGACACATCCTTCTATGCCAAAGGTCAGATTCATTGACAGTTGCTCTTGAAATGAGACAACTCAACTCATATTTGAGTACAAATTTAGCCAATTCATAGCTATACATGTTGTTCTTTCTGGGAATTTTCATTTAAGTCATTTTGGGGTCAAGAACAAACTTCTCAGAAAGAATACAGCATTCTATGTCATTAAAGAACACTGGGTTCTTTTTCTCTGTAATTTGGCTAACACTTAACAAATTGTACCTCAGTTGTTCAACAAAGTATACATCATTGAAGCTCATCTTGTCACTATTGACATTTCCCATTCCTATAATCCTTACTCCTTTAGGATTACCTCCAAAAGCAACAGGACCTCCATCAATAACTTTGAAGTCCTCTAATCTGCTTCTATCTCCTGTCATGTGCCTAGAGCATCCATTATCAATATGCCATAAGCTTTTCTTCTTGCTCTGCACATACAAACGACAAAAGATCAGTTTCTCTTGGGAACCCAAACCAATTTGGTTGTGGGTATCCTTTTCTTGTCAACAACATCAACTCTTTTGAAGGTAATTGATGCTTGTGACAGTGCAGTTGGTTTCCAAACCCAACTAATTTTTGACTTGACAGCATTAAGTGGCCTAGCAGAATTAACTTCTGAACCACTTAATTTTTGCCTGGCAGAACTAAATTTGGTTAACTTTTGCTTAGCAGAATTAACCTTGTAGTTTTGCTTGGCAGAATTAAAGTTTGTCTTTGTCAATTTAGTTCTGTTGGCCTTATTATTAGTCAACACTTTTGCACTTCCTTTTAGTGCAGCAGAGTTAACTTTTTCCTTTGACTTTCTGACTATACTAGCAGAATTAACTTTGGTTTTGAAATTTTGATGGTTAATTCTGTTAGTATTAGTCCATGATGATTGTTTAACCCGTTGAAGCTTTGGGTTAAAATAACAATCTTTTTGAAGATGATTGAATCTTCCACTATAAAACAAGCTTTCTCATCAACCCTTTTGAAATTAGATCCAAGTTTTTGAGAAACCATTTGATTCCAATTTCTTTGGTTTCCTCTTGAATCTTTCTTTGTTTTTGAAATTGGTGATGGGTTAGCAAAGCAATTACACTTAGTACATTTAACAGCTACAATTTTATCACTTTTTGGTGTGTTAACAGATGTACTAGCATTCTTCTTTTCATTCAAATTCATCCTAGCCTTTTCTTGAAACAGTTTCTTACCCTCTGCTAGTTTCTTAGTTTCAAACTTAGATACTAGCCCAGTAACAGAAGTAGGTTTTGAATGAACTCTCTTATCTTCCTTAGATTCAACCTCATCATCTGAAATCCACTCAGATATCTCAACCTTTTCCAGGTCATTTGCATTTTTATTCAATGCAGCAACAGGATCTGCTAGTTTGACCTCTTCTACCATTTTCTCCTTAAGTTTATTCATGTCTAAATCAGTTTTAGGAGGCATGTATGTGTGGTTGTAAGGTAGAGGAACACTGTTAAGATTATAACCTAAACCAGTTTTAATCTTATCATGGATTTGACTCTTTATTAGATTTTGAACACTCTCAGAAGCATTCTCTAGCTCAGCCACTGTAAGTTTGATACTTTCTTTCTCAGCAGTAACTTCAGCTAGTTTCTTAATTAACTCATCAACCCTATTCTGCAATATATCCTTTTCAAATTGAGCATACTTAAGATCATAATCATATTGGTCTTCATTTTTTTGATATGCTTTAATTTGTTTTTCTAGATCTTCTATTGCTAAGGTTGTGTGTTGGCTTCTAATGTCCCAGTCCCTAAGTTCTTTGCAAATGTTAGCATTGTGATCCCTGTAGTGTTTAACTGTTTTCTTGCATACATTGGAACATAATTTTGCTTGTACCTCATAGGGGACTTCATCTGATGTGCTTTCCTCTTCAATAGCCATCAATGCATGATTCTGTGGTTCCATTTTTGTTTGATCACTCCAGTCATATCCCATACCATCTTATGATACAAGAGCATTTGGTGTAGACTCTTGAATAGCAATGGTTCTCTTCTGTGATCCATTGTAAGCAGCATTATAACCCCCAGATCTTTGTCCACTCACTTCCTGCCTAGGAGCTCTGCATTCTCTGGCAAAATGACCCAATTTGTGGCAGTTGTAGCATTCTACCTTGCTCTTATCAAACCCCACATTATCATCTATTTTTCCTGCAAAGTTATTTCTTCCTGTTCTCTGCAAGAATCTTTTCACTCTCATAGTGATCATGGCCATTTGCCACTTGATGTCCATCTCCTCCAGATCATCTGGATTCACCTGTTCTAATTCTTCATTAGTCAGTGAAGAGTTTACATGACTAGCAAAGAATGCCTCTACCACTTGATCTGTAGACCTTTCTTGTACTACAGATGATGAACTGGATCCTACACTTTTCACAGTAGATACAGACCCATACCCTTTTGGATCTGTTTTGGCTCTTCCCATGGACATAAATGCAGCATTCTGTGAGCTCTGTGCTTCACCACTACTCTGTTTCCTGCTTTCCACCTCAGGTTCAAAAGCTATAAGATCATTGTACAGATCATTTAGCTCTTTATCATCCAAATCACTCATTTGTCTAAGACCTACAGTATATATAGTCCATTCCTCACCTAGTGATCTTAAAAACTTCCTATTAAGATCATCCTTGTCTATGACAACCTTGTGATTCTTTAACTCACCCACAAGCTTTCTGTATCTGTTGAAGACTTGAGTCAAAGTTTCAGATTTGACAGAACTAAAGTTTTCAAATTGTTGTTTGAGCATTGACCTTTTGTTCTTCTTGGTGCTTTCATTTCCTGCAAATCTCTTATCTAGTTTTTCTATAAGCACCTTTGCATCATCAACCTGCTCAAACTCACTTTGATATTCATTAGGAATGGAAAGTAACAAAGTGCTTAGAGCTTTAAGTTAAGTAGCTCTTTCCCTTCTTTCTTGTTCTGTTGTTGGTGCAACTCTTGGTAACCTTACACCATTTGCATCAACTTTGTATTTGGGACCATTTTCTACAATGTCCCATAACTGATAATCTGTAAGCAACATATGTTGCTTAATTCTATTTCTCCACATGTTGTATTCATCTAGTCTAAGGATAGGAATCCTAGACACTTGAACACCTTCTACAAATTCTGATGCCATTGTATAATAACAAGCTTAAGAAAGATTACAACTTAAGTGATCACAGCTCTTTCTTAGATCTTTCAGAATTCAAAGCTTACACTCGCTCTGATACCAATTGTGGGGTCTCACAATAACACTTGCTTACACAAATGTATTGACACAAGCTAAGAATTTCTTGACAAGCAGTTTGCAGAATAACACTTATCAAGTGGAAGATTTATGTAACTTGTAATGTAATTGAAGTAGAGTTGTAAACAAAACAAGAACACAAGTGATTCAATAATCAAAAGCCTCAATATTATTATTGAATAATACGGATACACAACTGTATCAGGGTTACAAAGACAACCTTGAAGCTTGGTTACAACTTGACTATGACTATTGGACACACTTAGGCATACTCAGATCTCTACTACACACATGACTCAAGTACATACTTATAGACTAAATAATTTGTATAAAATCTATACAAAATCTACTTTACAAAGACAAGTTTTTCTAGGAAACACGCCTGCATTAAATGCATTACCATTCCTTGTCTGCAGCGTGCACTATTCCTTAAAAGCATGTCTGCAGTAGGTGTACTTGTGTTGCAGAGTTGGTAGAAAGCAGACCCACTAAGCAGCATTAACAGAGATACGAGCAGAACTATCTTTTTGAACTGGCATAACTAATTCTTGCAAACTTTGGCATTTGGCAGCACTAACTCTGTAGATGCTTGGCAGAACTAACCATTGAAAGACTAGCAGAACTAACTCTGAAAAACTTTATTTTCAATAAATGAACAGAGCTAAACTTCTACTAGCAGAACTAAGTCTTCATAGCCCAGCAGCACTAACCTTGAACATACTTAAATACTTAGAATAATTTGTCATTTGATAACCAGAAGAATTTAGCCCAACATCATCTTCAATAGAAACCGAGTAGTATCTCTGTAATATTTTAATCTTATTCTTTTGAAAAATGTAGTTATCATTTTACTGTTTTAATATATATAAATAAAATATAAAAGACTTTATTTGTAATAGTAGAAGTAGTATCTCTAAGGTTATTATTGTTTAGAACATCATTTTCTCCGGCTCTAAATTTGACGCTACAATAATGCAGGACTACTACACACGCAAACAGCCAAAACATAATATTTATTATTATCATATGTAATAGTAATAGGATGCTTATTATAAGTTTTGTCTCCACAAACTGAATAAATAATTAGAAAGAAAAACAAAATTACCCGTCTAATTTGTAATACCTAGCTCGGCCCCATATATGACACTAAAATGCATTTTTTTCTATCTATACATTAGATATGTAAGATATGTAACACTCGGCTGGCATCTTTATTAATACTTGTACAGTGTAGTGTGAGTATCACTGTTTGTGTTGTAAATATCAACTCCCTAAGGAAAGACTTTTGTAACTTAAATTTGAAACTTCTAACAAATCGGCTGGCATCTTTATTAATGAACAAATGAGGGTAATTAGGTAAATTAGCAAGTATTAACACAACTTATTGCATGGACATAGTTAGAGATTAAGACCAATGGTGGAGAATTAGTTAGGTTTAAATATTGAAGGGTTAAGATTTAATTATGGGAGGTTAATGTTGGATTGTCTAGTGATTTTTAGTTTTGTTATAAATATGATAGGGAAGGGATAAGGATAGGGATAAAAGTAAAAGACTTTATTTGTAATTGCAGAAGTAGTATCTCTAAGGTTATTATTGTTTAGAACATCATTTTCTCCTGCTCTAAATTTGACGCTACAATAATGCAGGACTACTACACACGCAAACGGCCAAAACATGATATTTATTATTCCCTAATATCAATTAAGAGACAACTATGAATAGTAACTTTAAATTTTTCATTTTTAATTCCTAAAGTTTTAGCACTTTTAAATTTACTACCCTTTATGTCTTAGCGAATATCTAATTTTTACCCTTTAACTTTTAGTATTTTTCCATCTTTTACCCTCTAATTTTAAAAACTCCACCCCTTAACTTTTAGTGATTTTTCACTTTTCCCCCTTTAAATTTTAACTACTTTCCATTTTCTTCGTCTGAACTTTTATCACTTCTCCATTCTATACCCTTTAGGTTTTAGTATTTTCAATTTCTCCCTTTACATTTTAGATTTAATCCCCCCCCCCCTTTTTTTTACTAATAGTTTATACATTTTTTCCCATTTACTTACAACAAAGTTTTATACTAATTTATTACGACAAGATTATACAAATAATTGCAAACGATAATTTAACTTAATATTTTTATGTAGTATTCTATCAAATTTGTATTAATTTACATTTTTTCAGCTATACATACATATTCCCCCATAATAAAAAAAACCCATAAAGAGATCATACCTTCGTCAACTTAAACTTTTTTATGAATTCATATTGGAGTTTAAGAATGTACTTTTTAACCCCGTCGCAAAGCGCGGGTAAGAAAATCCGCGTATAATATCAATTAGCAAACTTTATGAATAGTAAGTTGTTTGTTTTATTCTGAATTTAACTTTATGTGATCTAATAAATTACTGATTAAGTGATATATAAATAACAAAGTTATTTTAGAGTAGTGGTAAATATGTGGGTTCCAATCATGATTTATGTGCTTGACCCAAGTTCAAAACATGGTGAATGTTAGTTATTTTTTTCTTTTTTTTACCTTCTATCTATGACCACTTTAATATATTTTATTTTTTCTAAACTATATTCTACTAGATAAAAAAATGTTAGACAATCGTTATAAATAATTGCCGTACCGAAAAAATTTTGTATAACAAATTATACTTTTACATATTAATTTTGATTTTTATGATATTTAAATGATATGTTTATGAAGTAGATTTAGTTGTATATCACTAAATGAAATTTTAAATTGTACAACTTAAAATATAAAAATTATATGTTTTACAATATAAGTAGACAACCGTGATTAAAAGTCTACGTTATGAGATAAGTTTTTTCTCTCAAAAACACCAACAATTTTAATTCGCTTTGTTTTCTCTTTCTTAGCATTTTTCAGTTCTCCATTTCAACAACAAATCAATTGTAAATGATCGTAACTAAAAGATGAACTCATTGAAACAATTAACGGATAAATAAAATACAAAATAAATACGATGAATCAAATTATATGTTTCCATCGCAAAGCGTAAGATAATGAACCTTGTTATCATCATATGTAATAGTAATACTATGCTTATTATAACTTTTGTCTCCACTCTCCACAAACTGAATAAATAATTAGAAAGAAAGAAAAATTACCCGTCTAATTTGTAATACCTAGCTCGGCCCCATATGACACTAAAATGCATTTTTTCCATACATTAGATATGTAACACTCCAACAAGTAGTTCAGACATACCCGGCCTTCACCTATTTTACGTGCACCTAAGTCAGAATATGAAACGCAAATAATTTTGATAGTTTTTTAAAAAATTAAAAATATGTTAAATAAGTTAATTTAGACTGTTTTTAATCAGACAAATTGTTTGACAAGTCACAAAAGGTAGTCAGAAGTTAGAGAATAATACCAAAAAAAATAGTGTGCTACTAACCATACCAATTAATTTTTAAAATTACTTTTTCTGTACTTTATTCCATCACTTTTACTTATTTAACATGCTAAGCTAGGTTCAACGACAACTATTAAACTTTTTATAATAATTTTTTGACATATTCCTCTCAATGACACTGGTGATTTTTTTATAATTTATTATTGATTAAAAAAAGTATATATTAACCTAGTTGCAATTGTTTTTGATCATCGGATGCCGTGTATATTCATTCATTTATTATCTTGTCCTCTACGATCGATATGCTCATTTGTTAATATTTCATAGTGGACCTTGACTAATTACAAGACCTAAAGAGTCAAGTCGTAGTTGTAACATACTCGTCTTGAGCTCAGCGCTTACGCAAAAGTTGTAGTTAAGAAATTCATATTTGTACGTATGTTCTTGGCTTCAATGTAGATATTTCTGTTGGACAAAGTGGGATAAAACTTGCATTTTTCCAAACTTTGGATTTAATTATCTGAGTAAATTCTATAGATGGTCCCTGTGGTTTACATCAATTTACGAAAACAGTCCCTAAACTTCTTTTTCACTTTTTCAGTCCAATAAGTTTACATTTTGCTCGAAAATGGTCCCTCACCCACCTAAAATGACTAAAGTACCCTTTGACCGTTTAAATCGTGACTATCCAGTAATGACAAAAGGAAGGGTACTTTAGTCATTTTAGGTGGAGGAGGGACCATTTTCGAATAAAACATAAACTTATTGGACTGAAAAAGTGAAAAAAGAAGTTTAGGGTATGTTTTCGTAAATCGGTGTAAACCACGAGGACCATCTATAGAATTTACTCTAATTATCTATATGTGAATATAGTAATTATATGTAATATTATATGGTTGTGTAGCTCTTGATAAGAGCTTCGAAATGATGTATTATATGTCCAAAGTTAATGAGAGATGAATATTATCCTTCTTATATAAAGATTATATAAAATTACTACAAATCCTAAAAATTAAAAAGTGCAAGAATTAAAAACTACAACTCCTAAAAATTAAAAATACAATAATTTAAAAATACGATTCCTAAACTAATCTAATCGGAGCCCGATTCCTCGTTGTCGTTTGCGTTTTCCTCCTCGTCTTCATCGGACTCGCCGGCGGCATACTGTTGTTCGTATTGTGATACGACTTCTTTACGGGCAGATTTGATCATTTTGATCTCTTTTTTGGACGGCTTTTTTCCAAGTGTCTTAGCAAGAAAAGAAATAGCTTTCTACGCCGCCTTTTTCATTGCGTTTTCCTTGATCAACTTTGTAACACCCGCCAAATTAGGGCTAGTAATTAGTTTCTAATCAACAGTTAATACATGTAATTAGTTTTGTATTAGGCTAATTAATGTATCCAAATATATATTGTTGAATATATACGAATATACGATTTGATTAAATCGTACAAGTTTCAAATCAAATGTAATTCGGTTCAATAAATACGGACGTTGGTGAACAATTTTATTAAATAATATAACGTTATTTAATAACAATATTATATCTATAACATTATTCTTATGTAATATTACAAATTCATATGTATCGCACAAACAAACGCCTACACGATAAAATATTAAAGACGCAAACAAATTTAGATTATAAATGAATACTCGAGTATAAAGCATTAGTAAAATACTACAACGAAACATTGAATACTTATTCGTATCTTAAAACTTATATTTAAAAAGCGTATTAAATCAATTAAACGTCCTAAACAATCGGAGAAACGAACACCGCACAGAGCGCGAATACACGGAGTTAAAAAGTGGAGACCCATACTCGGTGGGCCCCCACCGAAAATCAGCCACAAGGTGAGGGTCACCACCTCCCTCACCCCCACTTCTCTCATTCTCACTCTCTCTCTTCCTCTTTTCTTCTTCCTTTTCTCTCAAACATCACCACACCTCCACCACAAACAATCACTAAAAACCACCACTAAACCACCTCGAATCATCTCGTCCGTTTGAAGAAAAAGATCCACCGCGTCACGATCTACATTTCCATCTTTTCGGATTCTCGATTCACCACTTTGTAAGTTTCCGACAAAAACCCGAAACCTTTCGATTTCAAGTGTTTTTAAGTTCTAGTTGTTTCTTTAAGCTTAAAATGTTCAAATATGGGTTGGGTAAAAGTCTCAGGTCGAACGGAGGTCGAAAAACACCTTTTCGGCTCATTTTCCGGCCAACAGCTCGTTGTGTCGCAAAGGCTCCAGGCCACCTGCGACACAAGCCCTTATGTCGCTAAACTCTCACTTATGTCGCATATAGCGACACAAGTGAATATGTCGCAAAACCTAATTCCGTCGCATATAGCGACACAACATTTTATGTCGCATAAATTGTGGATGTCGCACTTAGCGACACAAGCCCTTATGTCGCAGAGATGATCTGCGACACAATAGAATATGTCGCATCTAGCGACACAAGCTTTATGTCGCACTATATGTCGCATGAAATAGAACCAAGAAAACACAAATTTTACTAAGTGTCGAGATCTAAGATTTTATCACTCGATCTCACCCAAATTCAAGTCCAGATGCATTTTTCACCAAAGCAATATAGTATAAATAAAAATTTTCCAAGCTCGACCCCAGCCAGGGGCTCTGCCCCTTTGACCCCGCTAACCAGGGGCGCTACCCCCGGACCCCCGTCATTAACGGGCTTCGCCGTTACCCTAGGGTCACGAGTAACAGTGTTACACCTAAGCTTTCACACAAAGTGTTAAACTTGTATAACATCAAACACGAATGCGACATGACTTCTAAAACACTTTGGAACGCGTTTTTCAAGAATAATGATAAGATTATTATTACCAACAATCACCAACGGGTCGTACACATTTTCAAACACTTAAACAAACAACCAAATCGTGGTAATTTGGACATTCTAGTTGAACAAACAACTACAAGGGTGATCTTTGAGATACCCAATCATGTTATAACCATCGCGTGTCGTGGACACCCTCAGGTTACAAGTTGTTGGACTTTGATTCTTGGCTAATCAATCTCAGTTTATTAAGATAAACTCTTCAGGCTCAGGTGAGTCTCATAGCCCCTCTTTTACTGTTTTACTCAGGGGTGTGATTCATTGCTTATTTTTAACATGTGAATGCAAGTACATATTTCAATATACTACATGAGTTGTTTTCAACTAATCAAACCAAAGTCCTCCGTCAGTATAGTCTGGTAATACGAAAGTAGCGTGAATATTAGTATATGGTACCATATAGGATTGACCCACCTCGTCCGGGTTAGTAGCGCTAACCTCCACAACGGACGTACTAATATTTGGGAAGATGAGTGTAGATTAGACACTCGTGGAGGCACCTCGCTCAGAATTCTCTATATGGGACCCGACCCTCGAGTTAAGCTCAGACTATGCGCTCATGGCTGTATACGTTATCACTATTATCATTTGCTGGATGCAAATCAACTATTTAAATCTTGCGGTTCATACATTATTACTTGATTATTCAAACCTGTGAGCTCACCAGCGTTAGCTGACCCATTTTAGTATGTATCACAGGTACTCAGCAGTAGATTGGGACTACCCAACATGATGCATATTAGCTCGAGTCCCCATGCAAACTTCAAAGATTTCATGGCATTATTAGATTTTTGTATAACTAATTATGTATTTAAATCTCTCAAATTACGAACACGAGCTAAGTACAGCTTCAAAAGTTGTAAACATTATTATAATTAATATATTTTGTTAAAACGACGCATTTAGAGTCATTTACTATATATCTTTATGCTTTGATTATTGATTAGTAACACCCAAAATATGCTTCCGCAAATCATTAAATTTGGGGGTGTTACAAACTTGATTGCTTCTTGTTGCGCTAGAGCAGTTTGTTTGACTGTTTCAAGTGTGTCAATCTTTTCCGAACGAACACTTCGCGAAAACGAGCCGACGGAGCTAGAAGCCGTACTTTTGGCGGCCTTTCAGCCCGCTGGACGGCAGAGGTAGTCGTCTTGAAACAACCGTTTCATGTTTGCATCTAGAGCAGAATGAACCGGCTCGTCGTCCATGTCAAGATCAGTGACAAAAGGTGCGTAGGTGTCCTCGTTAGCCATCACCCCCGGGTCAGCAAAGAATTTTGGGAAATGTTTCAAAACATTCCAAGATGATTCATAGATGAAAGCACGTTTGACTTGCTTTCGGAATCCTTTTCGGGCCGCCGTTAAGATGTCAAATTCGTTGGCGCCGCTTTGTGGTTGAATCTCTTTGTAGTGTTTGTAGATGCCTTGGAATTCCTTGGAATCGTGTGAAATCTTGTTCCACTTGCCGGTAAGTTGATTGAGGTTGCGCTGCCGTGAATCTGTCACACAAGAGTTGTAACCTTGTAGGACTTTAGACCAAAAAGATTCGTTTGTTTGGTTTTTTCCTTGGACCCCATTCTCGGAACAGTGAATCCACCTCTATGCCAGAATTTTTGCCTCCTCGTCGGTCCATCGTAGTTGTTTGCGTTTGAGCTCGACAGGTTGCTTACCCCTTTTTTTGGACTTTTTTGGCTCGGTGACGGTTTCGGGTTCGGGTTCGGTTTCCGGTTCGGATTGATCATCGGGTTCATTTTCGGGTTGGGCCTCGTCGGAGCTTTCTTCCAACGTTTGAGGCACGGTGAAGTTAGTTTGTTGTGGTGACCACTGTGTGTGTTGGAAATGTAGATGTGATGGTGACCATTGTGTTTGGTGGAATTGTGATTGTTGTGGTTGCCATTGTATGTTTTGGTACCACCCGTGGTGTTGGTTGAATGGTTGAGCAATTGGTGGGAAGGTGGCATATTGTTGATTTTGGGAGGATGAACCGGAAGCATGTTGTTGAGGTGGTTGGGAGGAACCGGAAGCTCGGTTGTTTGGTGATGACATGTTTGGTAACGGGTTGTTTATCAAAGCTTGCCATATATCATGGCCGATATTTTGTGAATCTTTGTTTTTGGTTTTGGATTTGGGGTTTGATTTGGTGTTTTTTGACATCTTTGTTTGAGAAAGATGAAAAGGTTGGATGGTGGTTGTTTGAGAAAGGTGAAAATGTATGTTGAAAGTGTGTTGAAAGATTGGATGGTGGTTGTGTGAAAATGGGTAAAATGATAGTGGTATTTAAAGGTAAAAAGTGGGTTTTTTTTAAAAAAAATCAAAAAAACGGCCATATGACCGTTTGTTTTTATTTTAATTTTGTTATTTTTTTTTTAAAACCAACGGTTATAATTCAAAAAAAAAGGAAATGGGCCCCTCTCCTCTCGTCTCCACTCGTCGCCAAACCGAAGGAAGGAACCGACGGTGGAAACCGACGGTGCCGTACCATCGGCGTCGGTTAAACCGACGGCCGTCGGCTCCCAACCGACGGAACCGATGGGAGTGGTCTTAGTTTTGAAAATAAAACAAAATAAAGTTAGTTTAGTTTTAAGCTATAAATATGTCTTATGAGTTTTTGGTGGAAATATGAATTTGACATTAGAAAGTATAGCAAAGCATAAATACTCTTTTGCAAAATATTCTGGTATTTGACAAATATCAAGAATAAAATCTTTGAATATATCTTTAATATTATACAAGGCAAACTATATGATGTTAAATTTTACCATATGGCACTTAAAAGATTAAAAAATAATTTTTAGATTTTAAGTAATAAAATTAGCACTTGAATCCTTATATTATTATTATTATTATTATTATTATTATTATTATTATTATTATTAAAACCGTTTAGCCTCTTTATCTTGATACTTATAATTTAAAGATGCAAATTTATTTTTACATCCCTCTTACTAATTGGGTAAGGGGATTTACAATTATAATACTCTAAAAGAACCATATAAAAAGTTTGGGTGAGGTTCAAATGAGAATCGAATATTGTGTGAGAATGAGGGAACCAATAAAATTGTGTCATGTGTACAAAGAGAATGCTCCACATGTACAAAACCCATTTACCCCCAACATCAATTATTACACAAACGACAAATCAAAAAATTATGAAAATTGCACCATTAAATTCAGCGTTTTCTCCTCTTCGATTTGCCGTCCCTCAAGACATATACTTTCGACGAGTTTTTTTTTCAAAATTTTTGGTGGGTTTCACATTTACTAATACATGTGTTAAAGTGTTGTGTTTAGGGTTTGGGGTTTAGAGGTTAGGGTTTAGGGTTGGGTGTTTGGGGTTTCGGGGCAAAACCCCAAACACCCAACCTTAAACCCTAAACCCTAAACGCTTTACAAAATTCTAAACCCTAAATCATACTAAACCCTACTAAACCCTAACCCTAAACCATTAACCCTAACCCTAAACCCTTACCCTAACCACAAATCAAATGTACAACTATTTACTAACACATGTGTTACTAATTTGTAAAACCCACAAAAAAATGAAAAAAAAAAAAGTTGTCAAAAGTATGCCTTAAGGGACGACAAATTGAAGAGGAGAAAACGCTGAATTTAATAGTGCAATTTTCATAATTTTTCGATTTGTCGTTTGTGAGATAATTAATGTTGGGAGTAAATGGGTTTTGTACATGTGGAGTATTCTCTTTGTACACATGACACGATATGATTTGTTCCCTCATTCTCACTTAAAATTGATGTACTCATTTGAACTCTACTCTAAAAAGTTAATCTGACAAATAAAAGATACACATGACTGTAATAGCACACAATCTCTAGAAACATAAAAGTGAAAACTAAATCACTTGTCATATTTAGACTGCACATCCACATTTGAATTTTTTTTATCCAGAAACATAAAATGCATTTTTTCTTTTAACTTAAAAGTTAAATAGGGATGTTAAATTTTAAAAGCTTTTTATCAAATATTTTAGAAGGTTCTTATTGGTTTGCTTTTACCATTATCCATCTTAAACCTTTATCGATTTTATCAATGTCACAAAACGCATGCTAAATGAATATACAACCACCAAAATCATTTATTAGAACAATATTTAGGATGCATTTGGTTCACGAAATGATATTATGGATTTAATTGAATGAATTTGATGAATGGTAATTCATTTCATGTAGTTTTATATTAAACACCTTTATAGAATGGAATTAAGATTTCATTTCAATCAAATTTCACGAATTCTTGCGAACCAAATGAATTTTGACATTGTGCCGCATTGCGTGGGTATCCTGCTAATTATTAATATTATTAGTTTTCCCCGGCCCCGGTGTGTGCTTAATTTGTCCTCTACACCTTAGTTTCTTAGAAACGTCCACCTCAAAAAATTTATAACTAAGAAAGTGCCTATATATTATCATGGTAGCTCTTAATATGATATAGCCATTTTATTATTGTCACATCATAAGTATCTATGCAAGTGAACTTGAAGAAGGTTTTCGAAGGGGCTTGCTTTTCGATGTGGTGGCATATTTGGCGGTTTCGAAACCAAATCCTGTTTGGTGCTAAATCTCCGAGTCGTGCTACTATTTTTGATGATTTTGTTTCTAGGACATTTACTTGGTGTTGTAGTAGGAATAGAAGAAAGTTTTCTCCGTCTCAGTGGATGTAAAATCCTAGTTTAACGATCATGTAATGTTTTTGTTTTCTCTAGTTTGTTGCTAGAGTGGTTTTATTCAAGTTGCCGTTCAAAAAAAAATCATCAAGTATCCTTATAACTACCTTAAATATTACCACAACAAAAGTATAGCGTTCGTTTATTTAGTTGATGTCATCTTGATAATTTTAAATATGGCTTTACTCATGATCGTCGAATCTATGGTGGAGATTTGTACAACAAGAAATTGATGTCCACAACATACTTATATGCATATATGATGTGTACCTTGTATATTGATTATGTGAGATTGTGGTAGTCAAAATAATCTTTGTGGTGTACAAATTAATACTCCTAAATCTGTGATTTTTAGCATGATTCAATATTAGTTTACTAAACAATTTACTTTTAAAACAAACTAGCTTAAGACCTGCGGTTTCGCGGGATGCATCATGGATATTTGTAATAATTATACAGTGATGATTAGTTAGGAATGTAAACTAATATATTGGCATGTGCAAGGTATAGTCGATACGCACAATTTAACACAGATAATTTAAGTTCAAGAACAAAAATATAATGTTGTATTGAAACTCAAAATTCTGAAAGGGCATCGATATGGAAACGCTAAAATACATTTATTATAAATTAAACACAAAATAGGTTGGTCATATGTTATTATTTCGGACGATCAATCCAATGAGCGCTTAGTTCAGGAATGCGTTAGAAGTAGCCGTATATCACAAGAGTGGCACATGCTGATTGTGTTGTTGTAAATAGTTTATGCAACTGTTGTAATGTTGATTCCCACAATATCTCAGCCTGATATTCAATCCATATAAAATGAAAGTTGAAGTAAAAAAACAAAACTACATAACTATATTAGGTACATTGATGCATAAGTATTAGTTTCTCATCAGCAATATGATGGAGGTAAATGGTAATACCTGGTTTAGGTATACTTCAAGTGAACCCAATTTTTCGATGGCAAAAGCCATTTGCCCCATGTTATTGGCTATTTCAAATGAATCGGATGAGATAACGTTTGAAGCAATTGCCAACGTAGATGCTAAGGAACGTCAGAATTTTTCCATTTTGCTTGATAGTTCTTTTTCTGACTCAATGGTAATTTGTTGCAGTTCACGAAGTTTACTTTTTTATTCTTCTTTTAGGTTTTCCAATCTAGTGTCAAGCAACTATATTCATTTTTCATATGTAGATTATTAATAATTTAATATATATGGTCATTTATTGCAATAACCATATGGGTTACTATACACACGTCAATATGTACTATTAAACATTGTGTTACATACACGTCTACATGTACGTGATTTTATTTTTGTAACTGTTATTTTGATGACAAGTTATAATTATATAAGTAATAAGATAGTCTTATTATATATTATAAAAAGATGTTATTAGTTGTCAATTATGACAGAAAATAAATTGGAATTTCCCTAAGATTTTAAAAAATCTGAGTCAATAGCATATACTATGATATATTCTTCGTGAAAAAAATAAAAAATATATCATACTATGTAATAGTGGGACTTACATCAAGAACTTCACTTGGAGCAAAATCATCAATCCACGTAAAACAACATTCTGCTGGAGATGTCCTCATCCCAAATATGATATCTAAGACGTTTTCTTTTGCTTCGTTTCTTTTCATGGTGAATATTTCATTAAAATGAGTTATTATATCCATTACGATAACACTAATGTCCTCTTCACTTTGGTTAGAATGGATTGCGTTTCTCAAAGTCATTATATGTTTCTTTTGTTCTTCTAACCATGATACATATTTTGATTCGAGTAAATGTAACCTGATAAATATTACACAATTAGGAAATTTAGGTAGTATCCATTCAACGTATAATGAGAGTGATAGACAATAACTTTATAATTTAGTAAGATTCTTTTCTTCTGATGATGAATTAAAAACACCCTACAAAAAATAATTTTGAATATAAAAATAAGTATGTTTCAAAATAACCAAAGGTAAAACTTACGGTAAGGAACATTTGAATGATGAGAGAAACAACGTTGGTAGCATAATAATCAACAGGAAGATACTCATGAAAACTGAAGGAATTCTTCATCCTCACGTACATAAACCTTATATCAGATCATTATACAAATTCAACAAATACAACATTCAATCATATCACATTATACAACTCTAAATACAGTCGTTTTTCTCAAAGCATAGGACGTAAATTGTTATTGTGCATGTTGACACCTCAGGTTGAGAGACGCCAATAACAATCCTTCTCATTGAAGACTAACTTTTTTTTTTCTTAAACTCGAATTCAGTTGAACGAACAAATCACAACACTTGATGGAGGATTTTGGTAGCATCTTTATTACAACTTCTGTTTATCATTTCCAAACGGCAAGAAGGGCCATTAATCCAGCCCCAAAGAACAACACGATATAAAAGACTACTTGAAGCCTTGTATTGCATCTCATTTTCTTACACATGAAATCAGCTGCAATTAGACTAACTAAAGCCATATAAACCAAAATCCTAGCAGATATGGAATCGAGAATTCCTTCAATAACCAGAGATCTTGGGCTATTAGAGTAAATGAGTTGATAATCATGCCTATACCAACCCCTAAAGGAGTCGAGTGATGTGACCTGAAAGCTAATTGTGATAACATCTTACAAACATCACTAAATCGGTAACAAATGCAAACAAAAGCAATAGTAAATGGAATATTGAAAATCGAAACCCAAATATACATAACTACACCTTTGATTGCAATACACTAAATAATGTGAAAGATGAAACAACTATGGGTTAATGATGGTTTTGTATAGGGATGGTGAGCAAACAGTTGTGCCTTACTTCATGTTGGTATGTAAATCGTAGAAGGATGCTAATACTATATAGTAAGTGAAAAGCCACTCAAAGTTGTTAACATAACCATATTCCTTCCCGAAATTTAGTCGAACACCTTTTGAGCAATCCTCAAAAATACACTTTATATCAATTGCCAATAGAAGACTTGAAATTAAAAGCAACAACACTAAACATGTCAAAAATTACACTTTATATCAATTGCTTAATAGGCATAAACAGGCTACCTTTACTTGGGATTCTCATTGAATATCAAGAAATCCTAGAGAGATCAAAGTGGTTGCAGTATTTTAAATTCTCCATACATTTAACCTTGATGTAAATTACTCATTTGTTCTTGCCATGCCTTGTACTACGGTAGAGATATGGGATCAGATGCAATCATGGGATAAAATACAATCAAGATTATTCACCTGCTTATGTGTAAAATTCTAATGATTTAGAAGTAATAATGGTCTCTTTTGTAAAATAGGTAGATAGATAGATAGATATCCATAAGTATATAAATGTACCCAGTATCATTTATGTATGAGGGAGTGTACGTATTAAGCCAGTCCACACGTATAGCCTAAATAACTTGCTTATTGTGCTATGAATAATTGTTTGTGCACCTATAGGCAATAGATGAAACAGAGGTAGTAGGTGTACTTAATATACATTAATCATGCAAGAGTTCGATTGTACCTCAGACCAAATTCCATCAGTTCCAACTACGATATTGCCTTCAAATTGTCGCCCATCATCAAGAGTCAGGTCCATCGATTGAAATGTCGGCGACGCCAGATGTGGCGGTGGCAGCGGCGGCTGCTTATTGACGGCGACGGAGCTTTTCTGCTTTAGCGGCTTCCTTTTTGGCAACTTTTTTGCAGGTTTCTTGTTTTGATGATTGCTAAGTTGATTGGTTGAGTAATGAAACACTACTTTATACCTCCTCATTAACTTCTAAATATCTTCTTTAGTTAAACAGAAAAAAATGACTTGATAATTTACCTTTAACTCTTTAGCATTATTAGCAAAAAGTTATCATAAGGCTAATTAAAGTCCACTGTTAATTTTCTTGCTTTCTGCTCCACGTCACACACAAACATAAACTACATACCATCCCTTTTCTCTTTTTCAATAAAAGAAACACAAACTTTATATTAATAAAAAATAAAAATGAGAGTATATATTGTTAGTGGCTAAAACACATGTCATCTTCTCCAATTCATTTACTGAGACTATCAACCATCGTTCTCAAGTATCGTAAACCTTGATTTTTTTGTCTACCAAATTATCTCTAACACATGTACATATATTTCTCTACCATTCAACGCCTGTAACAACTCACTACTTATCAAAAACATACATACTACAAGTTTTGAAAACCATTATTCGATGACCTTTTGGCATTGATAAAAATCATGTAACGACACTCGATCAAACTCGTCCAATGTCGTATCCGATATATTATGACAACATTAAACGGTATCTGATCTGAAATAGGAAGAGATATATACCTTCCAACGGAACTGAACTCTAATCCTTACTCGACATCGAAACTATCTCGTGAGTACACCACCACTCGTTGCCACTTCCTCACTTGAGTGATGATTATACAACTTTGTGTTAGGGTACAATTGGTACGCTTTTTTTATATATGATGATGATTATTAATGATTAATTTATAATTTAATTGCCCAATAATTGGATAAACATTGTGTCGTGGGGTTGTAATTTATTTTGAAATTTGAAATTTGAAATTGGAAATTTGAAATTAAATTAAATTATTTGAGTTTAAATTTTAACAAAAAATTAGGAAGGGTATTAATGTCTTTTTAATAAGATGATTATGATGTCAGCAAATGAACGTATGGATGGATTTTCATGTTGACTTTTGAAATCGAAGGTCTAGATTTATCCATTCAAATTTTGGTCAAAGATTTTAAATATTTTAAACTTTCTTATTATAAATAGAGTAGATATTGTCATGTATAGAATTATAACTCTTTCAGAGTACGTTAGCTCAAAAAACTTAATCAAATCTTTTACCTTAAGATAAATGCCACCATAAATTATACTAATCCCATCACAAAAAAGGTACCCACATTAATATTTCTATATATCACAAATTAATTGTACACTCACAAACAATAATTATTAAAAATCACTAAACTCTTTATTTTACCTTCATTTATTACTCTAAATCATTTATTTCTTAAATAAATTTAGTTAGATTTTTCTTGAATATACATGTAACAAAAAATAAAATCAATATCTATATTTTCGAGGGAGGATCGTGCATTCCACGGCCTTGAATTTTACTAGTATATAAACAAAGAAAGTCTATTTCTTTCTTACGGTGACACCTCACCAAAACAAATTCTTTTCTCTATTTTTTTTTAATATCAAACTTATTATTATTATTTATATATTAATTAATTATTAATTAAATAGATAAAAGAAGAAAATAAATCATCCATTTCCATCCCACCATTAACAAGTAGACTCCACACCCCCACATGCCACCGCACTCTATTATTTGGATTGCGTTTCAACTTTTGTGTGAGCTCTATTTAAAAAGCTGAGAATCCTCCCTCTTTCTACTCATTTTTTTTTTCTAATTGCAGCCCCAACTCCTCTTCCTTTTAGCTTTCATCTTTTTTTCTTTGATAAACACAAATTAACATCATGTCTTTTTTCCAAGCGTTTGCTCATTTACAAATCCCATTAGCAGAGATTAAATCGGCCACCGACAACTTCGCCGATGAAAATATCATCAGAAGAGGAAGAAGATCTAGCAAAATTTATAAAGCACAGCTGTTGTGGTCCGGAGAATTGATCAATATTGCCGCAAAAAGGTATGACTGGCGCAAGAAAAGAGATTTTTGGACAGAGATTTCATCGCTTTCCAGTTTCAAGCATAAAAATCTTGTTTCCATTGTCGGGTTTTGTGAAGAGGATGATGAGGCGATCATCGTATGCAAGTATGAATCGAATGGAAGTCTCGATAAATATGTAGACGACCCAATTACCCTCACATGGTTGCAAAGATTACACATATGCGTTGGTGCCGCACGTGCTTTGAGTTACATCCATTATGATACAGGACGCAGTTATGACGTCATACATAATGATATCAAGAGCTCCAAAATTCTGTTAGATGAAGATTGGGAAGCCAAGGTATGTGGTTTTGGACTTTCCGTTACAACTCTGAGAAATCGCCTTGCCATTGGTAATCGTTCTGGCCCAATTGGCCACAGCGATCCAGTATATTTGGAAACGACACCCAAATCCGATGTTTACTTTTTCGGCATCATGTTGTTTGAAGTTCTTTGTGGGAAGAAAGCATATCTATCTTCTGCAACTGCCAAACAACATTATGAAGATGGAAAACTGGATGAGATCATCCTTCCTAATCTAAGGAACCAGATGCACCCAGAATCATTGAAATTCTTCTCAGAAACAGCATATCACTGCTTGAAGGAACAACGAGCACAAAGGCCAGATATGGAAATGGTTGCTAGAAGACTTGAGAAAGCCTGGGAACTTCAACGGAAACATGAAAATCCTGTAACACCAAATATCCCTTTCTTTTTGTTTTTACAAGCAGATAAGATCCTTTTGTTTTTCATTGAATTAATTTAATCCTTTGTGTTTTTGACATTAACTTAGGAACCCTCAAAAACCCCTGTTACTGATGTATCATCCAACTACCTGAAGGTAACTAACTAATTTGTAGATAATTATACTAAAAATACATTTTTCATTTTACCTTTAGGGTTTTGCTACCGATTAATCTGTGATGTTTTTTGCTCACGTTCTCATATCTTATTGCTTGAAATCTTGAATACACTATTTGAAAATATCATCAGACTTGCTAACTTTTGGATGTTCATGTCTATATATAAATAATCTGTAATCCAAAAGCCATCAACCAAGTATAAATCACTCTCCATTTCGATAAATACACGATTTTGTAGGAAAGAAACTTGGAGCACTTGACGATTCACCTAGATGATATAAAGTTGGCTACTGATAATTTTTCCGAAACATACTGTATTGGGTCAGGTGGATATGGTAAGGTTTATATAGCAGAGCTTAATCATTTTGATATGGAAAGTATGTCTGAAATTGAAGGGAAGAATATAGTTGAAATTCCTAAAAGATGCAGTACCGTAGCTATAAAACGCCTCTTTAGTAGAGCAGATGGGCAAGGAGAACAAAGTTTTTTATCAGAAATTGAATTGCTTACTCGATGTAAGCATCCAAACATAGTCTCTCTTCTTGGGTTTTGCGATGAAGGTCCTGAACGGATCCTTGTTTATGAGCATATTCCTCATGGAAGTCTTGATGATTATTTAGGAAAGACTGATAAGATGACTATTTTTAGTTGGGTACAACGTATAAAAATGTGTCTTGATATTGCAAACGGATTGAACTACCTACATAGCACCATAGAGGATAAACAGATGATAATTCATCGTGATATGAAGAGTGCGAACATTTTGTTGGGTAAAAATTGGCAGGCTAAGATTGCTGACTTTGGACTTTCTAGAATCCAACATGCAAATCGACAAGGAAGCACTCTCATTACCTATCATATCGCAGGCACAGAAGTGTACTTAGATCCCGAATATGAGCAAACCGGTAAATTGAAAAAGGAATCGGATATTTACTCCTTTGGAGTGGTTTTGTTTGAAATTTTGAGTGGAAAGTTGGCATACGATAAAAGTTATAATGTTGGCAATGACAAGGGGCTTCCATGTACAGTACAACGCTTATTTAATGAGGAAAAATTAAAGGAGATTGTGGATCCCAGAGTAATGGAAGAAACTGAATCAAACAGTTTTACTCACAATAGAGGACCCAATCAAGATTCTCTGGATGTGTTTTTAAAAATAGCATATCAGTGTCTGTATGAAACTCGAGCCAAGCGCCCAACAATAGAAGCCGTCATCAAGGAACTTGAGAAAGCGTTATATTTCCAAGTAAGTGAATCTCTTATAATATTACCTTTGTTTATGTTCATATTCTTGATCCATAGATGAGGACGTCGTATGATCACATGCATTATTATTATTGTTTTCAAAAGAAATTTTAACTGTATATTTTAGAGGAGAAATGTTAGATTTACCTTTGATATCATAAATTACCATTTAGGGTCCTGTCTGTTAATCATTTAATATCGACTAGTCAACTACCCGCGCATTTTGCGCGGTGGAGATGACGAATAATTTAAGATCAAAAATCACCAACACTGTTTATTAATGAAAGAAAGTTTTCGACGACAAATGACATTTGACAACACTACTTTCTCAATGTGCATATAATATTTAAAGATACTATAAACCATCAACTACCGTCCATGTATGATCCATACTAGATCTGACCAACTGCCCATCCTACCACTTATGATCACCTTAAGCACTACTCCTGAAGCAATACAACTAAAGTAACTACTTTTGTAAATAGACGAACTCAATGATATGATACCAGAGGTGGCACAATGAATGAGTCGGGTCGGGTCGAGTCTTGGGTCTAGATGGGTTTGGGTCTAAATGGGTCCGGGTTTAGATGGGTCATTTAGAAGGATGTGTCTAAACGGGTCCGGGTCAAATGGGTCTCGGGTCAGGTCTGGTCATCGGGTTCACCAAACTTTTTTTTTGTTTGAGTGAAAAATGGAAAAAATGAAATGAGGTGAAAAAAAACCTGCTAGACCCATCCAAACCCATTGGTTAATTGTTACACAATTATAGTTTATATTGGAAAACCCATTTAAACCCATCCAAAAAATGGGAAGGAGACCCAACAAACCCATCCCCTCCTAAAAATTAACCAAATTGACCCATAATTAACCAATGGGTCTAAAATTGCCACCTCTATATGATACTATAGCATTCACGCTAAGAAAAAGTCAAAATTTTCATATGTAAAAATTTATTGGATAAACAACTTCATCAGTTCGACGGTGGTTCCATTAGGAACATCATCCTTAGGATAAACAACTTCATCAGTTGTTATTGTTGTCAGTTTTGTGCTTTATTTTTTTAGGGAGAGGAAAGTTAATCTTCATTAAGAAAACAATTAAAAAAAAATAATAATGAGAAAAGTATAACATCAAATGATTAACCAAGTGTGTAGAATAGTTCGAGTAATAGCATATTTTCTTTTTCGGAAAATCATGGGTGCTTCTAGCAACATATTTCCTCATAAAGCAAGGAACTAATTATATATATATTTAACAGATGAAAATATATTTTACACAATAACTAATATAATATTTACCTTAAAAAGTTCAAACTTTTATTTGAAAATTTTACAAAATCATATATCTTAGCCCACGTTATTGCGAATCTTTTATCTAGTATATAACTAGTATCATGAAAGAATGAACCAATCTTGTTTTATTTAGGGCAAAAAAGACCACATATTTTATTTTTATTTTTTAAAAGAGCCAAAATATTGCTCCTAGTGTATACGTACATACAGAATGGGCTAAAAGTTACAAGTTACGACCTTCGATTTTATTAATTTAGTTTCTATAGTGCATTACCTATATAGGGGAAGTCACAAATAGTAGTATTTTTTCTCTCTTGCAACCTATTTCACGTACATATACAATCCAAATTAAACAAATGATATATATATATATATATATATATATATATATATATATATATATATATATATATATATAAGTGTTAAGTAATTATTTTTATGTACAATCCAAATTACATAAATATATAAATGAATAATGATTATTTTTATCTAATTTTCTTAATATTGTTATCTTAATATTGTGGGTTTCTCCTAAACCCACAATCTCACATTATTATATAAATAAATAGATTACTTAACATTTATATATATACATATATAATATACCGTTAAAACAAACTAAATTTATGAAATTTTAGTTTAAATCAAAACAATAATTTCTCGAAACAAATTAACCACTGTTCATCCGATTAATTTTCTAAAACATCTTCAAAGGTTTCATTATAAGACGTTTATTAAATCTTAATATATTTTTTTTTACATAAACTACTACTTTTATTATAAAAAAAAAAGTAAAGTCAAATAAAAAAAATTATCAAATTCGTAATTTTGATATTAAAAGTTTGATTTTTTCTGTTGTTAACTTTTTATAAAAAAGATGGATAGATAGATGACATTAGTTAAATTTTTAGTTAAAAAGGAGTTTTTAACTAAAAATAGAAAAGTAAAATGATTAAATGAAGAGTTTTTTTATTTTACTCTGGTATCTTGGGTACTCTGGCTGGGTTGGGCCCATAATTTCAGTTCAAGGAGTTTTTTTTTTTTTTTTAGGCTGGAAATTGGCACTTAATTTTCAATGCAATCAAACCAGTTTCAATTTTGAAAACCGCATCACTCTCTTATAACTAATTATGATTTCTTTTACATTCTAACTTACGTGTCTAATGATTTATAGGAAAACGGCAAGGATAACCTCAAAATTTTACTTGAATACATAAAATTGGCCACACATAACTTTAGTAAGGGCAATCGTATTGGACGAGGATGGTTTGGGGAAGTATACAAAGGAGAAGTTACTCTCGCTAATGGATGTAGCATCATTGCTGCAAAGCGGATGGTTTATTCCTTTCTTGAACCTATATTTAGTCGTGGTCACAGAGAACATGTATTTTTTATGGAACTTCGAATTCTTAGAGAGTATAAACATGATAATGTCATCGGCCTTGTAGGCTATTGTGACGAAGAAAAAGAAAAAATTGTTGTCTATGAGTATGCTTCAAATAAAAGTCTCGATCTCCAGTTGACCAATGATCATCTATCCTGGAAGAAACGCCTTAAAATATGCATTGATGTGGCAAGTGGGTTGGAGTTCCTTCATGGAGGTGCTGTAACACAAGAGGCGGTGATACATAGTAATTTAAAAAGCTCTAAGATTCTTCTAACAGAGGATTGGAAAGCAAAAATTAGTGATTTTGGGAATTCCCATGTAATTCCAATAACTCCGGAAAACTCTTACATAAAGCTCGACATTATGGAGCACATTCCGACCTATTGCGACCCACTTTATGTGAAGTATCGTATCATTACAAAAGAATCTGATATTTACTCATTTGGTATGGTTTTACTTGAGATCTTGTGTGGAAGATGGATGGATAAATTGGTTGTTTCTCGAGAAGTTCATACGATAGATAAATTGCTCGTTTCTCGAGAAGTTCAAACCCATTTATTAAAACGCTACTATGAAGAAGGAAAGTTTAAAGAGATGGTGTTTACGGGTATAAAAGAACAGATCGTGCCGAATTCACTGAATACCTTTCTAAGAACTGCCTATCAATGCTTAAATGACAAGCTTGAAGAAAGGCCTACAGCGAGTGAGGTAGTTGAACAACTTAAGAAAGCATTGGATATTCAAGTAAGTTTTTAGTATTCTTATATAAGTCTCTTTTCAACGATTGTACAAAAAGTTTTTACAATTTTCAACAAGTACGTGCTAAACTGAAGTGGGAAGAAGATTAATTTTGAAAAATGAGCATGATAATTATCTGGAAAAATATACATTTTAGGATATGCATATTTACATTTTAAAAGTAAAAGCAAATCAGATATCAAACTGAAAATTGAAAATGAATTTAAGTTTACCAAATGTTGATACAATGCAGTACACATGCATCAAAATATAATTTATCTACGTTTATACAGATGGATCATGAAATGTGGGAGCCCAAATTGCCTAAAGACTATAAGGAAATAATTCAGATGTCAAACTCACCTGAAATCTACTCTACTGAAAAAAGAGAGGATCTTTACAACATGTTCTCCAATGGAATCCTCCTTTTGCAGGGCAAAGTGGTAATTGTATAAAGAATTAAAGATAATCTATATGTTTTGCTTCCTGAAGATTAAAATTGGAGACGTTTGTTGGTTGGTTGTTTGGTTTAACACGTCTTTTCATCGATTTGTGCTATCCATCAAATCGTATAGTACACATGAATCTATTGTTACAAAAAAATATTTTAAGATATCAAGGCTTATTGTGAGGAGTAATTCAAAATTTATACATCAATTACAAATTATAGAGAATAGGTTTGATTTGTTTTCCTGTTGTATAACAGCTACTTTCATTTGATGGTCATGGAGAAAGAAATGAATTGATATCAGCAACAAAGTTTTCATACAGAAACCGTTCTCCACATAAGTGGCAGTCTCTTACCGAATCAAGGTTCTTTTCATTTCTCTAAGTGTATTCTTTTTCGACAGGTATTCAGTTGTGGACTTGTAGTGTACCCCTGTTTTTGGTCCTCTGTTCTTGGACCCTGAATTGTGAATTCATTGGCATTTTGCTAGTCTATTTATAATAGTTGTTCGATAAAAATAATTCACTAAATTTTCAACTAATTACTAATGCCAAAATAATTCGTACATGTACTGTTATAATTTCTTTCACAGCTGAAGTATTAAAACTACTCAGCAAATACAGTCATATATCAAAATATCTTATTAGTCATTTTAAGGTTAACTGATAAAATAAGTTGTACTTTGGTTTAAAGTCTTATCCATAAAATAATGAAATTATTTCATCTACATTAAGTTAAAGAAAGGATATACTAAATTCTGAAGTGAAATTATGTTGGGAAAAGGGCTGCGACCGAGACTTAAATATCTTATAACATGTACAGGTTTCATAAAGTGGCAGAGATGTTGGATATATCTAACTTGATGATTAAAATCAAGACAAAAACCAAATTTTTATCTCCAAATGTCGTTTACGGGGTCCATTTAGTGTTCAAATTTTGTGATTCAAGAGACTCTCCAAGTAAACCTATGTATGTCAACGTAAAGTACAGAAAGGGGAATGACACCTTACATGCATATTTTGCAACACGACAAGACAAAGATTGGATGATGGTTGAGTTGTACCGATTCCGGAGTCGGAAGGAAGATGAAGTTTTTAAGTTTCTAATTGAGAGCTTTTCACCATATTACTACAGAGATAATCCGATCTATGTTGAAGGCATTGAGTTTCGAGCCATTAAAAAGGCAAGTTTGAATTTTTTTGGCTCCCATTCTGATTAATTTCCTTTGTTTATAGTTATTAAAGGTTGATGCATCTAAACTTGATGATTGAGTTTGTTTATAACAATTTTGTCTTTTAATTAACGCATGCAGGTGGAGCATGAAGAAATTGAAGAGGTAAAGGAAGTCCATCAAGTCTTGAATTCAAGCTTGAATGTGTATCAGGTGCAACAAATATTGCCAACCGAAAGTGAAAAGGTTCATATTTCATTTTTAACAAAATTTATCAGTAGGAGAACTAGAACATTCTCTATGGTTCTATAACAATATCATTTAAAATGATGAACAGTTGTTCTCGCCAAGTGAAGTGAACGGAAAGAAACATCTTATGCTTTCTGCAAAGGCGGCTCTCAACAACTTTTCCGATTTGAAGCTTTATAAGTCCAAACCATCAGCAGAATCCAGGTTTGCCTTTTGAAATAACCCTTGTGATAGAAGTTCATTATATGCTTAGTCAAATATTTGGAACTTTCTCATCATTTTCTTGTGAATTTTCTAATAATATAACATGTGTGTAATCACATGATATATCATACATGCAGATTTCAGGAGGTTATTGAGCTTCAACCACAACGAGTATTCCGAGTCAATTGCAAGATCAAAAGTCAAATGTTGTCACCAGATACAGAATATGTATGTTACCTTGTATTCAAGCTTTCAGAAGAATGTCAACGATTGCAATGTCCGGTGGAAGTACGAGATCTGCTTCACCGAGAAAAGAAAGAGGCTGAAATTGTTTACTTTGTATCCCCAAACCCATGGAATACTCTTGATATCACTCGGGTTCCAGAACAACGTAAAGATGGATGGATGGAGGTTATTGTGTGGAAATTCAACTCAAAACAAGAAGTCAAAAATGATTATATTCCCGTGGATTTGAATATGATAAGTTATGAAGGCACTTTGTCTGGTTTAACTGTATGTGGCCTTGAGTTTCGGCCAATGTAATAATATTATATTCATATGAGAAAAGCACTTTGTTGTATGTACACGGTACCTGAATTCTTTTTAGGTGATATTTCCAAATTCCCATACATTATTTTATAAGTTATTATAATCATTGCACAAGTGGAAGTCTGAAATGATGATGTGTGTGATACTTGTATTAAATCATTTAATCGGGTGATTAAGATACTAATGAGTTATACTAATGCATCGCCATCGGATAGTTTATACGAGGATAATTAATTGTGAATTAAGTATGTTGTGTTACTTGACTAAACTTTAATTTAATTAAAGTTTAGTAGTCAATACTAAACTAAATAGAAGATGAGGGTTTAAAGTGTAACTTTGATTAAACTTAGTAAACAAGTTTAGTTGCACTATAAATAGTATACATAGGGTATCACTTTTGGGCTTTTGGCTAATCAACACACAAGCAATTAAACCCCAAACCTCCCCCTCCTCCTTTTACTTTGGTGTCGACTGAATAGTGCAAACCCCAAACCGAAATTCGGTTTTAGGGTATTGTACACACATGGTTTGTTTTTCATTTTCAATTGTTGAATATTCGGCTTGCGCATTTACTTGTTAAATAGTTAGCAAAGAATAACAACATCAAAGCGTTTAACAACTAGCAGTTATTCCAATGGCGACTAGTATTTGTATGAACGCATTAGCAACCTCCAACAAAGAAGATAAAGATGTTAATCCAGTTGTACTTGGGCTACAACTCTACAAGTTGAAGATCAAAATAAGCAAGATTGATCATCACTACAACAAAATTAACCTTTTAGGACCTTTTTCTTGGGACACTTTTTGAAAGGCGTCCTATAAAAATATCTAATAGGATGCTTTTTTGTTCATAATATTATAGTATATGTTACGACACTTCATATGTATGTCCTATTACCTTAAGTTTATAGGGTGTTTATTTGTTTAATGTCCTATAATTGTAGTGATTAATGAGACACTTCATATGTGAGTCTATTGAGACACTGGTCGCTGATCTCAACTCATTTGTCGCTGATATAAAGTCACTGATACTCTCTCTGAAAGACTTATTGGAAATGATCGTAGTTGAAGCTGCTGTTGCAAAAGTTTTAGTCTCTGATCCTATCTCTCCAGCTAGAAGATGAAGAACCTATCAAGATAAAAGACTCAACTTTGTGTGTCGCTGATACTCATCTACCAGCGAGAGTCTCCAAGTGTAACACCCCTCAATTTCGCATTATTTAAATATAATAAATCCGGAAGCGTTAGTCCAACTTTAAACAATACCAAGTTACATTTCAATTTCAACAAATTTAAAACATAGTTTATTAACATGGGTGTTACTTCCAAACCACTAAATAACATTGATTTGTATAATCAAATATCAGAGTAGGCTTGGTCAAACATTCCGTCCCGAACAACTTCTTGACAATCCCGTTATATCAAAACCATAACCTGCAAGAAGTGGGGTAGTGGGGTTAGCATAACGCTAAGTGAGGGAATACATAACCAACAGCCTAACTTAGCATAACAACCTTGTTTACAGCAAATCATCGTAAACCAATAACATCACAATGGATCGATGGTTCTTGGGGAAACCTTCAGCCAAGAATACCAACAATAACCACATAATATCAATGAGATAACATCTCAATACACAACATATCAATGAGGATCGGTGGCTCTGGAGATATCATAATACCCGGGGATTCTCCCAGAACACTTACCCAACAATCTGTATGGCCAATACAGACTAGACCGATAGCTTGGTACTAATCTCATACGACCTAATTTCCTATTAACGATGTGTATAAGGAAATTCCTGTCGTCTTCAATAGTAACCAAGCCCAACCAACCAATCACGTTGACCTCAATACTGATGCCCGAAGGCCAAATATCAAGTGATCACATATTCACATATTCAATCAAGTCAACATATCAGACTAACCAGTCTATCAACAGTATTATTACTATCAAACCATATTAATCATGGCAAACCAAAAGCAGTAATAATACGATTACCCGTTGTAACCAAACCAGTTACAACTAAATTACACTGAGGATTAAGATCCACTCACCGACACCTCAGTTATCCACTCAGTAGTCTAATGTCACTGAGTCTTTCTCCATATCTGAGAATACAATATAAATAACACAAGTTAGTCATTTGTCTCAAATTCTATATAACATCGTATCAATAGATTTACGCCAACAAATCTAAATTAATCAATTCACATGAATTAGCACAATCACCACAATTATTAATATGTTAACACATTTAGTAACTAAAATCTTCATAGTTACTAATCACTATTATCTTTAGTATTTACAACATAATACTACAATGTAAACAACATGATATTTAACTCGATCAAGTGTTCTAATTAGTAACCAATACCAATTTCATTATATAACTCATCAAATCATCATAATCTCTGTAACTTTCAAGAACACTTAATCACTTCATAACTTTTAACTTAAATTATGCTTATCATCACCATTAATCAACACTTATCAATCATACATCATTATTCTAAGCTTAGATACTTCAATTCTTGAATTATCAACTAAATCATACACTTTTATCATGATCATACATTCAAATCTTCAATTCTAGGTTATGGCTTAACCTATAATTATGTATTAAGCAATATCTAGTAATCATATCACTAATACAAGCTTTAATTCCATGAAATTCATCCTAATTCATAGAATTACCCAAAACCCATTTTCTAGGGTTTACATTATATTCAAGAATTAGCAATTACAACATGTTTATAATGATGATAGAATGATTAATACATGTTTATTGAAGCTTAACTAACATCAATTCACACTTTTGAAACCCTAATTTCGGATTTTAACCAAGAACACTAAAACCTCCAAATTCTAGGTTTTAGAAAATGAAGAACACAAGATTATACCTTGATTAGGACGATTAAAGAAGCTTGAATCCGAGTTACGAAGCTTCAATTTCATGTTAAAGAGTGATTTCTTGAATCAATTTAGGGTTTCAAGTGATACGTATGTATGTACAAAATGTATGTATGTATGTGTGGAGATAAGAATCAAACAACCGACTCAACATTTGGGAGTGTACTAGAAGTGGTTAAATTTTATTCCCCGTACTTATCATTGTCTGGAACTTAAAAACCATTTGCGAGGAAACATTATTTTATTTTACTGTCAACTGAATTAAATTAAAACAGTTAATAATTTATTAACCACAATAAATTATTTGACTCTTTTACCCATTTATTTTCAATTACCAATTTACAATATTTCCTAACATTTCAATTAACCATTTCAAGTCAGGAAATAATAGTAAAACACTGGACCCATAAAGTGGGTGTTACACCAAGTCTTCTTGAGTTATTCCTTTTGCTGAATAAAAGAAGTCACTCTAGTACTGTAGCTCAAGTTACTCTTCAAGAGCACGTTAGCTCGCAGCGAGTAAGGAGAACTTCTACTACTTCAGTGACTGCAGCATTAAATGTTGCATTAATAAGGAGTTGACATATTCTACACTATTACGGCGCCACGCGTGCTCCTCGTGAATTGGTCCAACATAGAAACTAACGTGGCAGCAAGTGATTGGCTTCAAGGTAAAAGGTGATATTTCCCAAGACAGAATGTCGGACCATGATGTATCACATCTCAACTACCTCACCAATCAAGCAGCGACACGTGTCCTTCCAGATCCGGAAATTAAGGATTTCAGTGTCTATAAATAGCGTAGTATGTTGTACTCCATTTGGTGTCGATTGTTCGTATTGTTGCTTGTTTGTCAGTGACTAGTTTGTCTAAGATACGAACAACACCAGCGAGTGAACTAATAGCGTGTTTGTCCACTATTGGTTCATCTCAGCGAGTGAGCAAGTTAGCATGTTTGTCCACTACTGCTCATATTCATTTGTAAAAGCTGTATTGTTTGATTTAGATTAGCTTTGGCTAATCTATTCCGCAATCAACAATAGATAAATTTTATCAATAAAAGAATTAATCTTTCAGCTAGTATTGCATCAGCAATTGAACTGCCTATTATACTTATATATATATATATATATATATATATCTGTGTTCATATTGCTTAGTTAAACACGGTTAAAAACTTGCTAAATAAATTAACACATTAAAATAGAAAAGTTTTTAATTGTATTCAACCCTCCCTTCTACAATTAACCGACTGTTAACGATTCATAATCACTAACATAATAGTGATTAGGGACTCACAATTGGTATCAGAGCGGAGTTGGTTTAAATATAATTAAATCAGATCTGCAATGGAATCGGTTAAATACAGTTGTGTTGATTCTGAGTACCAGAAGGGAAATGGCTCCACTACTAAACCACCAGCTTTTGATCCATCTAGAATTGAAACCTGGATGTCCAGGATGATGATGTTCTTAGATCTTGTCGATGATCGCCTTTGCACAATAATTATTAATGGTCCATACACCCCAACTACTATTGTTCCTGCAGTTGCAGCTACTGCAACCACTCCTGCTATACCTGAAATGGTTATGCCTAAAAGGGAGGAACAATGGTCAGATGAGGATAAGCGTATGGTAAGGCTAGACAAACAAGCTAAAATTTACATAAGCATGGCACTTCCTGATGAAGTGTTTGAGTCTATTAGATTGTGCACAACAGCGAAACATATGTGGGATACTCTTAGAAACATCTATATTGGAACTCCTGACATAATTCGCTGTAGAGAAGTAAATCTAACTCGTCAATATGAGTTGTTTGCTATGGAACCCAATGAGTCACTGGCATCTACCTATACTAGATATCAAGCTTTAATTAATAAAATGGAAAAAGCTAATATAGGAAAGGACCATAGATTTATTGTTGAAAAATTTCTAGAGTTACTACCTAGGAAAACTTGGGGAAGCATTGCAACATGCATAAGACAAAGAAATGATTATAATTTTCTCAATCTAACTCAAGTTTATGGAATTTTACTAAATTGGGAACAATCTGAGAAGCTAGCTGATCAAAGTGAGCACATTCGTGCTGCACTAGGAGGACAAAAGATTTCGAATGCCCTTGTAGCTGAGCTTGATGAAGCTGATCAAAAGCAGAAAGCAAAACTCACCAAGTTGAGCTCAAAGTCACTGATTGCAGAAGAAGAAAGTAGTGTCGCTGAAGACCAGTCAGAAGCAAGCTATGATGAAGGACTAGAGAAGTTGGAAAGAGATATGGCCATGATGGTTGCAAACTTCAGAAAGAACAGCAGATTCAACAGTATTTCTGGTGCATCATCAAATGATGATTCTAAACCAAAAGGTGAGTGCTACAAATGTGGCAAGCCTAATCATTTTGCAGCTGAATGCCGGTCCAAAGCTGTCAACTCTTTCGCTGATCAAAAACCCAGCTTCAGAAATGACAAGTACAACAAGTACAAAACAAAGTACAAGAAGCTGAAGGAAATGTCCAAGTCAAAGAAAAGGAATAAAGGGTTTATTGCTGAAGAAGGATCTGTCAGCGACTCTGACTCAACCTCATCATCTGATGAGGAAGAAGCAATGATCCGTTTAGACAAGGATTACTGCCTGATGGATGACGATGCTGCTTTCCATGAAGACATCAAAGAAGTAGCTTAGAAATGTTCAGCATCTGGGTGGGATCCAGAAACTCTCTACAATGTACATTGTTTTAAGTCTGCATCAGCGACTGAAAAAAATTTAATCTTCGAGACTTTGATAGTTGACTTATCAAATGCTCATGACATTCAGAAAAGACAAGAATGTATGATCAGTGACTTAACATCTAAACTTCAACTTCAAGAAGAAAATTTGTTAAAAATAAAAAATCTTACACTTGATCTTGATGCACAAATACATGCAAATCAAATATGCATTCAAGAAAAAGTAAAGTTTGAAACTAAATTTTCACAACTCAATGAAGTCATGAAGTCATGGTGTAGGTCTGCATTAAAAGTGAATCAGTGCATTAGTAATCAAATCCCAAAACAAGTTAAAGCTATTCTGGGAGGAGATTATGAAACTGCTGCTGCTCTCGCTGATGCAACCAAAGTCGATCAAATATTCAATCCTGATGAAACATTCTCAGAATTTGTCTTTGAACCAATGTCAGTTTTCAATGAGCCTAAACCAAATTACTTTGTGAGAAGTTCACCTGTTACTAATAGTTATGATATTGCTGCAAGTATTGATGAACTAAAGAAACTAGAAATTATTGAATCAACAACTTGCACAGCTCTTATCAAAACTATCGCTGATGATCAAGAATCTATCAGCGACTTCACTTCTGACACTCCAGTCACTGATGATCTTATCATCAGTGACTTGAAGTCAAAGAAGCAAAATGAAGTAGTAAATCTGAGAACTTCTAAGACTTCATCAAGTCTGAACAATAAGACAAAGAAATCTAAATCCACAAATAAAAAATGCTACAAATGTGGAAGTAGACAGCATGTGTCATCAGATTGTTCATCATCACAAGCTTCATTCAACCAACCATCATTAGTATGTCAGCATTTGGTATCTGAATGTTCAGCTACATCATCTTCAAAATCACAAATAATCAGTGAGCATTCAGATACTATTGATGCAAGCCAGTGGAAGCCTGAACCAAAGCCTGGCCACCATGAACCCATCTCAGGATGGGTTCATCAATTGAACTAATTGTATGTGTATGATGCAGGGCATTCTCAGAGAGACAATCTGGTATTTGAATAGTGGTTGTTCCAGACATATGACCGGATGTAAGTCCTTGCTCAGTGACTACCAGGATGAAAGAGGTCCTGATGTAGTGTTTGGTGATAACAACATTGGTAAGACCAGAGGGTATGGGGTCTTGACCAATGGTAATGTTATGTTTAAGAAGGTGGCATATGTTGAAGGACTGAAGCATAATTTATTAAGCATTAGTCAGTTCTGCGATGCCAAAAATAAAGTGTTATTTGATCATGAAGCTGGAGTTGTTTACAACAAGAATGGAAGCGTTGTCCTGGCTGTTCAAAGAAAAGGCAATACATATGTAGTCAATATGGACTCAGCACAATCAGGAACATGCTTTTATTCCAAAACCGTTTCAGAAAAAAAATGGTTATGGCATAAGCGACTCTCTCATCTGAACTTCAGGGCTATCAGCAAGCTCAGCAAGTATGGCCTAGTCAATGGTCTGCCAAAGTTATCTTACGAGAAAGACAAGCTATGTTCAGCATGTGAGAAGGGAAAGCATCACAGCTCTTCATTCAAAAGTAAACAAACATCTTCAGTGACTGAATGTTTTCATCTACTTCATATGGATCTATTTGGTCCAGTGAGTTCCTCCAGCCTTGGTGGTAAAAGGTATTGCTTGGTAATTGTTGATGAATACTCCAGATACACTTCGGTATTCTTTCTCAAAGCCAAAAGTGATGCAACACAAGAAATCATATCCTTTATCAAAAAGATGAAAAACTTAAATGATTGTTCTGTTAAACATTTAAGAAGTGATAATGGCACTGAATTTAGAAATATTGACCTTGAAAGTTTTTGTGATTCAAAAGGTATTTCTCAAAACTTCTCTGCACCAAGAACACCTCAACAAAATGGTGTTGCAGAGAGGAGAAATAGAACCTTGATTGAATCAGCAAGGTCAATGCTCATAGATGCTGATCTTAAGATCCATTTCTGGGCTGAAGCAGTCAACACTGCCTGCTATACTCAGAATAGGTCTCTGATTGTCAAAAGACATGATAAGATGGCCTATGAGGTGCTAAGGGGGAGAAAACCTGACATAAGTTTTCTTCATGTTTTTGGCAGTACTTGTTATGTCTTAAACAAAAGAGATCACTTAGGAAAGTTTGATCCCAAAGCTGATGAAGGTATATTCGTTGGTTATTCAATCATTTCAAAAGCTTTCAGAGTTTATAATAAAAGAAGGGAATGTATTGAAGAATCAATGGATGTTACCTTTGATGAATCTTATGATAAATCACTCACTAATCCAAAAGACTATGAAAATCTTATCTTTAATACAATTAGTGATGACAAGCATGAGATTCATACATCAGATTCTGAAAGGGAAGAAGATGTCCCTGAAGGCATTTCTGGCTCTACTTTAGCTAAGAATGATTCAGGAACTTCATCTTTGCCTGTTAATATCCCATCATCATCATCATCTCACCATCTGCATCAAAATGATAACACTCACTGTTTAAATCAAAGCTTAAACATTAATCATGCTTCAAATGCTGATGTGTCTGATGGATCATCTCTGGGTAATCAAGTCACTGCTGAACCTCAGCGAATGACTAAATGGACTAAACATATTAATAATCAATTGATTATTGGTGATCCACAATCCAAGGTCCAGACCAGATCAGCAACTGCTAACTTTTGTTTGTTTGTAAGCTTTGTGTCACTGATTGAGCCCAAGAAGATTGATGACAAGAAGATTGATGAGGCACTCACTGATCATCACTGGATAGCTGCCATGCAAGATGAGCTATCTCAGTTTGAAAGAAATAAAGTCTGGAAGTTAGTACCTCAAGTAGCTGGGAAATCTGTGATTGGAACTAGATGGGTGTTCAGGAACAAGATGGACGCTGATAGTGTTGTGATAAGGAATAAGGCCAGATTGGTTGCACAAGGTTACTGTCAACAAGAAGGAATTGACTACGATGAAACCTTTGCACCAGTTGCTAGACTTGAAGCAATCAGGTTGTTCTTAGCATATGCAGCTCACAAGAAATTCAAGGTATACCAAATGGATGTAAAAAGTGCCTTCTTGAATGGAAAGCTGCAGGAGGAAGTGTATGTTAAGCAACCACCCGGATTCACTGATTCCAAGCATCCAGGTTATGTCTATAAGCTGGAAAAAGCTCTATATGGACTAAAACAAGCTCCTAGAGCTTGGTATGACACTCTCTCTACTTTCTTAACTAAATGTGGGTATGTCAGAGGCAAAATTGACAGTACCCTATTTATCAAAAAGGATAAGAGAGATGTCATATTGGTACAAATTTATGTTGATGATATTATATTTGGGTCTACTAACAATGACTTGTGCAAGGAATTCTCTGACCTCATGACTAAAAGTTATGAAATGAGCATGATGGGTGAACTAACATTTTTCCTTGGTCTGCAAATAAAGCAAACCAAGACTGGTATTTTTATAAATCAAGGAAAGTATGTTAAAGATTTATTAAAGAAATTTGAATTCACTAACTGCTCATCCCTTGCTACGTCAATGTCATCTGCGGTAAAATTACATGCTGACCCTGATGGTAAATCTGTAAACATCACTGCTTACAGAGGAATGATCGGGTCACTGCTGTATTTAACTGCTAGTAGACCAGACATTATGTTTGCTACATGTCTATGTGCTAGGCATCAAGTTGATCCAAAGGAATCTCACTTACTCGATGTCAAAAGAATACTCAGATATCTGAAGGGTACACCAAATCTTGGTCTCTGGTACCCATCTGGTTCAGATTTCTCGCTGAAGGGATATTCAGATTCTGATCATGCTGGATGCAAGATGGACAGAAAGAGTACCTCTGGTAGCTGTCAGTTTCTTGGAGAAAAGCTTGTAAGCTGGTCAAGCAAGAAACAAAATTCAGTCTCAACTTCTACTGCTGAGGCTGAATATGTCGCTGCTGGAGCTTGCACTGCTCAAATTCTGTGGATGAGGAATCAACTCGCTGACTATGGTTTTGACTTTGGCAATGTTCCAATTTATTGTGACAGTCAAAGTGCTATTGCCATAGCAAATAATCATGTGATGCACTCGAGGACAAAGCACATTGATGTCAGATATCACTTCATCAGGGACCACGTCATGAAAGGTGACATTGAACTGCATTTCATTCCAACTGACTACCAACTCGCTGACATCTTTACAAAACCTTTAGATGAGAAAAGATTCACTTTTCTCATCAGCGAGTTGGGGATGTTGAACTTAAATGATTGAACCTGATTGTTTAATAAAAGGTATTTACAGAATGTATGGTTTGTAGTCCTAACTCGCTGGCCTATTATTCTCACTTATATGATCAGCAAGAATAATGATTTAGCATAGTTATGATCAATAAATTATATACTCTGTAAATACATATGAAAATTCTTTATATCACATAAATAGAATATGTTTTGTGATTCACAATTTGGCTAGCTGATTAGATTAGTATTCTAAGTTGTAATTTGATCAGCGAACTCAAATATGAGACATAATATTTATTTTATTTTAAGATATAACTTATTTTTATCTCTCTGATATCTTAGTTTAATAATTTAATTGGCAATTAAATTATAAAATTAATGTATCAGCGAAGATTCTCCTTATTTAATATGGCATTTATTTCGACATATATTCCATTACATTTAATACATTTTGTATTTAATAGTTAACGATTTATATTCCTTAGAAATGCTTTATTAAATATCTCATGTTACTCCGAAAAGGTGCACTTTTTCTGACACATCGTATACCTTTCCGGCGTACCACTCCCATCACCATTTAATGCTACCACTCACCACCATCATCACCCTACTCACCTACCATCAACCACCACTTTCTGACCACGTACATACGCTTTTTGACCACATGTTTTGAACCTCAGCGAACCTATATAAGCAGTGAGTCATTTTAAATTTCATTTTTACACTTTCTTGTTTTTCAAACTTCATCTTCTTCATTTTCTTTCTGCAAAAACCCTAAATCTTTTTCTTTCATTTCTTTTTAATGGCACGTTCAAAAATTTTCAACAACAGTTACACACCGACCCCAGAGATTCAAGCTCTTCGAGCCTCGGCGGTCAGTGAGACACTGGTCGTTACAGTTCCCAAATCAAATTATTTGGGAAATGTAACTTGTGCTAAACCAGAGTATGCGGAGGCGATAAACTTTTTACAAAATCACTTTATCCTTCCTGCTCTTACCTTGTCTCCTAGGGAAATGAACCCAGAATGGCTTAGTGAGTTCTGGTTTACCTGCACTCACCAAGTTGTCGATGGTGTTTCCCAACTCCGGGGTTTTATCGACAATGGTACCCAACCCATCATCATCACTGCCAGCACCATCCGGTCCATTTTACAACTGCCAATCGCAGAGTCTTACGAGTCGCTGCCAGAGAGTGACGAAGCCAAGCAAGGCTTAGTTGATCTTACTGAGATTGAGTGTAAATACTCAGTCGATGGCAGTGGCAATCGTAAGTACTCTACGGTCCACAAAACTAAAATGGATGGTGTTTGGAATGCAATTTTTACAAATTTTATTCAATCCTTTGGTACAAAATCAGGGAGCTATGATCAATTCAGCTCCCTGGAAGCCCAGATTAGCTGGTCACTGATCAACTCTCTACGAGTTGATTATGCAAGTGTGATCTTTAATGAGTTAATCACCAAAGTCGCTGAGCCTACCAGGGCAAAATATGTGCCATATCCTAGGTTTCTGTCACTGATCTTTCGAGATCAGTTTACAGCCTATGATAGGGTATCGTTTGAAGGCTTTGCGCCAACCCTAGTAGGATCTCAAATCTTTTCAAAACCAGCGACTGCGGTTTTGCCAACTTTTATGAAACATCCGGGGATACTTGCACCCCAGCCTGTAACTTCTGTACATATGTCCGTTGCTGCCCCCCCCCCCCCATCGACCACGTCACTGATCACACCCCCAGTGACTACTGTTGGTCAACCGCCAATCAAGAAACCACCAACTGCTCCCAAGAAAAAATCCAAATTAGGGTCCCTGACATTAAAGGTTCAGGGACATAGTCAAAAGAAGGGTGAAGCAGTGACTGAACGTTCAGCTCTTGTGGGCACCCTTAATAAACCCCAACCTTCCACTGCTTCGCTGGACTCCCGAAAGTCCAGTGATTCTACAAAGGGAAACCAACAGACAGCTGCAGTGGCTCAAACCACTGTTAGCAGTGATTCGGGTGCACCCCACACCCTTCTATCGAGTCAACCCATCAGCCACTTGTCATCCTCCCGAAAGGATGACATTTTAGACAAAGGGCTAGTGACATCAGTGGGTGATAACACACTCATTACTGATGTCACACCACTGGCTAAAGACCCGGGCCACCTCTCATCTATCACTGCACCGGCTGTCAATGTCTCACCACCGACCTATGGTGAGATACAGGTCGCTACTTCCATTTCCAATGAACCATCAGCTAAATCACAAGCTGATGATGAGGAAATCATGCCAATGGACACCTCAGACGATACCCAGCCTATTCCTCCACCCACCTCTAACTCTCCCATCAGAGAACTCTCACCTACCTCTTTCTCTAGTGACAACATACAAGTCACTGCTGCTGGTCCGACCACACCCACTGACCATGTAGCCCATTCTACACCTACTCCCACTATAACTCCCACAACTACTCCATCAAACACCTCTACCCGCTCCACATCAGATCAGCTACTGATGGAGTACATTGCCTCATCCCAAACCCAGATTAAGATGCTCACTGCTGACCGTGAGGCACTTATAGGCAATGTCTCTGTTCTTCAAAAAGCCGCCACTGCTCTCACTGATGTATATAACTCCATTGAACCCTGGAGCACATCTGTCAGTGAGAAGGTACAAACCGTAGCTGATGCTAGCGCTGCAATAAACCATGCAGTCGCTGAGCTAAACGCCACCTCTACCACCAACTTCACAAATCATGCCGCAGCCATTGCCCAGCTAACCACCAACCAAGATGACCTAGCTATATCTGTATCCAATTATTTATTCAAAACTGATGCTATTGTTAAGGTGCTTCCACAGATTACTAAAGAAATGGGAGCAATAAGAGCTGAGGTCGCTGCCCTCAGAACATGCAGATAGGTTTGATAGGGCAGTGGGCCAGTTTGCGCAGACCAGTCAGGGGGAGAATGATGAAGAAGATGACATCTCAGTCTCTGATCTTAGATGCCTCCTGCAATGACTGATCTGCTTGCAAACAAAGCTCATAGGGAGATAGTGCTCACCACTTATGCACTTCGACCAATTGCTGAACAACCAGAGTTGGAAGCCCTTGCAGTTGCTGAACTGCATTGGGTAGATATGGATGTAGCTATGGATATGGTGGATGTCGCTGAACGCTTTCCTGAGTTCAGTGCTGAAGAGCTCAGGAACTATAATGGGCTAGTAAGGCAATAGGCTGAGGATGAGAATGCTAGGGTTGAGGGTACCTCAGTGAGCTACGAATTGGCTCGCTGGGAGTGGATGATTAGGGAGGTTGTAGATGATGTATCTGATGATGAAGAAGATGATACCATCATGCATGATGCTGATGATGATGATGAAAATAATGATGATAATGGTCAGGGAGGTGGTCATGGAAATGGTCAGGGTAGAAGTTCAGAAAGTGAAGATGAAGATGATGTCAATATGGAGGATCAGTAACCCATATCATCTGTCATTAAAAGGAAAAGGACCAGTGACACTTCTCCTGCATCTATGCCTCCATCTAAGAAACAACAGGTCAGTGACCCTCAATCACATACTGTCATATCTGAGGTAACTGTACCTTCATCTACACCACCTACCCAAATCTTTCCCTCACTAACAGCAACTAAACCTATCCTCACCCAAACAATCACCACAACTACACCGACCCCAGCAACTATTATAACAATCTCCACAGAAACTCTCTCCAACACTACTACATCAGACACTTCCCCCACAGCATGCCTTTCCTCTGACTCAACCTCAGGTATCCCTTGTCCTGATGTGCAGGAATTGATTTTGAGAATAAATTTTGAGGCTGAGTTAAGAGAAGAACAAGAAAGAAAAAGGTTGCTGAAAGAACAATCTGATGCTGATCGAGCTTACCTGCTGCAATTAAGCACTAAAGATGCAAATGAAAGGGCCAGACTGCTTAAACTTAAGCAAGATCAAGAAGAGTCTGATGCTGCAATTGCTAGGGTACTCGCTGAAATTGAAGAGAGTGGGCTAGAGCAACAGAAATTGAAAATATCAGCTAGCAAGAACTCTAAAAAGAAAGGGGGAGCTGTCAAAACATAAGTGGATAGAAAATGGGATGAGATAGATAGAAAAAGGTTTGCTGCCCGTATGACAGGGAGATCAAACCCTGCACCTATTACCAAGGTAAAGCTAAAGAAGTCTAAGAATCAATCTCAACCTCAGATACTCATTCAAAAAGGTTCAGAGACTCAAGCCATGCTACTTGATCAAGTATGCAAGCTGCACAGAGAGGAATGGAATGAGATCAGACTTGCAATCAGCCACTCTACAAGTGCAGCTAAGGCTGATGTCCTAAAAGAGATTGATAGGCTATTTCAGAAAATGGTGTCACTAGAACTTCTCAGACCAGAAGATATTGTCACATATGGTGAAGAAATTGTTCAGACACCAAGCCCAAGGTATAGGTCAGGCACTAGCAGCATCTATCGAATCCCCAATACTTCAAAGCTAAATCTGTCTATCCCTGTTGGTGTGCCAAAGCTTGAAGGACATGAGGTCACTGAAGGGGAGAAAGGTCTGGTATACAGGGACTTAAATGGTGTGCTAAGGTTTCAAAGAGAAGCTGAGCTTGAGAAGGTTGATCAAAATCAACTCGTTCACCTAATCAGGTCAGCAAGCATACTTCCAAAGTGCTCAAAGATCAGAAAAGCTATTCTCGATGAAGCCTTGGCAAGAAAAGTCAGATACCTGCCCTCTCAAGAAAAATATGAGCTTGAAGATGAACTTCTAACTGTGAAGGAGGAGGAAAAGTGGAGAGATAAATAGTATAGATTACCCTGTAATAGATGGAATTTGTAAACCTTTATATATATAATGCTCTCTTTTGATATACCCTTGTTAGAAAAGATTACAAGTGTAAGTCTCTGAACAACCAAAACGACTATCAGACAACTGAAACCTCTCTGCAACAAATGTCACTCAAGAACTTCCACAGAGCTTCAATCACAATCATTTGGGGGGAGATTGTTGAGTCACTAGTTGCTGATCTCAACTCATTTGTCGCTGATATAAAGTCACTGATACTCTCTCTGAAAGACTTATTGGAAATGATCGTAGTTGAAGCTGCTGTTGCAAAAGTTTTAGTCTCTGATCCTATCTCTCCAGCTAGAAGATGAAGAACCTATCAAGATAAAAGACTCAACTTTGTGTGTCGCTGATACTCATCTACCAGCGAGAGTCTCCAAGTCTTCTTGAGTTATTCCTTCTGCTGAATAAAAGAAGTCACTCTAGTACTGTAGCTCAAGTTACTCTTCAAGAGCACGTTAGCTCGCAGCGAGTAAGGAGAACTTCTACTACTTCAGTGACTGCAACATTAAATGTTGCATTAATAAGGAGTTGACATATTCTACACTATTACAGCGCCACGCGTGCTCCTCGTGAATTGGTCCAACATAGAAACTAACGTGGCAGCAAGTGATTGCCTTCAAGGTAAAAGGTGATATTTCCCAAGACAGAATGTCGGACCATGATGTATCACATCTCAACTACCTCACCAATCAAGCAGCGACACGTGTCCTTCCAGATCCGGAAATTAAGGATTTCAGTGTCTATAAATAGCGTAGTATGTTGTACTCCATTTGGTGTCGATTGTTCGTATTGTTACTTGTTTGTCAGTGACTAGTTTGTCTAAGATACGAACAACACCAGCGAGTGAACTAATAGCATGTTTGTCCACTATTGGTTCATCTCAGCGAGTGAGCAAGTTAGCGTGTTTGTCCACTACTGCTCATATTCATTTGTAAAAGCTGTATTGTTTGATTTAGATTAGCTTTGGCTAATCTATTCCGCAATCAACAATAGATAAATTTTATCAATAAAAGAATTTATCTTTCAGCTAGTATTGCATCAGCAATTGAACTGCCTATCATACTTATATATATATATATATTTGTGTTCATATTGCCGTCATTTAAACACGGTTAAAAACTTGCTAAATAAATTAACACATTAAAATAGAAAAGTTTTTAATTGTATTCAACCCGCCCTTCTACAATTAACCGACTGTTAACGATTCATAATCACTAACATAATAGTGATTAGGGACTCACAGAGTCTTATTATATTGAGCTTTAAATGACGCTTTTTGGTTGATGTCATATTATCTTAGATACTATTAGGACGCTTATTAAGAAAGCATTGGATATTCAAGTAAGTTTTTAGTATTCTTATGTAAGTCTCTTTTCAACGATTGTACATCAATATTAGAATATACATGAATATGAAAAGGTATCACGACTAAAATAAACAAAAAGTTTTTACATTTTTTAACAAGTACTAAACTGAAGTGGGAAGAAGATTAATTTTGAAAAATGAGCATGCATGATAATTATCTGGAAAAATATTCATTTTAGGATATGCATATTTACATTTTAAAAGTAAAAGCAAATCAGATATCAAACTGAAAATTTAAAATGAATTTAGGTTTACCAAATGTTGATACAATGCAGTACACATGCATCCAAATATGATATTTTTTTTATGTTTATACAGATGGATCATGACATGTGGGAACCCAAATTGCCTAAAGACTATAAGGAAATAATTCAAATGTCAAACTCACCTGAAATCTACTCTACTGGAAAGAAAGAGGATCTTTACAACATGTTCTCCACTGGAATCCTCCTTCAGTACGGCAAAGTGGTAATCCTTTCCTTCTCATATTTTAATGATTTTACTTCCAGCCTGAAGATTAAATTTGGAGACTTCTGGTTGCTTGATTCTTGTGAACATGTCTTCAATTACAAAAAAATCCTCTAACTATACTACTTAAGTACTCTAGTTCAAAATCGATCTGACTGTGCTTGATCTTACTAAACCAAAATGATTGAGTCATTTCTTTTGGTATACATGAACCTATTATTACAAAGTATCTTGAGACATAAAGCGATTAACGTGAGGAATAGTCTAAAATTATACATGCATTACACATCACAGAAATTAGGTTAATTAGATTTGTTTTGTGATACAGTTGCTTTCATTTGACAGGCATGGAGAAAGAAATGTAATGATATCAGCAAGAACATTTTCATACAGTGACCACTTTCGGTGGCGATCTCTTCCCGAATCAAGGTACTTCTCTCTTACTCTCTATCAAAAGTATCTTACAACGTCAAAAAAGTGTGCTTGTAGGTAGATGACTCGAAAATTAATTTCCAAGTGTAGAGATAATGTTTTATGACTATGTATCATGTATATATGCACATGTTATTCCACAATGCATTAAGTTATACACCTGATCATAATTCTTCAAAGAAGCATTTAGCAAAATTATACCAAACAAGGTTTTCAAATTTTATGTCGTGAGATTAAGTAGTGATAGAGATATGGATCCAAGAATCAAATTGTTGTTTCATAATATCTAACCTAATGAATAGCTATAGTTTCTTTTAGAGTAGATTACAAAAATGGTCTCTGTTTTATATCATTTTTTCAATTTCATTCCCTTGATCATGTTTTTTGCATGTTAAGTTCCTAGAAGATATGTTTTGTTACACAATTTGTCGCTCATAGGGACTAAACATGCAACAAAACGTCAGGGGTATTTTAGCCATTTTTGCAATTTACGAAGTTATTACTTTCCAATTTGTTGGAACTTCTGAGTAAATAACCTGATAGGGTGGGCCCAAATTGTGAATCTTCATTTATCAGGCTCAGACATCATTTTTATAGATTGTAGAATCCGAACAGAAGGTTTCAGCATTTTCGTCGCTGGTTCCGATAGTCTTATAATGCACATCGTCCCTGTGCTTTCACTTTGATTCTTCAATAGTCGATTAGATCATTTACAATGGGATGCTATCTAATTATTGACCTTCTGTTTGGAGTACATAGCCAAATTGTTATTTTTAATATGTGTCAATTGTGGTGTGCCCCTGTTTGGGGCATTTGATCTAGGACCATCAACATGAATTCTATAAATTGGTAGCATCCTGCTAGTTTAAGTTGTAGAATTTTAGCTTTTAAAAAGGCTCACATAAGAACATGACTCGTTAAAATATTAATTGATATTCACTTATCCCAATAGTCATGCATTGTTCAAGGTGACATAAGTTCGTTATATACCTGGAGTATTAGAAATACGCTATAGACACAGAGATTTTATGGAAAAACTATGTTATAGCCATTTAACTGTATATTGTACAATAATTGTAATTTTGAACTAAAATTCTATGCCAAAAAATTGAATTATCTTAGAATATAGAGAGGAGGGGTCGAGGCTACGCTTAACCAAAACTTGAGGGTGTGTTTGGATTGGGGGTTTTGGTGGGTGGGAATGATACTAGTTGTTTGTTTAAGGGGTGTGGGTTTTGAAAATTGGGAATGAAAACTTTAAAATAAAGGTTTTTTCAAACCCAAGCAAGGAGGTCGCTTGTAGATGATTCACTTTCCCATTCTACATCATTATCAATCCCATACCTATAGTGATTTCCTTTAAGCAAACCAAACGCGCCCTGAATGTATTATAATATGTGCAGGTTTCCGGAAGTAGCAGAGATGTTAGATATTTCACATTTGATGATCAGAATCAAGACAAGAACTCAATTTTTAACTCCAGATACCATTTACGGCGTCAATTTAGTCTTCAAATGTTGCGACTCGGGAAACTTTACAAGTAAACCTATGTATGTTAACCTAAACTATAGAAAGGGAAGTGAAAGCTTGCGTGCATATTTTGCGTCATGGAGAGACAAAGAGTGGATGATGATTGAGTTGTACCGATTCCCAAATACGAATGAAGATGTCGATTTTGAGTTTCAACTAAAGAGCCTGTCAACACACTACTATGGAGATAATGCTATCTATGTAGAAGGCATTGAGTTTCGAGCCATTAACAATGCAAGTTTGGAAATATCTTTTGACTCTGATTTTGAACTCTTATATATGTTGATAACTTTTTAATGAAAGCATGGTAGACATTTCAATGTCATAAGTTGCATGTTTATAACATGACCTCAAAATTTTATACAGGTGAAGCATGAAAAAGTTGAAAATGTCAAGCAAGTGCAAAAATTGCCAACTAGAAGTGAGGAAATATTTAGAAGATCCAAAAACTATAATGAAGATGGAAAGGTACATAGTTTATTTCTAGTTTGAAAACTTTAAATTCCTTGTAGTTCTGTAACAATATTTCTTTAGTTAATGAACAGTTTTTCTCGCTAAGGGAAGTGAACAAAAAGAAACATCTTATGCTTTCAGCCAAGACGGATCTCTACATATTTTCTGACTTGAGTCTTTTTGAGTCCAAGTTACCGGAGGTGTTTAGGTTTGCTTTCTGAAATAACTTCAATGTCTTCACGCTCTACTCGTTAGATATTTCATTGTTCATGTCTTCACGCTATGTGTTTGCCCAATCTTGGAAATTGCTCATGATGAACCATACTTGGTGATTTAAAACCGTATGTGTTTTTCATGTCTTCAAGTTTTAGGTTGTCTCTAAGAAGTATTAATCACACGATATATCATATATCCAGATTTCAAGAGGCGAGTGAGCTTCCAGCACAACAATATTTTAGTATCAATTGCACGATTCATAGTCAATTGTTGTCAGTGGATACAGAATATGTGTGCTACCTTGTATTCAAGCTCTCAGAAAAATGTCAAGCAATGAATTGTCCGGTTAAAGTACGAGATCTACTCGACCGAAAAACCAGAGAGCCTGAAATCATTTATTTTGTATCCCCAAGCCCATGGAATTTACATGATATTACTCGGGTTCCAAAACAAAGGGAAGATGGATGGATGGAGGTTTACGTGTGGAAATTCAACTCTAAGTCATGAACTTAGTAATGATTGTGTTCGCCTGATTTTGAGATTTATAAGTTACGAAGGAACTATGTCCGGACTTATTGTAGGTGGCCTCGAGTTTTGGCCAATGTAAGAATATATTATATATGTACGTGAATTTCTGTGTTGCATGATCTGCAAATGTCAATCTCACCGTTTCCATAGATTTAGTCGTCAATTTACATTCTCATTTATCTAGTTCATCTCCTTCAATTCAATGAACTCCAATTGCCACCAACATTTTGTATATTATACTCTTTTGAAATTAGAAAGGCATTTTCTTTTTGTATCTGGTCAGGTCTGCTTTATGAAGGTGGAGTTTTGTGATACAAACCTATTGATTGAGATCGAATTAGATTGATGGTCAACCAACTCTCTAAACAACCAAGTAAGCTAGGATTCAAGAATTGCCTATGAAATTGAATAGAACTCAGGGTACAATGATAAAAATCAATGTTAAGAGAGATTGAAAGATGTAGAGAAAGAGAGAATTGAGGGGAATTATAAAGACACCCTCTCAATTACCGGGATACCTCGGCCCAATCCAGCCTCGTCCAGTTCTTTTTCAGTCCAGTTTTATCTAAGATCGATCCCAGTTGATACCCGAGAATTGACGGAGAATGTAAATTTAATAACAGGTCGTACATATAGGAATTACAGAAGTATATATCTATAGTCATTTTTAGATATAACATAACTACCCCTCAAACTATTACTAATTTATAATTTTCCCATCACTATTATTTGGACACATATCATTTTGTAAATTCAAACATGTCTTACAGTGACGTAGCCAGGATTTAACTTGCAGGGTGGCCATAAGCCCATAACAAAATGTCATACAATTAATTAGTTTGGTCAATTCCTCAAACAAAATTATCAAAAATTTGTTATAAAAGAGTTAATATATACTTTAAACAAATTCTCTAACAAGTTAAGTACATGTTAAACTTATGAACTGATATTGTTACTAATACAATGCTTACGTTAAGTTATGAAACTAAATTAAAAAAAGAAACTAATTTTAGTTAAATCAATTCAAAATTACGGAGGAAAAATTAACTCATTAACCATTAAACTAATATGTTATAACATTAGATGTTTTCCTTTAGATTTTGTGAAGTTTTTTGGGTGGACTAACAGTAAATAAATAAGTTTAGTTCAGAAATATAACACTTCAACAAAAAAGTTTGTGGGTTGGCCATAGCCCACCCTTATTCTAATACAGCTCCGTCCCTGATGTCTTAGATCTCAATTGATAGACTAAATTAATGGAGAAGTATGTAGCAAATCGCACCGCATGGACAAATTTTCAAGTGAGAAATGGTATTTGTTATTTATTTGAGAAAGTTAGAAGGGGTAAACACTCATATTTACTACTCCCTTTTTTATCTTTGTGCATCCATATAAACTTGTAATAAGGTAAACTTAAGTAGTAGTTAATACTGTAGAAGCTACATCTAGCCTAAACCAAATAGTCAAAGGATCAAAAGTAAAAATCTTAACGAAAAACAGAGTAACCGCAAATTCTACGTTCAAAAATTCCATCTCTATCTCGATGGCCAACCTCCAGCAACGCCATTTTCCGGCGATCAATTCCGGTAAGCTGCCACCGTTATTTTTTCAATCCGCTCAAATTTCTAATTCCTGACACCCTTTTCAAATCTTTCAAGAAAAAACCCATCTCGGATCTCAAATTTTTAATCAATATAATGACAATTTTACAATCAATTTTATTAATTCCATTAGGGTTTCTCATATTACCCCAATTCACCTTATCTGATTCCAATTTCAATCATAATTGCTCAAAAACCAACACTTTATTACTCAATTTCAAAAGTCAATTTGTTATGTGTCAACATCAGGTAAGAGGAACATTTACTATAATCAATGAATCAATGACTGTTCTTTTAAGGTTCAGGAATTCGATATGCTTCCGGGTGGTTCCAATATTCATTGGTGGGGTGCTGATAGTGATTCTTATGAAAATTTAACATCTGGGTTTGTTATATCTCATGACAAATTCAACACCACCACTTATAAAAATATAACTTTTACTGTTAATTTAATGAACAATGCTACTTGGGATGACATTATGGTTGTTTCGATTTGGGAAACACCAATGGCTTCCGATTTCGGGTATGTGATATTGAAAGAAATTTCTGAATCTCCCGGCCCGACCCCTGCCCCGTTTCCACCGACGAGTATTTTTACTGCAATGAAATTGTTAAGATTGATTGAGAGCCTATTATGTTTGACAGGCCCGGACCCGAAAATTCGTTGGCCCGGTGCGACGAGAAAAAAAGGCCCCCTAAACACAAATTTTATATGTATACATTTACATATAAAATGCATTACGATGGAATTATAATTGGTATGTATTAAAATAAAACAACAAAAATTGGACTCGCACTAGAAGTCTAGAATTGGCATGTATTAAAATAAAACAACAATCATAGGATTCGAATTCAGGACATCGAGTTCAGAAACAAGGACTTCCGCAGTAAGCTAGCACACAATTTTATTTTCATGATGTTTCATAAATTCTATATATACACATATTATTTGTGTAATAATTGGCCCCATTTGATATAATATACACATTGTTGAAGCACTTAACTATAATATACACATTGTTGGGCTTGTGCCTGTTTGATATAATATACACATTGTTGGAAGCAGTTAACTATAAATCTGTAATATACACATTGTTGGGCTTGCATTTGATATCCATAAACAGACCCCGACCCTACTTCAAGTGGAATATTTTGGGCCCCTCCAAAAATTGGGCCCGTTCTATAGCACATGTTAGAACACCCCTAGGGCCGGGATATTTGATAATTGTAAGAAGTTGTCGATACTTATAGATTAAGATGGACGTTGAAAGCACAAGCCAATGTGATTGATATTTAACAAGTATTTTGGTGACCTCAAAATATATTTAACAAATTTGTTATCGACATTGGTAATAAAATTAGTTTGTTGATGACATTGAGACAACAGTAAAAAGTTTGGTGTCGACCTTGGTAATAAAACCGGTTGATTTGTGACATTGGGATAAAAAGTAAAGTACGTCGGCGATCTGGTCCATAAACCCAAAAAAAAAATCAAAGAAAAGTCAACCGGTCAAAATTTGAAGATAAAATTCATAATCTGTTGATGTTTTTGAGCAACCAAACCGATCAATTTGAATATTATTGATTCAAGAACACGAATCAACAAACAATTTCATCAAATTCATAATTTGTTTGGTTCGTTAACTGTGAACGATTGAATCCATCATTTGGATTGAAATTATTGAAATTAAACCGACATAATTCATCGTCTCGTTGATCTAAACCTAATTCGAGCTAACAATTACGGTTTAGATTCAGTCGAATCAAGAGTTTGAGTTTGGATTTTCATCGAAACGGTTACGTGTTCATCGCGATTGAAGACACACAGATTTGTGTGTGTTTATTTCGATTCTCAGATAAGCTTTTTGCAGGTTGAAGATTGAATCGCATTCAAAATATATTCGAGTTCAAGCATCAATCGCATTCGAATTTTTAGTTTGAATCGCACTGAAACAGGAACAGAGTATACATCACATTAGAGTGGTGTTGGAATTGCATTGCGGGTCCAGAAAATCAGTTGAGTATCGCATTAGAAAATAAGCTTGAATCGCATCACGGGTCCAATAGATATTTGTGTGTATACCGAAAAAGACAACCGGGTCAAGAAGAAATAGATTTTGGGTCAAAACTCAAAAGTAAAACGAGTTCTAAATTGGATCCGGTTTATAAACGTTAACAAGTTAATCGGGTTAGACTCGGGTCACAAAATTAAAAACATTCGGGTTGGACAAAAGATTCGGATCAAGTGATCAAGTGGTGGGATACGAATCAAGTGGTTGATAAAGAGTTGGACAAAAATTCATACATTATCTATTCTATCCAATCTATCTATCTATCTATCCAAATTCCAAACAATTAAAAGTGGATATTAAACTCCTAATTACTCATACGCCTAATCCTTCCACGTCATCATTATTTCTCTTTTCCCCGTCAAATTTTCCCACCCTTTCAACTCAACCATCGTGACTTTTGGATAAATAACTGCCTCATAACTTCAAAATAGATAACTTCAAAATAGATATTCGTCTATCTCATCCCCAAAATAACTATCGCTCCTAAATTTTAGGTCAAACATTAAACATTAAACGAATGTTGTGCTCCTATCATTTCCATTAAAAATATAACTGCCACACTTTTACTTATCATAACTTATATTATAAACCTTTTAAATCTATCAAATGCCAGTTCATCTAAACGTAATTTATTTATGTGTATGGGGGCATGTTCTCCGCCTCTTTCTCTCATCCTCATTTTCCTTATACGTTCCTTCAAATATTTACAAAAACTGCATCGGTCGAATTAATATCTTTTGTTTTCTATTTATTATAAATTTCTACTTGCGGATTAGCGTTATATTTATAACAATTAGTTACTCAACTTGCATATAAATCTTTTGATTGGATTTGAAAGTTTTAGTTTATGTCATGTGTTGTTATTCATACGTAGAAAAATAAATGAGAAGGGATATAAATTAGGTTGTTGATAACCATGTGAACCCATGTTTGCATTTGTAAAAGTTTGTTGGTGTTTGGATTAGATATGGATTAATCCCTCTCTCCCAAATTATTTGTCCATCTTATTATTTATATTTATTGTTCAATTCTAAAAATAAATATGCATTAATATTTATATTTCCTATATTACCATTACCATTTAATTTAAAACTAAACATACATCAAAGAAAATAATTTAATTAATGATTGAGGGTTAAAGTTGTTATTATACTAATGTCAAAGCTGCATTTAATTAGATTTTCTTAATATGTGTGTTTTCAACTTTGTGACAAACAATTTGGGACGAAAGGAGTATTAAACATGCCAGTGTAGATGTATTCAATCTCTTCATGTTTCACACCTTTTTTAACCCTTCTAAAGTTAGTTTCAATCATTTACACAAACATGCTCTATTGCTACGTTATATCATCTAATTCCGTAGAATTAATGTAACATACCCTAATTTGTTATTTAATGTGCAATCGGTCTTAAATTTTTAATATAATTGTTACCCAATGTCTAGACACATGTGCAAATCACATTTTATGGTTCAAAACAATCCAAAAAAAATCAGTTGTAAACTTCACTTCATCGATTATAACAAGTACATATTCAAAACTTATTGATATTCCTATTGATTTACACTTTTCGCAACATTTTTCACTCATCCATGCATCGCACGGGTAATAATCTAGTAACAAATAAAAGAAGGATTTTGCTATTTAAAATCCTAAAGGTTTATATTTAAGAGTTAATTCATACTTTAAGAGGTAGTAATTTAAGATGGTTGAGAGAAAGTTATATTCACTGGTACGTGATTATTATTAAAGTAGAAACCTTTAATGCATGTCTGAATTTCTTATTCACAACCCTAAGGGCTATGTATAGCATTTTCCATAAAAGAAATACAATTTCTAAAACTAAAACTACATCATTAAAATACAATAATATTAGAACAAATTACTAGCCCATTTAAATGTTATCTTATTTTTTATGGGCTTGGCCCATATTATAATTTAAACTCATAATGTTGTTAAAGTTAAAACCTAAAGCACATCTATACTTCTTCTTCCTTTCCACATAGGCGTGCACAGAAAAATCGAAAACCGAAACCCGACCCGGTCAAATCCGAAAACTGACCCGGTCAAAAACCGATTTTTCCATATTCCGGTTCGGGTTTACCTAAAACCGATGGGTTGAACCCGGTTTGGATATATCCGTTGGAAAACCGGGTTAGGATCGGGTTTTTTCAACCCGGTTTGAAAAACCGGTTTTTTGAGCTGAACGGATATATGACCGTTTGGGGTGTTTTTGACCTTTTTTTGACCAAATAATTACCAATTTACCATCTCAAATTCACTATAAATATATCCCTTTAGTTTAGGTTCAAGCATACAATTCTTACACTCATACATTGCTCAATAACACATAAAACGCTCTCAAAAAACATACAAAATTTTCGTTCAAAAAATGTCGACTCAATGTTCTTCCACTTCTCACAATGTTGGTTCTTCAAATGCACCAACAATTGTTCGACAATTGCCTAACAAAAGAAATCAAGAGGTGTGGGGAATGTACGACAAAGTGTTTATGTCGGATGGTACGATTAAAGCACATTGTAAACATTGTGGGAAATTCTTAAAATCCGAATCCAACACAACGTTGAAAAATCATAATGAGAAGCATTGTTCGGGACTCAAAGGTAATCCGGAAGCAAGTGGTCAAGCTTCAATGGCACGAGATGAAACGATTTTTACATATGATGCGGAACGATGTCGACTCAATGTTCTTCCACTTCTCACAATGTTGGTTCTTCAAATGCACCAACGATTGTTCGACAATTGCCTAACAAAAGAAATCAAGAGGTGTGGGGAATGTACGACAAAGTGTTGATGTCGGATGGTACGATTAAAGCACATTGTAAACATTGTGGAAAATTCTTAAAATCCGAATCCAACACAACGTTGAAAAATCATAATGAGAAACATTGTTCGGGACTCAAAGGTAATCCGAAAGCAAGTGGTCAAGCTTCAATGGCACGAGATGGAACGATTTTTACATATGATGCGGAACGATGTCGAGAAGCTTTTGCAGATTTTGTAATTCAAGAAGCTTTGCCATTCAACCACTTTGATAACCCTCGGTTTACTAGGGTGGTTCAAAATACACTTCAACCGCGATATAACAATGTAAGTCGTACTACTCTTAAATGCGATGCCCTTAAATTGTGGAAAGAAGCTAAAAAACAACTAAAAATCGGTTTTGAAAACTTAAATACAAATGTATCATTAACAACCGATGTTTGGTCGGCTCCTCATGGTTTGCTCGGTTCGTACCTTTGTGTTACCGCACATTGGGTTGATCCCGCAACTTGGCAAATGATAAAACGTACCATTGCTTTTGAAGACTTTGAGTATCCTCACATGGGTCAAAACTTATTTTACATGTTACGAAGTGTGATTAAAACTTTCAAATTGGAAGAAAAGGTTTTCTCAATCTCTTTTGACAATGCGAGTAATATACACTCACCGTTTCAAAATTAATACTAAAATACGCACCACCATTGAAGGGCATTTTTTATCATAGTCGATGCGTTGCACACATCATTAACTTGATTGTGCAAGCCGGACTAGCGGTTGAAGAAGTAGACGAAATAAAAACGGCTTATAAATCTATGTTGCAAGACATTTTTCAAAAGGGCAAAGCTAGATACAAATCTCATATGAAATTGTGTAAGGAAACGAATTCTATTTTATTAACCCCTAATTAGGACATGCCCGTTAGATGGAATTCAACTTACCATATGTTTGTATGTGGTTTACACCAACGCGATTGTCTACAAGTTTTTCATGATCTTCTTGTTCAAAAAGGTCTTGCAACACCTTTTCCAATCGCATATTGGGAGATTATCAAAAAGATAGTCAGATTGCTCAAACTTTTCAAAACCGCGACTACTTTATTATCGGGTGTTTATTATCCAACTAGTCATTTGGTGCTTAATCAAATTTGGTTAATGACTACAAAATTAAATGATTACCTATATGAAGGTCCTTTATTTGAACAAATGGTGGCTTCCATGAAAGAAAAACTAAGAAAATATTTTCAAGAAATGTCACCGGTAATTACTTGTTCCGCCGCAATGAACCCATGTTTTAACACAACTGGGGTGGAAATGCTTATCGATAACATTTGTCACAATTTGAATTTGAATGAGGTGGACCCAATGTTTTCGGAAAATGCAAAAATGTCTTTTAATAAAAGTTTACAAGATTTATTTGGTGTTTGTTTTCAAAAATATGGTTCAACATCACATGTGCAATCAAATTCGGGTAACACAATGTTTTCTTAATCTTCTTCCTCTAATGCGATGCTAAACATATATAATAGTTTAAGGCAAGAAAACAATAAACGGGCAAGGGGTGAAGGTAACCAAAACACCTCTAGCGAATATGGGAGATATACCGGAACGGATTTTTTGTCCACTATTCTACCCAATGAGTTCGAACAATTTGATATTTTGGCTTGGTGGAAAGAGAGGGAATCTCAATTTCTCGTTCTAACCATCATGGCCCGAGATTTACTAACCGTCTAAGCTTCTACGGTAGCTTCGGAATCCACATTTTCTCTTAGTGGTAGGGTATTATCCATACGAAGAACAAGACTCACACCGGCCTCCTTAGAGATGTGCATTTTCTTGAAGGATCACTTAGACGTCGCGGAACGTATACAAAATGTTTCTAGTCTTGAAGGTGAAATGGAATATGAAGAAGCTATACACAATATGGAGGTAGAGGAAGGTTTGACAATATCACTTTTCGACGAAGAAATTGCTCTTGATCACGCTTCGCGCGAGTCTACATCCGAAGAAGATTTTGACTTTTGAAGACATTGAAGATGTTTGAAGACTTGAAAATGTTTGAAGACTTTGAAGAACTTTGAAGGCTTGAAGATTAATACAACTTTGAAGATTACTATAGTTATGAAGACTTTTTTCTATTCGATAATATTTTCAAGAAGACTTAGAAGACTATTGTTTAAGTAATTGTTCAATTATGTTTGTATTACTAATGTTCTTCGAATTCAATAAAAAAAATTTGCTCCAACCATTGTTTTTCCTTAAAAAGCCTAACGCTCGAACCACTTTGTTTTGGGAGTTGATATATGCAAGGAAGTTTTTACTAGATACACGGAAAAGTACAACTCTTTATGCTTACAGTACCACTTTTTATGCACATGTTTCCTTTCATTTAGTAAAAATTTCCTTGAATGTATCAGCTTACTTTGAATTATATAGACTTTTTTAGATTCAATAATTTTTTAAAGAAAACTTAGAAGACTTTTGGTTAGGTTATTGATCAATTGTGTTTCCATTATTAATGTTCTACCAATTCAATGAATTTTTTTGACCCAAACGTTGTTTTTCCTTAAAAACCTTAATGCTCGAACGTGTATGAATTATATAGACTTTTTGGATTCAATAATTTTTTTAAGAAAACTTAGAAGACTTTTGGTTAGCTTATTGATCAATTGGGTTTCCAATACTAATGTTCTACGAACTCAATGAGATATTTTTACCTCAAACGTTGTTTTTCCTTAAAACGCTTAACGTTTCAACGAATATTGAATTATATAGAGTTTTTCGATTCAATACTTTTTTTGAAAGCCTTTTGGTTTAGTAATTTATTAATTGTGTGTCCATTATTAATGTTTTACGAATTGAATGAAAAAAATTTGATGAAAACATTCATTTTCCTTAAAACACTTCGCGTACGAACGAAAATACGATTTAAAAAAAAATGGTTTAAAACCGGGTTATAACCCGAACCGGTTTGGACCCTACCCAAACCGGTTTGGGTCGGGTTGGATTTTGAGGGTGCCAAATTCGGGTTTAACCCGAACCGGTTTTGACCAACCCGGTTTTGACTAAAGTTGACCAAACCCGGTTTCAGATCGGGTCGGGTTTTTTGCCAAACCGGTTTTTGTGCATATCTATTTCCACATACAAACACGCGCACACACCAAAAACACATAGTACACACATAAAACATTATTTTTAAAATTCAAAACAAAAATAAAGGAAGAAGAAAACGAAAAAAAAAGAAGGAAAACGTTGCTTGCACCGGCGTCTAATTTGGGACGTTGCTTGAGAAACGGTTACGGGAACGCTGTCGGGAACACGGTCCCTGTGCAGTAGAACAACGTCGTCCGACGGTTCTTGACGGAAAACGGTGAAAAATTCCTTCCCACACTGTGTGCTCTTATCTATGCTAATTAATGAAACATTCGAGATATTGTATTTAAAAAAAGAAAAAGAAATAGTAATTTACTATTTTATCCTTTTAAGCCATTACATTTTTCAAGTCTAATACCATTTTATTAAAGGTAGTTGATAAATACAACATACAAATTTATTCCTACACCAAAGGTTGTGCTATTGATACTTGTACTGTTTGCTTTAACAGTTGTACACTGTGTTATATGAAACAATTTAGGTGTTGTAGTTATCATCTCCCTTTATTAAAAGGTAATACATCATAACTAATTGTAGTTACAAAAGATTAAACCTCATAATTATTATTTGTTTTTTACTGATGTAACAGACACAAAACAATGATGGATATGGCGATGTCGGTTACGATTATTTGATATATTTATTTATGAGAAACATATTGATTTTTTACGTAACTGACACAATTCTATATAATGATATTCACATAGTCTCACACCAACTTTTAAACTCTTTAGAAATAATATCTTGTACTTTATTCAATTATTCGATATTTAAAAAATTTGAAGTCAAATCATGTTATTATAAAAGTTAAACTACTAAACAGTTTGAACATTTTGTAGTCTTAAAAAAAACATAACATACTATTCGATATTTTTAATTAAGACAATATCTAATGCAAAAAGTTCAGCTCCTAAACAAAATTTTTATTAGCAATTTTTTTTTCTTTTGGATAAATGTGTTTTAGTTTCATTACCATATTGTAACCCGAACCCAGATTGATATCTAGGTTAAATATTTATAACTTATTATTTATAAATTTTATAATTAGATGTTCTAATTTGGGGTGAGTCATATTAGCGGATTTCAAGTTGTGAGTTAAAAATTCAAAACCCGAACCTGGATCGATTTAAAAATGAGATGACAGGTCAAAATTAACCCTAATAGAACTAACATAACTCATCTAGGTGAGCATATCAAACAGGCTGATGGGTTAGCTACTCTGAATTAATTTTACAAAAAATGGGTCGATCCGTTGACCTGGATTAACTTAAATTCAAGATGTTGTAATTAGAATGGTTCTGGTTTTGGGTTAGTAGACCGACCGGATATTAATCCAACCCTAATGCATATTTTTTTGTCATTTAAGTGTTAAGTTAAAATTAATGTCTAGAGGTGACAATGTTAGTTATAATCATCATTTAATATATATTCAAATTTTCATCCAACGGATACGTTAAATGAAAATGTTTTCACAAATGAAAACTTTTATATCCGCTACATCGTGCAGGTAAAATACCAATGATTCTATATATGTTCTTATGTAACAAAAGTCATGGCTCACATATCTATCTTTTTGACATCTCCTTTGATGGTATAAAGTAACTTAAAAGCAATACTCTTCCCCCTCCTTTGTTTTGTTATTAGCCAGGAAAAATTGAAATTGAATTTATTTGCACTCTACTTTATCCGAAGAATAACTACTTCCATCAATGGATTATGTGGACTTCTTAGACGACTCGTGGCTCTCCTTTATTCTTCACTTGCTTCTTCAGTTTTGTCGGGTCAGCGTTACATTAGCACATTCACAACTGTTGAAAGACTAATCAAACATTTTCAACAATACTTTCATGACTTCAATTTATAAGTCCCACATTTACCAATGTACCTCCAATTACATATACTAAACATAAAGTAACAATACATTTAAATAAGCTTGCTGGCTCACTTCCTCTTCTTCCCTTTCGTCGCCAAACCGACACATGCCAATTGACAAAACAAACAAATAAAATGTTGCCAAGTTTGGGAAAATTGGGGAAAAAGCAAAATGCATTGGGACTCGTCTTATCTTACATGTATAGTTACTAACTATGATGGCACATATTTAATAATGTCGTGAAAGCAACCACATTTATGATATCAAGATTTACACGTGGTGCATCTCGTTAGATGTAGCAAAAACATGTTGAATATGTTCTCACTTATTTCAATAGTAAAACTCATATTTTGAACTACTTGAATGTTAGCTAATGTTATGGAGTACTTCTTGTCATGTCATATCATTATCCCTCTATTTTAAAACGGTATATATCTAGGTTCTTCAAAAGTAACGTATAACACATTATAAACTGTCATGAGCACGGCCAAAAAGACCATGGTGTATATCTATGTTCTTCAAATATAACGTGTAACACATCATAAATTAAAATAAATTGTCCTAGACTATGCTTAGCACGGCCAAGAAGACCACTTAGTATCTTATATATGTATGATGTCAAATAAATGAAAGAAGTAATTTAAAGTGGATGCATAAAGCTGGTGTAATAAACATATAATAACTGCCTTCTGAATCTCTTGACTAGTCAAATTCTAAGGGGGTGCATTACATAACCCACTAAAACTATCGTTACATCCCAAGCAAACTAATGTTACTCTTATAAATAAAATTTTAAAACAAACAATATAAATTTGATTAAATAAAAGATAAGTAAACAATACTAAAAATTGTAAAATGGTTTTGTTTTTAAATAACCAAATGGAGAATTATAAAGACACCCCCCAAATTACAGGGGATACCTCTTGCCCACCTCCAGTCCCCGTCCAGTCTTTTTCCAATCTAGTTTTATCTAAAATCGATCCAGTTCAGTACCGAATTACTTTCAATTTTAAACTAAACAGGGGGTAGGAATTAGAAAAATATGGGGTATACCCAGGAAATAATAAAACGAGAGTGATTGATTAGATAGATGAGGAGGGGTAGGAGATGGAAAAAAGTACAGAAATGGAGTAGCTCTATTATTAGGAACTTATAAAGACACCCCCCACATACATGACCACACAGATGTAAGTCTATGAAATTTACATGAGTTAGCTAGCTATTTATGAATTTGAAAAAATGTTTCTTTCGGATGTCAAAAGTAATTTAACAGATTGGATGATGACAATTTAAAAAATGTTTATTTTATACTTTTTACTATTGGATGCGACTTACTTTCATTATTCTATTATATGTAGTGAACTTGTAAATATGATATGTTGGATGTATTATTTCATTTTCGGGTAAGACTTAAAAGGAAAACTTTCCTATTTGAACCATTCCCAAAAGGTAAATATTACGTACAATAGAGCATATTTAGAAGTTCAATACATACAATAGAAATTTTCAAAGTGTGAGTCATACAAAAATAAAAAGTGTAAATTTCAATACAGAACCACACCATAAACCCATATGGCCATATTATTATTGTTGTAGCCGAACACAATCTAATAAATACCTACTCACTTATACCATAGGGAGTAGCTTTTTGAATGATATCTCTTAGTCAGATACCTAAGAGGGGTACCAACGGTAATCACTTCCTCTAACCGGTTAGGAAGTGATTAACCACTTGGGTGCCAACGGCAACTGGTTCCCAAACCAGTTTGCTCCCCATCCGATTATAATCGGATATCCGATTCAAATCAGTTGATAATCACTTCTATTTTGTGAGCTCCATATGATTTTTTTTTGTGTGTTTTGTATTTAAATAATTAAAATGAAAATAAAGTAAGTGGTTAAACTGTTGGTAGTGACGAATCAGTTTTGAATAATTTGGTGGAAAGCTGATGTGTCACAACTGGTTGGAAAGTGGTTAAACCACGGTTGGGAAGGCTCTAAGATTTATGTAAAAGATGTGATAGGACAGTATGTACTCTCAAACTTTTTACTTCGTTCTACGAGTAGTTTTTTACTGCATCTCCCTCTACAGTCTACACTATAAAGTCATTTAGATGCATTACATGTCATATATACACAATAGAACTATATTTAGATGCATTACATGTCATATCAAACTCTTTACAAATATCCACTAAAAGCTAAAACAGACAGCATATAGACCATATTTAGGACCCTAATGGGGTTATTTGGGACGAGTTAGTCAGGGTATTATAAAAAGAAAAACTTACCCGTAATCAGACCCTATTTAGCATTTGGGTTTTGAGGTTCAGGTCAACTGGGTTGTAGGTCCATCTGGGTCAGGTTAAATCGGGTTGACCCTATTAAGCATTCTAATTGGTGTCCATGTTAGATCTTTGTACTATGATTGTTGTTCCAGTATATATGGAATAAAGAGCTCTAATATGGAATAAAGAGCTCTAATATTTGACGACTTATTATTAAGATATAGGAGTAATAGGTATGGATATTCTATTAATCATACCATAAATCTCTAGATATCACAAGACCCACCAAAGGGGCAGTACTTTATACACAACTCTTTTGCTAACAAAAATATGAATCTGTAGTGCTTTGCTATTTTATATCACTATCAATTTGAGCTCAATCATTTAAGGATAGTACCTATTTACTTGCGTCTGTGATTGTCTCATTGCTAATTGTGGGATTCTTTGTTTGGTTTATATTTATGTGACATGTGATAAAATTGGTTCAAATTTGCACACAAATGAGACTAGACTACAAGTAGCATAGTGTGCATATTGTCAAAAAATAAACAAAATCATACTGGCAAATTATTCGCACATCCCTAATGGACTAATTATTTGAGCTATATTTTTTTTACCAATTGACAAAAGCTTGGACCTAGAATAAATCTGATTATTTGGGTCAAACCTGTACATGATTATACTTCAACCAAGGTTGAAAAAGACGCTAGACGGGGTGTACTCGGCAAGGACCTTCCGGGGAGTACTCGGATTAGACCTTTTTTAACACTTAATTAATAATTTTCAATATTATATGTGCAAAAATATAAAATAGAACTATGGACATAAACATTAACATAATTGCCAATAAAATAGAACGGCCTTTTTGTTAAATGGGCTCAAAACCCTAATTTAGATCCTATTAAAATTTGACCAATTTCGCCTTTGAACGAGTTTGACCAATTTTGACCGAGTTTGACCGTGCAATCGGATCTTGACCGAGTTTGACCAACTTTTACAACTTTGACCGTCGTTGACCCTTTTTTTAGCCGATTAACAATGAGTCGTCACGGCCAAAGCCCGTTGGTCGAGTACACACCGAGTTAGGCGTTTTTTACAACCTTGGCTTCAACACAATAACTTGTAACCCTACCCCAATAAGCATTTGAGTAAATCGGGAGGGTTAACCCGATTAAGCCTCTTTAAGCATATTAAACCCGACCCTAAAAGGCTTAATAGGGTTCGGGTCAGTTTAGGTGAGGGTCTCGTTTTTTGATACCCCTACATATCATCATGGCAATTGATAAATACAACATCAAAACTGCTTAATACACGTATAATTTAATGTACAAGTATACAAAAGCCTAAATTTGGTGTGTGAAGCAATTTTGATGGTGTATTTATCAGCTCCTTATCATCATACCTTAGAACTTTTTTGTGAAGATTCACCATTGCCAGAACCAGAAAGAATTATGTCGTCGTCATCTTCAAGTTCGTCATCATCAATTCTTCGGATAAGTTCTCTTGATCCCTGAGTTTAATAGAATAACATGTCTTCAAAATTAGCATAACTCATACAAAAGTTGAAAACATATCAGAATGATAGAAGATATTACTAACCTGGAAGACAGATTTTATAAGGGCTTCGTCCTCCTCTTCAAACTTGTCTTCTTGCTGCAGAGCAACCATATAACAGTGTTAAAGACAATACGGTAGTACAAGTACAGTGTTGACAATGACGAGCTAGTAACCACTTGTCAGTACCTGTACAGGAGAGCTAATCGATGCAAGGCTTCAAGCATTGCATCCATGCTTAAATGTGCATGCCTTGACTGCAAAACAGAGACAGATTGCTTTCAGTATTCAACATAGTTAAAGTGTCTATGTATACGAATGTATGTCATAATAAAAACCTTCATGGACTTCATTTCATCAAGTGCAGAGAGGATGTCCATCTCTCTTTTTGAATCAAGTGTTCTATTCTCCAATGACTTCATTGCATCTCCCATCTTTTCAGCATCTCGTTTCCTTTGCTCCTCCTCAGTCCTCACCCACCTGAAACAGAGCATATTTTCATTATATCATTAAATGGTAGAGGCACCAAGATTAATGGGTCAGGTGCCAGGTTCAACCTAAACTGGTTCATGTTTAGTATGGATTGATATAGGCCAGGTGTGGTTAAGTTGGCTCAAAAACATTTTTTGACTATCTTTCATGTACGCTTCAAACATTAACTAGGATTACATTGTGTTTACTTTTTTAAGGATTAAATAACCAAAGTTAGCTAAAAGGGAAACAAGTCGAATGAGTTGAAACTTGAAAGTCGCCTAAAGCCTATTTCTAATGTACACAAGTACACATCCTCTTAGATCATTTTGCTCAAATATTTAGATAATTATTGTAATCAATGCAGTAATAGGTAACCGGGTCAAGGTTGCCACTTCTTATACATGCAAATATACAATCAACACCAAAAGATAAATAATCTCGTATTGTGAATAAAAGTTTACCTCATCTTCTGCAAGCCAAGGTTCAAAATTTCTAGCAGCTCCCGACTCAACAGTATAATCAGAGTTTTGAGGGTCGCTCTTCATGGTAATCTCAGCTGAACACTTTGTGCACTTGAAATAAAATCTGAATATTTGAATTCCAAGATACGTCTACACATGTAAAATAAATAAACGTCAGCTACCTACATAAATATCATTAGGCCTATATGCTACTAGTCAATCTCAATGGAGGTTAAAATTTTACAAGGACGTAATAACATACCTCTCCAATAACGTCTTCTTTACGTGAATAAACTTGGAACCTTTGTAAATATAGTTTCCACAGGTGCTACATCGAATGTTCATCGGAAGCATCATTCGAACCTTAATCTGTTGGTTTTTGGGCATTCGAACCTTTGTTTCTGCCATCTCTTCTTTCCTTTTTACTGATCAAACTGTCGGAAATATGTCTTAAAAAGGGTAAAAATAGATACAAACTCACAAGTTTAATTCTTTATGGAAAAGAACAATTCTAGGGTTTGACGTACGGGGGCTCCGAGATTCAGGTAAAGAATACGATTCAATACCGATACATGCTTTTAGATATTACGAAATAAGAACACAAAATTAATCAACACCGTGTTATTAATACAAGAAAATCGAAATAAAAAAAAAATCCTAATGGATGGAAATTTGGGAACCCAAATCCTAGTGAGTAGATGTGAAAAGCTCTCTTAGCTTTTGAAATTGGATGGGTGTTTGGGTTAGTTTTGAAAAGCTCGCGTAGCTTTTGAAATTGGATGGGCGTTTGGGTTAGTTTTGAAATTGGCTACATTTTTTAAACTTATTAGCTTTTTAAGCCAAAAAAGTTTATTTTTGTGAAGGAGAATGAAGTTTTTAGTTTTCAGCTTTTAGTTTTTTATCTAAAAAGCTTATAAGCTAAAAAGCTTGAATTTAACCGCCAAACCAAACACCCCCTAAGAATCGCTGGGAATTAATCAACTAAGGTTGAATTAATCGATTGCAATTGCAGGGTTAGAGATAAGGGGCACGCTACTAATTACGTCGGCGAATCTCTAGGAAGCATATGAGTAGTGCTATGTATTGTATGGGAATAACGAAAAACTCGAGGATCGGGCAGGAATCGGACCGTAACCGAAATATGTAGGGTCCATGGTCCATAGTTTTTTAGATATTTGGGACTCGGTTCGGTCCCGATCAAACTCGAGAAAAACGGGAAATAAACCGAACCAAATATATGTATACATTCATTAGATACATTCATTAGGTACATTCATTAGATAATTCCTTATGTATCATCAAAAAATAACTGCTCATCCAAATTCATTGTTACATATGTGAGACTCGAGTGACTATTTAAATATGTGTATATATGTTTATACACCTTCATAGTTTCATATTATGTTCCTTTATACTTCCTTCGTCCCAAATTGTTTGTCCATTATACTATATATATTTGTCCCAAAATTATTGTCAAATTCTAAAAATAAATATGCATTAATGATTAGATTTCTCATATTACCCTTAACTTTAAAACTACACATACTTCAAAGAAAACAATTTAATTAATGATTGAGGGTTAAATTTGTCATTATATTAAGGTCAAAGCTGTATTTAATGTGATTTTCTTAATATGTGTGTTTTCAACTTGGTGACAAACAAATTTAGACGGAGGGAGTAAATTTTAAGATTATTTACATAAATCATCCTTATAGTTTGCTTTTAATTTCATTTGCAGCCCTTTAATTAATTTAATTACACCGATTATCCTTTCTTTTAAAACTTGTGACATCAATAATTCTTTACACTAACAATTGTTATTTATTCGTTAAAAAATGATCATGTGTGCAGATTTAGTTATTCTTTTAATTTTTAGAATATATATATATATATATTAAAATCTAACATGTTTATAGATATATTAGGTACACATAACATTACTTTTATTTCCCTGATTTTATTTATAATCAAATTTAATCATATTCTTCTCTATAACATCAAATTTTATATTTCACCACTCTGTTTCTCCACATAAATATACATTTGTAGCTTAATTAGTTTCAATCCCACTTTTCAGCGTCGATTCACTTTGATGCAAGGGTCATTGGAGTGGATCTAAAAGAGAAGAAATGTTGGCAACCTAAGTCAATATGAGATTAGATAACTGATCGTTGCTTTGGAACGGAGGACATGGAGCCAGTATCATTATTTATTTGTTTTTTTTTTTTTCCTTTTAACCGTTGCAAAATAAATAAAAAATAGAAATGATAATATAGTTATTTATTAATAAAGAAATATTTATTTTAAAATTTTAACTTCTTTTCCCATCACAATTACACTATAACTACACACACAAATTAACTCAAATAAACACACACTTTTCGTCATCTTTCTACTATACTTTTCATATATTTTCAACACTTTACTACTACATTCATCATATATATAATTCTACCAAATTTATCAAAACGTAAATGTCATCTAATTCCAATAAGGATGATTTTTTTTGCCGTCACTCAAATTTTTGATCCGGTCGCTAGGCTCAACAAGTTTGACGCAGAAGACACAGATTCAGATAATGATGTGAAAGTTCAATCCGGTCGCCAAATGCACCAAGACCATATTTACCTAGAGATCGAGAATGTGTCAGCCAACGTTTGTTTCAAGACTACTTTGCCGAGCATCCAACGTTTCCACTAAATTACTTTCGGCGATGTTTTCAGATGAGTCGACCATTGTTTATCCGTATATCTCAAGGTATATTGTCGTACGCCCATCTTCCACTATCTCCATATTTTGTTTTTTTTCATAAAGGTCAAGATGTGAATAGTAGACTTGGTTTCAATGTTTACCAAAAGGTCACCTCCGCCGTACGTCAATTGGTATACGGTTATTTCACTGACACCTTTTATGAATATTTACATATGGGTAAACAATAAAACAAACATCGTATAATTGTTTGAACAACTTTTATAAGTGTATTTTTCTTCTATTTTCGACAAAGTACTTAAGATGACCAACACTCCAAGATGTGAAACGCTTACATCAACATCATGCGGAGTTGCATGATTTATCAAGTATGCTCGGAAGTATCGATTGTATGCACTGCCCTTGGAAAAATTGCCCATTTGCATGACAAGGTCAATACACTTGAGTTGATCATGGCCATCCAACGATCATGCTCGAAGTCGTACCTCTTATGATTTGTGGTTTTGCCACGCTTACTTTAGACTTGCGTGATCGAGCAACGACCTCAATGTCCTTAATGAATCGGATCTATTCAAAGATTTACTACAAGATAGAGCTATTAAAGTAGTTTACAATATTTTCAGCACTCAATTCAAAAAAAAAAAAGATATTATCTTGCTGACGTAATTTATCAAGAATGGACGATACTTTTGAAGACGTTTAAACATCCAATAACGAAAAGCGAGTTGAGGTTCAAGAGATACCAAGAATCTGTAAGGAAATATGTGGAACGAGCATTCGATGTGCTTCAAGGTTGTTGGGCAATCATCAAAAATTCAAAACCCCGGCAAAACCAAATAGCGTCAACAAAATACGCTGAATCGTGTACTGTTGTGTGATTTTACACAACATGATAATCGAGGACAATAGACAAAAATATGTGTCAACTTGAGGAAGATTATACGGAAAACCCGTCAAATATGCTCCGACGTTCATGGCAAGAAAGGGTTGCAACACAAATGCGTATGAACATGGAATTACATGATCATCAGTGCATCATCAACTTTGTAATACTTTTATCCAACACATTACGATCCTGCCACCAAATTTATGTCAACGTTGATTAATCGTATTTTTAAGTTCAATAAATGTAATTTTTTTAAAGTTATTGTAATATTTTTTCTTTTAATTGATGTGAGGTTGTCTATAAAAACCAAGTGATGTGCAACTGTTATCAGTTTTGTGTCACTTTTTAAAAGGGATAGCGATTTATTGATATAACCAAAATTAATGCGTGAGTCGTTTCACGAGAAGAATTGATGCGTGAGTTTTTGAAAAAGGTTTATGGACCAACCATGTAACAAGATACAACGTAGCCCACTCAACCAAACAACAACCCCCTGCGGCCCATTTTATACATACAATACAAAATTAGATATATATCACGATATTAAGGTTTCTTTCTCTTCTTCATCCGATTACAGAACTATTGGAAGCCAACGCCGATTGAAATTACCTTGGAGGATGAATCCATTGTCTCGTATTGTTATTTTAAAAATAAATAAAATAAAAATAAAACATGATTAGAAATGTTTATGGAAACATATGATAGATTTAAACTAATTGGAACCTAGGGTTACACAAAAAGTAACGAACCTGATATCAGGTGCTCTGATGTTTATGGATAGTTTGATTGATTGGTTTTTTCATAAACATTTCTAATTTCAAATAACGTTTTATTTTTTAGAAAGCGAAATATGAGACAATGGCTTCATCTCAAAGGTAATTCCTTTATAGTGTTCCCTGGAATTCTCAAGATTTTGTCAAAACTACCTTAAATTGTTGACACACATAGATTCACTAATTCTGTCGTCGCAGGTAACAGAGTTCCTTGTCTATAAGATGGGACTCCACACCCATTTAGAAGATGTGTATGTTTTCTATACTCTTCCTAGACAAGTTTAGACATAAATGCTTTTTATATCTCAAAATTATGTCTACTGCAATCAAATTTATACCAAATGATCATCACTCACAAATCTTCAGTTTTATTCTTGAGAGTAACTTAAATCATTGAAGTTTTTTTAGTGTAGTTGATTTGTGTTTTAAATCGTTATAGGAGATCATACTTTCACATTCATGGGAATGTCTTTAAAGTGAGTGATATCCATAATAAAAGCCCAACGTTGTTGCACAATACGACCGTATGGAACTACACGCGTTGTTGTGTGGTTCGAATGGAATTATCAGATATCAAGAAGGTATATATTCTTTCTCTAATTTGTTATACTAGTGGGTACTAGTGGCAATTCTGGTTGGTGGTTCATTCAGGGCCGTCTTTAAGGGTGGGCGAGGTGGTCGATCGCACAGGGCCTCTAAATTTTGAAGACCTCCAAAAAATTTCCAACTAATTTGATGCGTCTAATATTTATATGATGATTACATCGGAGATTGACATCTCTTCTATTTTGAAGAGAGCCTATGTTAGTAACTAAATTTAGACTAAATATATAGGTCGATTGAATGGTCTAAAATTGAAAAATTGAATTGACCTGTTAGAGTTTAACTAAAAGAGTTAAGAACTTACAATTGGGGATAATTAGGATTAGAGATATACTTAGGTATCAGAGAAATAATTATATTATTTGAAAATCGGATCACTGTGAATCATTTTCTTTGAACCTTTATCTTACTTGACATCTAGTTATAGGGGTTTTATTTTCATAATACAACAACTTTGCCCAGGGCCTCTAAAAGTATAGAGACGACCCTAAGTTCAGATATACTAACTAAAGAAAGTTTTAATATAGAATATTATCGATTTATATAACATGAGTCAATTCTCCGTAAAGATTATCATAACATCCGTGAACGCGATATGCTAGTGAAAGTATATAGAGGGTAAGTAATATCATTTTATTATCAACTTGATGTTTGTAAACTTGTTTATGCCATCTTAAATTGATATGTGATTTTACAAGAGAGATGCACACTCATAACTAACTAAAGGAAGTTTTAGGCTCGTGCTCAGAAGCCTCAACTTTAGTCTAGTTGACGAAGTTGTAAGTAAAGAGAAGGATTTGACTCTTTGTTTTCTAAATTTATACAAGTTACTCAATGTATAAATTATAATTAAAATCATTAGTTAGTAGTGTATATTTAATATTTAGTAGTGAGTTTTTGAAAAAGGTTTATGGACCAACCATATAACAAGATACAATGTAGCCCACTCAACCAAACAACAACCCCCTGCGGCCCATTTTATACATACAATACAAAATTAGATATATATCACGATATTAAGGTTTCTTTCTCTTCTTCATCCGATTACAGAACTATTGGAAGCCAACGCCGATTGAAATTACCTTGGAGGATGAATCCATTGTCTCGTATTGTTATTTTAAAAATAAATAAAATAAAAATAAAACATGATTAGAAATGTTTATGGAAACATATGATAGATTTAAACTAATTGGAACCTAGGGTTACACAAAAAGTAACGAACCTGATATCAGGTGCTCTGATGTTTATGGATAGTTTGATTGATTGGTTTTTTCATAAACATTTCTAATTTCAAATAACGTTTTATTTTTTAGAAAGCGAAATATGAGACAATGGCTTCATCTCAAAGGTAATTCCTTTATAGTGTTCCCTGGAATTCTCAAGATTTTGTCAAAACTACCTTAAATTGTTGACACACATAGATTCACTAATTCTGTCGTCGCAGGTAACAGAGTTCCTTGTCTATAAGATGGGACTCCACACCCATTTAGAAGATGTGTATGTTTTCTATACTCTTCCTAGACAAGTTTAGACATAAATGCTTTTTATATCTCAAAATTATGTCTACTGCAATCAAATTTATACCAAATGATCATCACTCACAAATCTTCAGTTTTATTCTTGAGAGTAACTTAAATCATTGAAGTTTTTTTAGTGTAGTTGATTTGTGTTTTAAATCGTTATAGGAGATCATACTTTCACATTCATGGGAATGTCTTTAAAGTGAGTGATATCCATAATAAAAGCCCAACGTTGTTGCACAATACGACCGTATGGAACTACACGCGTTGTTGTGTGGTTCGAATGGAATTATCAGATAGCAAGAAGGTATATATTCTTTCTCTAATTTGTTATACTAGTGGGTACTAGTGGCAATTCTGGTTGGTGGTTCATTCAGGGCCGTCTTTAAGGGTGGGCGAGGTGGTCGATCGCACAGGGCCTCTAAATTTTGAAGACCTCCAAAAAATTTCCAACTAATTTGATGCGTCTAATATTTATATGATGATTACATCGGAGATTGACATCTCTTCTATTTTGAAGAGAGCCTATGTTAGTAACTAAATTTAGACTAAATATATAGGTCGATTGAATGGTCTAAAATTGAAAAATTGAATTGACCTGTTAGAGTTTAACTAAAAGAGTTAAGAACTTACAATTGGGGATAATTAGGATTAGAGATATACTTAGGTATCAGAGAAATAATTATATTATTTGAAAATCGGATCACTGTGAATCATTTTCTTTGAACCTTTATCTTACTTGACATCTAGTTATAGGGGTTTTATTTTCATAATACAACAACTTTGCCCAGGGCCTCTAAAAGTATAGAGACGACCCTAAGTTCAGATATACTAACTAAAGAAAGTTTTAATATAGAATATTATCGATTTATATAACATGAGTCAATTCTCCGTAAAGATTATCATAACATCCGTGAACGCGATATGCTAGTGAAAGTATATAGAGGGTAAGTAATATCATTTTATTATCAACTTGATGTTTGTAAACTTGTTTATGCCATTCTTAAATTGATATGTGATTTTACAAGAGAGATGCACACTCATAACTAACTAAAGGAAGTTTTAGGCTCGTGCTCAGAAGCCTCAACTTTAGTCTAGTTGACGAAGTTGTAAGTAAAGAGAAGGATTTGACTCTTTGTTTTCTAAATTTATACAAGTTACTCAATGTATAAATTATAATTAAAATCATTAGTTAGTAGTGTATATTTAATATTTAGTAGTGAGTTTTTGAAAAAGGTTTATGGACCAACCAACGGTGAAACTGTAAAAACCCTAGCAATGGCGCGAGTGATACATACGTTTATTTATTTATGGTCCCCAAAATCGGTAGGTAAAAAATATAGAAAGGCGCGAATGATGGTGACCGGACAGAGAAAGGGCGGCGTGAATTGATTGGACCTTCCACTGACACGGCGCGAATTGATTGACGGTTACGCAGGTGTGTACACGTGGCGGCTTCCGGATGATTGCTTCTGCTTTAGCGCCTTTTCACGCCGGGCCCACTCCAAAAACCCGATTAGTGTTATTAATTGCTGATTAATGGGTTAAAATATAATTAAATCTTTGACTTATTTGATTTAATGGCATTAGTTTAATGATTAGCGCCTTGCACGCCTATTTAGGCGCGAAAGTGTGGATTAGTTTGTTAATATGCTTGGTCAAAGGATTATTTTGTTAAATTTGTTTGGTCAAAGGATCAGATTTGTGATTTTCCCGAATTTTTTTTGAACCACTCATATGGGCTATCGGTAACTGTGAACCGATATAATTTAAGCTTGTAGCATAAGCTTTATAGTTTCAAGATAAATGAATGGGTTTCCAAAAATATGAGTCGGCTTATAAAAGGAAATAAATTTTATGTAGAAAAAATATAATTGTTCATTTTAAATAGTGTTTTTTTAGCCTTTAGTATATAATTATTAGAGTTTTATGACATCATCCATTTAACCACAATGTGACACCTCAGCATGAAAACCTACCTCATGACTCGTCAAGTCAGGTTTATGATGTCAACGAAACTTCCATTTAGTAGTATAGAAGATTAGAGCTTTGTGACATCATCCATTTAACCACAACGTGACACCTCAACATGAAAACCTACCTCATGACTTGCTAATTCAGCTTTATGATGTCAGCGAAACTCCCCTTTAGTAGTTGATTTCAACTACCTTGGTTGATGAGGTGTTAGTGTTATTAGATTATTTTGTATGTGATTTGTGGTTGAATTTCAACTAGCTAGCTAGTGAAAATTATTGAAAATTTGTTTACAAAAGAAAACTTTTAAGTTTCTAGGTTTCTCATTGGTGTTTATACATCTGTGTGTGAGTTTATCAGTTTTATGTTTTATCAGTTAGAATAGATATTAATGTTACTATAGTGTTTCACTGTTTTGTATGGTATTAGATAGGTGTTTTGTATGTTGTTGTTGGTTTGTGTGTAATTTATGAAGTGGAAATAGAAGGCAGATAAACATAATGATAATATGGGAATACTGGTTTTTGCATGGATTATTGCTGTTGATGACAATACATTTATTCCATTTTATTCGGAGCGAGTGATTTCTCATCTTTTTAACTTTCCAGCTTGGATGATACTTTTATCTACCCTCTTCAACATTTACTGAAGTAAAAAAGCTGAAATTGTCAACTTTATCTGTTGTTGCTCTTGCTTCTTGCTACTAGAAAGTCCTTTATGATTTATAGATATTTAAGGTGGGTTATGAAAACTAAATAACCAAGAAAATGCATTAGGTTCTTCCTTAAGATATTTGTGTGTGACATTTTTGCGCCTAATTGCAACCTCCTTATGGCCTGATTGCTTGCCTACTGTCACTTGGTTGCAAATATGCTATTCCCTATCATAGGTCAGACGTGAACTGATCGCAGGTGTGTTGTTACCTGATTCGAGTCCCATTCGAGACTGATTCCATCACTGTTGCAGGCCTGATCGCGGCCTGATTCATGCCTGATCGTGCCCCTTTTGCACGCTTGATCGCAACTTTGTTCACGCCTGGTTATAGCCTTGTTGCATTCCCTAAAACGTGGAATTTATTTAGTTTTTCCAACTAACAAACCCCCTCCTGTGCAGCCTCTTTTCGGGTATGATTTGTAGCACTTCTCAGCCACACGCTGTCCATATCGCAGCCCACTCGCTGTCTCGATCGCAGCCGCTACGCGCTGATTGCAGCCTGTTGCACACGTCTAACCGCAACCTTACCATTCCATTATATCACAACCTTATTGGTACGTAATTGCAGCCTTGTCACGAGCTTGATTGTATCCTCGAGCTGGCATGATTTGCAGCCCATTTACGGCACAACCCAGCACTGATGTGGGCCTAATTCGCTGCCTAGTTTCATGCTGATCACAGCTCCATTTGCGGTTGATCCCATGTTGGCCGCGGGCGTATTTATAGCCCAATTCATGCTTGATCACAGCTCTGTGACCACCTGATCGCACCCATGCGCTGCTCTTGATCACAGCTTACATGTTCTGATCACAGTCTACGTGCCGCCCTTGATCACAGCTTACACGGGGTCCTAATCCACATGCTGTCCCTGATTGCCGTTTAAGGTGATGTCAACTAATCTTTTAAGTTCAATACTATCCACAGCACATCGCATAGCCTTTTTCATAGATTTGCTTATGCCGTTAAATTATGATCTTAACCTCTTTTCCAAAATGCATGCAATATATAGCTTAGTCGAATGTCAAAGAACTCTCAGCCTTTAGCTCTTCAGCCTTGAGCTTTCAACAGCTCTTCATCATTGAACTCTCAGCACTTCGGCATTGAGCTCTCGGGCGGTGAGAACTCCGCGATGTCATTGGAGACAATTCCACGGTGCCACTGGTAAGAATTCTGTGATGCCACCGGTGGACAATTCCGCAACGCCACCAGGCAAGATTCCGCGATGCCACCGGGAAAAGTTCGGCGACCACAAGTTACTAGCTTATTTGTTAGATGTATATGCTACTCCGTATTAAACATGGAGCTAAACCACAGTCATCCTTAAATTCTGTTGGTTTCCATTACTCGTAGCTGCTTGATCACATGATTATATGATGCTGAAAATGGGTTATTCGATGTTAAAAAATCCTCCTGATATCAGTGAAAATCATTATGCACGCCAAGTGCTCGACGAAATGTCTCAACTAATTGTGTAATTTTTATTGCATACTGTACAACATTGAATTGCTTGGTGTGGAATCTATTTGTCAACAGGTAACAAATGGCACAACCATGTCTGATAATAGCTCAAACCCATCGTGAATCTGAGCTGCAATATGTTCGACAAAATGCCAATGGCCTGATTGCTGCCTAGACGTTACCCGATCGTTGGCCTAATGTCACCCGTTCGTCACTCTGATGTTACCTTATCGCATCCTTATTTCGTGAATGATCACAGGCTTGTTGCACCCGATCGCATGACTGATACCATAACTCCTTCACAGACCCGCTGCATGCTGAATGCAACCTTTTTCGCAACCTAATTCGGGTCTGCTTTGCATCCCCTTTTCGGGCCTGATCTGCAGCTTATGTGCTGTCCTCATCGCACCTCCCACGCTGTCCTGATAGCAGCAGACTTGCAAGTGACTTATTTGTTTAATGCTTCCATTTTGTTAACCAATACCTCAAGATGGAACCCTCAATGAATGAGCATGAAGTTTTGCATGAGTTAACCATATGAGCCACGAAGACACAAAAGTGGAAAAATTCCTTTTTTATTATGTACGGTTGACTTTATGGTATGTCTTATATGAATTTAATAGTAAGTGTTTTGGTGTTGGTGTACGATACATCAGTTTGTATTGTTTTAATTTTAAATAAAAATGTATTAAGGATTTGAATTGTGATAGATTTTGGATTGATGAGTCCAAATTAATTAATAAACTAATAGGGATAGTATTGTGTATGATATCACTTTGTTATTTGTATTGACATTTAATAATACTATATTATTTAAAATCATACGGATATGTTTTTTCCAAATAAGCAAATTTACCGGTTCAGCAGGTAAATATTATTTTGTACTTAAAAAATAACACCCTTTGCAGTGCATTGATGGTTTTTGTCCATCTAGGTTACTCTATGTAATTTAAATCAACAACCTATAATGCATTACTTTATCTTTTTAACTTTGACGAAAGATGACAAAACATAACAACTCAATTTCAGGCTTTACTGACCCGAATGACGTTAACACGGCCTTAGAAGATTCAATGGTAAATTATTTTAGGGATGTAAATCGAGATATAGAGAAATTAGCGGCAAAAGAGTAAATTAATTAATCAATTATTGATAATATTGTGCATGATACCACTTATTTTTTTGTATGTGTATTGTTCTTTAATAATAATACTATATACTATATTATGTACTGAAACTTTGAATTAGTTAACTAAAATGTTAAATTGTTAGTTTTAAGATTTCAAATCTTGTAAATCATTATCGTTTTTTTTCCCGTGTTTCAAATTTGCATTGTATTTTCAATAACTAATTTTTTTTGTTTCGCCAAAGTTACATACATGATGATAACCGAAACCCGCGAATAAATATGAAAAATTGATGGGTAATACTAATTGGGTACCCAACGGATATTGGGTCGGGTATCAGTACGGATATTCTAAACCGGTATGTGTACAAATAGACTAAAATCTGCCGCAAACCGACCCGTTGGCATCCATAATCCAAGCATTGTAAATTAAAAATTGATAAAAGAATTCAAAAAAGACGGTAGTATGGGTACTAATACACTCAAATCCGTCAAAACCCGGCTCATTGGCATCCATGATCCAGGAATTGTAAATTAGAAAATTGATAAAATGATTCAAAATAGTAGGTCGTATAAGAATTTAAATCACTAGGTAATGGAATAAAGTTATAAATTTTTTGAAATTGAAAATAACTTATTGTGGTTTTTTTCATAAAAAATAAAATAAATGAGATTGTAGGAAAAGTTTGAATTATAGAATAAATAATAAATTATAAAATATTTAGAGGATTTCTACAATATAAAGAAAAACATAGGATTTATATTGTAAATATTGAAAGGTGTATATTGTAAATATTAAAGGGTAAATTATTCTTTTAGTCATCTAATAATGGGATTAATGATGTCATGAAATAAATTAAGGGTTAGATCTTAATTATATTTCTCCATCTAATGGCTATCATTCTTTCAAGATTTTTCTTTTAATATATAAGATAAATAGATAGATTGTTCAAGTATCGCATAGCCTTTCTCGTAGATTTGCTTATGCCGTTAAATTAGGCTAGTGATATATACACCAAACTTTTTAATTCATACACCAACTTTTATGCATAATGGTGCAGTACTGTACAACAGTGTAATGCATATCTTTGGTGCATGAATCAAAAAATGTGTTGTATTTGTATATATCAACATCCTTAAATTATGATTTTAACCTCTTTTCCAAAATGCATGCAATATATAGCTTAGTCGAATGTCAAAGAAACCCTTTTAACTACGAGCATATGAAATTCTATGTATAAAGTTTAGTAGCAAATGGCCTATACTTTGATCTATCTTTTATACTTGTGGTTCCATTTAATACACGTACATACATATACATATATATAGTTGATGTTGCCTTTTACATTGATATTCTTTTTTATTTTATTTTTTGAAAAGGGGAAGTAATCATGTGGTGATTATGAAACTTGTAACCAATGTAGCAGCTAGAGTAGAATTGGACTCAGGTCCTTAGAGCACAGGGAGTGATCGATGAAATTTCAGTGTTCAGTTCAGTATTCTTGAGAACACTGAACTTGAACATTAAAACAAAAAAGTGAAGTACTGGTTAATCTTAAAGTTCAGTATTCAATTTAGTGTTCAGTTGATTATTTTATTATTGTTTTATCTTTTATAAAACAAATTAAATAAAAACAAATTAAATATAAAACAAATATATTAAAATAAAACAATTAAATTAAACTACATTAATTAAAAGTTCATAAATATTAAAAAGTACATCAAAAAACTACAAGATTAACAAACATAAAACTACGGATAATACTCCCAAATATGTTCCACAAGATCGGCTCGGAGGGAGTCGTGAATGTCTCTATCTCGCAGTTCCTTGTTATTCTGCCTGTATGTATCACATCTCTCGATCCAAGTCGTTTGCAAATTCCTAACAGGAACATAATAATCTTCGTTTTCAGCGATATTGAACCCTTGGTCTTCTTGGATCATATTATGCAATAGTATGGATGTATACATGATTCTTTTGATAAAGTTGACTGTAACACCTCCAAATTTAATGATTTGCGGAAGCATATTTGGGTGTTACTAATCAATAACCAAAGCATAAGATATATAGTAAACGACTCTAAATGTGTCGTTTTAACAAAACATATTAATGATAATAATGTTTACAACTTTCGAAGCTATACATAGCTCGTGTTCGATTTAATGAGAGATTTCAAAACATAAATACTTGTACAAAATATACTAATGCAATCTCATTAATATTGAAGTTTTTCTTGATTTGTAGTTGGGAAGTACCATTGATGGAAATTCCCTCATATGTTTGGCACGTGATGGCGACTTAACGGGGGTTTTTAACAAGAATTGGGCAGAATGATAAAATCAGCAAAAACTGAAAACCACAGGGATAAAATCGGTAAAAACTGAAAATCACAGGGATAAAAAAAGCGAAAAAAAAGATAAAAGGACAAAATTGGCAAAAACGAAAAACCACAAGGATAAAAATTGCAAATTTCTCTTTTTCTTATTCTCCCAACATCCCCTAGGATCCTCATCATAACAAAAGATCACTACAGCTCATTTGTGAGATATAATTACTTAAAATAGTATGACTGATTGACTGAAGTTTATCACTTAAAAAGATTTGTAAACCTCACTTCCAATATTTATATCCGGTCACAAATAAATGTGTCATTTCCGATAGTTTTGATATATGTGCATTAGCTTAAGTTCAAAAAAGAAATTGTACAACTTCCCAAAAGTTGAAGTGACATGCATGTTAAGTAGTCAATTTGGTGAAAAAGCAGATATCCTTTACATCTCCATAAACTTAATATCATACATTTTACATCATATAAAAAGTAAGAAATCAGAATTGAAAACATGTGAGTGTTGAATCAACAACCTTGATGGGAAAATAAGTTGTTGAAGAATTATTGAAACCTTGTCAAATTTTTATTGAGATGCAATGTTATCGAGACATGGGTGCGGGTTTTTATGTACGTGCAATATTGTTGAAACATGGTTCCAGTCAACCCGAATACAACCCGTACACAGTTTTTCTTCGTAGTCAACAAGATTAAACTCCATTAACAAAATTCTTAATGTGTTTTCTGTTCGTGTATGTTCGATGCAGACAATATTGGGGAAACTTAAGTTGCAAATTGTAAATATTATTCACTTTTGATTGTTTTCAACTGTTGTTCTAAACAACAGTTTATCGCTTCCTAAAACAGTTTATCGCTTCTTCTTTCGCTACAAGTATTCGGGTACTCTCAATCATATCCTTGTATTTCCAACAAATGTACATCTTTATCCAAGTTGAAATTGAAATTTATAATAAAAAGGAGGACAATTATTTGAATATAATTTACTTATTTCGAACTTCATTTCAACGACAACAACAATAATAATAATAATAATAATAATAATAATAATAATAATCGGTATGGGATTTGAGGGGCATTTGCATTTTTAGGGGAATGAGGTGAGAACGATCTCATCCATTGATTTTTGTGACTAACGCCCATTATCTGCAGCACTGGATTTTATGTGCACATAAAATGTAGTGTCGTTAATATGCAACGAACGTTACCCTTTTAGATTTGATATTTTGTGCCTTTTCATATTATCGTTAGTTATAGAAATGGATTGTGCAGTTTTACAATGAGAATTTTTTTTATTAAAAAAGATTAATAAACATGAAACGCTATATTTGTAGCATATATGTGAATTTTTGTTTGAAAAAGAATATATATACATTATAGTTAGTTACTTAGTTGCAACTGGTTGAATTAATTGTTTTAAACTCCTGTCTTAATTGATACTGACGAATAGAGTCCTGTTTTATCAAATTTTTTGATAAGTACATCAAAGTGTATCTAATTACTTATTAAAAGATATGAAACTTGTTAAAAATATTATCAATCAGAAACTGATAAGTCCAACGTGTATAAACTTTGGTTGTGAATGGTCAATATCTCTGAAAATTTGACCTCGTGCTTTATATTTTGTACTCACTTCGCATTATACCTTTTTTGGTCCCATAAAATATAGAGTATAGTAGTAGAAGAAATAAAACAAAATATGGGTAAGTTTGATAACAAATGATTGTAGCTCAAGATTACAATTGAGGTTTGAATTGAAGATTGTGTTCGGAGATAGAGGAGAGTATTATCAACCTTAAAAACTTATTCTAGAAAATTCTCGTAAATTTTTTTTTTAATAATATGTCCATATTTTTGTACAATTTGTATTTTCTAATCGATGATTTAGAACTTTCACAATGAAAAATTCCTCTAAAAATGCTTTTCATAATTAAGTTGTACACATATTTATGAAATTGAGTCATTAAACATTAATTCAAGTTTAATAAGGCCTTTGCTAGATTGAGATATACCTCGCTCCAAAAACAAAACAAAGAAACCAAAAAATAAATAAAAAATACTTTTCTAAATCTCATTAAAACTTCCTATTTGAAGATGTTCTCGTAATGAACTCTAACAACATGTAAAGTAAATAGTAAAAGATCAACCGTAATTGTATATATAGACAACGTCGATTTCACCTTGTAAAATATGACTGTACTCGCTTTCAATTGTAGTTTTTATTTTACGATCTCAAAAACTTTTTATACATTTGTATAATTCAGATTTCAGAGTTCGACAATTAACAACACCCTTTTAAAAAAGAAAAAGAAAAAATGGAAATATTTTTGTCGTGACTCTCTGTTTAACTATGAGCCATAAATGAGTAAAGTCGCCATCTTTGTGGGGTTTTTTGTCGTTTAGTAGAGACAAAAGTATACGCCAGCAACCCCAGCCACGCTATTTGAAACATCTGGATAAATATTATTTTAATTCTTCATGAACAAAAAATATATTAAAAATACACAAAAAAGACTCATAAATAAGTATTACAATTACTTCTTCTTTAATAAAATACGAGACTCACTACAAGACTAATGTCAACATATAAACGCAATCACTTCTATCACACGTACAACGAGAAATTAACTAACACCTCAATGACATAATAAGTAAATAAACGACCTCGTGTGTAATCAATCGGACTTGACACCTCATTAGATATATCTTAAAATTAGTTCCTTCATTCTAGTTAAAATGTTCATTTAAACTGAACACAGAGTCTTAAGATTATTAATTAATTATAATTTGTATCAATCAAATATCATATCAACCGATAATATTTGATGAAAGTTAATATCTATAGCATAAAAAATTGATATTAAACTATACAAGTATTAAAGAATATAGTTATGTTTATCATAATACAGTTATAATGTATGTATCAAATTGTATATAATATATCATATAATTTTTTAATCGTTTGAAATTTAAAATAAACACTTGAAGTGGAACAAATAGAAGTAATCAATTAGTGGATGGAAAATAACATCACTAGTTATTGCCACTTACTATGTTAATTTAACGACACATAAACCTAGTTTCGACGAGGTGGCAAGACCTATAGCACCTAGACTCATAGGAATGATCAAATGGCTTTCGTATAAAAGGAATTAAAGTTTGATAAATACTAAAATACAGGTCTCAAATTGATTCGTTCATCTTATATGTAACATTTTGATTTTGATCCATATATGAACTTAGTAATCCATAGTCAGTTATTATCATAAGTTTACAAATAATCGACTCGTTACTCTTCTTATTGTAACTTATACTCATAATTTCTAACTCGTGACTGGTCTCGTCATTCAACTAGTAAGGGAGTCACGTATATATTTAAATAAAGTTTAGACAATATTAAACATCAATATAATTTTATAGATGTTAATTCTTCAAAGTTAATAGGCAAGTTTACATAATCTAAAAATTCAGAGACACTAGACTAAGTATATATTATAATAAACTAATAAGAACGTATCGTAGTATTTATTATGGGCATGTAAAAAGTTAAAATTTGAGATCTAGTATGGGGTGGTTGACACTATCGTAAAGCTTTACTTCTCGAGTAGCCATTAAATCGCAAAGATTTATTTAATCACAACTTCTTAAAGTCTTCACGCTGACTTTACGATATCACTCAAAAGGATAATCACGGTTAAAACTTTTAGAAGTAGATTCGTATGAAGGTCGATGGTGAAGTTGTCGAATGACAATTACAATGACTAAGTATATATTATAATAAACAAACTCTCATAATTTATTTTTCTATTTTTTTTTCCCGATAATACTCAAGTGTTTGCCACTCTTAAGAATCACGCGTTGGCTCGACTCGAAAGAGTCGTAGATGACTCGTTTTAGTGACATTCATTTAAGAATCAAACTCTTGATCATTTTTTTAACGGGCAAAGCATTTCGTTAAAAATATCCAATAATAAACTGAAGGTACAACAAAGAAACAACTAGGTGGAGTCGAAGAAATAGCACAAACAGCTATAAATTTAAGAAAATTACATAACCAAAACTAAAAAGTCTTACAACTATCGCTATAAATCCCAAATGCTATATCAACATATGAACAAAACTTTATATTTCTACAAGAGTAAGGTTCAAATGAGTACATCAATTTTGAGTGAGCATGAGGGAACTCATACGTTGTTGCTATGTGTCACTTTATTCTCTCTCCTCCACATTTTCAAAAATTAAATATCTTACAAACGGTAAGTCGAAAAATCATGAAAATTGCACCATAAAATTCAGCGTTTTTTCCTCTTCGATTTGCCTTCTTCAAGGCATACTTTCGACAACTTTTTTTTTCCTTCCATTTTTTGGTGGGTTAACACATGTGTTAGTAATTGGTTATACATTTAATTTGAGGGTAAGGTTAGGGTTTAGGGTTAGGGTTTAGCAGGGTTTAAGGTTTAGAAGGGTTTAGGGTTTAGTAGGGTTTAAGGTTTAGTGTTTAGAGTTTTATAAAGCGTTTAGGGTTTAGGGTTTGGGGTTTAGGGTTTAGGGGTTAGGGTTTGAGGTTTCGGGAAGAAACCTCAAACCTCAAACCCTAAACCCTAACCCCTAAACCCGAAACTCTAAACGCAACACTCTAACATATGTGCTAGTAAATGTGAAACCCACTAAAAAAATGAAGGAAAAAAAAACTCGTCGAAAGTATGCCTTGATGTATGGCAAATCGAAGTGGGAGAAAACGCTGAATTTAATGATGTAATTTTTATAATTTTTCGATTTGTCGTTTGTGAGATAATTGATGTTGGGAGTAAATAAGTTTTGTACATGTGGAGCATTGTCTCTCTACACATGACATGATATCATTGGTTCCCTTATTCTCACACAAAATCATATTCTCATTTGAACCCCACCCATTTCTACAAATATAAAGAGTTTGTTACCTCGATTACATTATGTTGTTAGCGAAAACACTTTATTTCACATAAACCGACATGTTGCGTGACCTTATGCTTAACAATATGTTGATGATCCATGATACTATCACTTTAATAGTGAAATTAAATTAAAATAGTATAATATAGTCTTAGCATGAAAATGGGGAAGTCTCAAAATCCTTACAAACTATATCAAAACTAGTTTGAATAGTCCAAAAAAAAAATCACAGATAATAGACAAAAGATTGAGAAGAAGCCAAAAAGACAAGACCTTTTTAAATATTGACAGCATTGCTCAGGGATAGGAAATAGAGTTGCATTAGAATGGACGGTCAGGATTTGTTAGACTTTAATCTAACGGATAGTGTTTAGTTTCTGGACGATTGAATTGGTGACAGCCTACTGAAGTACTGAGTAATGCAGGGGACTCGTAGGTGTTCTATATTAGTCCCTGTAAAATGATAGAATTGACAGATTAGTACCTTCACGTTTTGTATATGCCTTTCCTTTTCTAACAATTCTACTTATAAAGATGTAGCTCTAAAACATTACGAGTTCGACTTGCTTTTATCGTCTCATGCATTTTTGCTACAAACAACTTTTATCCTTTAGTGTATAATTTTGGAATCATAGGATAGTGATATTGCAAGTTAACTTCTAACTTTTTGTGTATAATAATGTATGAAATCATAGGGTAGCAACATTCTAAGTTATTCATACGTACTCATAATAACACTAAGTTTTAACCTCTTTTATTCTTTTTGCATATAATGTTTGCAATCATAAGCTAGCGATATTGTACAACACCACAAATTTTAACCCTCTTTGATTATTTTTGTCCATAATGATTGCGTGTCATAAGATAACGATATTGTAAGCAACTTTTTATTGTTTAAATTTTGAGATCATAGAATAGAGATATTGTATGATATAAGATCTAATTTTGTTTCACTAGAATCATTCTAAGCAAAAACCATGACGATAACTTACTTTATATATTAAAAAGCTTCTAAATTAAGTGGCTCACCCAACCAAATTCAACTTCTTAATAATCAATTTTGCAATCTAAATACATTATTGTAATAATGTTATAACAAGATTAGCCAATGAATGTTTTCTTGATTATTAGTCTTTGATATTAAACACATACGAAATGTATAGGAAGTAATTAATTACAAATTATTTTGGGTTACAAATGAAGTGTATGTATAAACAAGGGGCTAGTCGAGGAAGGTTGGAAGAAACAAAAACTTGTTCATATTGAAAAAAAGACGACATAGTAGTAGATATATCAAATTGACCCTACAAATCTATGATAAAAGCATATTAAATAACCCTATAAATGTGAACACAAAACATGAGTCTCCTTCTCCTTTGTTTACCAAAGAGCTTTTCCGGTTTTCCACCCATCTAAAGTGTTTTTTAATTAGTCTTGAAAAGTGCAAACTCAATTTACTTGTAATGTTATGAGTTTCTTTTAACGACCTACATTCATGTGTTTAAAAGTGCACATTGGATTGAGTTGCTCTAATACTATATTTTAGTGTAATAATCCATGTATAATTAGGTGGTTATTTCCATTTTAGTCATTAGATGTAAGTACACTTTTACTACTCCATCCCCCTCATTTAAATGGTGTGTTTGATAACAATTAACCAGAGCTATAAATGATAACCGTAGATTGTGGTCAGAGCTATAAAATCATTTTAAAGGATTTAAGAGGATACTTGAAAAACTTCTAATTTAAGATATTGTAGGTGATTTTTTTTACAATGGTTTTTTCTTATTTTTGTTCCCCAAACAAGACTTCTCATTTCAAAAAGTTTGACATTCCAAATATAAAATCTCAATCTTCTAAAATCTCTAAAAATATCATGACAAACGCCCCAAACTTGTTCATATTTTTATTTTAATTCATTTTAAAATGATATTCAATTTTAATCAATCTGAAAATGTTTAATCACATATACTTAGGGGCTGGTTACTTTTTTTTCTATTAAGTGTTGTTTACATGTGATGTGTGTCTGGAAAAATATGTCTGATTATAACAAGTGATGTTTATGTAAATGTAATTTATGTTTTGACCTAAATGATGAACTTAAATGATATAAAGTTTGAATAAAAATGACATGTTCAAATTCTATTGGAGAAAAAATGTTGAAAACAATATATATTTATCATTAAGTGTCTCTTTTTGGTAAGGACTTCATTTTTCTTCATATTTCAGAAACAGACATTCCTTTCAGATTAAGTGAAAAAGAAACATCAATTTATCTGTCTGAATTAAGAAGTGTCTTGAAACAGACCATTAAGTGAAAAGTAAACAAGCCCTTAGTATTATATATAAATTTTGTTTGTTAACAGTGAAAAAATTGGTTTTTTTCCCTTAAAAATTGTATATCCAAAAAAGAAGGATAATATAACAAATAGTCAAAGAAAGAATACCTTATCCATAACGGGTATTCTAAACTTACCTCATTTTTACTGGGTATACCCCGGGTCCAGTCCAGTTCCAGTCTAGTCTTATTTAAGATTGGTCCCAGTATTAGACTAATTAGAGGTAGAAATTTGAAAAAGAGGAAGGTAAGGATAGAAAGTAAAAAGAAAAAGCATGATGTGATTGATTAGATGAGTAAGATGGGATATGAAATGAGAAAAAAAGGGAAAAAGGGGTAGCTTTAGTAGGCTTCATCCATAAATAATCAAACAATGAAATTTACTTCATATTTATTTAAATTATCTTATTTCCCTCCGATTGCAAACCTTGTAGGCCTGTAAACGAACCGAACGAACACGAACAGAGTCTGTTCGTGTTCGTTCATTAAGGTTTTGACGAACAAACGAACGAACACGAACGGATAAGCGAACGAATTTTGTTGTTCATGTTCGTTCACTAAGAAAATTTGTTTGTTCACGAACACAAACGAACGTACACGAACAAATACATAATTTAATGCATTTCTCCGTTAATACCTTAAACGAACCTCAACAAACATAAACAACCGTATATATACACATCTACACATATATATAATAGAACTTGAAAAATTGCAATGCATATTCAACATTACAAAACGATCACAATATGAAGATAAACTCGTTTGCTTAGTTCGGTCGTATGTAAGAGCAACTGATCTGGAACTATTGGTGGGAAAGAGTGGAGATCTGTTTGGAGTGGAGGGAAATGTGAGGTGAAAATATATATAGGTTTAATATTTTTAAATGACAATATCTAAATCTAAATAATTAATAATATTAAATTTATAATTTAGCTTAAATCAAAATATGATATACAAATATGTATTAATTTAATTAAACTATTTGTTAATAAACGAACATGTAACCGAACGTTCACGAACATGTTATCGAACGTTCACGAACGTAAATGAACGAACAATACTTGTGTTCATGTTCGTTCATATAACTAAACGAATGTAAAAATGTGTTCATGTTCGTTCATATAACGAAACGAACGAACATAAACAAACTTCCCGCCGAACGGTTCACGAATAGTTCGCCAAACGTTCAGTTCGCTTACAGGCCTAAAACCTTGACATAAAAGCCACACCAATAAACGAGTTTGCCTTCCAATTTACGAAAACTTTTATTCCTCAACAATATGGTAAGTACTTATTTGCCATTGAAGATTGACAATAGTTATTTTTTTATTTTTATTTTGGATAAAGAGACAATAGTTAACTAATAGAAAATTTTGAGCATAACAAAATATTATATACGCTATGATTTTGCGTGTTCCGAGAGATGCAAATGATTATGTGTTAAGACCATCCGTAACCATAACACCAGAACGTCACTTTTTCAGCTGCCACATCAGCGCCACATCAGCATCACACCATAACACCAGAACACCCCTAATCATAACACCAGAATACCACTTTTTTAACCCATTCTGGGACCCACCCACTAACTAACTAAATTTAATTTTCTTTTATTTAAAATACAAGACAAAACAATTTAATTAAAAACACAATACACCGCAATAATTAAAATAAAATGAAATACATTAATTAAAATAAAATGAAATACATTACCTTTTTAAAATAAAATACAACACACTAGTTTTAAAATAAAATACGATACAACAATTAAACTAAATTACGATACAATACAATAATTAAAATAAAATACGATACGATACAATACAATACAATAATTTATAATAAAATAACTAGTCCGTGGAGCGTGGTAAGCTGCGAAAGTTTGGTTGTAGCATCCAAATGTGCTCGGTAAGATCGGTCCGCAGTTGGTCGTGCACACGTTTGTCCCGTATTTCCTTGGCTCTAGACTCTCTATCTTGAACACGAGTCCTAAAATCACGACGAGGTCGGTTAGCAGGGTCATCGATCATTTCCTGCTCGATAGATGATATTGCGAAGCCGTTATCCTCTTGGATCATGTTGTGTAGTATGATACAAGTATACAACTGTCTTCGCATCTTGTTGACACTCATGGATCTCGCCGCAATTTTTAAAATTGCAAACCTACCTTGCAGTACACCAAAAGCCCGTTTGACATCTTTTCGAGCACTTTCTTGAAATCTCTTGAACTTAGCTCGTTTCTCATCAGTAGGGGAGTGAAAGCCTTTGAGTAGTGTACACCAATCCGGATAAATACCATTTACAAGATAATACCCTTTGGTGTAGTGATGTCCATTGACAGTGAAAGCTGCGGGTGGACCAGTGTCATTTTTGATAGAATCGAACAACGGAGATTGGTTTAATACGTTGACGTCGTTGTTCGAACCCGCCATGCCGAAAAAAGCATGCCATATCCACATGTCGTATGAAGCAACGACTTCAAGCATAATGGTGGGTTGTCCGTGATCACCTCTAGTGTACTGCCCTTTCCATGCATTCGGGCAATTTTTCCATTGCCAATGCATATAGTCAATGCTCCCTAGCATTCCTCTAAACCCATGCTTCTGCTCGTGTGCTGCATATAGCCGAGCAATATCTGTAGCGGTCGGCTTTCTCAAATATTCGGCCGAGTACAAATCAAAGACACACTTACAAAAGTTGTTTAGACAGTCGAGCGATGTTTTTTCACCCATTTGTAAGTATTCATCGAACATATCCGCGGATGTGCCATACGCCAATTGGTGCATGACGGACGTGCACTTTTGTAGCGGCGTAAAACCTAGCCGACCAAGTGCATCCGGTTTTTATTTAAAATATTGAAAGTGTTCGGGAATAGGTTCGATGGAGTAGTCGGATATACCTTGTACGATTCGCACAAACAATTGTCGACTCATACGAAATCGCCGTTTGAACAAATTTGAAGGATACTTCGGGTGCTCGGAAAAGTAGTCGTCCCACAGACGTTGTTGGGCACCTTCACGATCTCTTGGAATGTAGCTTCGGTTGCGTGGTGTTCTTGAACTTTATCCGGCGTCACTACTTAGTTGATCTTTGTATTGTTTCAAAAGTTGAATAAAGTTTTGATCGTCGGATTCGCAAATCTTATTTATCGAATCCATTTTGTGATTGAAAATGGTGGTGAAATTGTTTGAGGAAAGGTGGTAAAAGTGTGTTTTTGGATGAAAATGTAGTTGGTAAAATAGATAGAGAAAAGAGGTTGATGGAAGAAAAAAGGAGTTGATGGAAGAGAAATGGTTAAAAAGAGGTTGAATTGTGTTGAAAAATGGAGTAAAATGGGGTAGTATATATATAGATAGGTTAGGTGGTTTAAAAAAAAATAATAAAATTTTGAAATAGCCGTTGCCCACGCTCCTCTATTTGTTTATTATTATTTTTTGTTTTTTTCGAAATCCACCCGTTGCCTCTTTAAAAAAAAAAAAATTTATTTTCGTCGATTATTTACGCGGAAGAAAAGGGAAAAGAAAAAAAAATGCGTGGGGCCCACGACAACGCGTAAAACGACCTCGTTATCCCACCCAGAACGCCGCGTTACAGGCGTTCTGGAGCTCGAGAACGCGTGCCACGTCGTTGCGTTACGGATGGTCTAATTGGGTTATATTCACAATCGACATTGGTTAAACAAACGAACAAAGACACTCATTTTTTGAAAAGGTTTAACGATTGTTACCCATGAACTTTAGTGAGCGGTAGCTCCCCCTCGACCCCTCCAGATCATCTGGGAGCGTATCTCCAATTAGGGGGCTCGGCTCTAGACTCTGGCGGCAAGGAACGCTACCCCTTGATCTAGCAAAAAAACATGTCTACTTGACTACTTGACTTTTATTATTCAGGAGTTTTTCAAGTTACTTTTTACAAGTGTAGTCTTGGCAATTAACAAACTCAAGTGACACTAAGATTACCAAAATGATAAAATTGTTCATAACTACACATCTTAATATCCGACCGAGTCAAACCTTTATAAGTTTATATGATGCATAAATTTTTCGTAATGATTAAAATTGAAACGTGCATGACAGCATACAAAACGTCACATCCCTATCCCCAATGATATGTATTTGCAAAGTTTTTTTATGTATTTAGTGTAGGAGATTTTTATAAAAAGCTTTAGTAAAGGTTTTTCCCACATTGATAAAAAGCTTTTCATCAATAAAAAATAATTAAAATGTACCAAATAAACAAGGTGGGAGGATGAAAAACTTTGAAAATCTAAAGCTTTATAATCTATTTCTTCATCAAATTTGTACATATTTATTGTTTTATATTGATGAAATTTTTTTTATCAATGCAGATAAAGTTTTTTATTAAAAGCTCTTACACCAAATATATAATAAAGCTTTACAAAAATATATCATTAGGGATGCTCTAAGATATTCAATCCTTTTAATGCGTATATGATAACCTTACTATATGTTAAGTATATGTTAGATTTAACCTTAAATAAAGTTTGATTAAAATTATTTAATAAATAAATAATTTACATTGATAAATGAATTTAATATGGGAAGTTAAATGATTTTAGTAGTTATTTTTTGTAATTATACAAGAGATAAATAATTAATGTGGATTTTATTTTGGGAGGACTAAGTAGGGGGTATATGATTAAAATTAAAAGTGTTGGTGGTTGATTGTTATTTAAATGATCACAAAGCGTGATTATTTTGTAGACATTTTTCTAAAACAACTTTTGCATGAAAAAGTGTTAGTAAGATCCATGGTAATAAAAATTTTAGCGTCACTTTTTTTGTTTTTTACCTACACTTTTATTATATACTAGTTTTTATGCTCGTGCGACGCACGGCTAATAATTATAGAAAGATGAAAAACAGTGGAGGATATTGGCATGTGCTGTATGTGCCAGCGCACAGGGCCCCCAAAATTTTAGGGCCCCGAAATTTTACGTGCAGATATTAAAATTAGTATAAATCAATACGAAAGTAACAGAATAAAAGAGAAAGAAAAACAACTGTTACAGTCTTAGAATGAAAAATAAGAAATAGACCCTTTGATGAGAATCCAATTGATGAAGCGGGTGTTTTGTTTTCAGACGAAGAGTCGGGTAAGGTGAAATAGTTCTTGTTCATTGTTGATTAAACATATTTTTCTCTTACAAAAGATTCGATCAATACAAAGAGTATGTCAAGACTTTCAGTTTGTTGTTTACATCTAATTAGTTGCACGTCTTTGATGATAAGACTCTTAGTTTGTGTTGTAGTCATCTTGTAAAAGCGTTCAGGAATAGTGGAGAATCCAATATTAATACAAATGAACTTTATGTAGAGTTAAAGTTGATTAAACCTTGTTGTGCTAGTATAGGAATATTTATATTATACATTATCTAAAATGAGTCGACGGCTTTCCTATTGCTAGTACATATAGAGTATTGATAACTACTCTCATAACTGTTGTATGCGGAAAGAAGTTTTTGAAAGCTTAAGTCGCTAAAATCATATTTGTGAACCATAATGTCATAAAAAGACGCGTTTAATGGAAGGACAATGATAACAATTAAAAAGAATCTACTACAATATTGATTATAAAAGTTTAGTCAACAACTTTGCCTAAGATAATAGCTCGTTTTAATGAAGAACGGAGTTTTGTTAGTTTCTTCGATTTGTATTGTTGTATTTTTTTTATGTATGTAATTCTCGTAACATTAATGCACTCTCTATATGTATATTTGAACTTATTATGTCGATACAGGGCCTAATTTTTGAAATCACACGGGGCCTCCAAAATTGATTTGCCGGCCCTGATGAAAAAGATTGGGGATACGTAATTATATAGTCAAGTATACATAAATAACAAAACTAAGTACCTACGTATTGATATATTACAGTTTAGAAGGAATGTAGACCCTAACACTACACAAACAACATGATGTCTGGTTCATCGAAGTGATTCTACAAATTAATAATGAGTGATAATGATAAATACCTTAATATTATCAAATACCGAACTTTCATGAAATGACATATTAAAACCCGTATTAGTTTTTGATAAACCAAGATTGATCTAATAAACTTATTAGATTAACACAAGTTTTGAATTATTACTGAGAAGTTGCGGAATAACACTCAATAATATTATGAAAATCAATAATAAAATCAATAAAACAAAGTTACTATCAAAAGCTTCAATCTTATTAACAATATAAGACGAATACACTGAACTGTATTAGGGTTACAAAACCTTGAAGCTGCGTGAACAACTAAGTTAACCTAATCTAGGTTTAGGATCTCTATTTATATCCCATAGAGTCTTGCTAAACAATCTCCTATAATCATGGAAACAGTTACACTCCATAATTATTCAAACTTCATTTTTCCGCCTATTCTATACATAAACAGTGTTAACTACCACAACTATACAAACAGTGGTAATTCCTATAGAACAGTGTTAACACTTGTACGATTTACTAGACTTACCAACCAACAGTGGTAACTAGCCTAAACAGTGTTAACTGTTGTAAAACAAACTAACAGTTGTAACACTCTAACAGTTGAAACTATTACTAACAGTTGTAACTCTTGTCTTCACTTCAATCTTCAATAACAGTGTTAATCTTTAACCAACAGTTGTAACTCTGAAGACAGTGATAACCATTAACACTAACAGTGTTAATACCAGTAGCAACATTAACACTAACAGTGTTAATGCCTTTTGCATTCTTCAATCAACAGTAGTAACAGTAGTAACATCAATTCCCAACAGTTTTTTAACATGTTCGACGCACATGATGATTCATATTCAACAATTCTCGATGTTAATTTGCAAAAAAACAATTATCTTATATAAACAACACAAAATAACAATGGGCATGTTAATAAACCACTTGAATGATGAGTAAAATATATAATTAATCAAAACAAAGAACTTTGTATAAAAAAAATATATAGTTAGAAGATAAACTAATCATCTAGAAAGCAAAGAGTAGACAATGAGGTTTATTCTTCATGATCACCTACTGATGAGCTGCTCTCCGTTACTTGTTCACTAAACTAATCAAATTTATCATGAAAACATGTAGAGAGTGATAAGATCGGAAAACATATAAATCTTTAATTTTTGAAGAATTATTAAGGGATTTGCTAACGTGTGCCCCCGTGGCACACGTTAGGGTGCATTTATTGAAGTCGAAATTTCCTTAAATATTAATATTTACATTTAATACTCATTAATTCAGTCTAATTATTTCCTTTTTTATGCATATATTAATTACAAATTATGTTATTTAAGGAAATTATAACTTTATTAAATGCTCCTTAACGTGTGCCACAGGGGCACACGTTAACAAAACCCTTTATTTAATAAGAAATATATATTAGAAATAGATATCAAGTGAAACAAAAACGTCTATTATTTAATTAATTAATAGGTTGAAATACAATTATTAATCATATAGAAATATATATTAGAAATAGATATCAAGTGAAACAAAAATGCCTATTATTTAATTAATTAATAGATTGAAATTATATTTTATTGAATTTATTTGTAGGAATTTACGTGTTATAAATTTTTTAAGAGTTTAATAGCTAAAAAATATGTGGGTTTATAATTTTTTCAATTTGAATGACACATAGGATTTTTTAGGAAGCTAAGGTGATGACACCTAAGATTTTTGCTTAGTTATCAAATGAAAATATATGACACACAAGAAAGAGGCTATTCTCTATTACTTAGATAGGTAGATATATATTTAGTTTTTATAGTAATATTTATTTATTATTTACAAATCATTTACTTTTTGTGAGAACAATCTTCGATTTTCATTTGAAAAAAGTTGTGGACAATGACGAGTCCAAAAATAAGGAATTCTCGCCTTATTAATTTTGGAGTACATTTAGTAGCTCCCATTAGTAAATCCATGTAATTAATCGCAATCAAAGAAGATGTACTCGCTACTTAGGCGTGCACAAAAAAACCGAAAATCGAAACCCGAACCGGTCAAACCCGAAAACCGACCCGTTCAAAAACCGGTTTTTCCGTAACCTGGTTCGGGTTTTCCTAAAACCGATGGGTTGAAACCGGTTTGGATATTTCTGTTGGAAATCCGGGTTAGGACCGGGTTTTTTCAACCCGGTTTGAAAAACCGGTTAAAAACCGGTTTTTTGAGTTGAACGTTATATGACCGTTTCAGGGTGTTCTTGACCTTTTTTTTACCAAATAATTACCAATTTGCCATCCCAAATTCACTATAAATATATCCCTTTAGTTTAGGTTTAAGCACACAATTCTTACACTCATACATTGCTCAAAAACACATAAAACGCTCTCAAAAAACATACAAAATTTTCGTTTCAAAAATGTCGACTCAATGTTCTTTCACTACTCACAATGTTGGTTCTTCAAATGCACCAACGATTGTTCAACAATTGCCTAACAAAAGAAATCAAGAGGTGTGGGGAATGTACGACAAAGTGTTGATGTCGGATGGTACGACTAAGGCACATTGTAAACGTTGTGGGAAATTCTTAAAATCCGAATCCAACACAACGTTGAAAAATCATAGTGAGAAGCATTGTTCGGGACTCAAAGGTAATCCGGAAGCAAGTGGTCAAGCTTCAATGGCACGAGATGGAATGATTTTTACATATGATGCGGAACGATGTCGAGAAGCTTTTGTGGGTTTTGTAATTCAAGAAGCTTTGCCGTTCAACCACTTTGATAACCCTCGGTTTACTAGGGTGGTTCAAAATACACTTCAACCGCGATATAACAATGTAAGTCGTACTACTCTTAAACGCGATGCCCTTAAATTGTGGAAAGAAGCTAAAAAAACAACTAAAAATCGGTTTTGAAAACTTAATTACAAATGTATCATTAACAACCGATGTTTGGTCGGCTCCTCAATGTTTGCCCGGTTCGTACCTTTGTGTTACCGCACATTGGCTTGATCCCGCAACTTGGCAAATGATGAAACATACCATTGATTTTGAAGACTTTGAGTATCCTCACACGAGTCAAAACTTATTTTACATTTACGAAGTGTGATTAAAACTTTTAAATTGGAAGAAAAGGTTTTCTCAATCTCTTTTGACAATGCGAGTAATAATACACTCGCCGTTTCAAAATTAATACTAAAATACGCACCACCATTGAAGGGCATTTTTTATCATAGTCGATGCGTTGCACACATCATTAACTTGATTGTGCAAGCCGGACTAGCGGTTGAAGAAGTAGACGAAATAAAAACGGCTTATAAATCTATGTTGCAAGACATTTTTCAAATGGGCAAAGTTAGATACAAATCTTATATGAAATTGTGTAAGGAAACGAATTCTATTTTTTTAACTCCTAATTGGGACATGCCCGTTAGATGGAATTCGACTTACCATATGTTTGTATGTGGTTTACACCAACGCGATTATCTACAAGTTTTTCGTGATCTTCTTGTTCAAAAAGGTCTTGCAACACCTTTTCCAATCGCATATTGGGAGATTATCAAAAAGATAGTCGAATTGCTCAAACTTTTCAAAACCGCGACTACTTTATTATCGGGTGTTTATTATCCAACTAGTCATTTGGTAATTAATCAAATTTGGTTAATGACTACAAAATTAAATGATTACGTATATGAAGGTCATTTATTTGAACAAATGGTGGCTCCAATGAAAGAAAAACTAATAAAATATGTTCAAGAAATGCCACCGGTAATTACTTGTTCCGTCGCAATGAACCCATGTTTTAACACAACTGGGGTGAAAATGCTTATCGATAACATTTGTCACAATTTGGATTTGAATGAGGTGGACCCAATGTTTTCGGAAAATGCAAAAATGTCTTTTAATAAAAGTTTACAAGATTTATTTGGTGTTTTTTTTTCAAAAATATGGTTCAACATCACATGTGCAATCAAATTCGGTTAACACAATGTTTTCTCAATCTTCTTCCTCCAATGCGATGCTAAACTTATATAATAGTTTAAGGCAAGAAAACAATAAACGGGCAAGGGGTGAAGGTAACCAAAACACCTCTAACGAATATGGGAGATATACCGGAACGGATTTTTTGTCCACTATTCTACCCAATGAGTTCGAACAATTTGATATTTTGGCTTGGTGGAAAGAGAGGGAATCTTAATTTCCTGTTCTAACCATCATGGCCCCAGATTTACTAACCGTCCAAGCTTCTACGATAGCTTCGGAATCCGCATTTTCTCTTAGTGGTAGGTTATTATCCATACGAAGAACAAGACTCACACCGGCCTCTAGCGGTGAGCTTGGTACCATACCGGTACCGACCGGTTGGTACCGGGGTTTTTTTTTCCACAAATAAAATACCGAATACCGGTACCACTTGTATCGGTCGGTACCAGTTCGGTCCGGTACCGGTCGGTTCCGGTTCGGTTTAGGTATTTTGTGTGCATTGTACCATACCGGTACCGAACCGGTTGGTACCGGGTTTTTTTTATCCACAAATCAAATACCGAATACCGGTACCATTTGTATCGGTCGGTACCGGTTCGATACGGGACCGGTACGGTTCCGGTTCGGTACCGGTATTTCGGTCTAAATGCTCATCCCTACCGGCCTCCTTAGATATGTGCATTTGCTTCAAGGATCACTTAGACGCCGCGGAACGTATACAAAATGTTTCTAGTCTTGAAGGTGAAATAGAATATGAAGAAGATATACACAATATCGAGGTGGAGGAAAGTTTGACAATATCACTTTCCGATGAAGAAATTGCTATGAATCACGCTTTGCGCGAGGCTACATTCGAAGAAGATTTTGACTTTTGAAGACATTGAAGATGTTTGAAGACTTGAACATGTTTGAAGACTTTGAAGAACTTTGAAGGCATTAATACAACTTTGAAGATTACTATAATTATGAAGACTTTTTTCTATTCGATAATATTTTCAAGAAGACTTAGAAGACTATTGTTTTAAGTTATTGTTCAATTATGTTTGTATTACTAATGTTCTTCGAATTCAATACAAAAAATTTGCTCCAAACATTGTTTTTCCTTAAAAAGCCTAACGCTCGAACCACTTTCTTTTGGGAGTTGATAAATGCAAGGAAGTTTTTACTAGATACACGGAAAAGTACAACTTTTTATGCTTAAAGTACCACTTTTTATGCCCATGTTTCCTTGCATTTAGTAAAAATTTCATTAAATGTATCAGATTACTTTAAATTATATAGACTTTTTTAGATTCAATAATTTTTTAAAGAAAACTTAGAAAACTTTTAGTTAGGTTATTGATCAATTGTGTTTCCATTATTAATGTTCTACCAATTCAATGAAATTTTTTTAACCCGAATGTTGTTTTTCCTTAAAAGCATTAACGCTCGAACGTGTATGAATTATATAGACTTTTTTAGATTCAATAATTTTTTAAAGAAAACTTAGAAGACTTTTGGTTAGGTTATTGATCAATTGTGTTTCCATTACTAATGTTCTACCAATTCAATGAAAAAAATTTGATCCAAACGTTGTTTTTCCTTAAAAACCTTAACGCTCGAACGTGTATGAATTATATAGACTTTTTGGATTCAATAATTTTTTTAAGAAAACTTAGAAGACTTTTGGTTAGCTTATTGATCAATTGTGTTTCCAATACTAATGTTCTACGAACTCAATGAATTTTTTTTACCTCAAACGTTGTTTTTCCTTAAAACGCTTAACGTTTCAACGAATATTGAATTATATAGAGTTTTTCGATCCAATACTTTTTTTAAAAGCCTTTTGGTTTAGTTATTTATTAATTGTGTTTCCATTATTAATGTTTTACGAATTGAATAAAAAAAAATTGGCGAAAACATTCATTTTCCTTAAAACACTTCGCGTACGACTAAAATACGATTTAAAAAAAAAAACGGTTTAAAACCCAAACCGGTTTGGACCCTACCCAAACCGGTTTGGGTCGGGTTGGGTTTTGAGGGTGCCAAATTCGGGTTCAACCCGAACCAGTTTTGGCCAACCCGGTTTTGACCAAAGTTGACCAAACCCGGTTTCGGGTCAGGTCGGGTCAGGTTTTTTGCCAAACCGGTTTTCAGCCCAAATGACTTGGGCTCGATTTCTTCCTGCAGAAACAACAAAAACACCCAAACATATATTGTTATTGATGAGGATTGGGTCCAGTAAACTCTATGAGTTTTCTGGCCCGTTACATAATTCAAAACCATATATGTATCGATGTTTATATATCCGAACACACACATATATATATATATAAATATATTATAACTTAATATACTTTTCTAACAGGCAATACATAGCCAATATATATAAATATGTAGATGCAAAATATCTAGAACTTATTATCACATGAAATGTACCAACAGGTATTTTTTTCACGTGTCATCTATATAAGATGCCACGTGTCATCTTTACACGTTGACACTCTACCGTTGAGTTATATCCCTTCCCTGTTCCCATCGAGAAATAGAACTGGCTAATCCTAAGGCAACGGGTCGAGAAACTCAACGACACTATTCTTGAACCACTTGGGGCCGGGCTTTCTTTTCTTTTCGCACTATTACGGATATGAAAATAATAGGAAAAATAGGATTCAATTGTCAACTGTCCCTATTGGAAATTAGGATTGACTACGGATTGAGCCATAGCACATGGTTTCATCAAAACCACACGATTTTCCCGATCTAAATCAAGCAGGTTTTACATGAAGAAGATTTGGCTCAGCGTGTTCTATTCGATACAGGTAGGAGAAGAACCCGGCCCGGTATTATTAAAAAAATAGAGGAAGCAGAACCAAGTCAAGATGATACGGATCAACCCCTTTTTTCCACCAAAGATCTTACCATTTCCGAATGAACTGGAGTTCCATCTCTTTTCCATTTCCATTCAAGAGTTCTTATGTGTTTCCACGCAGATTTGAGACCCCAAAAATGGATAAATTCCTTTTCTAGGGAACACATACAGGATTCGTCACTACAAAAAGGATAATGGTAACCCCACCATTAACTATTAACTACTTCATTTATGAAATTCATAATAATAGTAATAGAGATACATGTCCTACCGAGACAGAATTTGTAACTTGCTATCCTCTTACCTAACAGGCAAATCTTTGCCTTCATGGAAAGGATGATTCATTCGGATCGGCATGAGAGTCCAACTACATTGCATTGCCAGAATCCTTGTTGTATATTTAGGTTGACCTCCTTGCTTATCTCACTGTACAATCCTCTTCCCGCCGAGCCCCCTTTCTCCTCGGTCCACAGAGACAAAATGTAGGACTGGCGCCAACAGTTCATCACGAAAGAAAGGACTCACTAAGCCGGGATCACTAACTAAGACTAATCTAATATCTAATATGAATTAAGAAAATTAAGAAATAGAATAGAAAAGAACTTTCCGCGTTCCCGAAGGCACCCCTCTCTTTCAAGATGATTTGCGGCATGTCAAGCCCTGGTAAGGTTCTTCGCTTTGCATCGAATTAAAACACATGCTCCACCGCTTGTGTGTAACGTCCTCAAAACCGGTCTGGTTATTTCCTTTCTTTTATTAGTTATTTAATAAGTTATAAGTAAATTAAATATTATTTGCTTATGTGAAAGTTATTGTGAAAAGTGTAATTTTATTTGTTTTAAATAGTAATTGGTGACAATACAATAAAATAATTATTTTCGCAATCGGTCTTTACGTTCCAGACTGTAGATTTAGAACGGGTATTGAAAATACCCAAATGAGAGTCGGTCATTATGGAGACTGACCTCCTCTCTTTGTGATTATCCCCTTTTCCCTGTAAATGAAGAACACTCTCACTACCTACTCATTTTAACTCTAAACTTCAAGAACTTGAATCCCTAAACAAATTAGTGATTCTAATTGTGGTTCCTTCCATATAATCATATTCTAGTTGCAATCATCTTGTTCATCATCAAAGTGTAAGTATTTTAGCTCTTTGATCATATTAATTAGGTTAAGTGTGAAATTATGTAATTTCTTGAGTTCTTGAGTTGTTAATAGCAATTATTGATGATATGTATGATTGTAAACTGATTGTGTAGTCAATCTTGTGAATTTAAGTTTTTCCTTGGTGAATTTGAAATCAAGTATTTGACTTAAATGGTTTAATTTGATTTTGGTATGGGTATGATGTTAAATGAAGTTGTTTGATGCTTATAGAAGTAAATTAGTATTAGTAGATGTTAAAAACACAGTATTGTCGATTTTATATCTTGAAAAATGTTACTGATTTAGTGTTGAGTCGAGCTGAGATTTTGCAGAAATTAGTTGCATGTCGATTTCTTCTTGCTCACGCGATCCCAGCTTTTGGTTTCGGGATCGCGTAAGCTAGTTAAAAATCGTCCAAAATGTCAAAGTTTGCCTTGGATACGCGATCCCACAGATGTTTCTGGATCGCGAATGTTAGTGCAATTTGGTTACAGAAGAAATTGAACTAGGATACGCGATCCTGTAAATAGATCCTAGATCACGTGAGTTAGTGTAAATTGGTAACAGAAATATTTTCACTAAGCTACGCGATCCGGCTAGCAATTCTTGGATCGCGTATGCAAGAGTAAATTTGAATGTTTGGTTAAAATTTAACATTTTGATTTATTTGATTTAGATTATGAATGAAAGTTGTTTACTTGTTTAAATACTTAGTATTTAAGTTTGTTTAAGTGGAAGAAGTAAGTTATTAACTTGTTGATTTGGTATTCACAGATAAACAGAAGACTCGGTGATATAGACATCCTGAGTGTGGAGGTGAAAGAGGTATCGGTGAGTGGATTTATAACTCACTCCTTGATTTAGTTGTAATTACTTTGATTACAACAAGTGATAGTTGTCATGTTGATAGAGTTAGTTGATTTGTGTTATTGATTGAATCCTATATGCTAGTTGCAATATGATTACAAGTTGTTTTGAGGTCAACACGTTGGTTGGGTTAGTTGAATATTGTGTGAATTACACATAGTCTTACTTCATTTGTTGTGTGTAAGACTTGTGTTTGAGCACAATAAACACTAGCTATCGGTCTATTCCGTATTGGCCATATGGATTGTTGGACAAGTGTTCTTGAGAGCCGCCGCGACAGTAGGGTTTCTCAAGGACCACCGATCCTCATAGTTGAATTGTTGATTGTTGATTTAGATGTATATTCTTATTTGGTGTATTCAAGGGATTATACTAAGTTGATTAGTGAGTGTTGAATTCATTCACTTAGCTTTGTGCTAATCCCTCAATTTATTTCTTGCAGTTGTTATTTTGATATGTGGGTTGCAAGGAGGGACGAAGAATGTTTGATATTGAGCAACTCTGATATAGTTTTCTGAAAACTATGCTTTATACATTATAATACCCCGTTGATATTATGTAAATGATGTTTTTTGTAAATATTTGACAGATGATGTATGTTATTATTATAAGTTTATAACATAATGTTTTATTTTAAACGCTTTCGTAGTTGAAAATAATAAAATAATATCTTTAGAAAGAGGGGTGTTATATTGTGCGGGCCCCCGTCAATTCCTTTGAGTTTCATTCTTGCGAACGTACTCCCCAGGCGGGATACTTAACGCGTTAGCTACAGCACTGCACGGGTCGATACGCATAACGCCTAGTATCCATCGTTTGGGATTAGCCTCGTACATTCGAACAACTTATTTTTTAATGCAATTATATTCTCAAAAGATTATAGCACTAAAAATGGTGTAAATGCTACACTAAAATAGTGTATACGTTGGAGTTGCTCTAAGGCCATCTCCAATGTATATGAGTTTGCACCAAATTTGATATTTTGGTGTAAAAAACCATCTCCAACGAAGTCACTAAATTTGGTGCAAAATTTAGTGTACACCAAATTTTGGAAGATTTTGCATCAAATTTGATGTAACATTAAACTTTGCACTAAATTTATAATGTTTCATTTTAAACCCTATGTTTGAATTATTGTTATTATATAAGTACAAAACTTGGAAAAACTTATTTATTTGCCTGATTTTTTAAGTACTATAAACTTTAGATTATATAATATGATTATTAAAACAATAAATTATAATTTTCAAATAAATTATGATAATTTAAACATTGATTAATGCGAAGAACTTATGTAATTGAAGTTTTACGAAAGTAAAATAAACTTAACATTTAAAATTAATAGTTTGGAAGGTTAATTGATTATAAAAATAAAAAATTCAAATAAAATATAATGTAATGTAACAATAGTTTAAGGGGCAATATGAAATGCTGAAAGTAGTTTTAGAGCAGAAGTTAAGTGCATACGTTAGAAATGAAACACATTTGGCGTAAGTATATTCCTGAAAGATTCCTTCGTTATACCAAATTTGATGTAGTGTTTGTGTTTAGTGCATACGTTGAAGATGCTCAATCAAAATTTTACATCATAAAAGCAAATAAACAATCAGCCAATCAGGAATCAGGGCCCGAAATTTGACCTGAAATTATCGACATTGTGGATGGTTTTGGGTTTCTAACAGTTGGTAATGTAGGATCACTTTTTGAGATGTCTCCTACACCGAAGGCAGGGTTTATTTGGTTGTGCTACTGAACTGTTCCTTTTCTGCCACACGCTAGTCTGTCTTTATTTGTGCATTTGTTTCTTTTTGCATATCTCCATTTTAATTTCTAACAAAATTAAGAGAGGAAATAATTCGCATATATCACTTGTTTTTATTTATAATTCATATTCATAAAGATGTTATAAAGTGTTGTATAATATGATAATTATAACTTTGTTTGATGGTGTATGACTAAAAACGCTATATGCATCACCACTCTATTTAAAATGTAAAATAATGTTACAACTATACGGAGTATATAATTGCTATCAAATGATAGATATTATTTGATATTAGCCCTGTGATCCAGCGGAACAACAATGATACTGATATGAGATATCGGTAGTGATTATAGGTAGCAAAATGAATGAGTCGGGTCGAATCACGGGTCTGAATGGGTTTTAGTCTAAATAGTTCCGGGTCTACATGGGTTATTTAGAAGAATGGGTGTAGACGGGTCCGGATCAAATGGATCTCGGTTTGAGTTGACCCGTCGGGTTTTCACCCAAGTTTTACTCGGTTTGAAATTTCACTTATATATTCGAGTTTAAAAACCTTGTATACGATTCCAAATATATTGGTACGTACCATGAGAGACATATATGTACTCTATGGAGTGTTGTTCAAATTTAGTTTATATGGTTTATCCTCAAATATATATAATAACGTATACATAAATGTAAAGTGTTAGGCGGGTCCCAACGGCTAGTGAGAATTGAACCGGCATACATTGACCCCCCAACGCCATTGGCACCATCACATCAGTTTGCCTCGTTGGTTGGGTTACGTCGATATACTTATGCAAGGGTTGACGTGTTTGTAGGGCCCAGCCAAATAAATTATATATCCGATGTCCTTTCCCTTTTAACTAAATTTTAGATTGCAACTAACTATTTAGCCATTTAGATCTCGCATATAAATTATGCACTATATTGAATTAACATCTACATCAAAAATAGATAAGACTTAGGCTACGTTTGATTCACATAATATAAGGTAATTTGATAAACATGAATAAAACTGGAAGTAATTAATTTCTTTCCCTCAAAATAATTCACGTTTCTTGACATTACAATTCATTCATTTGATGAGTTATATAATTCATCAATAATATTTTGAGAACTAAACGCATCCTTTGAATCTAAGCGTTATCACTCGAATCGTGTGCGTGTATGATAGTGTTTCAAACAAAGGATTCTTACAAGACACTTTGATTGAATTATTTTAGTATAATAATAATAATAATAATAATATCAATAATAATAAGTGGTATATTTTATTGAGTTGCAATCCCGTTTAATTAATGTGTGTTTGGCTGCTAGTGAAGATTGCGAGTTGCCCAATATGCAGGCGTCTGTTATCTAGCTTGCCAAACATGGCATGGATACTCGGTACGTTGTCTTTACAACCTGCATGTTTCATTCTACTTTTAGCTATTAACTCCTCAATCAATCAAAAATTCAAAATGATATATTTTATTGAGTTGCAGTCCCGTTTAATTAATGTGTGTTTGGCTGCTAGTGAAGATTGCTAGTTGCCCAATATGCAGGCGTCTGTTATCTAGCTTGCCAAACATGGCATGGATACTCGGTACGTTGTCTTTACAACCTGCATGTTTCATTCTACTTTTAGCTATTAACTCCTCAATCAATCAAAAATTCAAAATGATATATTTTATTGAGTTGCAGTCCCGTTTAATTAATGTGTATTTGGCTGCTAGTGAAGATTGCGAGTTACCCAATATGCAGGCGTCTGTTATCTAGCTTGCCAAACATGGCATGGATACTCGGTACGTTGTCTTTACAACCTGCATGTTTCATTCTACTTTTAGATATTAACTCCTCAATCAATCAAAAATTCAAAATGATATATTTTATTGAGTTGCAGTCCCGTTTAATTAATGTGTGTTTGGTTGCAAGTGAAGATTGCGAGTTGCCCAATATGCAGGCGTCTGTTATCTAGCTTGCCAAACATGGCATGGATACTCGGTACGTTGTCTTTACAACCTGCATGTTTCATTCTACTTTTAGCTATTAACTCCTCAATCAATCAAAAATTCAAAATGATATATTTTATTGAGTTGCAGTCCCGTTTAAGTAATGTGTATTTGGCTGCTAGTGAAGATTGCGAGTTACCCAATATGCAGGCGTCTGTTATTTAGCTTGCCAAACATGGCATGGATACTCGGTACGTTGTCTTTACAACCTGCATGTTTCATTCTACTTTTAGCTATTAACTCCTCAATCAATCAAAAATTCAAAATGTTATATTTTATTGAGTTGCAGTCCCGTTTAATTAATGTGTGTTTGGCTGCTAGTGAAGATTGCGAGTTGCCCAATATACAAGCTTCTGTTATCTAGCTTACCAAACATGGCATGGATACTCAGTACGTTGTCTTTACAACCTGCATGATTCATTCTACTTTTAGCTATTAACTCCTCAATCAATCAAAAATTCAAAATGATGTAAGTTCTTAGTAAACAGGCGTCTCATGAATAGAAACAAAAGGAAAATTGATCAAATTGTGATAAGGCTAGTTATGAGTTTCTTTATTATAAACTTTATTATATGCATTTTGGTGTTAGTATACTTTGAGATATGTCAAATTGAAAAGAAGAAAACGCTAAATATTATGGTGCAATTTTCATAATTTTTCGATTTGTTGTTTGTGAGATAATTGATTTCGAAGGTAAATGGGTTTTGTAGTTGTGGAGTGCTCTTTTTGTACAGATGACACAATATCATCAGTACTCCCATTTTTTTAGAAAATTATCGTACTTTAATAATCTAATTTCTATAATACTATGTATCATTTTTTATTTTAGTCGGTGTATGCAAAAGGAATAATTTTAGAGAGTTGATTGATATAACAAAAAAATTCATTCATACAATAAACTGTATAATCGTTGAAATTTACAGTACAAGTACTTTATAGCATAAAAATTTGTTGTATGTATAAATTTTTTTTGTTGTATATATATCACTCCCATAATTTTATTGGAATGTTGGAAGCAAATATTGGGATGTTATAAGAAGAAAAGAAGTACTCTAAATTAATTCGGTGGGACCTATAATGCTTAGTTGTTTACTTTATGGTTTTTGCTTGTATGGATAATCTCTTTACTGTAAAAGTTTATAGTTTAGTGGTTGTCCTCCGGCTTTTTCTCTTTCCTAGGTATAGAAGGTGGTAATGGGAATATGGGATGATTGATTTATTGTGATAAAACTCTTTGGAATCTTTTGTCTTATTGATGTATTTATTTATTATTTGGATTTGGATTTCTTTGTTTATTATTTTGCCTTTTTGTGTGATAACGAGGGTTGATGCCTCCCCGCTTCGCAGGGGATCTTTGCTACAATCATTTGTTGACATGATCTATTAATCTACAATTAGAAAAACGTTCACTTATTTGTTATACGCCCTTAGTTTATATTTGAGGCATGGATGATCGATTAGAAAAACATTTACTTACTATTTTTCACCTGCAATCACACTTATGCTCTGCTATTACTCACTCACACTCGAATTCACTTCACGAACACTTAGATAATTTCACACACATTCACTTAGCCGATCATCCTTGCGCTCTTAGCTTGTAATTCAATACTTTTGTTTTAATAAGATTAACAAAGGCAAGGATCATTTGATCCTTCCCGAGGTTTTGTATCGGCGATCAACCTTGATCAAGGGCTTTCCTCGTAACTGCTCATGTCACTTTACTTTGATCGCATTGTTCTTGATTTATTCACACTTAATTTACTCTTTTTATCATAAAACTTGTGTTATTCGAATCAATAGTGCCTTAACTAGCATTATCCTGATTAACACTTGATTTCAACACTAAAATACACATTTATAACAAATACATTGCGATTTTTGATTATACGCCTTGTGTTGTTTAATTGGAAACTCGCATTATCCTTAAATAGATCCTCAAATCTTTAAGTAAAATTTCATTCAACAAGGATCAACGTATTAAAAGTATAATTTCTATTCGAAATCCTTAATTACTGATAGATAATTGTGTCATTACGTAATTATCTTGAAAGTAATTTCAAGCACTATACCTCACTTTTCTAAATTTTGATCACTTAATTGTTTAGTGTAATTTTTAACCAAAACAGGCTTCAAGCATTAAAATTGGGCACCAGTTTTTACCGGATTAGATTGTGTTTTGGCTGTTATCGGGATGGTTTACAACTATTGGAATTGCAGGCTAGCTGGTAATGGTATATGATAAAGTTAAATGGCATCAGTACGATTGTGGGCTTATTTATGATATACTGGGGCTGTGAAATGGGCCGAAGAGAATGAAGAACGGAAGCTTGATACATAAATATAGACTTAGTTATATAACAATTTTGAGCAGTGTTTTTGTTATGATAATTGGATTATTTATACTTTGGGCTAGGCGTGATAAAAAAAACCGGGTTGGGTAACCGACCCGGTGACAACCCGGAAAACCGACCCGATTTATACCCGGGTAGTCAATACCCGGTTCGGTTTTTACGAGTACCCGGCGGGTACCCAACCAGGTACAGACCCAGACACTTCAAATCGGGTTGTACCCGAACCGGTTTCAAAAACCGATTTAAAAACCCGGTTTAGACCCGGTTTTTTCACTAGCCGTTGTGTTTGAAGTTCTAGCCGTTTTATATCCGTTTTTTTGACTTTTTTTTACCATTTTGCCATCCTAAAACTAGTATAAATAGATACCTTGAGTTTGGGTTAGTTACAACACTCAAACTCACTCATTCTAGTGAAAAAACACTCAAAACGCTTACGATTTACATACGAAACTCTCAAAACATTACTCTCATCCTCTAAAAACGCTCTCAAAATGGCAACTCAAAGTTCTTCAATTAACGATTTTGTTGGTTCGTCAAATGCACCAACTATTGTTCAAGTTTTTCAAACAAAACGTAATCCGGAGAATTGGTGTAACTTTGACAAAGTGTTGTTGTCGGATGGTTCGACTAAGGCACATTGTAAACGATGAGGGAGTTTTTTAAAAGCCGACTCCAACTCAACGTTGAACAAACATACTTTAAAGTATTGTAGTTCAAACAAAACTAATCCGGAGGAGGGTCAAGCAACCATGTCACGGGATGGAGGTATTTTCACATACCAAGTGGACCGGTGTCGAGAAGCATTTGCCGGCTTTGTGATTCAAGAAGCTTTGCCGTTCAACCACTTCGACAACCCTCGGTTTACTAAGGTTATTCAAAATACTCTTCAACCCCGATATAATCATGTAAGTCGTCTTACCGTGATGCACTTAAGTTGTGCAAAAATGCTAAAATTCAACTAATAACCGGTTTTAAAAACTTAACTACAAGTGTATCTTTAAATACGGATGTTTGGTCGGCTCCTCATGGTTTGCCCGGTTCGTACCTTTGTGTTACCGCGCATTGGGTTGATCCCGCAACTTGACAAATGATGAAACGTACCATTGCTTTTGAAAACTTTGACTATCCTCACACGGGTCAAAGATTATTTTACATGTTACGTGATGTAATGAAAATGTTTAAATTAGAACAAAAGGTTTTTTCTATCTCGTTTGATAACGCGAGTAATAACACAAATACCGTTCAAAAATTAATACTAAAATACGCACCACCTTTGAAAGGAATTTTCTACCATAGTAGATGTGTTGCACACATCATTAACTTGGTTGTGCAAGACGGATTAGCGGTTCCACAAATAAGTGTAGTAAAAGAGGCCTATAAAACTATGTTACAAGATATATTTTGCAAGGGTAAGGCTAGATACAAACATTACATGAGATTGTGTAAGGAAATGGATTCCATTTTTTTAACCCCTAATTGGGATATGCCCGTAAGATGGAATTCGACTTACAATATGTTTGTATGTGGTTTACGCCAACGTGAGACTTTACAAGCTTTTCATCATCAACTTGTCCAAAGGGGTTATGCAAACGAATTTTCAATCGAATATTGGGACATTATTCAAAAGGTAACCGAATTGCTCAAACTTTTTAAAACCGTCACTACTTTGTTATCGGGTGTTTATTATCCCACGATTCATTTGGTACTTAACCAAAATTTTTTAATGTGTTCAAAGCTAAGTGAATACGAATTTGTTGGGAATGCATACGCAATAATGGTCTCTCCCATGAAAGAAAAACTAAGAAAATATTTTAGAGAAATGCCACCGGTAATTAGTTGTGCCGCCGCATTAAACCCATGTTTGAACGTTTCCGGGGTGGAATTGCTTATCGATAACATTTGTCAAGATTTGGAATCGAATGACGAGGACCCATTTTTTGCACAAAATACAAAAGACCATTTTAACAAATATTTTAAAGATTTATTTGGTCATTATTTTCAAAAATATGGTTCAACAAATGCTTGTTCTAGCTCGGCTTCTACAATGTTTGGTTCATCTTCCTCTCGCGATCCAATGATTAACTTATAAAATAGTTTAAGGCAAGAAAAACATAAACGGGCAAGGGGTGATGGTAATCAAACGAACACTAGTGAGTATGGGAGATATACCGGAATCGATTTTTTAAACACTATACAACCCGATGAATTTGCAAAATTTGATATTTTGGCTTGGTGGAAAGGGAGGGAACCTCAATTTCCCGTTCTAACCATCATGGCCCGAGATTTACTAACCGTCCAAGCTTCTACGGTAGCTTCGGAATCCGCTTTTCCACTTAGTGGCAGGGTACTATCCATACGAAGAACAAGACTCACACCGGCCTCATTAGAGATGTGCATTTTCTTGAAGGATCACCTAGACGCCGCGGAACGTGTACAACACATTTCAAGTCTTGAAGGTGAAATGGAATACGAAGAAGATATACACGATGTCGAGGTGGAAGCGGGTATGGCAATATCACTTTCTGATGAAGAAATTGCTCTCCATGAAGCTGCACGGGAGATCATCACCGATGAAGATTTCGACATTTGAAGAATGAAGACTACGCGTTCGAAGATATGCTCAGAATTGTTATCCATTAATGTAATGATATGCTTAGAATTGTAATCCATTAACGTATCTGTGTAATGATATGCTTAGATTTGTTCATGGCAATTTGAAATATTCATGGCAATTCTTAGTGTTCAAACCATTAATTCGTGTATATGGCTATGCTCTTATGTGATGGATGAATTGTTCATGGCAATTCTTTCATTTGTGTTTTGTAGGGAAGAAGCAAGAGACAAAAAGACACAACATCTGGGACTGCTAATGATGAAGAGGGTGACCGCCCTCAACCGATGAGCATTGATGCTCTACTTGTTCCCGATACAATTCACCCATGGCTCAGATTTAGTAACAAGCTAACAAAGTACAATCCATACTGTCAAAAATTGAATTTGTTGAGGGGGAAAGAATGTGATTTATCAAGGGTGGTCGATTGGGAACCACTAGAACAAGCAGGGGTAGCCAATGGAATAAAGGATATCATTAGGCAACGTTATTTCGTGGATCACATAGCATTTGAATACGAAGAATGGGAATGAATATTTCAAATTCAAGAGCAGGTATACAAGGAGCTATGTGTGGAATTCCACTGCACATATGAAATGAATGAGGATGTTGAGAAGGCGACTGATAAAACTTTCATGACTTTCCGACTGAGAGGTCAACCAAGGAAAATGAGTATGATGGAGCTTGCTGCCTGTCTAGGCATTTATTCTCGAGAACAGCTAGATGCAGCTCATTTTTCGAATTACTTGATGGCTAGTGAGATGATCGAGATGGAATTTTATCCCAAGGATGTGTGGCATGAATTTTCATCAAAACCATATGCTAGAGGTGGAAGTTCATACAAAGATATGGATAACATGCAGTTGCGGGTAATCCAACGATGTCTTGCGCACACCATTTCGCATAGAAGGGAGAACCCAGAGAGAGTCGGCTTCGCAGACTTATGGTATTTGAGGAAGTTCGTAGCGGAGGAGAATATCAATGTGCCATACGCTGTTGCCTGGTATTTACATCATAATGCCAGCGGGATTAGAGGGTCATCCCCTATCCGTGGGGGAAAATTTGTTACTAGGATTGCCAAGTCCTTCAACATCAGTTTTCTAAACCGAGTGATGGCTAGACCGAAAACAGTAGGGTTAGTTCAGTTTCAGGGGGCACAGGCTATTTCAGTTGTCAATAATAATTACGTGCCCTATTAGGAACCATCAGAGGAACAATTGGCTCAACAACCGAGAAGAAGAAGATATCGGCAAGTGGAACAGGGCCATCAAGAGGAAGAAGCTGCATACGAGCAGCCGGAGCAGGGAGGTTTCCAGCAACAGGGCGCAGCACTACCATCCATGCTAGATATTATGCAGGGTATTCAGGGCATTCAGGTTAGCCATAATGATTTTTCACAGGAAACCAGGTATGAGTTTGCAGCACAGCGCTACCACAACGCTTGGTCGGCACACAACACCCAAATACTTTCTGAAGTGGTGCCCAACTACCGGCCTACAACCTACAACTACCCACCCATGTGGGGTCAGCCTGGAGCAAGCTATCCACCACCGGTTTATGACGAGAGTGCCGCCTTGGCAGAGCTGCAGGAAGAGTATCGAAGGCAGCAGGAGAGAGAGCAAGAGGAGCGTGGATTCCCCTATGACTATTCCCCATGGGATGGCGTTAGTCCCCGGCTGGAACAAGTATTACCCGGCGGGTAATGAGTACCCGGTTTGGAACCGGGTATTGGACCCGAACCGATTCCTACCCGGTACAAACCGGGTACTATAGGGTTGGGTTTTCCCCCACCCAAAACCGGGTCGGATCCGGGTCGGGTTCTTCAAGAACCGGTTCGTTGACCAATACCCGGTTCGGGTATTCGGGTCGGGTCGGGTCGTCCTAAACCCGGGTTTTGTTCACGGCTATTTTGGGCATTTTACAAGTTATAGGTCTTGATGTATGTTTGCAATAACTTTGAATTGTAATAGTAGAAAAGTTAATACATACAAGTTACACATTAATATACTAAAAAAATAATATTAAGGAACAATATAATTTAGATCATTCAACAACCCGTGCTGAATGATACGCTGTTCTTGCATTTCATTGTGCTTTGATGACATAAAAATGTAATTCACTATCACCTGACATTCATAGTATGTACTAGGTATGGAGCCTGTACGATGCACGAATATTTTAAAAATACATAGTATAAATTGTAAGTATAATGTTATCAACTTAATTGTACAATTATTATTAAAAAGAAATACTATTAATAAGATAACCAAACTATAAAGGAAGCAACAAATTTCAAAGTGCTATAGGTCAAATAATAAAAGGTTAGGCTTTGAAGTACAATAACCAACATTAAGAGACATCAAAATGAAGATGCAATAAACATATATATGAAATTAAAATTTAAAATCAAATGACAAAATATATATTTCATGAGGTTAATTATTATAATCTCCTAAGATGTATACATAAAGTATGTGACCATCTTTCTAACTATATATTTATTTATTATTTATGTTTGATAATAAACTAACAATATCGTTACAATTGCAATTAAAATATGGTTTGAATACCGTTGAACTAACATGTACAAATACATGCAGTATAATTATAATTAAAAACTTCAATTCGTAATTTGCATTTAATAATCACATCACATATAAATACAAGAATCCTTACATACGATTTCTATACTATATTACATGTATGCATATACCTTTGAGATTTTTTTTATTAATGAACTGATTTTATGTATCTATTTTTTCAACCGTTGATACATCAAGTATAATTTATTTTCTTTCTTTCTTAACAGCGGTTAGATTTTGGATTTATTCCCACTTCTATTTTGGGTTTATTCCCACTTCTCACAGTATCAACCATCAGTTGCTAAATCTAAATTATGTTAAGTTTTAATACATTTGTTGAGCCATTGCAAGCGACAATAAAAATAAATACAATTAATCATATAGCTTTTTAGGTTTTTAATTGTATCAATTGATTGTATTAATATCGTTGAAAGTTTAAAATTTATTATTGAACTCAATAGTAACATATATTAAATTGCACAAAAAATAATCAATTCCTTATTTTTTATTAAAACTAATTTTCTTAAAACATAGTACTTAATGGTGATTATATTAGGTAATTGCAATGTATCAGATATAAAAATTTGATAAGTTTTTATAATAAATTATATTAATGTTGAATTATGACTTTTTATAAAATAGAACGTAGTAGTTTGTCAATGAATGTAAAATTTTAGTGAAAGTGTTAGTAATTATGAATTTGTAAAGAAAAAAAAAGATTAATGATTTGGCATTTAGGAGGGTTTAAAAAAAAGTAATAAGATGACGTGTCATGGTTAAGAAAAGGAAAGATTTATGAATTTTTATGAAAAAATTAAATTAATGATATGACATGGTTATGAATGTTTTAGTAAAAGGTAATAAGATGATGTGGCATGGTTAAAATGTAAGGAAAAATCTATGTTTTATAGATATAGATAGATTCAACTATTCCGGCTTTCATTGTATGTAACAAACTATCTATTTCTTTCCATTGTATGTAAGATCCGGTACTTTTTCCACGTGTCATCTATATAAGGTGCCACGTGTCATCCTTACACGTTGACACATCACCAAATTGCATACAAAGAAAAGAAATAAGTAGTTTGTTACACACAATGGAAGCTTGAATAGTTGAGTGCACACTATGAATGTCAGGTCATAGTTAATTACATTTTTATGTACTTACCCCTTTCATTGTTAATATTTTCACTTGATAACATTTAAGCTCAAATTATTATATCTTATAGTGTAGTAATCATCATTATGTAAATATGAGAGTTATACAAATCATAATAATATATAAATATAACATTTATTTAATAATCATACAATACTTTTTTTCATCAAACCTGTGTTGGTATCGCTTTTGGGGTGTTTTGTATGCAGTTTTTTTGGCTTACTTCTATGATGTTTTTGGTTTTATTCTATGTTGTAATGATACATTTTTACAACTTAGCAAGAATTATTACCACGTTATAAATGGGTTTGGAGGAATCAATTGTGTTGATGTTCATTATGTGATATTGGACGACTTACGTTTCACCAAGAATTGAAAGAATAAGAGATAACACGTCGGTATTGAGCGGTTAATACATACGAGTTACATCTAACTTTATTTTGCTTAAAAAAATAATATTGAATAATTGTATAATTTTGATCATTTAACAAACTCGTGTTTTCACGGGTCTAAAAACTAGTTGGAGTAATATATAGAAGTCTATAGTTTATGTTCTAACAACTTAAATCATATGATTAAAAACGATGTGGTGGCGTAGTCTTGTAACTATGGGCAAATGAGGTTACATTCTCAAAATATCAAACCACGAGCATGCAGGTACTACCAACACACAAATTTGTTGTTAAAAACTTTATTAAATCTTAACAACGGCTCCACAAGTTTCATTCAATCAACAAATAAATTGCACATTATTTTTTGTTACAAGTTTAATTTGGCTGAACATTTTTGTGAACGGTTGAAAGGCATCTTTCACTTTTGTTTTAAAGAAGGTTACAAAACCCATTTGATTAACAAGGTAGGTAATGCACCGATAAAAAGTGTTACTGATTGACAGCAACTTTAAATTGTTTTCCTCAAGGTACGTAATATACTTAAGAATCATATTACCTACATCGACACATTTTTACAAGTACATTACTTACCTTGGTAACAAAGTTGAAAGTACCTTGTTAGTCTACATGCTTACATACACAAAATGTTACAAGTATTTAGCCTATTACAAAACCAAATACAAGTAATAATGTTATGATTTAGACCCTAAAGTTGATTTAAATTGTCGAGTGTCACATGAATAGACTTGGTTCGGGTCGAAAATAAACTGTTCGATAAGTGTTCTGAATGAACATGCGGAATGATACAAATTACCATATTAACGTTTAGCTTTAGAATATGCATGTAACAATTTATACAATGAACCAAAACACAGGAATGGAAAATAAGATACGGAGTACAAAGATATCTAATCAAAAACTCATAACTTTAAGGACGGTGCTTTGTTATGACTTCTCCTAATTAACAAGATTAGTTAGAACCTCAAAAGAATAATTAAACACTAGCCTTGTACCCGCGCAAAGCGGCGGCGACATATAATTCTGACAATTTTGTAACTTTTTTGGAACCACTATTACTGATTTTTATTTTCGGGATAATTTCAGACGATCACTAATCACTAAGACCATTCGCAATGGGGCATTCTGGAGCCCATTTTCGACTGAGAACGCCCACAACGCCCGCAATGGGGGCGTTCTGGCGGGGCGTTGTGTAGAAAACAACGGGAACAAAACGGGCGTTTTGGTGGTGTTATGCATTAAAAACTTGTACATTGTGCTTTGGTAATTGTAGTTATACCCAAAAAAAATTATTTAGTTTGTTAAAGGGGCGTTCTGGTGTTACCATTGCACGTGTTAAAATTGGTGTTATGGTGTTATGCTGATGTGTAACCTAAAAAAAGGGCGTTCTGGTATTACGATTGCAAATAGTCTAAAAGCTATTTACTTAAAGTCTAAAGAGATATTCATTATGCCTTTCTATTTTTGCTTAGAATGATATTCTTCGTATCCGATTTAATTGTCTATTTTTACTTTCTGATGTGATAAAACAGAAAGCATTCAAGTGGATAAATTTGATTATTTTATTTGTCATCACTATAACAAGTGTCATTTTATTAAGGTGTGAACATATTTGCAGTAGATAATTAAATTGAGACAAATAAAGTATAAAGATTTCTTAACGTACGGATTCTAAATCTTTTGTCCGTTCATTAACATTCAATAAGAAATGCACATTTCTTCATGTACTTTGCATGTAATTAATGTTAAAAACATTGGTAGTTTATGATACAGATTTGCAATAACTCGGTAGATACATATAACATATTTACAGACCCAATAACATTTTGTGATACGATTACATGAACATGGAAGCCAAGGATAGATAGTGGTTGATAATTTGTAGGGTTGTTCAAACGTCAATAGTGTTTTACGTTGTAAATTTACAATGATGTCATCAAAAAATATTACCGAATTTCAAAACACTAACCACGGTTTATGCTGTTATTTTTTTACGATCGATGTTCCTATAACATTACCAAAGTTCAAACTTTATCGCATAATTCTTTATGCTAGCGTCATTAAAAGTTGTCCATTTTGCGTCATTGGGAAACTATGTAATTAGGTTTCTCCTACTTTAAAGTTACGACTATAAGAAAAGATACTCAACTCGGTCACAAAAGAAAATTCAAATTCCAAATTTTTGTCAATTAGTATAACCTTTTTAATGAAATCATAACTCAAAAGATATAATTCAAATTTTTGCCACATGAATATGAGGTTATAATATAATCACAAACAAATTATGCACATAACATTCACTCCAAACTCCAAAATCATTATGAAATTACGCTGTCACTGAAAAGTAAAAATTATTAAAAGTTTTCTATTATCTGATTTTCTTTTTAGAGCTATCCTTCTCGGTTGCATTTCAACCTTGGTAACCATAACCTTTATTCTTAAGTAAGTTGAAGACTGTATATTAGCTTTATACCTATTTATTTGACTTTGCAGCTTTAACATAGTTGCATTTCAACCTTGGTTTCATTTTCGGTTTACACAAAAAAAGATGACTCGCTTTTTGAGTTTGTGAGTGTCTTTCTTTATTTTGGAAATTGGCATGCTTCCCAAGAATTCAAATTTCAATTTCAACACTCACTTTTCTAAAGCCATTAATTCAATTCTTCAATACATCAATGATCATTTGAATATCTATAAATAATAAATATTCAAATTACATATAATTTCAATTTTTAGAACATATAGTCACCTGGATAAAAAGAAGGTATAATTCCAACATCGCTAATTTATGAGCAAATAATAGAATACTTATGTTAGTAAAGTTCTTAAAATCATACAAAAAAATCTGTTTATGCGATTCACTTCAATCCATAAATCATAAACAATAATCAACAACATTAACAACGATAACAAATGTCTATATCATCACCCCCAGAGAAACAAGCATAATAAAATTAAATTAATATCCTTAGTCAATATATACTCAAAATCTAAAGAATGCAAACAACATTAAATCAACATGCATACAACCTGCAAAAGAAAGAAAAAACGTGATGCAAGTTTAAATAAAAACTTGAAAAGTAACAAAGGGATTGTAACAAACTCAAACCATACGCCCAAAACTTCATATGTGTAATTTCAGGTGTTTACTATGTGTAGATCTCTTTATTAGGTTGTTCATATAAGTATGAAAAAAATGAAATGGGAGATAGTGGGTAGAAGATGGATGGTTGAGATTAAATTTTTTTCAGATAAATGGTCGGGATGAGAGATTGACTTAATTTTAAGAAATGGCAAATGCATTATATAGTAGTAATAGATAATAGATATATGGAAAAAAATACGCTCATACATAAAACAAGCACAACATCAACCTACTAAATAAACTAATAAGACAAGCGCGGTGTTGTAAGTGTAAAAAACTAGTCAGTGGTTACGGTGGAAAAGTGTGAATCGATTTGCAGGTCTTATGTATAGGGAAGATGACATATTCTGTTTACCACATTTACATAATAGATCCCTTTTGTTTACCTCATTTACATAAAAGATCCCTATTCTTAGCCAGATATTTACTTTTTCCCCTAACTTTTTCCTTTACCAAATATATGTATAACCCTTTTATCTAACATAGTTCATGATAACATTCATTTTTAATCATAAAAAAGTACATCTAAAATATTTAGAACTATTATTATTTTAGAATAAGAAGAATTTTCTTTTTTTGTGTGAATCAGTTCCGTTTAAAAAAGTTTCTTACGAACTTTCAGATATCATGAAAAGTAATTATATACTCAAGTTACAAATTATTATGGAAATTAATAAATTAGAGATTTAGCAATGTCTTTGTGTACTACCAAAATGCTTTTTTCTAAAAATCAAGTAGTAATTTGATTATGTTTTAAACCGTTCAAAAATTGATAGCGTATGCTGTCACAATCTATTAGCAACATTTATTGGTCATTTTGCCCGAGGCATGAAGAACCTCAAGTTCCTGTTTGGGCTTGATGATCCCATGGATGAATATGTATAATACTGACAACCAATTAGTCTTCAATTGAAACCTTTTGATTATTAAATTTATTATTAGATACTTAATCTTGTACTGTATAAACAAATGAACGGTTCTTTGATACGTATGCAACAAGATTTTTGTACTAACTCTTTTTCGCCTTTTGAAGAAAAGTTCTAGTTCCGCCCCTACTTGTAAGCAAAAGGTTAATAGATAATAAACTATGAGAATAGGCAGAAAAAAAGTATTATGTATTATCCCTTTTATTGGAGTGCCTAGCTTCAAGTCTTTAACATAAACATTTAGAGTCGAGGTCGTTTGATTTTTCTTATGCTACTCTCCTAGCCTATAAATAATGTTTATTTTGCTTAAAAAATAAATAAGATAAGACATTTTGAGCTGGTATTGTAGTTGTGTGTGTTCCATTAATGCCAATTTAATAATAATTACCATAATACATATGAATTTATCTATTTCATAAGTTCTATTATCTTTAGCAAAAGAAGTTAGTTTGGTTCAAAACCAACATGTAAATATGTATAACCTTTTTTAGGCATATTTAAATCCCCTGCAAAAAGGCCGGAGATTCTTTCTACCTTAGGTAGAACTGGAAGCAGCCTCTCTACCTTTGGTAAAGGTAAGGCTGTCTACATCTAACCTCCCCCATACACTGTCCTAGACGGTATTGTGACCTAATCTGCGGAAGACGGTATGGGATGTTACTTTACTTTACTTTACTTTTTAACTTTAGACACACTTGATTAACTAGTTAACTAACCATACATGAATCGAGGGATAAAGTTAAACGATTAAAGAAATTTTTTTAATTGAAGTTTTGTATTATATAATCCATTATGCTTTACTCGGCTTTAAAAAGATGACATTTGTTTCTACTCGTGAATTATGCACTCACAGCTTAGGAAAATAGTTGTGTAACTGCACGAATGTATTAATATCCAAATACTTAGGCAATTAACAAAATATTAGTTTTAGTGTTATCCGTCATTAACCCAATAGTTACTGTTTTCTAGACATGAACTGTTCTATTTGTCTTTTAATTTATTCTTTATTTCAGTTTTTCCATTTTCGATTATTTTTATTATAAGCAGGTAATACTATACTAGATTATAGTCATTAATTTTTCTATTTTGTCTACACTAAAATTATGTCTGATTTTCTGACTCGCAAGAGTTGCTCAAGATTTGAAAGAGTCAATAAACAAATCGTAAGAGTTATAGTCATTTAAGAGTTGGTGTTCGAGTTATATCGTTCAGATGCCCGAAGGCGACTCATCACTTATTACACGTGTATTTCATCAATCAAAAATCAACAATATCAAACTATGTCCACTTGTTGTAACCAAATATGTTACAACCAAATCACACTGAGAGTACGAGTCCACTCACCGACTACCTCAGGCATCCACTCAGTAGTCTAATATCACTGAACATTCTCTATATCTTAGAATACAATGGAATAACACAAGTTAGTTACTTGTCTCAATATGGATATAACATCATTTATTTACTTATTGTACTTGAACATAATTATTACCAAGATTATGAATAACTACTTTAAACATCAATGTTTCATAATCAAGTATCAATTTATGATTCTTATGATCACAACATCATTTTAATTATTACTAATCAATTTATCAATGTTATATAGATAACCATAACCAAGGTTATCAACCTTTACCACTAATAATTCATCAAAACACTAACATTTGGCCAAATGAATACTTAACCAAATATGTTACCACTTTACTCTTTAATTCTTAATTAAGGTTTCTAATTAATAATCAATACTCATTTCATTATAAAATCTATAAAACTTCTCATAATCATCAATTTCTCAAGAACACTTAAACAATTTCACAACCCTTAGCATGATCAATATAAATCATCATCTTTAATCAATCATAATATGATCATTAACAACACTTATCCACTTATGTACTAATAACACAAGCTTAAAAACTTTGATTATAGTATAATCAATTAAACCCATGAACCTTATTAATGATCATATATCATTTTCTTCATTTCAAGGTTAGGGCTTAGATTCTAATCATCATTTAAGTATCAACTAACAATTATCTCATAATTACAAGCTTCAATTTCATATCAATCCTACTAATTCAATCAAATATCCACAAACCCATTTCTAGGTTTATATAAAAATCAAGAATTAACACTTACAACATGTTTATGATGATGATAAGATGATTAATCCATGTAAGTAAAGCTTAACTCATATTAATTCAACCTTCTGAAACCCTAATTTCGGATTAAACTCACCAATTAGCAAAAATCCCAAAAACCTCAATTTCTAGGTTATGGAGTATGAAGAACACATGATCATACCTTGATTATGATGATGATAGAAGCTTGAATTCATGTTTAACAACTTCCATTTGATGTTCCTTTCATATTTTTGTTAATTGATTTAGGGTTTCCTGTGTTAGTATGTACGTATGATGCGTATGTATATATGGATATATTTGAAACAAACACCGACTCAAAGTCTGAGTCTATTACATAATTGCCCAAATTTCTTTCCCCGTACTTATCATTGTCTGGAACTTAAAAACCATTTACGGGGAAATATTATTTTATTTTACCGTCAACTGAATTGAATTAAAACATTTAATAATTTATTAACCACAATAAAATATTTGACTCTTTTACCCATTTATTTTCAAATAAGCCACCGAACTTGTTTTCTGACACATTAAATAATAATTCACAGTCATAAATTATTAAAATACAACTAGACCCGAATACTGGGTGTTACAGCATGAGTCTCAATGCATACCAAATGCTATTCCATGCAAGATGGTAGCTACAGGAAGTTGGAAAGAAATCTGCTCAATTGATAAGTCTTTTAACAATAAAGGGGTAGATATTCAATCATACTTTCAAGGGAAGATTGGGGATGGAGAATTGCTTCGTTTTTGGTTGGATAATTGGTCTGGATTAGGGCAGCTATGCAAGCTTTTTCCGATGCTTTTCAAGTTAGAATTCAATAAGCAGATTAATGTGGTGAGTCGTATATCAAGTACTGGAGATTTTAAGTGGAATTGGAAATCTAATGGTTGGTCTTAAGAAGCAATAAACGAGCTGATTAATCTGCATAGCCTGGGTATTAAAGTCACATTCAGTCAGGGTCAGGATATGTGGGAATGGGGTTCAGACAACTCTAAGGCATTCTCGGTTAGTATGGTTAGAAATTTGTTGAGTTCAAGAAATAAGGATGATAGTAGAGTTATTTTTCCGTGGAATAAGTTGCTTCCGGTTAAGATAAACATATTTGGATGGTAATTGTTGATGCAAAGATTACCTTCTAAAAACTTGCTGTTGCGAAGAGGAATATCAATATCCAACTCTGATTGCGTCTTATGTAATGAGTGCGAGGAATCATTAGAACATTTGATGACCGGTTGTAATGTATCAAAGGAACTATGGATTGGGATCGCGGCTTGGTGTAAGTTACCCCCAATGGTTATCTTTTCAATTTCTGATTTGATATTTTTTCATAAGTATGTCACAGGATCAAACACTCGAAAGAAAATCATCCAGTCGATAATTTTGGTAGCTTGCTCGGTCATTTGGAAGGCTCACAATGAAATGGTATTCAATGGTGTGAAAAACGATGCGTGTAGAATGTTGAAAGAAGTAAAGTCAATGGGCTTTTTGTGGATCAAAAGTTGATGCACTAAATGGAGCTTTGAGGAAAATCAGTGGCTGGAATTCACTTTTATTTAGTATAGTTGCTGCTGTTTTTAATTGGAGCTGCTGCTTTTAATTGGATGGAAGCGCATGGCAATTGGGATATGATGTTCATGGCACAATGCAGGAGCATAAAATAGTCTATAGGATAACGTTGTAATCCAATGTAATATTGATATGATTATTTGAGTTAGTTGGTGCTGATATTATTTTGGCCTAAATCCTCACGGGATATCATCAAAAACGATATAGGGTGAAAACCGGTAGCTCGGCCCCTACTATCGGGGATTTTTTCCTAAAACCCAAAATTTGTTTTTTTCATCCCTTTTGGTATCCTCCCAGTCCGGATTTGGGTCCAATATATATCCATTGGTGTTTTTGTACATTTTGAGGGTCTAACTAGCACCTTGCTATTAGACATTTTCTAATGCCTCTCAAAAAAAAAAAAAAAAAACTCTCAACATTAATAAGCAAATAACATAAATCCAAGAGTCTAACAACCACCAATAAGAAACTTCCTAATCTAATTGTTGTCGATGTTTGTCAGCTTCAAGCACTCTTCTTTAAAGGCACTGTAATGTTTTCCTTATTAAAAGTTTTGCAAGAGGTGAAGAGAATGTAGAGTAGGACAACCTTTGTAATACAATTCTTTACTCCAAATTGTGACCAGAAGAGTTTACTTACGTGAGCATCAGTGTCCATGATAATCTTCTTTGGTTCCATGTGAAGGGAATCAAAAATTCAATAAATCCCAGGAAAATCAAATTCAATTAAGGCTAAATAAACAGACCACTATTTGTATGATCGATTCAAAACTTCCGAAAACAAAAGTTGATTGTTGTGTTTCTTATTATTCCAAAATCAAACTCCAACATTCTTGAGTGAATTGGAAGTATTTTAAATTTGTATAGATATAGATATTACTAAAAATACTTGTAGTAACAACTTCAATAATACTTCTACCTAATTGTTGTCAAAATGGGAGTTCAAACTTATTTTGAGAAACACTCGCTGACACCATAGTCATCCTTCTAATTGTCGTCGTTTTGGTTCTGCTGCAAAACAAAGTAAAACTAATCAGCAACCATTCTGTATTAAAGATTAAACAACACAAAAAAACTAAAAGCAAAAAAATAAAAGACCGCCCATGAACTAAATTAACCGTTGATTTTCCTTCAAACATCCAATCATGTCCTTCTGGATTGAGTTCCCACCTTCATCGATAATCTATTTAGGTAGAAATTGGCAACTTCAGAAAATAAATAATGTTGTGGATTAGGATTGCTGATGCATGCAAAAAAAAGCTCATAGACACAGATAAAAATCAAACATCAAATAAGATATCCTATTGATTATTACTAAATCCATACTGTAAATCAAAGTGAAAGAAAGACCTTTATACTGAAATATAAGTCGGATGCAGATAAATTTAGCTAGAACTACCTTGTTTCAGATAAATCACTTCAAATGCCACGTCATTATTCTTTCAAGAACCACTTTGTCCACTCTATTCACCTATCCCCATTGCTTCCCACACCTATTCTCGACATGCACATCCACTGTACATCTATACTTTCCAGCATCAATGTACATCATAAGCCACACCTATATCATGTATCTCTTAAAACCAAAAAATAAGCATACTCACCACTGGTTTGGTTCTATACGGTATGGGGCAGACAACATGATTTCCATTAGTTTTTCCTTCAAGGGTCGTCCCGCAGTCAAGATCAAGAGCTATATGGGTTTAGCGGACCTCTTTATTCCTACCATAAACAAATTTAGACAATAACATCATTTGTTAATGATAGGTATCATCAGAATGGCCGTTTTCGTGAATAGTTTACAAATTTTCTAAACATTAATCACCCACAACTTCACAAGTCACGATAATATAATGTAGATGGGCGGGTTAGATATATTGGCTAAAGGGTCAAAAAGGGTTATTTTTAGTTGTCTCACTTCCTTTTCTTTCCTTCTTGAATCTATGTCTATTGCTATATTACCTTGTATAGGGCGCTAAAAGACAGAAACCTGCACATAAATAAGGATCTTGTTAAACTAAACTTTGACTATTACTATAAAATTAATATGCATGTAGCCATGTAGGGTCTCAATATTTTTATTGGTAATCAAGTGTAGAGACACTTCACATTAATAACTCACATCGAGAACCTAAGCGTCTTGCTAATATTATCTAACAACATATATGCAGGGTCAATTTCTCTCATTTCAAGGAGGCTTAAGATAAAATATTGTTACCCAAACTTAACCTCTGTAAATGAGTGGGTCTTAAATATTCAAGATCACAAACGTAACCTGAACCTGAACCATCAGTCGCAAGAGGCTCCGAGTTCCTATCACGCACACCTTCTGTACTTCCTTTAATTTTGCATCTCCAGTTATCTACTTATGATTTAGTGACACATTCTTTGTAGTGCACATTGAACCACACCCTTTCCTTTCTGCCTACTCTGCCCTTTAGCCTCTTCGTGCCATCAGCCCATTTGTACTAACTTTTTGATTCTCATTTATTGCACTTTCTTGTCTATATCATCATAATAATTCACCAACTATTAAAACAAATGAATAAGCAAGAACTCTGTATGACATTGTACTTTTGTGCTATGGCATAACTGCTAATCAAAAGCAACTCAATTAGTCTCGGTGACATATTTGAAAACTCCATATTTATAGGTAAGCAGTTTTCACCATTATCCAACCCTTAATAACCCATCCAATTTCAAGTATTTCATGATGTCATTTTATAAATGGCAGAAAAACTACAACGAAATGCTGTTAAATAAATCGGAATAAATAGTATTCATAACCAAATATAATACATTATATGTTAATAAAGCCAAGAAACTGTATATATACTTTCGATCTGTATTAGAAAGTAACCCGTTGTATAACCGATGCGACCCAGCCATTTTTCAGATTGTTCAACGGGACAAATATGTCAAACATCACCCAAATAGCCACCCAAATTGTTTTAAATGCTTAAGGTCTGCTAAATTTAAAATTATTAACTAATGAAGAATGGTGCGTTAAAAAAATATATACTAAATTGTCATCACAAAATAATGTGGCAGCCACCTCATTTTGTACATGAGTCAGTGAACTTTTGATAAACGTAGACTTTGACTTAACAAATTAGAGTAAATTGTTAGCATCAGAATATGATTTTATCGTCTTATTTCATGCATAGATTTCGAAAAGATAAAAATTCAGACATAATGTTAGGGTCATCAACCCTTACAATAATTACCCCCGTGACCCGTGACCCGATCTGCCCATATTGCCACCTCTATAACAGGTCAAAATTTGTTTGTTTCGGGTTGAACAGCGAACACATTAAATAACAAATAACACATATCACCATATGACCATAAAAATTGGCAATCAAATAAGATAGAGATCATAATAAATTTCACCTTCTGTGGCTAGCAGTGGCTTCCTTATCAGCAGATTTTGACAACCTCAACAATTCAATGACTTGTATAACTGGTTTGAATTGGTTGATCATGTCTTGCACAAGCCTTTAATATTTATGTATAACTATATAAGATGCAACAATATAAGTAAAGAGTACAACAAAAAGTCATAACTTAGAATAACCCTACCATTAATAATGCACGTAATAACTCTACGTACAGGCTATAAAAGAAGAAATAGATCAATGAATTATTAAAATTATATGGCAAAAAGTTTACTATCACCATATATAGAATACACACACACACACGTGTACGTCACATAAGAATTAACTTGTGTATGATAGTTGAATCAATTGCATATGAAACTATATTTTTAATTTTTCGTAACGTTCAGAAAAATCATAGGCATAATGGACAGAACAAAAAGAAAGAAAAAATGAGAGCGAAAATTACCATAAAATGAAGTTGAAACACAATTTCTTCATTTGGCTAGAAACTCCAATCCATCTTTATTGCAGTATAATAATGTGTTCCCTCTTAACACTTCCTCCATATTAGAAGAGGTAGTGTGGCTTTTCTCTATAAAAGAAACATTTGTTTCCCTCTTTGACTCATGTCTTCCAACCCAAATCAACCCATCTATGAATAAGTAAAAGTAAACCAACCCAGCTATACTCGTTAAGCCAGTATTCCTCTTCACAGGCACCATCTATTTCTCAACCTTTACAAGTATGTTGTTCCTACTAAAAGCTTCCTCTTCAATGTTTCCAAAAAAAATCTAGATATGTTCAAGAATACGACCAACATTAACAGCTCCTGCATAAGAAATACAAAAATAAATAATAAAAAATCAAACGATTATAATGTGTCTGGTACTATTTGCTTCAGGGGATCATTTTTATCAATATGTCCCTGCTTTAATAGCTTCAAGAGCAATTGCTAGTGACGTATCAGAGTGTAGAAGCAAATGTAGCTCATGAGCTTCATCAAATTTTAGGAAGAGGCTACAGCATAAAAGTTGGTAACTGACCAAAACTTTCACCCATTCAAGTTCTTGAAGATATGCAATATTCAAAGGATGTCCAAAGGCCATTGAACCAGTATTTATATAGACTTTTTTTTGTGGACTCATTCGCTGGCTTCTTTTGCCAATACACAAGCTGTGATGCAAAAGCCTGCCAAAGTTACCAAATATAAAACAAACTCAATTCTAACATCCACAGTAACAGCACATATATATTCTAGTTGACACATAAAGAGAAAACTGAGCATGAATGTTGCCTGCTATATTGAAATTGAAACCCATCTTTCATCATTTTGGTTAAGAGTTTCCCATCAATCTTTATTAATTTCAGCACGATCATATATTGCCATCACTTTTGTGCCTGTATGAAAGATAAGTTTATATTCAGGCAAAACTGAAAGAAGCACAACATATATGAGCACAAGCACACCAAAATACTACTCGCTCCGTCTCATTATCGTCCATTATTATAAGTTCAACCTTATAAAGAAAAAACTCTGATTGATACACAATGTACCATACTATAAAATAGTAGGAGTACAAAATTTAATTGAAGTTATAACCAATTGGTATACGACCAAATCAAGACACAAGATACTGCAAATAATCACATACCAATGGGTTTGCGATCAGTGAGAGCAAATTTGGATAATACTATCGCGCCATCAACACTGCAGGTAACCATGGTCTCATAGACACCGAGATTCCCTTCTTCTACGGCCTCTATAGTCATGAAAAACTCAAAAACCTTGTAGCCTTTCGAGTATGTACACTCCATAATTTCGAAATCGTGGAGATTGTTGAGTTGCTTCTTCTTAACATGCTAACATAAAAATAAAAAATCGAAGGAAACAATGGGAAAAGGTAAAGTAAACGCAAAAGAAAATAATAAATATTAATAATTACAAAAGAAAAAACCCCACAAAAATAGCAAAGTTCAAAGAAAGTGGAACTGGCAAATACCATCTCACAAGCCTTGTTGAAAGCAGCAACAGCAAAGTCACCAATAACACTAACAATGGGATGATCAAGTGCAATTGACTTTGATGTTTCCTCAGCAACCTTAAAATCAGCTTCAGGCTGCCAACCACATGAACACGAACATGTAAGTGTCTGTGCACACATGTGCATAAGCATGGAGAAAACAGAGATGGATATCATATACATACATTCACCTTATCAAACTCTTTAAACTCCAGCCAGATTTTCTTCCCCTCTCCATTCGAGCAAAGGTCAGCCACTGGAGCTAATCTTGAGCTTAGACGCCATGGATTTGGTAAAAATTCTGAAAGAAAAAGTTACCAAGTTACCAACGAGAATGAGAATCAACTAAGAGCCGTATAAACTAAGACCTTGAATACAGGCCATTTTAGTCTGACAATTTTTTTAATTTATATATCTCAACTGATTACAGTTTTGGAACAATTTCCACCGAGGAAGGTTAACATAATCGTAAAAATTGAGAAACTGTTGAGTTCAGTGCTTTAAAACACTTAAATGAAGCTATCAAGATGTATGACTCGAATTTAAAAAGATACGCCAAGTTTTTGTTTCTGATTGGAACCCTTCCCATAAAGTATGATACACACCAGTGGGTTTTGCACCTAAGTTTAAAACAAGTGTCCATTATAACCATCCCGATATCTCTTGTGCTGCACACATCAGCATTTTTAATTTTTGAGATGCATACCATATGCCTTCACGGTCTCGCTTCCATGAGAATTAACATCAGAATGAACAGGACCACACTCGGAAAGTTTGAGCGCATTCTCGAGAAACGTGCTCCTCTGGCCCCTTAACTGAAATTTTAATCAAATAAACTAAGTTAAATTAGATGAAAAAATTACTAAACTCCGAATCCGATTCTTTGCCCCAAAAAAGAAAAAGAAAAAAAGAATGAACTTGTTGAGAGGGGGAAACAAGCATTGATACTGTCTTTGAAGTTACTAAAGTATAGTGAACTCTGTTTGAAAAATTAAAAGTCTAAACAACAGAGAACTGGTGGTGATATCAAGTCACTAGAACGTGCAATATCTTAAACGATATCCAACTTGCAAGTCACACAATGAGCAAATCATATAGCCAGACACCAAGTTCCACTGTAATAGTTAGTTGATTATCGATTCCTTTGAACCACCACAACTCAAATTTATTTCTTAAACACTAGAAGTGGTTATGATTCTTTAACCTCATAGCAAGTGCTTCTCCATCATGGCAGTCGCCGGCCAATTCCGTTAAATGCCGCTGCCAGCCAACTCCATCAAATCGCCGCCGTCACACCACCATAATCACCTCGGGCAATCTTTTGTGACAACCCGCTCCTCCGGCCACTTCTATTTTTTTGCGATGGTGAAAGTGATAGGGTTTTGAATTATTAAATGATTTATAGTGGTGGTAGGTGGTGGTTAATCATGTGTAGGAGGACATAATCAAAGTGTTTTTAGATCTTTCGCTTGACGGAGTGATAGTGGCTGGCAATTAAGAAGAAAAAAAATGCATGTTACCGGCTACTTTTCTATCCCTGTAACTAACATTCAAAAAATAGAGTAAATTATATTGTTTGCACGTTATTACAAAGCCAGTTCCTGGGTCGGGTATTCTTCGGAATGCAGTCCCTTGACCTGGAATTTTGTATCAGTGCCAGTCCCGACGTCAACGCGCGTTTAATATGACCGTTATCTCACCCCATGTGAGTTACTCATGGCCGAGTAAATTACATTGCCCGTCCCTGTGGTTCTCCGTATGTTACGATCTCAATCCTCAGGTCGGATATTGCGTGGACCCAGTCCTCTGACCCAGTATTTCATTTCATTGCAGGTCCTTTGTCAACATAAAATGACCACAATACCCTTAATTCAGTATTAAAACATTTCTTCAATTCAAATTAAAAACAAATTGCGATGGCGTGTTTATAATTATTAAAATAATTTTTTTTGACCAAGTCATATTCGGGATTACATTTTTTCTTATGAAATCAACAAAATAAAATGCATACATTTACTTTTGCTTTCTCGATAGCAAAAGATTGAAGATGAACAATAAAATATCAAAAAATCGCAACCGATTTCTTCTCGAAACCACCACCCTTCCCGGCGAAGATGAACAATATGTAATCGTATTTAACATATTAATAGTTTGTAGTTTATATATATATTTTTTCATTTCTTTGTTAAATGGACAAATAACTGCTAGTCGGGTCAACTCAATACGAGCCAACACAAACGAAAAAAATTACATGATTCAGTCCACCCATTTTGCCACCTGTCATAGTACTGTCCACTTGGTCTACACATACTAGTCTTCCTGCAGATTATTGGTCTGCTCCTGATCACGAATTATATAGCCGGATGAAACATAGGACGAAGAGTGCTCCTTGTAGGGGTTACGACTACTGCCTCCCACCTTATTGGTACAATCATTTAACTTTACAATATAAGAATCTTCTTATATTCTAGTACATCAAGATGTTATATTCTTTATGGGTGCTAACTTGATATTCTCAACTGTTCTAGTGTATGGTGGTGATGCTCTGAAATTTTTTAGCTGGTTGTTGGAAAGAAAATGTATGCTTGTAAATAGCAGCTTTTGAAACCTTGGTCTTGTAGTTTGTTCAAGTTTTCTAGATGTCTTTCATTCTTTTGGATGGTCAGTGAAGTTAGTTTCAGAGTTTTAATGCTTCATGGTGTCTGTAAACTTGCTCAAATCGTATTTCTTGATTGGCAAGCGCGTTAAATTTGTTCTGTGCTTCAAGTTTTCTATAAGTTCATTTTCGGTGTTTCTAAGTTTGTGCTTTATAAGCATTTATATGGTTGTGTATTTTAGTAACAGTCACTGGGAGTGTATGTGCTCTACCTGTGGGTCGGATCAGGCATTTGTGTCTCTATTCAAGTTGATAAGCAATTCATTTATATTTGTTGGAGTGGTGTGTACCCTTCACACGGTTATGAGAGTCTTCAAGTATATATAAAAACAGGATTACCAATGTTGACATTGTCAATTTAATATGGTATATATTTGTTTATGGGTTTTTAGTGTTTAAATATTTAAGTTTTGTTTGCTTGGAGTTGTAATTCTTATATTTTACTAAGAGTTAACAATTCATTAATTGTAAGTGATAATATATAATAAGTATGTTAAACTTTCACAAAATGTTCAATTTAAGAAATGATCAGATCTTTTTTTATTTAAATCAACTTTAACTATACATAATGTGTTTAAAGGTAGTTAAAGTTTATTAAAATATGTAAAAGGATAATTAAAGTTTATAACATTGTTCAAAATTATGAATTCTTATTAGTTCATTTTTCACTAGGAGAAGGTTTTAAAAGTTATGTAATTTTTTTTTTAAGAAATTAGATTGTTCTCTAAATTGATTTGTATAAGTTTGGTTCTCGACGTGTATTAACCCTTAATCATAATATTTGTAATATCAATCAAATAAAAGTGATATAATAGTATGCTATACCACTTTTAATTCACCTCGATTCCATAACAACATACTCTTACTGTTTACCACATGAAATTTTTTAATTTAATAAGAAAATAATACCCCCTTTGTCCCAAAAATAGTATTTCTAAAAACAGATATTTAGTTTATGATAATTTGATAAATGTCAAAAAAAAAGTTATTCAAAGAAAATTTGATCGATTTTTTTTTTTAAATTAAGAGCAATATAGGAAGGTAAATTAGAGAAATTAATAACATTTTGTAGTTATCTTTTTTACAAATAGACAATTTTTTGTGACATAAATAATGTGAATATTTATATTAAAAGGGACTAAGGGAGGGAGTACATTATTTATTGGGTTAATGATAATCTTTTTTATAATGATTTGGAATCTAATATATATTCTTACTTGCTATAGATTAACTTTTATTAGCATAATAATATTATTAATATAACTTTGTAACTTTTGACAGAAGAGAAAAAGAAACATAAATTTTAAAAGATTATAATTTATCACTTATAAAAGTGTACTCAAATACACTTACTTAGGTTAGGGGTGTTCGTGGACGGTTAACCGGAGTCCCGGTTTGAAATATTTTTGAACCTAAACCGAAACTGAAAAATTCAGTTAACCGAAAATTGGTTAACCGTTTTTTCGGTTCGGTTACTCGGTTAACCAAATTAACCGTTTATTAATTAATACTTATTTAAAAAGTAATTAATAACCCACAAATATATAATTATTTTTTAGTGTTCATTATATTTAAATTTTTTGATAATAGAATATCAAACGATAACCATTTTACTCTTTATATTGTGCATTTATGTTATGCTTACGTAAACCGTCTTAATATAATTAGAAATTAAGTAGTAATAATTACCATATTAGACCAAATAAGTTATTAAATTACATTAAAATGAGTGAAAAGGAAATATATATGATTTTATAAAAATACAATTGTAAATATCTACATATATAAATATAAAATGTACAATATATATACATATATTTAAAAGTACATATAATATTTTCAGTTTTTTCGGTTAACCGTTTATCACGTTTATCCCAAAATCATGAACCGAAATCGAAAACCGTAAAAAATTCGGTTCGGTTCGAAACCGAAAAACGAAAAAAAGTCGATTCGGTTAACCGAAATTCGGTTCGATTATACCGGTTTTCGGATCGGTTTTCCGATTTCGGGATATTTTGAACACCCCTAATTTAGGTCATCTCCAATGTAGGTATTTTTGCATCAAATTTGGTGTTTTAGTGTAAAAAACCATCTCCAACCAACTCACCAAATTTGGTGCAGAATTTAGTGTAGACTAAATTTTTGAAGATTTTGCACTATATTTGGTGCAACACTAAATTATGCACCAAATTTATAATGTTTCGTTTTAGACCCTATGTGTGAACTATTGTTATTATTTAAGTACAAAACTTGAAGAAACTTATTTATTTGTATGATTATTTTAAGTACCATATACTTTAGATTATATAATATGATTATTGAAACAATAAGATATAATTTCAAACAAATTATGGTAATTTAAACATTGATTTATGCAAAGAACTTATGTAATTGAAGTTTTACGAAAATAAATAAATAAACTTAACATTTAAGTTAATAGTTTGAAAGTTAATTGATCATAAAAATAATGAACTCACGTCAAGTATAGTAAAATAGTTTAGGGGCCAATGTGTAAATGCTAAAAGTAGTTTTAGTGCATACGTTGGAGATGAAACACATTTGGTGCAAGTATATTCCTGAAAGATGCCTTTATTACACCAAATTTGATGTAGTGTTTAATGCATACGTTGGAGATGCCCTTATTTATAATAATTAGAAGACACATCGGTTCTTTATTAACCATACATAAAAGGATTTTTCTAAACATAACCCTTAAGGCTATCGTTAACATGTATAAAGGTACCCTAAAAAATATTAAAAACCGTCATCTATAATATTTTTATGCGAGTTAACGATAACCCTAAGAGCTATATTTAGAAAAATCGTAGAAAAAAATGTATAGACCAGTAGGATTTCTTTGTAACATTGTCCGATTATTACTTTTTTATAACAAAAAATATATAAAAGCGACAATAAATTTATTCTCAGTTCAGGTCTTATATTCATTCAAACAAAAAAAATTAAAACTTCTCCCGCCATTTCTACATTCCCGCCCCCAATTTTTTATTATTCTGCACTTTTGGTACAGCGCATGTTAGCATCCTGGATCTGCAAACAGACATCTTCTTCCCTTTCTTCAACAAAATCTACAAACCCTAACCCTAATTCCATTCACAATTTCAATGGCGAACGCAATTAATTTTACTAAAACACAACGCATAGTTCTTCTAATTGACCTCAATCCGTTATTACTCCATTCCTCAAACCCTAACCCTAATTACATCACTTCAATTCTGACAGCTTCAAAAATCATCTTATCTTTCAATTCAATCTCATCTTCACTGTTTTCCTTCAAATTCTTCATCTCATCACTCTCTCCTCTTCTTTCTGCATCCACACTCCACCGTATACTTCCAAAGTATCATCATTCTGTATCTCTATCTTTCAATTCACCGTCAGAAACCCTAATTTCGCTTTCGGAAACGTTAAATTGGATCCAGTCGACGCGATCGATGTTTTCGCCTTCGAATTGCTCGCATGTAGCTGGTTCGTTGCTGCAGCTTGCTCATGATTATGATTGGGAGTCTGATATTGATGATCTGTCAGGTAAAATTTGTCGTGATTATGTAAGTATAAGGTCGAATTTGATTGTTTTGTTGTCTCCGGTTTGTCGATCGGTGGAGGATTTAGCTGAATTTATGTGTGTTGATGGTAATGTGAATTTAGACGGTTATCGTGCTCGATTTCGTGATTGTTTTGGTACTGTGAATGATGTTTTCAATAGTAAGGATATTCATTTGTGTTGGATTGATATTCAAAGTCATGAAGAGAAATTTGAAGTTTGTGAAATTGAGAAGGAGTGTGCTCTTATTGGGAAAGAGATTAGGAAATTGGGCTGGGGATTTTGTTCAACGGAGTCAATTATTTTAGGTTCTGCTCTTGTTCCTTTTGGTTTGGTGTATCCGAATATCGTGATGTCATCTAAGTGGGTAGATGATTGTGGATCAGGTAAGCGGATCCGGGGGCAATTGAGCCTTGAAATTACGGATGTTAGTGGTAAACCTTTAGAGTGCAAATGTTGTGATCTTGAATTGTTGCATATAAAGTTATCATCTAAATTGAGATCTGATTTTAGAACCCATGAAGTTGGGAGTTCAAAAGGTCAAGATGCCGATTTTGTGAGCACATTTTTGGGTAGTCTGAATCATGGAACTTTGAAGTTGCATGTCACAAGTGTTCAAAAGTACACCAAGTGTGATAATTTTGATGAATTATCATCAGGCTTTTTCTTTGTTCAATCGGTATTGTCTGGCAAAAAAGGGAAGGATGGTTTAAACAATCTTTTTGCTGATAGGGTTCTTGAACTACTTGCTGATGAAAATTCGATGTTATTTAATAAGCATGCCGTTCCAACTTGGCATATTTTTCTTAGTTTTCTTTATAGGGAAGGTTACTGGGCCTTGGTATCTTTATCAAATAGTAATGGAGATTCTTGTACAGGGATTCTCAAATCCTTCACAGTTCATTCAGCTATCCTATTACTTGTAGATAATAACCATCCTGTCACACAAGATTCTGGTGAAGTGAAATATATATTGAATGAGAATGGTTCTCAAGGTGATACTGATTCTCAAAAGGGTACATCTCCATCGGGAAATTGTGTTCATGCAAGTGATGGAAAAAGAAAAAAGATGAAAAAACATATATCTCGGGATCTTACATGGAGCTCATTCTACAAGGCGGCATATGAGTTCATGGATGTGGATGTAGCAGAGATATTCTTTGCCAATGGCTGTAAAAAGTCAAAGAAGTTGAAGTTTTTGAAATGTTGGATGAATCAATTGAAAAACCAAAGCTTATCTCACGAGAACATGCTGCATAGGTCATGCCATACAGCTCCAGATTCAAATCAGCAGAAAGAGATAGATCTTAATGAGAATTTTTCTGCTAATTACCAAGAGAGTGATGAACCTCAGTCAATGCGTAAGTGTTCCAATCCTTCAAAATGGCAGGATGCTGTTACATCTGTATCATGTTCAGAAACTTCAGAAGACTTTTTCAGTAATTTGTCTAAGAAAATTAAACACGGGCTTGAATCTGATGGAGTAGATTTGAAGATATTGGCAGAGAGACTTGTAAGCTCATCCATATATTGGTTACATCAAAAGCACAAAACCATTGCGAATTGTGATGAATCTTCTACCATGCAAATTGCTGAAATCATTAAGTTATTACTTCGCAAGCCCAAAGATTTGAAGGAACATAAGGATAATAATCAAAGTTCTACCTCAGAATACTTGGTCCGAGAGTATCCTTCAGCTGTTTTAATTGTTTTATTTAGTTAGTTAAATTTAACAGTATACTGTCCACTCTAATCTTTTCCTTAATAAGCATAAGATATGAATTACAAATTTTGCTCCGGCTGGAGATACTTCAATCAGAATATGCAGCAAGTATAAAGGGGTCTATGAAGATGAAATTTGTGAAACAAATTTGCTCCCTTCTGGAGATTGTGCAGTACCTTGTGGATGGAGGGTTGCATGGTGATGTGAGTCTTTATGATTATGTTGAGAGAACCATAAAAACGAGGTACTTTTCATTTCCATGTTTCTTTATTTGCTGTCTTTCATCCAGTTTTAGCTCATTTAGCACTTCATTATGAAGGAGATGAACTGTTGTTGGCTGCAATAAAACTGATTTTGATCATCATATTATTATTTGTGGTTCTTAAACATGTAAATCTTTAAGTAACCAAAGTTTGCAGTGATTATCTGATTATTTTAATCTGATTAATATGTATCGCAAAATCACTCAAAAGTGCGATGTCAAAGATCCCTTGAGTAGTTATATAGTATTAAGATTAAGATGGTACAGTTGGCATTCTGAGTTATGGTTATATTGAAATGAAAACATCAATTTTCAGGTATTCACAGAACCTTGAAGACGTGGTCGACATAATCTATGATCGAATGGACCTCTTGCCATTTGGTGAAGAGGATGAAGTTCAGGCTCTCATGCTTAACAGTGAGGATAGCAATCAATCTTGGAAAGAGAAACCCAATATGGCTGCAAGTAAGAGGATTCAATATTCAATCTCTGTAGAAGATGAATCTTCTCATCCACTTGAAAGCATTGCCACGATTCATGAAGGACGCATAAAATTGGAACATGACAGAAAGTTAAATGAGGCTCGTGAGAGGAGAGAGAGGGCAAGAAGGTTTGTATCTTTCACAAGCCGAATGCCTGATTTACAAAGGGTTTGGGCTCCAAAACAGTCGAAGGCCACAAAAGGCAAACCCGAACCCAAAAGGAAGAAGCAGCGTAAAGGCAGTTATAGTGTCGTTTGTGAAACTCCATTGACACGTAACGACCCTTCATGTTCCACTATACAAAATAACCGTGAACGGAGTAAGCCTTGTAATCCTGTTTCCAAGGCATTATTTCAAGATGAATGTTGATTAAAGGGGAGATCAATGACAAATTCTGACCATATGTAATTTGTTTATTAACTTGTTTTTTCATTGTAAAGCCTGGAATCATAAAATTAATTCAATGGTATAACTTTGTGAAGGTCTACCGTTGTTCCAAGTACAAGATACAGCATATCTCTAGATTACAGGTGCTAGTAATTTTTTTATTACTGGTATGTCCTGACTTTTTATTTTTTACTTTTAACGTTTTTACTAGGAAATGTAAAGTAACTTGTGATTGATGAATGTCTTAGGTAATACTCATGTGAGTCCTTAAAATTTAAAAGTGCACATAACATACAGCATCTATATTTTTTTTCTTTATTTTCCTTCCTATTATAGAATTGGGAGGTTTGGTTATCGGTTTCAAATGAGTATGTGAATGGATTTCGAAAACCACCCAATTTACTTGGGTTTGGAGTACGCATCAATTTGTTGATTTGATTCTCAATTTTAAAACCCGACCTACTAATCAAACACTTCCAAGTTTAAATGGAAGAAATCCATTCCTTCATTCTCATTATCGTGAACCAAACACACCATGAACCAAAGTTCACTAGAACCAGTCTACCTAATGTCTAGTAGTTTATAAGTTAACTACACACGATTTCCCGTTTATGTATAGTTAAACGGTCCCAAGCTTGCCCAAAGCATATTCAAATTCTGCAAACACTTGACTCGTCTTGCTACAACGAAAAATGATACTTGTGACTAAAGCATATAAAACATGTGCATCATCTCTGTGTTTGGCACAAGGATTTTAAGAAGTTCTATTGGTTTGAGTGGATTGAGTTATGCCTTTTTAACAATCTTAATCTTCCATCCCTCCTTAACAAAAAAAAAAAAAAAAAGAATAGATTATTAAAATATAACTTCAAAAGAATCCCCTAAAAAGCTTTTTTAATTAACTACCCTAACTTATTAATAGACAAAAAAGTTTTAGTGTACATATTTTTCGATACTTAAAAAATAAAAAATAACTAACACTTCATTTTCTTTTAATTGCATGTTCCTTACTTGGTTGTTTATTCTTCTTCCAGTTTTTTCATTAACTGCATTCTTAAATTCTCGCGAAACAGTTATGTTAATCACAGAAGAAGTTTGTATCAAAATCTTGGACAAGTGCCCGGATATCAAACAACTGAAAAAGATACATTGCAGGTTAATTATTAACGGAGGTTTAATCACAGCATCACATATTGTTCTTAAATTAATGAAAGCTTATTCCGAATGTCGACAAATCACAGTCACCCGCCAACTGTTCGATGAAATGCCTCAAAAAGATGTAGTCTTTTTCAATGTTATGATTAGAAGCTACGTAAACAATGATTTCTACTTAAAAGCACTTCATATGTATAGAAACATGTTCAACTGCAATATCAACCCTGATCATTTCACAGTTCCTCAAGTTTTGAAAGCGTGTTCTGCGTCTGCGAATTTATGGGTTGGGTTACAAACACACGTTTCCGTTTTCAAAAAGGGTCTGCTGTCGAATCTTTATGTAGGAAATGGGTTGATTACAATGTATGGGAAATGTAATTGGTTAGTGGATGGTCGTAAGGTGTTTGATGAAATGCCTAATAGAGATGTTGTTTCGTGGAATTCTATGGTTGCTGCTTATGCGCAGAATGGGATGTTTGATGATGCATTGGAGATTTGTAGGGCGATGATTCGATCTTCTAATTTGAGGCCTAATGCGGGTATGATGGCTAGTCTTTCCCCTGCTGTAATGAGTTCAACGTCGTTTGATAACGTTATGTTTATGAAGGAAATGTTTATGAATTATGCTTGTGAGAGTTTAGTTTCTTGGAATGTGATGATAGCTGTGTATGTTAATAATTCAATGCCTGTTGATGCGGTTAATCTTTATTTGCAAATGGATGATAACGGAATTGACCCTGATTCAATCACAGTTGCTAGTGTTTTACCTGCTTGTGGGGATCTATCAGCTTTATTACTAGGGAAAAAAATTCATGAGTATGTACAAAGGAAGAGGCTTCTTCCTAATTTAACGGTAGAGAACGCATTGATTGATATGTATGCCAAATGTGGATCTTTAAATGACGCGAGAAACGTGTTTGATGCGATGAAAACTCGAGATGTTGTGTCATGGACTTCAATGGTTTCTGCTTATGGCATGACTGGAGATGGTCAAAGTGCGATAACGGTTTTTTCGGATATGCAGGATGCGGGTCTGACTCCTGATTCGATTTCATTTGTTCCGGTCCTATCAGCCTGCAGCCATGCTGGATTATTAGATCAAGGGAAACGATTTTTTAAACTGATGACTGATGAATATAAAATCGTTCCAAGGCTTGAACACTTGGCATGTATGGTTGATTTATTAGGGCGGTCCGGGAGAATCAATGAAGCTTATGACTTCATCCAAAAGATGAAAATGAAACCGAACGATAGAATTTGGGGTGCATTGTTGAGTGCTTGTAAGGTTCACTCTAATATGGATATTGGGCTTGTGGCAGCAGATCATCTATTTCAATTGGTACCCGAGCAGGCGGGATATTACGTTTTGTTGTCAAATATATATGCGAAAGCAGGTAGATGGAAAGATGTGACGACTATTCGGTCAATAATGAAAGTCAAAGGAGTCAAGAAAGAACCTGGTGCTAGTAATGTGGAGCTTAATAATCAAGTTCATTCCTTTCTTGCTGGTGATCAATCACATCCACAATCTAAAGAGATTTATGAAGAACTAGATGTACTGGTGGGGAAGATGAGAGAAATGGGGTATGTACCTGAGACAGATTTGGCACTTCATGATATAGAAGATGAAGATAAAGGAAATCATCTAACGGTTCATAGTGAAAAGCTTGCTATCGTGTTTGTCATTATAAATTCTGAACCTTTCACACCTATACGGATCACCAAGAATCTACGTGTTTGTGAGGATTGTCATATTGCTGCTAAGCTGATTTCAAAGATTGTTGAACGAGAAATTGTGCTTAGAGATACAAATCGTTTTCATAATTTTAAGAATGGTGTTTGCTCGTGTGGTGATTATTGGTGAGATGGTAAGTGTTATGTAACTACCTATAATCATTGATATGAACAATAGTCCATTGTACATCCAAAATCCTACTTACTGGATATTACTATGCTCAAACTTGTATCAGATACCTCTAATTTTTGGGCAAATTTTGTTTGTTTTGCTTCCAGATTTTGAAAATAATAGATCAATGAAGATGTATGATGTATGATGTTTAATAAAAGAGTTGATTTCTGCAGGACATGAATGTTTTTTAGAATGTTGGCATGACTCTTGAAGTGTTCATGAAAGAATAGCATACGGATTTGCAGACGACATGGGCCACAAATCTCTCGAACGATACGATACCAGAGTTCAAATCCATGTAAGTACGTTTTCTAGTTGATATTGATGTGAATTTTATTGGAAAAATCATATTATATTAAATAAGGATTGAGTAAGAATGAGGATCACCATGAATAACCACTTTCTAACACTACATGCTATCACTCCACTTACTTGAAGTTGATCACATTCCTTATTACTTTGATAAGTTAAAATTAATATTGAAATATGAGGACCCATATCTTTTAGTCCACTACATTAAAAGGCTAATTTAAAATACAATATGAAAACTCATATCTTTTTTAATCTTATTAAATCTTATGTAGATGTTTGATCTGTTGTTTATTAGTTGGGTCAAAAACTGCTAATTTAAGTAAATAGATGTCAGATCATATTCTTGAATATATAACTGCATGCTTTTTCCAATTTATAATACTTTCTATTATCTATTGTCTATCAATCTGCGTATCCTTAAATTTGTTATGTATTTCAATCTTCTCGTTATGCATCTGAATTATTTGTAAAAACAGGCCATCACGATCTAAATAACAAAATATGGATTTTATGCTTTCAATTTAATGAAATTTTATACAATTTACTCATCAACATCTAATCTAATTGTATATTAGAATCTTCTAAGTAATCTTTTGATCAGGAAATGAATTCAAATATGACTTCCCCTTCCTTTTTTTACTATAAAAGATATGTTAAACAGCTTAGAGCCATAGGTTTTTGGTTAGTGGTGATTATAGGTTACGACTAGGTGCACACCTTTGGTTGGCTAGCCGACGTGTAGGCCAGATAGATATGTTACTTTTGAACACATTAATACAATTTTAATTTTTTATATTAAACCTTACATGTGCATCATATTACTAACACAGGACTATTAAAGCATTTAAAAGATTTCACACCATCAAGGTTGACTATTTTTTTAATAATGTCTAAAGGGTATGATATAGAGTTGTTTTATGTTATATCAGAAGCCATCTTTAAGTAAACTAATTAGTGGTAGGTGTTCACATCTTTATACTTTTATAAGCCAAACCTATGGAAAGTAGGTTTCATGCAAAGTTTGATGAGATGCAATTTTTATAGGTTATCTCTTTTGGTCACTATATTATACTTCATCTTCTTATATTCAAATTTCTAGATAAACATGTGACATTATCTCTTACTTAGTTATTTATACCAGCAGGGCGGAGCTATGTAGAAGGTAGAGGTAGTAGTCACTAGGGGTCCTTTCGCTATACGCAGTGTAAATTTCATATAAAGATTGCATTTGTTTTTTTTTTTTTGCATTTCTTCTTTGTGCTACGGGTTAACAAAATAATAAGATACTCCTGCTACTGGTCACCCCAAATCCTAAATCCGCCACTGTATACCGGTACTCTTTATCATTTTATAACTATTTTATGCAATAGACTGAATGATTGGTAACTGAATTAAAAAAGGATTACATATATAATCTATTACTGAATTTTCATTCACATCTACAATAAGTATCTAAAATTCATTTCTTAAGCTTGATATAGCAATTTCATATAGAATTTATTGATGATGAATATCCATGTAATAGCTAATGATTTTTATCTAACAAAATATCCAGTGTTTCACCCCCTAGTATGATTCAAATCCAAATGTATCTATTTCCTCGTTTGACATTTTCGATGAAGTTTTCAACCTGCCTTATTATATGATATTTTAGTCATGAACTTTTATTAGGAGACTACGTATCATACTATATGGTTTGCATATCTTCCTAAAAGACAAAAGGTAAAAATTTACATTCTTATTATATATAAACATGTATATCTGTATCTATTATCTATATATATAACAGCAGCCATCTCCATACAGTTTGGCAGTCAACATATTTATTCAATATTAATTGTGGCAAAGGTTGATAACCGGCAACCCAGACCGGCCCACAATCGGCTGCAAATTTCATAATGTGTGGGGCATACCTGAGTCACTCAGTGATTGTGATTATGGCGGTGACAGGGCTTAAACCATGCCCCACCCATTACCAACTGAGTATATTATAACACATATATTATAATATAATATAATATATTAATACATGATATAATACATAATACATATATTATAACACACGTGTGTGTGTGTCTATATATATGGTACATCTTAACTCTTAAGATAGTAAGATAGAAGAAGAGCGAGTAGTGATGGCAATAACTGTGATTGTGAGCTTATTTGTTTTATTAAGTATTAATAACCTCAAGTATGCATTGGGTGATATTGGCACTGCTTCTTCTTACGACCCTCCTTACACTCGTAAGTCCATATTTCACTTCCAGAAGTTATATCCTTATGCTCTCCCATACAAAGAAATTGTTGTTTCTAAATCTGTACAAGACTTTGTTAACTTAAACGCAAAAAAGTCAAGATTTATGTTGTTTTTGTACGCAGCTACAAAGTGCAATGGCAACCAACCAGATCAATTTCCATCAGGGAACTTATTTGTATCAGTGAGCGAAGGACTGTGGGATAACGGGGCAGCATGTGGTAGGCGCTACAGGTTGAAATGTTTGAGCGGAAATAATAAACCGTGCAAAGATAGCACCATTGATGTTAGGGTGGTTGATTTTTGTTCCAAAAGGCCATGTCCATCCACTATGGTCTTGTCCAATGATGCCTTTTCTGCCATCTCCAAATCTCAAAGGGGAAAAGTTAACATCGAATACGTTCAGTAAGTAAACCTTCAACCTTTTCTTGGTATAATATTTCATCTTTAAGCTCGTTTATGTCAACCGTTAACTATATTTTATCATCATTTTTGTTTCAGGATATGACACGGTGATCCTTATAATGTCTTTAGAGTTGTATGTTTTTCATTACAGAATTATGCAAGTTTGTAGCTTTGATGACTTGTGTCCTTTTGAGCATATAAAAGTTATGAGGTTAAACGTTGTATATTATGACCATTGGCTTTATGAATCTGTTATGAGTGATTTTCTTAAAAAATGTGAACGAAAACATACAAGAGTTGACAAAGATTGAAAGGCTTAAAAAAGGCTAATTTTTTTTTTTAGAATATCAGAACATGTCAACGATGTAACTTAGTATAGCTTTTGTAACTGAATATTTTCCTATCATCTAGTAACTGAACAATGATCTCAACATTATGAAAGATCAGAAAGACTTGATAAATATTTAGTAGATGTGATGACTGATGAGTACATTAGATATAATAAAATTTCAGTTCGGTTCAACATGTAAAGACACTATCAATAATTAAATCATATTATCATGTGTTACATAGATGATAAACTTTGCTAAAAATATGACATGTTTATATACTTAACAATCTATCCCGCATTGACCTTTAATTGCATCAAGCTTGTCGTCTGTCGTAAATGGGTCAATACGGACCCACAAAAGAGAGAAAATCGAAGCGAGCAGAATTGACCACACGATAACAATGGTCGGAGTTCGGTTTTGGCGACCCATCAAACCTTTGAGGAACGGGTATAAGTGGACAATGACCCAGATAGCGAAAAACAGTTTCCCAAATAGCGGACCCCATGACTGATACCCACTGTTGATAGCAGATGAAACACCAGAAACAATGCCGACTAAATTTACGATGAGAACAGTGGTGGGCGGGATGAGAAGTGCAGTCCATTTGAAAAGGTAGAGTTCAGCAAAATCACCATCTTCATCGTTAGCCTTTGATGTGACAGTGAAATTGGTGTCGATTCCAGCAAGAACTTTAAGAAGACCTTGAAACACGGCAAAAAGATGAGCTGAAGTGCCACCAATGACCCAAAACTGCTCGTTTCTCCACCAGTCTTCGATACTCACCCCACTCCACCTGAGCTCCAAGATTCCAGTAGCAGCAATGGAGATAAAGAGAAGAATAAACCACATACTTGCATAGTTGCTTATCTGCAGGAAGACTCAAAAATGATAAGTTTTGAGGTCAAAATTCGATAACCTTTTATGTACAATAATAGCAGAATTTTTCACTAAAATTTAGACCGGCAACTTCCTAATTACGTTTCTTGTTATGGACATTAATCCATCTTAATTTTTTGGTTAAGTGTCAAAATAACACCACCGATCTTGGAGTTCAAAAATGATAAGTTTTGAGGTCAAAATTCGATAAACTCTTATGTACAATAATGGCATGATTTTTCACTAAAATTTAGACCAGCAACTTCCTAATTACGTTTCTTGTTATGGACTTTAATCCACCTTAATTTTTTGGTTAAGTGTCAAAATAACACCACCGATCTTGGAGTTCAAAATAAGTATGTTTGACTAGTGAACGAAGTTTTGACTTTTGAGTAGTCAACTGTTGACATACCTCAGGAATGATAAACTTTCCAGTGAGAAGACAGACGGCCGGAAGTACACAGTAAGCAAGCAGTGGGAGTGACGTGAGAGGATAGACGATCGTATTTATGTATGCCAGTCTTTCCAAGAGTTTTAGTTTACCATTATACCCATACCAAATGGGGCAATGCCTGCTTAGTAAGATCTCGATGGAACCTAAAGCCCACCGAAGAACTTGGTTCAAACGATCAGAAAGATTGATAGGAGCGGAACCCTTGAAAGCAGGACGTGGTGGCATGCAGTAAATCGATATCCATCCCCTTGCGTGCATCTTAAATCCAGTCAAAATATCTTCTGTGACTGACCCGTAAATCCATCCAATCTGATCACGAACAAACAGAAAAACAAGATTTAACGCTGCATGATGATATTATCAAAGGCTGGCAGGATCAAATAGTGAAAAGGATGAACTTTTCTTATAAGTAGATTCAGTAGGCATAATATTTCGTGATGCGAAATTACCTCTTTGCCCCAGTCAGTTTTGTCCTCGTAACCACAGCTAATAACATGTATAGCTTCCTTCAAAAGGATAGCAGGATCAGTAGTTGGTGGAATGCCTCCCATTTCCATAAATGTCGCAGCAACAAACACAGGAGACTGACCAAATCGCTTCTCTAAGCTCTTTTGAGACATAAGTAACGATCTTTCCTCGTCATATCCTAAATTATAAAAATAGTAGTCAGCATAAATGCGACCCACGAAATGAAACTCATTATTAAGGATGGTCAAAACTTATAAACGACGAGTGTAAAGGTCTAACCTTCAACACCCTCATCAATATCATCCATGCTGAACATGGGAGTGTTTGATTCTGTTCTTTTCATCCCTCGTTTTTTATCGTTGTACTTTTTGTTACTGTTTCTTGACTTCTTCCGTGAACCACAACAACTCTTAACGATAATATTCGGTTCTAAATCAGCCTCTGTTAGTACAGGATCGTATCCATACAAAGCTTGTCGATTGAAACAGCAACCCGTCCCCACATAAACCGGTCCCTGAATACCATCCAGCCCTTTCAAGTTGATCTGTAGAAACAAGTCAAAATAATGAAAACGAGACGGTTGAAGTCGACATTTGAGTTTTTAGAAGTCAAATGAAGTACATTTTGCTTCAATACCAACATGAGATATCAAAGTTATCATTTTGACCTCAGTAAGGTTGAAACCAGAGTACTAATAACAGCAGGGAAAGTACTAATAACAGCAGGGAACTCACATCGAAGAAGACGATATTACGATTAGCATATCGATCGTGCAAATCGATCCCATCAAATCTCTGTGGAAATTGAACATAGCATGTTTTCTTTCCGTAAGCGGGATCCATCATGAAACACATGGCTTCTTTAAGAGCTTTGCTGTTATTGAAGTAGTGATCACAATCGACGTTCAAAAGATATGCACCATTTGTTAGGACCGCTGAAACCCTAATCTGGAGTAACATAAAAGTTGTATGGATGAACAGTTAGGCACTTAAAGGAGGAGATGATACATATAAGTTTAAAAGCTAACAAAGGTTACAAACCAAAGCGTTCATGGCACCAGCTTTCTTGTGATGTTGGAAGCCTGGACGCTTCTCACGAGAAACGTACACCAGGCGAGGTAGGTAATTGTTGTCTGTATCTAAACCTCCATTGTGTCCCAAGAACACCTATTCAACCATATATAATAAAAAAAATCGTCATTGCAATTTCAAACTACCGACTAATGAATTCTAGCTACTATTATTTCTAACCGGTCAAATGTCTAAGAAGAATGGGTCAAAGTCTAACAACATGGTTTTTCTGATCACATGTAATATCTTATTAGTTGCAGAAAATCTAGACTAAATTAAAAAAAGTGTTTTAGGTCAACCCAATCTTGGCCCGTATCGACCCCTACCAAGATCATGTGTTTTGAACCACATTATTCAACCTACCTGACTCAACTCATTTGGCCATATCTAGTCTATCTATTAATCAATTATAAGAAAGTAAACATAATCTTAGAAGTTATCAGTGTATACCTGGATCATTCCAGGATGATCTCGGGGGTTATTTCCGGGCCATGGAGTTCCATCTTGCATGGTCCAACCTTCTTCCGGCGTCTTTTGGGCTTTGGCTACAAGCGCATTGATCCGCACTTTAAATTCTTCATATTCTCTCTGCATACATATTTTAATTTAAACCTTTAACAAGTATATAATCATTACAACATAAAGGGTCTTTAAGGTAATTGTTTATGTAGCACAGCTTAATACTAAGTAAGAAGGTATGAGACTCACCTTCATTGCTCTACGTTCTTTAACAAAAGACGGCTGAATCTTGTCCTTCAAGTAATCAATCTTCTGAGCAAAATAGAACTCGGGGGCTCTGGGCTCAATGCTATGCTTCTTGCAGAACGGGACCCACTTCTTCGCAAACTCTGCTGTCTCAGAAAGAGACTCAAATGTGAGCATTGCAGAACCATCATCAGATACATAACATGAGACTTTATCAACTGGGTACTCCACCGACAGAATTGATAACACCGTATTAGCAGTGATGAGGGGCGGCTCTTTTAAGGGATCCACTGTACTCACAAAAACGTCGATAGGTGCCAATTGTGAAGGCTCTCCATCCCTATCGTACCTGCAAAACGTCAAACTAGTGTTATAAATTCATTTTCAAATGTACAATTGACAAATTAAATGAAATTTAAATCTCGTTTACCGCAATGCAAGCCGGTCAAGGTAGGTCTCACGTTCAACAGGTGCCCACTTTGGAAATTGATCCAGAAGCCATGATAAGGCGAACCACACCTCACAAATTACAGACACGAGCCACAAAGGGTAAGCATCATTAACCGGATGAGTGACACGGTATTGCAAGAAAAAGCCCAGAATTATGAGTCGCAATATAATTACGACCCGGTATGGAGTTAAATGAGTAGATGAAATGGGCACAACACGGCTCATCATTTGTCCCGGATCATCAACCCTGTCAACAAATATTCCAATCAACATCGAGAGTGAAGTTGACATATCTGATATTCCTATAATCACAGGTCATATTGTTCAAAACCATGTGTTTTATTTATTATACAAAACCGAACATCGGTAAATGCTTACAGTTGTAACTCTTCTCCATTTGATCCCGTCCCTTCAATATCACCACCTCCTCGACCTTCACTATTGTACCTATTCGACATTTGCGTTATATTTTTCTCTTGTTTTAGCTTCCACCCTTCTATCCTTTCCTTCCAGTCGACATTTCCGAGCCCATAAGTGTTTAAATCCTTTGACGGGTCCACAATTCTTACAGGAACTACAAAAAGGAAAATGTTAGTTTAATGTTAAGGTTTGTAATGCATGATTTTACGGTTAACTGTACTTAACTAACGCACCTGGCTGTCTTGGGTCGATATATGGAAGTGCGTGCACATGCTTATCACCTGGGCCTAGTGGACCCGATGTACTTCTTACAGACAGATTGTCTGGTGTGGCACTTGGCATTTCACCAGATACCTGAAAATAACCCCAGATATATTTAAGTAACTTTCTGTGATAATTAATGAATAAATAATATCAAATAACCAGTTCTAATAATTAATGACTTACTTGTTGGCCATTAGTGAGACGGGGAACCGGTTGCTGAGATTCATGTCTCGAAGATGAAGAAATTTCGGAATCTTCTTGCCATTGGCGTCTCGCCTTTCCATTACCTTGAACATAATCGAACTCGTTTTCCAGATCATCAACATCATCCTCATCATCATCGCCATCAACACGAGGGCTCCCTAATAGGTTCATAGTCCGTTGTTATAAATAAATAAAACAAATTCATCTTTTTAATGTTATCCTCTAAACTAGAGGTGGCAATTTCGACCCACTTAGTTATAAACGGATCCATTTGGGTTATGTTTTACCTCTAACTAGTCGGGGAAATTTTAAATAAAAACATTACCAAAAATGAAAATGGGTCAAAAATTGTTCAAAGCAAATTTTTATTCATACAACCTTCTAAGAAATTACTTCAGATTATTTCTATAGTACTATAGTTTTTATAATCATACTTAATGCATTAATTTTGTTATATATATATATATAAAAGCAAAATAGGACAAACTAGTATAATGCAGTTAACCCAACCAAACCCAATCGACCCACATTCAATGGGTATGAAAATTACTAATTAGCCAACCTTTCCAAGCCCATGTGCCACCTCTACGTTGAGCTATAACAAGTACTTGATGACCATATGCTAACCTTTGTGTCTTTTATACCGAGTCTTGCATTGAGGGCATGCTTGATTTCCATCTCTTCTTTCATACTCGTAGCACGGCCTGCAGACTGGGAATGCACACTCGTTGCAAGCAACAAAAATGTCACCGATTTCAGTAAGGCCAAGTGTGTCACCACAAATCTGGCATATCTGCCCGTTCATATTCTTCAATGGCTTCGGCTACATGATAAACGTCACAATGAATTAATTAACAAGACTAAAGTAATAGAGTATATCAGATCTTTCAGTAGAGAGATATCATTCTATCAAAGCTTCTAATTCAAATACTGAACTTTTTTTATTCAAATTAGTCAATAGCGATATAAAGTTATAACACCAAGATCGACTCGCACTATACAAATACGATCACATCCCCAATCCCAAATCTTCCTTCCATTGCAACTTTCTTTGAAGGAGATGCAACTGAACTTGATTTGATTTACAGAAAAAAGGACCAAACCACATTTTCTAAAAACCGAAAATGTATCAAACTAACCACCAAACCTTATCATATTACGAAGTATCATTCAATACCGTACAGAAACAGACTAAATATCCAGTAAAGAGGTAAAACTAAGCTTTATCAGTTCATCACAAGATCAAATTTTGGATCATTAATTCAACTAATAATCAAGAAACAGATGAAAAATAAATACTTTTATGTCACATAACAAATATAATCAAGGTTCAGATCTAAAATCAATGTCAAGACTAATAAGCCACAATCACAACCATCACTGACTAGTGAGCTGATTAGTCACAAACTAATAAAAAAACTAAAACACACAGATCTAAACAAAGTAAACACATAAAATCAGAAGAATAACCATACAATTAATTCCACTTCAGTAGACTGATAATACACATAAACACTTAGATCTATAATAACATTACTAAAAATGTATCTAAAATCCAAAAGGGTATTCAAGAAAATGTAAAAAAATCACATACCCCTCCATCAGAATCATGTCTTATTCTGACTAACTCATTTCTTTTATGAGATCCAGCCACTAATCCTGCATTTGCTTCCATTTTTCAAATTAAACAAGAAATATAAGGGATTAATTTATGACCCCAGATGATAAAGTTTGAAACTTTATATTGATTTGATGAAAGCTTGATGATAAATCAAATCAATTAAGTTTGAAGATGTGCATTGTCTTGAATAGAATATGTCCCATTCTTGAATCTTGATCTCTCTTTGTCTTTCACTTCATTTATACCCCTGCCGTTTTATATTATTTGAAAAATAAAATAAAAATATTGTTTTTGTAATAAAAATATATATATATATATATAAATATGGAAATTGTAATAACCGGTTGAGGGGAATGTGGATCAGCTTGTTTGACTGTTTGACTGTAAGTAAGCTGTTTACATTAGACTCCTTTTATAATGGTGCCATGAGGTCCTTTTTATAAGGTTTAAAAAAAACCTAGATTTTTTTTTTTAGATAAGGTTTTGATATTCGATTTGATGTTATCTTATTAGAAGATTAAAAATATATAGTTTTTTTTTATGTCCATCAAAACATGGCAAAAATCTTACTATAAAATGTTTGAAATTTTTAAGTCTACGACGGTTTAACTTACTTTTTACCCATATTTTTATATAATATACACATAAAGTTAGGGTAATTGATTGTTTTCTACTTTTGGAACTGAAAAGTTAGTTTAGGACAATTAAAGAAGAAAACGTAGAATATAAATAATAACTAATATTTGCGTAATAATATTGAATTATGTGTTCCTTGATGAGCACAACCTTATAATTTTGTTTGATGCATGAAAAAGTCATCAAGTATACGTTTTGAAAACCAAAACAGAACATGATAGATATGGAAAGCGTAATAATAAACGTGATTAAACGAGCATATTTTAACTTGTGCGTTGCAGTAGAACAAAAATACTTATATTAGTTTATCAAATAATTTGGATATATGCAAATAAAAAGCCAGTAAACCGTATGTAGTCAAATTCGGATAATCGAATAGTTTAAGGAGCTACGTATAGATGTAAACTTTATGTTTAACGATCTATCACTTTATAGCAAGACAATAAAAGTACCTAAAATGTTTACAGTATTTACCTTAGAATTTGATGTTATAGTTTTTATTTTTTAATTACAAAATTACTTTAAAATTGTTTAAGATTTATATAAGTAGTTTAATTTATATGACTTTTATACCATATCCAGATAAAAAAAATTCAAAATAATTATAACATTTTTAACTCATACTCATTTCTCTCTATTCTTCTCTATCACTCGCACACACCTATATCGCTATATACCCACAATTAACTCACTTTAGACAACCTTTTGTTGATCATGAATAATTTCTTACTATCCTTTTTATAAATATTATACTACGGATTACTTGTATATTAAAGTGATGCATATTAATATATACAAAATGGAGTGAAAGAAAAAGATGAGATAACATATATGTTAAAAACTAAAAATCAAGAAATTAAATAAATATAGAAAGTAATATGTGAAAAGTGATTGGTCATGTACTATTTATTCAATAGTAACATTTAAGCTAATTCAATATGAAGTTAAAAATTATAAAAATATTGTGCTTCATACTGTTTATCTCATAATCAAACTATTAATGCAAGTTGTATAAACTTTCTCATATTCACATTACATATCCCTCAATTCACTTAAGGTAGTTGAATTAAATATATCAAATTATATGTGCTACTCACGTTCAAAGTACATGATTATATGAAAATTACTTTGTCCAATGACCTTTGAATAATTATTTTTAAAATAAATTTAATTGTCGAACTAATCATTATATAGTTACACATTCTATAATACAATTGAAACTTAGTGACTCATTTACTCTAAGTTAATACTCTAATATGAGGATCTAACATGATTTCCATTTTATTAATAAACAATTTTTTTTTATTAAACATTAACGACAATTAGCTCTAAATTTAATTAATGTAAACTATATTTTATTGTTATTTCGAGTTAATCAATTAATTAAAAGATATCACATTAGTTAATTAGGTATTTTAAAGTTTATATAAGATAAATTGTAAAGTAAAACACTCCAAAAGTTTTAGCTAAAATAATTGTGTTGACTATATTATATATATAATTAAATTAATAAAATTTGTCATTTAAAATGAATATTATATAAATAGTAACAATTCTACTATTTCATACAATAGTATTTTCATTCACCACTCCTGGTGAATGTAGTACCTATGTTTTCAATAGTTAAAAAAAAAGTTATTTTGTCCAATGACTTTTGAATAATCATTTTGAAAATAAATTTGGTTGTCGAACTAATCATTATATAGGTACACCTTCTATAATACAATTGAAACTTAGTGACTCATTTACTCTAAGTTAATAGTCTAACCTGAGGATCAACATGATTGCCATTTTATTAATAAACAATTATTTTTTATTAAATATTAATAACAATTAGCTCTAAATTTAATTAATGTAAACTATATTTTATTGTTATTTCGAGTTAACCAATTAATTAAAAGACATCACATTAGTTAGTTAGGTATTTTAAAGTTTATATAAGATAAATTGTAAAGTAAAACACTCCAAAAGTTTTAACTAAAATAATTGTGTTGACTATTTATATAAATTATATACATAATTAAATTAATAAAATTTGTCATTTAAAATGAATATTACATAAATAGTAATAATTCTACTATTCATACAATAGTATTTTCATTCACCCCTTCTGGTGAATGTAGTACCTATAGTTAGATGTTTGTGTACAAGGAGCGGGTTTTAGCCCGTGCGTTATGACGGGAGTTTTTCGATTTAAAAAAGAGTAGAATATGATAAAAAAAATGGAGTTTTTAAAAGTTCGCATAATATGTATAAATGTAGTTTGCATAATATGAAAAGAAAAAGGTGTCCATATCAATAAACACTATATAAGTTTTGTTAAGTTAAATTAGCGGTTGCAATTATTTGTATAATTTTGTCGATAAAAAAAATTTAGTTGGCGAATGTATGATCTCTTTATGTTTTTTTTATTTTTTATTATACTAATATATATGCTTAATTAAAAAAATGTAAATTAATATAAATTCGATAGAATACTACATAAAAATGTTAACTTAAATTATCGTTTGTATTTATTTGTATAATTTTGTAGTAATAAAATTACTAAAATACTTAGTTGTAATCAAAGGGGAAAAAATGTATAAGCTATTAATTAAAAAAAAGGTGAAAAAGTCAAAGCTAAAATCTAAAGGGGGAAATGGAAATCGTTGAAACCTAAAGGGTAGGAAATGGAAAAGTGATCAAACTTGAGACGGAAAAAACGAAAAATAGCTAAAATTTAAAGGGTAAAAAATAAAAAAATGGTAAAACTTAAGGGGGAGAATTTGAAAAATTAAAGGGTGAAAAATGAAAAAAGCACTAAAACTTTAGGGGTAAAAAATAAAAATTGTTGAAAAGGTAAATGGTAGAAAATGTAAGTAGAAGGGATAACTATTCATACAATAGTAATGAATAGTACATTTCCCTGGTAAATGTTAAAGAGTTAATTCATTCACTACATAATGCAATTAATTTCACTTATTTGTTCTTTTTTATCAATAATTTACTATTTCATCCGTTCCATTATAAAAGTCCATATTACTATTTTGCATCGTCTAAAATATATATCCACTTTCATGTTTTAACCAATCGAAATAAACCTTAGTGGATATATATATATATATATATATATATATATTATTTGATTGGTGAAAAAATGTAGTTACTAGAGAATCCTAAAACTGTATGCAAAATCAAGGTGAACACTGAATGAGACGAAAAGAGTATTTACGATATTATTTGCACCAATCATATTTCTAAATTTAAATCTAATACATATTTACTGTTAATTGATATTTTTTCAAATAAATGTTAACATCAATATTTTAGAGCAAGGTAACCGAGTCATTAAGCCAGTAGAGCTGAAATTTTTTAACTTTTTAGAATGTGTTTGGTGATAAAGTTTAATGGAGCTTATTACAGTGTAAACGTATATATTTTTATATATAAAATTAAGCTAGTAGTATTGTTTGGGTGATAAAAGTTCTAGGCTTATAAAAACAACAAGCTATAAAAAAAACTAGTTGAACTAGCTTTTAAAATAAATTAATAGTTTATGAAATAATAAATTAAATAAATACTCTTTATATAATTATTTATCTATCTTTTTTTTTTTTCATTATAAATAACTTTACACTATAAACTTTCTGCTTCACTACTTTGCCAAACAATTATAAAAAATAATAAGTTTCAACTTTCAGCTTAAAAAATAAGCTTTAGGTATTAACAAATTTCGTCAACCAATACTATATTCGTCACAATTTAATTAATTATTATAAAAATCACACACTTTTACAAAATATATATTTACTATTATATCAACCAATAAAATTCATATATAATCACTATAATGCTTTCTAATGAGTTGAAATTAATGGTTTTAAATTATTTTAGAATCATGGGCGGAGCCATGTAGAAGGTAAGGGTGACAGTTGCTACGAGTCCATTCCTAATACGCAGTGAAAATTCGAAGGAAAAAATAGTATTTTTAATTGATTTTTTGTTTGTGCTACGGGTTCAAAAAGATTGGAATACTATTGCTATGAGTCACTTAAAATTCTGGATCCGCATATATATCCGAAAATAGAAATATGAAGAGTTAAATTGGGACGTTGGGACGGAGGTGGTAAGATATTACGCAATTTAGTAGTCGGTATTAACCGGTAATAGCCGGTTACTTTTCTCCGACAAAACAAAGCGTCTGTCGGTGCATACGCTCGTGCTTCAATTACACCAAAATCTCATTTGTTTTCTTTCATATAATTACAAAATCATCCAATACTTTATTAAGATTATTATTATTATAAATTGTTATAATATAATAATAATAAAGTGTTTGGAATTGCATATAAATTATGCGTCATTGTGGGTACATAACTAAATTGATCTCCATTGTATGTACGAAACTATTTATGATCTCCATTCTATGTATATTTGTGAGTTGTCAACGCGTGAAAAAGCCATGTGTCACCGTCTGAATGAGAACACATCACAGAGATACTCACAAAGGAGATCAATAAAAGTTCCGTACATACAATGGAGATCAATTTAATTACGTGCACACAATGAAGATTCATGTATAGTTATATACATTTTTAGACACTTAACCCATAATAATAATGCACTGCCTTTACTATAATTTAATAAGTTGTTTAAATTTTATAAATATCTATGTTATACTCTATCAAACTTTATAAAGCTAGGATCTTTTGTTAGTTATGATTGCTAAAGGATGAAATCTGCAACCAGAATAATAAGAGATGGTTCTGAATTCATAACCATCAAGAACGTTTGGTAAATAAGAAAAAAATATCAACATATGAATACACATGCTTTACCATTTTTTACGTGAAAAAACCATCCCATTGCATCAATATAATAGAAGAATGAATAAAAAAAAAAACTCAAATTTATAAAAGAACACTAAACTTTCTTACAAAAGTTCCCGACACACAGTTTTTCCACCAATACTAATTTCAATAAATAAATCGTAATATAGAAAGAAAATAAAATCAAAACGGAAGTACTTAAATTGGAAACAAACATTGGTTAATACGTAAATTCATTTATGCAAGATAACCACATAGAACGTCAGGGAATTTTTTTTTTTTTTTAACCATTTGAAGGGTTAAACTAATCACTAATTTATTGAAAGTTACATCCTTAAAAGCAAATGTCATCGGTGTATTCAAATAGGTATTTCAACTCATAAATGGAAATGTTACAATGCACCTGTTATTATTGAATAACCTTATTCATCAATGGCAACAAACATATGAATATACATAAATTTATATCAGAACTAATTAAATCATATCCAGTGACTAACCTATATATCATACTTTAATAACTTTTCAAAAAAATTCATGTTTATATACCTGAAAATAGATCTCACATTGACCTCTAACCACTTGTCAAATCATAAACGGGTCGACACGAATCCAAAGAAGAGAGAAAATTGAAGCTAGAAGAATCGACCATAGGATGACAATGGTAGGGGTTCGGTTTTGACGGTCCAACAAACCTTTAAGGAACGGTTATAGATGGACCACGACCCATATCGCGAAAAACAACTTTCCATATAACGGGCCCCATGACTCATACCCATTGATGATTGCTGATGAAACACCGGACATAATGCCAACTAAGTTTATGATAATGATAATAGTGGGAGGGACAAGGAGGAAAGACCACTTGAAAACATGGAGTTCGGAGAAGTTGATGTCTTGGTCATTAACTTTGGATGTGATGGTGAAATTGGTGTCTGTTTTGGCAACAAGTTTGGAAAAGACTTCGAAGATGGCAAAAAGATGGGCTGAGGTGCCACCAATGACCCAAAATTGTTCGTTTCTCCACCAGTCTTGTAAAAATTTATAAAAGGGTTAAAGACATAGACTGACAAAGTACTTTCAATTTTGTTACCAAGGTAAGTAATGTACTTGTAAAAATGTGTGATAATATGATTCTTAAGTACATTACGTACCTTGGAAAAAAATTAAAGTATACTGCCAATCGGTATCACTTTTTACCGGTGCATTATCTCCCTTGTTAATCACATTGGGTCGTAACCTTCTTTAAAACAGAAGTGAAAGATGCGCCTTTCAACCGTTCACAAAAATGTTCAACCAAATTAAACTTGTAACAAAAAGTAATGTGCAATTTATTAGCTAATTGATTGAATACTTGTTAAGATTTAATAAAGTTTTTAACAACAAATTTGTCTGTTGGTAGAACCTGCATGCTCGTGGTTTGATACTTTGAGAATGTAACCTCATTTGCCCATAGTTACAAGACTATGCCACCACATCGTTTATAATCATATGATTTAAGTTGTTAGAACATAAACTATAGACTTCTATATATTACTCCAATGATTTATTATGATAACTATAATCTATAATCTGTAATTATAACAAGACTTTCTAAAATGATGCAAGTAACACAAAATTTCATAATAGAAAGATGTATAAAAAACTAAAGGTAAATCGATCGTTTATATTTGACTTTAAAAGGCAAAATACAATGAAGTTTGAATACCATGAAAATTCGGAAGTCAAAAAAACAAGGAATTCAATCGTTTATGGTAACTCTTTGAACTGAGCATTATGGTAGGAGTGTAAATGAGCCAAGCCCAACATGGAGCCGGTGTATTTCAGAAGTCCCAAAGTCACACTTACTCTTTGGACTTGTGGTGCTTATTTACATTTAACACACCTTTCAAGTCAAAAAACAGTTAAAATAATGCAATCCCAAACACCACTACCACATATATTGACTCCATATGATGTAAACTCTTACAAACACAGTAGCAAATATGTCCTTAATAATTCATCCAAATTTCAAAGCAGATTCAAAGTCTCATACCAACAAGATACCATAAGATAAGAACTGCATATGGCAGATACAAAATGGTTAAAGCAACAACCAGAAGGTCTGACGGTTCCAAGCACATTAATATAACGAAGAACACTTCAAACAAGTTCATCAGAAGAATATATGTGCCCATGCCAAATAGCTGAGATGCGGCAAAATTAAGTAGATGTGTTGCTAATCATTGCCCACAAATATGGATCGTTAATCAATTCCCTTGATGAACCACACTTGAAACATTTCAGTTGCGAATCAAAGTTGTGTGCCTTGCACTCAAACCTGTGTGAATTAAGTCATAAGTGACGGTCAAGTTTTATTCTTTAAAAGTAGTGATATATATATATATATATATATATATATATATAGAGAGAGAGAGAGAGAGAGAGACCTGCCACAAAACCAGTCTCCAGGCTTCCACCCTCGACGAGCGAGTTTAGCACCCCTCACACCATAAAAACCAGAATTTGGTGGATGAAGGATGGGGTTGTAGAATGTCACAATTTCTGCCGCATTTTGCATGTTCTTGAATATACCACATTTATAGCAGAACCCGCGATGAGCATAGTTATGAGCCCGACAGAACCCAGCATTACAGAACCAGTCTCCCGGCCTATACTGAGGAATTCTAGGACCGGGTGCATTTGGGCGGACCCTGATTATGGGAGGCAATGCTTCATTGCAGCTTTGACATCTGTTTCTCCAAAAATAGTTGTAGTGCTGGCATTTGCTGCAAATCCAATCTCCATTCATGGCCATTTTTTTCTAGCCCCTAAAGACAATGAAATAATTAACAATCTGTTTACGACTATTTTAGATATGAATTAGTGTTTTTTGATTTACGATCGACGGGAGATACTTTTGTTAAGGAAAATATATTTCAACGATATTAGCAAAGGACTTCTACTACTGATATTATCTCATACATAAAAAGCTACTTTATAACACCCCTATTATCATAACATTCCACGTTAAACACAAGCTTAAGATATTAATTTCTATATAGTATATATACCATTTAGACAAAGCAAAATAAGTATCAAATGTACGTGAGTACGTCTAATATTGAATATCTATTTACAGAATCAGTGAAGTATATCATATGTTTAAGTTATTGCATGCATGGCATTTGCATATTACCATTTTGACGGTTCAAACAATAGAATACAAGCATTTTTTTAGATAATAATAAAATAATAATAGTAAATAAACAAATAAATAAATAAATAGATAAATAAAAAGATAAAAATAGTGAGGGGTGAAATGGGAAGGAATATTCAAAGCTAAGGTACTATCAAATTTATGACTTAAGATCAATAGACTAAACGGACATAAGTAATTTTACAGAGAGACATGCTTCATAGCCATAGCCCATAACTATGAACTAACTATCGAGAATACCACATAAATTATATTGAAAATGAAGTCTTTGGATGGCCCAAGACACAATTTATTATATCTATTATCAACACATTTTGTTCAAACAAGTAGCTCTAAAATATATCATAGACTTGATGCATGTCAATTCATGAAACAATCATAGACTTGATGCATGTTAATTCATGAATGAGCAAATATAACTTTAGACATATGACAGGACAAAATGTAGATACAGCTGAACTTGAAGTCACAAATGACCTAAAACGCAAACAGGTCAAGCGCATCAAATCTCCCCTGTGGCATAATCATATGCTTATAGCCTCCTCAGTAGCTATTTAAGGGTATTGGATCATTATTATGATATTAGTTTTGTTCATGTTAAAAATATATATTATCTGTAGAACCTTGAAAGAAGATACAAATATTTTTTTTTAAAAAGTTCTGCTGGCTCAACCCAACCCGCTTTGACCCATTACCCTACATGTCTCACCCACCCAGTTTACCTCTTGAAGAAAATAACTCCAATCGCAGCAAATCACGACTTGACCCATTAACCAACATATCTTACCCATGCATTTTGCATCCAAGAGTAACTTCATCAAGCACCAAAAAACCTTGACACTGACATCAATATGACCAAGAACCATTCTCGTAATATGATGAATCATTTTGCATTCACCTCATGATGTCAAATAGGGGTAGTTAAGTTTTCACACATAGACAAAAAGTTATTAGTGAAAGCCCTAACCAACACGACCAAAGACAAGGTCTTGATATACTTCTAGTATAACATTGTGTAAAATAAATAAATAGATAAATAAATGTGTAAATTAGATTGGATGATTAAAAGATGTGATTATGTTGGGCATGCAAATTTGGGTTATCCCACATAGCTAGGGGAAGAAAGAAGGTCCAAGTAGAGGTTTATAATTAATAAGACGGTGAGTCTCTTTTATTCAATGATTAAGCTAACTATGTAGGCCACTAGCATCCAAGTATGAGCTTGTGTTTGGAGGCCTAATCAATTTTCAGTTGGAGGCTGTGAGATGGGCATCAAGAAAAATACATACAAGGGCCTGAAATGACTGGGCACTTTCCCCTGACACCATACACATTGGATTCACCCCTACTTAAAAGAGAAGTCCAAGTAAAATGACCAAGGTATCTCATCATCACGCATAAAATATACAGCTAAGAAACTAACAAGAATTTCTGTTAATGGACGTAGTTCATAAAGTTGTGCTTTAGCAAACATATGTAGTTAAGCCTACAACATGTGCTATAACTGAAAGGTTAAAATTACTTGGATCAAAAAATAAAATTCCCTAGTGCAACGCCAACCTAGAAAATCAAATCAAATCTAAATAATAGGTATAGGAAGAAAGCTAGTGACACCCAATTGCGCTAGGACTAATTATGCAAAAGTAGGACCACATTTTAAGACGCATCCACCATATGTGATCAACACTTCTCTAAAAGCATATAGATTACCTTAAGCACAACTCTAGCAAGGATTAGGACATACTATGTGTCTATGTGAGATCAAAAAGTTAACTAGTTACAAGCTTGATTCCTTCAAATTCTTTTTTGAAGAGAGTTAAAGGCTATCCATGGTTTAAACCATACTAAGGTACTACCCAGCCACCCAGGGGTTCAGATCCTCTCATGTTGAAGCCATGCGGTGCTTGGGAAGGAATATTATTAATAGCTTATGGCTTATCGTATTTAAAAGCCCTTCAAAGTGTTTTTTAAGTGCATATTTAGCTTATTTAAGGGGACGAGTGCTTTAGGAACAAGCTCCTCAAAGCGTACTTATTCAAGTGCTTTAAACTCTTAAAAATAAGCTTACACTAACACCCCCAACATGACAAGTCGTGTGCCCTCCCTCAGAAATGAGGAGCACCCAATTTTGCTTTAGAATAGAGGACCCATTCTTTTTCTTTGTAAGGACGTTTAATGATGGTTTCAACATGAGAGGATTCCGATTCATTACCCATTCACCACTAAATGGCAAAAAAAACCACAATAAAAGAAAAAAGGAAACAAAAACACGATCGAAGATGTTACGGAGCTTTAACATAGTGTTCTAATCATTTTTTAGATAAGCAACGAGTCGCGGATAATATTTAGCATCCAATCATCATAACCTAAACAACATCACCCATTGCACTAGATCTTAAGAAGCTATAAGTAATCAATAAAGTGCCTTAAATAATGTACTAGCTCATTAAATTTAACAATAAAGACCCGATACTATCATTAACCCTTTTAATAGAAAGTGTTTTAATTAATACCACAATACCTTCCTTACACGGATCAAGTTCATAATAAGCATAATTGGAACCATAAACATAAAATCCGAACAATCAAAGACGATTATTTCCATATACAACACAAGTCACCTAACTAGAGCATTATAAGAATTTCTTTTATGATCCATTTGAAACCGATGTATGTACGTGCTAAGTATTCAAAATTGATACCTTTATTAATGCGATAAGCGAGTTCTTGTTGCTTTAGGTGAAGCTAAAGCACTCTTGAAGGAGACGATAGCCAATTCAACACTCAACAAAGTTTAACCCGATGGACAAGCTTGACGGCGCAATATAGGGGAAAGGGAAAGATAAAGGAAAGAAAAGTGAAAACAGGCAAATTAGGGATTTAAGTTAGTAGTTCGGGCATATATATATAGTAAACAATTCAAATTTGCAAAACACCCCCACTTCATTCATGAGTTCACACAAATAGTTTCCTAAGAATAGATCAATAGACGCTTAAGTATTCTATTTGAAACTAGGTTCTCAAATTTTAATATCTACATTTTGCCACAAAACCTAGATATCTTTAAAAAAATTCAAATTTTTACAATATTAGAAACTTTAGAATTGCCATAGCACTTTCCTACATTATAAATTTATGCCACTATAATTTTGATAATCACACGGTCACACTGAAGATGCACACAAAATCAAAATCAAAGGGTATACACTATATCATGTCAAGACCGAGAAACCCCATTTCTAATCCCACTAAATGCTTGAACATGAACTTAAATGTACCAAACATATTATACATTCATAATTCAGGAAATGTATATAGCGATGCATGCTTTACAGTTAACATAACATCTAACTGGTCATTTGAAAAGGATGAATGGGTGATAATGTAACAAAGGATGAATGGATGATAAAGTAACAAATGACTCATGAAAGGATACAAATGACATTTTACCAGAAAATAAGACTGAATATCATGCCACACTATCACACCACATCATCAAATGATAAGATTGATGATTGTATATTGTGAGATGCCAATGCCTGTTATCTTTTACCAAACAAATATTTTCTTCACAGAAGGTCAAGCAACTTATTTTCTCTCATTTTTCACCCCTACATAGATGTTGTAAAACGACATCTACTTAGATTGGATCTAAAACGGGCCCAAATGTGTTTTATGTACAAACATGAATCTTGCGACACATCCACAGACGTGCTACAAAAAAAAGCCTCTTATTATGTCAATGTTATATTAGGAACATCCTACTTTACAATTGCAAGGACACTAGACTATATACGGTTTATACTTTATAGTCCTCTAGTTTTCTTAATAAAAGAGAAGCCTTTTCCCGAGCTCTTGTCGATCCTCTCACCGAGAGTTCAGCTAAGGCAAACATGAGATCAGGCAATCCCATTGCGTCTCTCAAACATTCCTCACTCTCATCTAAAACACGAATAAGTACCTCAGCCGCACCTTCATTGCTTAACATGCACCTACCCTTCAGCACAACAAGCATTCTACTCACAATACTAGGAGTGCATGTCAAAGCTTTTAGCCCTTCATCAAACCTAGCAAGAAGCCCAAGAATAACAAGAGCGTTGCCACTCAAATCTTCACATTCCTGGTTCTCCACAATTTTCAAGAGAACACCTACTGCACCTGATCTAACAGCCAAGGTACAATTCCCATGGAAGTGCACCAACTCGGCAAGCGAACTGAGGAGGTGATGTGTAATAGGACTGTTGGGTTTTGAAACTGCCTTCAACAAAGCTTGGATGGTATTCGCTACCCCAAACACTGCTTTATTCTTGTCTAGCATAGCCAAGCTACATATAAGAGAAGCTGCTAATTTACTAGACTCGAGGGACCCACGAGAGAGGATTAAAGCATTGAGATGTTGAATGGTTTCTATGTCAGCAAGGGTCGATTTAAGGTTAGGGTTTAAAGAGAGATTGAAGAGAATGGAAAGTGAGAGTTTTTCAGCAGTACGAGAAGAGGACTTAAGTAGCAAAAGAATAGTTGGGATTACCTCATCATTCTGCACAACCATATTTCTATGTGAAGGACTTGTTTTTGTGATGAAAACTAGGGTTTGGAGAGCCTTCTCTTTCACTTCGTCATCACAATGAGATTGAATTTGGAAAATGCACTCGGCAATAGTATTTGATAGTTTACCAGATGCCATCACAGTTGCAGTGACAACCCAAACTCACAATAATATAAATCGTCTGATTTCTACAACATTCACTTTGAACAATATGCATTAAATATGTTATATACAAGACGAAAACATACTTTTTTGATGATTCCAATGTCTTCGCTTTGTAAAGTTCATCATATATTGGCAGGCCATGGAGCCTCGTTTGACATATAGCACATCAATATCCATTGGCTACCTGTCAACCAAAAGAGCAAGTGCATGACAATATTATTAATCATAACTTCTTCATGCTACAAAAGGTGCATTACTCATTAAACTGAAATCGGATTCTCGACTTCCAAACACTATGGAAACTAAAGCAACTTCAAATGAATCAAAAATTATAATCCATTAATTCAAAAGTTATCCGTGTTTTATACGATCCATGAACCATCATCAAATAAAAGGAGAAAGCATATCTAAATGCATAAATAAGAAGTTGCAGACTTGCAGCAAAATATCAAGAGGATTAATCGATCCGATTATACCTAACATGTGGACCAACTGATAAATTGGTAGATGCTACTCTCCACTCTCCAAAAAAGACTATACGACATCACGTTCATAATCTGCAAATTTAAAAAGGAAAAATATACATACATATATATATATATATATATGGGAAAGTTCAAATGAGAACCACTTTAAAATTGAGAACTTTGAGAACCACAAAGAATACATGTTTGTTCACATGTGATAAACTTCAATCATATGTGAACATTGATGTACTTTAATTGAAAAAGAAAAAAGTCAAAAAAATCCTAAAATTATATCGAAAAACGCAAAAAAACAAATATATGTTCACATGTGAACGATAATGTGAACAAATCGGTTAAAATGTGTTTTTCGATATAAATTTAGAATTTCTTTTGACTTTTTTCTTTTTCAATTAAACGTACATCAATGTTCACGTATGATTGAAGTTAATCACATGTGAACAAACACGTATTTGATGTGATTCTCAAAATTCTCAACTTTAGAGTGGTTCTCATTTGAACCTCCCACTATATATATATATATATATGTATGTATAACATTATACATTTAGATTACAGATCATATTGGACAAATAGATCGTGAAATAAGTTTAATAAGGAACAAATTTCATGTTACCTGTGAAACGATGGTTATTGTATCGCCGGAGAGAGTAACAGAGATGCGAGGGTTTGATCTGTGTGTCTGTTTTCCGATTATCCGGTGAGTTTGTGGAGACGGTGACCCTTAATTTCGACTAGGGTACAGAATAACCCCCTAAACTTTCGTAATGTTTGCATTGTTTGTCTTTTTAGTTTCTAATTAAGAAAATTCGTAAATCATGTTTAACTTGTATAAACACGCATAACTAGGGATGTTTATCGTTTCGAAATTTGCAAACCAATGGAATGTTCTAACTGTATAAATATTTGCAGTTTCAGTAAAACTAACCAACTTGTAAAGCATGGAATACAAGGTTTATCATAGTAAAAAATCTCAAACACTTACTATTGTTATCTGTTTTAACGGTTATAGTTAACACACGTCAACACATAATTTGAAAATTCGTTACTTGCGTGTGTACATCGGAAATAGCTATTATGTTGTTGATCTACCATTTTAGTTGGAATCGGGCGACATGGAAAGCATTTTTTTAAAGAAAATGTTATATTTTTAACCATCTAAGTTTACTGCAATTCACAAAATTATTCATCTTTTTATCTTTGTTGCATTGATGATTTCTCCTTAAATTTTAAGTATATCTTTTGAAACAATTTGATGTCATATTGAATTATTATTATTACTAGATATAAGACCCGCGAAAACGCGGACAACTCTAAATTTATATATATATAGTTTTGAATATGGATATTCAGAGTAAAAACATCAATTAAAACAATGGTACCTAAATTAGAAGCTAATAAAAATAAATAAACAAAACATAAAACTTTATTTGGTGATGAAAGGAAAAAAATTCAATACAATCAACTCTTGTAGAGTTCGAACTGTCAAACATTAGTTTGAATAACGAAGAAGAAGGTAACAATGATTTTTTATTATTATATAGATCGTATATTCAACACTTTAATGGTAAAATCTACCCGACATTTAAAAAGGGGTGATGATAAATACAATACCAAGATTGTTTCATATGCTTTTGTATGCTTTAACTGTTGTGTAGTATGTTGTATGAATCAATATTGTTTTTGTATTTATCAATTCCCATTCATAAAACTTAATCTTGTAAATATACTCGTACAAAAGTTCCCATAAGCATGACTTTACATCTTACTTAAACATGGAGTCAAAAGTGCATAACACATTCCCGTGGATAGCTTACAACCTTTACAATGACATGAAGTTCCCTAGTGCGATAAGACGTACTTTGAATTATTATTTTTTAACAACAATGTATACACTGAAAGGTGCAAACTTAATTGGTTGGGCCGGTGTGAGAGACATTTGTAAACAAATGCTTTTTATTAGAATATACATTTGTTAATTGTTAACGTTCTCGAGCAAAATTGTCCTTCAATTTTTGTGTGTTTTCATCTTTAGCTCTGTAAAAGTATAACAAAAACTTTGATCACAAAATCATTAATTAAGACATAGCGAGTCGAAAAATATGTTCGAGTGTAGTTGACAACACAAAACGGAAGATATATTAATATAATCTTACCTCCTTACATATTCTCACTCGGCGAATGGTCTTGCACTTTTGTTTGATTAGCTCCAAGCAAGTCAAAGGATACCTGCAGTCATACACATAAAAATAAGATTTTGTAAGACAACCATTAATTACCATAAAGCTTTGCTGGTAAGTTTTACAAAACACTATATATATACATAAAGTTTGGGTTGTATGGTGTATGAAAATTATTGGAACGGCATAACATGCATTAAAAGAATTAATATATCTGCTATTGTACTTAACTCAGAATCCGGTAATGGATGGTAGCTTGGCTTCACTCTTGATTCAAGCACAGTTACAGGTTTTCTCGTTAACACGACATCGTCATTCCTATCGTTCCAAAATCACAAGGAAAACTAAAGGTGATAACATTATCAAACAACAAATTTGTAAAACTTAACAATAATTCTAGGATAAATTTTTAACTCCCATATCATCAAAACAAAAACAAAACGATAAAATAAAAGAGCGAACATACCAACAGTAGAGTAACAACGAACAAAAGTTACAAACTACAAACATGAAAATTAAAAAGAATAGAAACAATGTATTGTTGTTTACCTAGTTGAAGAAATAGATATGATATGTGAGAACTAATAAACCGCATAATGAAAACATTGGCGAATGATCTAATAGCAAAAGAAACATATTAAAGTAGGAACTATGTTATAATTTAGGAATTTATATCAGTTTTGTAGTCGATTTCAAATTATTCAACTTAAAAAAATTGTTATATATCACTTCCTAGATTATAGATGTAAAATCCCATCCTATATTATTCGGTTGGTACTTTTTAAAAATTTAAAGTGATATGGTAAATATATAAAATATAAATATATTTAAAGAAGTTATTATTGCACTCGATATGTCAAATATATCGACACTTTTTTAGTAAATTAAATTATATTAAATTTATTTAATTTAAATAATATCTAATTAAATGTTAGCCGTTAGATTACAATGGAATAAAAATCCAATTAAAGGCTAATATTTCTTCATGATATTTTGGTTTAAGTATATGTTATAGATTGATTTTTGAATTACTTTGGGGTAGGCTAGTATTATAAGAACCAAATAGCTCAAACACATCAAATGGTTATTATTTTCTTGTTGCTCTTCTTACATGCATATTTATATATACGCATTACACATATACAAACATAATATGTTTATATACTTTTAATCATCAAATTAATTCCTAGAGTCTGTTTTACCCTACAATAACCCTGCTGGTGCAAGACCTTATGACGTTTGGATATGGTATGTACCATTTCACAAAAAAAAAAATCACAATAATATTGCCACTAGTATACGGATTGAAGTTCAAATTAACATTATATTATAGACCGAAGTGATATGCAACATACTACACTGGTAGATCCGCTCTTTGGTACACTTTCAGCGATAGATTAGCTAACGGTTTCAGAAACCAGGGATTGGTTAAAACAGCTATACAAGTATTTTTAGAATACCTGCATATTGTTTTGTTTTATACTCCCCGGTACTTGCCTCTAATGATTATTAGAACACCTACATTTTGTTTTACCTCCACCTACAGCTTCAACATTACAGAACAATCGTCAACACATATTCCGCTAACTATGCAAGTTTACTAGTACCAACCTTAACACAAAGTACAACATATTTAGAAGACTACAAGCATCAACTATGTAACCCACATGCCACAATGTTCAACATGCTACAAGCACATATGAGAACAAAAATGCTGGTCATAATGTCAATAGTAGTTTTAAAAGCATAATCCCATGACAACTACGTCGGTAACAGAAGCTTATAAAACATAATCCCCTCCTCAGGTCTGAATTCTCAAAGCAAGTCCAATCGTCTTAACTAGTCTAACATCTCCATAGACAAGAAATACAAGGAAAAAACGCAGATAATAGTCGATTATTAGAAAGCACACCCTACATAGCAAGCCTATCAATAATTTGATGCCCCTTCCAAATACCTCAAAAAGAACACAGCAAATGTGAACTCCTCAACCTCAACCCATCTCACCAAAGATCATGTTCTCACTTCTGAGCAGAGTCGGGAGAACCATCACCATAAGAGACAAGACCTTTCTTGGGAGGAGGGCTTCCAGATGATGATCTAGACCTTGACCTTGAGACGGATTTCGACTTCGACTTGCTGGTCCTTCTAGGGGATGGCGAGAGTGAAGACCTTGGTTCATACGGGCTCCTGCTTCGAGACGGTGGAGTTCTACTACGAGGCGCCCTTCTCCTTTCAATTGGTGGTGATGGCCTGTATCGAGATGTCTCGACAGGAGAGCGGCTACGACTGTAACGACGACGATAGCGGACAGGGCTTCGTGATACACTTGGACTTCGGGTCCTACTTCTTCTAGCTCTGTACCTGTAAATAATTTATAGAGCATAAATTCATAATGTGATTTTAATAACAAGTTGTAGAACAAGGTTATTTTTCTCAAGTTGGAACATCTTTACTTATGACAGCTAAATTTTTACTCGTATAAAAAAGAGGTACAGCTGTTACAGAATACCTTGGCGGACTTCTGTCTCTCAATGGGCTGCGGCGCCTGTAGCTTGGGTACCTACAAATTAGAATGTAGATTGTAATAAATTGTTTGATTCTTATTATCTAAGGGTGACAATGTCAACCTACTAAGATATATATGGAAAATTCGTTTTTGATTTATTTCTATTGGGTCAAATGACAACAAATGAATAAAATCAAAATAAGTAGTTGAACAGAAAACAAGTCAAATGCGTAACTCAAATTGGTTAAAACTAGTCCTAAGTGTGTTTCTTTAATGCTCGGAAACTTAAACCACTTTACTTGTAGATTTAAAAACAAAATTGATTAGTATCAGTTATATGATCTTTGAAAAAGGTATTGGCACTATTATTTACTAATAAAAACGTCGGACCAAAAGTGCAGTCGGCAAACCAGACAAGTACCACAAAGTACCCATTTTCAGCCATTAACTAACCCATTCATTAGACAGATTTAACTCTCATCTATGCTAAAAAACCATTCAAAGGAACTGTTCACAAAAAGACTCTATGTTACCTTTCACGGTCACTCCTGCCATACCGATAAGATCGGACTGGAGAACGATCAGGAGAATGATATCTACGTGCATAAGAATATCGGTTACTAAAACCCCTGCCTCTTCTAATACGTTTGGGTGATCCATCAGGGGAAGCACTTCCAGATAAGCTCCTACCACGGTCACCTAAAGGGGACCTACCCCTACGACCACCAACAGGACTCCTGGAATAACTGCGTCGACTACCCCTTACAGGTGCTCTGACAGGACTTCTGCTAGGACTCCTTCTCAAAGGGACTCGTCCTGAGCTTCGACTGAGGCTTCGTTTAGAGGATCTCACTGGACTTCTGCTATAACTTCTTCTAGAAGATCTAACAGGACTTCTGCTAACCGACTTTCTTGATGATTTCCTTGATGATGTTCGAGGGGGTGATGGTGTGGGACTCCTGCTAACACTGATACGGGCTCGGGATCGAACCGGGCTTGGGCTTATGCTTCTTACTTTTTTTCCCCTCACAGGACTTCTACTAACGCTTCTAAGTGGACTCTTACTAACACTTCTAACTGGGCTTTGGCTCCGGCTAGGACTACGGTTTTTTAGCGTTGTGGCACGTCTAGGAGACCTGACACTCGGGCTCCTGCTCAAATTGCGCCTGGGGCTCACACTAAGGCTCCTCCTAGGACTGATACTCATGCTCTTGCTCAAGGCCCTTTGAGGAGTTCTGCTTCTACTTCTGTATAACAAAAATTAGGATATAATAAGACTTAAAAAGAATGTAACGAGTCAAACAGCAGTGTTTTGAAATTTTAGACAATGAAAGTAAACCTGGAATTGTGTGGATGGTCATCTACTACATCGGGTCTCTCAGAAACCTTCACCAAATCAACGCCATTGCTCGGTCGATCACCATTTTCCTTGGGATATTCACCTTCCTCCCTTTCATGTGAATCATACGCAGTTTTATGACCAAGAGAACCATCTTCAACTTCAGCAGAAGGGGAGTGATTTCCATCTAGATATGTTTGAAAGCCAAAAAAAATGTTCTTAATAACTAATAGCCATAAGTATATAGTTGATGTAGGTTTTTATACCACCAAACACACAAATACAGATACATTAACAATGATAAAAGAACAAAATGAAAATTGTATGGTATGACAGGGCAATAAAACATTCGTCATCATACCAGCAATCTTCACCGAGTTATTATGCTTCACTTTAGGCTTTCTAACATCACCGTTGTCCTCGGATCCACTTTCACTCGCACCGTCACTGGCATTATCAGACGTCCTGAAATTTATACAAGAAAGACAGTAATGATGATACCACATCTAGAAACTATTACTACCCAAAAAACAGCAAATGAAAAGCATGAAACAGTAAGAATAAGCCAAAAGGAGTTCAAGATCGTCACAATAATTCAAGAAACAGGCACCAATATAACAGCAAGACAGATGCAAAACACTTTTTAGCTATGGTACTAGCACATCAAGTGTATTCCATAAAGTGAAAGCAGCCCTACCCCTTTATGAGGATTCCAAAATCCAAACATTGCTGCTACATATCTCTTAGGGGTGAAATTTAATCACCTCTTACCCCATTATCTATCATCAGAAACCATTATTTAGGGGTATTGGATGTTAGTCAAGTATACATTTTACAATACATGATTACATGCTTCCTGTGTAGATGTATTCTTCTTTGTAAACCCATAAAAACATTCCAATAGATTATAACTGCACTCATTCTACTACAGGTAAATGTGGATTGGTGCATTCAGCTAGGGTGAAAAAAGCATTTAAGTACTCAATTTGTTAAAAGCTTTAGAATATTTGTAGTTTATTATCCAAACCTTTTTGATCGGCGTTTAGACTTCTTATCACGCTTCCTGCGCTTCTTCTCTCGTCTCTTGTCCCTCCTTTTACGCCTGTGTCGATCCCTTCTAGATGATCTCTTCTTTCTCTTACGCCTATCATCACTTGAAGAACTGAGAGCAGATGAAGATGATTCGGATAGGTCAGAATCAGAATCACTATCTGAGTCAGATGAATCTGACTCCGTGTCTGAAGAACTATCTGATTCACTTGATGAATATCTTTTTCTCTTCTTCCTTCGCTCTTTTGAGGATTTTTTATGCTTTACTTTTTTACGTACTTCATGGCTGTGAACCTCTGATGAAACATCTTTACCCACTTTTTTGCTTGCTACTTTCTTATCTGTATGAACATATTAAGATAAATAGCAAACTTCACAACACATAAACAGACAAGTTACAGAAAACAATAAATAAAGGGCGATGATTTGATTTCCAACTAAATACAAGACACTTCATCCACCATACCAGAGCTCTGATTCTCGCTCTCGCTTATTTCACCACAATATATGATCTTCACGGTTACAGCAGGTCTTCCTTCTTCATCACCCGCATTTTCAATCTTTTTCAATACATCAACCCCTTGCACAAGCTTCCCAAAAACAATGTACTTCCTATTCAAGAAATACCAATTCTAGAATCAAACTTGCTAATTTATTGAAACAAACTAGCTGATATATAGTGAAGATATAGATGTAGCTCTGATGATGCTGATAGAATGGTAACTGTAGAGACTAACATACCTATCAAGATGCCGATTAGCACCGAAGGTCAGGTTAAACAAAGAGCCACGTAAATCACGATCTGCAACTGCCATTGTTAAAAGACCGGGTGCATCATGTTTTAGCTTGGAGGATTCATCTGAAATGTCATAAAATCATTATCATCAGTATAAAACATTTGAAATAAAAGGCTGACACCTAAACTTGGGAGCATAGTACAAAGTCAATTGCAGATCTTGGAAGTCAAGACAGATCAATTGTGCACTGGTTAGTGTGCTAAATTATTCAAAACATGGTCATACAATCCTGGAATAGACGCTAGATAAAGCATAATAAAGGTATCTCATGCAACTAAGAAAAAAATCGTATAAGCCCCCTTGTTGAGAATCAGAAGGAAGGAGATGATATCATCAAGACGTAATTTCTTCCCGACACAATTAAATAAGGTAGCCTTTCAAGTAGCAGTAGTGGATGAGGATGCATAAAGGTGTCTCATGCAACTATGGAAAAGATCGTCTAAGCCCCTTGTTGGAAATCAGAAAGAAGGAGATGATAATCATCATGAAGTAAATTCTTCCCAACACACTCGAAATAAGGTAACTTTCAAGAGCAGTAATGCATGAGGACAACTCAATCACGTAACTTAGATCAAACGAATGAACAAAGTCAGGTTAATCGACCCCCCCCCCCTCCTCCCTTGTTGAAACCCAAAAAGGTCATACGTCTTCTACTACCCACAGAATACATACAAGCATAAAAATGCACTAGTTGAAAAGCCATGACAAAATATTCATCATAATTCAAAACATATTAGAGAGAAGTTATCTGCATAATTGTTCAACGTACTATATAGTATATCCACATACCATGGATTTCAAGCCAATCTAGAAACAAAGTCACACAAAATTTTCATACACCCACCATTTCAAGACAATTACAATTGTCCAATTTCATTGTGGGTCGAGCTCCCATGCAGCGAGAATACGACCAATGTCAGCCACAACCTTCACAGGCAATGCAAAAAGGAAAACCCATTTTCTTTCAAAATACAAGTGGCGTATTGTAAATACAAAATAAATATAGAATTTTGGGTAGACAAAAATTAATGCTTATTTCCATATATTTGATCACAGTGTTGGAACAGTTTAAGAGAAATTCATCAACTACCTAGAACAAACCAAGACCATCATAACTCAAACAGATAACACAATCAGTTAACAGCGTGACTCCTCACCTGGAAACTTTCCACCATATATACTCTCTCCATAACTTCCTGCAAGTAAACCAAAATAGTAGAGGAGTCAGACTTAAGTGATAACCTTTACAGCTTAATCAGACTGAAGGAAATGAAATTAGGATTGTAGACAATTGGCACAGGGTGCACATAATAATTAGGACAATGGAGGCATAACATGCAGAAAAAAATTTCAAAGACGTTAGTGGTAGAATGTACATACCATCACGCTTAATAAAATCCCCACCCTGCAAAATGAACACCAGCCATTAAGACACTAGTAGTTACATTCATAAAATTTGCAGAAAGAAGAACTTTTAAGATAAGCTTCAGATTTGTGTGAAGATACATAACCAAATAAGTACAACCTTAAAACTACATCACAAGAAAAGCAGTTGTGACCATCAACCCTGTATCCTACAGCGTAAACAAGGATAGCTGACTAATTTTAGTCAGACCACCACGAAGACGTGCAGAACTACGCGGAACTAAGTAGAAAACAGACAAACCATATGATACATAGAAGTATATGATAGAGAACATACCTGAGCCATGGATCCCTTGATTATGCGGTGGAAGAAGGAACCCTTGTAGTGTAGAGGCTTTCCAGTTTTCTGACTGTTCCCTTTTTCTCCTGAAATTGAATTAAAAATTCAGTATTATAATAATAAGTTTATAATAAACAATACCATCCCACTACAAAGCATGCAAAATTTATTTAGCTGTTATATAGTAGTGCATGGAATAAAGGCAGCCTGAACTTGTTTTCCCAATTTATGCACTCATTTAATTTCTATGCATATAGTACCTCAGTCAGCACATCCACCAGCACATAATTCCAAAACCAATGCCTACTAACCATAAACCTTATCTTCAACTTATAAACTGTATATGGATCAGTTAAGCATAGATGACAGTACTTATATACACATTTAAGATTATCTAGAATCCTTCCAAGCACAACGCAATACTGTGTGAGTGATTGTCTATTTGTCTATAATGTAATGTAAAAGAAATGACAAACAAGTTTCAGGACACAAGTGCCAACTACGGTGAACATATTACCGGTACAGAGTGCGCGGAAATTCTCAGCGGTCTTAGGAACAGTATCTGAGAAGAGCTGCAAAACAATATGTAATGTGATAAGTTCTTCGGTGAACATATTACCAGTACAGAGTACTGTCGACATTTAATCAGATGTTTAATTTATGACACATAAAAGGTATGTAAGCAGTGATGTATAAATACATACTAACAACTGACAAGACCCACGAAAATATATCAAGTCAAAGCTAAGAAAACACCTCAAAAACCATTCTTTCAATAGGATCTCCATCTATAGACACGTCCAAGTATACAAACGGGTTCTTCTTGTTCATCTTTATCGTATTTAAAAACCTGTCAATCCAGCATTCCTCAAGCACTCGGTCTGTGCATCACATATTCAGAGAGAAAAAGTATTTAGTTAACTTACAATACTACCTAGAAAACAGAAGTTGTCATCGCATGGTAAGCATCCCTTCAAGAATGCTAAGTATAAAATGGCTGAAAATCAGTAGTTATTATACAATAGTCCTAAATCCTAAATAATATATCTAATTTTGCAGATTAATTTAGTACTCTAAAGTTCGGATATGACACCAAATTGTTCATATGTTTCTCCTATATACTTCTATACAAACACAGAACTCGTGTAGTTATCATTTCAACCGAAACACATAACACATAAACACCTCAAATTACATAAGATAAAAACCGCAAGTAAAATGCAGACTCTTTCCCACAATGAAGTAAAAAATATATAGGGCTACAAAATTTACAACTAAACTCACACTACATGTTATATAAAGACATCTAAAGCAAAATGACACATAGAAATACCTAATTCATTGTCACACAACTATTTAAATTTTATCACAATCAGTTATCTGACCCTAATGAGTACTGACCAACCAAAATAAACCATCTTTATACATTACATCCACTACATATACTTGACTTATGTAAATTACTAGAAGAAAAACTATATGATTATTAATGTCCTAAAACTAACACACATTCAACTTACCTATATACAATATCCACGTGTATATATATATATATATATATATATATATATATATATGTTATATGCCATTATCTATCATATCAGCAACATACAATTACATAAACATCAAAGGAACCAACACATACCCTAAACCCTGATAATTGAATCATCGCAGACATTATTAAAAGTCCGCTTTACAAATTACAACGACATTAACAGACAAAGTCACAAAACTACAACAAATATATTTAACTGATTTATAAATTGATATCGGAACAGTGAATCCATGCTTTTAACGTACATTTAATCCACGTTAGCTGGTGTAATACCGTATGGTTAACTAATTACTACGATTAAAAAAAAACCTAACCCTAAATTAATCGCAGATACAGACAGAAAGATAGATAAATAGATAGAGCAATAGATGTATACCTGATTATAGTGATGATAATTGATAAGAAATTAGAATCTGCAAATTGATTAGTGTGTGCTGCTCCTGCTACCACAGGAAACCACAAATCGATGAGTGAGAGTGATGATGATGATAGTGAAAACCTAAAACTTATTAAAAGGCAGCGGAACCTAGCTCCTTCTATTTTCAGTGAAATTACTGAATTACCCTTTAGTGTTGAATAGGTATGTACTGATGCATGTGTACATCATACATTGAAGAAATTTACCATATTGACCCAATGGTACATTTGTAATTTCAGAACCAAAGTATATTAAAAAAAAAAACATTTACTAGGCATGCCGGATGGCGGGTTGAATTGATTACACACAACTTGAACGCCGAATCCACGTTTACCCCACTCTTCATTGGCGTTCAAGATCAGCGTCCAAGTCATAACTTCAGAGGAGAACATTGTGTTCATGGCTTTAACCCTTTTTTTTTCTTTTGTTTGGTTTAAAATTATTTTGATTGACCTATTTGAATTTTGAGTTGAACTTTAAAGCACCCCCTTGAAAATTGTATTCGTATTAAATTTCAGTATTTAATAACATCAAACTGAACACCGAGCATAAGGGCAACCACTCATTGTGATCATATAGAGATCACGGAGGTTTTAATCCATCTACTCGCGAAAGTTTTTTTTTTGGGTATACCTGGGTTTCCAGGGGCGGAGACAGGGCGGGGGCAACGTAGGCGGCCGCCCCCACAAGAAATTTCAAATCACGTAAAAAGGAAAAAAAATTAAGGTATTATTAAAATTTTATAAATTTCGCCCCCACGATACTATAAAGATAAAAAGAATAATTTTTTTCACCCCTTCTACCGGGATTTCCTAGCTCCGCCCCTGTGGGTTTCCAACTCGCTTTGCGGGCTGACTAATCCCAGGGCGACTACTTGCTTTGCAAGTAGTCCGGAGTCATCGCGGGTGAACCTCAAGCACGATTCTTGATATTTAATCCATCCATGTTTATTTAGTGTGACGTATGATAGTTTTGTTTTGCCCCACCAAAACGTATTATCATAAGTCTTTTGTCATGGGTCTTTTTAAGTATTCATGTGGGTCTTTTTCTTGAACTTGGGGTTAGAGAAGGCTCGTTCACGATGCTCCGAAACTTGACTAATATAGAGAACTACCGGAAGTCGTTAATAAGTTTGACTTAAATGAAAAAAAGTGGTAGGCTCTTTATGCTTGATCCTACTAAATCGTTAATGGTCAACTCATGTGAAAAACAATTAATAAAAACATTTGGGAATAAGATTCGTTAGAATAAGGTGATACCCACGAAAATCAACATCAACTCTTGGCACCTTACAAGTAACCACCTATATTAACGTAGACAAAGGGGAATAAATATTTACTCCATTAGATTTCCTGTTTGTGACAAGAAACGACGAACATATTTTCTTGATTTTTTGGGTAGATAAAAAGGTATGGCCTTCAATCTTTACTTTGTAGGGAAACATCACTAAAACGGATAATGAAATGGATTCAATCATATCTTAAAATTTCTCTACACATGACGAACACCGCTTTAAACATGTGATTTAACATGGTAGTCTAAATTACTTATGGGGTGGGTCATATGGCGTAATGGGAAGGAAACATTTTTAATCACACGAAGCCTAGATTTTGCCACTTATTAGATTGGACGGGGTCGTAACCTAGGTGTCATTTGTTCTAACATAATGTAATTGTTTTCTCACGTATAACTTTTTTTTAGAGTGCTCAATCAATTTGCCATTAAAAATATATTATTAAAATTGAAAAATCACTTGAAGTTGGAAAAAGATATTATATAGTTCACATGTTTGTAGTTTTAGTTTATTAACTCGATTTAAACAGCATCGAATTGGAGCTAGATCCACCTTCTACCGCAAATCATAATTTCCGTACTGCAAATTCACTTGGGATTCGACTAATTGTTTGTCATTATAAAAATATTGTTAAACCCAATATCAAAAAAACATTACCAAGTAAATTAAGCTTGAGATGATATGAGCTTTGAAACATATTGACATGGGAGGAAGAGAAAGGAAATGTTAAATCGCGTTTCAATGTTGTGATGATGGCATGTGAAGGAAAAGGCTCTCACAGATCAATATATTGTCTAAGTGGTTAAGTTCGAATCATTGGTAACCCTAAACAAGAACAATAAGTCATAACAAGTAGCTCACACATAAAGTGGAATAGAAATATTTTATAAATCTTTATTTTTTTGTGTGTCTAAACGACAAAAAAACGATCAAATAAGAAGACACTTTTTTGGTGAGAATGGTGAGAAACATTTCTGACCAATTATTTTATGGCCCGCCATGATGTTATCAATCACTCTGCCAGAATTAATTGAAAGTACAAATTACCCAAAATGTCCATAACTGAGAAGCTAGAAATGTTTCCATGTCCTATGTTAGATTGCATGTCGTCATACATAATGATCCACAACAAACTATGAGTTCAGTCTTTGTGCCAAATTTGTCATTTCGTACTCGTTCATTTCGCTATAAGTTAAACCATTTGGGTTTCTTGTCTGATATTATCAGAAGGTACTGTAAGTCTGTAACTCATTGGTGCAGCAAAACAACGAGTGAATATGCCACTTCCAAACAACTCAAACTAAATGTAAGATATAACTCTTTCTGCAAGACCTACAAGCAATTGTTGCATATGATGTAAATGAATCAAATCATCATTATTCAACAACCCAAGAAAATGGGCATACATGGTCCAAGAACATAACACTACGATCAAGTTCTTCATAACTCAAGCAGGTGACATTACGTCACATAAACTAACATTACAAATCTTACCAATCTCCACGCGCAGGCAATATCTACTTTGACTTCTTTCCTTGTTTTTTCTTAATAACTTCATCAACATACATGATTCCTTTGCCTTTGTAAACTTCAGGAGGCTTACAACTGCGCACTGCAGCAGCAAACTGGTGAACTCTTTGCTTGTCTATTCCAGTGCAGCATACTATATTGGGTTTGAAACAAAATACTCGAACCGCAGGAGGAACGGTCAACTCAACCTCATGACTGTACCCCAACTTCAAAAACAAAAGACGGCCTTCGGATTCAGCTCTTGCTTTGAAACCAACTCCTACTATCTTGAGAAACCGGAAGAACTGAGCTTCCATTTGACTGTTTTTTCTAATAATGAACCCTTCGAATCTGCTAAACCAGTATCGTATCAATTTAGAAGAGGAAAGAAACTATAATAGTACCAAAAACAAACAGCGATTGAATATATATAAACAAACGTATGTAGATTATTGATCCAAACTAAGAATTGCATGGTAAGAAATGGCAATAAGACATTATTTTAGTGTGTGAATATGAGTGATTTTTAACTGAGTTTGAAATGTTTTGTGCATATATAACATGCCTCATTGGGCATTTTTTTTACAAAATTACACATACTGTTCTTTTCATTTATTTGCAATAAGAATACATGCAATCTGTTAGAAATTCGGTGCCTCAAAACAAATATATTACAAGTTGAAACAGATTAAGATCAATTCAAAAATATGTTTTGATCACCAATTTTGTATTTATGATTAAAATATGAAACTACACAATATAAACTATCTGATCAAAGGGAGGTATTGAGTAAAATTTGGTTAATAACCATTATATTTGAAGCACACCAAGTGTTTGTTAAAATGCCCCAAAGACTAACATACATTTTTACTCCACTAACACTCAAGATTGCTAAAAAACACCACTATATATTCAGATCACAATAACTATTAGTCTGCTACAACATCTCCAACAATAAATGCAGAACTCAAATTCGAAACTTATAATAATGGGCGACAAATTTAACGACAATAACAAAATAAACTCTAAACTAATTAAATTATGCAATGCAATAATGATAGGTGTATTTATATTGGGATGAGGTAGTAACACTTACGATATCAACTCAACGAAAAAAATATATAAAGGGAAAAGAAGAAACCTGCAAGTAATTTGCGGAATGTGGCTTTACTGAGGAAGACGATGAAATTAAAAAAGGTTTTAATTGACAATGGCATTCAGCGTAATTGTTAACTGAATTTGGGGACAAGTTTGGGAAAAGCAATTTAAAAAATAAATTATTCTGGGAATGAAAAAAGCAATTTTTAATAATACTCCGTAAATTATTTTGGAAATTAAAAATTTAAAACATATTTTTTGAGGATATCATTTTATTTATTTATTTTTGATTTTTTTTCACGAGGTTGTATAGGTAACTTTTTAACTACGTTACTCCTCCATTCCAGTATTTCGTAACTTAACCGGGTACACATTACCCCGTGTCCACTAAACCCCAATGCACTAAAATAGACAACAGTGTATACGTATTTTGTGCAATCTAAAATAAAAAGATGGACATTTGTGATGAGACAAATATAATATAATATATTTTTCTATATAAAAGTAAGTGCATGATTTGGTTTAGTGATCGAGTACGCATAATTTTGAACTCCTAAACATAATACAACGTACCAACATTAGAAATCAATGTAATAATGTTATTGCTATGAATGTCTAACTTTACTTTGGTTTTTGTGTGAATTAACAATTAACGAGACATCCTTGCCTTCGCGTTGCGAAGAAAAATGTTGATCACCAAAAATCGGTATAATATCATGTATAGTTACCAAGTGTGAATTAATAGTTCTTAGTTACATTAAAATTCAATGTTTAAAATCTCTATGGATGTACTTTGTATACTAATAACATTAGTAGTTTTTGCATTCACACCATTGTAATCATAATGCATATCTATTTGGGTGATGATTTGAACACTATCAAAAATTAGTCATACACCACTTTTATACAGTATCCTGTTGCACTATATAATAGTTTAAAGCATGATTGATAGTGTACAACTAATTTTTAGTGGTGTACGAATAACTACTGTGTTTATACCATATACCTCGGTTTAATTTGTTCCGTTTGAGTCCGTATAGCTTTTCTTCTGTCCTGTTTCGTCCATGTATTTTTCATTTTTGTCTCACTGTAAAATCCGCGACACCGATTGCTTATTAGTTCGGTAGTGACTGAATTATAACATAGGTTGCTTCATTAGAACAAACAAAAAAGTAAATTGATTAGTACAGTTTGCTTAATATATTTTCCTTTTAAATTTTATGCATGGTATATTCGTACTTAGTTATTTACTAAGTTTGATCTTAGTTTGGGTCATTTTGATCATTTTGTTAAGCTAAAGAGTCTTAATCAATGTCTTTTATGAATGATCAATATATTAAGAAAAGGGCTCATATTACTTGTCATGTTGGTGTGGATAAATATATAGTTAAAAGCCAATATTGCCCATGAAAATTCAAAATTTTCACCATTTCTCATAATAAAATTACGATAATAACTTTCGTTTGCAGATTGATTATGAGGTATAATGTTATTTCATAACGTATTGTAAAATTTTCTTATAGAAACAATAATAATCTATGTGCTTAAGATGTATGATATGTCTAAAAATTTAATTGATACACATGTTAAAATGATTAGTAAATACAAAGGAGTTTAATAATTGTAAATTTGTGATAAGTTTTTTTTTTTTTAAAAGCAGTTGTGGAATCACTGACGAACTATTTTGGCTCACCCGATTATCTTCACAAGCGGTTACTCCCCCGAAATCGAGTAAACGCCCCCGAATTCGAAGTCAAGGCGACGCCTTAAAGGGGTTGCTCTCCCACGTCTTGGATGGGTATAGCGTCGCAGGAGTCCCTCTCACAACAAGACTCGAATTCATCACCTCCAGAAAGAAACCTTATGGAAAACTCCCTGACCATTGAACCAAGACCTCAATGGAATTTAAGAAATGTATAGTTAATGTCACACCCCCAAAATCGGTAATCGTGTTTATAATTGGTTTAGCGGAAGCTTTAGTTAATTAGCGGAAGCATTTTAAGTTACAGTTTAACAGCGGGGGTGCTGACGTTACAATAGTGCATTCATTGTATCAGAGCATATGATCATACAGAACATATTAATTTAAGATGCCATAAGTTTAAACGTTATTACAAAAGGGTACGACTTATAAAGTCGTACAAGTAGTGGTGTTGTAGAACAACATAAGTTTACAAAACATGTGTTTATAAAAGAGGGATTTCGTAAGTATAACCAATGGAATTGGTAATACAGAGGAAATTCAAGTGTCCCAAAAGTGGCATCATAAATAGTCTGGGTTGCCTACGTCCTTTATGCATGCAGAAGTACCTGAGTCCTAATTCCCTGAAAAACATAGTAAACCGTCAACATTGAATGTTGAGTGAATTCACAGGTTTAGTATAAATGTAGTTGAACCAAGTTTTGTATAAATCATTCATGTACACAAACATAATGTTTATATGTATAGCAGGAAACACAAGTGTTCTTATTAAAGAAAACATTTCCTATTTTACTGTAAGAATGTCATTCTTACTACAATTCAGTCGAGGTGTTAGGAAACACAAGTTTAATCATAAACATTTCCTAATAATGGTTGCAGGAAATACAATTCAACAATCAAGTAAACATTTCCATATATACCGTTATAGGAAACACACGTTTAACAATCAAGTAAACATTTCCATATAAAAGTTGTTTTGTCGGGAAACCAAGTTTATCAAATCAAGGAAAACGTTTCCTATAAAGAAATCATGCATAGGAACACCTGTCCTATTAGTTATCACAGGGAATACCCTTCCCAAATCAAGTTGTAGTTTTGTTGTTTTAGTTATGCGGGAAATATAGACTATGATCCCTCTAAGGTGAGCGACACCTTCAAAGTTAAAGTAACGACTCCTAGTACTATAACCAAACCACGACTAGTGGATGTTGTTGCCTCGGTAACACGGTAAGTATACACTCCTCGTTACGACTGCCGTCGTGTGGTTGGAATGACCAACGAGTTTAATAAGTGGGAGGTTTGTCAAAAGCGATAGTACTATCTGTATACTCAGTGGCTAGAGTCACCTAGCTAATGGTTATAGGTTGCAAGCACTGGGACTTATGTGCACTACAACTACCTCGCATAAACCTAGGATCGTACCAAGATTCGTTGTCTTATTCCCAAAAAGTTGTGAAAACGTTTCATATAGTTAACAGTTGAATATAAAGCATATAGCATTTATATAAATCAGTTTGATATAAAAGCATGTCGAGCAATTATATAAAACAAGTAGCATGTAATAGCACATAGTTCTATGTTTTCCACCCCTGGTTTTAAAAGCATTTAAAACAAGTAAAAGGTAGGGGCTGTGAACTCACTGTTCGCAAATCTTCAGCAAACAATACAGCTAGTAAGATAGTCGTCCGATGGCGTCCTCAAAGTCCTAGACGCAAGACATATACTATATAAGTAGTTGTACACTTTTAGTTGGTTGGTGATACATTTGTTAAACAATTATTGCGCATAAGTATATCCCTATATACTTATTAGGTGAATATATATATTTGTATATATATTAACTGTCGTATCTATATATATATTTATAAATATAGGTTTGTCGTTTTTGTTTAAACATAATACGATTGTCGTAGGTCCATTTATAATTATATATAAATTATAATCGTTCGTATTTATATAAGTTTGTTGTCGTTCGCAATTATATATCACAATGATAGTTCTATATACATATAAACCGGTTTTAAGTTTGCGTTTTATAATTACACAACCCACTGGGCTTTGGCCCAACTCGTTGGCCCAATAACAAAGCCCAAATAGTTTGACCCAATAATGAGGCCCAAAAGGTGTGGTCCAATTGATATGGCCCAAATGCATTGACTAAATTACTTTAGCCTATTAATAAAATACAAATTTTTGGCCCGATATATATTCATGTCCAACAATATAATTCGGCCCAAATTCACGTTTGGCCCAGAATTGGTTTGGTCCAGATTTACGTTTAAACCCATCGGCCCAATATAAAAATTTATATGAAATCAAAACAGGTCACAGGGATCGAACCTGTGACCCTTTGCTTCTAACCTCGACCGTTTACCAGTAGGCTACACACCTACTTTTGTTTGTATGATGTAAATACGTATATACATGTAGCAGTTTATTTCGAAAAATAAAGGAAATTGAAACTGGTCATGGGACTCGAACCCATGACCATTCCATTCATGCCATAAGAACTTATACCACTAAGCTAACATACTACATCTTGTTATTCAAGTGTAACATTATGTATTTATATGTTTTGTATTATATTAACTCACAATATGAACATTTTCGCCTCTGATGTACAAACGTATACATGTATCTTTGGTCTTAAATTCATTTTTAACTTGTTAAATCAACCACTATATGATACAAATTCAATATATAAACATATATTAACATATTTTTAACACTTTATTACATAATCATCAACCAATTTCATGAGTTCAATAAATTATATAAATAAGTAAAAATGGAAAATATTCCTCACAATGAGATTTAGGATGAAGGTGATGATGACTTTCGAGATGATGATGATGATTACGACAGATCATGTTGACGAAAACAGATGATGCTTATCTTTATGTGATCATTTTAGTTGTTTGATTGTGATGTGGGTTTTGAAGGTTTGAAGAATGGTGATGAAGATGGGTTGGACTTGCTTCTACTCCATCTCACTACTGCTGGTTGATGATCGAGGGAAACAGAGGAAGAAAAAATGATGGTTGCAGCTCAATAATTGAAGGTTGTTGTGAAGATAACCAAGTTAGGGTATGGAAGTACATATATAAAATGTTATACGGTTTCATTTGTCAAGGGAGGGAATGGCTCAGTACCATTCATGTCTCCAGATATTTCAATTGTGATAATTAATTGAATTTTTAACCCGTTAGTTTCGTATACGGGTCCAACTATTTGTACCCTGTGTCCCACTCAATTATTCGTTTGTTTAATTATTATTTTTTAAAAAACTTTGAAATTGATAACTACAAAAATAAAATAATTTTATTTAAAATTTTTAATAAAATTATTCACCGTAGTGGGACTGTACAGTTAAACTGGGTGCCAGATTTCGGTTGAATTTGGAATTTATATTTTGAGGTAATGTTCCAAATACTAAAACAGGAACGGAAAAATAAATACTTTCATTGTTTTCGACCTTTAGGTACGTTTTATAATTGTTTTTGTTCGTGTATGACGCGCTCGTCACGCTTAATATAAAACGTATAATATCGTATATTATTTTAATAATATAAGTTAATAATATTTGTAATTAATAATTTTTGAATTATTAATTATTTTGTATCACCAACTTTGTTGTCTTTAATTTATCGAGTTAAATACGTTCATTTCGTACGTAATTATATATACATATGACTACGAATCTAATACATCACGTATCACATAGTAAGTTTCACAAACTTAACATATAAAAATCGTTTTGAATTTACTAATCAGGGAATTACTCTAGGTAATGCATGGAGTTAAGTAAAGATTATTACCTTAAATGGAGGATTGTCACAGTTAAGCACAAGTTTAAGCGTATATCTTTAATAATAATCACTTTTTTAGCAAATAGATCAGCACCATTTCTTAATTAGGGAGATGTTAAACATATAAATTATAAGAGCCTATATATATAATATACTAGGTGAAAGACCCGCGACAGCGCGTGTTTGTTAAATTATTATGTGTAATCTCATTTGTTGTCTTTGTAACCATGATTGAATTAATTGCATTATATAAATTCAAATAAAATGAAACATAGCTACATAAGCTAAAGTTATTTAATGTTCAGTATCGAGAGCCGAAAGTAAATGAATCATATGCGTTATAAAAGTTGCAACTGGGTGGGAGAGATGGTTCTCTTTTTGCATGGCGTTTTAATATTTAACCAATCAATATGATATAATAATCAACGTTAAAAGATGTAATTGAATTGATTATAATCTAATAAATTTTAAAGAAACAAAAACGTAACTTGAATGAATTGATGAAAAAACAGATTGATTCAAAGTTTTGAATTAAATTAAAAATCTTTTAAGATATGGGAGTCTTTGATGTTCTTAGAAGTCTATCATATAAATATTAACTTAAAGGATTCGAAAAACTCTTGAAGATATTTTTAAAATTTGAAGAATCGGATTTTTGTTTACTAAATTTGACTGCCTTGTTTCACAATAATTTTTTGGCCCATTTTCAAATAATAATTGGACCTTTCATTGTTATTATAATGGTCTTATTAATACATTAAAAAAATAGTAAATTGCAAAAGTAGGAAAAACTGTAATTTTTTTTGCCACTTTTCAAATAATAATTGGACATTTCACTGTTATTATAATGGTATTATTGGGCCGTATACATTAAGATGTAATGATAATACATTTTTAAAAAATATGGGTTTAATGAAATGAATGTGGGCATCAAAGTTTAATATTAATATTGAGCAACAAAATTAATAGCTTTGCAAAAGTAGGGAAAACTTTAAAATAGATATAATATTATTTGAGATACATAAATAATTACTCAAAGATTTGGAAAACACTTAAGGAATTGAATTTATGTTCACTAAATTTGACTGCGTTGTTTTATATTAATTAATAATTAAAATAATACTTATTTTGTAATTGATATATTGATTGGGGGAGGAAAGTGTAATTATGAAAATTTAATTTACACCGTTAGATCTTAAGAGAGGAACCATCGAAGTGTCCAAAATCATCCATGATATTCTGTTTTATATATATATAATAAAGATAAAGATATATTTACTCTTTATTGTATACTCAGTTTAGTGTTTAAACTTTAAAGCCATATATCACGAATAAATTAAAAACAAACAATTGCAAAGTTTAAAAATGATAAAGGTCATATTATTCAGCAAATGTGTATTTGTTTACACTAAAATCATTATCATCCGCACTGCTCATTTTCACGGGTAGCGACACCGGCCGAAAGCTTCAACAAAACATAAACACGTCGTTAGCTCGATCAAGAGATTTATTTACTAAGATCAAATTAAATATAAAAAAAATACGAAAAGTTACTTACAAGGATTAGTGAGAGCATGCATCGCAATATTTGGATCACATTCACCAGTGGCCTTATAATTAACATCGATAACGTATGATGCATGATTTTGCACGGTATCGGGATGAAAACACGATCCTCCGGGCATGATCGGTTTACAATAAAGATATCGACATTTATCGGCGATAAATGCTGTTAGCACATTCTCAGGGACGTGCATTTGAGCTACACACCATCTATCCGTCGGGATCCCTTCACTCTATACAAAAACCATGAAAGGCAAAATAAATGATAATAGAATAAGAAGAAGAGATGTAAATAATAATAAAGAATGAAATTCATTTATGTATGTCTTACTTGAACATAACTGGAGCTAACAATGAAGCACAAGAAGAAAGTAATGAAGGTAAAAGGTAAGGTTATTCTTGCCATGATTGTAATGAAATGTTTTGTGAATGAATTGTTGTTATTGTATGAAATCTATGATTTATTTATATAGGGTTTTTTTCTCGAAAAATGAACTATTAACTTACTTTTTTACATTTGTGGGTATTTATTAATTTTTTCTTCTAAAACTGAACCGTAAATATAAAAACGAACAAAAAACGATATCACTACCGTAAACAAAAATAAATGTATATGTCATTCGATGGATTTGACTAGAATGACTTCACTTTTACCCTCTTAATAATACAACCTTATCTACGTGACATAAATCCACTGGATGACATATACATATTTTTTTGAATTTGGTAATGATACTCTTTTTTTTGTTAGTTTTTAAATTAGTAGTTCATTTTTATGATAAACAATTAATCAATACCCACAAATGTAAATAAGTGAATTAGTAGGGGGTTTTTTCCTGAAAAAAGCCCTTATAGGTTGATTTGTAACGGTTTAACAATTAATAACTTTGAGACTTTGGAAATGTGTATGAATTGTAACTTCAATTTCCAACAAGTAATTTTCTTAAAACGTAAAAATTGAACTTATATTAAAATAAATATATAATAAACATTGAAACTTTATACACTTAATTCATATAGTATTAAAATTGTTATATTCTTGTCAATTTATAACCTTTTCTCTCTCTCTCTTTGTAAAATGGGTTAGTGCATGATACTTCCTCCATCCTACCACAAATGTTCGTATTACTATTTTGGATTGTCTCAAATAAGTATCCGCTTTAATGTTTCAACTACTCGAAAAAAACTTTAGTGGGTATATTAATGGTGAAAAACGTAGTTAGTGAAAAATTCTAAAACTGTGTGCAAAGTCTAAGTGGATACTTCGAGACGGATGGAGTAATATGTGATACTCCCGAAATCACTATTGATAAGTGATTTGGAATCTCAGTAAGCAGAGTTTAATTGTAGAATGGGGGGTTGAATACAATTAACAACTTTTTCAAAATTATACAAGTTATTTATTCAAGTTTTAATCGTGATTGCTGAACAATAAAAAGACAGAGTATCTTAAGAACAAATCGTAATCATAACAAAGAAGCATTAGTAGCTGAACTATAAATTTTATTGATCATAAAACTTACAAAGTGTTGATTGCGGAATAGACTAGCCTAAGCTAATCTAAATCATACACTCTAGCTAATCTATTACTAAGAGTTAAAGCAGTAGTAAACAAACACGCTAACTGTTTTACTCGTTGGTCGCTGTTACGTGCTTAGACAAACTACTCACTGAACAAACAAGTGATTAACACGTACAAATGACAAGTTTCTAAGTGCAAAGTAATGCTCTATATATAGTGCAAATGTCCCGTAAACATTTTCTATAAATCATGATCTTGAAATGACGCGTGTCGCTGTTTGATTGGTTTGATCTCTGAGACTGATTATTCTGTGATCCCAATTTTGTTACCTCGAATATCGCGTCTTCCTTAACACTAATTACTTGCTGCCACATAATCCCTTAGATATTTATAAAGATATGAGAGACACTTGCTGATGTAGGACTGAAGAGCAACTTGCACTTGAATAAAAACTTTATTAATGTAGTCACTGAAGATTAAATAATCCTTCTCACTCACTGCGAGCTATCGTGCTCTTGTAAAGTGACTTGAATTGAATATCTTCAGCAACTGGATTTTATTCGGGCAGTGACTTTTGCTTTTATTCATTTGAAGATGTAAAACTCTCGCTGCAAGTCTTGGGGTCAGCGACACACTAAGTTGAGTTTTAATCTTCTTCAGCATATCAGATTCCTCGAGTAGAATGACCAGCAATCAGCGAATACATAACTTCAGCAACAACTGCTTTAACTTAAATTATTTCTTTCATTCGTTCGATGTTTGAGCTAGTCAGCGACCAGTGACTCAACAATATGCTAGTATCATTTTTACAAATGTATTTATCAATTTTACATGCCATGTCATAAAATTTTTGATCATTATTTCATTTTCTATGAATCTGTTCTAAAATTAAAATTACAAATACGACATATTTAAGACATGTTGTTTCAACCAACCATAATACCATATTTTTTAACTTAAAGGGGCAACACATTAAATATCATAGTAACGTCATTTATTTATTTATTTATTTATTATTGTCAATTTTACTAATTTAATTAAATGTTACACTCCCTTACAAGATTACATAAAATCCCTATTTCATCACCTCACTGGTTAACCATCAAGAACACCTTCCACCCTTAATTAATCACTTATGGGAAGACACATGTTCCATGAGCTGCGTCAACACAAATGCTACTATATGTTGATGCATTAGAAAACAAGATTACGAACCAAAAAGCAAAATAATAAAGTATAACTTACAAGGATCATTGATAGAAGGAGTAGCGTAATTGAAACACATTCGCCATTAGTACGATAGTTTAGATCAATAACATAAGATGCATGATCTCACAAAGTATTTGGATCGAAGCAAGACCCCCCTGGTTGATACTCCTTACAATCGAGTTTCCCACATAAACGATCAATAATTTCTTGCAACAATGAGTCCGAGTCTTTGCTTATAGCCACACACCATGTTTTCGCCTATCAATTTTTATTAGCATCAACAACAAAAAGACATTAATGTTAACAACTTAGATGATAAAAACTTTTTGATAAATGAATATTGTAGTTCCTTACTTCTACATGATTGGAGCACACAATGAAGAACAAGAAGAACCCAATAAACCTCAAAGAGAAGGTTACTTTTGCCATGATTTTATAAAGTGTTTTGTAAATATTCATTTTGATTTGATTATATAGACATAATATATAGTATGAATGTGATGATTTGTAAAGGTTTTGCATTTAATTTGATAAAATATATAGTACTTTTACTAAGATTTTTTTTTATATTACAAATTTTTTTTAAGAGACAGACAATTTATATTACCAATAAAATCTAGCAAGATGCTAGGAATTACAACTATACCATACCAACTGACGAACAAAATGACCCCTAAGTTACACCACCAATACACCGTAGGGATTACAACCATAAGACCCGGTAACTACTACCAAACACGTTACAAGGACGTCGATTCTAAACCACAATGATAAATCTAACAATCAGGTGACTAAACCCCATTATCCAAACTCAACGCAACACAAAAACCATCAAGGGCAACCACCGGGTACGGACTGTGTGGTGGCCTTTACCTTTTACCTTTACCACGAACTAGCCAATCCCGACCACGCAATCAACATATACATATATATATATATATATATATATATATATATATATATATATATATATATATATGTGTGTGTGTGTGTGACAAAAGCAATTAGTGTGTAATTAGTTTAGATTTTAATTTTTGGAGTACTTTATATTTGTTTTTCAAATTTAATTATTCTGCAGGATGAAGGCTAAGAAAGAAACATATGTCAAAATCTGACGAAATCGTTTGAGCTTTCTATGATTGTATACTCTATCACACATGTAGTTAGGGATGACAAAACCAAAACTAGAATCAATCTAATAAGGTTCGGGTCAGATTCGGATTTAAGTTTTTTTATTTCTTTTTTCTCGCGTTCAAAAAGTATATATGGAAGTAGTAATTTTGCTTTTCTAAGCAAAAGATCGTGGGTTCAAGCTTGGACACCCTATAGACAAAACCATAGAGTGAATCAGATATGTCCCGATGTTATAGATAAGCAACCGACTATATATGAATCCCTATGAGTTATCGGTTATCAATCTTCTACAAAAAAAACAAATATAAAATTGTTTGTTGGTATTTTAATAATTTGATACTTTTAATCAATTGATTAGATATTGGAAGTGTTTGCTTTAACATTTTGAAATCTTGAATGTACCTGAAGGTATGGTTCTTTTTTCAGGTTTCTATTTCTCGGTTGGGTGTTTTTAATCCCCATACTCGTCGTTTTTACTGGAAAAAACCTAGGGGATGTTTTGGGAGCTTATTTTCTAACTTATTGCTTATTTGCGTATGATCAAATAAACTATAAAATCTTAGCTTATTTTCACCTCCATCTAACATGGGCACAATAAACTCAACAAATAAGCTCATACAAACACTAGATTGAAACTTATTTATATTATAATAAGCTAATAAGTTTCGAAAATAAGCCCCGAAATGGATAATACTAACCAAATACCCATTAGGCATCGAGTCAGGTATACTCGGCTATGAATATGAATATTATAAAGAGGTTTGGATAAAATTACATTGGAACTCTCCCAACCCGATTCATTGTCAATATGTCACCCTACATGGCTACATGTGGATGATCGAATCAAGGCAAGAACATGGAATAAACACCAAAGAATAAACCTCACATTTTATTAGGCATGTTAAAAAGTCTTTCAACGCGGAAAAACTGACCAAAAGTTGAGACATGAGATAATACCTAATCAAAAACAACGTTCAATGTTTTGACACGGACTTATAACGTCACAAGACACCAAAGATACAGCAGTAAGTAGTCTATCGTCTTCAAAAGAATCAGGTACTGCACATACACAGCATATACCTGAGTCATATGTAGTATTGCAGTGTACTAGTTATGCTTTGATGAGCACACCTGCAATTACTAGTTACTAACAAAATACAAGTCAACAAAAGCTAGACCTATACAATACTTCCTAGTATCCTTCTAGATAAAAACAAAATTGATAAAACAGTCTTGATAGAGGTTTGTTAATCAATTATCATTTAATCGATAGATTGAAACTAATACAATAAGGCAAATTTGAGCAGCTAGACAGAAAGCCCTACTGAGTATTGAAGAACATGGGCTGAATGGTTTGATGAAAATCAATCAAGTAGATTAGTGAAAATAAAGTTGCTAGCATAGCCAGGGAAAGACCAGATATGATCACTCATAAGCTAAATTGACCAAAACTAGCCACGCGGTTGATGTATGGTTCAAAACAGAGGGCACAAATAACAAGAATACGAATGTTTGCTGGAACATGAAGGCAACAGTTTTATATTAGCAAAGTCAAGAGAAAATGACACCAATCTATAACATAGTGAAGAAATTGGGAGCTGTTAAAACTCAACACCCGCACATTTGCTTCACAACACAAAATATAATCCTTCCACAAACAAATCTTGAGAGTCTCATCATCATCTCCTAACAAAAGTGTTTAAGTTCATTCAGACAATAATCAAGAACTCCACAAACACAAAACACATCTCAAATTCCACAAACCCCTTTAAATAGGGTACTCTCTAGTCAAAAGCCTCGTCATCATCATCTGGAAGCGGCTGGCTTGCAGCTGCAGCAAGCTCGGCTTCATGCCTGTATAAAAGTCACAAATAGAATCATAAACTGAAACACCAACATGTGCATACAAAAAGTCGTTCAATATTAACAGCAACAATGAACTTACTGTTGTTGAGCAGCAATGTCGATTTGCACTTCTGGGGGAGCAAGAGCAGGGGACTCTACAAAATGCAAGTTGGGGTCCCTAAAAATAAAGACAAAACATGGCGAGTATAATTCATTAATTAACTTTTTATAACAATTAACTAATTGTTAAATTGAAGTTGGACAGTATAGTTACCCGGCAAGTTTCCTTGCGAGATAGAGGAAAGGCTTCTCAAAGTTGTAGTTACTCTTTGCAGAGATTTCATAGTACTGCAAGTTTTTCTTTCTGTGGAAGGTAACTTGCTTTGCTTTCACTTGACGGTTCTTCACATCAACCTTGTTTCCACATAATACTATTGGGATGTTCTCACAAACACTATACGAAGAAATACATATGTCAAGAAATGATTAAAGAGAAGATATTGTTACGAGGCCAAAAGAAAGTACACTTACCGGCAAAGATCACGGTGCCATGTTGGAACATTCTTGTAAGTCAGCCTTGCAGTCACATCAAACATGATGATGGCACATTGACCATGAATACTGCAGCAGTAGTTCACATCGCAAGTACAACATTTAGTTAGTAAACAGAAAGCAACATAAATAAATCAAAATCAATCTATTATTACATTTTTTAATCTCGACACCCCAGAGGCATTATATAGAAGTACCAAATCCAAACAAAAACAAAAACTACACAGAGGTTAAAACCATCCCATTTTGAATGAAAACATAAAATCGACAAATATAACAACCCAACATCATCATTGTCAAAAGGATATAGATACAAAAATTTTGTATGATTTACCAACTAGAACTGTGGAAATTTTATGCAGATCAAAACAATTACATAAAACCATGTGCCAAGTTGACTAATGACAAATTTCACTGGACAATTGTTTTTCTGAACAGTTAAAACCCATTTACTTATTGAACACACTTTAAGGATAGAGGACTACAACCTATCTTGCAAGCACTTAAATCATACATTAAATGTGAATCATACGTTAAATGTGAATAACAAATAAACACAATTATAACCTATGAAAACTAAATAGCAAAAGCTAAATCTAAACAATACTTACTAATATCCATCACGAAGACCACCAAATTTCTCCTGACCAGCTGTGTCCCAGCAGTAAAACCGAATCTTTCCACAATTGGTGAAGAAATCCAAGGGGTGAACTTCAACACCGATGGTAGCTAAAGACCAGAAAATAGAATCTCGTCAATAAAAAATTACAAAACAACAAACCTTCGCTAAATATAATGAACAACGAAAAGGTGACAGTTTTACGAATGCATACGTTCATATTTCTTCTCAAATTCTCCGGTCAAATGTCTCTTCACGAAAGTGGTTTTTCCTGAACAATTCAAAGATTAACCAAACATTACACCAAGTATATCATACAAAGCTTAAATGTTAGACATATCTTTCAATCGTATGAATGGACATATGCTGTTACTTTGTTTATCAATCTTATCATCATCATCCTTAAATTTGTCAAATGGACAAAACATTTTCAAGGTATCTTAACATGAAAATGTCAAACACAAATAAATCACATTAATAAAACTGTCCAAAATCCTAATTTAATTGAAAAACAGAATAAAAAACACACAGACACAAGCATGTAATCAACATTCCTACTATTAATAATATTCAATCCATAACACACCTATCATATGTCAACTAACAATCAATTTTAGAAAAATGATATATTCGAAAACTTAAATTCAAGGTTAGACAGATGAATTTGGCACATAAAACATGGACAGTACCTATAAAGAATGAAACTAATCCACTATGCATAACACTTTTTTCAAAACATTGTGATGGTATTATTTTTTTCTATTGAAACGCCAAATTTGATTATTCAAAATAAATCACTTTTATATAAATTAAATTAATTTAATAAAGAATCCTTCAAGTATATTACCAGTATATCTTCACATACACGCTATCTTGTATATGATATTATCAATAACCACAAATACATCATCCAACGATAACAAACAAGCTGTTAAACCCTAACAACACCTCAAGTTCAGAAACACTCGATTAACACAAGAATATATTAATTAATTACAATAAATTATATTTACCAGTTCCACCATCGCCGACAATTACAAGCTTGAAACTCGGATAATCGACAGTCTGTTGATTCGGAAGCGCCTAAAAAAACACAAATTCAAATCATAAATCGCAAAGTTTTTCAATTAAAAACAATGAAAATCGATTAAAACAACGAAATAAATCCAGATCTAAAAATAGAGAACAAACGTACCATTTTCAAACAGTGTGTAGGCGGAGTACAGAGAGAGTAGTGGTTTTTTAGGGGTTGATAGATAGATATATGTGTGTGTATCTATATATATATAAGAGAGAGGCTGAGATTCTGCGTTGATGAAACGAGCCCTAAAAATTGAAAGTACCGCAAAACACAAAATAAATATTCACCGAAAAAATGTTAGCTTAAAACTGACGCGGAGATATAGACCGTTGGATTGAAATCTTTTGAAATTAGCCGTTGATTGTGTGGTCAGTGCGAGTCACGTGATTAGACAAAATGGTTTTGAATTTTGAATTTATATGCCCCTGACTTTGAATTTTATTACACCACCAAACATGGCATGTTTTGTTGTTTTCTTGAAATTAAAAAAATAATAATTATTGTATTTTATTTTTTTATTTTACATTTAACATGGATGGTTTAATTAACATTTTAGCAATTAGCAACATTTTATTGGGCTTTATATATGGGCTTATGGACCCATAAGTGCTTTAAGTTCAAAACCATTAGTCTCTCTTGTATGTGTGTAAATAAACTCCTAGTACTTTCAAAACGTCACTTTTGTACGATGCCTTTTTTTTTTGTACAATGCTCAATTACATTGCAAGTTTGTTGAAAACAGTCTTATAGTGACACATGTTTCGATTTATGATTGAAATATAGAATAAACAAAGTAGAAAGTACATAAATGATGCAAAACAAATAAATTTATGTATAGACAATAAGAGAGTATAGGGTTTTCCGTTCTTGCGTGTGATTTTCTATGCTATATCCACATAATTGTCAATGTTACGATCATGTAATGTAATCATGTTTGGTTTCTTTTTATCGTCATATCAGACCACTTTGTAGAGTAAGTGTTTTCTCCCTTTTACTCATGTCTTAAAAATGACATCATAGGCACCATCAAGTCTTACCTAAGTCTGTCTTGCTTCCGTTGTAGGCAAGACGGGTAAGACAAAGGCGGCGAGTCATTTTTTTATATAAATATAATAAATGTATATTAGTAAATACAAGGTACATAAAAGTTTAGTCTTTCTTGTGATCATAGGTAGTGTTCGGTCTTTGTTCAGCATTTCTAAAACTTGTTGATGTGTCGCTAAGTTAACATTTCAGTTTTTTAGTGCAAAATGTCTATCATAATGAGTGGTATTACGAGATTACCATGAACCATTCACCTCTTGAATTATCAAACATTAAATAGGTTGCACTCTCGTTACACAAAAGTCATATACTATTCGAGTCAATGATAAGTCATAGTTGCCATGTTTCACTTGAGGCCCGCTTATTTAGGTATTATTGGGTTTAGTGGTCTAGAGGGATTACATCAACATTTTGAGCTTGTTAATTTTTAAGTAAATTATTGAGTAACCTCTAACATTTTCATCAATGATAATGAATACTGAGTAACCTCCAACATTCAATTGAAAATAAAAAGAGTTACTTTTAATTTTCTCTTTATGAATCTAATTCGTTTGTTTTTCCTTTATTATCCGTAAAAATGTGTAAATTGGCTGGAACACCCTGATCCCATGTGCCTTTTGGTACCAGTCGTTATCCATCCCACAAGGACAACTCCCGACAACTTCCTTTAACATGAGGCGTCTGGAGTTGGAATAAACATTTATCTGCAAGTTCCTCATAGCCCATTTGTTTTTCTTTATTATCGATATATGTATAGTTAAATAATTATTTAGTAATATCTATTGTTACCGATACTGATTAGTGATTACAATATATAAATTCTATTTGTTCAGTACGTACGTAAAGATTAAATTAGATATATATGTCTATTTCTACCACTGAATTCTAGTATAAATCCAAAGTAATTTGGCCAAATAAGAGTACCCATCAAATAACACCCATCTATTAACTTTCTTGTTTCTATAGTAAACTAATCATTTTTTCCACAATAAAATAAACGTAATAATATTGATAATATTTTGTACTGATTCCTAGATTTTTTCATTTTAATTCTTTAGATACATCAATCTTGTGTGCTCACTTGTATGTTTCTTTCCATATGTCATTTATTTTTTGTTTTATAAACAAAAAAATCTGTGTCGGTATAATCAACCATGGCCTGCAATTTTTAACACAAAAAACCACCATTTTTTTGAATTGTTCCAACTTGTCAACTTCTTGAAATCCTAGATTCTTAAGGCAACAATATGCACTATAAATACCAACCCATGATTCATCACAAACTAGACCCCAACCCCAGATCATGGGTACCTTGATGCAACCGGTCCAGTTAGGCGGAAGCGGTGTTAAGGGAAGAAGAAAGATGCCAAACTCTAGAGGACATCCAAAGTATGTAGGAGTGCGACAACGGCCATCGGGCCGGTGGGTGGCTGAGATCAAGGATTCGTTGCAAAAGGTTCGGTTATGGCTAGGAACTTTTGACACTGCTGAGGATGCGGCTCGAGCATACGATAAAGCTGCTCGAACGTTACGTGGAGCTAACGCTCGTACTAATTTTGAGCTGCCCAATAGTGGGAGCGTAGTTCGGTGTTTACCTGAGGACTCTGAGCCGTTTTCGTTTGAGGAAGCGTGTGGGTCAGAGGGTGGTGAGGAGGGTCTTCTTGGTGCGCTAAAGGCTAAGTTGTATGTAAGGAATGGGTCTAACCATAGGAAAATGACTAAAATGCCTTTGCAACCAAAATGTTTTGCAAATACAAGAAAGAGAAAAGCACCACCGATTGTAGCCCCCTCACTTCCTGATCAAGTAGCGAACGATCATGACCCGATAAGCACTGATCGCTTGCAAGTTGATCCGGATCAAGAGAGTCATCGCCATGTTCGTGATACGAATGAACTTGCGGGTCCCAACAACTATCACGAATTGCAATGGTGCTATGAGCCTCTGCCACCGACAACCGTTCCATGGTCTGCTGAAATTCCATGGCTAACGACTTCAAACGCAAGCAACCAGGTTTCAAATCTTTCAAGCAGCTTGTTTGACAATGGTCTCATGGATTCCATGTGGGCGGTCTCTGGTGAGGCTAACCAGTTAACCAGCATCACAGGAACGGGTGGTTGGCCATTGGATCAACAGGTTGTGCAGTGTGACTACAGTTGGGTTGGTAGTGGTTCAGCTCAATCAGCTAATATCGTTGGAGCTGCTGCTTCTAATTGGGATCCTTTCAATTTTGTAAATTCAGTTCTAGGTTGACACAATTCAGTTTTACAGGATAAAAAATTCTTTATTCCTATATATGCGACCATCTACGATGGTTTTCGACATTTGTTAACTTTGATATATGTAACCTCTTGTTGCGAATGTACCAAGAAAAGAAACTATAACTTGTAGTAATAGGGACTAGCGAGTGTTCTGCGAATATATTGTGTAAATTTAATTGCAAAAAGACTATTGTACCAGATATTATTATGTCTAATGCATCATCAAATGAACTTTAGTTAAATTCGTACGAAGAAATCAATATTTAGTCAATATGTAATGAACTGTAAGCCCTTTCAATAAAATGAAAGATTACATATAAATGGGTAGTTTGCCATCTGTACATCTAAAACATTAAGATATACACGGTTAAGTATAGAAAGCTTACTGTACAGATTTGTAGTTCTCATAGGCCGAAAACTGTTTCTTCTTTTCCCTCAGTCTGCTTCATGGATGATATGTTCATCATTTTACATTGGCGTCAACTCTATGGGGCTAACTTATCGTGAATAATCATTGGTTGAAGATTCATAGGTAGTCATCTATTTGAATTGATAATGCTGCACTATGCTTGTGAATCGCCATGCTGAGGTTGAACCTGAAAATAGCAGATAGTTTCATCAATTGTCGTTGTACTTGATGTTAACTCATTTAAATTTGTTTTAGTTACAGATAGAGGTTAAAATTAAATTGATTTACTTAGGCATGGGGTGATTTGGGGCGTGTTTGGTGAAACACATAATGTAAAATTTTTCTGCTAAGATAGAAATGGGTTACATGGGTCGAAATCCGTCAAAAGTGAATCTTTAATACCTCCTAAATGTATTCATTAAATTTTTTTTTATTATTATTGGATATTATATAACTGTTGTAATTATAACTGCCTCATTTATAAACTATAGAAGAATCAAAAACTTTGGCCAAAAACTGCTTTGGGTCATTCGAATCAGACATATATAAATGACACATTTTTACTTGCACCCGACCCTGACCCGTTACCTAACCCACCTCTAGTTTTATAGAAATGAAAAAAAGGGATGAATTACGAACATGAAATTGTCTGTCGTTAAAGCTTGATCTTCGCTTTAACTCGCCTCTGTTGGTGATCATCTCATCTAATATCTCCGTAGAAGACACATCAAAGTAGTTATCCATGTCATCCTCGTCAGATCCATCGCGTTCAAACACCTTCAAACCAATACTCGGAATGTCATGTGAAATTCAAATATGTAATATTAGACCATAATTTGCTTAATTATAGTTCTTCAGCTATCTTCATTTCTATTAGGCTTAGAGGAATAATGAAAAGCTCCTCCCATTGTATGGATTTTCAGATACTGATTTCTTTTACAAAATGCCTAGGCCCTACATCACACCTTAAATAACAATAACTAAATATACTATTGAGAAAGGAACTAAAAATCATACTGTAATAACTAAAAGAAGCGGAAGTTACGGAGAATTCAATGTAACATAAAATGTTGATACATACTCTTCGTGAAAGACTCATATTGTGAACTCGGTGCCCGATAAATTCTTCATAAGCTGACGCATCTAGTTCCTGAAGATATTGAGGAGGAAACAATTTGGGAAGAAAATGCTCTCGTACAGGTATTAACAAGAAGAATGGTAGGGGAAATAGTATACCACCTACTGGTATCCAAGTAATTCCATAACAAAGCAAAAAATACACAAGCTGGAATAATGTAAACATCACTATGAATTTATACGGAACTGACTCCACGTATGAAGCATGCGGACCTTCAAAGACTCTGTCCAAAATTCACCACAATTTTGTTAGTTCAAAACTATCAGTAAATCTGAAAATTTTAACTTACTGCAATTACCAAACCGTTAAGGTTTACTTCTTACTTGAAACGCCGGCCAAAAGGGATGAAAAGGAGCAACAATCTTTCCCAAAACTGATTACCGGGGAGACTATCAATGGACATGTAGGCAAAGTAGCCCCACAGAACAGATGTAGGGATCTTCCTGATAGCAGGCATAGCAAAGACTGCAGCACCGACAAGTAAAGACTGCAGTAGATTTGTTACTCGTTGCTCATTGACCCGAACAGGTATGTGAGCTTCAATATGCTTATCAGGATCAAATTTTCCCTTCGCTTCTCCTCCATCTTCACGATTCATGATAACATTCTTCAAGTTTTCCAACTCCTTGTCTACTGAAGTCTGCAAATAATTTAATTTTTTTAAGGGGGAGAATTTGATTTATCTATACTTCTATACTAATATATAAAGCATGTTGGTGTGTTATATATAGTAACTCTTAAAATTAAGACTCAACATTTCTAAAATTAACATATGTAATTTTTCATTTAATATTAATATTATTATTTTCACTACTACTGTATACCGAATCAACTCTACATACGAATAAATTACCATTATTGAGTCGTTATCATGGATAATCCGTAAAGAACAGACAATATATATAACTATTGTCAAGTCATTATTTATAGCAGTACATCGTATTCCCGTCAAGTCATTATTTATAGCAGTACATCGTATTCCGCTGCATAGCGCGGATATTATGCTATCTAAATTATGTAAGTTGAACTTTAAGGGCTACAATCATATACAATACAGTACATACTTCTGTATGTAGATCCATCTCAACAAAAGCAGCATGCATCCTTCCATATATTTCTGATTTGCTTGCCTCCAACTTTATGCCTTCCTTTGCACACTCAACCATCTTCTTCCGCATTAACTGAAAACCATATAAAAGTAAAATTTTATGATGACAAAGTGATAGATAAGAAAAGGTTTTCAAGAATAGTTCATTGTCAAGCCTAACCTGTCTTTCGAGAGTTGCAAGACTCCTGGTGTGCATGGGTGATTGTGGGAGGACACCGTTTGATGGTGGGACTCCAACTAGACCACAAATCATAGTCTAATATCATTCATGAAAAACAAGATATTACCAAGGGAGACACGAATAAGATCAATGTAGAAGGTTGATAGTAAATAGAATACCATGAATCCAAGCAGTAATATATCATAATGATAAGCAGAAGGCTTTTTAAGATTAAATTCTTTCTGTTGTGCCATTTGTGCAGCTACACTATGGTCAAAAAAGTACAAGGCTGCTATCATCAAAGCCGGTATTATGGCAGTGAAAATGTGAAACACTGGAACCTTCACCATATCCTGCAGTAATGTTGACAGTTTAAAGACTTGAACTTTAATCACGATTTTCATTATGATGACTGCAATATTAGAGTTTCTATTTTATACCTTCACGACTGTCCAATGTGATAAAGATCCAGCTTCCCAAGGAAGAGGACAGAAGAGTCGTCTAGGTACATCACGAGGTACATCTCTGTGTTTGGCAAACGATAATCCAGTCCATAATAACACTGTAAGAGCTACCCCATAGTCTGCTATAAGACTCCGTAGCCACCCTGTTTTTAACAGCACCATATAATAATACATAAAACATCAGACTTAGATGCCAGTAACAATCAAATATTGGGAAAATGCATACGCTACAAGTTATTGTCTAAATTTTCAACCAGGGTACCACACTGATGTAAAAAAATCAGTTTAGACCACCCATGTTCCAATTTTTTTTCTTTGAGCCATTCTGGTCTAAAGTCACCAGACACCCAGACTAATGTAAAATGATGATTTCACCATCGGAATTGGAAAACGAGAAAAAAAAAAAAAAAAAACTCTGGTGAAATGTTCATATTACATTAATCCTACAACTTTTGGCCGATAATGCACCAAATGAAGCAAAATGAAAACTTTGGAAAGCACTTATAGCCTGTGTAAGCATAAACCCGTACTATCATTTTCATTTATAATTTACCTGCACCATAAGGCCAGGTCCTAGCACCTCTACTCTTCATAGAAGTCACAAGGGTACCACATGCTAAAATAATTGCGAATAAGCCATTTGTATATAGCCAATGAAATTGGTATTCCTCGTTTGTATCATTTTCACCTTCTGGTACATGAAACTCACTCACTACTCCCTAACAATATTCCAACATAAATCTAGTCAAGTGATCAACTCCATACATCACAATGCATAATTCTGTACAGAAAATACAAAAAGGTAACAAATGCATCCACACACCTTAATAGCCTCTTGCATAAAAAGCACAGTAATCAACATGCCAAAAAGCTCTCCAGCAATTCTGGAAAATCTCGTGATAAGCGTACAAGCATTGAGTATAGCCAGAGTACACAGCATCACAGCTGTCCAGACACAGACCCTAATAACAAAAATAATACACATTATTGTATAATTGGAAGAAAAGTGAGCCAAAGTTAAAGCATAATTCAAACATAAAAAACATGGTTGGTTGTATACCATCCAGCCCAAGCTAAGAAAAGTTCTTTCCCCAACTCTGGTCTTTCTTTAGCAAAAGTATACAAGTAATTGTACATTATAACTGTAGGTTCGGCAACACCTAATATTAAAAGTGGTTGTCCACCGAATAATGCGTGTATAATTCCACATATAGCAGTGGATGTTAAAGTCTCCACGGCACTCAACGTATCATCTGTCCTCAAAAAAATATACATTACTTTGAGACAACAGGGCATAATGTTATATTAGCAGACGTTTAAACACAATAGAACGACATTGCACCTGTATCCTTATTCAGTTGTTCACCGAATGCAATGACCGGAAGGGCAGAGGCAAAGAAGATATATGCTGTTGGAGCCAATATTCTATATAAAAGTTGATTGTATTAGTATAAGTAATCAGTAAACTAACTAAAAGTGGATTATAAATATGGGCAGCTAATTAACGAGATACCTTGCGCCCGAACCTAGTGCAGCGACCCAATCTTGCTTGTAACACTCCAATCTTCCTTTAACATCTTTCTTAATCCCGCTAAAAGGAGTTTTGAGTGTATCCATTGCATATACACGAATCGATCAACAAAGCAACTTTATATAAAAAAAAACTCTTATCTGCTCATGTTTCCTAAAAATGATCATGAATGTATTTGTTACTCACTCAGCTGATTATCATTAACATTCTAGTTTACTCCAAAGGGTTAAGTGATTTTTAATGTATATAACTATACGTTGACCTTCATTGTCTTCATTGTCTATACGTAATAAAATTGACTGCCATTGTATGCACGTAACTATTTATTGTTGTACATTGTGTGTATAAGGTGACACATGTCATCTTTACAAGTTGACAAGTCACCAAAATACACACAATGTGCAACACAAATAGTTTCGTATATACAAAGTCAGTCAATTTTGTTACATACACAAAAATCAACGAATAATTATATACATTATAAATCACTTAACCTTACTCCAAAATATGTGAATGCATTTGACAATGGACATGTATATATGTAGCTATTTAGGTTAGGCAATTCGCAAAAATGAACGTAAGATATGCATACATATACATATACCATATATATGTAATTATACGTACAAATATTATATTATCTATAATCATCATGTGAATTTATAAATAAATGAATGAAATTGAAACATAGGCATTAATTGAACGCTTGAATGACTAGGTAGGATGATTACCGGAGATTGGTGATGAAATAAGCTATAATACATTGATAATAAGATTTTTTTATTCTTTTTTGATTAAATGAATTCAGATCATACGCCGTTCAATCGGTTCCGTAAGTCGGAGAACGGTGGTTGTGAGAAATGCTGTAATGCCGACCGGTGGAATCGTCCACGTGGCATGCAGGCTCGATAGATGTTGTAACGGTTTGCTTGTGGATGTGAATTTAAATACTCTAACGTAGAAAAATTGGAGTTTAAATACTTGGTTATTCCGCACTTAAATTTGTATTGTCATGGTTTTTTTTGTTTAAAATAGGCCAAATGTTTTATTCTAGAAGTAACTCATAACCAAATAGGGCACATATTTCATCCCATCACGACCCGGTTCAGTTCAATTTGGATCGTTTTTTTTGAATTTATAAGATAGAGAGAACTGGTGTCTTCTTAGTAGCGAAGGTTTGTAAAAAGTTTTGGTGGTAATGTTAGTACAAGACAGACATGCATCTAATAAAGAAAACATATATGATAGAGTTCAAATAAGGAGACTAAATATTGTGATAACGGGATAATAACTATGCGAGTACTTTTTAAATTTCTGAAGAACATATTTTCAAAACTTCCTCGATGATTATTTTCTTATAAAATATTTTCGGAAGCTATCATTAAAAAATATATAAAAATTTCCGACTTTTCTTTCAATTTTTTTAAAGTTGCTATTATTATTATTATATTATTATTATTATTATTATTATTATTATTATTATATAAGATATAAGATAATCACATATAACATAACATAACAAATAACTCACTAATATAATGTGCCTTTATTTGCTCTCCACTTGAAACTCCTTAATTTTATCTCTTGAAACATAACCAATATGGATAGAAACTCTAATCCGAAGAAATAACAATTAACTTGTATTTTATAAAATTCTAAACTTTCTAAAAAAATAATTTTTTTTGAGGTGATCTAAGTTCGTCCTATTAGTCCCAAACAATGTTTAGAGAAGCAGAGAGTGATGTTTATAGTAAGCTTGAGCCTCAAGATGTTATTATTTATGTTGTAAGGTTTCTTCAAGTGTTATCAAGAGGTCTTTACCCCCAAAAAAATTGATATAAGGGAAAGCATTTAGTTTTTTATAAGTTGGTGTTACTCTTTGAGTTACTTGAGTGTTGAATATTGTAAGGCTTTATTTTTCTACCGGTGAAATAGAAATATCTAGTCTCGATTGAGTAATTAACGAGTGAATTTAAGCGTTCTAGTTAGCGTGCAACCTCCACTGCTATAAATTTCAGTGTTGTGGAGTGATATCTTTGTTTTCCTAAAAAATTTATTTACTTGCATTTACTAGTTATTGTGAGAAACAATTTAATAATTGTTATGATTATACAGTTTGGTGTAATTCAACGGGTTTATTGATTCGTTATGTATTATACTTTAAACCTTTTATCATAGTATAAGTCGAACTTTGAAAACTTCTATTACATGTATCGAACATATAAATATCGCATATTGTATGTATACTTTTCTTTTTGTGTAAGACTAGAATTGGAAAGTTTATGTTTTTTTCAATGCCAAAAAAGGAAAGTGTACTACAAAAGATGATATTTACAATAGAAGTTTTCAAAGTTTGAGTCATACAATTGTAAAAAGTGTTAAGTTCAATACATAACGTAACTATTACCCCTAATTCAACTCACTCTCACAAACTTATAATTTTAATTATCTAATTCTAATACTACTTATAAAGCATGTTGGTGATGTCGATTCTTAATTCTTAAAAAGAAATCAAAATTATCTATTTACCCCTATCACCTAAAAGGAAATTAATATTTGCATTTATCATCATTTATTAATTAAATAGTTTCCATATGGTTACTACATGATAGTACTATATTTGGCTAAAAAAAAGTTGACAATTCGTTATGATTATATTATATGTATTTGATTGATGAAGTGTCAATTTACTTTGAATTTAAAACATTGTTTATTTTCTATTACTTTATTTTACTAATATTTGTTATTTATATAATAATAAATTCAATTAATTTTAGGTTGATCAAACGATATTAATGACTCCAACATTTGACATGTTTATTTTAAATAATAAATTTGGAATACAACATCAACAATTATTGCACTTAACAAATATATATATGAAATAGTTATTACCGTCGTATTACGTGGGCAATATGTTAGTGGGAGACAATGACCCAATGACAAACATGTAAACTTAAGATTATCTATTTTATTCTAACATGATTGATTAGTTTTAATTATTTTCCGTACTTCTCATAACTTTTCAGGCATATAATATATTTTATACCCCTACATATTGTATATTATTTTCTAGCAACCTTACATTAATTTTGTGTCGGTAATTGATGAAATTTTCTTATCTCCCTTATATTGTTTTACGAATTCTACAAGTTTTCTAAATTTCATAATTTTTAAATTCAAAAATGTAATAATATTTTTTTTGTATATTCATTTAAACAATCTGTGACACCCCCAAAATCGTTTAATTAAGTTCATCAGAAGTTTGTGGAAGTATTAGATCGAGTGGGGATGTCGACGTATACAAAGTACATGCATACATATCAGAGCATATGATTACAATAGAACATATATATTAAGATGCAAAGAGTAATAGTTACAAAAAGTGTAAAGTAATTAAGTTTACAAAAGTAGATTTCGTAAATATGACTAAAACAGATTAGCTATATAAAAGAATCCATCGTTTTCAAAAGTGGCATCCTAAATACTTCGCGGGTCGCTAGGATTCCATATGTGCAGACGGTTCTTACGTGCAGCTAATTCCCTGAAAAACATAGTAAAAGTCAACAACGAGGTTGAGTGAATTCACAGGTTTTATGTTTGAGTTTGTTAAACCAAAATTTGAGTAAGCTTGTTGTCCTCAAAATCAGATAGTTTCATTTGAAATGTTGTTCAAGTGTAAAAGTAGGGGAATATTACCCAAAATGTAGTAATCGTGGGATGTTACCCAAATTGTAGTTATCGTGGGATGTTACCCAAAATATAATTTAAAATGTTTATCCAAGAAGTAGGACCTATCAATAACTGCCCAAGAAGTAGGGACGGTTGTGTCCAAGAAGTAGGACTGGCATCCAAGACGTAGGACCCACTGCTCAAGAAGTAGAGCCTTCACCCAAGACGTAGGATGGAACCTTGCCCAAGAAGTAGGGACTTTCTGTATGTTTGCTCAAGACGTAGGGACTTTCTGTATGTGTGCCCAAGACGTAGGGACTTTCTGTATGTGTGCCCAAGACGTAGGGACTTTCTGGATGTTATGAAAATGTTGTTTCATAAAAGTTAGTTTGCGAAAGTGTGTAGCTGGTCACCCTCCAGCGAGTTCCAAATTAGTTTTCGTATGAAATACCATTTCATAAACAAAAGTTGTAACTTGTTGAATGCGGTCATAATCAGTTGGTATAATTCGCATTCAAAACGGTTATATAAAAGTTTGCACACGTAGCAAAAGAGTTGACTATGTTTTCCACCCCTGTTCAAAAATAGTAAAGCAGTAAAAAGTAGGGGATGTGAACTCACCTGTTGAGCTAAGTAAAGTGCGAGTGCTAGCAAAGCCTAAAGCCCAAGTTTAGTCCGAAATCTCCTAACGCCCTAAACGTATGAGATTTAATAAGTGTGTGGATGTCTAAGTCGACCATCCATGCTAGTGTTTGTACAACCAAGTTATGTCCAAAGCGTTTATTAAATATGTATGTTTGTATTTCGTAGTCGTGAAAATGTATACGACTCGTTGGTGTTGGTTTGAAATCAACATTTCGATAATATAAGAGTGTTTGTAATGTTTGTAAAGTTCATGTATCGTATCGTATGCAAGTATTCGTTATCGGTTAAGTTCAACACTTAGTGAAAAAGATGTTATAAATCATCTATTTTTAGCGACACTTGAGGCGTCACTTGGCTTGGGGTAGCGACACTTATGTTAGTGTCGCATTGAGTGACGCTCAGAGTAGTGGGCGACACTTGAGTGAGTGACGCATGGAGTGTCGGGTAAGGCTTTGTTACCGACACTTAACGAAGTGTCACGAAAAGAGGGTTTGTGGCGTCACTTAGGAAAGTGATGCAAAAAGAGGGTTTTATACGACACTTAATGCAACACTTAAGTGTCGCTACACTATTTTCGGGCCTGATGCGTCACTTCCAACTGTTCGAAGATCGGTTTGGAAAAAACGAGTTTTGGTTCGGTTTTTGGACATAATCGGTTGATAAAAACACTAAAACATGATGTATTAAGTAATATAAACACGAAATCTAAAAGTTTTCGGAAATGTCAGGATCTTACAAAGTTGTCGCGAAGAAAATCCGGAAAGACGGAAATGTTCCTCTTGATCTCCTGAACGTTTTATTCCAAAGGAGTTAAGTGATTTAGTGTGTTTTTAGTGGTTTTGTGATGGTGGTTTTGGTGGTTTTTGTGTTGGTGGTATTGAGAGAGAGAAAAGAGATGAGATGATGATGAAAAATGAAATGAAAGGGGAAGGGGGTGGGGCTGATTTTGGTCAAGAAAAGGGAGGGGAATTTGTCCCAAATTTTGTGGTATTTAACCCGTGTTCGTTTACCCGATCGTTAAATGTTAAAATGTTTTAAAGCAATAAATTTTTAAATACGTTATAAAATATATTTTTAGTTGAATATTTTATAGAAATGATTTAGTTGAATTATAAAATTATGACTTTGTTTTATTTTTGTTTTACGGATATGTTTCGAGTTGTTTCAGTTTACGAAATAATAGTTACACGTTACAAAATACTTTGTAAATATTATCAACATAATATTTGATAAACGTTAATGTTATTTAATAATTTCATTTTATTAAATATGTTTGTTCACCAACAGTCTTAAATTTTGTCGCGTTTGTTCCGATTTGTCGCATTTACACAAGTCTCAAAATATGAAATTCTACGCTTATTAACTAGTTGGGCTTTGCTAGACTTATATCTAAAATGTGTTATGAATTCACTCTAAGTTAAGGAATTAGCCTAAAGAATCCATCGTTTTCAAAAGTGGCATCCTAAATACTTCGCGGGTCGCCTAGGATTCCATATGTGCAGACGGTTCTTACGTGCAGCTAATTCCCTGAAAAAAACATAGTAAAAGTCAACAACGAGGTTGAGTGAATTCACAAGTTTTATGTTTGAGTTTGTTAAACCAAAATTTGAGTAAGCTTGTTGTCCTCAAAGTCAGATAGTTTCGTTTGAAATGTTGTTCAAGTGTAAAAGTAGGGGAATATTACCCAAATTGTAGTAATCGTGGGATGTTACCCAAATTGTAGTTATCATGGGATGTTACCCAAAATATAGTTTAAAATGTTTGTCCAAGAATTAGGACCTATCAATAACTGCCCAAGAAGTAGGGACTTTTTAGGTTGTGTCCAAGAAGTAGGACTGACATCCAAGACGTAGGACCCACTGCTCAAGAAGTAGAGCCTTCACCCAAGACGTAGGATGGAACCTTGCCCAAGAAGTATGGACTTTCTCTATGTTTCCCCAAGACGTAGGGACTTTCTGTATGTGTGCCCAAGACGTAAGGACTTTCTGTATGTTATGAAAATGTTGTTTCATGAAAGTTAGTTTGCGAAAGTGTGTAGCTAGTCACCCTCCAACGAGTTCCAAATTAGTTTTCATAAGAAAATGTAACAAATTATCGTTAATTTTTTCTCTTATCGACAATATGTTTTATACATGTACAACCTTCAATGTACTATCATGCCCTTTTGAGTTTCGTTATAATTAATGATAATTACTTTCAAGTTAACTTTAATCGTTTCATAAATGTAATAAATTAAGTCATAAATCTACTACGTTGCTAGCGTGTTTAATTGCATTTTATTATATATATATATATATATATATATATATATATATATAGGATTGGGATCAACGGAGAAGGTTTTTAATATGGAGAATGTGGAGAAGCAATTTTGATCGTTGGATGAGTGAATCAATGGATGAGATTGGTCAAAGGGGAAATTGAAAAATTAGGTATAAAAAAATGCTGTAGGGGGTATTAGTGTCTTTTTGCCTTACACACAAAGAGAGGAAACAAAACCCAATTAATTTGAAATTAAAATCTTATGCGATTCACATGCAAAAAAAAAAAAACGATCAAAACACAAAAACGTTGTACTTGTTGGAGGTCCGATCAGAACCATGGTGAAATCAAGAAATCCAAATCAATCAAGCGTGAAAGGTAACGGTTTTTATTGTTTGTATTGTTTTGGTGCGTTTACGAATCATGTAGTTAAGATATCCTTTTAATCAATCGACATAATGTGTAAATTTTGGGTTGATTCAGTTGTACTTGCAGAATAATCCTATGTGATTTTTTGAGGGTGTTTGGATTGTGTTATAAATCAAATGAACTATATATGATGAATCACATATAGTCGTTGTTGAACCAACGCTACCGATAACGATCATCCGTACATACATGAAATTTGAAGTTACTATTATTGTCTTGCTATAAAAAGTGAAGAATCAAAAGTTTATTTGTGATTCGGATGTTCAATACGTATGGCTTATTATGATTCACGGTTTATTGTAACTCCTTAAAATATAATTAATTAGGAAAAATGGTGACAGCAAACACACGTAAACAACCGAACATGAAAGGTTAGCTATGTCGGTGCGTCTTTTATGTGTTTATATTTTTCCTTGAATGGGTGGTTGACATGTAAGTGTTTTTTATTGCTTAAAATTGGTTGCATATCAGGGGTTGGACAACGCTCATAAACATCTATGTTTGTGTGTTTTGTGTATTCATTATACATCAGTAGTATTATGAAAGTGGTAGTTTGATTGGAACTTGTAAAGGGAGTGAACCACTTACAATTTCTTGTGAATCAATGAACTATATATGATGAATCACATATAGTCATTGCTAAACCAACGATACCTTTAATGATCATCCGTACATACATGAAATTTAAACTTACTATTATTGTCTTGCTATAAAAAGTGCACAATCAAAAGTTTTTTTGTTATTTGGATTTTCAATACGTATGACTTATTATAATTCACGGTTTTTTATAACTCTTTCAGGCAAGGCCCTACTATGTGATGCTGACTTTGATGACGATTTATGCAACCAGCTCCGGAGCTACTAAAAAGTCAAAAGTGTAAGAGGGAAGATGGTAAGAAAAAAGCGAGAGCCGAGTGTGAGGAGCAAGTCCTAAAAGGAACCACAATATCAGTTAGCATTAGGAACCCGCCAAATGTCATAGTCGATGTGCTAAGTAAGTTTACAGAGGAACAAAAGGCGGTTGTCAGTAGAATCGGATTTCAAAGTGTGTTGGATCTTGTTGTTGGGAAGTTGCCTTTATGGTTGTTGGATTTGTAGAATCTTAAAGTTGGTCAAAAGTAGGTTGGTTATTTTGTTGTTTCTGATTTGAACCGGTATGGTGGTTACTATGTAGGTGATTATCGTAACTGAATCAAAGATGCAAATGACTGAATCAATGTGTTTCCGTACTTAAGAAAATTGGAAAATTCATCAATTCAATGAGTTGAAGCACTGAATCATTTTGTATCTGAGATGTTATGAAAAGCTATTTGACAACGTATGTGTGGATATGTGTTCATGGTATGGTTATGCTGAATCGTAGTTAACTTAATGTTGCATGATCATATAATAAATGCCGAATCAAAGTATTGCAAATGACATTCCGATCGCTAGTTTGGTATCATCGGGAACATCAGGCACCCAATATGGTACGCCTTCTAGGGATACATGCATAACACCAACCGATATTGTTTTCGTCAACGCTTCACTACCTGTTTAAAAATTTTAAAACACTTAGATTGGATAAACGATTCAACGAAAGTGACAACAGATATGCTAATATACTATGGTTGTGTTTGTTTGTACGAATCACTTATAATTGTTACTGAATCTAAATCATTTTAGATCGAATATGATGGGTAACCACAAATACATGATTATCGATATCATCGGAATCATCCGTTGAATACATATCTAAAAGATCCTTCACTTGTTCATCATTCACCATCTCGATTCACCGTAAATCAACGAGTAATAAAAGAACTTACGGATAGTTCACACAAAATGTCAAAGGTATTTGATCAACATACAGCTATATATCAAACCCAGAATCTTTGTAGAAATAGTTGATCATATTAAAATATGCAGTGGAATGGAGTATCGAATAAAAGAACTTACAAATAGTTCGTTACAAAAATTCTCACAAACATACGTGGATCAATCTATAATTGATAATAAATGGTTAAGATATTGTTGATAATTCCCTAAAATAATGGAGAAACATTCTTGTTAAAGGAAATAAAAATAACCGCCCATATATTTGTATTTAAATTTCAAGATATTAAATTTAATTATTAAATTACAAAAGACTAATATACCCTTTGACCCAGAATTGAAATGATTGGTCAGGATTCCTTCTCCCTCTTCTCCATCAAATTTATCTTCAATTTAGATCCTCTAACCATATATATATATATATATATATATATATATATATATATATATATATATATATATAACTACTTTAGATCTCTCACTAGCTATATGCAATCTATCTATCTATCTACATCTACAATACTATTATGTTTAGTTTTCTCATAACGTTAAGATGTGATCGATTCACTAACATAATAAATTAACTCATAAATCTACAATTTCATTCCTAACTCCATCAATCAATCTAATTCCATACATATATCCACTTCTATATCTATAATTTACATCACTAATATAATTTATGTAGCTTTGTTATTAGTCATGTTAATGATTCTTTTATTTACTTGTAATCGTTTCACTAAATTATCAATTGAACTCATAGTCTTTATCTCTTCCTTTCCAAATTTGTCAATAGAGTTAACTTTCTAGCCATTATCAATTGCATGTGATCATATTCAAACCATTCACTAACCATGTATAGTCATAATTATCAAGAATCTATTTTCACATAATTACTTGGTATAAAAGCTTTATGATACAATATTGATTCTATTATATTCAATCAGTTTTTCAAAGCTCCTAATATAGGAAGACACATAACTGATATCAAACAACACCGATACGAGTTTTTTGAAAATACACTAATTGTAATTACCAAACCCAAATTAAACCTCTTACTCGTTAACAATTCACACAGAACTATTGATCTTTTTAAAATGATTTATTTCACAAAGCTGTCCAAACAATAGATCAATTCACAAGACTAAAAAACTTAACCTAAAATGTTAACAAAATTGATCCTTTATGAGATGGAGAAGAATATTGTGCTTGAATTTGATTGTGAGGTTATGCTCACACATAACGTATAACGAATTGAATCTTTATTAATATTTGAAAGTTGTGTTGCCTTTGTATACCTAAATCGACGGTTGCAAGTCTTATAGTTCAAAAAATAAGTTACATATAGAATATAGAATAATTTTAAGGGTGGAGTTAAGAGAAGTAGCCCCTTTATAGGGATAAATAAATAAGTTTTTACCAACCAAAGGTGACACATATCACCCGCAGTCCCCCTTCCCATCATCAGAGACTATTTTGCAATTTCGAAAAAGTCAGGGACCTAATTGGAAAATTACCCAAAAAAAATCATAAATATGTCCAATCAAAAAACATGATATGCAAGATGCGGTGTAAAAAAGTAAAATGCAGTAAAAAATAAAATGCAGTAAACTTTTTACTAACACAAAAATTGTTTCGTACAAAACAAAGGTTATTATTTAAACTACTTAATTTCACTAATATATCATTTGGTAGATATCTTCTTTTTTCAATTTCACGCTTCCGACTTCAATTTAGTACCTTAGACAGTGTAAACTCCTTCACGTTTAATCTACAAAATTAATAACAAACATAAGGAAATTTACACTAAAAGCAAGTTGAATAAACACGTAAAAATGTTAAAAACATAATACTCGGTAACAACATGCAAAATGCAGTAAACAAGTATTGTAATTTTTTGAATTGAAGTATAAAATCAAGCTGCAGAAACACATAAAAATGATAACAATGCAGAAAAGTTCAAAAGAGTACAATAATTTTTGGAAATATGAAAGTAACAATAATATTATGTCATGTGTACAAAGAGAATGCTCCACATGTACATAACCCATTTACCCCAACATCAATTATCTCACAAACAACAAATCAAAAAATTATGAAAATTGCACCATTAAATTCGACGTTTTCTCCTCTTCGATTTGTCGGCTTTCAAGGCATATTTTCGGTGATTTTTTCCGCTTTTTTGGTGGGTTTTATAAGTTATCAACACATGTATTACTGCTTGTTATACATTTAATTTGGGGTTAGGGTCTAGTAAATTAGGGTTTAGTAGGGTTTAGTAAAATTTAGGTTTAGAGTTTTGTAAAGCATTTAGGGTTTAGGGTTTGGGATTTTGGGTTTGGGTTGTTTTTGCCAAAACCCAAAACTCTAAACCCCAAACCCTAAACCCTAAACGCAATAATTTAACACATATGTTAGTAAAATGTGAAACCAACCAAAAAAATGAAAAAAAAAAATCGTCAAAAGTATGCCTTGAGGACGTCAAATCGAAAAGGAGAAAACGCTGAATTTAGTGGTGCAATTTTCATAATTTTTCGATTTATCATTTGTGAGATAATTGATGTTGAGGGTAAATAGTTTTTGTACATACGGAGCATTCTTTTTGTACACATGAGACAATATCATTGCTTCTTTCATTCTTTAAATAATTTGTGTACTCTAATTACCTCATCTCAATATGTTATATCTAAAGGAATTATTTGATTATTAAATGTTGTGAAACAGAAGTGTACGAACATGCACAATCACAATAGGTGCTTAATGGCGAAGAATTTTGATATTTCTAATATTAGGTAGACGTAAAAGGAAAACAAGGTCCAACTTCATGATTTATTTAATCGATATATATATTTTGTACCGTTTAAATGTTATACAAATTTAATTTGTTTTAATTCAAATTATGCTTTTTACAACATATTGATTCTATCCGCATGACACGATGGTCAATCATAAGCCAGATTAATTGTAAACTAACATCTTTAATGTCCAATTTTTGACTAAAACATGTCGTGTTTGTAATGCATAATGCAATATAGATGAGTTTGTTTCACTTATAATCTAATGTGATAATGATCATAATCGCTGTTATAACACACTTTGTATAATTTCATTATAAAAAAAATGACACTTCTCAACAAGACTCTAAGGTCTCTACAACCTTATTAACTAATTAAAAATTAACATTCGACCAATACTTGTGACCATTTGTAAAATCTCGTGGAATCACATTGGATGCTACAATGGTCTTTCCATTGGGAGAGGCGAGTCGAAAAGAAAGTGGACCTTTGAATGATGGGTCGATGTTTCTTTGCCAAACAGAACCCCATATGTTTGTCATCGGAACAAAATTCTGACTACCATCTGCTGCGATATCAACTGATCTAAAACCACAATCACCATTTGCGTATTCTAGTGCTACTGCGAACCAAAATGGGTTGCTTTTGTTGTCAACTTTAAAAGCAATATTCGTGCGTCCATAATTACATGGCACCCTATAAAACACGATCGAGTGTTTGAAAACATCAAATATAGTGATTTTATAGTTTTTTTTAATCTTCATAAAGAAAATGATGGACAATAAATGATCAAATGTACCTTTTGAACTCCACGTTTACTTGACCAAGTTGTCGTAAGTTGTGACCTTGTCCACGGTTTGCCATAGCGCCAAAAGCAATCCCGCTTAAATCAAAATGAAAAGGCACGCTGTTACATAACCCCGGACATTCATCACTAACCGTTACTGTAATTGGTTTTCCCTAACAGTATGGTGGTGTGTTACAGTATATCTACGTAAATAAACCTTCCGTTATATGAAATGATCAACAAATAAAAAATTAAACTTATAATAAAATAAGGCATGCACATGCCTCAAAACAATTTCCACATCCTTTCCCCTTCAAAAATATATTAACATTTCCAGCTGATATCATCGCTGAAAATGGAGGATATTTCACATCGTCACTCCATCCGCAAGCTGCTCCTGCTCATGATATAGCAAAACTAATATCATCAGTATACAATGTAAACTTTGATGCCAAACAGAATTAAACAACACAAATTAATGAACAACTAAGATGAATACATAGTGTTTCATTGATTTTAAATTTGGGTTGGAGTGTCTACAATTTAAACTTAAATAAGTGTGTCACAAATATTAGCAAATCATTTGTCTTACTACAATTTTATAATTCATTACCACTTCCGGAACCCGTTTCTTCGCCATACCAAGTTGCCAATCCAGATGCAAAATTATTTTTTATAGATGTAATATTTCTATCAAAATCCGCACACAAGCAAGAAGACAACGTTACTAAAAATATAGCAATGACAATAGAAATAGTCGAAGCCATTAATTATAATCGGTGTTGTTATTGATGAAATATATTGAGTTGCCGGATGATACATTTCTACCAAAATTTGAACTAATTTATAGCACCATAGGAGTATCTTGTAATGAAACGGATGTTTGTGTGATCTACTAACATTTATGTTGATTTTGTACGAGCATGAAACGCTAATAAAACTTAGTTATTGTCCCTTCAATATAACAAATTATCGTTAATTTTTTCTCTTATCGACAATATGTTTTATACATATACAACCTTCAATGTACTATCATGCCCTTTTGAGTTTCGTTATAATTAATGATAATTACTTTTCGAGTTAATTCTAATCGTTTCATAAAAGTAATAAATTAAGTCATAATTCTACTACGTTTCTAGCGTGTTTAATTGCATTATACATATATATACATACATACATATATATATATATATATATATATAACTGCTTTAGATCTCTCACTAGCTATGTGCAATCTATCTATCTACATCTACAATACTATTATGATTAGTTTTCTCATAATGTTAAGATGTGATTGTTTCACTAACATAATAAATTAACTCATAAATCTACAATTTCATTCATAACTCTACCAATCAATCTAAATCCATACCTATATCCACTTCTATATCTATAATTTACATCACTAATATAAATTTTTGTAGCTTTGTTATTAGTCATGTTAATGAGTTTTTTATTTACTTGTAACCGTTTCACTAAATTATTAATTGAACTCATACTCCTTATCTTTTCCTTTCCAAATTTGTCAATAGAGTTATCTTTCTAGCCATTATCAATTACATGTGATCATATTCAAACCATTCACTAACCATGTATAGTCATAATTATCAAGAATCTATTTTCACATAATCACTTGGTATAAAAGCTTTATGATACAATATTGATCCTATTATATTCAATCAGTTTTTCAAAGTTCCTAATATAGGATGGCACATAACTGATATCAAACAACACCGATATGAGTTTTTGAAAATACACTAATTGTAATTACCAAACCCAAATCAAACCTCTTACTCGTTAACAATTCACACAGAACTATTGATCTTTTTAAAATGATTTATTTTATGAAGCTGTCCAAACAATAGATCAATTCACAAGACTAAAAAACTTAACCTAAAATGTTAACAAAATTGATCCTTTATGAGATGGAGAAGAATATTGTGCTTGAATTTGATCGTAAGGTTATGCTCACACATAACGTAGAAGGAATTGAATCTTTATTAATATTTGAAAGTTATGTTGCCTTTGTATACCTAAACCGACGGTTGTAAGTCTTATAGTTCAAAAAATAAGTTACATATAGAATATAGAATAATTTTAAGGATGGAGTTTAGAGAAGTAGCCCCTTTATAGGAATAAATAAATAAGTTTTTACCAACCAAAGGTTACACATATCACCCGCAGTCCCCCTTTCCATCATCATAGACTATTTTGCAATTTCGAAAAAGTCAGGGACCTAATTGGAAAATTACCCAAAAAAAATCATAAATATGTCCAATCAAAAAACATGATATGCAAGATGCGATATAAAAAAGTAAAATGTAGCAAAAAGTCAAATGTAGCAAAAAGTAAAATGCATTAAACTTTTTACTAACACAAAAATTGTTTCGTACAAAACAAAGGTTATTTCTTAAACTACTTAATTTCACTAATATATCATTTGGTAGATATCTTCTTTTTTCAATTTCACGCTTCCGACTTCAATTTAGTACATTTCTTCAGTGTAAACTCATTAACGTTTTATCTACGAAATGAATAACAAACATAAGGAAATTTACACTAAAAGCAAGTTGAATAAACACACAAAAATGTTAAAAACATAATATTCGGTAACAACATGAAAAATGCAGTAAACAAGTAATGTAATTTTTTGAATTGAGGTATAAAATCAAGCTGCAGAAACACATAAAAATGATAACAATGTAGAAAAGTTCAAAAGAGTACAATAATTTTTGGAAGTATGAAAGTAACAATAATATTATGTCATGTGTACAAAGAGAATGCTCCACATGTACATAACCCATTTACCCCAACATCAATTATCTCACAAACAACAAATAAAAAATTATGAAAATTGCACCATTAAATTCAACGTTTTCTACTCTTCGAGTTGTCGGCTCTCAAGGCATATTTTCGATGATTTTTTTCCGCTTTTTTGGTGGGTTTTATAAGTTATCAACACATGTATTAATGCTTTGTTATACATTTAATTTGGGGTTAGGGTTTTGGGTTTAGTAAATTTAGGGTTTAGTAGGATTTAGGGTTTAGTAAAATTTAGGTTTAGAGTTTTGTAAAGCATTTAGGGTTTGGGATTTTGGGTTTGGGTTGTTTTTGCCAAAACCCCAAACCCAAAACCCAAAACTCTAAACCCCAAACCCTAAACCATAAACGCAACACTTTAACACATATGTTAGTAAAATGTGAAACCAACCAAAAAAATGAAAAAAAATCGTCGAAAGTATGCTTTGAAGACGACAAATCAAATAGGAGAAAATGCTGAATTTAATGGTGCAATTTTCATAATTTTTCGACTTGTCGTTTGTGAGATAATTGATGTTGGGGGTAAATGAGTTTTGTACATACGGAACCATTCTTTTGTACACATGATACAATATCATTGCTTCTTCCATTCTTTAAATAATTTGTGTACTCTAATTACCTCATCTCAATATGTTATATCTAAAGGAATTATTTGATTATTAAATGTTGTGAAACATAAGTGTTAGAACATGCACAATCACAATAGGTGCTTAATGGCGAAGAATTTTGATATTTCTAATATTAGGTAGACGTAAAAGGAAAACAAGGTCCAACTTCATGATTTATTTAATCGATATATATATTTTGTACCGTTTAAATGTTATACAAATTTAATTTGTTTTAATTCAAATTATGCTTTTTACAACATATTGATTCTATCCGCATGACACGATGGTCAATCATAAGCCAGTTTAATTGTAAATTAACATCTTTAATGTTCAATTTTTTACTAAAATATGTCATGTTTGTATGCATAATGCAATATAGATGAGTTATAATGTAATGTAATAATGATCATAATTGCTTTTGTAACACACTTTATTTAATTTCATTATTAAAAAAACAACATTTCTCAATAAGACTCTAAGGTCTCTACAACCTTATCTAACTAATTAAAAATTAACATTCGATCAATACTTGTGACTATTTGCAAAATCTTGTGGAATCACAGTAGATGTTACAATGGTCTTTCCATCGGGAGAGGCGAGTCGAAAAGAAAGTGGACCCCATATGATTATATCTCATTTATAACTTGTGGTTACTTAAATTAGAAAACTAGAAATGTCAAAACGTATTATTATCTTCTTTTTGGTTTTATTAAATAATCTTATTTATTCTCATTTATAACTTGTGGTTACTTAAATTAGAAAATTAGAAATGTCAATACGTATTATTATCTTCTTTTTGGTTTTATTAAATATAGAGATGGGATCATGAGAGTACATGAATTATGAAAAGTATGGAAATACTAATGGGAGGGTGCCATTTGTACAAAGAGAATACAAAACCCATTTACCCCCTAACTTAAATATCTCACAAACGACAAATCAACAAATTATAAAAATTGCACCATTAGATTCAGCGTTTGATCCTCTTCGATTTGCCGTCTATCAAGGCATACTTTCGACGAATTTTTTTCCACATTTTTTGGTGGTTTTTACAATTTATTAACACATGTGTTAAAGTGTTGCGTTTAGGGTTTAGGGGTTAGGGTTTAGGGTTTGGGGTTTCGGGAGAAACCCCAAACCCTAAACGTTTTATATAACTCTAAACCCTCAATCTTACTAAACCCTAAACTCTACTAAACCCCAAACCCTACTAAACCCTAAACCCTAATCCTTAAACTCTGTATTTTAATTAAATATTTAATCAAATATTAACACATGTGTTAGCAATTAGTAAAACCCACCAAAAAAAGGTGGAAAAAAATTTAATCGAAAGTATGCCTTGATGGACGGCAAATCGAAGAGGATCAAACGCTGAATCTAATGGTGCAATTTTCATAATTTTTTGATTTGTCGTTTGTGAGATATTTTAAGTTAGGGGGTAAATGGGGTTTTAACATGTGAATATTCTCTTTGTACACATGACACCCTTTCATTGGTACTTCTATTCTTTCCAAAATCCTTGTACTTTCCTGATTTATTTCTTCTATCAATATATCAAAATTTCAAGTAAATGAAGATAAATTTTTATTAATTTAAAATAGTTTTAAATAACTTTTGTTGAATTAAACATATCTCACACTTATCATTTATAGTTTCCCATATAGGATGTGCATATATATCATTGGATGTCATACCTTTTTTATGTGGCATTATACATGATCTTATTTGTTTGTTTCAGTTATTAAATTATATCACATCCATCATATTTCAAGTATCCACTCTTCTATTATCTCAAACAAATTTTCACTTTCACATTTCAACCAATCAAAAGATAAATTAGTAGTTAATACAAATATAATATTTGATTGATTATTAAATGGTGTAGTTAATGGAGATTATTAAAATTACGTGTATTTTTTAAAGTGGATATTTTTACTTTGATAAAAGGAAATGCGATCTTATGTGGACCATGCATTTACACGGCCAAAACACCTAGTCTATTGATATAAAATGTAATTAAAAACATTTAACTAAAACGTATTCATGTAATTACAATCTCTATAAGCTTTTGTGTACCAAAAAGAAAAACTTTTAACCTTTAAAAAACTTTTTTAAAATAAACAAATAAATAATAAATAATACTCCATAATAAAAAGCTTAAACATATGAAGCTGTTTCAAGCCACTTCTATCCAACTCCAAACTGCTTTGGTTTGGCAAAAACCAAAACCCTAAAAACAAAAACAGAAAAGCACACCACAAATTATGAGATGATAATGATGATGGCGATGATGAGGATTAGCAGAATCGCGTAAGATAGACCGAATATTGGAATCACACAAATCTTGATTTGATTTGATTGTCACTCACTCGATTTTTGCGTGCTTCGTACGGTCTATCCCACGCCAATCTGCATATTCCGATTCCATCTTCTTTAAATTATCTTTAATTTTTATTGTAATTTATAAATATCTCATTGAATTGATTCCTCACACGCTTCAGGGCATCATATCTGTATCTATCTATCTGTATCTATATATCATACAACTACACCACAAGTAAGCAAACACACATTTTATTCCCCCAAATTAGTAAGCCTCCTATCTGCTTTAGTTAAATTTCTGAACTTCAGTTGTTAATTATTGTTGTTGTTTGAGGTATTCTAATTATTGTTGTATTTAGTTTTTTATTTTTTAATTTGCCTATGCAGTTGGTTGGTTAGGTTAACTAAGCTGGTTGTTATAATTATTGAAAAAAAGTAGAAAGTAGTTGTGGAAGAATTTAGAATGGGTGATGAGACTGGTACTAAGCCTTCCTACTGGCTAGATGCGTGCGAGGACATCTCGTGCGATGACCTAATACCTGCCGGCGAGTTTGTAGGTTTAGGTCCGCCTGCTGCCGTTCAAGATGGTGATCCGGCAGATGTCGGCGGTTTAGATCCTAGTTTCTTTGATGGTATTCTTGATAGTATGCCGGCAAATGTTGAGGTTCCACTCTTAGGGTCGTTAGAAGGTCAAGATAGTTGTAATGGTGTTAAGAAAAGAGGTGGTAGTGAGTCAAATGGGAATGAGCGCAAATATGATGACCATGAAAGATTTGGAAAAAGGCCTCGTGTTGATAGCCATTATAACGAAAGACCTAGTAGGAAAAGGGCTCGTGATCATGAAGAGAAAGATAGGAGGGATAGAAGTTCAATTAGGAGAAAAGATCAACACTTTAATGGTAGAAGGGGATATAGGGATATGGATTGGAAAGAAGGAAAGGGTTATTGGGAGCGAAACCGATTGGGTTCCAATGATATGGTTTTCCATCCAGGTTCGTGGGAAGCTGGATGTAATACGCATATCAAGGCCCCCGTTGAAAAAAATGTTGAAGGAGAGGTAAAAAAAGACGAGGATTCCAAGAAAAATGTGCCGAAGGAGCATGCACGGAAGTATCAGTTAGATGTTCTCGAACAAGCTAAAAGCAAAAATACGATAGCTTTTTTAGAGACGGGGGCAGGGAAGACCCTCATTGCTGTCCTTCTTATCAAAAGCGTGTATAGTGATTTGCATAGACAAGGGAAGAAGATGCTGGCTGTGTTTTTGGTTCCAAAGGTGCCGCTTGTTTATCAGGTAGTATTTGTTCTTAGAAATATTTGATGTTTTTTATAAGTGTAGCTCGTATTCATAAATTTATGTTATTTTTATCGCATGTGCAGCAAGCTGAAGTTATTCGTGACCAGACTGGCTATCAAGTAGGCCATTATTGTGGTGAGATGGGGCAAGACTTTTGGGATGCTAGAAGATGGCAACGGGAATTCGAGAAGAAACAGGTGACATTCATCATAAGTTGAAAATTTTATACTCGTTAACATATTTAGTTGTTTGGTTAATGAATACACGTTTGCAATGCAATGTATAATTAAGTTCATCACCCTTTTTATTTGACATCTAAACTAACGATACAGTTTCAAAATGTTTGCTAGTTATGTGTATAATGTCATGCATACATTGGTACTTGCTGTGGCAGGTTGTGCTTGAAGAGTAACCTCTTAAGTATTTCCCTCTTTGAAGTTACTGCCTTTTGTTCTCTGATGACTATCTAATTGCAGTTATTAGAATAGGAATAAAACTGCCTAAGAAATCTGGTTTTCTTATATGCATTTAGGGTATGAAAGATGTTAGTAACAATTTCATCTAAGCCAATGGGATACAGGGAAATTAAATATGTGGTACTTAACTAAATTGTGTTGACATGTGTGATATCATGGCTCTTTTCCTCTTTTTTTTTTTTTTTTTTCCTTTTGTGTTAGATTCTGTGACTTTCTTGTCATCTTCCCTTTTCAAATTCTTTGTCTCTTTCATCTTCCCTTTTGCAACATCCTTTGTCTGTTATGTGTGCGTCTAACAAATGAAGCTATATGCTTGTCTCAAAGATATTGCACACTTTCTTGAAATCACAATTTTTCATCGTAAAAAAGTTCAATTTACATACAAGTTGTTACACGTGTATTAGGAACTGGTGATTAGTGTGATGCGACTTGCTACAAGATTAAATATTCCCTTTTCACTGAAAAAAGACCCAGATTTGAGATTTGGGTGTCAGCAAAATTGCCTTTAATGCTAAAGATACAGTAGATTAAGTTCAATTAGTCACTCAGGTTTATCTGTACATATTCATGTTGTAAGCCGGTCAGTGCATTTTGTTGGCAGGCTTTGAATCAATATTGCTGATATACAGCTTCTATATACTCAAATAGCTTGCCGTATTGAATACAATTCTAAATTTGTATTTTTCTCGCCTGTAGGTTCTAGTCATGACTGCTCAAATTCTTTTAAATATTCTCAGACACAGCATAATAAAAATGGAAGCAATAAATTTGCTTATTTTAGATGAATGCCATCACGCTGTGAAGAAGCATCCGTACTCTTTGGTGATGTCCGAGTTCTATCACACAACAACCAAGGAGAAACGGCCATCTGTTTTTGGAATGACGGCATCTCCTGTCAATCTAAAGGGTAATAGGCTTGTTTCATTCTTCCAATTTTTGATCTGTTTTATGATACTAAAGTGATTATATATGCTTGCTTGTTCACCTAACTTGTATTGCTATTTGTGTAGGTGTTTCTAGCCAAGTAGATTGTGCCATCAAGATTCGTAATCTTGAAACAAAACTAGACTCTGTTGTTTGTACCATTAAAGATCGTAAGGAACTTGAAAAGCATGTTCCAATGCCAATAGAAACTGTAGTGGAGTATGATAAAGCAGCTAGTTTATGGTCACTACACGAGCAGATCAAACAAATGGAAGTGGCTGTTGAGCAAGCTGCACAATCGAGTTCCAGAAGAAGCAAGTGGCAATTTATGGGAGCCAGAGATGCCGGGGCTAAGGAAGAGCTCCGCCAAGTTTACGGTGTCTCTGAAAGAACAGAAGGCGACGGGGCTGCTAATCTAATTCAAAAACTGAGAGCTATCAACTATGCACTTGGTGAACTGGGACAGTGGTGTGCTTACAAGGTACAAGAAATGCTAGCGAGTATATCTTTGTAGTTGGTTAAGCTCTGTTCGTATTAGAGGTCACAGTATCAACCCATTTGTCGGGTACTGGGTCAATTTGGGTTGTTTTTTTATTATGGGTCAAGTGTAAAAAATTAGGTACATAAGAAAATAGTTCAAAATGGTCGAATGGGCCGAATCGGTCAAATGGGTCTGCTGACATCTGCTCAAATTGTTACAATGTTCTGATTGTTTTTAACTATTGTTATAGTAATATAGTTTCTGTAACTATTGGAATTTACTAGAAAGTTATTAGAGCTCTACTATTTTCTTGTTTTTCGAATAAATATTAGTATTAGTTTATCATAAAGTTATAGTTTGAGATATAAGTATGCTCAGATAAGTAGGAATTAGACTCTACCTAAAATTGGTCTCCAACTTTCTATTCATATATATGTGTAGTGTTTTAATTATTAAGCGATACAACGTGACTGATATCTCTTTTTTCTTTCAGGTTTTTCATAGTAACCATATTTAATGCCTTAATTATATAAAAATTCAAAATAAATGGATAAAATCTGTTGCGGGTTAGCCCAACCAGATGCAATCCATTTTAGCCCGTACATATAAAATGACTCGTTTTGACTTCATTTCAACTTGATTTCTTACTCAACCTTCTTATATATGGCACCTCTGCTATATTTTTCTTGTTTCTTCAGCTCTCGATTCATGACTAGACCTTACTGTTATTTGTGAAACTTATGCTTTGCAGGTTGCACAGTCATTTCTGACAGCCTTGCTAAGTGACGAAAGGGCTAACTTCCAGCTTGATATAAAGTTTCAAGAATCCTACTTGAGCAAAGTTGTTTCTCTATTGCAATGCCAGCTATCTGAAGGAGCAGTTCTACAAACTAACATGGGTGAAACTGATGAGAAGGGGTGTGAAGCAACCTGCAATGATGATATTGAAGAAGGAGAGCTTCCCGACGTCCAAGGTGAGTATATTTTAACAAATCATTTTTATCTCCTAGGGATTCTACTGTTTGGAATTAGTTAACCTAGATGAATCGTGAGTCTATAGCATGATTCCGTTTTGATCATATACTTTCAACTAAACTTGATTAGCGTTTCATATTCGAATGGAACCTCAAATTGGTTTCAGTTCAAGTCCCTTACCAACCCAACCAGATTGGTTATGAAAATATGATTATAAAAATGATGTTACTAGCTCTATTGTTTTAACATGTACATCAATTAATAATTTCAAAATTTGAATAGCAGAACTTTATTGTCACATTGTGTATATAAGTATATTAATATTGGAACATGTGCAATTTGTGTATAATATATGTGTGGTATTCATTGGGTTAATGTCCAGAAGGCTACAGTGTTCTGAATCAGTTGATGGTTGCTAGATGTTTTACGAGTCTAGTATGCTTGATTACCTTTTCCTATGCGAATGGATCCTTCTATTAGTTTCATTGACAAGTCCTTTTTTATTCCATATAGACAAGTAGATGAATACCTTTTCCTATGCGAATGGATCCTTCTATGCGTTGTACTAATTGTTAGTATCTAGAAGCATTAGGTAGTGATGGATTTAGGGGTTTATGTTTATGTTTCTTAATTAGGAGAATTTTAGTTGCGTAACATATGTCAACCTTCATTTCGTTTGTTCGTTATAGCTGTCTCTGGGGGGGAGCATGTGGATGTGGTTATAGGAGCTGCTGTGGCTGACGGAAAAGTGACCCCAAAGGTCCAGTCCCTGATCCAGATACTTCTCAAGTATCAGCACATGGAGGATTTTCGTGCCATCATCTTTGTTGAGCGAGTTGTGGCTGCTCTTGTTCTTCCAAAGGTTTTGTGCTAGTGGTTTGCCTTTTATTTTATTGTTGTTTTCTTAATTTTACAATAAACATGACATGGGTTAAGCATTGCAGGTTTTTGCGGAGCTTCCTTCTCTGAAGTTTATTAATTCAGCAAGTCTGATAGGGCACAATAATAGTCAAGAAATGCGGACTTCCCAAATGCAAGATACTATTTCCAAATTTCGAGACGGTCGTGTATGTATTGTAGTGAATCATGTGAACTGAGCTAGAGGTGGCAGATTTGACCCATGTGTATAGAACATGGGTCAATTTTGGGTAATGGTTATCTCTATAGGGTCAAATGGGCTAAGCTAAAATATATAACTAAAAGGTAACTTGTTTAATGGGTCAACTGGTAGGTTGAAACTCATTTGAATTGTATTCAAGTGCGTAAAACTATTCACTTTTAAAAAAAGTTCTTAGATTTATATTGTGATAATATAATTCTGTTCAGTGTGTCATTAATTTATATATACGTAAAAAAACAAAAAAGTGTCTGCAGGTCGGCCCAACCTGACCCAATCCAAACAACCCCTAATGGTGATTTTGCGTCCTCACTGACATTTAGGATCAATGATTGTTTGTCTCTGATTTACAGGTGACACTTTTAGTTGCCACCAGTGTTGCTGAGGAAGGTCTTGATATTCGCCAATGTAATGTTGTTATTCGGTTTGACCTTGCTAAAACTGTTCTAGCGTACATCCAGTCTCGGGGCCGGGCCCGAAAGCCCGGGTCAGATTACATCTTGATGATTGAGAGGTAATGGGCATTATACTTCAAACTGTTACTATTGGTCTACACTAGACAAAAACCTAAGATTAAGTAAAAAATATTTTTTTTTTCTTCAGAGGAAATTTGTCACATGAGGCGTTTCTGAGAAATGCTAGAAATAGTGAAGAAACTTTACGAAAAGAAGCAATTGAAAGAACCGACCTTAGTCATCTTATGGGTACCTCAAAACTGATTTCCATTGAGCCAACTCTTGGTACGGTCTATCAGGTGGAATCAACTGGTGCTGTTGTGAGCTTAAATTCCGCTGTTGGGCTTGTTCATTTCTACTGTTCTCAACTACCTAGTGACAGGTGGCACATTATTTTTTACTTGTACACGTTGGGTGTGAGGGGATCTTAGGTTTAACTTGACAGTTTCATGGATCGATTTTGTAGATATTCAATACTTCGTCCGGAGTTCTTTATGGAGGAGCATCATGAGAAGTCAGGAGGCCCAACTGAATTTTCATGCAGATTGCAACTTCCTTGTAATGCCCCATTCGAAAGACTCGAGGGTCCTGTATGCAGTTCAATGCGCATTGCACAACAGGCATGTGTTACTTTCATTTAGAGGTGCAATAATGGGCCAGTTTGTCTAGCGCAGGGGGGTCTAAACAGATTCTGGTCTAGTTAACCAAACATATTTAAAATTTCAACTGCTTCAGTAACAATGAAACTATTCTATTACAATGAATTAGTAGGTTGTGTACTCTATGCAATGACAATACACTTTTTCTGCTTTTGACCTGTTTAACTTGTTTCCTCTTAACCATTTTTTACCTGTTAGACCCATCAGAGATACAATATAAATGAATTGACCCAATTGATATTTGGTTTCAAAATGCTAGCTCTGCTTTCAGTTATGATTTTTGGCCTCAAATCAACCCAAGGAAGTTTATAAGGTTTGCATTTTAATGTAGGCTGTTTGTTTAGCTGCATGTAAGAAGCTTCATGAAATGGGAGCATTTACTGACATGCTCTTGCCAGACAAGGGAAGTGGGGGAGAAGGTGAGAAAGCCGATGAAAATGATGAAGGAGATCCATTACCAGGAACTGCTAGACATAGGGAATTTTATCCTGAAGGTGTAGCTAAGATCCTTCAGGTGAGTTCGTCTTTCTCTATTATTAGATTCTCATAGTATAAGGTAGAAAAACAGTGTGGTTAACTATGTTTGTTTACAAATCCGAATTTCTTGATTAAAGCAGAGTTATTTGGTCCGTCACCAATAATTTACAGTTTGTATGGTAGCATACAGTTTACTGACGGTCCAATGCCCACACTTGCCATATGGTTTTTGTTTTACGTATTAGAACTATCTGGTCAGAACTTAATGTTGTAAAGAGGAATTCTATATTTACCTATTATGCATATGTTGCATTCGTGTTACTCTGCTGTGTGCTTACGCACTTGTTTATATCCACAGGGAGATTGGATTTTATCTGGCAGAGATGAATGTGATAACTCCAAAGTTTTTCGTCTATATATGTATGCGGTGAAGTGTGTTAATGTTGGGTCCTCTAAAGATCCATTTTTGACCCAAGTTTCTGAGTTTGCACTGCTTTTGGGCAATGAACTGGATGCAGAGGTACTTTGTTGTGCACTTACCAAATATATCTATTATAATAAAAATTCTTATATGATCATTCTCTGATCAATTTTTTATGCTAAAGGTGTTATCGATGTCGACGGAGCTGTTTATCGCCAGAACAATGACAACAAAGGCATCTCTTGTCTTTCGGGGATGTATTGAAGTTACTAAAAGTCAGGTTGATTTCTTATCTTTTATTTCCTTTTTGCAGTTAATAACAATATCAAATAATTTACCTGACTTTACTTTTTCTAATTACAGTTAGATTCGTTGAAGAGTTTTCATGTAAGATTGATGAGCATTGTGCTGGATGTGGATGTAGAGCCATCCACCACTCCCTGGGATCCAGCCAAAGCATATTTGTTTGTACCTATTGGGGAGAAGCAGGTAGACCCTATGAAAGAAATTGATTGGGATATTGTAGAGAATATTATAAAAACGCCTGCATGGAACAACCCGCTTCAGAGAGCTCGGCCGGATGTCTACCTTGGAACAAATGAACGGACACTTGGTGGCGACCGCAGGGAATACGGATACGGAAAGTTACGCCATGGTATGGCTGCATTGGGACAAAAATCACATCCTACTTATGGTGTTAGAGGAGCTGTAGCACAGTTTGACGTTGTCAAAGCATCTGGATTGGTACCTGATCGAAAGTCTAATGGGATGCCATGCAACAAGGACTTGATGAAAAATGGCAAACTGATGATGGCTGATTCTTGTGCCAATGCAGAGGATCTGGTTGGAAGGATTGTTACCGCAGCTCATTCTGGGAAGAGGTTTTATGTTGATTCTGTACGCTATGAAATGACAGCTGAGAACTCATTTCCAAGGAAAGAAGGTTACCTTGGTCCACTTGAGTACACTTCGTATGCTGACTACTACAAGCAGAAGTGAGTGTTCTTGCTGAATTTTGCATTACGATATATCTGTTTTTTTTTGTATATTCCTTTTTTTTCTTTTCTTTTTGATAACATATGATTCTTCTCATGCGAGACTGGATAGCTATATGCACTTACATTGATGCGCTTGAAGAAGAGAAATGAGTAAGGAGGTGGTTTACTACTAGCATTTTGTTAGTAGTTACCGTTCCAGATTTCTGCTTCTTCATGCACATCAGTGGTGTGTGCATATGGCTATTTAGTCTTGTCACAAATATAGGTATGGAGTAGAACTTGTATATAAGCAGCAACCTCTGATAAGAGGCCGTGGGGTGTCTTACTGCAAAAATCTCCTTTCACCTCGGTTTGAACATTCAGAAGGTAATTTTAATTACACAGGTGTTTATAACTTATAATATAATGGACCTAAGATTTAATTTCTCTGGTTATGAAGGTGAATCTGAAGAGACTCCTGATAAAACATATTACGTATTTCTCCCTCCAGAGCTGTGTTTTGTACATCCTCTTGATGGATCATTAGTTCGTGGTGCGCAGAGATTGCCATCAATAATGCGAAGGGTTGAAAGCATGCTGCTTGCTGTTCAACTTAAGAATGTTATCAATTATTGTGTTCCTGCATATAAGGTAGTGTTATAGTAGTTTTTATAGCATGCTGCTTGCTGTTCAACTTAAGAATGTTATCAATTGTTGTGTTCCTGCATATAAGGTAGTGTTATAGTAGATTTTATTGCAAGTCCCTTAATCTGTGGATCGATAACGAGGTTATTAACCAACAGACTCCCCATTGACAATAGCTTATAGATAACTTCTAGAAAGCTGTTGTCACACAAAATGCACCAATATTTATTTTGTTGAATATTAGTATTGGTAGTTATGTTGATGTCGTATTTTTTTGGACAGATCTTGGAAGCTTTGACTGCAGCTTCTTGCCAGGAAACTTTTTGCTATGAAAGAGCAGAGCTGCTAGGAGATGCGTACCTGAAATGGGTTGTTAGTCGTTATCTCTTTCTCAGATATCCACAGAAGCATGAAGGCCAGCTCACCAGGATGAGGCAGCAAATGGTTAGCAACATGGTATTGTACCAGTATGCACTTACCAAGGGACTTCAGTCTTATATTCAAGCAGATCGATTTGCTCCGTGTAGATGGGCTGCTCCTGGAGTACTACCTGTTTTTGATGAGGACATTAAGGAAACCGAATTCTTATCCGATCAAGAAAATAAGGAAGCCAATGAGACTGTAACAGAAGACAATGATGATCTGGAGGATGGAGAGCTTGATGAGGGTGATTCCAGTTCATACCGAGTTCTCTCCAGTAAGACACTGGCTGATGTTGTTGAAGCGTTAATTGGAGTTTATTACGTTGAAGGTGGAAAACAAGCTGCTAATCATTTCATGAAATGGGTCGGGATTGAAGTGGATTTTGATCTCACAGAGATAGAAGGCTCTACAACACGGCCTAGCAATGTTCCAGATAGCATACTAAGGAGTGTCAACTTTGATTCTTTAGAAGGCGCTTTGAACATTAAATTCCGGGATAAGGGTCTGTTGATTGAAGCAATTACTCATGCTTCCAGGCCGTCATCCGGCGTTTCTTGTTACCAACGGTTAGAGTTTGTTGGCGATGCAGTGCTGGATCATCTTATTACAAAGCATTTGTTTTTTATGTACACAGACCTTCCGCCTGGACGCTTAACTGATTTGCGAGCTGCTGCTGTAAATAATGAAAATTTTGCACGTGTTGCTGTTAAACATAACCTTCATGTGCACCTCAGGCATGGTTCAAGTGCCCTTGAAAAGCAGGTGTGTAGTAGAGCACATATTTTCTGTGTTTTTTCCTTTTTTTTTTTGCTCCCTTAAATATTAGTATTATTTTGTTATCTACTTACAAATTTCCGTGGATCGATTTTGAGCAGATACGTGATTTTGTGAAGGAGGTTGATAGTGAACTGTCAAAGCCAGGATTCAACTCATTTGGTCTTGGAGATTGCAAAGCTCCAAAAGTCCTTGGTGACATTATCGAATCTATTGCTGGTGCTATCTTCTTAGACAGCGGACGGGACACATCAGTTGTATGGACGGTTAGTTTCTGCTCTAGATATTCTGTTATATCTAGTCAGATTAATGGTGAGATTTATATATATTTTTTATTCAGGTTTTCCAACCTCTGTTGCATCCAATGGTGACTCCGGAAACACTTCCAATGCATCCTGTGCGGGAGCTGCAAGAACGTTGCCAGCAACAGGCTGAAGGATTAGAGTACAAGGCGACACGCAATGGTAACTTGGCTACGGTTCAAGTGTTCATTGATGGCCTCGAGGTCGGTGTTGCTCAAAATCCTCAAAAGAAAATGGCACAAAAGTTAGCTGCTCGCAATGCTCTCGCTGCTCTGAAAGTTAAAGAAACTGAAGCCAAGGAGAAGGAGAAGGAAAATGAGGAAGAGGGAAAGAAGAAGAATGGCAGCCAAACGTTCACCAGGCAAACCTTGAATGACATTTGTTTGCGCAGAAATTGGCCAATGCCATTGTACCGGTAGGAAATCCATCATCACTTATATTGGCATGCACTGTTCATTAGGAAACACAATATCATGCGAATTAATTAAATCTTGCCCATTTATAGGTGCGTCAGTGAAGGTGGTCCAGCACATGCCAAACGGTTTATATTCGCCGTAAGGGTAAATACATCCGATAAGGGTTGGACAGACGAATGCGTTGGAGAACCTATGCCAAGTGTAAAGAAAGCTAAAGATTCCGCTGCAGTTCTGTTGTTGGAGCTTCTAAATAGGTGGTATGCCTGATCCATCTAAGCATTATTTTTATCCATTTGGAACCTCTGCCAATAATTGCTTCATGATTTCCAACAATCTTTGTGTATTCATATACGGCCTATACATAATGAGTGGTAATCCCGAGCATATATATGCATGCATTTTACGAAATTTTCATTACGTTGAATTTGCAATATCATTATGTTGTCTAAATTTGTTTACCGAGTTTGGTGATAAAACACATATTTTGCAATGCATTTTTTTTGTCGTTAGCCACTCAACTATAACCAAAGTCAACGGAGGAGAATTTTCTGTTCAAGTTACATGCGAAGGGGAGGGTTTTTTTTTTATTCCAATGTACGCAATCTAACGAGGGTAGTCACATGACCTTTTTCGACTCCTTCCCTGGCTATCATTAAGATGTTTATATAGGTTCGAACATGAGACCTCTTGTCAGCTTATCAAAACTAAACTAATCATCACCTTGACAATCGTGACTATAAGCAAGGCATGATTATAAAAGATGTATACACTCGCTGAGTACAAAGTTTGCAAGACCGACATCCTATTTAGGCGTTTTTCATTTTCTCCAGCTTTCAGAAAAGGAGCTCGAATTGAAAGAAAAAGTGAAAATATGCCAAAAGCTAAGAGTTGCAAAATTGTTATTGGTAGACCATCCCCTTTGCAACAGGTTTACCAAAATGAGCATATGATATTTGTGCATCATACGGATTTGAATGAATGGTGGGGTAGATTATTTAAGATTGATGTAGGCAGCTATGAGAGCATTTGCATGCTCTTGAACCATATCCCATAGCATAGTAACATGCTGGTCTTCAGTAAGAGTTGCACCGATAGCAACCCGAATCACATAAACCTCTTCGAGTATTGTGTGCGCCATGTAAAAACGGCCCGACCCGTTCAATGACTCCAACAGCTGCTTGTTCAAGAGATTTAGCTCCTCCTTGCTAACTTCATTACTATTCGACATTGCCAACGCTAATGTGGAGACCCTGAAACATACCATAGCAAAGTTTCTTGGAGCCACAACTTCAAATTTGTTGTCTTTGGACAAATGTGTTTCTAAATGTTTGGCCATTCTCACATGTCATCTTATAAACTCTCTTATCCCAGTTACCCCATTACTTCTCATCACCCTCCATAACTTCATTGAAACGTCGTCTCACTTACTTTATTTTTCAAAAGTTCAGGATCAGTAGACAGAGCTTTTGCCGACCGTGTTAAACCCTGTAAGAAGCATTTCACCTAGAAGTTTCCAGTGCTTCCATTAGACTGGAATAAACCGAAAACTCCAGGACTAGCCGATGAGTTATGCCAGGGATTATATGCTTTTGGACATCCTGCAATATAGTTTAAATAGGTTCAGGCTGCAATGGTGCTAATGTGGGCATCGTTTAAGTGAGAAAAGTCAGAAAACCTGGTTTAACTTAGCTACAAACAGGATATTTTTCGATATTCGAGTAGTGATATGCTAAGAAATCAACTACCAAATAGTCTTGTTTCCTGAATTCCTCATGTTTTAAAGGGTTCATGATGCTAGTTGTTTCAACACCGTGGCTACCCATTTTTGTAGCTAATATAGTTAAGTAGAAAAACTTGAATGCCTTCAATAGTATCGTAATCACAATTCAAAATATGCCAATTAAGACATGTAAGTTACAAAATTGTTATAGGCTGACCGCCCCCTCTGCCACAATTACACCAAAAGGAGAAGTACTTAAAGAATCTCAATGAATAACCTGATTCACATTAATTATATGGTGTGTTTGGTTGAAAGGTATGAGAATAGACGAATGGGTTTGATCACTAATAAATTACTTTGGATAATGGGTTTGCATTTTATATCAAATCAAAGTATCAAACAAACATACAGATATAGACATAATCTAAACTCAAATACAGTGGTGTGTATGAAAATTCATCTCCATATCAAGGGAAAATCCATACCCACAGCGATTCCTTTTCAAACCGATCACAGCCTAGATTATTTAAGATTGATGTAGTCAGCTATGAGAGCATTTGCATGCTCTTGAATCATATCCCATAGCATAGTAACATGTTTGTCTTCAGTAAGAGTTGCACCGATAGCAACCCGAATCACATAAGCCCCTTCAAGCACCGTGTGTGTCATGTAAACACGACCCGACCCGTTCAATGACTCCAACAGCTGCTTGTTCAGGCGATTTAGCTCCTCATTGCTAACTTCAGTACTATTCATTGTTGTCAATGCTAATGAGGAGACCCTAAAACATACCATAGCAAAGTTTCTAGGGACCACAACTTCAAATTTGTTTTCTTTGGACAAGAGTGCTTCAAATTGTTTGGCCATTTGCACATGTCTTCTTATGAACTCTCTTATCCCAGTTACTCCATTACTTCTCATCACCATCCATAGTTTCATTGCTCGAAAGCGGCGACTGAGAGAAACCTGCCAGTCTTTGTAGTCCACCACTTGCTTCGACTCGCTTAATTTGTTCCTTAAAAGTTCAGGATCCGTAGAGAGAGCTTTTGTAAGGTCGGCTCGTTCTTTAACCCAAAGGCAACAACAATCTAAGGAGGTTAAGAACCATTTGTGTGGGTTGAAACTAAACGAGCTCGCACCCTCTACACCATCAAGAAAATGTCGAAACTCTGGGCATATACATGCACTTCCAGCATAAGCAGCATCCACATGTACCCATATGCCGAAACGTTTTGCAACCGCACACAAAGTTCCCATAGGATCAACTGCTGTTGTTGGTGTTGTTCCTACTGTGAGACACATATATAATGGGATCAAACCAGCTTTAACATCCGATTCAATCGCCATCAACAATGCAACTGGGCATAACTCGAAATTCATGGACCTTTTTGTTTGGATAGATCGAACATTGTTAGGACTAATGCCAACAACTTTACAAGCCTTTTGAAGAGAGAAATGTGTTTGATCAGAGCAGTAAACAACGAGCTTCCCTAAAGTTGTGTTTTCATTGGCTCCAATCTGGTTTAGCTTCTTTTCTCTAGCTGCAACTAATGTGCATACAAAGCTTTCACAAGTACTTCCATGTATCACACTGCCACCATTACTAGAAAACGAGAACGATTTAGGAAGTTGAAGAAGCTTCAAAAGCCATTCCATGACTACCATTTCGAGCTCGGTGGCAGCAGGAGAAGCCAACCAGTTAAACCCAACCGTGTTAAACCCCGTGAGAAGCATTTCGCCTAGAAAGTTTCCAGTGCTTCCATTGGACTGGAAAAAACCGAAAAAACCAGGACTTTGCCAGTGAGTTATGCCTGGAATTATATGCTTTTGGACATCTTGCAAGATTGTTTCAATAGGTTCAGGTTGCAATGGTGCTGATTTGGGCATAGTTTCAGTGAGAAAACCTGGTTTAACTTGGCTACAAACAGGATATTTTTCGATATTCGAGTAGTAATCGGCTAAGAAATCAACAACCAAATGGGCTTGTTTCCTGAATTCCTCAGGGTCCAAAGGATTTGTGATACTAGTTGGTTCAACACTGTGGCTACCCATTTTCTTGGAAAGTTTAGTAGTTAAATTTTGTGCTCTTCACTTGAAATGAAAATAAGGCCTTTAATTAAAGAGGGAAAAAATAGGTGCACGTGGCTTTTCATTTTCTTTTTTCAATCAAAAAACACAAAACGAGTATCACGTGACCATAACTTAATTAAATGGAGATTAATAATTAAGATCTAGCCATTCATTTATTTAATAACATCATTAATCCCATTGTTATGTGACTAAAATACTAATATACTCTTCTATATCTATAATATACACTTTTCAATATTTATAATAAAAATTCTCTATTTTTTCTTTAGTCGTACATAATCCTCCAAACATTTTATGTAGATTTTAATTTAATAACTACTTTATTATTTCTTTCATAATTCAAACTCTTCCTACAATCTTCTTTATTTATTTATTTTTTATTAAAAAACCCCAATAAGTTATTTTCGATTCCAAAAAATTCATAACTTCATTCCATTGGCAAGTGATTTAAATTCTTATATGACCATCTTTTTTTATTATCAATTTCTAATATACGATTCCTGGATTATGGATGCCAACAGGTCGGGTTCCGGTGGGTTATAGGGTATTTGTACCCATATCACCGCCCTTTTTGAACTCTTTTATCATTTTTTAATTTACAATGCTTGAATTATGAATGTCAACGGGTTGATTTCCGACAGGTTTTAGTGTATCTGTATTCATACCCGTTTAAAATATTTTACCCGTACACAGCCCAATAGCTGCTGGGTACCCAATTAGTATTAACTATTAACCATCGGTTATTCATATTTATTTGCAGGTTTGGTTATCCACATGTATGTAACTTTGGCCAAGCAAAAAAAAAATAGTTATTGAAAATACAATGCAAATTTGAAACACGGTAAAAAAATGAAACCAAAATACCATAAACTATAGTATTCGAAATTTCAAATATTAAAGGTAACAATTTAACTATTTAATTAACTAATCGAAAGTTTCGGCAAGTACAAGATAATGAACAATTTCATGTTTTATATTATATCAAATTTAAATGTAATAATCATGAAAAACCAAATATAATAGCATATGGTATAAGGTTCACTCATTGATATGTACATTACCTTATTATATATAATCTTTTATATATAGTATATAAAACTCAAGATAACAATAATAATTATACGGCTATGGATACGGGGACTTAAGTATTTTTAATGGACGATTTCGTGAATTTTGTGGGTCCTAAACTAGTATATATTCCCTCAGTCCCAAAATAATTGTCCACCGACAAAAAACACGCAGTTTAATAAAAGCATAATCATTACTGCTTTCTCTTTCTTACTTTTTGCAGAATGACAGTTTTACCCTTAAACAATTAATTACTACATTCTTTAAAGTTTGTAATAATCATTCAAAGTAGGGATAATATGGTAATCACGACCAAAACTTTCTTTCTATTTTTGAAAGTGGACAATTAAGTTGGGACGTCCAAAAAAGAAAACGTGGACTATATTTTTGGGACGGAGGGAGTATTATTTAAATCTCATATATTATCGGATACTTGTGGGTTTAAAAAAGGAAGACTATTTTTCATAGGAACGTCGGAATAATATGTGATTATTAATTCATATTATGTGATTATTTCAAACACATAATAATCACTTATATTAAAAAATAATTACATGTGATTATCATGTTATTATTTGTGATTATCTTAAATGATAACAACGGTACCGACTGTAAATAAGGATAAAAAAAAGTTAATATTTTTTATTTATATTTATATTATAGCTTTCAAAAGTTATTTCATAGTAATCATTGGAAAAGTTTTGAAAAAAATATGTTTCGGATAGTTACAAAGTGACTTTAAAGTGCTTCCTTCGTTCCTACAAAAAGTAGCTTTCTTATTTGAACTCACCTCTTATCCGATAATGATATAGATATCAGTCTATTTGTTTTGATTTTATATTGCACTTCTTACTTTTATCTTGTGATAATGCATTAATTTACATAGTAGTATGTTTCCGTTCGCGAACAAATATAATATATAATAAACGAACATAGACAAGAAGATGTGTTCGTTTATCCGTCCGTGTTCGTTCGTTAGTTTGATAATACCTTAATGAACTAACACGAAGATAATCGGTTAGTGTTTGTTCAGTTCATTTTTTGTTACATACTTGTCTTTTTGTTTTCAGCCTTTGTTACTATTAATATAAAGAGTACAACTTCCTAATACTACAACACAATCAAGTGGTTTAGTCGTCACACTCCCCACTCTATCTAATCGTCCATAACTGTTACTCATATCAAACATAGCACTTAGTCATCTCGTGACTAACCGTTACCACTCCATCAAATATAGCACTTAGTCATCTCGTGACTAACCGTTACCACTCCGTGTGATCATAATGATTATATAACATGTAGTTGTGATTACAAATGTTACAATTGTGTTAAATTAATTTAAATCATGATTATATCTCCAAAACAAAATGCTATATTTTTAAATAGTATTCAACATTGTCATTTTACATGCCAAACTAAAATCTAATAATCTAATTTGTCTAACACTTAAAAATATGATTATTTGATTATTGTGACATCAAATAACATAATCAAATCCAAATACTAAATTTCATAGCACGCCCTTGTTATAGTAAAATTATCTTATTCAACTTATTAAAAGAGTTTTGATAAAAAGAGCCTTTAGGGCTTTGGATAAGGGTTATTTATGTGTGTTTTTTTTAATTGTAAAATAAAAAAGTTAACTGTCATCTACCATCAATTAAATGCATTGAGCAAATGTTAACAATTTTATTTCTGAAAAAAGAGGGTAGAAGGTTGACTTGGTAGAGAAACATAGTTGAACGTGTGTATATGAATGTCTTTAATTTTAATTTTATTTTTAAAAAAATAGTTTTATCCAAAGTTTTAAGGGCTCTTTTTATCAAAACAAAAGAGCTATAAGGTTTTGGATAAGACTATTTTCTAAAAAATAAAATTAAAAAATAGTATATATAAACATCAAAGTCATCAATGTGCATAAAATCAATGTATAAGTGGGCATGTAAAAGTTGAGTCACATGTAAATCACATGTAACTCCTAATTGTTACTTCATAAAACTTAAATCGGAATTCGTAATTGAAATATCTGACTTTTGTATTGATATTTTTGCAGATAAGATTTATACGGCGGTGATGTTTACTACGAAAACAAAAAAAAAATGTTAAGAAATTTCTGATATTGGATAACCTTTATATTTCAAATCTACTATCCACATCCAAATCCAAATATAAAAATTTGAATAGCCGGATATACATAGCCGAATTTTTTAATATTTTTAGATCAGATATTTGAATTTTGAATTTGAATACATACATCTTTGAACGCCCCTACTTATGTCAGAAACTCAGAATACGTCTCAAACAAAAATGGTGAGTTAACACACAAACTCATTCTTGTCCATCTTTCTAATTTTACATATATAATAATAATAATAATAATTAGGGAATAACTTAGCTACACCTTGGTGTAGCAAACTTAGCTACATCAAAATACCAATTTCAAACATAAATCTATAATTTTTGATGTCGTTTTGCTTCCTAAACTTGTTAATATCTCTAATCTATAAAAAAAACAACATCAATAATTAATCTATTTTACGTTTTGATGTGCTTCCTTACATTTGGCTAAAAATAGGTGTTTTTTAGGTAGGTTTTGACCAAATTTAAGGAAACACATGAAAACGTAAAATAGATCAATTATTGATATTGTTTTTTATAGATTAGAGATATTAACAAATTTAGGAAATAAAACGACATCAAAAAATATAATTTTATGCTTGAAATTGGCATTTTGGTGCAGCTAAGTTGGCTACACCAAGGTGTAGCTAAGTTATTCCCTAATAATTAATGCTTTGATAATAATGAAAACATCAATATAATTGCAAAAATAAGTTAAACTTTTTTGAGAAATACACAATTAAATATACTTTTACGCATGTTGTTGCAGCGAAAATTCATATGATAACACTTTCGAATATCTGAAATAATTCTCATTTTTGGATTACATGAGTGCGGTTCAAATGAGAATACAAAATTAGGTGAGAATGGAGAAACCAATAAGAATGTGTCACATGTCATAAAACTCATTTTCCCTCACATATTTTTTTAAAATCAAATATCTCACAAATGTAAGTCAAAAAATTAAAAAAATAACACCATAACCATCAACATTTTTTCACTTCGATTTGCCATCTCACAAGATATACTTTCCAGTTACTTTTTTTTTTGGGTTGTACAAAATTAGTATCACATGTGTTACTCGCTGATATCACATGTGTTGGTTGTTTTCAAAATCCACCGGAAAAAAAAAGTTCGTCGAAAGTATACCTTGTCACATAACTAATCGAGGAGAATAAAACGCTGATTTTTATGGTGTAATTTTTGTGATTTTAATTTTTAAAAACGTGGGGAAGAGGGTATAGTGACACGTAGCGCATTCCTATTAGTTTTCTTATTCTTACAAAACGTTGATGTACTCATCTAAACATTACTCTTGATTATATTATTTTTTTCTATATATTTCAAAACAAATATTGTCTATCTTCCATCTTTGATTCTTTATATTAGAGTGGTTAACATAAGATATGTGATCTGTGTCAAATAAAACTTAAAAATTCATTTTGACTCGTATAAATCTATGTCAAACGAATTATTATTGACTAATATCTTTTAGATATATGAATAGTAATGGATGTGATGTGTGCATATGTAATTTAAGTAATGGTTGTTCAAGTAAAACCACTATATCAATAATATAAATATATTGTTACTAATAGTTACTTGGATTATGTGGCATGTTACAAATTAAACTCATACTATCATACACTTCGTGTTAGACTTAATATCAGCTAATATTTGACTTGTAAAAAAGATAAAATTCGAACTTGTAAACCTTTTTAAATAAATTAGCACTTAGCGTTAACTAATACACACCGATGCTATGTTTTTTTGTTATGTCCTAATTATAAGACAACTTATTATGCCGAATTAATATGTCAGTAAAAAGACAACACATCGGTTAATTCGATGTTTGTGTAATTTATGTAAGGTAATGTATATGCAATCTATAATATATAATTTATAATAACCAATGTTTCGGAGTATAAAACTTCCAGGTACGATCCATATAATTGTTCTACTAATTTACATAATTACATAATTTACATCATGTATGTTTCTTCAAATAACCGACACATAAATTAACTAAATTATATGGATCATAGCTCACAAATTTTTATATTGGTTAATTAAAAAAAACTAAAATATTTTTGTGGGTTGATATAGATTAGGACATTTACAAAACTAGAATAAAGAAATATTTAAGTTGATCATTTTAATCGTCAAAAATAATGTAATTGTTATTAAAAAAGGTAAACTAAAATAATTAAATTAAATTGATAAGATTATTCGAAAAAAACAATTTAACTAAATCGATTAAAAACAATATTAAATATAAATAAACTTGAAATTTGAAAAGATAAATAATTACACCGATGGTCCATGTGGTTCAAAATTACACTTACAGTCCCTGTAGTTACTGAAATGATCATTCTACCCTCATATGCATAGCACGTGTCAATATTTAACGAAGAAAACTAACGGGCGTTAGCAATAGGGACTACCGGTGCAAGATTATGTAACCACGGGGATTACGAGTGCCAAAAAAAAACTTGCAGGGATGACCTCTGCATTTTTCGCAGATCACAGAAATGATCCGTGTTAAAAAGTCTTATTTAAATTGTTTTTGTATATGTTTACTACAACTTTAGTGAAATTAAAAAAATAGATCAAAATAACTTTAGTGAATTTAAAAAATAAATCAAAATCTGATAAAGTAACTTATAAGTATAGATTTTAAAGAAATAGCAGCGAATCGCGAGTGCATATCCTCGTTACAAATTCAAAAGTGAACGACTTCAAACTACATTATAACCGTGGTTTGATTTTTTCTTCAAACCATTAAATTGATTGAATATAAAGAGAAAAGTTCAAAAAAGAATGGTAAAAAAAGGGAGAATGAAGGAACCAATAAAATTTCTCCATTTCAAATACTCATTTCCACTTCTTTTTTCAAAGCTAAATATCTCACAAACCGTATGTTTACAAATTATAAAAATTACATATTCGGAATCAGCGTCTTTTTCTCTTCGATTCTAGATTCAACAACATATACTTTCGATGAAGTTTTTTTTTCTTTCATTTTTTTATGTTTTAGAAACTTTTAATGTGAAATCACATGTGATTTAACACTAAAAAATAATCACACCCGCTTATATTTCCGATTAAACTTTAAATTCAAATCATTGATGATGTACAGAGATTAAGACATGAAAAACTAAGGTGTAATCACATGCGATTGAATATCAAACTATCAATCACATGTGTTTAAAGAGTAATAAAATACGGATTTTCAAATCATTGATTAAGAATTATACAATCAAGTAAAAATCAAGTTGAAATCACACATAAATTATCATATATCGGTAAATTTTTCATCAAATATCATTTTTTAAATGAAAATCATATGTGATTATATAACAAATCACTTGTGATTAAGTGTACAAATAACAATCACATGTGATTTTTAATGAAAACTATTGCAATTTTTAATTTTTTATTTATAACTATTAATGTGGGTGAATATTAAGTTATAATCACGTGTTAAGTAGCAAATACCATAAATAAATAATCGTGAACAAATTTTAATTTTTTTTATCATAAATCATATGTGATTATATTGTGAAATCCGGTAAAAAAAGCGAAGGAAAAAAATTCGTCGAAAGTATATCTTATGACATCTCTGATTCCGAATATGTAATTTTTATAATTTATGAACTTACGGTTTATGAGATAATTAACCAAGCGAGTAGAAAAAAGAAGTGGGTTTTGTAGAAAAAATGAAAGAATCCTATTGATCCTACCATTCTTTATTTTTTAGTATTTTTAAAAGAACTCATCTCTGAATATAAAACACAATGCCACATCAATGATAGTATAAGATCTACCTAGGCGTTCAATAAAAGTTTTCGATGGTACATAATTAAGGTTATCACTAATAGTCTAATAAACTGACAATGATTGTTGATCAATAAAAAACGAATTTTTCCGATATCGTGTACATGTTTCATGCCATAATAACTACAATGATTTTTTTTAATAGATGTTTTTCTAGATGATGAATATCGTGTGGCTAAATCTATAGTCTAAGAATATGATAATACACATGTGTTTCAGGCACATATATCAATTTTTGACCACTCATAAAGACCAGAAAGGATAATATTGTTCCCACATATATCTTGGGTTTAAGGATATACATGTTTATCTGATTGTGTAACAGAAAAAAATATAATTACTATCAGAATTTCATCTTTGCCTTCGCTAAAAAGTCACAGCAGGAATGTAACTATATACAATATATCTAGCATAGGATTAGCAGACCTGAAACATAAGTTGTGCTATTGAACTTCTGCTTTTTCTTCGTTCAATTCTTTACTGAAAGCCAATTCAGCAACCAATGCAATATGATCACTTCCCCATCTCTGGTAATAGATGTTAAAACGATATTAGCATTGTTTGAACCCACCGAATGTATCAAATAAGTGGAAACTTAAAGTATATTTTAACATACTATATTTTCATATACTCTAAAGCATAAGAAACAGATACAAGTAACAACACTTCCTCACTATATGTGTTTTCTTATAATCACATAAAAAGGGTTCGAGAAGTGACCCTCATGATGTGAGCAGAATCATCAAGAGAAGATGAGCACAAAACTTCACCAGTGATCTGTTATTGATTTATATTCAATACCTTTGTGGGAAATCCAGGAGTCCACTGCATTGCTTGTTTTGGTATAGGAGCAAGAACCCCAGTAGTTTGGAGACCTCTCGACCGCCTGCATGTAACAAGTACATCATCCACCATTACTCTTGACCTCCATGGTTGTTGTCTATCTGTGCTTTTTAAGGCAAAACAAAAGAGCGAGAGATGAGACTCACCAGATGTAATCAACCGTCCCCTGAAAACCCCTATGGTAGCTAGTCACTTGGGGCTCCCCATTCGAGTCTCTTGTTCCCGAATAATCCTTCAAACATGAAAGGAGAAAAAGCCATCAATACTTTTGATCTAATAGGAACTATTAGGAACCAAGAAATGATAATTCAATGATGTCATGATATGCAATCCACCTCAACTTCCGAATACGCGCTTCTTAGTGTTAACCTGTGTTCCATGGTTGTACATTCTGAGCTGCCTGTTGCAGCCTCTACTTCCATAGGGGTCCAGCCCGATGGGTCATAAAATGGCCTCTCCACAACAGCTTCACTATTCGTGCTCAACGATCCATCCAAAATCTCTAGCTCAGAGGTCTCATTACCATCAACCGAGTCAGCTTCATCTGCACCATGTAACTCGGACAAAAATGAGGTAGCATCTTCCCCTACCGATACATCTTCTATAGCTTCGAGTAATATATCTGGGGATTCAGAAACAATATCATTTTCCCCACTTTCTTTTGCCTTGAGTTGCAGATCAGTTAAATCCGGCATATCATTTGTAGCTTTAGGCAGAGTATGTATGGACGATGGAGTTACATTATCAGTTGACCGAGTTCTACAAAAAAAATGGGAGCTAATTAAGTAATTAATAAATAGTTTGTAGTTTTCGATAAAAAGGATGTTCAAATAAAGTGATATGATGATACCTACCTGAAGTTAGAGACAAAAGGTCTATTGGGACGAATTTCAGCAGAATATTGCCCCGATATCGTATCTCTAGGCAGCTCAGACACGTCTAACTGCGATAAGAGGTGAATTTAACAAACAATGGCAAGCCTAAGTCACTTCTAGTAATAGAAAATTTATGGGCAAATTTACCTTTTGTTCCGCTATGAAGTTGTACAATGGACTCTGAAGCAAGAAGGGGGAAATATTATTGGCATGATAAATATAATCAAATTTGAAGACAAAGAAGTTTTGACCTAAATATTATTTATATATACATCAGAAGTCGTGGGATAGAGGAAAAAATTGACGTGATACCTTTGGGGTAGAGTTAAAATCTCCACAAAGAACAACAGGAGCATTATCCCACAGCTTTGATGTAGCATACGCCCTATCTAGAAGCCTCCGAACCTGTTGGTCAAAGATAGAGATGTAACTTCATGAAAAGACATGTAAGGTGAAATTAGTGCATGAAAGACCATAGTATGACAGACAAGGATGGATGCACCATCTAAACAAATGCAAACTATCAGGTAGGCAGTGGTGAATTAGTTATAACATGTCTCCAAGATGTAATGGAACATGACAAAATGAACATCTCATATAGCTAAAACAATTTTTAATACCTGACCAAGTTTAATCTCTCCCCTTTTAGGATTGTAGAGCACATGGATATTACATATGATGACTTTATTACCATCTTCAGAGCTGCAGGTGAAGGAGCAGATTTTAAATCTCCATTGCAATACTAAAAACTTATCCATAAATCTCACAGGAATTATTTGGATACGTCACATATATAAAGTTGTCAAAGCAGATTCATCATGTGACCCAAAAATATAAGATCACCATTTTAAATGCTTTGTTCTTTTATAGGCCTTTAAACAAGAAACCCAATCTATTTAATTTCAAAATACCCATTTGCAAATGAAAAGATGCAAGGACCAAAAACTAGAAGCTCAATTAACTTTATCTACCACTTGGTTTAATTTACTCGCGATCTGTATCAATCAGATATAAATATGTTATAGTGGACTCTCTTGGAATACTGAGCTTCATCATAGAATGACTAATATATGTTCTGAGGGTTCAACGAAGCCTTAAAAAGAAAAGACGGTGCTTCCAAGAAATAAATGAAATGAAGTACAGATATTGGAAGAATATGCTACACTTACCATACTGGCAGAGGTGATTCTTTTGAGCCTTTCTTACGTATTGACTGTTCAATGTAAGAAATACAAACAACATTTAGTGAAATATTTAGAACACATCCGTACTTTGTTGTGCAAAATTTGCAAGTGACGTTCTTAACAGCTAATTTGAAGACCAACGTACCTCTAGAACACATATCTGGGCAACATTATCTCGTAGGCCAAACTTATTGAACTCAATGGCTTCCTCATGGAGAAGCTTGAATCTAATATGGAAAATTTAAAAATAAATATCAGATAGCAAATATAACATTCTCCCCCTCCCCCCCCCCCCCCCCCCCCCCCCCGTTTGGGTGTGGTATCTGCACAGTTCTGTAGTAATTTTTACCCCCTTCCCCTTCTTATCAAAACGATGTACCCATTAAAACTGTAAGCAAAGCTAAAAATAAAAAGGTCTATTGACAGTGAACTTCAGGTGACATACATACAACACACAAAGCAAAATATTAAGTCCCAATTTTTAAAGTACAAATATAAGGAAGAAACTATAGAATACCTAGATAAATGCCAAAATATTGCACAACCATCGACTGGCTCACCAGTTCTCATCTGACAGTCAAGAGAAGAGAAAAATAAAAACAGCGAACAATTTCAATATTCCACATTTAGATATAGCAGAGGAACACATATAAGACTTGTCATACATTTATCCAACTCAACTCAGTGTGTCTTCCAGTATATTTAATTTTATATAGGGTATTTTTTCTTTATAGAAGTCTACAAAAGTACACTAAACTTCCTAGGTGATCACTAGAAGTCATATTTCTTTTCTGCTAACTCAAAGATTTGGATGCAGAAAATAACAGCCATCCAGAACAACTTAGGAATAATATGTATGGTGTGATAAATACAAAACCGATTCATGATAGCACCCACAGCATTTACCTTCCAAATACCACCGTATCCCCGATTCTTTAATTCTTCTTCTAATTCCTGAAATCTATCAACCTCCTGCATAAATGAGCAAATTACAGTAAAACAGGTTTACTTACAAATCGAAAAACAAAGTACAATGAAACTACTACCGGAAGCTAAAGGCTTTTTTAACGGAAAAAACTTAATCTAGAATGGTGAACCTCAGACACAAGCAAAGAAACAAATGATACATCATTAATTTTTTCAAGGAAATAGTGACATTGCTTCTACACAAAAGCAGTTGCGGTTCAAAGATTTTGTGACTCTCAATATAGTCAGAGAGTATCAAGACATCAGGAATGAGGAAAGATGAATCCAACCTGAAAGCATAATATATCTGCCGACCATAATCCCAGCTCAAACAAAATATTTCTCTTCCGAAATTCCCAATCCAAAATATGACGAGGTACGTGAAAGTAAAGTTTGCTTCGATGGTTAATAGCCAGATAATCAGCAAGTATATTGTATGAAAGGACTGTAAACCTCTCTGTACACAACGCCAAAACAAGTCAAGTCCAAACTAGAAGAAAGTTGATACCTATATGCCACAAATTCGAAAAGCATTTCATGTTCATACATCAAAGCCAAAATATTTCAGAAACAAGTTAATTTGATTCTTTTTTCGTTCTAAATTTATCAGATCGTATATATTTCCATGCAAGTAAAATGGATTACAAATACTAAGCACTACTAGTGTATATGCTGAAAAATGTAACTAACAATTGTTGACAATAAGTATGTTTTACATGAATCCTGATTACCGCAACTAGGAGAAGGCGCTGGTTTCGCATGCTCCCAATTCCGATAGTCCGAAACTGGTTTCGCCGGTCGCTGTCGAAACTGTTGGTTCTGATCAAAATTCGGCCGTTGCTGTCCTTGATTGTAAAATGAAGGTGGCCGGAACTGTTGATTTGGACTGAACTGCGGCGGCGGTGGCCCTTGCCTGCGAAACTGTTGATTCTGATTGTACAGAGGTGGTGGAGCGAACTGTCGGTACGGATTTGAATACGGCTGAGGTTGTTGTCCACGTGGATGATACGATTGGTTCTGTGGATCCAAATTAGGTCTAAAATAGGAACGCGGCGGCGGCGGGTTGTTATCTGGCCGGGATTCACGACTGACGTCATTGTTATCGTTGATGACGTTGTCTGTGACGGGAGCGTACGGACGATTTGAGTATCCTCTACTGCGCCATTGATTCCGGCCGCCTCTGTACTGTCGTTTACAACAAACTTAATTAGTGATAAGTGGAAATTAATTTTATTAATCGAATTAAAATTGAAGTGTAGATGTGATGATTACGGAGGGGGAAGGACGGAGGGACATGGCGGCGACGGTGGCGAGGAACTGCGGGGAAGGGGAGGAGCGATTGTTGAACATTGAACCGGCGACGGTGGTCCATGGATCTAGCGCGTTATCCACGCTCCTTGATAGTACACGTGTCAAACATTTTATTTACTCTGTTAGACCCTTAAGTTTCACTGATGTAATATTTTCATTACATTACATTTTTATTTTGTTATATAAACTTGATTGATGAATTTTTTTACGTTCTGATAATGTGTGCATGCATTTTATTTTATGAGTGAGGTTGAAATGAGTTGATCAAACTTTGAGTGAGAAATAATGAATCAACCATCACGTGTTATCAAACCCAGTTTCTCCCGCACTTCTAAAAATGAAATATTTCGTAAACGGTAACTTGAAAAATTATAAAAATTACACCACAAAAGTCAGCATTTTTTTTTCTCTTCGATTTTTCATCTCACAAGGTATACTTTCGACTAATTTTATTTGTTGGGTTTTACGAATTGTACAAAATTAATGACACATGTGTTAGTAACGGGTATCACATGTGGTACCAGCCAGTATCACATGTATTAATCGTTGGTATCACATGTATTACTCGCCGGTAACACTTGTCTTAATTGTTTTCAAAACCCAGCGGAAAACGAAAAAAAAATTCTTCAAAATTATGCCCTGTCACTTATCTAATCGAAGAGAATAAAACGTTGTTTTTGTATGGTGCAATTTTTATGATTTTTCAAGTTACCGTTTGAGAGATATTTATTTTTAAAAAACGTAGAGTCAAGTGAATTTTGTGATACGTGACGTATTCTGATTGGTTTCTTAATTCTCACCTAAAATTATTGTACACATTTCAACGTTACTCTTTAATTTATATAAAAAAGGTTTTCATAAACCAGTGAATTATACTTACATACTTGCAAATTACCTACATCAATTACCTTTCCAACTTCTAGTGATATATTCTCATGCACAAATTCATCACAATACTAAAATATAAAATTCCAACATTTGCAAACTCATCATGACAAACTCAGATGTTAGAAATACCAACATAAGATCTTATATTAACTATCATAGTATCATATATTCATATATTTGACCCATAATAAATAGTACCAGCCAAAAAAAGTCAAGTAGACAAGTACTAAAAGAACCATACTTATCACTAGTTTTAGGACCATGTTCCCTTAGTGTACGGAAACAAATATAGCTAATTGTTAGACCATCCACAATGCATTAATCTTTTTAGGGTCCAATACATCATCATCTCATCAATTTACATACAATCTTTACAAGCCATTAAACATTTCAAAGTTGGAGCAATGAAGGTTGTGACCACAAATGATGTTGAATAATGCTTATAAAAGAAAAGGAATTGAAGGTGGGGATCACCTTTTGAGTCTAATGGAAGTTGAAGGAGACAATGTTGCTCTTTAAACTATTGGATGACTTGGCAATACACAATGCATGAGATAGTTGTTTCGAACATTTGTAAGGCTATCGTGCTCTAACCGAGCTTCCTTCAACTTCTCATGAACTTCCATAATCATTCACAACCATCAAGAAAAGAGATGACTAAGAAAAAAACAACGAACAATTTCAATATTCCACAGTTAGATATAGCAGCGGAACAAAATATAAGAATTGTAATACATTTATCCAACTCAAATTAGTTCGTACTCTAGTAAATTAGAAGTCTACAAAAGTACACAAATTTCCTAGGTGATCACTAGAAGTCGTATTTCATTTCTGGTAACTCAAAAGTGACTATAAAACAGAAATGTATTTTAGAAAAGGTCATAGATCAGAACGTCCAAATTAGCTATCATATTTGAATTATTAAAATAAATTTATAATGATATTAAAAAGATTTTGGGTTGTCAGGTTCAACCAGAAAATTAATTTGCTGATTAAGATGCGACCTGAAAAAAACAGGTTGATGGGTTGGCGTCTTAAAAATCCTGACTCAAACCATATTATATTCGTGTCGCGTTTGTGTCGAGTTTCGAGTCTAGTCGGAAATTGCCATCCCTAAGTCTAGTCAAATATATGCATTGATATCCAAATAAGATGTAAAATTGTAAGCATAGCAATAAACACAATGTTTAACCATGATTTTTTTTCTTTTCTTTTTGATAATGTCAGACCAAACAGTATTTACATGCGAGTCATGAAATTTAATGTAAAACGAACATATCAATTCGATAAACTAACAAACTTCAACTGCAAGGTTCACCTCTTCACCTTTCTGCTGCAGAAGAGAAGAAACAGAGAGGTGACTGCACCAACATAAGATCTTTCAATAACTAACATATATTCATATTTGACCCAAAAATACTACCAGCCAAAAAAGGTCAATAATTATCCCTAGTTTTAGGACCATATTAACAACCTATAATTAAACTTCTCATGAACTGAGACGAGTCTTCAAAACACGATCGTACCCCAGAATTTCCGATATCTCATGAAGTTAGTGTAAGGAAACAAAGTTAACTAATCAGTACCCCGGAAATATACCATAACTGAAATAAGTCTTCAAAACACGATCGTATTCAGCTCCAAACTTGTCAGCCATTTCCCGTGCCTTGTTGTTTCGAACATGTGTAAGGCCATTGTGCTCTAACCGAGCCTCCTTCAACTTCTCATGAACTTCCATAAACTCTTTTTCTAACTGAACAACCCGTTCATCGACTACTTGTAAAGATTCATCTATACTAGCGAGCTCCAGTTGCAAAGGTTCATTTCCAAATTTAAGCCTCTTTACCATGTCTAGCCTCTGGTGGGCCCAAGACAGATCAAAGCCGCCAATCATTTCGACTTCCTCTAAACTCTCTTGTAGGGATGTTAGTTCTTCTTCTGACAACGTATCCACTGATGTTTCTAGAAAACGTCTTACTACAAGATGGAAATTTTGAAAAATAGGTAACCATATTCCTTTAGTACGAATCTTGATCCGTTGGAATGTGTTGGGGTAACAGTGGTGGATGGTTTGTAGTAGCTCTTTTGCCTCCAGTCCGACAGCAAGCCCCTGCCATAATCCGCTACTTTCATCAGAGGTTATCTTTTCAGAATCTTCAGTGGCTGCCGGCTCTTGTACCGTACCATTACTCTCAGTATCACTCTGCCAACCGCCGCTACAATTGTGAATAACAGCAGCTTCACCTACAACAAAGTGTAATATGTAACCAAAATCAACCACATTGTGCCATATCAAACTTACAGTTGTTGCAGTTTATGTACCTTTAGACTTGGGTGAATCTACATTCAAGCACGTTTTGCAATTACACTTATTGCGACAAACAGGGCAACCCTCAGCAATCTCCTCCTCCGAGACATTTGGATACCTTGTCAAGACAAATACATTGATCTCAAAACTTGTACAAGTATGCGAAAACACAACACACGTGCAAAATTATACCAGTTATGATTCTTGTAATGACAAGCAACCAAGATACAACAATATTTATACAGGAATGAAAAAACAAAACAAGTATAAACAAGCTTTATAAATTTACTCTGTACGGAAATTGCAAACAACTAAACAGCATAACATAACTCCACATATTGTCATCAGGGCAGAGCATATAGGCTAGTCAGCGTTGCCCGTTATCAACATTTTGCAAGAAGATAACATACATTCATCTTCTTACATACGATCTGCAAACTTTAACATTGGGAAAAATTAACAATGTGGCATGTAAAACTGCATTTTTTGGTCTATGTTCCACTAAATGTGAAAAATTAGTTTTATATAATGGGGTAAAAAATTTACAAAGTGCACATCAGTAACAATCTAAGTATGCAATTAAACTACATTTATGCTAGAAAGCAACAAGCTTGATGATCAAGTGTAGTGAGTTACAACACACTATACAAACCCTAAATCCCAAATCACATATTCTTTTTTGCAAAAATCACAAAATCTAAAAAATTAGTACTTTTACCATTTAGAGATGCAGGTGACACAATATTCTTCTGATAGACATTTGTTGCACTCAACTAGACGATCACCTTCATTCTGATGACATTGATGGCAATATTTCACCTCCTTAACTCCATTTTTAACCTGAAGTTTTAAAAAGCAAAAAAACTTAACAAGCAGTAATTGATAAAAATGTAGTAATAATCAAGAAACTTTTAAAAATTATGTACATTCATACCTGTGTCTTTCTTTTTTTGTTTGAAGAATCCATTTTGGGTTGATAATATGGTTTTGAAACTTTGTTATGGAAGATGAATAATGAATGAATATGACAATGTTCACCATTGTTATTATTGGTTCTGTGAATCTGTGATTGTGAAGTTGGACAGAAGCTGGTACATTTTGGGTAATAAGACGTTTATATGTAACAGTGGTTATAGAAAGGGTTTTTTTGCTATTTGAAGTAAGATTCAATAGATATACTACCAAACTCACGTCTATAAATAGTAAGAACTAATTATTAATAGTATAATAATGGTAACCTTTGAAAACTTTATCTGCATATATGCTGATACTGTACAAGTATACAGCTGTAGCATAGAATAAAATAAAATAATTATACTTTTACACTTTAACTTTTAAATATATATACTTACACACATTTAACTCTTTCATTTATGTAGATCATCCGCAACGAGAGTTTTTTCAAAAGTTTTTTTTACAAAAGTTTTAGATAAGCTTCCACTCCAACAAGATTAAGCTTTCAAGTATACAAAATCTATTAAAAATATGTATTAAATTAATGTAAAGTGAGTGAGTCAAGTGTGCATATAGTTTGATAAAATTCAATATCTGCTTAAAATTTTTCACTGCAGATTGAAATGTTTTTTTAAAGCTTTTTCTAAAGCTGTATTAAATAGTAAAAAGCTTTAAAACAAGCTTTACGATGATCATTGGAGATGATCTTACACATTCAATCTTAAGTGTTATTAGCATTGTATAAGGTTGATGGTCTAACCATAATAGTGCAAGTTTTATTCATCAAATAGCTCACTAGTAATTGGACTTTTTTTAATTTGGGATCATATTTTTATAGAAAAACATATTTTACTACAAAAAATATTTGATCCTTGATGTGTTAGGTAAAATAGTGGTAGATATGATAGTGGCCCAATGGGATGCATACTGGGCTGGGTTGGTGAACCCATAAAATTGTTCATGGACAAGCTGCATTAGAGCATCCACAGTGCGAATGGGATGACAAGGTTCAAAAGTAAATGAGAAGTAATATGAAGTTTAAGAAGTTAAATGCATTTTGAAGTTCCTAAAGTAAATGAAGGTTCAAAAGTAAATGAGAAGTAATATGAAGTTTAAGAAGTTAAATGCATTTTGAAGTTCCTAAAGTAAATGAAGGTTCTTCTCTATTACAACCTCTATTTAAGCCACTTATCTTCTCTGTTTGTTTACAACCTTTGTTTATCAAATTGTAAAAGCATAATGGATTGTGAACATTGGTATAAAAGGATGAAGTGTTTAGGTGTCAAACTCATTATACTCTATTGTACTTTATTGTGATGCTCTTAGTGGGTTGTTTTGAGTTGTAAGTGTGTCATATACATCCACGATACACCTATAGAATAATTATATTTTCTTACATTTATTCCATCACATTGATTATTTTTTTTAACGATAATATTTCACTGAAATACTAACATAATATTAGTAGGAAAAAACAAGTACAATGAAGATAATCAAGTAAAATTTGGATTACAATTCCAATCTACACAACCAAGAGAGAATGTTTTCCCCCGACATCCAAGCAGTGAAAGAAATAAGTTTAATATCATCACCTAGAACCTCACTTCTTGGCTTCGTGTGTGTTGGTATGTTTTTCTCTATAGCTAAAATTTGGGTTACTATTATATATGGAGCTGATTTTGACAAGTAAGTTTTTATTTGTCACAAGAAAATAGTACAACTGTTTATACCTATAATACAACTGGTTAATGCACTGTTTCTTTGTGACAAGTAAAAGTTTACTTACCAAAATCAGCTCCCATTATATATTCATCACTTTTTTAACATGATTTATCATTAAATTATAACTGCTATAATAAATATGTATTATCAGTCGCTAATTAATATCATGGAGAACCTCCATGCTAAACAAAGTTAGCTAGTATCAGGGCAGCATTCCAAAACCAAGATGTCCGTTTAGAACGTCATTGTATTCAGGTCCAAACTTGTGTTTTACGTCCTCTAACTTCTTGTTTCGAGCATGTATTGCGCTATCGTAATCTAACCGAGCCTTCTTCCACCTCTCATGAGCTTCAGTTAACCTTTCCTTTAGCGGTTCCAGTGATTTTTCTAATTCCATCAATTCTTGTCTCCAAGGGTCATTTCCAAACTTGAGTTTCTGCACCATGCCAAGCCTCTTACGGGCCCAAGACAGATCGAATCCTGACCTCTCACAATCATTCAGATCCTCATGTAAGCTATGTATCTGCTCTTCCACTAGTGCATCAACCGACGTTTCAAGAAAACCTTCGATGACTACATGCAATCCTTTCAAAAGGGACTGCCAGTATGGTTTCGGGCGAATTTGGACCCCTTGAAATGTGTTTGGGTAACGGTGCTCCACAGCCTGCAGTAACTCTTTCGCTTCCAATCCAACTTCGTTTCCCCGCCACAACCCTACAGATTCACGAGACAAACCAGAATCATGAATGACGGCAGGCTGATGATCAACTGTATGATTGACCTCAAGAGATGATAAGCTTCTCGTGCGCGTACTTCTGGTTTTATGGGAGTGGGAATCGTCATCGCTCTCAGTATCACACACCCAACCATTGGTGTGATTATCGATATTCATATCTCCTGCTAAACAAAGTTTAATACGTAATCAGAATCAAACACGTCAGGCGGACTACATGATAGCGTAGTTCTTGCAGTTTATATACCATTTAAGATCTCGGGGGCCTCCGCGAATCGATCATGAAGATCATTAATGGGCCCCGTTGAGTCTACGACCCCTGATAAATCCGCCACACCTTGGTCTAACGCATAAATCATCATTTTCCCAATCTATAGAACGTAAAAAGCACAAGGTTATTTATATGAAAAGTAATGGAGAAGTTTTATTAACGAAAAAATGAAAAAATAATATGGAGAAGTTTTGGGTACTTTACATTTATCTTCAGTTGTTTCGCCCGATGATTGTTGGGAAGCATACGTAGTTCGTCTTGTAACCGGATGCACTCGCCAAGCCTTTCAGGCGAAACAAAGTTGAGTTCAACCTTTGTACATGACTGTAAGAAGTAAAATTTATAAGCAAACAAAGATTCTTGAATGTATAAAAAAATTGCATTGCCTTATATAGAAGTTTTATTTATATTGATTTTATTTTATACTACAATTATTACAAAGCATGCAGATTACGAATCTACAAATACTATCAGACCTTCAAGTTTTTTACTTGGTAGGGACAACCAGCTGGTATAAAAACTGCATCACCTAGTTTTTGTTTGAAGGTCCATGGTTCAATGCCTAATCATCAATAAAAAAACGAATCAATGAATCCATACATTGTACATACATGACAATCAATAGGAAGAACACGTATTGAAGGCATACCAAATTCCTCTTTGAGCTTCCTTTTATGTTCCATGTCCAGGTAAAAGGTCCGGTCATGTATAGGGTGAACCACCTGCAGCATCACAGACTCAAGTAAAATTTTATAACAATAATAATTAACAAATGTAACCCAAGTTACCAATTACCTTCTCAACTGAAAGAGAATCACCATGACTAAACTCTGCTGAATGATTACTAAGAAACTCTTCCAATTTACATACATCTTGCCCACGAAATATGTCCCACAACGCACCTTCAGCCATCGAGTCAACTGCATGTTCCTGTTTCACTTTTTTTGTCTTGTTAAGCTTATAGGATGTAAGAACATCAGATTCAGTATGCGCCAGTACATTCAACTGCAAGTTAGTTTAACCAATGGAGTTCTAGTTTCAGAAAGGTGATAACTTAAAGTTCAAACTGTGATAATAAGTATAATTTCAAGTATGATAATAAGTATCATTTCTCTTTCTAGTATAAAAAAACCATACAGTATCAGACTTATCATAGTGAAGCTTAGTGACGGAGTCTCGATAAGCTATATCCATCCTTGGACCCATGTCCGGTTTTAATGATAAATCAGGCAGCTTTGTAGCAACATTTACATAACCGTCTTTAGGGTGCGTATAATCTTTAAAAGGCAAGAGTCTGATGAATTCAACAAAATGGGATGGCCATTCTCCCTGAGACAAGCAAGAAGGTTGCCAATCTTCCAACTTCAAAATTAGGGGATTCCCTTTTCGTTTAAACCGACTTTCTGAGTATCCCTTAAAGAAATTGTAAAGATCAACGGTCACCTACAAACAAGATTCTGAAGTTTCACTAAAATGAAGATAATTGGGACAATTCAAAAATGAAAAAGTAAATTTACAGAAATAATGAACATATCATTTGTGTTTTTGCACGATATTATTACTGTACTAACCTCACTCCAATCCGAGCAATTGATTGCTTTCAACTCATAGGCGTTGGAACTATTCCTACTTTTTGTGATATCACGTAAAGCACGCCACATAACCATTGGCTCCCAACTTAACCCCGAGGAAGTTGATACCACATCACTAACTATTATGGGTTCACCTTTCGACCAATGCAACTTGAAATGCTGCATATCCCGAGGTTGAATATCCTTAGCACTTAGAGAACACAAATAACTTGCATTTCCAATTCCATTATCATAACACATGCAACATTTACAAGAAGTTTGAGAAATATCATAACTTATGTTTATTTTGTACAACCCTTTTGCTTTCTTTAACATATTTGCAACCCAATCAATAGGCATTATGCGTTTCAATTCAAGAACCCCATCATCACAACAAACAATATCTTTTGGTGGGCAAAGACTGCTACCATCCCTGTGCGGTTTCCATCCACCAGTCTTAAGGTGACCATCACGCAACTCGCGGCTACATATAAGACATAGATCATACCCACATGTACAACTTCTAAATAGGTCAAAAAAATACGCTCCACAATTATCGCTGCACAAAACATAACTTATGAAAGGTTTGTAGTTTATATAAACAAAAAAATACTCTACCAAATATTTTCATGAAACCTACCGGTATATATCATCATCCACCTCACACTCAGCATCCTGTAATTGTAATTCTGATAGAGATACCCCTGCCCAATGAGATTAAATAGGTAATATAATTAATAAAGTTTCATTGATAAGCTATACGCTATTGATTTCTGATAGGGTCAAAATAACTTAGATAAGTTACCTTTAACCTTAGCCTCCATTTCCTTCTCCATCAGTTGTGAATCGTTCAGAGATGCCACGAGAAGGATAACCTGTTGTAGGATATGTCTGGAGTATTGAACTTTATCATGTTCAGAGCAAGAATACCCCTGCATATCCTAAATAAAAATATTAAGGTACTTGTTATGGGTACTCTGTTAATTACGCAAATAATTATGCAGAAGAGTTTTCTTTAGAAACCAACTTTATTTGAGAATTCGCGCAAGCATGCTTTGCAATTGCAATTATTGAGACAAACGGGGCAGGCCTCGGCAAATTTCCCTTCTGAGACATTCGGGTACCTATATTTAGGCATATACGCTATGTCAAATTAGTACAAGAATATGAAAAGAAAAGAAAAAATGATATCAATTATTACTAATTTACTACTATTATTGCTGAAAGTAGCAATGGTGAGCTAGTAAAAGCTTTCTTTCGTTATCCCAAAACAACCACTGATAAAGCAATGTTAGTGTTGAAGAAGCATGATACACAATTCAAGACACCAGACACAACATAAACAAACAGCCGTTAGATTTTAATTTCTGAAACGATCTAAACGCACAAACTATTTTAATGGGTAGCAACAAGCTTGATAATGAGGTTAGGTACTGCAGTTAGTTTTCTGACCAATGCAAAACAAGCTCAATGAACATCCTTCAGCAAATAATAAAAACACTATCAAAAAAGCAATACAATGAAGGTGAAAAAAACCAACTCAGGTTCATAGGCTTTACATCATCCAATAAACATGCTTTAACTGCATTATATTCGTCCCACTTCATTAATGTTGAACTTAGTGGCAGTATTCACATTCTAACCGAACATCTTTAGACTATGATTGCTCAATTAGCCAAAGATATGAATTTGGCCTGATGAACACAAGACTATACAAACCACACCACGAATGCGAATTGTAATAACTCCCACAGACTGTTTGAACCAGTTATGCATTATAAAAGCCTTATAAAGAGTTTGAAATAGGTAGTAAGTGGAGTACCATTTATTGATGCATGAGATACAATATTTCTTGGAATGACATTTGTTGCACTCAACAACACCTTCCCTTTTCTTCCGACACTGGTGGCACCATTTCTTCTGTTGATCCTATCGTCAACAAAACTGATTATTTATTATTAGAAAATTCAGAAGAAAAAAAAAAGAGGGTACACAAGTGGTTTTCACTTACATTGATTTCCGAGGGTGGAGTTTTATGGAGGTGGGGTTTCTTGTGATTCTGAGGTTTTTTGTTGGCTGAAGTAGTAACATTACGAGAATTATTATTATTATTATTATTATTCGCAGTTTTTCTCTTTTTATTAGTTGGAGAAGAAGGAGAATTGGTGTTGGGTTTACGTTTTGTTTGATGCTGAATGATACTAGCGATGGATTTTGAAGGTTTTTTGGTTGATCGACTTGAGGTTTTGTTGGCCATTGTTGGTTTGAAAGGTTTTTGTTTGGACAATTTTGGGGTATGTCTTTGGTTTCGTTGTGTGCTAATGTCAGTCATAAAGCTTCCTGGGAAAGCTTGCTCCTTTCTTTCCAAATAAGTTATTCCACTTTTCTGTTACCTTTTTAGTTAAGTAGGGCTCAAAGATTTGATTTGATATTGTAAAATGATACGTAAAAAAAAATAAGACCATTCACAATGCTAGGACTTCACAATGTCTATAGCATTACCACGTCATGCCACATCAGCATTCTATAATCCTTCAATTTCTATAAAATTAGTCAACTACTCCTATAAACTTAACAAAGTCCATAATTGAGCCCCACTTTTCATTTTATCAAGTTGTATATGTGTGGATGTAGTGCAAAAAATAAGCTATGGACTTCTCCTCATTGTCCATAGCCATGAACTTCTTTATGGACTTTTGTATGAACTTGATGAAATAATGGAGAGTATATGATATGGACTCCACATCATATTTCATGTCACCATGGACTCCTCTATAAACATGCATTAGGGATGCTGTAAGGTTTAAATTCATGTGTTAACTGTAAGGTTAGGTTTAAATTTAGACGTGTGTAATTAGGCATGTTTAGCATTAATCATCAATTTTTCCATAATATAAAGTTAGGTTTAAATTTAGGCATGTATAATTAGGCATGTTTAGCATAATCATCAATTTTTTCATAATTTAAAATATCTAATCTAACACTTTTCATAGATAAAAAATATATTGAAGGTAAAATGATAAAGTTAATTTATTAATTTTGGAAGTGATCACTTATTTTGGGATAAACTAAAACGAAATGAGAAACACTTATTTAGAGACGGAATACTTGTTTCTATAAAAAATTACTTTTTTTTTAAAACTGAAATAAAGTATTGGGTAACTCACATTTTTCCTCCCTTTTCGATTTTCGATTTGCATTCTCAAACTTGTTTCCATTATATTAGAGTAAATTACACCGATCGTCCTTGTGGTTTACAACTATGCAGCCCATAGTCCTTTTGACAAACTAGTGTGTAGTGTTGGTTAAATCCATTAAATAATTGCACATGTCATGCACATGAGGGTAAAAAAGATTTTAAATCTCCTTCTACCCCAACAATCCACCATTCTTCTCCGATAACTCATTTTCTTCTTAATTTATCTCTTTTTCCATATCGTTTCATAAAGCAATTCCACACGTGATGTAGTGTATAAAACGAAATATGAATTAAATATGTTGGATTCACGGAATACCAGGAATAATTCCTTCTAATTCACGTTGATTCACAAAGAATGCCGCGAAATAGGATAAATTCAACTCAATTGGCGAGCAAAAGTGAGAGAAAATTTGATAATCATAAAATTTAAAACCGAATAGTCTGTTACATCGATAAACCCTAAAAAAGGAAGCATAAATTTAAATGGAGCGGAAAAAACATGTGTTATTTGCCGGTAACATATGTGTTACTCTCTGGTAACACATGTGTTATCACATGTGTTACTCGTTTTTAAAATTCACCTAACAACGGGAAAAAAAGTTCATCGGAAGTATACATTGTCACATCTCTAATCGAAGAGAATAAAACGCTGATTTTTATGATGCGCTTTTTGGGATTTTTCGACTAATGTTTGAGAGAGATTTAATTTTTAAAAACGTGAGGGAAAGTGAGTTTAGTGACACGTGGTGCATTTCCATTGGTTCCCTCATTTTCACAAAAAATTATTGTACTCATTTGAACATTACTCTAAATCTCAAAACTAGTTAACAAATATAAATATCCATAGTCGCATGAAGGATCATTTCTGAAAAAGACAACAACATATACCAACAAAGCGCGTCAGATTCCGACGATGTGTCGAATTCCGGCGACGCACGATTACAAAGAAACCGATATCGAGACCACCACCACAACTCTGAAATCACCACCACTACCACCTGTAAACATCAACACCACCTAAAAACCTACCACCACCGTAAAAAACCACCAGATCCGTACGGACCGTACCTCGATTCCGAAAAGCTTCGATCTGATTGAAAATGCTCTCACCATTATCTGAACTAAAAAGCTACAGTGTGATAAACCCGGAAAAAGGAGATTAACGGAAGATCTCGGTGGTAAACTCAAATCATTGTAGATCTTGCCGGAAAAACGCGAATGGTGTTCGAAACCCGTAAGGATCTAGGGAATTCGTTCCCTCCACTAGATCTATTTTTGAGACCGGAAAAAGGAGATACGGTGATTTGAAGACGGATTCGGCCACCACTGGTGGTGGTGATGGTTAAAACTAGAGTTTTAAGGTGGAGGTGGAGGTGGTTTGAACCAAGTTTATAGGTCGGGTATTTTGGGGTTTTCATATGACGGTGGTGGTGGTGTGTAACAGTGGTTGTGAGGAAGGTGTGTAAGTTTGTTAGGCGCAATTTTAAATTTGGTAATGAGGAGATGGGGAGTGATAGATGTAGTGAGGAAGAAAGGTTGGTAGAATAAGATAAGGGTAGTTGAGAAATTTTTACACGAGTTTAACAATGTATTGTTAACTTCAACTAAAAGAGGACAAATGCAGCAAAAATCAAAATCACGAGGACAAAAAATGCGAAGAAAAATGTAAAAGGATAAAATTAGCAAAATGAAAAGATCACAGGGACAAAAATTGCAGTTTACCCAAAATAAAGATAGAGAATTTATAATAGCTAGTATACAATCGAGTTCTATAAGACTCGGGACAAATATGCGTAAAAATTACTCTTAAGATATAACTGATGAGAGTTTGGTAAATTATTCTAGTGGTTGTCTGTGACACCTGACAAATTAGAGCTAGTTATTAGTTCCTAATCATCTTTCAATACATGAAATTAGTGCTAGTTTAGGCTAATTGTATGTATCATTATATATATTGTTATATATATATATATACACACACACGTACAAGATTGAATTTAATCGCGCATTTTCATATCGGGCGGATCCCGATACATTAATATGGACATTGGTGAACACATCTTATTAAATAATACGAAATTATTTAATAACTCTATTGTTTCCTAAATATTATTTTGATAATATTTCATAAGTAATTCGTATCGTATAAAACACTCAAACGCGACCAAAAATGCACAATTCGTGCCCGACAATCGAAACAAACAAAAGTTATATTTTTATAACTTCAAGTAAAGTATTTTGATAGAATGCTTCCATTATAAATATTAAAAATTATATCAAGAATCGAAACGTTTAGTTTAAACGTCACGCGATTTATAAATCGTAACACGACTCCGCGAGCCGCTACCGACACGTCCCAATAACATTTTTTATAAATGTTACCAAGTATTATTAAGTAATATTTCAAGTTAAACTATCGAAAATGTATTTTTTTATCAAATAGGTACGTATAACGTACATAATAAAAACAGAACGTGAGTAACCAAAAATTGAGACACACACCCTCATGGGTGGGCCCCATGGGCCAGTTTTTCTAAGCCCCCAAACACCCCCCATGTTTTGGGGATCTTGTCATTTGATCGTTAAGCCACAAACAAGACCCCTTAATTCCCTCATTCAACCCACACCTCTCTCTCTACTTTCCCTCACTAAATCCACCTCCTCTCCTATCCTTTCTCCTCCCATTCGGCTACCACAATCCACCACCATAATCCATCATCAAACCACCATTTTGAAGAGGAGAAACAAAGGAAACAAAGCAAGGAACACAACCGAGTAACTCCCATCGCAATTCCTCCTCTAGACCATCACTTGTGTGTAAGAACTACTACTTTCTTTCACTAGATTTTCTTGCTTAAGGTTTATATACATGTTAGAAGTTCATTAAACAAAGATAATGTCCAAATACATGCTTAAAATACGTTTTTCATATGAAGGTATAAAGACAAATTCTGTCTTCATAAAACCGACTCACTAAATCAAGTATATCTATAGTTCTAGAAAGAATCAACTTACCAAGTCTAAACGAAAAACATTCTTTAAGATGTTATCTTCAACTTTCATGTTGTTTGAGCTCAGGGACTAGAAACCCACGGATTCTCTTATACAAAATGATTTGTGAACTGTGTCTGGTTTTGAACCAAAACCGACCACTATACATGATTATTTTTGTTTAAAATAGTAAATGAACTTATAAAGATACCATAAAGTGTAGAAATAAACTAGACATATAGGAGAATATGTGTGACTTTTGGTTAGGCTTGATTCGGATCAAAAGTTAAAGAAAACGAGAGGCTTATCGAGTAAAAATCTGGAAAAACATATGTACTAGGGGCTGTTTTGGTAAGTTTATAAAACCGACACCTCGGGTTAACCACGACACCAACCGATAATTTTTAAGAACTTATTTTACCATTTTAAAGGTTGGGTAAAAGTTTCGGGTCAAACCAAGACCATTGACCACGTTTTCGAGATAGAGTAAAACACATCAGACTTCAGTGTCGCATGGATCAAACCAGTCATGCGACACTACCCCAAGTGACGCTTATCATAGACTGACGCATACTAGCGTCACTTCACGAAGTGACGCCAACTTGCACAAAATCATTTCATATGACACTTAACCAAGTGATGCTAATAACTCACATATTACAATTTTTGCGACACTTACCTGAGTGTCGCCAATAAGTGACGCTTTGAGTGATGCCTAAATCAGAAACTTCAAAACTAGTTTTCACACAAAGTGTCGAACTCCCACAACTTTAATATTTGCATACGACACAACACACAAAACATATACTTTGACAGTATACAATGGAACAACACATAATAATAATACTTTAAGATTATTTTTACAAAATCCGTCACCAACGGGCCGTACATGTTTTCAAAAACTCAAACCTAATCAATCGAACCAAATCATGTGGACATTACTAGTTGAATGAACAACTATCATAGGTAATCTTTAGAGATACCTAGTTATATCCATAACCTTGCACGTTTAGGACGCCCGACAGGTTACGATCGTTGAGACGACAACATTACTTGTACACCATCATTATTTGCTATTAGCATATGCATCAGCCTCAGGTGAGTCTCATAGCCCCTCATTTTACTGTTTTCAACCAATGGGTGGGAATACATGCTCAGTTTTTATTTATATGTGAACACAAGTACAAAATTCGACATATGGACTGCATGAGTTTGTTTTACCTAATCATGAAGCCCTCTATCACATAGTTTGTTAGTATTGCGATAGCGTGAATGTTAGTGTATGGTACCATATAGGATTGACAATCCTCGTCCGGGGTAGTCGCGCTACCACATCTACGGTCGAACGGGCGTATTATCTGTAACGCCCCTAAAATATGTAAGTTTAAATTATTAAAATACGTTTATGTTTTAGTTTTATATGTATTTAATATGTAAATGTGTAAAGTAACTAAGTTGTTAAATATGGGTTAGTAGAAATAACCAAATAAAAGAAAGTAAGTTAGAAGGACCAAAGTTGTAACTGAGCAAAGTAGAGGGGAAGAATATGTGATAAGCATCAAATAGATACTATATTTTATACTATTTATCCCTATATTTGTATACATTTTAATGCATTTATATGATTTTAGATACTTATTTTGTTAATATTTGCAGAAATGTAATTAAAGATTGGAGAAAAATGAACGAAAACAAGACCAAAACTGAAGAAATTGAAGCAGTTGAAGAAAAAAAGACTTAAACCTTAAAGAAATGAAGACTAAGAAGATAATATTGAAGAAATGGGCCAAGAAAACAAGTTGAATCCGTTTAAGAAGAAAAAAAGTCCACATTGAAGCCCGAGCCCGTATTTGGAAGATTCTGGAAAATCAATCCAACCGGCGGTTGGATTAACCAGCCGACGGTTGGTATTAGGGTTTCAAGTCGGTGGATGAACGCGGAATTGGAGTGGGATTCAAGTTACTTCAACCGGCAGTTGGAAGTCCCAACCGGCGGTTGGGAGGTCGGCCAGAAAATCTATAAATAGAGGCTTAGTTTAGGCTTAACCATATACGATTCTGAGAATAAAAAGTCGAAAGTTAGGGTTTTAGGTCGACTATAGGTACGAATTTGGAGGTTAAGGAGCTAGGGTTTGAAGGTTTCTAACCCTAGGAAAAGCTAGTTCGTCAATTGGTTCGGTTTCTTTATCCTTGTAACTTTATTAATCTTTTGGGTTATTTTGGATATTGTTTATTTAAATTAATTGCTTGTTAGATTTTCATTATGAATGTTTAAATGTATGTTTATTTAGTTTATTATATGATTATATGCTTATGTTGGAACTATATTATTGAATATTATTATGCAAGAATTCTGTGTTATATTATATTAATGATCATAATTAACTGATTTATAGATAAACTTTATTAATCTTTTGGGTTTTTAAATTAAGTGATTATGTTTTATTAAATGTTAAGTAGCATTGTAATTCAACCGACTCAGGAATTGTATCAATAATATGTTGATAGACTTTAATAAATAGTGATACTTTACATACCCTTTGACTGTATTGCTATATGAAAATTATCTTAATATTTTTGGTTTTCTACATTAGTAAATCACAATAATAATAGCCAACACGCAAATAGACATAAGTTAATATAATAAGTTTAATAAATAATAGTTTAAATAGTCATAACCTTCTATCCAATTGAGTATTCTTAAGTTGTTCCTTAAAACTTATCTATTAAGAATCAGTATCAATTATAAGTAAGTTCGATCGGAACTAAAACGTCCCCCCTATCTTGTATATTATTGTAAAATTGTATATTAATTGTAATAATTATAATTAGAATAAATAAATAGTTAGTTATAGATTAAATCACGTTCCCTGTGTTCGAACTTGGACTTACTTATAAAGCTATATTCTATGATCAGGATAACACTTGCCTGAATTATGTGATAGTATTATTCAGTATTTCCTTATTTAAAACTTGTGATTATAATTGTCTATACTTAGCACACATCAAGTTTTTGGCGCCGCTGCCGGGGAGCGGTGTATTTTAACTAAAACTAATTATTTTCCTTGTATAATTTTTTTATATCTAATACTTTGCAAAATCAATACGAAATATTGGCTCACCCATTAAGAATACTGACAAAAACAAAGGTATAAGGAGAGTTCAGCCCTACCTCATTGATTTATCATATAAGGGGTAAGGTGCTTCTCGAAAGAAATTGGTTTTTAATACGCTTTGCGCTGACCTGTTTCTCCGCTTTTGTGTACTATCAATGGAGCTACCGAGATCTTTTGATCAACAATGTATAAGATATTAATATAATTATTCAATATGTATAATAAGTTACTTTAGGTAAAATAGGATTAGATAAGTAATCTAAACTATGTGCTATTTTATGTGCACAGAGAAATTTAACTATTATTAAGAATGAAGTCGATGCAAGTGGACTTTGGAAGTGATAATAAGGATTTTAAAGATATAGAGATAGATGACCATTCTTTTGAACCAAATAAGAAAATCAAGCTAACAACCGAAGATGAATATTCTGAACATCCTTTCGTGATTTCAACCAAGGAAGACATGTTTGAATACTTAGAATACCATGAGGATGAGCTTAGATTTGTTATGGGACTCATACATAAGTCTACCTTAGAATATACTGATTATCAAAAAGAGTTGATTAAGAAAATGGAAGAACAATTCAATGCTTGGGTTATATCTAATGAAACCAGAGATACAGATGATTTTATCAACTATGTGAATGAGCTGAAGTATGATATTGTGAGTGAACATGAAATGGTAGATCCAACTTTTTGTGAGGAACAGCTGTTGAAGTATGCTTATGTGCATAAAATATTTGAGAAATCTTTGTTTTCTTATTCTGATAAACAAAGAGAAATGTTAGGATAGTTTAAGGAATTAATAGAGTATGCCACTGGAAACTTGAGTAATATGGCTGACATCTGTTTACTAAAAAACTTTCAAGACTTCTTCAATTCAATAAAGGCTAGAGAGCATATTGGTTTTCATAGATTGTACGGTTGATTTCTATATTCAGGAAATTGTTGATGAATTTTACTATGGAGAATGGGTTGAAGTAACACGTACAATTCCTGAGTACTTTTCTGATGAACCAATGGTGAACTTGGTCACTTATGCTAAAAAGGAGTTGCAACTAGCCTACACTGGAATTCACTACAATCAAAGAAATAACCTTTTTCAAATAGGGCTATCAGAGGTTTATTATCATTTAGTAGAAACTTTTAGGTATTCTGGGTTAACAACAGATCATCAAGAAGGATACTATAAGAGAATCTTAAAAGACATAGGAACAGCAGTGAGAACCCACAACACATATGATTATCATGGTATACTTTTAGGTTTCTATGGGTTATTAGATTCGTTAAGGCATAATCATGTAGAATGCGAAACGAAAATTGAAGATAACTACTTGATTACGGACGAAGATGGTAGAATAGCTAAAAAGGTAAGAAGAATAGCTGCCATGCTCATAGAAATTGAAAACGCTGAAAGAGTTCATCATGAGAGTTTCTCTGAATTGGCTTCGCCAATACCCGAGTTAACTAATAAAATTTATATACATTTTCGAAGGATTTATCTTGAGAATTTTGGAAAACCTATGTAACATCCTCTCGTCAGGCTTGGTAATTTCTAATTTTAAATTGATTATATAATTATTTTAGAAATTATATGATATTGTTATTTAATTGTGAAACGTAGATAAATAAGTTCCAGAACTTATTGTGAATAGTAAATTGTTAATTATTTTAATTTACTATAGTTGACAGTAATATAAAATAAGTTTCTCGTAATTGATATTTAGGCTCCAGACAATAGATTTAAGACGGGCATAAAATACCCAATGAGGTAGGTCGATTAAAAGAGGCCGACCTCCTCTTTTGTTCATTTCCCAAATTTCCAGTGACCTTAAGATCACACACCATTATTCACACTCAAATTCAAGATTTAAAATCAAAACCATAATCAAGATAACCTAATTTGGAGCTGTGATTACTTTATTACCATCATCATCATCATTGAATCTTTGCTTTGGATTGATTTTGTAAGTGTTCTTGTTATAGTATGTAAATGGGTTTTATTTGAGATTGTTGATTTCTTGAATGTATATGATGATTTGAAGATGATATAGATGCTTACACGCTGAATTAAAATGATTCTAATTGTGAATTCGAGTTCTAAAACTAATTAGTAGTTGAGCTATGATTTTAGGGCTCAACCAAATGGGTTATATTTATTGAGTATGAAACTTTGATTGATTATTGATTAAATGAGGTTACTTGATGATATATGTTCATGCTTGATGTTTCTTTGATATTAGAAAGGTTTATAAGTCGAATTGGTAACTGAGTTAAAGTGTTAATGAGATTTGGGGTCGAGCTGTGTATTTACAGGTCTGTTCTTGAGCTGAAGAACAGCTCAACGCGATCCCAAACCCTAGCCCGGATCGCGTTCTTCAGTTATATTTTGAGCTGGACGAGTTTTGTTCTTGGGAACGCGATCCCAAGCATTCACCTGGATCGCGTTGCCAAGTGCAAATCTGTCACAGAAAGTTTTTCCAAAGACGAACGCGATCCAGCTTTTTTATCCGGATCGCGTTGCATAGTGTATTTTGATAACAGAAACTTTTCTTAAGGGGAACGCGATCCCACCAAATCTGACCTGGATCGCGTTTGCCTGTATTATTTTTGATGATTATGATAACTTGTGAACTTAAGTGTATACTATATATATGTATAGTATTGTTACTTATGTTTGAAATAGATTAATAATGTGATCACTTGTATAAGGTGTTCATTTACCTAAGTAATAGTTGTTGATGACAAGTTACTAACTTGTGCGTTATGTGGTGTTTCAGATAAACCAAAGACTCAGTGATTAGAAGCTGAGTGTCGTGACTTCTGAGGTATCGGTGAGTGGATTTAGAACTCACCCTTCAATTTTGTTGTAACTATTTGGTTACAACAAGTATACGTAGATTGATTATACGATTGTTAATCTGTATTATTGATTATGAATCTACGTGATATGTGAATCTATGTGTATCAGATTATTGAGGTCAACGTGTAGTTGGACTTTTGGTTATTATGTGAATTACACAGGTTTTGATTCATTTGTTGTGTTTGAGACCTGTATATGAGTTTAATAACCAATAGTTATCGGTCTATTCTATAATGGCCATACAGATTGACGTTAAGTGTTCTTTGGGAATCCCCGGGTATTATGATATCCCAAGAGCCACCGATCCTCATTGAAAAAGAATGTGTTTACTAGTATTTGCTGTAAACTGATGGTTATGCTAAGTTGAATTGTGTGTGATAAATTCATTCACTTAGCTTCGTGCTAATCCCTCATCTTACTTCCTGCAGGTTTTTGATATATATGTGGGTGTCAGGAAGGGATGCTTTCGTAGGGAATGTCTGACAAATTATGACTCTGATATAGTTTTGTTATAAACCTGGTTTTGTAATAGATAATACTCTGACATATGTAGTTTTTAAACAGTTCTATGTTGATATATTTTGAATATGTAACTGTGTATGTACATTATCTTAATGTACAGTATATAAATATGTTTTAAATTCATACGCTTCCGAGTAAAATAATATAATATTGTTGTCCCAAAAGAGGGGTGTTACAAGTTGGTATCAGAGCATAGATTTGGGTGAATTGAGCATTATAAAGTGGTCAATCCCAAATCTAGAGTATGTTATGTCAAACATTCCTGGTTATGGGATTTAGCATTGTATGTAAATCTGTTAGTAGATAGTGCTAACGATTAACAAGTTTCAAGTTGTTGTGTGAATACAGATATGGCAGATAACGAGCAACCGACCACCAACCCTAATAATGCCTCACGGATTGATGTTCCTCCTTCAGATATTCATAATGAGAGACATGATCATGAGGGTACTTCTTTTCCTGCTCGTGAAGAATCGAATCGAGATGATTATGTTTTTCAGTTAGAAGATGAGGTGATTAATCTCAGAGAATTTAAAAGACAGGCTGAAACTGCATCATCTCAGCAACATTCTCAGCAACAAATACCTGTGTTTGGTAATATTCCTTCCTTTCAGTCAAATAAATCGTGTTCATTTAAAACGTTTATGGCAAGTAAACCACCAGAGTTTAGAGGTAGTACCAATCCATCAGTAACTTTAAATTGGTTAAGAGATATGAAGAGGAAATTTGATGTTACTCACTGTGAAGAAGAATCCAAAGTGTTTTATGCTATTCAATGTTTAAAAGACGAAGCCATGGTATGGTGGGACTCGATTACTGGTCATCTGACTCAACAGCAGAAAGAAGCTATTCGATGGCCTGATTTTCATCAAGCTGTTTGTAATCAATATTGTTCCGACTTTGAGATGGCACGTATTAGAAGAGAGTTTATGAATCTTCAATTAACGGATAAGATGACTATCGATGAGTTAATAGCACAGTTTTCGGAGAAACTACGGTTTGTGCAACAGTGGGTTCCCGATGAGAAAACCAAAATAGAGCAGTTTGTGGAAACTTTACCTCATAATTATTGTACAACAGTGAGGTTAGCTAGTAATTTATCCCAAGCTTTTACTCTTGCACGTTCGGTTGATAGTGACATTAGAGGTTTTCGAGAATCTCAAATTAGAAATACTTCTTCTTCGTTCCCAAGAGTTAGAACAGATTTTTCAGGTAAAGGAAAGTCCAGGTGGCAAGGTAATCGTCAGGGTCAGAGATCAGGCAGTAAAAGTGGTTCATCAGGAAATTCTAATTGGTGTACTTCTTGTCGATCTAAACATACTGACCCATGTACAATTCAGACAAACAAATATGTTAAATGTGGTGAATTGGGTCATGAGTTTAAGAATTGTAAGTTTCCCAATTATGTATGTTGGAATTGTAAGAAAGAAGGGCATCGTGTTGGGCAGTGTCCTGAGGCAGGAAAGCAGGGTTCGGTTTTGGTCGGGAGTTCGTAATCTTCCGGTCAAAAGCGGAAGAATCCTCCGCCAGCGACGAGTAGGGCTTTTCAGATGACAGTCGATGAGGCTGTCCACACAGATGATGTGATTACTGGTACTTTTCTTATAAACTCTGTACCGGCTCGTGTATTATTTGATTTTGGAGCAAATTGTTCCTTTACATCTGTGTGTTTCTGTGATAAATTGAAACTGATCCCCACTGTGATAACTAAGCCCTTAGAAGTAGAGATTGTTAGTGGCAAATTAGTTCATGTTACCACCTCAGTGACTGGAGCTAATATTGTGATAGATGGCCAGACTTTTCCAATTTCGTTTCTATTAATGCCAATTCTAAGTTTTGATGTGATTATTGGCATGGATTGGTTAAGTCAGTTTAAAGCAAGTATAGATTGCCACCATAGACTGATTAGAATCCCAATCTCTGAAGAGTCATATGTTGTGGCTCGAGGAGAACGGGATAGTGGGTGTATTCTTTTGATTTCCATGATGAAAGCTAGGAAGTCGTTGTCTAAAGGTTGTGAGTCATATCTAGCTTACGTCATCGATGCCAAATTAGAAAAGAAATCTATTTCCGATGTTCCGATTGTGTCTGAATATCCGGAAGTGTTTCCCGATGATTTACCTGGTTTACCACCGGTTAGGGAAGTTGAATATCAAATTGATCTTATTCCTGGTTCCTCGGCTATAGCCAAAGCTCCCTATAGATTAGATACAAAATTTATTAAAAATACATTTTTAGACTCGATATATTTTTCGAAATAAATTTAAAAAGGGTATGAACATAATGCAAAATAAGAACGAGATTATGTTTATAAAAATGACTATATTTTGAATATTATAAAACTTTGAAACTAGTTATTTTGAAATAATAAATACGTGTCGTTATAAAACTCGACATTTAAACTATATTAAATATTTATTATTACAATTTACAAACCATTTTTGATTCGATATTTATTGTGACATATTCATTATTTGATTCGATATTATATTTCGAAATAAAGACATATATTATGCTTAGTTTATTGGATATAACATTTGAAAATAAACAGGTGGCTATCAAATATTAAGCAGAAATGCTGCTCAAATTTCTAATTTTTAATATTTATTAAAAAGTTATTAAGTTTTATGTTTACAGATATGGCGACTAGACGTCAGAGAGGACTTGCACTCTTAGCTAGAGAGGATTTTCAGTTACATAGTTTTCTGCGATTTGAGCATGAGTCTGTTACCGAGGAGCGTAGGGCAGAGTATGCTGATTGATTACTGGAGCTTGTTGCACAGCCAGTTGAGACTCCTGATGTTTTAGACTGGTCTATTATGGAGAGAGTGATTGATCCTCGCCATGATGGGGAGACTGGGGATGCTACTTTGAGGAGACTGATGACGCAGAGTTATATTTTACAGTCAGGTGATGTTGGTTTTGTTTCTCTGGCTTGGTTTCGATTATTTCAGATACATGAGATTATTTATAGGGAGTTGGTTATCGAGTTCTACACTACCCTTAGATTTGATTCCACTTCTAGGCAGTTTGACCAGCCTTCGATTTCTTTCTACCTTGGAGATCAGCCTAGGACTATGAGTTTGGTAGAGTTTGGTATTGCTGTGGGACTCTATACACTAGATGAGTTCCACAACCAGTTTTTTCTTGATCATTTGACCGCAGGTATGGTTGGGCAGTATTCGTCATTTGAGATAGCTGCATATTGGAGAGATTTGGCTATTGTGGATTATGGAGAGAGAGCACCTTCTGATATACATATGAGGAGTCCAATTCATAGACTTTTGCATAGACTGTTAGCATATTCTATTTGTGGTAGGCATACGGGACTTGAGAAGGTCTACCAGCCTGATTTCTTTTAATTACACACTATGATTCAGGGGACACTGATCAATGTTCCCTGGAAATTAGTGCATTGGATGACTACCAGAGCGACTGGGTATAGGCTTACCAGTAGTTTATGTGGAGGGCAGTATGTTACTAGGATAGCTAGGAATTATTGTATGACAGTTGCTGATTTCTTGACATGCACACCAGTTACACCAGGGATGTCCTTGCTAGGCGAGGACAAGTTGATTGAGTTAGGAATTCTACAGGTAGGTGTACAGGAGGGGGTATTATTATGGACACCTGAGGTTGCACCAGGACAGCAGCCAGTACATAGAGCTAGATTGAGAGGACCACCTGTTCCACCACCGCCAGTTCCTGAGATTCCAGTGCCAGAGGTTGATCTGCCAGCAGGTAGAGGCAGGGGCTGTGGTAGAGGTCGTGGCAGGGGAGATATGTTGGATGATATTCAGCAGAGATTGGAGAGGATCGAGGTTGCTCATGGTAGGAGGTTTGACACGATTGATCAGAGGTTTACCAGGTTTGAGCAGAGGTTTGATAGATTTGAGAGAGAGAGAGAGAGAGCTTTCATAGATCTGATTATCAGCATGGATTACTGTAGAGGCTGTTGGCTGAGAGATCTATTGAGTTCCAGCCATATGTTCCATTGGTATTTGATGATGGAGCTGGACCTTCGAGACGTCCAGGGCAGGAGGATTCTAATGATGATTAGATTGTCCTTGTTTATGATTGATATATTTGATATGACTGTACTTATTATTACTCTTATTACTTTTTATCTTTATTATGCTAATTTGGTTGTTTATTTTTGATAGAGTTAGACTGGCAGTAAGTTCAGCACTTTATTGAATAAAGTCTATCTTATTTATTTATGAACTTTGTGGGTATGTTCCCTGGAAACCCTCACGAGACTATAACTCGTCCACTCGGGATACTGAGGGGTTTAATGGCTTATTGCATATGCTAAATGCAATCGTGATTAACTACGAAAGTGTGGATGTTGTATATTATTTTTCAAGAGATCAAGGAATCAACCAAGCAGAATTTTTCTTAGCCGATGATGAATTTTTAAATTTCAGTCAGGGGAGTTTTTCTGTTCCATTTTTCTTTCCCTTACTCACTTTTGTTTATCATTTTTATACAATGAGGGCATTGTATATTTTAACTGTGGGGATATGGTTCGTAAGAAAAAGAATTTCTTTAATTATTTAAGTTTCTATTGTTCTTAAATTTTACCAAATTTTTAAAATTTTTTTTTTCCCAACTGTATAACTAAGTATTTATTAGTTAAAATACTTTTGTTAAAAGTTTTGTTTTGTATTTAAAAGTTTAGACTTTAATGTGGATTAACTGTTTTGTATATATAATGTAAGCTACTTAATAAATGAGTGATATATAGTTATATGATATGATGTACTAATAGGCAATCTATAGGAAAATTTCTGAATTTTGAGAAATTAATAAAATAATTTGTTTATTATTTTATGGTACATAATATGATGTATAATTAGATTTATCATGCAATAATTTTATATATCTTTATATTTATATAAAAACATTTGAGGGTCTACTAATTGTTTCCTCTGTTGTACGGAAGTACATACCTGGTTTCTAATTAGTATTCTTAAATAAAGTAGAAGAAAGAAGAAATTCTTTCAAGAAAAATGAATAAAAATAAAAATCAAACTATGTCGCTTTGTTGTACGATTGTACAGACCTGTCACCGCATGTTTGATTTAAAAAATTACTTTACCTGTATCAAGTTATGTAGCTCTGTTGCATGAAAATGCAAACCTGTCACCAATGTCTTGATTCTTAAAAATGGATTTTATATATTTATTTGGAATATAAAAGTAAATTGCATGATTAAGTTTAAGAGTATATCATATATGGAAATCATAAGTAATATACATACTAATAATAAAAATGTATTCAGAAGTATAAATATATATTGTTTAAAGTGGATAAATATATTAGTAATCGTTCATGAACTATATATTGCACGAATAATAATAATTTTTATTTGTACATTATAGTTATCCATGTTAATTAAATTGTTAAAATTTTTAATTTATAAAATAGGTTTTTAGTTTTGGTATTCTGATTTTTAAATATTAAGTTTGATGCTTATTTTAAATTTTATTCAGTATTCTACTTGAGGACAAGCAGAACTTAAGTGTGGAGATATTTGATAAGCATCAAATAGATACTATATTTTATTCTATTTATCCCTATATTTGTATACATTTTAATACATTTATATGATTTTAGATACTTATTTTGTTAATATTTGCATAAATGTATTTTAATTAAAGATTGGAGAAAAAGGAACGATAACAAGATCAAAACTGAAGAAATTGAAGCAGTTGAAGAAAAAAAGACTTAAACCTTAAAGAATTGAAGACTAAGAAGATAATATTGAAGAAATGGGCCAAGAAAACTAGTTGAATCCGTTTAAGAAGAAAAAAAGTCCACATTGAAGCCCGAGCCCGTATTTGGAAGATTCTGGAAAATCAATCCAACCGGCGGTTGGATTAACCAGCCGACGGTTGGTATTAGGGTTTCAAGTCGGTGGATGAACGCGGAATTGGAGTGGGATTCAAGTTACTTCAACCGGCGGTTGGAAGTCCCAACCGGCGGTTGGGAGGTCGGCCAGAAAATCTATAAATAGAGGCTTAGTTTAGGCTTAACCATATACGATTCAGAGAATAAAAAGTCGAAAGTTAGGGTTTTAGGTCGACTATAGGTACGAATTTGGAGGCTAAGTAGCTAGGGTTTGAAGGTTTTAACCCTAGGAAAAGCTAGTTCGTCAATTGGTTAGGTTTCTTTATCGTTGTAACTTTATTAATCTTTTGGGTTATTTTGGATATTATTTATTTGAATTAATTGCTTGTTAGATTTTCATTATGAATGTTTAAATGTATGTTTATTTAGTTTATTATATGAATTATATGTTTATGTTGGAACTATATTATTGAATATTATTATGCAAGAATTATGTGTTATATTATATTAATGATCATAAATAACTGATTTATAGATAAACTTTATTAATCTTTTGGGTTTTTAAATTAAGTGATTATGTTTCATTAAATGTTAAGTAGCATTGTAATTCAACCGACTCAGGAATTGTATCAATAATATGTTGATAGACTTTAATAAATAGTGATACTTTACATACCCTTTGACTGTATTGCTATATGAAAATTATCTTAATCTTTGTGGTTTACTACATTAGTAAATCACAATAATAATAGCCAACACGCAAATAGACATAAGTTAATATAATAAGTTTAATAAATAATAGTTTAAATAGTCATAATCTTCTATCCAATTGAGTATTCTTAAGTTGTTCCTTAAAACTTATCTATTAAGAATCAGTATCAATTATAAATATGTTCGATCGGAACTAAAACGTCCCCCTATCTTGTATATTATTGTAAAATTGTATATTAATTGTAAGAAAAGCTAGTTTATGTTTAACATGTTTCAAGTGAGCCAAGTGTGAATAAGGGTGACTTGGGCAAGGGACACGTTTAAAGCTATTGGTGGAGCTTGTTGCACGGTTTTGGTAACAAGCTATCCTTTTTTGATCATGCTCTAGATATGATAGTTACACCCCCGTTGTAAAGTTTAAGACATATGTTTCAAGTTTGAAAAGGTATTAAGTCTCACTTTTGATGATAAATGATGTTTTGTAAAAGTTTAAGTGAAAGTCAAAGTCATTGTTGAGATTTGAAATTTTAGAAGTTGAATATATACATAATAGTGTACATGTTTGTAAAGTTATGTATAATAAGAAAAGCTAGTTTATGAAGGTTGAAAAGGTCAATTGTTGATGTTATGGTCCAATAAGGGTGTTAGCAAATTAGTTTGACTTAAATAAGTTACTTGGGTGAGAATTTACCAAAAAAGTGGGTCAATAAGGTCAAAGACCCAATCGGATCATTTTGGTGTTCAAATGGGCAACCAATGAGGTTATGAGTCAAAATGAACTATACTTGAGTAAAGTCAAATGTTTCTACGTCAATAAGTCCCAATTGTGATATTGAAAAAGTGGTAAAAGAGTGGAGTTTAAAAATGGATTGGTTTGAAAGTTAGTATGTTAATATTTTGGTCTAAAATGGCCTAAAACTCGTCTACGGGTCAAATCCCGATAAAATGTGAAATTTGAAAAAGTGAAAATAAGGAAAGTTACTTATTGTTATAGTAAAGGTGCCTGCAAAATTTCATGTTGTAATTCATAACGAGTAAAAAGTTATGCGCGTTTGAAATTGGCTAAAAAGTTGACTTTTGCTGACTTTCAGAAATAGGCATAGCCACGCGATCCCGAAAAAGTGCAAATTGTGATCAGAAAATTTTGTGCTTAACTACGCGATCCCAGAAACTTTCCTGGATCGCGTATGATAGTGTATTTTTGAAATAGAAAGTTTTTCAAGTGCTTACGCGATCCAAAATTTTTCTAGGATCGCGTATCAATGTAGAAAATGAATATTTTAGTTTTTAAAAGCCCATTTTAGCTATGGAACTTTATAATAGATCAAGTATATATATGGAGTAGATGTGGGACATTGTCAAAAGTGTTAAAAAAATGGTAACGTTTTCGGGGTGTTTTATTATCATTTGTTCATACATGTGTTGATTAGGCACATGCATGAGGCATCCTCGATCGGGCACTTAATTGTGATCCTGACACCCTCAGTTAAGTTCAAACTATGGCCCCATGACAGTAATATACAATCATTATTTTATTTGCTTAATGGCAAATCATCATACTTAAATCTTGTGGTTCATAACTTATATTTCATCATTATACAAACCTGTGAGCTCACCAGCTTTTAGCTGACCTTTTAGTATGTATTCTCAGGTACACAGCAGTAGTAGGACTGCTCAGGATCAACTAGCTCGAGTCGCATTCAGACATCAGGAGATTCACATGCATTTCTATATTTTGTACAAATAGATATGCCTTAGAATCTCTTACATTTGGCTTACGAGCTTTTGTAACTATTATAACATTGTAAAACCTTTGTATTCAATGAAATTTGTAAACGACGCATATAGAGTCGTTCACTTTATCTTATGTGCTATTGATATTTGATTAGTCTCGCCGCGACCCGAATCGCTTCCATAATCCGATTTTGAGGGTGCAACATTGTCAGTTGTTATTTGTTACAATAGATCATTCCAAACGTTTGAATGGCTTCACCTTTTAGTATTAGCCTTTCCAAAATGGCATATACAACAATATGATCGAAAGAAAAAGTTATATATATACTACGTTATGACACTGGCCGCAACTCAAGGCCACATACAATTAGGCCCGACATAGTTTCTTCATAACTTGTAAATTTCAAATTCACAGTAAGATGATCATTCTTGAGATTATGCTTCGAGTTGAACTTCCACACCTTAACCTCCATCCATCCATCTTCCCTCTGTTCCGGAAGCTGAATAGTATCATGACAATTCCATGGGCCTGGGGTTATTAAATAAAAAATCTCCACCTCATCGTTATTATGATTTTGTAGATCTTGTACTTTCAATGGATAACGCAGGCCAACACAGTTCTTGGATAGCTTGAACATGAGGTAACACACATATTCTGTATCTGGTGACAACATTTGACTTTCAATCTTGCAATTGATACGAAATACTTGTTGAGGTAGAAGCTTGAACACCTCTTGAAATCTACATGCATGATATATTACGTGATTAGTGATTACATACTTTTTATAAGACATGAAATAACACCCCCAAGTGAAACTTTTGTCAGCTATTTATTCATGCATCTTGTGCTAATTTGAATTATCATGTTGTGGATTTCGTGTAACTCAATGGTGTAAAGGGTCAAGATACTACAATATGAAAGTGTACGATTCAAAAATGTATCTAGATTTTACTGTTGATTATCATACATTCTCCTCATACATATATTTTCCAGCATTGTAAAAAGAAAAGTTTATTCGCCTACTAGGAGAAAACGTAACGACGTAAGCTTAGAAAGCTAACCTGGACCTGGCGGATGGTTTTGAAATAAAGAGCGTCTTATTAGAACAGTCATACAGAGCTGCTTTTGGAGAAATCATAAGATGTTTTTGTCCGTTTACTTCACTTGGAGACAATGACTGTTTATCAATGGGTTAGACAAAAAAATTTATATAAGCTCAGAGAAAATTCAAATTCTCCTATAGATGAATATTGTTAGAACTGAAAAATATATGAGTAGATCTTTTCACCTTAAATATGCCTTAGTGATACTTTTTAAGTATAAGAATTTAGAAGAAACTAGAGAGAGCTAGAGAGAAGTACATCACACAATTATATAAAGGAATGAAATGGATCAAGAACAAGGCCTACTATACCATCTAAACATGGATTATCAATCCAATAAACTTAATTTAATGACACGTAGAGCCTAGCTCTATTATTGATCAAGAGGAACAAAGTGACCCGAACCTCATCGGTCGACCTGACTTAAGAAACAACATCATCCTTTAATTGAACAGTACCTGTGTGGTGCGTAGCTTCCCCAGGATCCAGGAAGCAGAATGGATCACAGCGTCGGAACGACTACTCTGAAAGGGCATGTTGTTGCCAACTCGTGGTGACCGTTCAACCTGAAAACTTTCATATAATATTGGTAAGACAACATTATGTGTATCATGTAATTTCAAAATAAAAATGTCTTCCATGCATCAACATCTGTATAAGATAGGAACAAAGAATCTAGAATGGGAAACAAATAGTATATCCAAACTTGCATTTTGAATGGGTCGAAACTCAATGCCTTCAACATAGATGGCACCTTCCCCGCAATGGTATGGTGAAAAGCTCTCTAGTATAAGCTCAAAAATGGAATCTTTCTTGTCATTTAAGAATCGAAACAACTCAATCATCATCCAGTCGTTGTCTCTCCATGTCGCAAAATACGAATGTAACGTTTCACTCCCATTTCTGAACTTTAAATTAACATACGTAGGTTTACTAGAATCTTTTCTTAAATTAGAAAACTTGAAGACCAAATGAACCCCATATTCAACATCTGGAGATAAAAGGGTACTCGTCTTGATTTCGATCATAAGATTTGAAATATCTAACATCTTCGCCACTTCCTGAAACCTGCACATGTTATGATATATCAAAGTCTAAATTAACCATATTTGTTGATGTTGTGAAGATTAATGAAGGAAACACGATGTAGAACTAGATCCCAGAGGAATGGGCACGATCCCGGTGGAATCATGGTAACACCGAAGACAATCCCGGTGGGATCTCTGTGTCGGCCATTAAAAATGTTTTTGTTTGTTCTCCATGTTGTTTCCTCTTATATAAATACGGTTAAAGACAAATATGCCATTAAATTTTGAGAACACAAAATTACATTGATGGTCAGTGTGGTTTACTCAAAATTTCACCTCGCATCCTTACAATTTTTTTTAACATCATGTGTTTCTGTGGTTGCAAATTATTTCACTAACTGTCCTTTACACCAACGGCCATTTCATTAAAGAATCATAAGTGTAATATCGTAAATCACATGGACCATCTGTGTAATTATTTATTTTTAATTTTTAAATTCATTTTATAAGTTATTTAAGTATGAACTATTTTTTTATGGGAGATTATTTAAGTATGAACTATTTTTTTTATGGGAGATGATAAATCCACCATCTAAATTGATTAATCCACCACAATTATGCATTAACATGTTGTACAGTACAACTTGTTAATACACATTTATGACGGATTTATCAATTTGGATGGTGGATTTATCAACCCCATTTTTTATACGTTATTACATGAGTTGATGTATGTTAACCAAAGTGGATGTTATTTGTTATTACTTATCAAAATATGTATTTGACTAATATTTATTGAAAGAATATTCATTAATGAATTTTAAGTTGTAAACTCATTAACATTCACCGAATGAATGTCATGATTAATATGAATGGGTTTATAACTTAAAGTTTATCAATTAATATTCGTTCATGAATATTAGTTAAATACACACCGTTGATAACATTCGTCAACTTTTTATTCATTTTGTTAACATTCATCAGATGAATGTTAAAAATTTAAGATCTAATATTCATAAATTAATGTTATAACATACAGGAAAAATTTATCAATATATTAAAGTTATAATCTACACAAAAATTCATCAATGAAGCTTAACATTCATAGCATTGATTTTGATTAACATTCTTCTTTCTCGACATTTGTATTGGTGAACGTTAGCTACGCCTGATAAATGTTAACGCTTCCCGATTTCCTCAGAAAATAATGTTTCCATGTTGATTCCTACTCTAGCTACATGGCTACATGATGCGGGATGCATCACCATGACGACTAGTTTTTCTGATTTCTTTGGTCAACTTCAAAGAATAAAATGGAATGATGTAGACATTCATATTTAATGTGTAATATATGGTTGGAAAGCTCTACATGTCTATTTTATTATGCAAAAAGTGGTATCTCATTTGGAATTTTCTAGAATAAGTTATGCCATTATTTCTACAACATGTGCTAGGGGAAGATTCATCCGAATTTGGACATGACCTTTGAGTTATGTTTCTTTTGAGTTGTTTTGAGTTATTAGTGTGGCTTTGATGATTTGTTTATTTAGTCATTTAATAGTTTATTAACTCTAGGATTTTGATATTTCATATATGAATGTCTTTTAAATAATTCTAGTCCTTTATATGGGCTACCATTGTAATAGAATAGAAGTTTTTAAGTTGAAGATTTTATAAAAGTTCATTTTTCTCTCAAATTGTGTTGATCATTTGAGTTGAATTTTTTTCTAATTGCGGTATTCTTTGTGAATCAATGTTAATTAGAAGAGATTATTCTTGGGTATTCTTAGAATCAACAAGTTTAATTTGTGTTTGTTTATTTCACGCTACATCAGTTGGTACCATAGCCGAAATTCCTGTTAGAAATGGTAATGTATGATGTCTATGAAGAGCTAGAGAAACCTAATGAAGAGGAGATTCTATTCATAAATAATGTTCTCAATGGTAAAGTTGAAGATTTTATATAAGTTCATTTTTCTCTTAAATTGTGTTGATCATTTGAGTTGAATTTTTTCCTAATTGCGGTATTCTTTGTGAATCAACGTTAATTAGAAGAGATTATTCTTGGATATTCTTAGAATTAACAAGTTTAATTTGTGTTTGTTTATTTCACGCTACATCAGTTGGTATCAGAGCCGAAATTCCTGTTAGAAATGGTAATGTACGATGTCTATGAAGAGCTAGAGAAACCTAATGAAGAGGAGATTCTATTTATAAATAATGTTCTCAATGGTAAATTTGGGATTTCTAGTTATGTTGAAATGAGAGACATTTTCCATATGAGTTGCACCAACAACAATGGCAATTCCGATTTCATAATTGATGATGTAAGTTATGAAGATGTTACTTCATTGAATATGGTGGATAAGTACCAATTGGAAGAGAAAGACTATACACATCATTATAATCAATCTTTACTTAGCAAAGAAAATGATGTAAACGGTGTCACAATGGTATTACTTGTTTCACATTTATTGGCAAGTAATTATGAATCTTTCAAATGGCATGGTGATCTTAAGAACATTATACGAACATTTCAACATTCAAGAAAGAGAAGTTTTTTTCTCACTAATGTGAAAAGGGTTTATCTTTCTACTGCTACCTTTGCTCTCATTGGTTATATTCTTTTAATCCCTAAATTGTCGATGCTACTAATTTATCTCCAAATGTTGAAGAAAACTTCAGTCAAGACTCGAGGACGAGTCGCGTTAAATCCGGAGAGAATGATGCGGGACGCATCACCATGACGACTAGTTTTTCTGATTTCTTTGGTCAACTTCAAAGAATAAAATGGAATGATGTAGACATTCATATTTAATGTGTGATATATGGTTGGAAAGCTCTACATGTCTATTTTATTATGCAAAAAGTGGTATCTCATTTGGAATTTTCTAGAATAAGTTATGCCATTATTTCTACAACATGTGCTAGGGGAAGATTCATCCGAATTTGAACATGACCTTTGAGTTGTGTTTCTTTTAAGTTGTTTTGAGTTATTAGTGTGGCTTTGATAAGTTGTTTATTTAGTCATTTAATAGTTTATTAACTCTAGGCTTTTGATATTTCATATATGAATGTCTTTTAAATAATTCTAGTCCTTTATATAGGCTACCATTGTAATAGAATAGAAGTTTTTAAGTTGAAGATTTTTTATAAAAGTTCATTTTTCTCTCAAATTGTGTTGATCATTAGAGTTGAATTTTTTCCTAATTGCGGTATTCTTTGTGAATCAACGTTAATTAGAAGAGATTATTCTTGGGTATTCTTAGAATCAACAAGTTTAATTTGTGTTTGTTTATTTCACGCTACATCACTACATATATGTACGTATCACATTATTTATTAGTTGTCAAACCAAGTAACTTAGTTTTAAAGTTTTTTACATCCCAGTGTCACTTTAGTGCAAAAGATACAAATTACAGGAGTGCAAATTAGTTTTCAAAGCTTGGTTAAAAGAAACGTTTTTGAAACTATTATGTATGATGTAGATTCAATATACAAGTTAGCAATTAGGATTGTTAATCTATTATGCATGTAGCCTTTAACACTCATCATATTAGTAATTCGAAACGGAAGCAGATTATGTAAATTTAGCAATCAAAGAAAACATTAGGAACACAAAAAGAGACAGAGAAAGAGATGAACCTTGATTCTGAAATAGATCGCCACTCAGGTGGAGTACAGTGTACATATGAAAACTTTCTTGCTGATATCATCTGATTTCTTAAGCCACTCTCTCTACGTGAGAACCACTGTTATATGCATGCAAACAAATCAAATTAATTAGATCAAAACCAAATTCTGTTACGAGTGAATGCATATATGATTTTGAGGCCGGTATGATCGAATGAGCCCGGCCACTTACCACTTTGTCCTCTTGGAGGAGAATTCCTTTGGAGAAGAGCTTGATAAGATCCTTTTTCTTTTCGGTAGAGTAAATCTCGGAAGATTTTGACATTTGGATTATTTCTTTATAGTCTTTAGGTAATTTAGCCTCCCATATTTCATGATCCTCCTGCATATATATATTATATTAAACAATATAAATACATATTTTGATGAATATTGCAACATACAGTATATATAGTACGTCATCTCCATTGTGTAAACTATTTTTCGTTTTCATTATGGAGATGAAAGAAAGCTAGTCGATTTATATTAAGCAAAACCTATTATTATTACGATGCATGAGTTGGAATATAAAACAAAGGTACTACGTACGTGTAGGAAATCAGAGGAAACAATTATGAAGAAAACTGAGAAATATAGCTGTATTCTTTGGGACGATTTTCTGTGGATTTTATTAACTCAAAAAACTAAGGTTTACCAACTACATAAATGAAGAAACAAATTCACGAGGGATTACATTTTTACTGGCGATAAAAATAACCTCCTGCTACTACTAATTAAATAGAGAAACAAAATGCATTTAACTACCCACTACCTAAAATAAAGGAACGTGCATAGAGACTCAATCAACCATGCATGCTTAATTGACTAATTCTCAAATAAAATACTCTAAACGGATACTTTGAACCATAACCCACTGACCCGTAACCCGTAAACAATACCGATTAACCCAACAGTACGTACGTATTCATAAAGCTCGTTAGTCAATTTATATATAAATGATATATGACTTATTAAGATTGTAAAGACTTTTTGACTGACATATATATTCTAGTTCTGATACATCATGCATGCATTGAAAGAATTGGAAAGCCATTTTTGTAAGACTATGTAAACTTACTTGAAATTCCAATGCTATGTTAAGTTCTCGCAACACCTCTTCTGCTGTTGGTCGCTTTTTCCTTTCATCATTTAAGCATCGACCGACTATTGTTCGAAATATAGACAATGATTTCAGTGCAGATTGTTCCCTTATACCCTGAAACACACTCCAATAATGTCTTTTATCATACAAGAGCCTAAAACATGTGGTTGGACGTCCTCCCTCATATATATAGTTCTCTGTAGTACACTTAAACAATTTTCCATACAATATTTCAAACATAACCACGCCAAATGAGTATATATCAGATTCTTTGGTTAAGTAACCCGTACTCTCATATTGTGGATCAAGGTAATCAATTGTGCCTACACCATCCGTCATCATATATTCCTTTTCCTGATTTACTGGACCTATGAAAGACGATCCAAAATCAGAAATTTTTGCCGTCCAATCATCATTTAACAGTATGTTAGAACTTTTAATGTCTCTGTGTATCACCATCTCTGTTGTTGTTAGAGCACCTCGATGAAGAAAATCCAACCCTGTCGCAACATCGATGCATATCCTAAGTCGTTTCATCCATGTAAGACTAACGTCATCCAAATGCCTATCCAGACTTGTTTTAGATGCATGCTCATATACAATAATTTTTTCACCCATTTCGTTACAATACCCTAGAAGACCAATGATATTCTCGTGTTTATACTCGAAAAGAATTTCAAGCTCTGTTAAAAATTCATGTTGTCCCTGACCTTGACTCCTATCGAACTGCTTTGCAGCAATATCATTATATCCATTAGCTTGTACTCTTCTTCCTTTATAAACCCTCCCCAATCTTCCTCTTCCAATAAGATTCTTCACACTGAAGTTTTCAGTAGCCAATTTAATGTCTTCAAGTGATATTTGAAGAAGGTTGTCCTTATGGTTTTCCTGAGTTATCATTATTCATGAGACACTTAATAAACTTCATAATCTCAATGTAATGGATTTGAAAATTTGTGGAACAAAGTTGCAATTTATAGTTTTGAGCATCTTAGTGTTGAATCTTAAATCTTGAAAAGAGATCAAAATTACTCATTTACCTTTACTACCTAAAAGGAAACTAATATTTGTATTAACTACATCATCATTTACTAAATAGTTTCCAAATAGTTACTATGTCATAGTAATTATATTTTGCTAAACAACGTTGACAATTCTATTATATGATTATATTTAAGGAGTACGTATTTGATTGATTGATCGATGAATGTCAATCTACCATGAGTTTGAAAACATTGTTTATTTTGTATTATTTTAATTTACTAATGTTTTCTTATTTGTATAATAAACTCAATCAACTCATAGATTTATCAGATGATATTAATGACTCCAAGCTTTATCTATACTTCTATATAAAATATGTTCATTGTTAAATTTTAAAACTCTTAAAATAATTAAAATTACTAATTTACCCCTATTAACTCTAAATGTTCAAACATTAGATTTTTAACATACCTTACATAATTATATATTTTTTATATAAGGTAAGTCAATTTATCAAATAATAAAATGTTTAATATAAAATATCAAACAAATTAACTTGTGTAATTATGAAGTGTAATAAGAATTTATACATGTTTTGATTAAATTAAAAAACTTGAATGAGGTCATATATACCGATTAATATTTACACATCGACTCTAACGTGTTTACGTTTAGTAAAATTAAAAGCGTATAATTGTATATGCTTGCTGCTTCGCGCGGGTTTCAAGCTAATATATATTTTATATATATGATCAAATAAAAATTATTTTTGGAAATAATAAATTAAATGAAAAGATAAATAAAATTGAATCTCCAAAATGATTTAGTTGGATAGATTTCAACGCATAAAGATGCACGTCCACACTTTAACCACTCACTAAATAGTATCAATATCTATGTTCATTTTTCATGGTTTTAAAAGAACAAAATTTAAAAATTGTCATTACTACTTTAAAAAAATATTTTTCTACATAATTTTAAATTTTTTGAAGAGCAACTGCTCTCGTTGTAACTCCATCACTGATTATCATGATTATCAGACAAGTGAACATTTTTTAGATTATAAAGTATTTTTAATTATCTGAACACTTCAAAATGATAGCTTTACGGGATCACCTAAAATGAACTTGTTTTGATCCTCCTATGAACTACACGATCATCATTGAGGGTTATAAATCCTATTCTATATCTTTAATCTCTAACTATCTTCTATAATAAAATGCATTTCAATAATTTTAAAACTTCAAAAATAATTAAAATTACAATTATACCCCTGATTTAAATCAGGCACATTCTTTCTATTTATACTACATAATTTTGTATCATACCATATTTAAGAAAAGGTTCTAAGTAAATATAATCAATCTAAAATCCACTTATGATCCATGAATATTAGAAGATCAAAATTAAATCAGAATAAATTAAACCTAATTCTAAAATCCAAATTATAATAATAGATACGAATTGATGGATCTAGAGAACATGTAACCCAGATCAATAAACATCTATATTTATTCATGTTAGATCGTAATATTCGATATGAGATTGATTTTGTATGAATATTAATGGAACAGTAGAGAGAAAATAACACCACAATTTATTATCAAATGTTATCAAAAGTTCTTACAATAGTTTTGTACAATGGTATCTATACTAACACTTAACATGAACTGCTAATTACAAGTTTTGACCAAGTCAACCATGCTAACATCATATTAATTATTTCTAACAATTCACTTATTTATATATTAAAAAATTATGCGAAATAATTCTCGCTACTACGCACGGGTACTCTGCTAATTATCTATAAAGTATCTTAATGTTTTATTTTTGAAAATTTTAAGACTTAATTTTCAACATTCCTATAATATTTTGTTTGAATAATCGAATGAATAATCACGTTGTAATCGATAATATAAACTATGTATAATATGAATTAAGATCGTATAGTTTGTGAATGACCACCATTATCATAAATGACAAATTTATCTTTAATCTTAGGTAGTAAAACGACATGTCACCGATAAACACCCGTTTCTAATTTTAAATCTTAAGATGTTGCTTGATAGTATAGTCTTTTACATATGTGTTTTAATGTATATAAAAGACCAAATTTCTAAAAAAAAATATAGTTTAAATATTATAACAATAGTATACTACTCCGTACTTTCATACTGATTTAAATTACTAAAAATATATAATTTTCCGAGTATTAAACTATTGAGTTTAAAGAATTGATTATATTTTTGTGTATCGATTAAATGGTTAGTCTATTAAAGTTTTATTTTTCAGCTTGTAAATATAAGTAAAGCACAATCGGATCGGATCTAGATCCCAAAATCCTATGGCCAAGATCGATATTCTAAGTAGATCCTATCATTTTTAGATCCTATGATTTTTAAATCCTAAGCAAGATCGAGATCACTTTTGTTAATTAGGATTGTAAAATCATACGATTTTAAGATCAAAATCTTGACATAGCCAACTTCTTAAAATATCAAACAAATTCACTTGCGATTTTTTTTTTTAACAATCAAATTGCATTTCATTATATCTCAACTAAATGAAAATATAAAATGACTCAAAAGCAAACACATAAATATTTCATCAGAGTAATTTACTCCAATTATCACTTATAAAATCTTGCATTGTGTGTATCTCGTAGGAAATTCAAATTTGTGAATTATGTATCTTAACCTAATCAAAATCATATTCCTTTTAAAGATGATATCGAATGAGCAGTGTATTCATACTACTATGGAAATAAAAAATTATGAAAAGGAATTGAAAAAGTAAAAAAAAAATGACTTACTTGAAAGTGTAATGCTTTCTCAAGTTCCTCAATGACGATGTTTGCTGAAGGACGATCGATTTGAGCTTCTGCTAAACATTGATATGCCGTCTTTGAAAATGTGTTCAAAGAATCTTGATTTGGTCCTTTATTGAGGGTGAATATGAGTTCATTTACTTCATCCATTATTTTTGGATCTACTATTTCATGAATTGTTCCCTCTTCGAATCGTCTTCGTGCGACAGGTCCAAGTCCCTTGTCATTCTCCTCCATGTAAATTTGATCATAGGCAGGCTTCCCAGAGAGGATCTCAAATAAAACTACTCCAAAAGAGTAGATATCTATTTCTTTTTTCAGCTTACCGGTTTTCTCATATTCTGGATCCATATATACATTTGTACCTACAAGATTATTTGTATAAACAGTGTTTTCTTGTCGATTTGCTGGGTGAAATCTAGAGAGCCCAAAGTCTGCAATCTTCGCCTCCATATTCTTGCCTAACAAAATATTGCCACTTTTTATGTCACAATGTATTATCCTTCGTTCATCCTCTACCCTATTGTGAAGATAATCTAGTCCGCGTGCAATATCAATGCAAATCTTAATACGTTGCACCCAAGTGAGATTAATCAACTTATCGGTTCTTCCCAAATAATCATCAAGGCTTCCATTACAAGCATGCTCATAGACAAGTAGCATATGTGAACCTTCTTCACAATAGCCAAGAAGAGACACTATGTTGGGATGATTACATCTAGTAAGCAAATCAATTTCTGCAACAAACCCTTCTTCTCCATGTTTGTCCCCTCTAATCAATATACGTTTTATAGCTACAGTTTTGCTTTTTTTGGAAACTTTCCCTTTATTTTTCTCGTTTATTGACAGGTCAAGTTGTGCTTTGTACACCTGACCATATCCGCCTGATCCAATGAGGTGTGATTCAGCAAATTTCTTGGTGGCTAACTCTATATCAATGAGTGGGATCTCCAAGTGTTCCAGGTTTTTCCCCTGTGAGTTCAAGAAAAAAATTAACTGTTGTAGCCTATATATATATGAAGTATATATGGATGCGAATCGAGTAATATAATGCTACACACAAGGATCGATCATATCGAACCATGACTGAATGATCGCAAAATCTGGCCTTTAACCTCTTTGACACATGATAGAACCAAGTATATATCTTTGAGAAATTCAAATAATTGAGTAAGACGCTAGAAATAATTTGTTTACTAAAAATTACATACATGCTTACACTCAACCTGATTATTGCGGAGTACTTATCTAATAATCAATTCAATTTTGAATTTGTAAACTTCGTTAATTTTTTGTTCTTATATACACAAACTGTTTTTTATATATTTATTGTATAGTTTTCATGTGCAATCAATTATGATTATTTAATTTTTGTTACAAAATGTTCTTGAAACTGAGTGTCACGTTTAAGTGATTTACGTGGTCATATGGTAAAGATTTAGGCCTGTTTACTTTGGTATTATGGGCTAATTGGCATTATGGACCTTATTCGGTCACCAGATCGACTTTGATGTTTCTTGAAGCTTAAAATTAATCAAAAATGTCCTTCACGCTAATTTCTTTTCTCTCGTCTTCCTTCTCAACGGAAACTAGCACCATGCGTACCGTCATCGGTACTTACGATCGCTGGCCGTCTTCCTCCTAACTGAATGTCGGCCGTCGTCCTCCCGGCTAAGCTGCCGGTGGTCATTCTCCTCGCTGAACCATCGATCCTTCGTCAAGTTAATTTCTTGTTTTTCTCTTAACTTAGCTTGTACTGTAAATTTATTTTTCTTGTGGTTTCGATCTTAATTTGCTGCTAAGTAACTTAAATTGACACTTTATATAATTCCTTGAAACCAATCCGCTACATTTTCATGCATATTTGTATTAAATCAGTCGTAACCGACATTTCAATATCTATCATTATATTACGTCGGTTACACCAATAATAAAAAGAATTAAATAATTATGAGGTTATATCTTTTGTAACTGAAACTAATTATGATGTATTAACTTTTAGACAGAGGATCCGAGGGGAAGACCTCATTTGAGGAGAAGGAGGAAAAAACCTATTTTTACTGCATTTTAACATCACTCCACTGCATTTTATACATATCAAAAATCACTGCATTTTAATATCACTGCATTTTAACTCTTACATTTTTGTCCTAAAATGCAGTAAAATAAGCATTCTCCTCCTTCTCCTCATATAAGGTCTTCTCCTTTGAACCTTACCTTAACTTTTAATAGTATAGATATAGATATACTACTTGCATTAGATGTTATGTTAACTAAAATGGTAAAATACTATTTTATTTTTAAGACTACTATGGCTATGTTTGGCACGCTCGTTTTAAGAGCTTATGAGAGCTTGTAGTTTATGGTTTTCATAAGCTCTGTCTGGCTTCCAAAATTTTGAGTAGCTTATGGTTTTCATAAGCTCCAAAACCATAAGCTACTTGAAGTAGCTTATGGAGGTAACTTGTAGCTTATGGAAAATGAAATTACATAAATACCCTCCATGTAATTATATATCATCTTTTAAAATTAATATATTTATCTTTTTATGTCATTTTACATTCATAAGCTATAAGCTCCAGCTACTTTGCCAAACACAAATATTACCAAAAGCTATCAGCTCCAGCTACTAGCCACAAGTTACCAGCTTCAGCTACAAGCTACCAGCTTCAACTACAAGCTTCAGCTACAAGCTTTAGCTATCAGCTAGTTGTGCCAAACATACCCTATGTAATAAAAATCTTTATATGGTAGGTCGTAGGAGATGAATATTTTTGAGACTGAAATGCTTATACTACTTTCATTAGATTATTTTTAAGACAACCGTTATAATTACATAATTTGACTTTAAGTGTTCAATAACATACTTAAAAAGATATCTTAATAGTTTAAAATTTGTGTCAAACTCTTAATATATTAGTATAGAAGATAGAAGATGGTTATAACTTGTAAAACTATTTGAATTCTCAATTATATTTAAATCAAAACAATCGTAACATACACTTCATTATCCATTAATGTGTTACATAAATTACATCAATTATATAAAAGACAATTAATTATGAACATATTTTGTAATCGAAATTAGTTATGATATATAACTTTATTATAATAAATCGCATTGAATTCAAGTGATTTAAAGTTGAATGAGAGTTAAAAGGGTAAAATAGTAATTTACTATTTCTTCATTTTTAGAACTTTTACTCAAACTTTTTATATATTAGTATAGATATAAGGGTAAATAAGAACGCTTAATCAACACATTTCTTTTTCATTTTTCTTATATAATTTTACTAATTAACAAGCTCAATAAGAAATTAATTACCTTTAAGTGATTCGATGTACCTTTAGCTTCATCATCAACTTCTGCATGTTTCTACAAGATACATTCAACCAAAGCAATGGAAAAAAAAAACAAGTCATTACGATAGAGAGACAAGGCAAAACGATTCGTATATTTTAACCGATTTATTTATAAATTGATCGATTCAAATATGATTGTAAAAGACAAAGTTAGCTTAGCGTTATGGGTTACGAGTTGGGCCATATGCATTTTTAATTTCGAAAACATCATAAATCGTTCTATTTAAATTTCTAAAATATGTATTTCATTACTTACTTTTATACATAAAAAGAAAAGAATTGTGGTGCCACACAAAATGACACATCATTATCTAAAAAATTAACTAATTAAAGTCAAAAACCGACTAAAAAAGAAAGAAAAAAGAACATAGTTTTATCAAATAGTAACACACATAAACTAAAATTAAAACGAATTAACCAAAAGGAAAAAAAAAAACATAAGAAAGTCAAAATAATCTACTTGTTAGGCTCATTCTACTTATAAACGGTTACCTAATTTGACTTGCTTGAGAAAAAAGGCTTACCAACTTTTCGTGTCTTCGTTGAAGATTCAATGCTTTCTCAAGATTTATGACAATTTGATCGATATTCGGGCGTTGTGCTCGCTGCTTCAAGCAACTATACGCTGTTTCTGAGAAGATACTAAACGACCGTGGATTCATATGTTTCCGTAGATCCGGATGGATGATATCATCTAGTGTCCCCTCTTCATGATGAGATTTGACCAACTGAGTTAACAAGGCATCGTTTGGACTGTGTATGTACTCGTCAAGTCTTTTCATGGTAAACAATGGGCTTAGTGTAGTGAAACTCTGATGCTCGTCTAGAATAAATGCTCGCCTGCCACACAAGACCTCAGATAACACCACACCCAAGGAGAAGATATCTGACAATTGGGTCACGAACCCGGTCTTTTCGTATGTCGGGTCAACATACCCAATCGTGCCTACAACTTCAGCAGGGAGAACATGGTGCCTTCCGGCTATATTATTTCTCAATGAAATATTAAAACCAGATAACTTGGGTTTCCAGTTATCGTCCAATAATATTTTGGAGCTTTTGATGTTACGATGTATGACACTAAAGTGGCTCGTATCATCATAATTTTGGATGTACCTCAATGCATGCGCTACACCGACACATATCTCCAATCGTTGCATCCATGTGAGGGTTGGGCCACTTAGGTATCTGTCAAGACTTTTGTGAGCCTCAAGCTTGTTTACGATAATCTTCTCATCGTTCTCGTCGCAAAAACCAACAATAGAGACTAGATTTTCATGTTTAAGACTAGTTAGTACCTTAATCTCCGTCCAGAACTCGATATCTCCTTGCCCATATACGTAGTGCAATCTCCTAGCAGCGATATTGGTCGTTTGTCCATGTCGATTGAGTTTTCCTTTATAAACTTTTCCAAAACCACCTAGGCCGATGAGATTTTCATCTGCAAAGTTGTCGGTGGCCTCCGCTATCTCTTTAAGTGGGATTTGTAGGTGACCAGACTCTCTTGGTGAAGGCATAATGGTTGTTTTTTAATCTGGTAAATACCAAAATTAATATACGAGTAATTAAAAGATACGGCTGTACGTTTAAGATTTGGCTACAATTGAAAGAAAGTAACGAATGAATCTATCTATCTATCTATTTTCATTCATCATCTTATATCTTATATTATAACTAAGGGATGAGACCTCCAATTATTTGTCAAATAAATACTCATGCCACATCATACAAATCTTATGTGTCATGACCATATAAAACAACTTGATGATGTGGATTTTCCTACACCCTTACTCTAAATAAGGAAATATTAATTAAAATACATATTATAACTAATATAAATTAAAATTATAACTAATTTAATTTGAATTATGTGCCATCTCATAACACTTATAGTTTTTGATTTAGTCCAAAATATAATTATGATATCATTTAATGTGTTTTTCCCTATATTTTTAATTTATATAATTTTTTAATTTTCTCATCTTAGTATTGGCTTTTCTCTCTCTAATTCTCTAAATAATAATAAATAAACTTATAGTGAGTTTTGAGAACATTGTAGTTTTCATTATAGTTATATTAATTTAAAATTTTTTTGTTAAGATCAACTTAATCATCTCTTTTTTGAAGAGTTTTTTAGTTTAAATAACACAACTCAATTACTCAATATTATTTATTTATTTTTTTAATGTTAACAAAAATGATTATTTAAAGATAAGTGATTCGTACATCATATTTTTTTAGCCGTACACCACAAACATGATTTACACAGTTATATACTACAATACCTTAAAGTATAAGTGATGGTGTATGGATACAAAATTACAATATACTAATCGTCACTCTTATATGTGTATACAACATAAAATTGAATATGATTTGAAACAACCACTAAAAATGTTGCTTATATTAAAGTTATAAAACATTTATAATTGTACTATTTTACGTTAGCGTTTGTGAACATGTTGTTTTCATTTTCTCAAGTCTGACAATAAAAACCCTTGAAAATTTTGTTTCATATATGTTTTCGTTGTTTTATATTGTTTTTAAATAAATAATTCCAATGTCGATTTTATAGTTTTCAGTTAGATGTGTTAATATCACTGAAATTTTTTATAAAATATAATTGTCTTTTATATAAGGCCGTGCATTAAACGGGCTTAAATACCTAATGAGTATATATATATATATAGTGGCATGATCCAGAGGGAAGCGTATTTTTTGAGGGAAGGGGGGAAGTGTTAGTATACATCAGGAAGCATATTACCTTCACCCATACAAATCTCGAAAAAAGCAAACTGAAATTTAGTAAATGTTAATCAGAATCGATGCTATGAATGTTAAGCTTCCTTGATAAATTATTTCTTCAAGTTATAGCATCGATTTATGAATATTAGATCCAAATCCGTTAATATGCATCGCGGTGCATATTAGTTAATATGCATTGTGATGCATATTAACACTCAAAATATTTTTCAAATAATGTGAAGTTTTTAATATGCATCGCGATGCATATTAGTTAATATGCATCACACTGCATTTTAACAATTTATTAAATAAATATTCATCAATTAATGTTATGACTTAAAAATGAAATTCATTCGTTAAAATATTCTTTATAGCATCAGTTTTGATTACTTTTTACCGATAAAAATATTTTTTTGCTGACGTTTTGATTGGTAATTGTAATATGCTTCTTGATGCATACTAACGCTTCCCCACTTCCCCCCAAAAAGGCACTTCCCTCTCGATCACTACCCTATATATATATATATATATATATATATATATATATATATGAACAAAGGAAGGAAGGAAGAAAGTGGGAACAAACATATAAATTTCATCACCTAACATAAGTCAAATTGAAGAGAGGGGCGGCATGAAGGGTTGCTGTAATTTTCTTTCTTTTTTGTTTGATATAAAGTTATTAAAATTGAAATATGAATAAATATTTTTGGATGTATCATTTTCTTAAATACTTTTCCTTATAAACGACAACCTTCTGCTAAAATTTTCCAAATGCGTTCAAAACAATGACTCTTAAACTCCGAGTCTCCCTCTACCTCTCTAGATTTGAGTTGTCTTGATCCTCGTTAGTCGTCCCCGTGTTACTGACTTTTCGGCAGTGACAATAAAACCAATAGTGAACATATCATAGATTTAATGTAAATGATGTGAGCTATCTATACACCACATATATCTTTATCACTACACCTTAACAATTAAAGCATCCACGGTGGCTTTCTAATCCCTTTCTCACCCCTTTTCACACATTAATGTCATATCAGTTTTCAATTAACTTTTTTCCTCAACCTTTCAAACACTTTTTCACTGCAATAGAACCCATTTCAACCATTTTGGCATATAACTTGGTATGCAACTTCTTTTTGATTTAGTCTATACGTTATTTGTTATTATTTGATGATCGATGGTTATTTTCCATACCTGAATTGGTTTACATTTACACAATATATAGATACAATATGGGCTAACAATGGGCCATGTATATGGTCTGATAATATACAAACTATATACATTATACTAACGTGTGTGTATATATATATTGTTATTATTTGATGATCGATGGTTATTTTCCATACATGGTCCGATAATATACAAACTATATACATTATACTAACGTGTGTAAAGAGAATAAGGTGAAAATGAAACCGGGTAATCGGGCTGGAGAAAACTGGACAAGTACGTGTTTGTCAACAAAAGCATGTTGATCACCACTCACAATCAATCAGGTATATAGATAGATATATCTGTTATAATAATCATATCGTACTAGTATTTGTTATGGATAAGTATTTGAAAATGTAACATACTTTGACAAAATCTGTATTGTGTGTATTAACTTTCAAAACCTCTAGTATATGTATTCAATTTTTGATTATTGTCTATTGTATGTAACCTGGCTATTATGTCATTCAATCATTCATATAAAGCACCAACGTGACATTCTCACAAAGCGTCACATCGAAAGATTACATACAATAAGCATAAATCAGTAATTGTATATACAACATAGAGGTTTTGAAAAATTGATACACACAATAGAGTGTTTGTCATAATTTGATACTTTTTCATATACTTAGCCTTATTTGTTATTTATAGGAATTTGATTATCAGTACATTTTACATTTTTGTTTCAATATCGATTATCAGTACATTAATTTTCTAGCTCCTTATAGTAACCATCGAATCTGGATTTACATCCTTAAAAAAGCAATAACGACCTCTACATCTGTATGTATCTGATATTCAGATACAAGTTAATAAGTTAAAAAAAAATAAAAAAAATAATAAATAAATAAATAAATTAAATTACAGTGTCAAAAGCTTGCATTTCAGTTATCGAATTTTACATTTTCATCGATTCCTAATTGATAGTCTTAATAACTTAAAGATGCTAGCTTAGGTGCACACACACATTATTATCATGATCTTTCAAACGTTAGATACATGGCCTAAACTCGATGCCTTCAATTATCATTTCATCAAAAACTCTGTCAGTCATTCTATGTAATTTTACCTCAAGTACATTGCGAACTTCTAACCGACGTAATGGTTTGCACAACATGACCTCCAACCAACCATCATTTCTTACTTCAATCTTTTTAAATATCTGATGGTTGCTGCAAGCTTTCGGCATCACAAGTCTTTCAACTCCTGGTATAATCGATGAGTCATGTGATTGATAATCATTTTTTGGCGTAATTGTTGGTATATTCATTGAAGGCAAACTCTTCCATGCAAACACTGGAGCTTGGTAAGTGTCGTCCAACTTGCATCGTGCTCTAAGCAAACAAGTTTCATCGGTTTGAGTGCGGTTATCTTGAAATTTGAACACAAGATATGCAGCATAGCTACTCTTAGGTTGAAACATGGGTGACCAAAGCCTGCACTTGAAATCAAACGAAAACATATTGCGTAGTAATTTTTTCACGTCACCAAACCTGTTGATGTATAAACAATGTTTCGTTAGAATTCCTGGAAGAGTTATTACAATAAAAAAAAATTCATAGCACTTGTAGTTCCGGGATCCAAAACCTGGATGCAGATGAAGATAGTGTTTGCAGTCTCTCATAATTTGCGTCATCACACAAGACATCTGTAGCTGGTAACATAAAACATATCCCACGGGTTGTTCTCTGTACTGAAAGCCACTGGTATTTAACCAGATAATCTCGAAATATTAGATCACACATTTGAAAAGTATTTCGATTATAAGATCAAGACGCAGGATAGAATTACCATTTGACCATAGTGGGCAGAGAAACCCTCACAGAGCTGCAGGTAGAGCTCTTTTTTGGTGGTGTAACCCAAAGGCTTGTCTGACATCTTTATATATCGTGCATAATCTTCTGGCAACTTCTTCTCCCAGTATTCATCTCCATCACCATCACCATAACCATTACCATTGTCATTAACATCGATATCTTCTTCATTTGTTATTGAGAGACCTTTAAATTCATCACACTCATCACGCTGCATTCGTAAGTACAGCATGTGATTAAGATTGACAGATAAGATATTCACGCCATCTCTTGATCATTAAACATACTAAATAATTCAGATTCGTAGATGTTACTATCACATAAATTTAATCGTGGGTAATTTGTTGGGGATATATATAAGAGAGAAACTTACCATCTCTATCGGCTGAAATTTAATACCTTGAATCAAGAGAGATTGGTTAAAACGATATTCAAAAGATGAAAGCTTCTCTATCACTACATCAAAATCAGCATTTGGCTCATAATTCATGAAATGCCACATTGTAATCTCATACCACTGTGCGTCCTTCTCTGAGTTTTGTGTACAATGGACAGAATGTACACTCAACTCGTTTGATTTCCATTGAAGCCTCATCAACGTCGGGGGTAACAATTTATTCATGTGTAAGTATATTCCATCGAACTTAACCACCAAGATAGCTGCATACATGGTACCAAGTGATAACATGCTAGTTTTGACTTGACATCTAATTTCATGGCAGCCTTTATAACTATACTTAGCTACCCGACCTGGCACCCTGCACATTAAATTGGATACGTTAGTGTAATACCCGAATTTTTGATAAGTTTATCGTATTTAGCCATATAAGATAAAGACTAATAATAACATTTAATTATTAATAATCTAATCTAAACTATACTTAAAGCAAAACATTATGGTGTAATCCCGACCCATACTTAAAGCAAAACACCATGGAGCAATCTTAACCCTTCATTGAGTTTTTCTAAGTTGATCAAATGATGTAAATTTGATTTAGATAGTTACAGATAGACCCCTAAACCCCTTAAATATTAAATATTAATCAATAGAATAATCAGCAATTAATATTTTAAAAAGTTAGATAACCCGTAAATTTTAAAAACATCGGTCCACAACTCCACGTCTTAATTTTAATCAATACAAATTGTCGCTCGTTGAAGGTGTCACGTGGCATCCAGAGAGTTTGACAAGTCATCAACACGTCAACAAATTACATCAAAACACCTTTTTTAAGAGTTGGTTGTATTTCGGGGGACTTATTTTAAAGTAAAATCGATGCCTACTATTTATACATATGTAGTTCACTGATTTTACACTCTTTGTTCTTTTGATTGATTTGCAATTACAAGGGCCGGTTACTCACCTAAATCGTGTGTTATATTATTATTTTTATATTTTTCTTGAATAACACCATAAGACAGAACGCACTTTGCTGGATAAAACACATGATAAAAATACCTTAGATTGCTATCAAATTCCCACGAAGGATACTTCCTTGTTGAATAATCTAGAAATCTTCTTGCTGATATAAACTCACATTTCTTTCCATCATCATTTATCCAAAAGAACTGCAAGGTTAAACTCAAATTAAAACATGCACTTTCCATAACAAGGAAGATGTTGCAAATTAAATAGTACTCCTAGATAGTATACAAAAGTATGTTTACAAGATATCTGATCCCATAGGAAATTGAACTGAAATGCAAATCATAAAATGTTTTTTACTCTGTTGTTGTCATCAAAACGAATTCCCTTGTGAAGATGATCAAAGAGCTCCTTTCTAGTAGTGTAGATGGCACTGGGAATGCTGAACTTGTTACTTATTGCTTCCCAGTCCTGCGGTAGCTTTGTCTCCCAGTACTCATCGGAGTCTGATGCCACGTCATGTTTCCACTCTTTTCTTTTGTCACGCTCATACTCCTCCTAGTAACATAGCAATATTCAGATATGAAATACGATGTGAATGAACAAAACAACGGAAAAAGATATTCACTACTTCATAGGTTTACATCATTACTTACCTGAAGGTAAAATATGATATGATATGAAGGTAAAACTTACTTGGTATCCCAAAGCGATTTCAAGTTGTTTCACCATTTCAGTCACAGTAGGGCGTTCTGTGTGAGCTTTCAGCAGACATTGATATGCAATTTTTGAGAACCTTTCTAAACACAGCGGTGAAATTTGCTCCTTGAGACGGTTATCGATAATCGTATCTAGTTTACTTTCTTTATAGCATTTTTTTGCCAAAAAGGTCAAGATCCTACGATTGTCTTCATATTCCATTTGTACGCACGGTCTTCCACAAAGGACTTCGAACAAAACAGCTCCAAATGAGTAGACATCGGATTCTTTTGTCAAGAAGCCAGTCTTCATATACAACGGATCGCAGTACCCCATCGTACCTACAGCGGCGGAATAAAGAAAAGTGTGTTGCTGATTTGCAGGGCCATATTTGGAGAAACCAAAGTCTGCAATTTTAGCATTCCAGTTGTGGTCCAAGAGTATGTTTGCACTCTTGATATCACGGTGCAAGACTCTTTGCTGAGTCCCTTCAGCAGGAGCATGAAGGTATTGCAGTCCACGTGCAGCCCCGATGCATATACGAAGGCGTTGATTCCAAGATAGATCACTGCTACGCAAATACAAGTCCAGGCTTTTGTTAGGCAGAAACTCGTATACAAGGATACTTTCACCACCCTCATCAGAAAAGCCTAAAAGAGTGACTAGATTTTCATGTTTGTAGTTGGAAAGCAACATGATCTCTCTCCAAAACTCAGGGGCTCCTTGCCCGTGTTTCGTATTTAAGCGTTTTATAGCCACCGTGGTAAGCTTTTCGGATATGACAAGTTGTCCTTGGTACACCTTCCCGAATCCACCTTCACCGATACAATTGGTTACTCCAAAGTTGTTTGTGGCTGATTTAATATCTTGGAGTGGGATTTGGAGATGCTTGAACTCTTCTATAGAAGACATTATTTTATTATATTAAGAATAATAATAACATAATACTGTATGTAAACCAAACACAGATCTAAAAACCTGATCTTCTCAGAATTAAGAAGAAGCGCTTTATTGAAAAAGGAGAATATTTGAGAGGATTGCAGATTTAGAAAGTAAGTATGTCGGCTATTCAAACCTTATTGAGTAGATTAGATGGGGTTAGTGTTATATATATATATTCTAAATTGCATTTACATCCCTCTTGTTCTTCTTTCTGGTAATTCTGCCACTAAAGATCTTTAGAGTTATCCTTATTAGCTTTTCCTTTCTTCACTTGACTCCAAAACTGCTCTTATTTTTAACATTTTACCCTTTAGTCGTGTAAATTACAAAATGACTAATCCTATATATAGGTCTATTTATACAGGGCTGAGCTAAGAATATAATTAGTTTGATTTTTTTCCTTTCTTTAAATTTCAAGCAATCAACTTTTTTTCATTCACCAATCATATTGTTAGGTCTATATTTAGTCATACTACTTTAGATCCACAAATGATTTTCCTTACAAAATATGATACACTCCCAATTTTCTTTGTTCCATGTCAAAATTGTCAATATAATGTGTAACTTTTTTTTAATTCCAAAAAGTCAAATACTTGCACACCCACACACACCACACACACACACACACATATATATATATATATACATATATATATATATATATATATATTGAAATGATCTAGAGGGAAATGCATTTTTTAAAGGAAGTGGAGAAGTGTTGATTTAACCATTCATCACATCTAATTAAACCATATTATTGTGGTATGCATTTCATGGGAATTTAGTGACAACATGAATATACCAATGAGAATACGCCACATGTACAAAGAAAACCCATTTACCCCTAAAACAAATTATCTTACAAACGACAAGTTGAAAAATTATTAAAATTGCATCATAAAATTCAGTTTTTTATCCTCTTCGATTTAAGATCACTCAAGACATATTTTTGACAACTTTATTTTTTTTTTGTTTTTGATAGGTTTTACAAATTAGTATGCATCAAAATACATAATATTAATACTTGCGAACACAAATGTTAATGTACATCAATTTAAAAAAGTATAATATAAACTTAAATTAAAATGCATCACAATGCATACTAATTATACTTATCCTCATGAGTGTTAAACAAAACATCGGTATACATCACAACAATGTAAACCTAATTTAAAATGCATCAGAATACATACTATTATTACTCATCAATATGAATTTTAACAAATGTCAATGCACATCACTTTGATATAACATGCATCAAAGTACTTATTATTAATACAAAAAAATATGAATGTTAAATTGTTAATGTGTATAAATATACACCGCTACAATGTAAACCTAGGTTAACACACATCTAAGTGCATATTATTGGTAATCGTTAGCATGAATTATAACATACACCGGTAGAATATAAATATATGTTAATATGCATCAATTTGCATACTATTAGTACACATTAAAATCAATGTTAACATACATTTAATATACAAACTCTGATATAAAACTAATTTAACATGCATCGTAGTGCATACTATTATTAATTAACAAAAAAATTAAAATGGATAAATATACATCACTACAGGTAATACGAATCACTTTGCATACTATTAGTACAAATTAAAATGAACTATAACAAAATATGAATATACACCACTAGAATGTAAGAAATAAATTTACATGCATCACAATGCATACTATTAGTACAGCGACATGTTAATATGCATTGAAGTAAGAATTAATTTGTATGCATCACAATGCATACTATCATCCCACCAAAAAACGAAAAAAAAAATTATCGAAAATATGCATTGATGGATCTTAAATCGAAGAGGAGAAAACGCTGAGTTTTATGGTGCAATTTTCATAATTTTTCGACTTGTCTTTTACGAGATAATTTGTTTTTAGGATAAATTAGTAAATGAGTTTTGATTGTTATAGAGATGATCACATGGGTGCACCCCACATTGATTATCATAAAATTCATATGATTAATGGTAGTGATTCACCCATTCCCTATTTTTTGCACTTCCTTCTAGATCACTAACCTCTATATATATATATATGTGTGTGTGTGTCATCTCGGAACTTGTGCCCACCCCTACGCTAATGGCCCTTTGGTATGACTTCAAAACGAGACCTTTTTTAGGTAAAAACTTGTACACAAATATACTCTCACTAGTCTCACTACAAAAGCCTATAAGAGAGACAAGATTCTCATGTTTGTATTGGGAAAGCAACATAATCTCCCTCCAAAACTCGGGGGCTCCTTACCGTAGGGCACTATCTAAACGCTTCACGGCCACCACGGTAAGCTTCTCGGATATGACAAGTTCTCCTCTGCAGACCTTCCCAAATCCACCTCGACCGATACAATTGGTGATGCCAAAGTTATTGGTGGCCGATTTTATATCTTGTAGTGGAATGTGGAGATGTTGGAACTGTTCAATGGAGGACATCTTTTTTTTGATGATGAGAAGCTGTTGAAGAGCTCCAAGGACTTGGGAATTAGCTAGGTACAGTAGTTTTTAAGGACAAGCAATTTGCCAAGAATCATAAAAAAAAGATGATTTTCGCCCAAAACTCCAAACTTTATCTCAAATTCTCAAGCATTAAAGCAGAGAATGATTTTTTTATCACAATACAAACACTATATAGCGTTTCTAGTTGTTGGTAATCAGGGTCATCACATAAGACATCTCTAGCTGGTAGCATCAAACATATCCCACTGGTTGATTTGTGTAGTGAAAGCCACTGGTAATTAACCTAATAATAATCTCGAAAAGTTAGATCATAATTATGACTAGTATTTCGTAAGACTGAAATTTAGGTGTTCGCAGCTTGTCATAAATCTAATCATAAAACAAAACATATATATATCTCGATCACTTTATGACGGAAGATGAAGAAGATTTTAGTTACCAATTGACCACTATAACCAAGGAAACCGTCACAGAATCGTAGGTAGAGCTCCTTTTTGGTGGTGTAATCCAAAGGCTTGTCCGACATCTCCATATACCGTGCATAATCTATTGGCAACTTTTTCTCCCAATATTCGTCACCTTCATCCTCACCATCATTATTAACATGTATCTCCATTTTTTATCGAAGGACTTCTAAATTCTTCAAGATCTTCATGCTGCTGTTTTTTAATTAAATTTCTTAATACACTTGTGATATGATTATGATTCACAGATAAAAGATTCACATGATATTTCAAAACATAAACATCAGTACTATTAACTACTAAACCTGCAGATGTTACTATTTAGACATGGTAATTTCTTGAAGTTAAAAAGAGAATTTTACCATCTGTATGGGCTGAAATTCAATTCCTTGAATCAGGAGAGCAGTTTTATAACTGTTTTCAAAAGATGAAAGCTTCTCTATTACTACCTCAAAATCAGCAATAGGCTCATAATTCATGAAGTGCCACATTGTAATCTTATACCATTTCTCGTCCTCGTCTTTCGTTTCTGTACAATGTACAGAATGTACATTCAACTCGTTTGTTTTCCATTGAAGTCTCATCAACTTCCTGTGTAAGCCATTCATTATAATTTGCCCATCAAATCTGAACACCAAGATAGCTGCATACATGGTACCAATTGATAACATGCTAGTTTTGATTTGACATTTAATTGCATGGCAGCTTCGATAACCATATTTCGCAACACTACCAGGCACCCTGCAGATAAATATTGGAATTTATGTTATAGACATACTCCCTCCTTCCCAATTTTATTGTCCCCAGACAAAAAACACGCAGTTTAAGAAAAACATCACGATCTCTCTTACTTTTTGATAACAAGACAATTTTACCCTTTACTTTTTACCTACCTTTTTGTCTTACATATATAAATTAAGGGCAATAATGAACTTTATCTTATTATTCTTTTCTATTTATGGAAGTGAACAATTAAATTGGGACATTCCAAAAAAGAATAGTGGACAATAGATATGAGACGGATGGAGTAGTAATTATTATGCAAAGACGCTACATGGTGCATTGTATAGAAAACGCGTCACTAAATTACATACAATGTCATAAGTAACAAGTTTCTTACATTCAATGTACGCCCGAGTAGTTAGGTACACACTATGAATATCAGACCTTATCTAAACTAATCAATTATTGAATAAAACATATATACGATAAAGATACCTTAAATTGAGTTCGTATACCCACGAAATATAATGCATCGTCTTATAATCTAGGAATCTTCTTGCTGATATGTATTCGCATTTCTTTCCGTCATCATTTATCCAAAAGAACCGCCGAAGTTACTCTCAAATTCATAAAATGAACAATTCACATGATAGATGGAAAAATATTGCAGGTCAAGCTTTTGCTTTCTTTCTTTTGTTGGGATTATTGAAGATTAATTAAATAATTAATTAATCGTTTGTGACTTGATGTCACATGAATTAATTGTGGTGACTTGATGTCACGTGTATGTGTTAGGAATTTAGGACCTAAATAACGTGCACAATTGAACATAGTTGCACCCACAACAATAAATGAATAATCGATTGCTAACAAGCAATCAAACAAGCAAAACAAGATAAATAAATATGATACGAGAAAGTAAACAACACAAGGATTTAACGTTCCAATTTGAAGATTGGTTTAGTTCACGGACCCAAATCGAAAGAGTTTTCTTTATTATTTTGGTGGCTTAGGGTTTATACAATAATGGGGTTACAATATATACTAATATGTGAAATAATAGTACTTCGTACAAAAAAGAATCGCAGTCGCTAACTATACCGACTCAAAATTGTTTCCAAATTCACAAAGCCATTTAATTCTCAAGCCTTGAGATCACGTGACCACCACTTTTCAACTTTCAATTTTAATTCTTTTGTACGATATGCACATACTCAACAATCTCCCACTTGAAGATCAGATAAACCCAAAATTATTAAACCCACACAATTATTCCCTTTCAACCAAGTCGAATCCACCTCTTCAGACCGCCAATACCAACTGGGACACGCACACTAACTAAACTCGAGTTAGATAGACTTTCGATAAAAGGTTCTTCAACTACACATATTGAAACTGGGAATAAGACAACACCTTTAACGCCCCTTTAGCAACTCCTTGTTCTTAGCTCAACCAATACCGCCGAAAAACCATCCGGGACACGCTTGCTCGATCTGACAGAATCGGAAGACTTTCGATATACAAAGCTAACTGAACATCAATACTAAACTGTGACCACTCTCCGGTTATCCGCACCATCATCTTCTAGCCCAAGAAGATGCGTTGAAGTGTGCAATGACTTCAACTGCAAGATTCTATCAAGAAGACAACCGCTTCTTCAATTCGTCGATACAGCCACATTGAATCTTGCCACCAACATGTCAACGAACAACCCGTACAGAACTTCATCCATCCGATTTTCCTTCCCAGCAATCAGAAAATCGCCGATAGAACAAACCCATAGATTATTATCAAGGTTCACTCGTAAGAACGCAATCACAACCTTGAAATCTACTTCTTCACCATTCGCTTTCCCGCTGGTACACTGACCCAAAACCTAGCTATGGTTTCAATGAACATATCTTCTCCCACTCAGCCTGCTCCCACTGTACGGATCTAAATAATAATCGCGGCTCTCTTGAGAATACTCTGGTTCATTATACACGGTCAATCGCAAATTACTTTGCCATTGGAGAGTAAAAAAACGAAGATCTGAATGTTCTAGTGTTACCCAGAATCCGCTCACTAAACTTGTAGAAACTGAGATCCAATAGTTGCACACCAATCTCCCAAGCTCCCACTAGTCGCCAAACTCCCACTAGCTTCGATACTTCCTCCGGTTAACATACTCCACCAAGAGTTCCCGACACTCTCAACAATATCCGAAAGCTCAAACATTATGACTTACACATTTATCCGCCTCTAACCCTCTTGAAAATTTCCAATTGATTCCTCAAGAAGAATCGCTCTATCGGTGAACCAACTTCAACAATACTCGAGCCCAGTCGAACGCGTTCTATCCGACACTTCTACAACCAATATCTTCAAGAGTAGTAGCTCTAACCCGCCTAATCATTCCAAGAACATGGAATACTCGACCAAAATCATAATCTCCCGTTTCAACCCGCGAGAAATAACAAAACTCCCTCTGACACCCGTCGATTACCTAAACGGATGTGGTACCGTTTATAACCCATCTACCCAACCGAGAAATCATCCTCTTGAGCACCATAACAAACCACACATCTTTGAATAACCTAGTTTGTATCAATGAAGTTCCCGAGACATCACATCCCTACACTCGCAACATCAAACCCTAAGTTTCATAACGTTTATCTATTCTTTGCCCGGGATTGCAAAGAATGATAAACTCGATATAACACACCACTATTTTTTTATTTTTTTTTAAAACAACGTCGGAAGCGTAATCCCATTCATTTTATATAATAAATGACATGACGTCATTTACCAAAACATTATATATACTATAATATTATCTGTCAAATTACAAACTATTAAAGAGTATCTGAGCAATATAAAGTATCAAAAATAATATCAGAGTAGTCATGGTCAACCACTTTCAAGTACTCCTTGCCCAGTCCCATTCAAGTCAAACCTGCAAGGAGTAACAACGGGATTAGCACGAAGCTAAGTGAATAAACCTGTTACAAACAGTTTGACTTAGCTCAACATAATTAATTATCAACAATTAGCACATAAACTCAACATCACCAAGAGGATCGGTGGTCCTTGTGGCGCCCTCAGACCGCGGTGGCCCACCAAGCAACACTTACGATCACTGCAGGCCATTACAGTGATTTACCGATAACTGTTTGCTACCTTTAACCAACATAAGTTCCATTCACAACACATGTTCACAATCCCTATGTTGGTTAACCTGTAGCAACCCAGTCCAACAATTGTTGACCTCCGATACCCCAAATTGCTTAAAGCAGTTTATATATATATATATATATATATATCACAGCAACAATCAACATTTAACACTACTATGTTTAATATGTTGTAACTAATACGTCACAACTAAACCATACTGAAGTCCCAAGTTAATTCACCTGTCTACTTCACTTCAACTACTCAGCTGACTAATTCACTGAGTCTTCGGTGTATCTGTAATCACCACAAAGCAATGGAGTTAGTAACTCAATTCAATTCTCGCGATAACTAATTTAATATAACTGTGTATCAACAATAGATCACTTTGTATTTTATACACATACCATCTAACTTATTTATCAACACATGTCTATTCACATAGCATACCACTTAACTCAATTAAATGATCATATTTAAGCGTATTACAATGGTATACATTTATACATTTTAACTATATATGCCGTATACATATTTTACTTGTAATCGTAGTTTAATTCCATGAACCATTGCTCATTTTATTCACATAGTACCAAACACATATTATTTATTACATACATACACTATATACACATATATATACTTCTTATCTTATATAAGCAAAGAAAACAATCAAAATTCAAGTGCAGGAAGAGTACCCACCGGGTACTGGGAGTACCCACCGGGTACTCATCATTTCACCATAACAGAACTTGTCCAAAAACGGCTACCCACCGGGTATGGTGAGTACCAGCCGGGTAAGGTGAGTACCCACCGGGTACTAACCCTTAAACTGGGCGACCAGACCTGCACTTGTTGTATACTTTGCCAAATAAACCAAACACCACACCAACGATTTGCAGTAGCAATTTACCATTTCTAGTGATCATTTTAGGCATCACACACATACATAAACACTTATCATCTTACCACTAACATGTATCCCTCAAATTCATAGCCAATTCATAGAACTAACCCAAAACCCATTTACAATCTAATTCATTCTCCTTTGAAGAATACAAACAAATCATCATGAAATCAGTTTGATGGCATTCAATCAAGTCATGTAATGATCCTACAACTATCAAGCTAACCCTTTGAAGCTTCAATTTCTCACCAAATCATACAAAAAAACTAAAATTCAAGAAATTAAAAATGCCATGAATACTTACACTTTGAAGATTCTTAAGTGGAAGATGATGATGAATCAAGCTAGAATCACTAAATCGCAGCTTGTTATTGATTTCTAATTTGTAGTTCTAATTTGTGAAGTTGTAAGTTCTTGCAAGGATTTCAAATGGGGAAGGTTTTAAGAAACAGAGGTTAACACCTCAACCCACAAACCGACTCAGTGTTTTATTTATTATATCCGTCTTAATTCTATTGTCTGGAACCTAAATACCAATTGCGAGAAAACTATTTTATTGTACTGTGAACTAGAACTATTTAAATTTGTCAATAATTCACTAGTCACAATTAATCCTTTGACCAAATTTTCTAAGTTATTAACCAAAACATATAAGACACAATAATTTAAATATAACAATTAAAATATATAAGTAAGGGAAATTACCAGATTACCCTATAATCACAAAGCGGGTGTTACACTCGAATCCAAAACCCGGATCCAAAAATCTCTCTCCGCAACAAACCACCAATCGAAACCCAATCACCGACTCCATTACCACCGTGAACAATCACTTTCATAACGTAATCGGCCTCCTGTCGTGTCATCACGTCACAACCCACCAGATAAAACCCTAATCTTAGTCAATCCGAAAAACAACTCTTCGAGTTCGTCACGATCTAACACAAAAATCGAGCCTATCGATCAAGATCACATGTTGCAAACAAATCCTAAAACTGCATCGTTTTCAATCTTTCCCCCCGATGATTATCTTCAACCGAATCTGGATCCACTATGATTATCTGGCCAGAATAACCCTAGCTCTCTATCCTTCAGTAAAACCCTAACCATCAACAATCAATCTTGATCGTGCTTTCATCCGCTATTGTTCTCATTCGCTCAACCTTGAGCTCTGATACTAGTTGTTAGGAATTAGGACCCAAACAACACGCACAATTGAACACAATTGCACCCACAACAATAAACGAATAACTGATTGCTAACAAAGCAATCAAACAAGCAAAACAAGATAAATAAATACAATACGAGAATGTAAACGACACAATGATTTAACGTGGTTATGTCCAATCTCCAACTTGAAGATTGGTTTAGTCCACGGGGCTAAAACGAGAGAGTTTTCTTTATTATTTTGGTGGCTTAGGGTTTATACAATAATGGGGTTACAATATATACTAATATGCAAAATAATAATACTTCGTACGAAAAAGAACTGCAGCCGCTAACTCTACCGACTCAAAATTGTTTCCAAATTCACAAAGCCATTTAATTCTCAAGCCTTGAGATCACGTGTCCACCACTTTTCAACTTTCAATTTTAATTCTTTTGTATGATATTCACATACTCAACAGGATGATCTCAGTTGAACTTGGACCGAAAGTTTATGTGATGGCGTCAATATTATTAATTTTTTTCTTGTTGTTCAAGTTTAGACTATATATATAATGTAACCCATTGTATTTGTAACCCTAACACCTCCTGGAAATAATATAATTTCTCTATAGTTTGGCCGTGGATTAAACCAATCAAGTAGATTGGATATAACCACATTATATTCCCGTGTTTGTTTACTATTCTCGTATTATCTTTATTCTTGTTTTGCTTTATTTGATCCGTTTATTGTCATGGGGTATAATCTTGTGATTGTACGGATTATTGTTGGGTCCTAAAACCTATTAAAGTGGTATCAGAGCTCGTGTTTTCGAGTTTTGGAACAATGGCGGATAAAAGCGAGATTATGATTAGTAAGTTTGATGGCAGCGATTTTGGATTTTGGAAGATGCAAATCGAAGACATTTTATACGAGAAGAAGTTACACCAACCGTTGTCGGGTACTAAACCTGAAGGTATGAGTGATGCCGATTGGAAGTTGTTAGATCGTCAGGCACTTGGAGTAGTTCGACTTTCTTTGGCCAAGAATGTCTCCTACAACATTGCGGGGGAAACCATGACTGCGAGTTTTTTAACGGCGTTGTCTAATATGTACGAGAAACCCTCGGCTCTCAATAAGGTTTTCTTGATTCGGTAGTTGGTGAACGCGAAGATAGGTGAAGGTGCATTGTCAGCGGATCATGTGAACGAGTTTAACTCGATTTTGACTAGGTTAAAATCTGTAGGGGTTACGTTTGAAGATGAGTTGAAAGCACTTTTCTTGTTATCTTCATTGCTCGAAAGTTGGTTTGGAATGGTTACAGCTGTTAGTGGTTCATCCGGAACTACTAAGTTGACTTTTGAGGGGATTCATGATTTGATACTCGATGAAGGAATTAGAAGGAAAGATTCTGGGGAGTATTCGGGTTCGTCAGCTTTGAGTGTGACTAGCAGGGGGCATTGTAAGAGTAGATTTAGATCACGGAGAGAGCCATCGGAGAATAGGAACATCACGTGTTGGAACTGTAAGCAACTGGGTCACTTTAGGTATCAATGTCCGGATGGTAAACCGAGTGTGAATGCGGCGGTTGATACGACTAAAGATGCGTTGCTGTGTTGTGAAGAGAATCTTGTGGAATCCTTGGTTTTGGATTCGGGTTCATCTTTTCATGCTATCCCGTGCATGGAAGAGATGATGAATTTTAGGTCTTATTCCGGTAAGGTTCGTCTTGCGAATGGAAGGAAGTTTAAAGTTGCATGTTGATGCGTGTGAAAGTGTCTAGTTTTATTATTTATTAAGTACATGATATACTGTCGCACCCCCAAATTCGAGTTGCGGAAGCGAATCGGGTCGGGGCGCGACTAATCAATAATCACAGCTTAAAGATATAATGAACGACTCTATATGCGTCATTTTACAACTTGTATTAATAAAGTTAAAGTTTACATCAAAATATAGTTTACATTAGCTCAATTCCTGGATTGAGAGATTTACATACATAATTAATCTATACAAAATATAATAATGCAGCTAAATTTCTGAATGTTTTGCATGATGACTCGAGCTAATGATATCCTGAATGGCAGTTCAACCTACTGGTGAGTACATATGATGCATGCTAAAATGGGTCAGCGAAACGCTGGTGAGCTCACAGGTTTGTATGTCAACACATATATCGTATGAACCGCAAGATTTAGTTGAATTTAAAATGCAATTAAGCAAAATAAAAGTTTTACAACCATGAGCACATAGTCTGAGCTTAATTCGAGGTGTCAGGTCCATATTTAAGGAATCCTGATCGAGGTGCCTCCCACGAGTGCCTAATCTACCCTCGTCTGAACAAATATTAGTACATCCGTTTACCCAGTTAGTGCATGCTAACCCGGACGAGGAGGGTCAATCATATACGGTACCATATACTAATATTCACGCTACAACGTATTAGCAAACTATGCTGAGGAGGGCTTTAAAAGATTAGTGAGATAACTCATGTAGTAGTTATATGTTTTCGTACTTGCATTCATATAGTTAAAATAAAACGAGCAATGATATCACACCCCTGAGTAAAACAGTAAAATATGGGCTATGAGACTCACCTGAGTCTTGAAGTGTTTATCCATATAAACTTGAGTTGTTTAGCCGAGTAGTGATGTCCGAAGACTTGTAACCTGAGGGTGTCCACGACACCCGATGGTTATTAATTGATTAGGTATCTTAAAAAACTACATTTGTAGTTGCTCGTCCAACTAGAATGTCCAAATGACTACGATTTGGTTGATTAATCTTGAGTTTTGAAAATGTGTACGGCCCGTTGGTGATTTGTTTGTAATAATATTCCCACATTATTATTTTGATTTTCGAAAGGGGTTATACTTAAAAGTATTTATAAACTTTAGGTGACGGGGGTCCGAGGGCAGCGCCCCTGGTTAGCGGGGTCCCAGGGGTGGCAACCCCTAGCGGGGTCCAAGAGGCTGGCCCCTGGTTGGGGTCGAAATTTTTTATTTCTACTATATTGCTTTGGTGAAAAACGCACCTCAACACAACAGAGCGACATAACAGAGCGACATAACTTGACTTTGGTTTAGCATAATAACTTTTTAGTCAAACCATTGGTGGCAGGTCTGTACCTCAGTACAACAAAGCAACATAATTTGACTACATTTTATAATCTTTAGTTCATTTAAACTCTTTTTGCTCTTTTTAATTAAATATACTGACGGAGACCAGGTCTGTACTTACGTACAACAGAGGAAACAACACCCGGTATATCCTCAAATGATATTAATTGAATTCTAAAATTATGGCATATCGCACACTATCATATATAAGAATTAAGACTAAAGTCATAAATTGCTAAAGTTCCTCTCAGAATATCGCATACTTCTTACATTAATTTTATTTAATAGCTCAACAACTTATACATAGATTTTCTATCGATACATCACATGATGAACTATCTAATATTGAAAAATTTAAGTTCAAATTATCCTTTGAATTTCCTAGATTTGTTACAAGATTTTCTAAATTTAAAGAGAATACATTTTTAAAGAAAAATTTGGGTTGAAAAATGACTAACATAGAATGTCTTACACCTTTAGTCTTCCAATATTTATCGATTTATAACTCAGGACAATCAAACTTCTTTTCCCCCATCCCCCACTTTAAATAAAGTAATGTCCTCATTGCAAAACAAGGAATCGTAAAATAGGGAATAGAAAAGAAGTAAAAAGAAAACCCCCCTGATCTTAAAGAAAAAATGCTTTCTTGATCTGATTATGAAAATATACAACAGCATACTTCCGTAGGCATCATGGTTGCATTTAACATATGCAACAAGCCTTTAAACCCCTCGGTATCCCGAGTGGACGAGTTATAGTCTCGTGAGGGTTTCCAGGGAACACACCCACAAAGTTCAAAATTGCAAACAAAAACAAGAAAATAAAAAGTAGAACAAGAAAACAAAATATAAAATAACTAAAAGTTAAAACTACTTATTAACAAACAGAGCAGACAACAGAATCTTGTCACAAAAACAACCCTTCCAACTGCCGGCTGGTGCGCACGACCACCGGTTGAGAGTCTATGCAAACCAAATTCAAAATCTTCGCTCCATTAAATATTAAACTATACAACAAGCATATACATATAATTAACATATAAACAATTTTATACAAAATATTTTTTTTATAATTTTTAATTTTTAATTTTTTAATTTTTCTGTTTTGTTTTTTTAAATTTTTTTTTTTTTTTTCATAGTTTCTAACTTAATCGAATAAGCACTCGTTCCCCGATAGAACATCAATCCAACCGGTTAAGTGTTCCCCGACAGCGGCGTCAAAAACTTGATGCATGTGAAAGCGTCTAGTTTTATTATTTATAAAGTACAGGATATACGAATCACTACTATCACACAATCAGGCAAGAATACCCGATCGGAATAGTATAGCTATGGTAAGTCCAGGTCGAACACAGGAACGATGTTATTCAATTAAATTGGAATTATTAACTAAACTAATGAAGCAGTAACATAGGGGTTACGTTTTAGTTATGTACGAACGTTCAATGTGAACTAATTAACCAAACCAACAACATAAAACAAGATAAAGAGTAAAAGATAAACAATTGAAGATAGACATGTAATTGCTCAAAGTCTTCCACTCAGATTCATATTATCCAGTTCATGTGTTTTGATTTTTTGACTGTGATTTCTTTTATATTAACTTAGTTACTAATCAAAGAATCCAAGTTAAGGATATATTAGCCAACGTTCCGGGTCCAACTAATATCTACAACCTAGGATCCCACATTAAACATCGATCCGACGTCGCAAGAATGTTGCTCTATTGCGTGCTTTTCCCTAGATTGTGCATTAAGTATTCACGACTTGTTACGATTAATCATCGTGGTACGACTCAACAATACCTACTAATAATCACTTATTAGCTTGCTCATTTTAGATTAATTAATTACTATGCTCTTAACCTATCAAACTCAATATATTTAGCAATAATTATAAACCTAAGTCTATAATCATCAATAATCAACAATGTCAAAGGAACTCAATCTCGACAACACTATTGACCACGTTAAGTAGCAATTAACAATCACCAATAAACAAGGATTCACGGATAACATAACAATCTTCAATCAGATAACTTATTCAAAACTCAATTAAAACCTTCAAACAATCATAATCAAAGATTCTTAAGCTAAACAATATACATAAAGTCTAATTCATCATTCAATTATACAAAATCAGTTTCATAATTTCAAACAAAACATATAGACGATGTTCGAATTGAAATCGGAAAAAGATATGCAAACCGAATCATAAACCGTTCGAAGTAGAATTGATAGGAATCAATCCTAGCCTTTTACGCCTCCGAATCATCATCAAAATGCTTCCAAAATGGGGTAGATCCCCCCTCTGGTCGGCTGCCTCTTTTTAGTTTTTGGTATGAAAAGTTAGGGTTTGAAATAAGAAAAATCGGATTTAAAACCCTCTGGCCGACATAGGATCGCGCCGTGACCTTGTAGGATCGCGTCGCGATCTTCCCTCTATCCAAATGATCTAAATTTTTTATATGTTGTAGCCCTATCTGTTAGCTAAATTCTCCAACTTGAATCACCCCAATCAGAGTTCGTATGAGGAAGTTATGGCCAAAATACTAATGCATAGCCGAAAACTCAGCTTTTACACTTTTCTTCATTTTCAGCTCATCTTTCGTTTTCTTTCCTATTCAAGCTTCATATACACCTATTCCAATCCAATCTTGCCTATCATCACTCTCTTAACTTCTTTTCTTCACGATTAGCTCATTTTCTGTTTCTTTTCAATCCAAGCTCCGATTGAACTCCTTAATGCAAATATGAACGAAATGAGTATCTTATTCACATAAAATGCATTAGAAATCTATCAAACACGGGGTAACTTAATACTAAAATATAGTACATTTTGACGTTTACCACGGGTATTGGGGATGTTGTCCTCAAAACTCACCTTGGTACAGATTGGGTCCTCAGTAATGTGAGGTTCATTCCCAAGCTCAAGAGGCGGTTGATCTCGATTGGGTAGTTAGATAATGAGCGATACCATGTTAGGTTTGGCGACCAACAATGGAAGGTTATCAAGGAAAGTTTGGTGATTGCTCGCGGTTATAAACGGGGGACCTTATATATGGTCGAAATTCCGAATGAGGAATGGCTAGGTGGTGAGGTAGGTGTTGGAAATCCAAGCCGGCTTGAGCTTCACGAGATTGTTGAGAGCTCTAGAACGAGTAGGAGTTCGGGAAGAGTTGAAACTAGTAGGAGTTTGGCGTTGAGTGGGAGCCTTGGGGTTTCTATGGATACGGTTTGTCATCTCGGTACAACTAGTGTTTTCAAGTCTTGGGTTAGATCATCTTCAATGGCAACTAGGTTGCGACTGACCGAGGGTAGTCAGCAAGATACTTTTCCGAGAGCCGCGTTTGATGTTGATTACGTACAGTGGGAGTTGGCTCATTGGGGAAGGTTGTGTTTGCCGAAATTCATGCGTATGTTTGTGGTCGGTGATCCAACGGTGAAAGCAAAAGTGATGGAGTGGATCATCAAGGGTGTGATGGTATTTTCACACGGCTGCCTTGATGGTTATATTCACGTGTTTGTTCTACCGGGTGGTCTTCTCTTTGTTGGAAAGGTAGATTGTGTGGACGAAAGGTTGTATGGATGGGTTGCATGTGTAACGAAAGTGTTGAAGCCGTGCCAGGCTTCAGCCGATCTTCTCATGAACTAATGAGAAGGTGATAAACTAGAGAGATTTCTTGGTCATAGTTTAATAGTGGAGTTCTAGTAACTGTTATCGAAAGTCTTTCGATCCGGCGAGGTCGAGCGGCGTATCCCGATAAGTTTCAGAGGTATAGGTTTGAACGGGTTCTATTAAAGTGACATTTAGTTACAGGTTACTTGAGTTGTGTTGATTTAATCTTCAAGTGAGAGATTATTGAGATTATTGAAGACTAATTAAATAATTAATTAATTGTTTGTGACTTGATGCCACATGAATTAACTGTGGTGACTTGATGTCACGTGGATGATCTCAGTTAAACTTGCACCGAAAGTTTATGTGATGGCGGCAATATTATTTAGTTTTTCTTGTTGTTCAAGTTTAGACTATATATATAATGTAACCTATTGTATTTGTAACCCTAACACCTCCTGAAAATAATAAGATTTCTCTCTAGTTTGACTGTGGATTAAACCAATCGAGTAGATTGGATATAACCACGTTATATTCCTGTGTTCGTTTACTATTCTCGTATTATCTTTATTCTTGTTTTGCTTTATTTGATCCGTTTATTGTCGTGGGGTATAATCTTGTGATTGTACGGATTATTGTTGGATTCTAAAACCTATCATGTTTCGGCAAATAATTAAATTTGTATGAATTGAAAATATTAAAAGGGCATAGGAAAATTACATTTTAAGAGGCATGAGGCGTTGAGCCAGGAGCAGAGCTAGAAAATTTGAATGAAGGGGGTAAAAAAATTATTTTGTTAATTCTTCATTGTTTTAAAGGGGCAAAATTTTAAAATTGTAATTAATACCTTAAAAAAATTAAGTAATTTTAAAATTATTGAGGTCTGCCAGCATCAGGTGTGTTAATTTGATGAAGGACTCTTGAGGGGTTAAATTTTTACTTTTAATAAGTCACATCACTATTTCGCAACATAACAAAAATGAAAGCTTATTTAAGCATGAAATCAACAACACTGAAAATAGTTAAGTCTAATTCAGTTATCGATACAAAATCATACGGAAAGTTTATGAATTTAGCAAAGTGAACCTTATGGCTACTTGTAGTTTGGTTTGAGTGTTAATCTCTCTCAAAGTTTCGAACGTTTTGTCTTCATTATTTGTGAACTACTAATACATATATTTTTGCTTATAAATTACATTTATATTATGGGGAAAAAATAAGAAATACTATCACCTATAAAATATAAAATTTAATAATTACTAGTTTGATGGTTGCAATTTCTTATAATAATAACTAGCTAAACAATTGGGAAAGAAAGATAATTAATGTAAGCAAATATGGGAAAATACAATAAAGAAAAAGAAAACATGGGATAGTACAATAAAGATAAAAAGAAAAAAGAAAAGAATGTAAAATAGAAAGTGGAACTTGAACCCGTGACTACTCCATGGAGAGCAACATTGATGATCTCTGTGGGCATATTATCATTTAACTTAACTTCAAGTCTTCAAATGTATAATGAAAATGTTTGTGTGGGCGGTGGCCCACATGGCCCACAACCTAGTACCGCCACTGATATTCAACCTAGTACTGGCTTAGAATTAGACAGTTACAATCTAACATTGCTGAGAACATTGCTTACATACTGTTGAGTCAAAACTACTTGACCCTGCTTTTTTTAAAATCAAACATCGCTAGACATTTGTTAACCTTAACTGAAACCTCAGTGGAATCAAATTAACAAAAGCAAGCATCATGATATCTAAATTTATTGGTGTACGTCTTTCTGATCTCAATATTCGCATTCGCACCAGCATTGGATTGACGTACGAATTAACGATTTTCACCGACTAAATCAAGAACAACGAGGCAATTGTTTGTCATCTTTGTAACCTTATCATCATAAGAGGCCAAAGGAGAAGGTTTGCCCAAATATTCATCTCTACAATCTTCGACGTCTAAGAGAACAGCATTCAGCATTGAGTTCATCCGTTTAGCATTCTTGGACGACAATGCTTTCATGGCTTCTTGAAGATTGCTAGACGCATTGTCATAGCTGTCTTTACAGATCTTAAGGATCCTTGATTCATCTTTCGGGCTCCCTGACGTGTTGGAAAGTTTTTGAGCTTGAATGGAACCGAGTCTGATCAACCACGCAATCGATTTCATTGTCTTTTCCAATTTGTCAGAATTACCGTCTAAAAATGGATAGACGGTAGATTCAGTATGCGACCGGAGCAGTGTTGGTAGAATGGAACCTGGTTGATCATTTTTCAATGTCTTTTGATACGGATCGACCGATACTATTCTTGACGAGTGAGATGGGAGCTGTGAGGCTAAAGGTGGCTCAGAGATTGAACGAAACGACAATTGCATCGCTCGAGCCCATGTTTCGAGTCGTGGTATGAGTATTGGTGGATTACTTGAACTCACATACTGATTGGTTTTTTGGGAAAGTGAAACTGGGATTGAATTGACTAATAAAACAGAAAAGAGAGAAACTAAAAACAAAGTGTTGTTGAATTCCATTTTGAAAAAAAACAGTATGAAACAAAGGTGATGATGATATTTGAGAGTAAGGAAATGATGACACCAAAACGGTTAAAAATGAGAGAATGAGATTAATTCTAGGAAATCTGAATATAGTCAATTAGTTTTGTGTTTAAAATCGACAGGTGTCCAATGGTCTAATTTTATGCTACCCTTTGTGTAAAGGATAAAATTTCGTGATCCAAATTCTACATATATACAATAGGGCAGATAAACAGTAACATTTTTTTTTCAAAGGGTATATGGGATAATGTGAAAACAATGAGATAAAAAAATACGGTACGTAAAAATAAATCTTAGTCATTCATCTAATCTAGCTTGATATATATATGTGAAAATGTTGAAGATAAAAAAAAGACGGTGAACACGTAAAAAAAACATATTTGATAATCTATGTAAACTAAAAAAATAAAGGTTTACGTAAAAAAATAAAGGTTTACGTAAAAAAATATTTTGTGTGAACAAAAAAAATAAAGTAAAAATCTGAAAACTAGAACAAAAAATTAAGCTACACAATAGAAAAGGTTAAAAACTTTGTATGAACCAAAAAGAAATGAAATTAAGATTCACAATTACAAAAGTAAAAAAATTATTTGAAAAAAATAAATAAAGTTCAAAATTTAAAAGGTTGTAAACTTTGTGTGAAATAAAAAAATTTAAGGTTCACAATTAAAAAAGTTAAAAACTTTGTGTGAAGCAAATAAAGATTAGGATTTATGATGAAAACTAATGTGAAAAAAAATTAATTTAAGGATTCACAATTAAAAACGTATGTAAAGCAACAAAAAAAAGTTTACCACTTAAAATAAATTGTGGAAAAAAAATATTTTCACCATTTTTTTATTTCCACTCTTTCAATGGAACTGGGATCTCAATTCCATTATATAAGAGTGTTTGATTCATAAATGAATTGAGTTATCGGTCATCAAATTCCCTTGATGAAAAACATTCTGCAAGTCAAATGCAATGTTGAATTATTAGTCAATTCACGTTTCTCCTTCTTATGCCAATGTTTGGAATTTGGGAAATTTTATATTTTATGTGAAATTACACATACAGTTAGGTTTTCACTTTGAAAACAAATGATTTCCACTTGATTAGCCCACCTTAGGTTTGTTTGGAATCTTCATATTTATTAGTCAATACATGTATGCTTATAAGGTGTTTGATCAAATTAATATATATGTGGCCGGTGTGATATAATACAGGAACCATGCATATATAAATACATGTAGACATGTAATATTTGTTTTGATAGTCATGTCTTACTCAAGAAGCTATGAAGTCTCCAAGGTCACATGTCAAACCTTGAGCACCATGCCCTAAACTACTAAAAGCTTCTTTTTGGGAACGTTTCAAAATATACTTTTGACTTGTTTATAGTTGTTTAATTATACTTTGTATAAAATTATGGTTTCTGATCAATCATATGATCAGTTTTATTTTATGTATCAATTATAAATGATATTCATTTCGATCCGCAGATTCTTCTTAAATTAAACCCATTAAGTAAGCATGTCATAATTTGATATTTGTAATAGGTTTTATTGACAGGATTCATAACATGATTAATTATTATTAATAATTTAATACTCTTATTTATGAAAGATAATCAAGATGCACGTGCAAAGGAAATGTAGTTGTCTCACGTGAAAATATTTTACCAAATATGTGTCATTTTGCATATATATACAATTATTATAGGAGATGGGGTTTGTTTGAAAGAAAAACAAATCACAGCAGTACTACTCATTTTTCTTTCATTTTTTATTTGTTGACAATGACAATTGACAATATTAGCATCTTATGCAAGTAATCCTTTTATATATATATATATATATATATATATATATATATATAATACACACATATATACGTATTTATTTGTATGCTACCATTTTTTATCTATGTATAATGAAACATATTATATGACGTAGATTACTACATTATAAAGCATCTTTAGTAGTGAATGAATAAAAAATATGGTGTACAAGTCACTTACATTTATTTGTAATCAAACAAAATGTAATATTAGTAACGTATATCATATGGTTAATGATGAGGATTGATAAACAAAAGTCACACATAACGAATAATCAAACAAGAACTAATTGAAATTCTCAAATCTCTTATTAAATCATTGAAAGTCTATCCAAACGTAATGAATAATAACCCTAGAAAAAATATTTAAAGGCTAAAGATAAATAAAAAGGAAACATAATATGAAAGTTCAAAATTAACTTCGAAAGAGAGTAAATTGCCGTTTTTTGGCCCTAAAGGGCCCCGAAATGCCAAAACCTGACAAGGCTCGAGACGAAGCCATGAGTCTTGTTCGTTGGGTCGTTTTCGAGTAACGTGCAAATTTCAGCCCAATTCGAACATCGGAATCTGTTTGAGTAAAATGAGCTCCAAGTGCATTATTTGTCGTGTTTACTGAAGTATTGACCAAATCTACATCAGTATATGAATATGAAAAATAGAAAACTAGACGTATATGTACATGTGCATGTACATGCATAATAATATATCTGATATAAGTATTCACATTCTATTTGTATCTTCTCCTTTAGATGTTACTTAATCAGCAGCCTATAAGGGTCCTCTCCCCAACCCTCATCAAGCCTCGCCATATATACATTTTGATTTTCATATTCTCTCTTCCTTTATAAATTACATATCAACATGCTAAAGTAACAAACTGTGACCAAAACTTCCTCTTTGTACCATTCCAAATTCATATCATCGTCATCAACAACATGAGTTTTGTTCATGTCATCTTTTTCTACATCATGGTGTTCATCATTCTTCTATCTCATTTCCAGTTTATTTCAGGTAACTTCGAACACTCTCATTATTCCATATCTTTTCCTACTACTTTCTTACATTGAGTTTAAAACTTGATCAACTAACACATTTGTCAGTTTAGACTTGAACTTAAAACTATTCACTACAACTATATATTTTAATTTATTAAACTGCTTTACATTTATTCAACAGGTTCATATTCAAGAAACAAGTATGAGCAAAGTTTCAATGGGAGAGATTACAACAAAAGTACAACACAATCAGAACTGAAAACAGAGGAGGCATTGCAGACTCATAGAAAGCTTCTTTTTCAAGGTAATTAAAGAGTTGAATTGTTGATGTAGAATACAAGTATATATACAACTATAGATATAGATGCATATAGTATAGCAACATTCCTTTTCCTAAATGTGTTTTTGTGTCTTTTTCCATTTTGCTAAATGGTAGGAGTAGTAGTTCAACTTTGACTAGTTACAAGTAAACATGCATATAGTACAACTAATGTGAATGTTTGCAATTTTTCATTTGACAAATTACACATTTCTTTTTCCAAAGATGGTATTTCTCTTCATCTTCATCTCCATTCTGTTTCAAATGATAAATTAAAATCTTGATAAGGTACAAGTAAACATGCACATGGTACTACCAATTACATGATGCATGTGTACTCTATACAGCATTTGACTGCATATTACTCAAATGGAAACTTAATAATTCCATGCTCCATGGGGTTCTGTCTCCTTTTTTACATTTCTTTGTTTCTTCCACACAAATGGTAGTTAAACTTTGGTAAGGTACCATTGAACAAGCATATAGTACAACTACTTTGAATACTTGCACTTTACACAACTTTATACATAGTGCATTTACTAGTTTGGGCTCTTTCTCCTTTTTATGGTGCTTTCTGCAACCCAAATGTTAGTTGTAATTTGACAAAGGTACAAATAACATGCACATGGTACAAGTTACATTATGTGCATGGCTCATATGGCAAAATTAAACCATAAATAGTTTTAGTATCTTATCTCAATTTCTACCTTGCACATTTATGGTAAATTTGATTTGATAAGATACAACTAAAAACTTGCAGATGGTGCAAGTATTTGTTTGCTATGTAGTGTACTTTTTATACAGTATTTTACTGCATACATAAATTGAAATTTTAATTTTAAAAAGAAGGTACACCTAAATATGAACATATACTGAGTGAACAAATATGTATAGTAGCCCCTTACTCATTTATATATACAAGCTAGGTACTACTAAGCGTGCACATGGTACAATAGATTCATGAAGAAACACCTAACAATAATGTTTGATAACATGACAAACAGGCACTTCTTGTACAGCCAGAGACTTGAGCATTTCACAAAGTAAAGGGTCAACGACTGGGATACCACAATACATAGTCCAAATAGTCAACACATGTGTAACACAATCAGGGTGTGCACCTTCAAATATCCATCTTCATTGTGGTTGGTTTGCCTCAACAAGAATAGTCAACCCAAGATTCTTCAAGAGACTTTCTTATGATGATTGTTTGGTCAATGGTGGTCAAACATTGAAAACTGGTCAAATGATCAGTTTTTCTTATTCAAATTCTTTCATGTATCCAATCTCATTAAAACATGCAAGATTCTGTTAAACCCTTACAAAAAAGATTTCATTTTTCTTGATGGGTTTCAGGTTTGATCCTATAACAGATAAAGAAAGATTACATTTTTTTGTATGGGTTTAAAGTTCAAACATTGACACCACCAAATGATGATGAAACCTAGCAAATTTATGTATAGATTTGTCAAAGGAAAATGCTTTAAATCTAAAGTTTCTATCTTTAGATGATTTGGGAGGTGGGTTCTGTTGAGATCAGATTGATGGGTCATTCATTAGATTTCGAGAATTCTTTTTTTTTATGTATAAAACTGAGTCAAAAAGGCTAGACTGCTGTTCAGTACACATGAATTGATGCTTTTGCAGAGTGTTTGTGTCTCTTCTTCTCACACTTTGCAGACTTATGTCTCCTTTATCTAATCCACAATCTACAAACACTTCAGTGTGTGTGAGATAGTATGAACAAAGGGGCAATCCAGAAAATGTCAGCTAAAATGGAGATACTGTCTGAGAAAGAAAAAAAAGAGAGAGTAGAATTGAAGGGCATTCTTGTCTTTTCACTCTGCCTCTTATGTACTCCGTATTTCTTAAGATGACACCAGTGTGGATTAAGATGATTACAACAAAGTTAGCAATTTTGAGCATTTTGTTAAGAGTTAGATATGCATTGAACCTGGAATTTTGGCCTATGTATGTACATTTTGTTTTTTTCAAGTGAAATCATGGTAAAATGTTTTGTATACGCATCAAGTATTTAAGTATTGTATTTTGTGTTACTTTGATAGTTTGATTTGTCAATATGAAAAGTGAAGTCTTTTATTTGTCAAGATCGCAACAACTACCAGCGATTTTAATCTTATTTACGGCCTTTAGAGCGCTAAGACTTGTCCAGTATGGAATCGTGTGAACTTCAACACCGAGTTCATTTGAATCATTTGAAGTAACATGACAAAATGAAATGGTTTGAGACATGACAAATTACCATGTGTTTTCTGATGTAAATTTCATGGTGTTATCTTACCAAATACCATGTGTATTTAGTATATCAGTATATGTGCATCGGTTTTTAGTTACAGATCAGTATATGTGTATCGGCCAATAGTACGTAAATTAAGCTAGTTAGACCATCTCCAATGCATTACACTATAAAAAATTTATTGGACTGACACATCAACATTTTATCATTTTCAAAAAAAAGTTCTGCCGTGCATTAAACTTCTTAGAACTCATTAGACTTGCACATTAGCGTACTATTTTTGAATATTTTATTTATAATTATATTTATATACATATATAATCTGATGATATATTTTATATATATTCGGATTCAGATGTTAAAAATTGCATTCATTAATTTAGAAGAATTCAAAATTAAGATAATATATGTGTTTCTACTATTTATAATTATATAATTATGTATTGGGTTAAGGTTTCAATGAACTTGTAAGTCAATCGTAAATACTATATTAAATACAGTATTAATTAATGTTGATCGAACATTTGCGTTGATCTTGATTTATATTAAACAAGCAATAAAGGAATATAATATAATACACTAGCAGCATAGAAATTCAAAGTAAATTGGAGCAATATAAGATACAATATCTGTCGAGGATTAAAAAATGATTTTGGTACATGATGGGCCCAGTATCGTACGTTTTAAGATGGGTGTTAGCAGACTTGCACCATCTCTTCAGCGTAGCATGAGGTGTCTACCCACAGTGGGTTAGACTCTTGACAGCTCATCATCTTAAATCATATTGAACGGGCGAGTTTCAGTTTGGATCTTTTCTATATATATGTGATACCTTGTGACGTGATTTGTAAAATAAATAAATAATCTGTCTACTTTCATAAGGTTTGACTATGTTTTAGAGACTCCCAAAAATTACCAAATATATCCCATGAAGGGTTTGCAAAAGTAGATTGTAAGATGCAAATAACATGATTAGTCATTTTCAAGATTAGATTTGTATATAGGATGTAAGACATTTACTTTGCAGCAATTAATATGGTTAGCCAGAAAAAAGTAGCCAACACAATATTAATGCAATTTTGGTGTAAATCTCCTTGTCCTGCACTCATCAATGTCATATTTGACAAAAGAGTATGATCATATAGGCACCCAGCATCGTACATCATGTATAAACGGGTAATGTATTTTAAAATTGAGACAATTATAGCTGAAAATATGGACAATAGATTTGTAATAGAGAGTATTAGGTTATTGTCCCTTCGTATAACCGTTTGCTTCATTCACCTCACAATAAACTTTTATATTTTTATTTGGGTGATGTGGATTAAATGGTTGTAGTTTAAGTGATATTTATGGGGTCAACTAATTCAGGGGCTAAAATTTTTATCATGGTATTAATATAAATATTAATGCCTGTTCATATTTATTTTTGTTTGTTATAGAATAGAAAATGAAATATTCCAATTAGAGCCTACCGTATTTTAAAACGTAAAAACTAAAACGTACATAGTAAAATACTAAATTGCACTTTAGTTATTAATGGTTAATTATGTGCAATCCATATCTCAAAAAGTTGTATATATTATTTTATTATTCTTAAGATTAAGATTAAGATCTAAAATATCTGTACTTATAGCTTGTTAAATAAAGTTTACGATAATTGATTCAACAAATATTTGAGATTGCATTATGAAATGATTGTCTGATTATTGCGTTCGTATAATGCAAATAATTTGACAAAATGCTTAGCCAAAAAGTGATTATCTGCCGTCTGTGAAAAAATAAACATAGTATATTGAAACTTTTTTTTCAAATACAAAATCTATCTATTTTAAAAACAAAGGGTAAGTACATAAAAATGTAATTAATTATGACCTGACATTCATTATGTGTACTCAACTATTCGAGCTTCCATTGTGTGTAAGAAACTAGTTATTTTTTGTCATTGTATGTATTTTGATGACGTGTCAACTTGTAAGGATGACACGTGACACCTTTATAGATGACACGTGACACCTTATATAGATGACACGTGGAAAAAATACCGAAAATTGCATATAATAACATGAAATAACTAGTTTCTTGAATACAATAGAAGTTTAAATAGTTAAGTACACACTATAATCATCATCGTTAAGACCGTTTGTGAAAAAATAAATATATTGGAACTTGTTTTTCAAAATACAAAATCTATCTATTTCAAAATGAAATTCCAAACACAGTTTTAGAAAATCTTTTTAACCCCAACAAAATACTCCGTACATGTTTAAGGGCCAAATATGTAAATTTGTCATCCATGTTGAAGTAGTACTTGTGTTCAACAGATATCCAGAATTCCCCTTTTCAGTTGTACTAAATGGCTCTCAACCTGTATTTCCATGCCCCTGCTCGCAACACTCACTTCCACTGTAATCTCTATTTCTCTACCCATAATTTATATATATGTGGTATAACCAATTTTTTATTTTTTTTTATTTTAATTAATTATTATTGTTGGAATATGGATTTATCAGGTAAACTGAATGCTGATGTTAACAAATCCATTGAAAAGGTTAAAGATTTAGTTATAACAAGTAAGGTTCCTTCAATCGCAACTTCACCACATAAATCTCTCCAAGCAGGCAATTGGGTCAAGCTTATTTGTGGTGCTAGCTTTGAGGTACTTGATCATGAATTTTAAGCCCATAAAGTATTTTTCTTGTTTTTTGGTTAGAAACTTAGAATTATAGCTAGTTGTTGCATATGATTTCCAGGATGTGGTGGATATTAGGAATCTCTCGCTTGTTTACACTCTTGCTGGAGGTAGATACCTTATTCGTATTATCGTTACATTCGTATTACTCAGAAATACATAAAGAATTACAATGATTTTGTGGTCAAGTTTAAAAATTTTCACATGGGAAAAATGATGTGAAATGCCCGAGTAACTATTAGTATATGGTACTAGAATTGTTTTCTAACGGGGCAAAGTGTAGGATGTTCCTCACATATGACTTTGGGCTTTGAATTGAGGTTTTCTTTTCTTAAAGTAATACATTATACTAAACCAACCAAAACTTAAGTTAGCGTGTATCCGACTTCCGACATGATCGTAAAAGAATTTGGTTTAAAATTATTTTCAACACAAAAAAATCATACCGAAGGCTCAAGAATTAAGCAATGTAAACAAACGATGTGGTTATTTGTTGCTCACAAGTTCTTCTGTTTGAAAGTTCTGAATTTTCCGAATTCTCCATGTGGGAGGTATAACGCATTTATAGATGTTTATATACATAAGTTTTATATATTTATATGTTATGGGGAAAAGATTGGAGAAAAACTATCACCATTTTAATAAATAGAGTTTAGTTTAATTGTTCTTGTAGTAGTAGCAATTTTCTATAACTAGTTTAGCAATAGCGGAAGAAAAGATATTTCTAGATAGAAAGGAAAGAAGGGGGAGGTAAAATATATAAATACGGAAGAAAAAAAAAAGATAGAGCATGGATTTGGACTCATACTACTGACCAGCCAATAGCAAGGGAAAAGGGCTTAATTCTATTAACTGACATATAGTATATTGAAGCATATGAGTAAATGAACAGTGTACTAACTGTGGTTGTGGTTGTGTTTGTGCTTATTTTTAGTTGATTGTATTGATTGTGCCGCTGATGGGGCAGTGGTGAATGCGGTGAATGAAGGAATCGATGCAGCGAGAGCTATCTTACCTATTAGACGGCCTTGGGTTATGATAAGCGTTAATGATGATGAGGATCTCCATTTTCGCAAAGCTGGTAATATCTAGTTCATTAAGTTTATTAGGGTCTATTTCACACAAATTTATGCTGTCATTTATCAAGTAAACTTATATTATGTCAAAGTACAGTTTTTGATTATATATTCACGAAAAGATGGATGGTCAATGCTGACATAATGTTTTAACATAATTCATTCAATATATGTGCGATAAACCACAATGTACTACTCTTTGATGAGGGTTCAGTATCTGATATAACTTTGTAATAGCTTTACAGAGTTTGATCCAGATGATTGTCCAATGGACTGCTCAAGACCATGTGAAAAAGTATGCCCTGCTAATGCAATAACTCTGCAGAGTGAACTTGTAAGGGTCTTTGCCTTTTCAAGCTAAATATTGTCATTTGTCAATGCAATAAGTTCGTTAAACATTTGAACATCGCACTCCATCTATACTATGACTTCTATACATCTCAGATATGTGCACTGTGTTTATTTGTAACATTTCCAGATTTCAGGAAAATGAACTTAAGATCATGTAATTGTCCCTGTTTATTATTACATGAGTTTTTGTATATTGATTTTGGTTTATGAGGTTATGTTTTTACATGTAATTTTGGGTTTGATATGAAGCCAGGGGTAATAACTGAGCGCTGCTATGGTTGTGGACGTTGTTTTCCAGTTTGTCCATACGATAAAATTAGTTTGTCCCTTTCTTTCTTTTAATTTTTATTTCATATATTCCACACATGCGTGTGATTTTCACATAATTTATCTGATAAGTGCTTCTATTGATACAGAAGAAATCTCATATGTAAGAGATGCTGCTGCAACATCTAAACTTCTTGAGAGAGATGATGTTGATGCTCTCGAGATACATACCAATGGAAGGTAGCCTTTCCAATTCTATCTCATGGATTGGTTCAAATTACTTTTTTCTCTGTATGATTTCGTTTCTTTACACTTGAGTTAATTAAGCATTCCTTTGAACTTTGTTTTTTCATGAAGTTTATTATTGGTTAAATACACATTTGCAGGCAGACTGATTCATTCAAAGAGCTATGGAACGGTTTAGGAGAATCTGTCAATCATCTAAGGCTATTAGCAGTAAGTGTAGAACCTACTATGATTGTTCGTGGTATGTTATTACTCATTTAGGAGGTCCATTTTATAGTTTTTAACCTTAAAAGTCACGTTGCAGCTCTTATATAGGAGATACTTGATAACAGGCCTAGTTCTGGTTAAATGCAGGTTAGTTTACCTTATATTGGAGATTCAACCGTCTCCATGATGAACAAGATGTACTCTATTCTGGAATGCAATCTCGGTTGCTTGAATTTATGGCAGGTGTGTACAATATTGTTATCCTATTTATATATAGTGGACTTGAGTATAATTTATCGACTCCCGGTGATACTATGCTGTACTTTATGCATATTGATTATCATGTACCTCTTCTAATGTATGAAGTACAACATCCTTTTCAATAGTTAGACGGTCGGCCAATGAGTGGAGACATTGGGCAAGGTGCCACTCGAGAATCCATTGCCTTTGCCCTTCGCTTGGCTACTGCTAACGACAAACCTCCTGGTTAGTATGCCCCTCAATTTCTCTATTAGCCTTTTTACTTCTGCAAGTAAACAAATAAAGACTTTATTTTTATTTATTTATTTTGTTTTTTTTGTCTTGATTGATGGCCAGTAGCCACTTAGTTTTTTGGTAGCATATCTTAGGATAATAGTACAACACATTTTTTGTAGCTAAAAGTTGAAAGGTACAGATGCTGTCATTACATCTCTAATGGAAATCTTTTTTTTTCTAATTTGTATTTGTTTTGAATATTTCTTACCTTGACATAGGTTTTCTTCAGCTCGCGGGTGGTACTAATGCGCATACAGTGGATGGGTTGATAAAACAAAACCTCTTCCAAACGACAACACTTTGTGGTATAAATCTTCTTACCTTGAACATTATAGTACTTTCATGTTGATTAAATATTCAAGTACTGAACTTATATACGAGTCCGCTGAAAATTGTACTTTTCAATACAATTGTTATTGCACAATATACTCATCTGTAGCTTTTTGCCGTCAATGGAAAACTCAGAAAGTTCAATGGCGTCTAATTCAAATGCTTTGATCGGGGGAATTGCTTATGGTGGTTATGCCCGCAAGGTCAGTATGGTAGTTCTCTTAAAGAAAGAAAAGAACCATAAGTTGTTTTGATGTTCGACTAATATGTTGCTGTTACGTAACCACTGTTTTCTGCAAATGTAAATAAGGAAAAACCGTTGCAGAAAGCATTTTTGTTTTGTTTAATGTTGTTTCTTTGATCTTGAATTCGCAGATCGTCGGAAGAATTTTGAGTCGTATAGAATCGGAGGGTGGACTTGCTCACATCGAATTGTATCCCGACTATCTGTTAATGGCAGTTACTGAAGCAATGAGCTTAGTTGGAGGGGTCAAGTCTTATAATATGAGTCCAGACATCGTCAATAACTAAAATGTCGTTACCTTTGCCACAACCTTTAATGCTCAGTTTCTCATTTTACCCGTACTTACACGTTGTATTACTGTATTACCACACAACAGCCATAGGGTAAAACAAACATTTGACTACTAAAAGGAGTAATCATACATTTTTGAAACTGTATGCCCATCATATAGTGTATAATTATTTTATACGTATTAATATATATGGTGTAACAAAAACATTGTCATTTGTTCAAAACACGATTTTTTTTCATTCCACTAGTCTAAAGCCCAAACGAAATTCCACTCTAAAATTTAATGGGTGATAAATAGCATAGCCCATAAGCTTACATACATATTTTGGTTCTTAACGTGTTTGGTGTGAGATATGAACCGACTGTTAATGTTTCGAAAAGTATTTGCTTGTATTATATATAGGTAGACGTGAACAAAGTCGGGTTTCGAGCATATCCGACCCGGTTACCCGAACGGGTATTGGTCAACGAGAAAGAAACCGGTTCGTTGACCAACCTGACCCGACCCGGGTTTTTGACCAATTTTCAGGTTTTTTTCGGGTTTTTAACCGGATTTTTGACCGGGTTTCTAACCCGACCCGGTTTAAACCCGGTTTTGAAAATAAAAAACCCTACCCGGGTCTCTACCCGCCGAGTACTTAAAAAACCCGAACCGGGTAGGGTCAAACCGGGTTTGACCGGGTCGGGTTTTTGGGTTTGACTTCGGGTCGGGTATAAAACCCGGTTTTTTTTAACACCACTATATATAGGGGTGTGCATGGTCCGGATTTGAATCAAACTTTCTTGGTTCGGTTCAGTTTTGAGATTTGATTTGTAGTTATATCTAATGAATGTATACAAATAATCGGTTCGGTCCATTTCTAGTTTTTTTCGGGTTTGGTCCAGGACCGGACCGAGTCCCAAATATCTATAAACTATGGACCATGGAGGCATGGACTGTACCATATATCCTCGGGTATTTCGATTACGGTCCGGTTCCTCCTCAATCCTGGGTATTTTCGATTCTTCCCATTAAATGGTACATATATAATTTATATACCTATACTAATATATAATGCATTTGTAATATTTTTTTAAGAGGGAATTTACTAATCTATCCCTAACATTACTATTAATATTTGAAGAACCTACTTGAAATTACAAAAATACCCATTATAACATTATTGATAAAAATATGACATAACTTTTAAATCGTAAAGAGATACGAGGGGTGTCAATATGTACGGAAAGGTCAAAACGAGATAAACGTATTGGCAAACTGCCAAAGGCGGTTTGTCCACTTTTCATAGACAAATTTCACCTTAATAAAGCCTTCAATTTCAATTTCCCCCCAAATTTGTAGGTTTTTAAGCTTTTAAAAAATAATAAACAAATCTTTAACTTTATTAAGCAACTATGAATTTCTCACATTTATTTACAAGTTTAATTTTGTTTTTATGATCAATTCACATATTCTAGAATTTTAGTTTTTCGATCAAAAAAGCTAAAGCTCTAAAAAAATTCTAAAGTTGGCATATAACTTCTGGAATCTATATTTTCAATTGACAATTTTACGTGATACTCTTTAGATAGATAGCAAGATTTACTAATAAAATATTAGTGGAACCTGATAAAAAGTTCAAGCTACCCATAATTTACACTTCATATTGGGTGAGCCGAAAAATTTACATAATGCGTAACGTATATTAATATGTGATTGTAAATTATTTCCATTTTGTTCCCAACACATATTTAGTTTGTTTCCCATCAACTTCATTGCAACCTTATTTTTTAATCCTAATTTTTTGTCGATTTTTTTATGCATAATGTCCTGCCACAAAAAGCGGGTATCCTACTATGTTGCAAAAAAAATTGGTATAAAAGTGTACAACGTGTTGGATTAGGTTCCCTGTTGTTATAGAGTTTTGATCAAATGAGAACACATATCAAATATGCAAAGAAAAATAAATGAATCGAAAAAACGATTGATGCACGATTATTTCTATAATTGTGCATCAATCATTTTTTCAATTATTATACATTTCTAAAAATTCGATGTACTTTTCTACACATATATAAGATATATGAGTGTGAATCTAATGAATTCATTTGTTAATTGTGCATTTATGAAGTGTTTTTAGCCATTCTTATTTTTAAGGTGTTATCGTTAAAACTCTACACCTACACCTGTTATAAATTGTTAACTTATCTTTGCATGGACTCACATTTAGACAAAATGATTGCAACTTGTTTTCTGAGAATCTGCATATCGACTAAAATCTATGGACAATGACAAGAATATGGGTTATACTGATAATATTCGCTATAAAATAATATTTTTGATTTCTTTATGAGTTATGAACATTTTTAATGTTCCTTTTTAGAAAGCTGTAACATTTTTTTTAGCTATTATTATTATTATTATTATTATTTAATTAGTCTAATTAGTTACAACTTAGAAGTATAGCAACGTATGAATTAAAACCTATGAATTAAGTGCAATTAGATGGTGATAATATTTAAGTGGGAATTCAAAAGTGATAAAGGTATAAACTTTTTAATATGCATAAAATTACTATGATACTGCTGTTCCGTTTTGGTAGTTATCGTATTTCGTATTTGAAAGTATTTAAATACATGTTTATTATTTTAAAATGTATTATATATGGACCAGGGACGGATATACATAGGTAGAGAGGGTTGCATATGCTACACACGAATTTGAAAAACAAAGTAAAAAAATTCGAAAATTTGATTTTTTTAATTATGCTACTTGTTTAGTTAAGTAATGCTATTAACCAACTATACATATATTACTAGTTAGCTTGATTGTGTAGTCCATTTCATAGGCAAACAAAGCATCAGAAGTTCGAATCAATGTACTTTCAATTTTTCATAACTTTTTCTTATTTTATCTACCCATAGCAGTATAGTTTTTTCTTCTTCTTCTTCAGTTTCATAGTTCTGTGTTTCTTGTTTGATTTAAAATTTATCCATAGACGATTATGGTTTTATAGATTTCGGCTTTTAAATTTTTACCAAAGTGACTAGTTGCAAAGTGAGGCGAGCCTCGAAGTATTTTGTACTACCCGTGGTAAAAGTTTCTATTTCCGTCACTGATATGGACGTACTTCAAAAATTTCATTGTATTTATTAAAGAAGTCAATTTTGTCATACACTTTTTTTTAATCCTTTTATTGTATGTTATCTTGTAACATAGTCCTTCCGTTTTAAAATAAGTGTTCACATTTTTATATTAATATATCTCAAAATAAAACAAATATCCACTTTCAAAAATTACTTAAAATTAGTATAAAATAGTGATTGTGTTAAAAAAGGTAAAAAGTGATTGTGAAAATTTATTTTGAGACGCAATTAGCGTAAAATGTATGAGTAGTACTATACTAGTAAATTGAATTGAATAGCTGTTGCGACAAGATGTTGACCCACCGCACGTGACTTGACCATACATAAAGTTACTGGGGCCCACGGAAAGGTGTGGCTGTGTCTGATCCGACGGTTAAAGATGGCAGTGGTGGTGGCCGGAATAAAATGACCGGCGGGTCCAAGTTGTTGTACACATTTTCACGTGGCCGGAAAATGATAGACCACTTTGGTCCCCACTATTTGAGACAAAAGAGTCACCTTTTTCAAAACCATAGTAGTAGTAAATAGCCTCAAGCCACTAATATTGATCACATGTATTAAATTAATAATTTTGTAATTTATCGGAAATTCTACTCGTATAATGTGACGATGACGATGTAGCGTAAGAATTTAGAATTGTAATTGCTTCTCTTATGCTTGTTATTTTGTTATATACGCATGTCTACTTAAACGATTAAACATGTTTTATATTGTTGTAGAGTGCAACGGTTGTTTGGCAAAATTATAGGTGGTGGCGGGAGATTATATCTTAAGCTAGAAGATGAAGCTTATATTTTATAAATATTTGGTAAAACTAGTTGTAGCTTAAAGATATAAATTGATGTAAAAGTACAATAGTTATATGACTTATATAATAATATAAGGAGTATTTATATCATTTTTCATTTTATAAGCTTAAAGTTTATTTTTATAAGTTACTTTACGTAGCTTATTTTTCCAGAGCTTATTAAAATTTTGTCTAACAAAAAAGACTAGAAACTTCCATTTATAGAAAGAAAAAAAATCCTATAAGCTTCAATAAACTTACATGGCAAATACACCTTAGAGGGAAAATGAATAAAAGAAAGTGATGTAAAAATCACTTTACTATACTAGTTAATATATTTTTTGAGGGATAACATATTAAGACATATATGTTACATGATCTTGATATTTTTCTTAGCGACGAAACTAATTTGCACCCAAAAACTATAGAAAAATGTTGTCACATCTTTGTATTGAGTCAAAAACCAAATACTAATATAATTTGTTTTACTTTATATTTAACTATAATTATTATTAATGTAATTTGTATTAATATCACCATGTTCTTCAAATGCACTTCACATCTGCAGAAAATTCTGAAGGATAATGAAAAAAACTCCATATTTGAATGATAACTATTTACTCATCCAAATATCTAATGACATGTTTAATAAGTGTTTCAGTTATGACATTTGAAGTATATGATTGAAGATGAGTTACACGTAAAAAAAAGAATATGCTTAAAACAAAACTTCCCTTGAACGATTTCGTGAATGATTGGATGAACATTTTGTTTGTATAAAGAGGAAAATATCATCATAATTTTATACTTAGGGCATATAACAATATGTGTAAAGTTGACTATATAATTATTAAGTGCTGTTAAAAGCATATTTTATAATAAAAGATACTTTATGGAACGAGTTTGATTATGGATTCATTAGTAAAAAACCTTCTTCGACTTTTGAATCGTCGAAGTGTACATGTTGGTTACTCTTTCGTTATTATTGCACACTAAATTTTTTCAATTTGTTGCACGGATAATTTTCCCGAAATAAAATATAATCAGTTTTAAATTAGATTTTATAGTTATTATTATAATAAAAGTAAGAGTGTATTTTTATTTTTATAATATAGTACAGTATGTGTTAGATACATAGGATTATCATTATAGGGAATATGATATGATGTGTGAGAGAGAAATGGGATGAGAGAGAATCCATGACTGAGTAATGCCACTCTCAACCCACCTTCAAACCAAACCAACCATAATTTTAACATCCACCACAACTTGCAATCCTTCTTTAATCTTAAATCTTTAATCATCATCATCATGTATATATAGATAACTTCAACCCCTTCTTCTTCTTGATGGTATTACTTATCATCATACCTGACAAGCTTTAACCTTTATTATCCAATTTAGGGTTTCAAGGTTCAAATAGCATGGCTTCAGGAAGCAGAGCAAGTTCCAGGGTCCATCCCCAACAAAACCCACCTCCATCTTCAACACCTTCAACAAGTATGGCAAACAATAACAATAACAATACAGCCAATACTAGGGTTGTTGATTCAATGAGCAAAGCAATTGCACAATATGCACTTGATGCAAGATTACATGCTGTTTATGAACAATCTGGTGAATCTGGTAAGTCTTTTAATTACTCACACTCCATAAAAACTACAGGAACTGATTCAATTGCTGAGCAACAAATGACTGCTTATTTATCCAAAATTCAAAGAGGTGGTCACATCCAACCTTTTGGTTGTATGATTGCTATTGATAGTTCTAGTTTTAGAGTTATTGCTTTTAGTGAAAATGCTAGAGAAAGATTAGGTTTTGCTCCACAATCTGTTCCTAGTCTCGAAAAGCCTGAAATCTTGACAATTGGGACTGATGTCAAGACCCTTTTCACCCCTTCAAGTACTGTATTGCTCGAAAGGGCTTTTCGAGCTCGTGAAATCACACTGCTGAACCCCATTTGGGTTCATTCTAAGAATTCAGGCAAACCCTTTTACGCGATCTTGCATAGGATAGATGTGGGAATAGTTATTGATTTAGAACCTGCTAGAACTGAGGATCCTGCTTTGTCAATTGCTGGGGCTGTTCAGTCTCAGAAGCTCGCGGTTCGGGCAATTTCAAGTTTACAAGCTTTACCCGGTGGTGATATTAAGCTTTTGTGTGATACCGTTGTGCAAAATGTTAGAGAGCTTACGGGTTATGACCGGGTTATGGTGTATAAGTTCCATGAAGATGAGCATGGTGAAGTTGTGGCTGAGAGCAAACGGGCTGATTTGGATCCTTATATCGGGTTGCATTATCCTGCCACTGATATTCCACAGGCTTCAAGATTCTTGTTTAGGCAGAATCGTGTGAGGATGATTGTGGATTGTTTTGCTACCCCGGTTCAAGTAATCCAGGATGAAGCTTTGATGCAGCCTCTGTGTTTAGTGGGTTCTACCCTTCGAGCCCCTCACGGTTGCCATTCACAATACATGGCGAACATGGGTTCGATAGCTTCGTTAGCCATGGCCGTTATTATAAATGGAAATGAGGATGGTGCGGGAGGAAGAGGTGCGATGGGGTTATGGGGATTAGTTGTTTGTCATCATACGTCTGCTCGATGCATTCCTTTTCCTCTACGTTACGCATGTGAATTCTTAATGCAGGCGTTCGGACTCCAATTAAACTTGGAGTTACAATTGGCTTCACAAATGTCAGAAAAGCGAATTTTGAGAACCCAAACTTTGTTATGTGATATGCTTCTTCGAGATTCACCTACGGGTATTGTGACTCAAAGTCCGAGCATTATGGACCTTGTGAAATGTGATGGGGCGGCACTTTACTATCAAGGAAAGTATTACCCGTTAGGCGTCACACCAACTGAATCACAGATCAAAGATATTGTCGGGTGGTTATTAGCTTGTCACACGGATTCGACTGGTTTAAGCACAGATAGTTTAGCTGATGCAGGTTACCCTGGTGCTGTTTCACTTGGTGATGCGGTTTGCGGGATGGCAGTTGCTTACATTACTTCTAAAGATTTCATGTTTTGGTTCAGATCTCACACTGCAAAAGAGATCAAATGGGGTGGAGCTAAGCATCATCCCGAAGATAAAGACGATGGACAAAGAATGCATCCTCGTTCTTCATTTAATGCGTTTTTGGAAGTTGTCAAAAGTAGAAGTTTGCCATGGGAGAATGCGGAAATGGATGCGATCCATTCTTTACAGCTTATTTTAAGAGATTCATTTAAAGATTCAGAAGAAAACAATTCGAAAGCTATGATTAACGTTCAAATTGAAGAAATGGGGTTGCAAGGGGTGGATGAACTAAGCTCGGTTGCAAGAGAGATGGTTAGATTGATAGAAACCGCAACTGCCCCTATATTTGCTGTAGACGTTGAGGGTCGAATAAATGGATGGAATGCAAAAATTGCAGAATTAACAGGTTTATCGGTTACTGAAGCCATGGGGAAGTCCTTGGTTCAAGATCTCATTTATAAAGAATCAGAAGAAATTGTTGCCAGGCTTCTATATAATGCTTTACAAGGTAATTGTTTTGTTTACTCGTCTGCATAATCTACTGAAAATCATTTAGTTTCTGGTACAAAAAGGATTCAACCTTTTTGGAGAATAACCAGGTTTTTTATGTTTAAATACTTATGAACATCATAAAGGTTCAAACTTTATGGGAAAAATACCCTTTGTAGTTTGTAAAACTCAAGAACAGCTTAAAGATTCAAGCTTTTGTGGAGTAATATGATGTTTGATGTTCAACTATTCATGAACAATATAGAGATTCTAGGTTGGTGGAGAAAATTAAGCTGTTTGATTTTTAAATACTCAAGGACAACATTAGGATTTAACTTTGTGAGCTCAAGAACAGCAGAATGACTCAAACTCTGGAGTACTACACAAAAATTCATGTTTAAGTACGCTAGCACAACATAAAGATTCAAACTGTGGAGAAAATACAATTTTGAGGTTTAAATACTCCTAACTCAACTTAACATTACCCAATACCGTCTCCCGCGATGTATGGGGGAGGTAAGATGTAGACAGCTTTACCCCTACCATAGGTAGAGAGGCTGCTTCCAGAAATGGACCCCTGGTAAAAAACTTAAAAAAATTTAAATGTAGTGGAGAAAACATCCACTTTAGTATGTTTAAAGAGTCATGAAGAACATAAATATTGGAACTTTATGCATTCTAGGTGTTTAAATACTAAAAAGTAAACATAAAGTATTAAAGATTACAAGTTTGTGGAAAATATTTCGAGTTTCGATGTTCAAATACATTATTATGATTTTGAATCATACTATTTTTTTTTTTTTATTATTATTATTATTATTATTATTTTAATATTGGTTCGGAGGTACTCACTTGTTCACTTGAGACAGGTGAAGAAGATAAGAATGTGGAGATCAAATTAAGGACGTTCAATTCAGCACAAGAAGAAGACGCGATTTTTGTTGTAGTTAATGCTTGTTCTAGCAAGGACTATACAGATAGTATTGTTGGAGTTTGTTTCGTTGGTCAAGATGTTACTCGACAGAAAGTTGTAATGGACAAATTTGTTCAAATTCAAGGTGATTACAAGGCCATTGTTCATAGCCCCAACGCTCTAATCCCACCTATCTTTGCGTCAGATGAGAACACGAGTTGCTCCGAGTGGAACACCGCGATGGAGAAACTCACGGGGTGGACCCGAGAAGATGTCATTGGGAAATTGTTAGTTGGTGAGATTTTTGGAAGTTGTTGCCGTCTTAAAGGTCCTGATTCTTTGACAAAGTTAATGATCATTTTGCATAATGCAATTGGAGGTCAGGATACCGATAAGTATCCGTTTTCATTCTTTGATAAACGTGGGAAATACGTGCAAGCTTTATTGACGGCAAATAAAAGGGTTAATTTGGGTGGGGAGATTACAGGAGCGTTTTGTTTCTTACAGATTGCTAGCCCCGAGTTGCAGCAAGCTCTGAAAATACAACGACAACAGGAAAGTAAATGTTTTGAGAGAATGAAGGAGTTGGCGTACATTTGTCATGAGATCAAGAATCCCTTAAGTGGGATTCGGTTCGCTAATTCTCTATTGGAAGCAACAGATTTGACTGAAGATCAAAAGCAGTTGTTGGAAACAAGTGCCGCCTGTGAGAAACAGATGCTAAAGATTATAAAAGATGTTGATATGGAGAACATTCAAGAGGGGTGAGTTTTTCTTTTCTGATTAGTATAACAATAAAACAATTTCTAATTTTACGTTTTTTTGAAGTTTTTCTTTTCTGAATACTAAATGGATTTCTAATTTTATGTTGTTGACAGTCATTTGGAGTTTGAGAAACAGGACTTTCTACTTGGGAATGTCATTGATGCTGTGGTTAGCCAAGTAATGTTAAACCTGAGGGAACGAGGCGTACAACTAATCCGTGATATTCCAGAGGAAGTCAAAACTTTGACTGTATATGGTGACCAAACAAGAGTCCAGCAAGTTTTGACCAATTTCTTAATGAATATGGTTCGACATTCACCCTCACCTAATGGTTGGGTCGAAATTCAAGTTAGACCTACCATGAAGCAAATATTCGATGGAATGACCAATGTGCATATTGAGATTAGGTATGTCGGTTCAAAACTTGATCTTAGAGCATATCTATTGTTAGCTCTGATTGTACCTTTTTGCACTAAAATAGTGCAAAAGTACAAAACATTCACTCCAATGTTTACACTTAACATTACAACATTTTAGTGCAATCAAAAGTCAATGACAAATTACACCAAATTTGGTGTAGCACTAAACTTGACACTAAACACTATTAACATTATCCTTATAGTTACTATCCCGTTGTTTGTTCTATAATGAATTGACAGTAACATTGTACTTCTGTGAAGAATGGTGTGCCCAGGTAACGGTCTTCCCCCGGAACTGGTTCATGACATGTTCCATAGCAGTCAATGGAGCACCGATGAAGGTCTAGGACTGAGCATGTGTCGTAAAATTTTAAAGCTTATGAATGGAGATGTCCAATATATGAGAGAATCTGAACGTTGCTATTTCCTTATTGCGCTCGAACTCCCTCTTTCCAATAGAACGTGAAACCCGAAACAATCGATGAACTGATCCTCGAGCATGATTAGCAGGAAACTAGTTCATGTACCAATAAAGGACGTTTCTAGGCTTGTTACGTAATTTCTGAAAATGGACCACCTGAATGATTCTTACTTATGGATTAAAGAATATGGCTGGCAAGGTTTACAAAAGAACTGTATCGGCTCGACGTTGGAGGATATGCATATGTGAGTAGATATGTATTTTTATGTTGTTACAAACTGCTACATTGTCACTCAGATGTTAATAATTCGAGGGTCCTGTGTCTAGAACATTCATATATTACGTATTCAAATAATAATATAAATAAGCCATCTCACAATTCATAAACCAAGTATTTCGTGTCATGCGCTTATATAACAAATAAATCATATGATTACTCATTTGTGACTAAAAGGTCACGTCATTGAGTAACATTTGCGAACTGTTGAACATTTTCGAAAAGGAGTTCATTTTTTCCTCAAAAGTGTTTTCTCGTCGCTCGAATGAACTTGTTCACAATCGCCTCCTCTGTCAGTTTACAGTCCTAAAAGCAACGGTCACAATACGTACAATGAAAGAGGAAACCAAGAATTCAAACTACAAACGTATGTTTTATATATAGTTCCTTTCTGATTATCATCTCCTACTTTGAGCTGCAAACTTCTTTTGCAAATCTTTCAGCTTATACAATATTTCTTGGAAACTTGGTCGGGAATTTAGTTCGCTAAGAAAGAAAAGGAAAAAAGACGATGTAAATAATTTGTCAGAGATGTTGAGGAGGACATCTTAATCAGTTAAGATTCATCAGAGAGATTAACCTACCAACACCAACAGCTTTCTATAAGGGAAACCCATTGTGGATCCACATCTTTCGGTATCTCTAGTCTTTTATTCGTAAACCCTACTGTTCCAATAACCTGAAAGTATCAAAATGCCACACGCACTGAATTTGGATGTCAAGGAAACAAATTCCGACTACAACATTACATGGAACAATTATTCTTTTCACAATGCCGAATTTGACAAATACCTGGATCTCATTTAAACCATCCCAAGGGATCTTTTCTGTGGTAAGTTCCCACAATACCACACCATAACTGTATACATCCGACCTAAAGATTGTCAACAAACAAAGCAAACAGTTGAATCAACAATTCATGAAATGAACATTCAATTAGTTTCATGGACACATGCATAGTTACTTTTCATCTGCTTGCTCGTTACGCAGAACTTCAGGAGCCATCCATTGAGGCTTCAAAAACAAAAAAAGCGGAAATTATCATCCTAACAATTATCCGTTATCATTTAACATTTGGATTTGTGAATCCAACAAAACAAAAATTCAAGAACAGAGAAAAGGGAGAATAAATTTAGAAAGAAGATTACAATACCGTTCCTTCCCCAGTTTTTGTATTTAGGTACGTTTGGTGCTTCATACGGGAGAGACCGAAGTCACCAACCTAGAAGATCATATTATTATTATAAAAAAGTTGCATAATAGTCACACAAGTACAAAGAAAAGTCAAATCTTACCTTCACGGACCAATTCTTATCAACAAGAAGATTGGAAGACTTTAAATCACGATGCACAATTGGCGGGTTGCAACGATGAAGATAATTCATACCTCGTGCCTATATGAGAATGATGAATATATAGAAGAAAGATAATCACAAAACACTATGATGGTACAATAATAAGGCATATATGCATAGTGCTTACGATATCCACAGCCATATGAAGACGGCGTCTCCAATCTAACCGGATTGTATTTCTCTGAAGTATCCGAAACAAACTTCCACTACATGACATAAATCAATTAAAAAAAATAAACAGTGTGAAATTCAGTTGAAATGATGGATGAAATTTGACTGTAAGACTGAAAGTCAATTTAAAATTCCTAATTGTATGTTTGTGAAAAAATATCATAAATTCTTGTATTTCATTGTGATGAAAAGGAACTTGATAAATAGAACGAAGTCAGATACACTAAGCAACTAAACATATCAGAAACCAAATCACTATCCCTAACGCGTCTTAACTGTACTTAACGTGTAGAAGAGTGTAGAACCAACCGAGGAAGGAACTCAGTGACAATGCATAGATGCTGAGGTGAAGTTACGGCACCCATGAATAGCAAAATGTTTGGATGTCGAAGCCTTTTCATGAGAGATACCTTATAAAATGAAACAATATAGTTACATGTCTATTATGGCAACTCCAATATCGTAAAGCAAAGTAAAAGATGCTACCTCATGTTTAAATGGAACGATTATATCATCTGAAAACTCCTGATATGTAAATATCTTAATCGCAACATCCTGCATATATAAATCGTCATTTCATCTTCTATCACAAGAGATATTACCAAGTGGGAGATGGAGAACATACTGATCCATACAACAGTCCATGAAATACAGTCCCCAATGAACCTGCCAAAAGATCGCATAAATAAGAGAATAAACACATAAAAAGTTTTTTTTTGTTTGCCAAAATGTAAAAATACCATTTTTATACCTTTTCCAATCTGTTCTTTAGTTATTAGATCTTCCCACAAAATTTCATAATCTGAACATTCCGCGTTCCCTTCGAAATTAATAATGTTGTTACTCCCGCCGCCACTACTTATGCTACTTGTGCAACTAACGCCAGAAAGCCACAACTCTTTAGTCTCGAGTTTATTATTGTCCGATTTGTTATTTATAGACAGTTTACTGTCTAGTTTTGAAGAAGGGCCGGAACTTATTTGTTGACCAGGCTCGTGTACTGGATGCACATTAAACTGACGCCAACTTAAATGAATAAGTTTAGCATCAAGAGACTCGTCTTTTCTTTTGTTTTGTGTCCCAGGCCATGAAATTCCTTTATCGCCCATCCACGCGTCTGCTTTTGCAGACAAAATCTTGCATAATGATCCTAGTTTGTTTTCACTTTGGTCACCGGAATTCATGGTTAGTTTTCCGGTAAAATGCATGTCTCCAAACGGTGATGGACAGATATGTCCCCTAGGGGTGCATGATTCACTTTGATCAGTAACATCACTCCCACCTTCATCATATGTGTAGTTATTTCCTGTCTTCATTTTTGATTTCACCTTTAAAGCCTGTTTTAGTGTTTTTGAGATAACAAAATCCATTCAGTAAGACAGCCTTTTTGTTGGTTTATTATTCTGCAAATTGCATAAAATGTAACAAACTTTTTGTTTAAAGTAACTATTATTTGTTTTCACCCATAGTAAAATCTTGATAGAGAACCTCCAACTCTCAAAAATGTTGATCTAAAGTGATAGGACCTGGTTATGCGGTCCAAATGATGACATAATTGGCGATAAGTTTGACAATGCTGACTTTCATATGATATATGTGGTTCGTAAAAGTTGGTTAGCTTGGAAAATATTTCCAAATATAATCTTTAAAGCTGGAGCCTTTTGTGGCCAAAAACAAAGTTTGTTACCCTAAGAAGAAATGCTATCTTTTAATCCAATTCAGCCATTATTTATTCATTTCTACACTAAATGATCAGAACTGTCACGAATTCGATATCCTTGAGGCAATTGGAATACTAACCAAGTTTGATATCTTTGAGGAAATTGAAGTCTGTAGAGATTGTTGTGAGTCAAGCTCAGAAGTGGACCTCGTGGACACACTGTTGCCCATCCCTGCCTTCTTTACTTGAAAAGGACGTGAATCACTTGATAAACACATGGCCCCAATAATTCTATTATTCTCATCACGATATGGTGTATTGGCACAAACACTCAGAAATCTATCCCCATGCTTGTTCTTTATAGGAAACTCCCCTAACCAACTTTCTCCATTCAGTGCTCGTTCTATCACAAATTTACCGACAGGAGCGTCATCAGGTTCAGCTAAGACCTCAGTTGGTGATTTCCCACAAACTTCTGCAGCTGTATAACCGTACATAATTTCTGCAGCACGGTTCCTGCAAGGTCCAGGTAACCAAACATCCAGAGTCAAGAATCTAGTAACACAAGAAAGTAAACAACTAGTAATTGACACACAATAAGCGGCTCACCAAAAGAATATCCGATGGTTGCGATCATATATATGTATACCCTGACCCATTGACTCCAGTATATTCAGATATTGAGTTTCTGTTAGCTTCATAGCTGAAGGCCCATGATTTTGTTTGTCATCTGCCCAAAAAGATGAACCAGTTGCTACACCACCTGATCCACCGTTAGCTTGTAGGTATGGAGCCACTGAATTAGTCCTCCCGTGGTAAGGTTTTGGATGGTTAATGGAGCTCGTGAGTTTGGAGATTTCTTTTTTGATGTGAGCATTGCGTTCTTCGAGCTGCTGGATCCTTCTTAACAGCTCTTCAGGTGACGGTGATTTTTCGCTATCTTCCGTTTTCAGGCACTGCCACAAAAGAAACACACAATGTGATTTTTGGATCAAGAAATTAAACTTTTGAACCTCCTGCCAAGGGTAGAGTATTGAGGAGGTAAGATGTAAATATTCAAATATCTACCCTAGGATAGAGAAGAGCTACTGCAATGGCACATATAAGAAAATAAACATGGAACAAGAAACACAAACCCCATAAAACACACACCTGTTCACCATCTCCATACAAAAAAATAATCTCCGATTTATTAATCAATTAATTCATTCTTCTTTACCCATTTTATTCCATTCAAATATGAAATTGAAAAAAAAGTCATAGTTTGACATGCAGGCTCTTTAACAAGAAAGTGAGACACACACAAAATCAGACATTTATCTAATCATTTCCAGAAGCAAAATAAAAAATAAAAAAAATCCCATAATTCCAATCAAGAAACCAACCTAAATGTCAATGTCAAAGCTTGACAGTGACACTTACATGCATAAAGATAAACAGAGATTATCTATCTATATTCAAAGACAACATAAATCTAATTTAATAATTACTAACACTTTGTTTTGTAACTTAAATCAATTCTTCAACTAATTTCTTCCCTCTTAAGGAAAACCCAAATCAAGATATTATCAGAGAAGTCAAAGGTTGACTTGAAGTAACAAAAAGAAATAAAGCATATCACATATCCAATTTCACAAACAAAATGACATAATAGTATACTGTTGATCAATCAATTGCTTGTTCTTCAACCCTAATACCCTTCTTTTTTCAAAGAAATTAGAATTAAAATAATAGTGAGATCTTTAACTTACAGAGACACACATGTTCATCTGTGGAAATTGGTTGCTGCAGATGATTATGTGACATGCAAGATGACTACTATGTATGTAATTCAGGTTGCCTATATATTTATATATTTAATATTATATTATCACAAAGCAATGCCTCTTATGTCGGGGGAAGCATCGTCACGCTTATGTCATCAAAAATTCATTCCTACTAGTCATGATGTCATTAACCACTCATTCCTCCTAAATTTTGGCGATTTTTATTTCAGTGTTAGATTGGGTCGAAATTCACAAAGTCACTCAAAAACGGCCCAACGATCAAGACTCATTGCAAAGCCATGAGCCCTGTCCGTTTTTGGCCTTTCGGGATCGTTTAGGACGTGAAAACACGATTTTAATTATTTACGTATTTTGTTTTGGACTATTCACGTTTTGGACTTTGTTGCCTTAATCCGTTTTGGATGATCTTTGTTTAGCTTCCGTCCCAAAGTATTTAAACACTTTTCGAGTTAGGGTTTATGCAGTTTTTGATTTCTGAATTATACAATTTCGGGAATACTAACTTAAAGTTCCAAATTTTCTTAGGTATGAAATTCGTGTTTGATTTGCAAGAGAGTTCAATCATATATATATTCTAGGCATTAGCCTCAATATTGTATTGTTTAATGTGTAGTTCATGTAAACGGGGGATTTGGACCGCTCTTCGCTGTTAATTCAAAAGTAATGCAATTCTTTTGTGTTTTATGTACTAGTTAAAGCTATTAGGCCAGCTATTAGGCCGTGCGATGCACGGATCACTCTAAAAAAGATAACGTTGATGTTTTACAATGTTACATTTATATTGTGATGATTGAACCAAAATTGAATGAAAATAAACTAATATGTAATGATCCTTGTATTTTGACAATTTAATTAGAAATACATATTACAAAAATGAAAACATGTGGCATAACTTTAAATGCAAGAGATGCAACTCAATGTTGAGTAATTTATGTGTACGTTTAAGATTTTATCATTTTTTATCAATTAAAATTGAAAGAGAACAAAGATTGAGAAAGTGAAAAACTCCGTTACAAAAAAAGATTTTGTCATTGAAGATGTCTAAGAGAAGTATAGATTATGGAATTGAAAACGTATGCTAAATAAGAGATTTTTTAAAATGAGATCGTAGATGCTTCAAAATTTTTACGTATATATGACATAGTTTAAAGGGGTAGAAACTTCTTTGTAAGAAATTTTATGTTAACAAATGTCCATATTTTATCACAAACTAATATTAAATATTTATGGTTATGAGCAGTAATGCATACAAAATTAGAAGAGTAAGTGATACAATAAGTACACATGTTACTTTATTGATATATTTCTCTTAATGAATGATCAAGCGATCAGAGGAAGTAATCTTTGTTGTTATAAAATTATTAAAAGATGAGTAACAAAATAGCAAATGAAAATATAAGTAAGTATACATGTTAGCTTGGTAATTCTTTTTCTCGATGAATGATAAAAAGTTAGAGGAATAGAAATAAAGATTTAAGAATAAATTGCAAAATAAAATATAATAAAGGCACATCTTTTATATAAATAATGTTCTTTTATAGTTATTATTTTTATTTTTATGTTTTAAAATGAGAATTTTAAATGTGTTGAATGGCTTGTTTATTGTGAATACATGCATATTTCCATTTTAAGTTAGTTAAACCATTTTATATGTGTGCACTAAGCTTATGACTAAATTATAAGAAATATAATTGAAAATGATGATACGATACAAACATTAATTTGGATTTCGATTGGTTAAATTTTAATTGTGTAAGTTCATTTTGAGCGTAATAAGAAAATCTTTTTAGTGAGTTGAGTTTGAGAGCTAAATTCGAGTCATACCTAAATATATACTCCGTAGTAATTAGTATAGGGAAATTAATAAAAATGTCAATTTTTTCGAACTTATAATTCGTTTTGCCCGTCTAAAATAAATATTGCCGTTTTACCCTACCCGGGCGTAGGTCGCACCATGCGACCTGCGACCCATATACTGCGACATGCGACCAAAACGATTTCCGAGTAAAAGACAAGCAAAACGAGTCGTAGCCGAGCATAAAATCCCGACGCAGGTCGCACCATACGACCTGCGACCACATCTCTGCGACTTGCGACCGAATATGTTTACGAGATGCATATGTGTTTTTATTTAATATATTTTATGTTTAATATTTAATTAACGCATTGTTTCGTTTTTCTTTGATAACTTTTTTATATACAATGTATAAAATAATTTCAAATATATATTAATGATCATTGTAATTTTATCTACCTTTTGATATAAATTTTATGATCATATGTTATGTATTTAACGAAAGCATTTTTTAGTCTCGAAATCAACTTTTTATATATTAGAATGTAGATAAAAATATGTTGATCATAGTGGTATATTTAGATTTATGTAGTATAACATATAAACAACTTGGATGACTGCCTTTATATGTTAGATTTTAGATTTTATCTACCTTTATATGTATATTTAAATTTTATCTACCTTTATATGTTATACTACATAAATCTAAAAATACCACTATGACTAGTTTATTTTTATCTACATTCTGATATATAAAAAAGTTGATTTTGAGACTAAAAAATGCTTTCGTTAAATACATAACATATGATTATAAAATTTATATCGATAGGTAGATAAAATTACACTGATCATGAATATATATTCGGAATTATTTTATACATTGTATACAAAAAGTTATCAAAGAAAAACGAAACAATGCGTTAATTAAATAATAAACATAAAATATATTAAATGAACACACATATGCATCTCGTAAACATATTCGGTCGCAAGTCGCACAGATGTGGTCGCAGGTCGCACCATGCGACCTGCGTCCGGATTTTATGCTCGACTATGACTTGTTTTGCTTGTCTTTTACTCGGGAATCGTTTTAGTCGCAGGTCGCAAAATACGGGTCGCAGGTCGCATGGTGCGACCTGCGTCCGGGTAGGGTAAAACCACAATTTTTATTTTAGAGGGGCAAAACGAATTATAAGTTCGGAAAAAGTGACATTTTTATTAATTTCCCATTAGTATAAGGAAAAATAAATGTTGATTTGTAATATATCGTTAATTAAATTTGTAATTTAATTGTTTAAATTATGATAATTTTAATGCTCTAATTTTTTGTTTTATATTTACAACATTGTTTTGAGATAAAATGTAGTAGAATGATCAATAAAAAAACATGGAAGTGAAAGTAAGGTAAAATGATAAAATAAACATCAAATGTTTTACGTAGTTTGTTTTTTGTTTTTTTCTTTAATAAAGAAAGAAAAATAAATCTGAGAGGGATTGAACCTAGGTCAGATTATCACTATAAGTGGCAAAATGGGTCGGGTCGGGTTGGGTCACGAGTCTAGATGAGTTTGAGTCTAAATAGGTCCGGGTCTAGATGGATCATTTAGAATGATGAGTCTAAACGAGTCTGGGTCTAATGGGTCTCGGGTCGGGTCGGGTTATCGGGTTTTTACCAATTTTTTTTTTGAATTTGAGTGAAAAATGAAAAAAATAAAATGAGGTGAAATTTATTTTTTGCCCGCTAGACACGTCTAGGACCATTGGTTAATTGTTACATGATTGAAGGTTGTATTGAAAAACTCATTTAGACCCATCAAAAAAATGGGGATGATACCCAACAAACTCACCCCCTCCTAAATATTAACTAAAAATGAGTCTAAAATTGTCACCTCTAATAATCACATATTTGTACCAATTTTCCAAGTCAACATATTGTTTATCATCAACAACCAATATTATATCTAGCAATATTATATCTAGGGGCGGAGACAGGCCGCTGCCTACATGAATTGTTAAGTTCCTTGAAAAGAAATATTTTTATAGTATTAATAACATTTTAAAACTTTCACCCCATAAAAGTATTAAGAAAATAAAAATATTTTTTTTCTCGCTCTATTTTAATTTTCTGATTCCACCCATAATTATATCATAAATCATATAAAAAATACAAAATAAGCAAAAGCCAGCCACCTATCATAAATCATAAAAAAACAAAATAAGCAAAAGCCAGCCACCTTTTCATCCGATGCAATTCTAGTACCCGCCCAATTCATCCACTAAAATTATAGTGAACACTGAGCAGTGATAAACCTCACCAATTGAGAGGCTATTTTGTACGGACACCACAACTCGTAATTAGACTGACTTCAATTATTTGGGTTGATGGACATTGTGCTACTATCCATACTAGTTTATTGACATGCGACAATGTGAGCTATTAAATTTGCATTTTAAAAGTTAACAACAAAATTTAAAAGAAATATAATGTACAAAATGTGATGTGAAAAAAAAAAAAAGAATTAGACTAATCGATGTAAAGAGACTTATTATAGAACGTTAGATGTTCTCGTTGTTTGCTATTAAGCATATTAATGTTGATGAAATATTTACACCAATAAAATTAAACAAGGAAATAATAGACATGGTCTTTGACTTGAAAATTTGAATAATGACTTGTATGATAGAAAATCAGTTTTATATTATAACCAAAGTTGTTTTTAGTTAAAAAGAAAATAGAACAATGTTAATATGGTTAAATATGACATATGTTTGTGTATTGTTTAGCTCAATGCATACTAAGTACATTTATTAAGGAATTATTAGTTACAAACTATAAAATATTTTAGTTACGACTTTAACGTATTCATCATATATTAAGATTGTATAGTAATATGGACGATCAATTTTTAGTGTTATGTTTTAATAAAAACAATAATGTTGTTAATAAAAATATAGATAAATCTCTCAAATATTAAAGGTGTATTTATAAATTACCAGTTAAAACGTCATGGTAGGGGGAAAAAAGAATGAGGGAAGTACTTGAAGTGCTAATTCTCAATAGTTATAGTACAACTTTTAAAAAATGAAAATGGATATATGAAATAATATTTTTGCCATAAGATCAATATGAATATAAGTCAATTTACGATCTAGATTGTTCCACGGTATTTATAGATTGATAGATAGATTTCATTGGAGTATAACAATCTTTTTAAAATTTGGGCCATTACCTAAACATGAGGCCGGTTAAGTGGCCCACTTTGAATACCCCTAATTTAGAAAAGTGAAGATTTCTATGTTAATAAAATGTAATAATGTAACTAAGGGTTCACTTTTTGGTTAGTTCACAAGTGAAGTTGTGGACTCTCTTAACGTGGTTCTTTGACACTTCATTTTTTTCCATCATGACTTGGTTAAAGTTAGCAAATGGATATTCAAATTGGGTTTTAAGCAATGTTTTGAAAACCGGTTGAACCGGTCTACTCCGACCGATTTGACCGGGAAAAATGGGTTTTCCGATCGGGAACAAACCGGTTTTGATCAGGAGTTAACCGGTCAATGAACCGGACGGTTCAACCGGGTTTTTTAATTTTATTTATAAAATGATGACGTGACATCAAAATCGGACGGTTCGACCGGACCGGTTAAACCGGTTGAACCGGAACCGGATGGCAATCTGGTCCGATTCGGTTTCCGATTTTCAAAACATTGGTTTTAAGAAGCACACATGACATGGACATCAATTTTCATTTGCGTTTTTTCTTCTTCTTGAGTTCGCTACCATAATTAAAGGAATTGTTTCATTACAAAAAGAATGGTGTTAATTTAAGTGAGCATATAACCTTGTTATAATTTTTATTTTTCGTAATAAACGAATAAGAATTTGCATGTATATTTAAACCTTGTTATAATTTGCATGTTTCTTTTAAGATCTTGTTCTTGTATTTAGATTGAGCGTTGTTTACAAACTTGGATTTAGATGAAGAACCAGAGGGTAACGAACAAGATGACAAAACCCGAATACCGCGCTATTTTAAATTATTGTCTTTCAGTTATGTATATTTTATTACTTGTAATATTTTCTTTCTATTTGGTTTTGTTATTTGTTTTCATTTATTAAATTAATTGAATTTCTAAAAAAGAAAAGTTGAGAATATAGAAAAAACAGTATTCTCCGTTCTTTCAGCATCAGTTTCTTCACCCTAATACTATAAAAACACTTTTCAAAAATGTAACTTAAATATTATAATAATGATTAATCATTTTCCAACATTATGTGTATGCTTAGACCACTCCCAACCGTGGTTTCGTTACTTCTTTCATCAGTTGTGCTACATCAGCATACAAAAATCTCATTTCCTTTCTTCGATTTACCCAAGAAGCAAAATCAGACAAGGCAACCGCACAAGCGGTGCCAACATTGGCGAAAGCTGTTGGCATTGGTCTTACTAAACTTAGGAAATAGTTATCCAAATTGCGTTTTACTATAGACAATTTGTTTAAGACCAGCAATATGGATCTTTATAGAAAATTTTGATTAGTTAAATTTAACTCACTAAATGGTTTTTAAACATGCCAAAAAGTAGTTGGTGAGAAAATTTGTCATTCTTAACTTTTCGTAACTACAATAAAAAGTAATGGATACTTTAGAACAAAATGTTGAACATTTGTGCATTTCATATCTTGTAACATATACACTACATCAATGATGTTAAAAAATTGATATGTTAGCTTAATTAGCTCGAATGAACTTGCTTATGGCATCCTTCTGTCTTTCTTCTGTATTCGCTTCGTCTTCGTCCTCCTTGTAAGAACGGGAATCCACAGCGTTACCTTTGAGGTGTTTTTCATTGTTGCAAACTGAAATTGTTAGGAGAAATAATGGTGAAAATTAATGAGATCTAGCGGAAACCGATCAACATGCACGAGTTTTGTTGTACGCTTCATTTGTGGCTGCTATTGCCTACGTTCAACAGCATACTTCTTTTGCAATTCTTTCTGCCTATACAGTATTTCCTTAAATGTTGGTCGCGATTGTGGCTCACTGATCAGAAAAGGTAGAAGTGTCAATTATTTGAACATCACGGAGGGTATATTAGACATTTTAATGATAGTCATCAAAAAGGCCAACCAACCTGCGCCAGCAACTTTCGATAAGCGAAGCCCACAGTGGATCCACATCCTTCGGGATCTCTAGTTTTTTATTCATAAACCCTACGGCTCCGATAACCTGCACGAATCATTGATCTTCTGTTTAAACCCATAACTTGAACTTTATAAAATATATGTAATCCTTGAATATTATTTTGGAAATCGCATCGATAGTAAGATAAATATGTAAAATCAGAGTTTTTTGGAGGAAATTTTTTGTATTTGGTAAGCGAATTTTGCTATTAAAAAGTGTTATGTAGCCTATACATAGATCGATTCGGGAAGTCAAACCTTAACCCATAAACACTTAGTTTTGCATCAATAAACCTCTATGCTTGACTTCATTATTCTAGCAAAGAGACACACTGGCTTACCAGGTCAAACAAGCAATTTTTGAACTTCAAAATTGATATAAAAGTTATCTTTTTTGTAGAAGTTTGATAACCACTTTGATCTTTATAACAACAGCCAAAAATAGATTGAATTTTGGGGTCAAAATTATCACTTCTGTATACTCTTTTACTTTTGATATCTTTTTTTCCAATCTTGAAAGACAATTAAACATGCCAACAATATTTAACGTGACACTTGATGATAACATACCTGCATCGGGTCAAGATCATCCCAAGGGACCTTCTCTGTGATAATTTCCCATAGTACCACACCATAGCTGTACACATCAGACCTAAAGATTGCCAACAACAAAGCAAATATTGGATTCACAAATTCATGAGATAATAAATATATATATATATTTTTTTATCTGAAACAGGCTTACTTTTCATCTGCTTGCCCGTTACGAAGTATTTCAGGAGCCATCCATTGAGGCTACGAAAGGAAAAATGGAATACCATTTGCAAGAAATCAGTCAATGGAATAGTATGGCATAAAAAGTCAAAGGTAGACCGTTTGACCTCAAAATTAAGTTGCATTTTTTCTTAACTACTATAATTCGTGAAAGAAGAGAATGAGAAAGAGAATCATTAAAGATGATTGCAATACCGTTCCTTTCCCTGTCTTTGTATTCAGGTACATTTGATGCTTGATACGGGAGAGTCCGAAGTCACCTACCTACAAGATCATACTATTATTGGAAAAAACACTTGCACAATAGCCACATGAGCATAGAGAAAGGTCAAAGCTTACCTTGACAGTCCAATTCTTGTCAACAAGAAGATTTGAAGACTTCAAATCACGGTGAATGATAGGCGGTTGGCGAAGATGAAGATAATTCATGCCTCGTGCCTGATGGAGAATCGTTAATAATAAGATAAACTCAAAAAGAAGAATTTTTTCTGGAAACGATAATTAGCATGGTACTTACAATGTCCATGGCCATATGAAGACGTCGTTTCCAATCTAACCGGGTTGTATTCCTCTGAAGTATCCGAAACAAACTTCCACTACACAACAAAACTCGAGGTCAACATGTAATATTCAAATTGATATGATGGAACTCAAGGACTCAGAGAGTTATGTTTTTTAAAAACTCACCGTGGAAGGAACTCTGTGACAATACATAGATGCCGAGGTGAAGTTACGGCGCCCATGAAAAGCAATATATTTGGATGTCGAAGCCTTTTCATGAGAGATACCTTCAAAAAAAGATACACAAAATGATGACATGTCACTTGCACCAAATCCAAAATGGTAAACAATATATATTCATAATTTACATATTGCACCTCCTGCTTAAACGATATCAGCACATCATATGAAAGCTCCCGATGTTCAAATACCTTGACCGCAACATCCTGCATAATTAAATTCACATTTCACTCAAACTTCTATAATATCTGTTTCGTGGGTCACTTATTTCTTCAAATACTGTCTTGGCAGTGCATCAAGTATAACAAAGACAAAAACATCGAAACATACTCCTCACAGAAGTTATTTATGAGTAAGAGATGGAGAACATACTGATCCATACCACAGTCCTTGATATACAGTCCCACACGAACCTGCCATAAAATTACTTTTAAATGTAATCTATATTGCATCAAAATTTAATAATGTTGAAAACACCCTTTTGTTACCTTGCCCAATCTGTTGTTTAGTTATCAAGTCTTCCCACAAGATCTCATAATCCACGGTGTCTGTATCATTCTCGAGTTTGAGGAGGGCATCACTTTTGATGCTGCTTGAACTACTCATACTACTTCTTCTACTAATATGCAACGTAGAAGGCCATAAACCTGAAGCTTCGATCTTATTACTGTCCAAAATATTATTTACACAAAGTTGACAGACTACTTTTGCAGAAGCACTGGAACTCATTTGTGGACCATGTTGGTGTGCTTGATTGGCATTAAAACGATGCCAACCAACATCAGAAACAAGAGATTCATCTTCTCTTTGATTTCCTATCCACGGCCATACCATTCCCTTTTTACTCATCCATGCCTCTGCTTTTGAAGACAAAATCTTGCGGATCCCAGGTTTATTTTCACTCTCGTCACCAGAATCTATTACTAGTTTTCTGCTAACAGACTCCTCCGTATTCATGGAAAAAAATACTCCAAATGGAGATGGAGCAATATGTCCCCTTGGTGTACTTCCTTCACTATCAAGAGTATAATCTAAAAGATCTTCATTATCTATGTAGTTCTCTCCTGTCTTCATTTTTGACTTCACTTTTAAAGCCTGGTTTAAGGTTTTCAACACGAGAATATACATAAGGTAGATTTACACCCTATTTAATGTGCTTATAATGGGAAAATTGCAACGTAACGAATTTGGTCTTATTTTGTTTAAGTAACCAACTTCAAAAAATCTGATTATGGTAACCGGAGTCACTTACCTGGCCATCTTAAAAGGTTACCTTAAATGATAAGTTTTTGAAAAACTGAGCATAAAACAAGAACTATACCAAAGTTGGTTCTGCTGTACATAAAGAAGCTAAACTCTTACAAAATCGAGGATATTGACATACTAACCAAATTGGATATCTTTGAGGCAATTGAAGCCTGAGAAGGTTGTTGATGATCAAACCCAAATCTAGCGGAAGCAGTCCTCATGGGTGCACTAACGGTCAGCCCTACTTTCATAACTTGATATGGACGTGAATCACTCGATAAACACATTGCCCCAATTAGTCTACTATTTGCATCACGATATGGCGTATTAACACAAATAACCACAAAGCTTTCTCCACTCTTGTTCTTTATAGGAAACTCCCCAGACCAACTCTCTCCCTTCACCGTTCGTTCTAGGATTAATTCAGAATAATGGGCATCTTTAGGTTCTGCTAATAGTTCTGTTGGAGTTCTACCAAGAACTTCAGCAGATGTATAACCATAAATATGTTCTGCACCTCGGTTCCTGCATGTACGATATGATCCCATTAACCAGAACATCAATAATCAATCCGGCAGCTGGTAACTCGATAAAATAAGAAAATAACTTATCACTTAAATCGGCTCACCAAAAGATTATCCGATGATGTACATCATATACAAACACAGACTGACCCATTGAATGCAGTATGTTTAAATACTGAGTTTCTGTTAGCTTCATTGCTAAAGGTACCACCTTTCCACCACTGGCTAGTAGGTGAGAACCACATGCTCTTTGGTGGTCCGGTTTTGGGCGGTTGGTCATTCGTTTGGATATTTCTTGTTTGATGTGTGCATTGCGTTCCTCGAGCTCCAAGATCCTTTTTAACAGCTTCTCAGCTGATGGTGGTGCGTTGCTGTTCTCCATTTTCACCCACTACCACACAAAAATACACACTACGATCTTTGGATCAAGAAAGTGCTTCTTTAAATCTCAAGTTACAATCTTGAAATCATTAAATTAAAAACTGTGATTGTTTCATCAATCCAATTCATCATCTTCCACCTCATTCATGTCAAAAAGTGGTAAATTACAAAACACACATAACTTTATAGAGAAAATTCATATGATGTCATATACAGACATAACCATTCTTTGCTTCCCTTTTTGGGGAAACCTCAAATCAAGAAACTCAAAAAAAAAAAAAAAAAAAAGTATGAGTTGCCGACACACATTAAATATACAAGAAAACGCACATTATCCGTCCAATTCTACACACAAAAATACACATTGTGATGTCTGCGTAAATCACTTGATTCCTCCTCAATCCCTTTGCCCAATTTTGAAGAAACACCAAATCAAGAAACCAAAGTCAAAGTCAAAGTTTGACTTTATGACACTCACATATATGATTAAACAAAAGAAACTACATATCTTCCCAATTAGTATGAAAAACAAAACCAAAAAACTGATTTTATAAAAGTCAAAGTTTGACTTGCAACAAAAAGGCACCTATCCATTTTCACACATGAAAGGAATTAGAGAAAAATGGAAGTAAAAAACTTACAGAGACACGTGGTTATCTACTGAAATTGGATGTTGTAGATGATCATGACAATTACATGCAAGATGACTGGTTATGATGAATGAAACTAATTTAAGTGACTTTTGTGTGTTTTAGACTTTTATAGTACTCGTGTATCTTAGTTGGATTCGAAGTAAAGTTTTATAGCTCCCAATTTCATTTTTATTTAATTGTTACCTAAATTTAGACATTGATAAAGTTTCAATATTTGTCGTTTCCTTGTTCATTCAATTCCCGAACACTTCACAATTTTATTACCAAAAATAAACTTACACCGCCTCCAACACACCCGTGTTTGGGGACTTTTATTACCAAAAATACTCTTACACAGCCTACAACACGCCCGTGTTTGGGGTGTGTAGGAGTTTAGAACGTCTGCAATGGGAGCATTTTAGGAGAACCATTGTGTAGCTCAAAACGGGTAAAAGTTGAACGTTAATACGGAACCTGTTAGGGGGCTTCTTATTTAGATAGACTGTATTTATACTGGGCAGGGCCCATTTATCTCTTATTATGTATATATAATACTCCCTTCGTCCCACCACAAGTGTTCACGTTACTATTTTAGATGTCCCACGTAAGTGTTCACTTCCATGTTTCAACCAATCGAAAAAGACTTTAATGAGTTGGTATGTTATTTGAATGGTGGAAAATGTAGTTAGTGGAGAATCCTAAAACTGTATGCAAAGTTGGACATTTTGACTGGGAAGGACGGAGTATAATTATACCTAGCATTATTATTTGGTCAATGAATATCAATTAGTTCAATATGGTAACCTACGACCTTTTCCATTTTCTTTTTCCTTTTTCTCTCGGCAGATAAATAAAACTAAAAAAAAAAAGTCCTTCCAACGACTATAATGCCGATTATATAAAAAATTAACAATTTGACTGTTTTGGTTCCAACATCTACAAAAAAATAATAATAATGTTTTTAAAACTTACACCCACTCCAATAATACACATACTCACTTTCTACATGCATATTCACAAATCAAATATACTTTCATTAACCCTAATCTCAACTTAAATCAAATCCCAACTTCAAATGACATGTCGTACACCAACCTATGTTATTTGAAATTTTTTGTATATTATGTCTTTTAATTACATTATATAAACTTTTAATTTTTAAGCTTTTATATACAAAGAAAAAGAAACTAGTGGGACCTTGTGTGGGGCCTGAGGCAAAACTGTGCTTTTTAGTTTTACCATTGCAAGCAATGATGTGGTGTGATTGCTAACGTGGCGCCCAGAATACTCCTTTACCACTACAGGTTGTCATACAAAATAGCGGGATATATATATATATATATATATATATATATATATATATATATATATATTCTTAGTATACAAAATCCCCTTTTATTGGCTTCCCCTCCCGAACCATCCCAACACCAAACGTGTGGTCCCCTGCTGTGCACCCAAGCAACCACCCATCTCCATGTTTTAATTGTTTAAATAAAAGGTTTTGCAAGATAAAATTGTTGGTGTGGGCAAAGTGGTAAATGCTTTTACCTCCCCACATGGGATTCGGGTTCTTGCTAGCTACAATTTATATGTTTTCACTCTGTTTTCTATTTTCTAAACATTTTTTGGTGGGCCTGTCTTGCTCTTTTGAGATTTATCCTCGACATTTTACTTTAACTAAAATATTATGTTCTCTAACATGTCTATATTTTGAACTTTTAACCTTAAACTATTCTATCATTATAGGAGATTTTGTTAGCTCTTTAAGAATTTAAGACATGGAAACTTAGCTATGAAAACTATTTCAAAAAGGAAATTTCTAACTTGTGCCCTAAGGGCACGTGCTCTTTTCAAAAAATGAAAAACGTATCAAGATTCTTCTTGAAAAATGCATTTTTCATTTTTTGAGAAGGATATTCTTTTTTTAACATATGCCCTAAGGACATACGTTAGAAAAACCCATATATATATATATATATATATATATATATATATATATATGTGTGTGTGTGTGTGATGTATTTTTTGTTATTTTGAGTTAACTAATTAAAAGACATCAAGTTAATTAGTGGGTTGTAAAGTAAAACACTCTAAAAGTTTTAACTAAATTAATTTTGGTAGCTATTTAATAAATCATATTTACAATTAAATTATTAAATATAGTAATCTAAAATGAGTATTGTATGTGTAAGAAAAAGGAAAATATAAAAGAAAAAAAAAAGGTTTTAATAATATTCCTATAATAGTATTTCCGTTCACCTTCCTGCTAAACATATACATGCATATTCACAAATCAAATACACTTTCATTAACCCTAATCTCAACTTAAATCAAATCCCAAATCCAAATGACATGTTGTACACCAACCTATGTTATTTGAAATTTTTTGTATATTATGTCTTTTAATTACATTATATAAAATTTCAATTTTTAAATTTTTATATACAAAGAAAAAGAAACTAGTGGGACCTTGTGTGGGGCCTGGGGCAAAACTGTGCTTTCTAGTTTTACCATTGCAAGCAATGACGTGGTGTGATTGCTAACGTGGCGTATAGAATGCTCCTTTACCATTACAGGTTGTCATACAAAATAGCGGGATATATATATATATATATATATATATATATATATATATATATATATATATATATATATATGTGTGTGTGTGTGTGTGTGTGTATGTGTGTGTGTGATTTTGTAAGTTATAAACACTAAAAATTGAATTGTACGAATTCAGGCTACTGATAAGATTTTGTCAAATTATGTATACTTCCATTAGTTAAGTTCATAGTTATAAAGAATATTAATCTAAAATATTGAAAAGGGTGATTATGTTCAACTATTAATTGTATTAAATAATAAAATTTTCAATTAAATATTATAACATATAGTTAAGTTCAAATGAGAATGACAATTTTAGTGAGAATGAAAAAAATGGAGGAATCAATCTTAGTCATTCATTTCATCAAACCTCAATTTTACTCATGTTTTGAAAATTAAATATCTAAAAAAACGATCAAGTGAAAATTTTAAAAATTGCACTATAAAAATCAACATTTTTTTCTATTCGATTAGATATCTCCCATGGTATACTTTCGACAATTTTACTTTTTTTATTTATTTTTTGTTAGGTTTTACAAACCGTAAAATAAACAGTCAGAAAGGCTTTTGATGACTTCATGTGATACTATATATGTAGTATTAAATATGATAGTACTTGATATCACATGTACTAGTTTTTTTTAAAACACAAAAAATTGAAAAAAAAAATCGTCGAAATTATATCATGTGAGATGTTTAATCGGACAGATTTTTTTTTATATATATATTTAAGGTGCAATTTTTATAATTTTATAATTAGCTGTTTTTGAGATATTTAAAATTTTTAAAATCTGAGAAAAGTGAGAGTTTTGTTAAATGACTTTTATACCTCTATATATTGAGCTTTATGATTGTTTTTTTTATTCTAACTAAATTTTACTATATTGATTTGAACCTTTGGGGCGCTTGGTTCATTTCAAGGAATGTGAATAAGAAAGATAATGAGATACAAAGGAATATGTAGGGCAAATAGCCCAAAAAGGAAACATAAAATTTAAAATTTCCCAATAAAGGGTATATCACTTTTACCTCCGCTCAAAAAGGACCCCTAATTCAAATTCGCGTAATTTAGGGGAATATTAACCATTTAATCCGGTAACCCGTAATTTTACATCTAATGTGGCATTTGTATCTCAATTAATAGATTTAATTTAATGAGACAATATTATGAATATTTACGAGAGAAGTTGACGGAAATAAAATCCCATTTCATCGATCAAAATTCTAATTTCTCTCAAAACCCTAACTCCGATCATCTCAATATTGCACATGCGATGTGGATTTCAAAGGGCTTTTTACGAATCGAAGTTGAATTTCGTTATCCGGTAAGTATCTCTTTCATGGCTGACGATAGTGATGATCAACTATGTACTGTTAGGGTTCATCATTTTGGGTATTTTAAGATGGATACGTTGACATATAGTGGTGGTGCGTTACTCACTTTCAATGATTACGACTTTACCAACACTACTTGTACAGAGTTTTCTCATAAAATCGAAGATATACTTGATTTGGTATGTGAAAGCAAGTATTATTGTTTACCTGGTAGTAGTATAAAGGATCGTGGTCTTAGATATTTGAAAACCGACAGGGATTTTAAGAAAATTGTTGCACTTGCTATTAAAAATCCGGTGGACATTTTTTTGGATCATAATGATGTGGATATGAGTGAGTTTATTGAAGATGAACCTATTTCTGATGCTGAGAATGTGTATGAATCAGAGATTGAGAATAATGAAGACGAGGTGAACAATGAAGGTGAAGTGAACAATGAAGATGAGGTTAACACTGAAAATGAGGTTAACACAGAAAATGAGGTGAACAATGAAGATAATGTTAACACAGAAAATGAGGTGAACAATGAAGATAATGTGGATGATGAAAATGAGTTGCCTTACAGCATAAAACCATTTAAAAATGTTGATGATCCGGATGGATTTGAAGAGATGGATGAAGCTGTTAGAAAGGCTATTGAAGAGTATAACATCAAGAATCCACTTCATGATCCAACAGTTCATTGGAGGGCAATGCGGACACATAAAGGTGAGAGGTTCGCTAATAGAGAACAATTCAAAGAATGTATGGTTAATTATGCTGTGGCAAATGGGTATAGGTTGTATTTTGAGGAAAGTAAGAGAAATCATATTTTAGTGAAATGCGGGATTAGGTTGCCACATAAAAGGGATCCTCCTATTCCACAGATTGAGCCCAACTGCCCTTTCAGATTGTGGGCATCAGATATGGGAAATGAAGGAACATTTCAAATTAAGTCTCTAAAGGAAACCCATGTATGCTCAAGAGATTATAATGTAGGGTTATTGGTTACTAATCAGTGGATTGCTAACAAGTTGGCAGACAGGATCCGAGAGAATCCAAATATTAAGCTTAGGCAGATGCAAGATATAATTATGAATAAATACCAAGTCAAGGTAAATAAGAACCAATGCAGTAGAGCTAAGACCAGAGCTATATATGATGCTGTTCAGTCTAGAAGTAGTCACTATCATAAAATTTGGGATTATGGGGCTGCTATAGAGAAGACTAACCCAGGAAGCACAGTTGTAATTGATGTGCAAACTGCCCCTAATGGTCAAACAATATTTCAAAGGTTGTATATTTGTTTTAGCTCACTTAAGAAGGGTTGGATTGATGGTTGTAGGAAAGTGATTGGTTTGGATGGATGCTTCCTTAAAGGGAATGCAACTGGTCAACTATTAAGTGCAGTTGGAAGGGATGCAAATAACCAAGTCTATCCAGTTGCATGGGCAGTGGTTGATGTTGAAACAACTGAAAATTGGACCTGGTTTGTGAACCTTTTAAAGGCTGATCTTGTTTTGGGCAATGGTGAAGAAGTTGTCATACTATCAGATCAACATAAGGTACTCCAAATGCTATTTATTTAACAATACTACAAATGCTTTCTATAGACATGTCTAATGCCTTAATTAGTATATATTAACCAAGCTATTATACAGGGTCTTCTTGAGGCTGTAAGGACAGTGTTACCAAGTTGTGAGCATAGACATTGTGCAAGACATGTCTATGCTAACTTTATGAAAAGATGGCCCGGTGTCCAATTCAAACAACTATTTTGGGCAGCTGCAAAGTGTGCATACATTGAAAAGTTTGAGTTTATACTCCAGACCATTAAAAACATCAATGAACAAGCTTATCATTACCTGGCAGATAAAAGACCAGCCACTTGGAGTAGGGCATTCTACAGGTCAGGATTTGACTGTGATGCAGTAGAGAATGGGATAAGTGAATGCTGGAATAGTATGATCAAGGATGCAAGAAAGAAGCCCATTATTGGTATGTTGGAAGAAATTAGAATGAAGGTGATGGTTAGGCTGGTGGATCAAAGGCAAGATGCCCTTAAGTGGAATCACCAGATTTGTCCAACCATTGGAATGAGGGTAGAAGAGAGTAAGAGACTTCAAAGGCTTGAATCCATAACTTTTCATATTAATTACTACTTTTGTGTTAAATTTTTGAAACTTATGTTATGTCACTAAATATTTTGATAGGCATTGGGTGGTATGGGCTAGTGGAATACAAGAGTTTGAAGTACGAACTACCAATAATGCTGAAATCTTCACTGTCAACCTACTATCAAAGACTTGCTCTTGTGGATTTTGGCAAGTAAGTGGTATTCCTTGCCCTCATGCAGTTGCATCAAATAATCACATAGGCAAAAACTGTGATGATTTAGTTAGTGATAGCCTAAGAAAACCAAAGTGGATTGCTGCATATAGTCACTTTATCAAGACTGTGGGTGGTGAAATCCAATGGCCAAGGACAGACAAACCAGGACCTTTACCTCCTATTACTAGGAAAATGCCTGGTAGACCTCCAGTTAAGAGAAAAAGAGCTAGGACTGAAGTAGATGGTAATGGTGCAGTTAGATCTACTAGTAGTAGGAAGTGTCTTAAATGTTATCAATATGGACATAATAAGACTACTTGCACTAATGCACCATTTCCAGTAACACAAAAGGTGGCTAGTCAAAGAGGGAGACCAAGAGTTAATAATCCTAGTAGAAGTGATAGGAGGGGTAATATTGGTCCAAACAATGGTGAGGGTACTTCTGGTGTGAATAATGGTGGTGGTAATGCGGCAAGGGGTAGGGGAAGGGGTAGGGGAAGAGGTCAATCTGGTACAAACAGGGGTGGTGGTCAAGCTGGTACAAACAGGGGTGGTGGTCAATCTGGTACAAATAGGGGTGGTGGTCAAGCTGGTACAACCATGGGTGGTGGTCAAGCTGGTGTGAGAACAAGGTCTCAAGTTTCTGGTTTGAACACTGTGGCTCTAATTGATGTTTCAAATGGGGGTTCATCTGATAACTTAATAGACATTGCAGTCCAACAAGAAGATCTGTTGATTGCAGAGATTGATGAAATGTTAGATCCCAATAATTTACATGTTAAGGCTGCAAGGAAACCTTTTGTGCCACCTAGGAAGAAGTCAGAAAGGATCTTATTGAAGAAGCTGTCAAAGAATGTTGTGAATCAAGATGGAGAAGGTACGACTGCAGACAACCCATTGTTAATGGAATGAAGACAATGAAGACAATGAAGACTTTCTATTTTGGTGTTTTGTTGATATCTATGTATATGTAATGGTTAAACTTTGGTACTTTGGTTGTCTATGTAATGGTAATGTTTAAAGTCTGCTGCTAGCTAGTATGTAGAATGGCCTGGTATTAGTGAAATAGTGGTATTTTGGTGATGTATATGTAATGGTTAAACTTTGATCCTTTTATGCTAATATATTGCCATTCTGCTAGTTATATTGTGTTGTGTTGTACTAATATATTGCATTCTACTAGTTGTATTGAGTTGTGCTTATATATTGCAACTTTTGTCTTGCTTTGCAAATATATTGAGTTGTGCATATACCAGATCTGGATCCGGTGATACAACCAAATTCATTAAATGTTTAAACCAAACATTTTCATATATTGTCCAACCACCATTTTCACATTAAATTTCACCAAAAGCATACATTACACCAAAACACAAAATGAAGGTGAGAGCATAGATCTTCTTATACCCATTTAGCCTACAACCATCACAGACCATTAGCCACGACCATTAACCACATCCATTACAGATCATTAACCTACATACCATTAACCTACATACCATCTAACCATTAACCTACATACTGTCACACCCCCAAAGTCAGTAATCGTGTTTATTAAATGGTTTAGCGGAAGCTTTAGTTAATTAGCGGAAGCATTTTCAGTTACAGTTTAACAGCGGGGGTGCTGACGTTATAATAGTGCATTCATTGTATCAGAGCATATGATCATACAGAACATATTAATTTAAGATGCCATAAGTTTAAACGTTATTACAAAAGGGTACAACTTATAAAGTCGTACAAGTAGTGGTGTTGTAGAACAACATAGTTTACAAATCATGAGTTTATAAAAGAGGGATTTCGTAAGTATAACCAATGGAATTGGTAATACAAAGGAAATCCAAGTGTCCCAAAAGTGGCATCATAAATAGTCTGGGTTGCCTACGTCCTTTATGCATGCAGGAGTACCTGAGTCCTAATTCCCTGAAAAACATAGTAAACCGTCAACATTGAATGTTGAGTGAATTCACAGGTTTAGTATATGTGTAGTTAAACCAAGTTTTGTATAAATCATTAATGTACACAAACATAATATTTATATGTATAGCAGGAAACACAAGTATTCTTATTAAAGAAAACATTTCCTATTTTACTGTAAGAATGTCATTCTTACTACAAATCAGTCGATGTGTTAGGAAACACAAGTTTAATCATAAACATTTCCTAATAATAGTTGCAGGAAATACAGTTTAACAATCAAGTAAACATTTCCATATAAGTAGCTGTAGGAAACACAGGTTTAGAAGTCAAGTAAACATTTCCATATAAATTGATGTAGGAAACACAGGTTTAGCAGTCAAGTAAACATTTCCTATAAAAGTTGCTTTGTCGGGAAACCAAGTTTATCCAATCAAGGTAAACGTTTCCTAAAAAGAAATCATGTGTAGGAACACCTGTCCTATTAGTTGTCACAGGGAATTCCCTTCCCAAATCCAGTTGTAGTTTAGTTGTTTAGTTTAAGTGGGAGATATAGACTATGATCCCTCTAAGGTGAGCTAAACCTTTAGAGTTAAACTTCGTCAGGAGGGATGATAAGTGTTTCATCGGAAAGACACTTTTTCAAGTTACACACGTGAAAAGTGTCGTGAATGCTACTAAGCTCTTGTGGCAACTTTAGTTTGTAAGCGACAGAACCAATCCTCGCAAGGATTTCAAAAGGTCTAACATATCGCGGGTTAAGTTTTCCTCGTTTTCCAAATCGTGCTACCCCTTTCCAGGGCGATACTTTGAGTAGGACCTTGTCTCCTACTTGAAACTCAAGAGGTTTACGACGGTTATCGGCGTAACTCTTTTGTCTGTCTCTCACTGATTTCAATCAGTTTAGTACTTGAGATATCTTGTCTATGGTTTCCTGGACAAGTTCGGGTCCGGATAGTTGTCTGTCACCCAACTCTGCCCAACAGAGTGGTGATCGGCATTTGCGCCCATACAGTGCTTCGAATGGCGCCATTTGTATGCTGGTGTGATAACTGTTGTTATAGGAGAATTCAGCTAATGGGAGGTGAGTATCCCAGTTTCCCCCAAAGTCAATCACACACGCTCTCAATAAGTCCTCGAGTGTTTGAATCGTTCGTTCACTCTGGCCATCAGTTTGTGGATGATAGGCTGTACTCATGTCGAGTCGAGTACCTAAAGCCTGTTGTAGTGATTGCCAGAAGTGAGATGTGAATCTGCTATCTCTATCAGATATAATGGACAATGGTACACCGTGTCGAGAAACGATCTCTTTGATATAGATCTTCGCCAGTTTCTCTAGTTTGTCAGACTCTTTGATAGCAACGAAGTGGGCTGATTTCGTCAATCGATCGACAATCACCCATATGGAATCAACTCCAGTTGATGTCTTTGGTAGTTTCGTGATGAAGTCCATCGTTATGTGCTCCCATTTCCATTTTGGCATTTCTGGTTGTTGCAAAAGTCCTGAAGGTTTTTGATACTCAACCTTGACCTTTGAACAAGTTAGACACTTGCTGACATATGTAGCGATGTCTCTCTTCATATTTGGCCACCAATAGAAACCTTTCACATCTTGGTACATCTTATCTGCACCAGGATGAATCGAGTAGTTGGACTTGTGAGCTTCGTCCAAAATCAGTTTGCGTAGTTCATCATCGCATGGTACCCAAATTCGATTCATGAAGTATAAAACTTCATTTTCTTTGGTTTCGAGTTGTTTCTCCATTCCTCTCAGGGATTCGTCTTTCATGCGTTCGGTGGTGAAAGCTATTCGTTGTGCATCACGAATTTGAGTAATAAGATTCGAGTGGATTGTTAATACCAAAGCTCGAACTCTACGAGGTTTTACATTCTCTTTACGACTCAGGGCATCCGCTACTACATTAGCCTTGCCCGGATGGTACTTAATCTCACAGTCGTAATCGTTCAGCAATTCGACCCAACGTCTTTGTCTCATGTTGAGCTCTTTTTGGTCGAATATGTGTTGTAGACTCTTGTGGTCGGTGAAGATCGTACACTTTGTACCGTATAGATAGTGTCTCCAGATCTTGAGTGCAAAGACGACTGCTCCCAACTCTAAGTCATGAGTTGTATAATTCTTCTCGTGAATCTTCAATTGACGAGATGCATAAGCAATAACTTTGTCGTTTTGCATGAGAACACACCCTAATCCTTGATGTGAGGCATCACTGTAAACGATGAAGTTTTCTGTTCCCTCAGGTAGAGATAGGATTGGTGCGGTGCTCAACTTTTGTTTCAATAGTTGGTAGGCGTTTTCTTGTTTTTCGCCCCATTCGAATTTCTTATCCTTTTGAGTTAATGTGGTGAGTGACTGGGCTATTTTGGAAAAGTTTTCGATAAATCGACGGTAATAGCCAGCCAAACCAAGAAATTGTCGAATCTCGGTTGGGGTCCTTGGAGCTTCCCAGTTTCTGATCGCCTCTATTTTGGATGGGTCCACATGAATTCCTTTATCATTTATCACGTGACCGAGGAAATGAACCTCTCTAATCCAAAATTCACATTTGGAGAACTTAGCATACAGCTTCTCGTTCTCGAGTAGTTGGAGGATAAGTTTCAAGTGTTGTTCGTGATCCTCTTTCGTTTTCGAGTAAATCAGGATGTCGTCAATGAACACAATGACAAACTTATCAAGATAAGGTTTGCATACTCGGTTCATGAGATCCATGAATACTGCAGGCGCGTTAGTCAATCCAAACGGCATGACTAGGAACTCATAATGACCATAACGAGTCCTGAACGCGGTCTTCGGTACATCCTCTTCTCGTACCTTCAGTTGATGGTAACCAGAACGCAGATCGATCTTCGAGTAGTAACTCGATCCTTGTAACTGATCAAACAGATCATCTATGCGAGGTAACGGATATCGGTTCTTGATAGTTACTTTATTCAGCTCTCGGTAGTCAATACACATCCGCATAGATCCATCCTTCTTCTTGACAAACAAAACCGGAGCTCCCCAAGGTGAAAAGCTCGGTCGGATGAATCCTAAGTCTAAGAGCTCCTGCAACTGTGTAGACAGTTCTTGCATTTCTGATGGAGTTAGACGATAAGGTGAGCGAGCGATTGGTGCAGCTCCTGGCACCAGATCGATGCGAAACTCGACTTGTCGCGGAGGTGGTAATCCTGGAAGGTCATCAGGAAATACTCCCGGATAGTCTCGCACTACAGGTATATTACTTAAACTTTGCTCCTCGGGTCTCTTTTCTACAACATGTGCTAAAAACGCTTGGTATCCCTTTCGGAGATACTTTGTCGCCTTTAAGCAATTGATCATTTTAACGGCACTCGTCCTCTTATCTCCTTGTATCACCAAGGTTTCTCCAGTTAATAATGGTAAACGTACAATTTTATCAAAACAAACAATCTCCGCACGATTCTTCGACAACCAGTCCATACCGACTACGATGTCAAAGCTTCCCAACTCAACCGGTAGTAAGTCTATTTTGAAAGGATGACTCTCCAATGTTAGAGTACATCCTGGTACTATTTCTCCTGATTCAATCAACCTACCATCGGCTAGTTCTAAAGTGTACTTGTTGTCTAGTCTACGGGATTTAATGTCTAATAGTGGTCTAAATTCCGTAGACACAAAACTCAAATCGGCGCCTGAATCAAATAACACAGAGGCATAATGGTTGTTAACTAGAAACGTACCAGTGACAGTGTTGGGGTGCTGGCGTGCCTCCTGTGCTCCAATGACAAACGCACGACCTCAGCTAGTTGGTTGTTGGTGTTATCCCGGTTGTTGTTGTTCGGGTTTGCATTGCGGTTCTGATTGTTTTGGTTTCCGCGGCTAAGTTTAGGGCACTTGTTTCGGAAATGACCTTGCTCGCCACATTCGAAACATCCATTAGCTGGTCGATCCCTATTTGTTTGAGTAGTAGGGTTCGATCTACAGTATTGGGCCAGATGCCCCCAGCGTTTGCAATTCCCACAGAAGGTACAATCACCATCATGGTGACGTTCACACTTGCCACATTTGGGCTTGTTCCCCAAGTAAGTCTTTTGTTCAGCAGTTGTGGCAAGGTAGGCTTTCGTGGTTCCAGTTGGCTTTTTATTCTGCTGACCCTGACGGTCATTCCACTTACGCTTTCCCTTTCCAACTTCAGCACTGCTGGATTCAACTTTTCCCGAAGCGGCTTTCTTAGTAAGGGTTCCCATTCGGATTGCTTCATCTGTCAAGCGCTGTGCTAGTTCCACAGCACTCTTAAAGGTGGCAGGATTAGACGAAGTCACCAAGCTTCTAATCTGTGGCACCAAACCCCAAATATACCTTTCAGTGCGCTTGTACTCAGATGTGACCATGTGTGGTACAAGGCGTGCCAGTTCTTGAAATCTGGTGGTATATCCTGTGATATCGGTACCAACCATAGTAATGTCCCAGAGCTCAGTCTCAATTTTCTGTAGCTCACTGCGGGGACAAAATTCTTCCACAACCATGGTTTTCAAAGTTTCCCAGGTCATCGAGTGGGCGGTTGTGCGTCCAAGTGCTTGAACTTGGTTGTTCCACCATGTCAATGCCTTATCAGAAAATGTGCAGGTAGCATACTTTACCATGCAGTCACGAGCACAGTTGCTAATATCTAGCACATACTCCATTTTCTCTATCCAATGAATAATTCCAATAGCACCCTCAGTACCACGAAAGTGGCTCGGTTTGCAAGCTAGGAATGTTTTGTACGAACATCCTCTTTGGGTACTCTCAGGGTTACCGTCAGATAAAACAGGTTCGGTATTTCTGCTACCGCTGACCCTGTCACTACGGTTTCGGTCAGTATCATACTGAGCAAGTGCTTCAGCAATCCTTCGGTTGACCATTTGTTCAGTCGTCTCCTCAACAGCAGGAGGTGGTGAAGGGTTTCTTTGGACGTTCCGGGTATTCCTACGCTTAGGCGGCATGATTCAGTCCTAATCACTCACAAGAAACACTCGTAAGATGTCCTAGTCAAGTCATCACTCATAAGGTATGTGATAAATATAGGTATAGTATGATAATCAATCACCAATTGATATCACTCACAGTGTACACAGCGATATAAACTAAACATAAGTTATATATCATATATAAGTCAAAAGGTTTTACATAAGTTTTATACAAGGATGGGGTTTACAATAAAGAGAAAATACACCCATCGGGTCAAACATGATTTACAAAACGTGACGGATTTAACCTATACATCCATCTAGTCAAAAGTTTTGCCCTATTACATCATAGATACCGTCCTGACATGGTGAATCTAATAGAAATATGCTAAAAACATCCCTACAACCATCCTAACAGCTGCCAACAGCATACAAACTCCAACTGCAGAACCTACTATCCCCAGACGTCTCTCAAGCCTAATCAGACGTGCCCTAGTCGCATCGGCTGACTCTCGATCCATCTCAATGTGTACCTCAGAAGTGGCAAGACGTCCATAGATAGTAAGCACATCACCGTCCAGTCGAGAGGCATCACTGTGCAACTCTCCGTTAGAATCCTGCGTACCATAATGAAATCCAAGAAGGGTACGGACAACTGCAACTACAGTAGGGATAGTGAGCTCCAGAGGCTCCTCAGTCAGATGTAAGGGGGTCGATGAGTGAGATGACTCCCCAGTCTCGAAAGTGGAAGGACTCCTCTCAAGTGTCCTCCAGTAGCGTAGTATACGCGGCATCCAGTCAAGATGCGGGACTCTAGTCCTCTGCAATGACTGCTGATCATAAGGTATCTCTCTCTCCTCAGTCATCAGATCCTTGTCACGAGGTGCCAAGGGTCCTACAGGTGGGGATCTAACGCTCATCCTAGCAGTCCTACACAATCCAGGCCCACGTGAAGACTCTCCAAGATGACGAGTCGCCATGAAAGTAGATCCTAGCATACGAGTAGTGGGATCAGTGGGTGGTGATGGTGGAGTGCCTATAGTGCCATCCGAAGTAGCTCTAGGGAATGTGGGTGGGTAGACCTCCTCAGAAGGGTCATCACTAGCATAGTCAGGCTCCTCCTCTGACTCTGAGATGTAGACCGGAAACTGCCTAGACATAACTGTGACAAAGGCAATTGTGTGTGTCGTGTTAGACGTATGCAAAGTATGAATGCAGAAATGTGTTAGCCAAGGCTATAGTCTAGGTCTCTAAGGTTTTCAGTCACTTAAAGGCTCCTAGTTCTCTATTACCAATGGCTCTGATACCAAGTTTTTTCACACCCCCAAAGTCAGTAATCGTGTTTATTAAATGGTTTAGCGGAAGCTTTAGTTAATTAGCGGAAGCATTTTCAGTTACAGTTTAACAGCGGGGGTGCTGACGTTATAATAGTGCATTCATTGTATCAGAGCATATGATCATACAGAACATATTAATTTAAGATGCCATAAGTTTAAACGTTATTACAAAAGGGTACAACTTATAAAGTCGTACAAGTAGTGGTGTTGTAGAACAACATAGTTTACAAATCATGAGTTTATAAAAGAGGGATTTCGTAAGTATAACCAATGGAATTGGTAATACAAAGGAAATCCAAGTGTCCCAAAAGTGGCATCATAAATAGTCTGGGTTGCCTACGTCCTTTATGCATGCAGGAGTACCTGATGTGTTGAATCTAGTTATTAAATTTATCGTTGTAAAATAAACAAGAAAGTACCGCGCTAGACCAAAACACAACCGGGCAGTGGACCCTATCGTGTAGTAGTATAGTTGGGTAAGTTCGGGTTTGAACGCAGGGAACTTAAGTTTAAGAAGTTGAAGTTAAGTGTGATCAATTAGATAAAAGAAAGTAAAATGTGGTTGGGTGTGACCGAGTTGCCACGATGCTTAAAACTACAATTTATAATAAATCAGAGCGGTGGACTCAGGAAGAGTCAAATTGGTTGTTTCGAACTTTCAAATATTAAAAACAATGCTTGCTTGGACTATTTCACTAGTGATTTCGGGGTGTAAGGTTATAACCGGTTAGGATGTATGCTAAAGTAATACTCGTGAAACATAAGCTAGGCGTTAGCTAAAACCTATTGTTCAACTTCAATTAGCAACCTATGATTTAATCTAGTAACGGACGTTCGCCATGGTTACTAACTTGCACAAATTAACTAAATCATTTAACACATTCCAAATTACATTCGCAATTTTGTTCGATCATTCATAGACAAATAATCAATAGCAATTCACTAGTTGAAAACGTTCGCTATATCGATTAGTGAATCACCATATGGTTAAATTCTTGAGATAAAGCCTAATTACACAAGGTTCTCCGATTAAACATAAATTTAGGACGGTGAGTCAGTAAATTATCCACGCGACAAACATTCGCTATAATCGCTAACTTGTGTGTATTTAACTTGAGTTGTTACAATCGTCAAATGCTTTGTCCCACAAATGACAAACAACTTATTGAGGTATTTTTTTATAAGCAACAAACGTTCGCTATAATTGCTTAGTTAAAATGCCAAAAGTTTACTAACAACAACAAGCTATACTCATACAAATACATAGATGACTCACAAGCTCAAACATAAATTAACACCAAAAGGGTACACCCCTAATCATCTAGTTATTTCATCCAAGCAAACATATAGATAACTAGCCACTCATAATCACAACTAAACAAATCTCATAAACACAATACAAATCCATAAATAGCTTCAAATTAGATTAAATTGAAATTATACCAAAGTTGTTACACAAATGTCTCCAAGAGAAGTTGCTTGATGTCCCACTCACAAGCTTCACTTAAATGCTAGTAGAACTTAGGTAATAAAAATGGTGGGTGAAGTTTAAGTGAAGAGAAGTTAATGAATGAAATGGGTGTATTGAATGAGAGTGAAGTGAGTTTGGTTGGGAAGAAATTGTGTGTGTGTTTTATTTTTTTTGTTTGATGGTGAAGATTATGCCTTGAAAATGAGGGTGGTGTCCCCTATTTCTCCTCCTTCCTGCAGCTCCCAAACTCTCCTCTTTCATAAAAAACGGTTGAGCATTAAATGCTCAACCAATCAAAATCGCACAACACACCAATCAGCCTCGAACTATGCTCAGATCGAAAGATAGCCGATCGGCTTTAATGGCATAGCCGATCGGCTTTTAAGGCATAGCCGAACGGCTTCTAAGTCATAGCCGAACGGCTTCGATAGTAAAAAACACAAGCTTCAGCGAGGGAAAACTCTGTAATGAAAATACACTAAGATAGCCGATCTTCTAAGGAAAGCAGATCTGCTGTACGTTCTTAGCCGATCGGATTTGAGTTCTTAGCCGATCGGCTTTCGCTTCTTTTCAGCTTCATTTTCAAGCCCAGCCAGCATTGGTCCAGACTTCACCAATTCTTCACCTATTCGCATGCGTTTCTAGCTTTTTACCTGAAATAGATTTCCAAACAAAATAAGTATCGGAAGTTCTTGAAATCTAATCAAATACATATGCAAAACAATGATATCGCGATAGATTTATATAGCCAAAATGAGCGATATCAGTACCTGAGTCCTAATTCCCTGAAAAACATAGTAAACCGTCAACATTGAATGTTGAGTGAATTCACAGGTTTAGTATATGTGTAGTTAAACCAAGTTTTGTATAAATCATTAATGTACACAAACATAATGTTTATATGTATAGCAGGAAACACAAGTATTCTTATTAAAGAAAACATTTCCTATTTTATTGTAAGAATGTCATTCTTACTACAAATCAGTCGATGTGTTAGGAAACACAAGTTTAATCATAAACATTTCCTAATAATAGTTGCAGGAAATACAGTTTAACAATCAAGTAAACATTTCCATATAAGTAGCTGTAGGAAACACAGGTTTAGCAGTCAAGTAAACATTTCCATATAAATTGATGTAGGAAACACAGGTTTAGCAGTCAAGTAAACATTTCCTATAAAAGTTGCTTTGTCGGGAAACCAAGTTTATCCAATCAAGGTAAACGTTTCCTAAAAAGAAATCATGTGTAGGAACACCTGTCCTATTAGTTGTCACAGGGAATTCCCTTCTCAAATCCAGTTGTAGTTTAGTTGTTTAGTTTAAGTGGGAGATATAGACTATGATCCCTCTAAGGTGAGCTAAACCTTTAGAGTTAAAGTAACGATACCTAGTACTATAACCAAACCACGACTAGTTGTTGTTGTTGCCTCAGTAACACGGTAAGTATACACTCCTCGTTACGACTGCCGTCGTGTGGTTGGAATGACCAACGAGTTATATCAGTGGGAGGGTTGTCAAATCGATAGTACTATCTGTATACTCAGTGGCTAGAGTCACCTAGCTAATAGTTATAGGTTGCAAGCACTGGGACTTATGTGCACTACAACTACCTCGCGTAAACCTAGGATCGTACCAAGATTCGTTGTCTTATTCCCAAAATAGTTTTGAAAATGTTTCATATGGTTAACAGTTGATTTATAAAGCAATAAGCATTATTACAAATCAATTCGATATAAAAGCATGTCAAGCAATTATATAAACAAGTAGCATGTAGTAGCACGTAGTTCTATGTTTTCCACCCCTGATTTTAAAAGCATTTAAAACAAGTAAAAGGTAGGGGCTGTGAACTCACGTGTAGAAAAGCTTCAGCTAGTAATACACAGTAGTCCGAACGTGCCTATCAAATACCTAGATACAATTAAATATACTTTACATAAGTATATGGATAAATCGTTAAGTTGAAATGTTCATGACATTTTAATTGTTGGTGATAATTGCGTTGAAGTAATCGTGGCGTATAAGTATATATTTACATATACTTATTAGTTGAATATATATATCCTAATATATATGTCATTTGTCATCATCTTATATATATATATATATATATATATATATATATATATATATATATGTAGTTGTCATTGTTGTTGATTATGTTTCCAAAACATAAGTATAGTAGTTATAAAAATAACTTTGTTTAATACTATTGTCGTAGTTCATTTATATAACTATATATAAATTATAATCGTCAACTATATATATAACTCATTTGTCGTGTTTCTAATCTCATTTGTCTTGTTTAACTCGTCACTTATATATATTCCGGTTTAAGTTTGCATTCTGAAATCTTGTAGCCCGTTGGGCTCGGCCCAATTTGTTTGGTCCAATATTAAAGTCGAGTAATTTGGCACGTTAACAAAATACAACTTTTGACCCAATTTAGATTCAGGCTAATAATTCATGATCGTGTTTTCAAGTATCATGTGACGAGTTACACTAGTTAGGACTGCTAATAGTTTCCTTGTTCCCACTGCTAGTTATAATTTGTTCCACTGTTAGTTATATTATTCCCACTGTTAGTTATAGTCTGTTACCACTGTTAGTTATATTCTTCCCACTGTTAGTTATAGTTTGTTTTGAGTCAAGTATTTGTAAAAAAAAGCATAAGTTTTACTTACCTGAATGTATATATATTTATACTCGTATTATTTGTACTTTCTAGTTTTGATTTCTTAAAACTTTATTTCAAGAACATACTCAACCAATCATCAAAATTGTTATATTATATACACCATTTATATGGTGCTTACACTATATACATCAAATATATGTAAGGAGTTTAAAATGGAAAGTTCCTTACAATGGTGATGATGATAACCCGAAGATGGTGATGATTACGGATAATGATGATGATGATGATGATAAAATGGTAGATGTGCTGCTGATTATCGTGAAGAAGAAGAAGAAATAGCCTCTGCTCAGATCTCCTGTTGTTGCTTCAATCGATGGATGAAGAAGAAGGAACAGAGAAAACCAATAATTTGAGTTGGTGGGAACTTATGTGTGTGTGTATTTGATATTGAGTGTAAGGAAAGATAAAGGATGGTGTATGGTTTAAATTGTCAACGTAGGGAGTATGGTTCAACAGGAGAATGTTCCCAAGATATTTTAGTTGGGTTAAAATTGTAGGCTTTTAACATGTTAATTTCGTATAAGGGTCCAATTCTTTGTACCCCGTGTCCCACTCAATTATTCGTTTGTTTAAATTTTATTTTAAACTTTAAAATTGACAAATACGAAAATGAAATAATTTTATTTAAAATTATTAATAAAATTATTCGCATTCGCCGTAGTGGGACTGTACAGTTTATTTGAGTGCCAGATTTCGGTTGAATTTGGAATTTATATTTTAAGGAAATATTCCAAATACTAAAACAGGAACGGCAAAATAAATACTTTTATTATTTTTTACCTTTAGGTACGTTTTATAATTGTTTCTGTTCGTGTATGACGTGTTCGTCACGTTTAATATAAAACGTATAATATCTTATATTATTTCAATAATATAAGTTACTAATATTAGTAGTTAATAATTTTCGAATTATTAATTATTTTGTATCACCAACTTTATTGTATTTTAGTTTGTCGAGTCTAGTACGTTTATTTCACCCGTAAATACTATACATATAACTACGAATTTAATATATCACGTATCACATAGTAAGTTTCATAAACTTAACATATAGAAATTGTTTTGAATTCACTAATCAGGGAATTACTCTAGGTAATGCATGAAATTAAGAAAGGATTAATACCCTAAATGGAGGATTGTCACACATACCTTCTAGCCATTAACATGCATCATCACTTAACTAACATCAACTTCACAAAAACCGCCACCAAAATACACACCAGCATCATCACATTCCACTTCAAATTGGACACCTTTGCTTCCAGTTCATGCTTCTCTTGATTCAGGTCGACAAACTTTTTCTTGTACCATTCACTAGGAAGCTCGGGATCAACCCACCTGAAGTAGTTGCATCGAAGCTCCACAGCCAACCTATAGTTGGGGCAACTCTTGAATCGACGTGCCGGGTTCCTTTGTGTCCACGACGTCCACATTCTTGAAACATCTCCACACGCGCAAGCTTCATACCCATGATTCGGTATCTTCACTGTGAACCAATTTTGAAAGGAGTTGAGGTTGTTGTATGCTCTCACCCGATCCCCAATTGTTTATAACCCTAATATTGGGATTCAAGATTTTATAAACCATTGTTATGCCATGTCATTGCCACGTTTTAAATGAATGGCTGATGTGTAGTATACACATCATTCTTTAACCGGTATATTTATAACAAAAAAAGTCCATTAAGTCATTTTTCCTTTGATTTTACTTTTTTTTAAAAAAAACTCCTTTCCAGGCACGAATTTGAATTACAGGTGCTTTTTGGGCGGAGGTAAAAGTGATATACCCTTTATTGGGAAATTTTGAATTTTATGTTACTTTTTTGGGCTATTTGCCCGAATATGTATGCGTAGTATTATTGCATTACTAGTGCTTTGTTAACGTGAGAAGTAATATTAAACCTTAAATATCAAATTATCAATAAAGTAAATTTCATAGATGATCCTTGTTGCTTACATCAATTTACGAAATGTATCCCTATGATTTTTGTTTTATGTTTTCAGTCCAATAATTTTGACTTTTGCTTGAAAATGTCATTCTTAAACTAAAAGAACTATAATAACTTATTCTTATTATTTTATTCAGTTTAAATGGTAAAATTAGAATTAAATACAAATTAATATCAAACAATATGTTAATAATAATTACCAAAAAAATGCTCTTATATTCCAAATTCTTTATAGGCATCACCACCATGAATCATTCCCGAACTTAATCAAAGATTCATCTATTTAACCAAAAAACAATTACAACATTTGAATTTCTAAATCACTCAAATATTATATTCGATTAAAGGAATACAAAACAACAAATCCAAACCCTAATCGCAAACTGAAATCGATTATTATTAAATCATATAGAAAGAAGATGATGGATTAATCAATTAATTTTTTTTTGGTAAAGGGTTGCTAAAACCGACATATATATTACTTCAAAAAATCATTTAAATACTAAGAATGTGAGTGAATATCACATTTCAGCCCATTAGATGATAAAGACTATAGCCCATTAGATGATAAAGACTATATTTAATGACACAATCACTAACCAACAATTGACTCAACTTAAGATATCAAACAAAAGCCACTAAACTCAACGCCGCCTCTAACTACGATCATTGCTACCCTTCAAACTCATAAAGTCACCATGTCATCCGATAAAGGATAAAAATGCCGTCTCTTTATTTTTATAGGGATTATCTACATCTGGTCCATAAACCTCTATCCAACGCTCATACAAAGTGGATATACTCCAATCATAGAAGTTGGATTAATCAATTAAATTAAATGTACATATTAGGGAAATAGAAGGTGGAAATGAGTTGCCGACACACATTAAATATACAAGAAAACACACATTATCCATCCATTTCTACACACAAAAATACATATTGTGATGTCTGCTTAAATCACTTGATTCCTCCTCAGCCACTTTGCCCAATTTTGAAGAAACACCAAATCAAGAAACCAAAGTCAAAGTCAAAGTCAAAGTTTGACTAGATGACACACATATATATGATATATGATTATTATTATACAAAAGAAAATAAATTTTATCTGTCCATGATCACATACAAAAATATAACACACTAGGATTTGCACAATCAATAATTGACTGTTATTTAGCACATATCTTCCAATTATTATGGAATCAAATCAATAAACTGATTTATAAAAGTCAAAGTTTTGACTTGCAACAAAAAGGCACCTATGCATTTTCACACATAAAATGAATTAGAGAAAAATGAAAGTAAAAAAAAACTTACAGAGAGTTAGAGACACGCGTGTTTATCTATTGAAACGGGATGTTGTAGATGATTATGATGATAATAACATGCAAGATGACATTGATGTTTTGGCACGTGCCACAAGCTGTGGCTCAGGTCTTGTTCCTTTCTCTTATTCCTTTCTCTTATGTTGGCTTACCCCTGGGTGCAAATATGAACCGCATAGCAAATTGGCAGGCTTTAATAGCCCGTTTTCGGGCTAAACTTTCTTCTTGGAAAGCAAACACTTTATCCATTGGGGCCCGTCTAACTCTCATTAAATCAGTTTTGGGAAGCCTCGGGATTTATTATATGTCGATCTTCAAATGTCCCGAATCTGTTCTTAACTCCTTGGAAGCTATTCGATCTTCCCTTTTCTGGGTGGTAGTGTCGAAAGTAGAAAAATGTCATGGCTTAAATGGAAAAATATTCTGGCTTCGTTCGACAAAGGTGGCTTAAATATTGGGAGATTGAAATCTTTCAATCTTGCTCTTCTCCAAAAATGGAGATGACGTCTTGTTTATAATCCAGATTCTATTTGGGCTCGTGTCATTGTAGCTGTTCATGGTGTGGAAGCAGGTTTGGATCTTAAAGGTTGCAATTGTAATGGCATTTGGGCATCCATCATCTTGAGATTCTCAATGCTTCATCAACGTAACCTTCTCAGGATGAGTACTCTTAGTCGTAAAGTGGGTAATGGCTTATCTATTCGGTTTTGGAAAGACCCATGGAATGGCAATGGCACATTAATGTCAAGATTTAACAGGTTGTATCACCTAGATGCAAATGCGGATTAATTACTCTCAGATCGGAGAGTAAATGATTCTTGGGCTTGGAACTGGAAGAGGCAAGTCGAGGATTCCCGTAATAAAGCTGCCTTAGATTCTCTAGTTTTGGATTAGGGTCAGGTAAAGCTTCTTGATGAGACTGACTCATGGAGTTGGATCCTTGATGACGATGGCAGTTTTTCGGTTCATGTAACGAGAGTTCACCTTGACTCTTGTTTGCTTCCTTCATATTCCCCTTGCACTCGATGGTCCAAATTTCTTCCTCGAAAGGGAAATATTTTCGTTTGGCGTCTTTCTTTGGACAGACTTCCTACTCGTCTCATTTTATCTTTGAGGGGTTTTGATATTCCGTCCATTATTTGCCTGATGTGTGACAATGTGGTGGAATCCGTGGACCATGTATTCTTTGGCTGTGACTTATCTTCATACGTTTGGTTTCTTGTAAGAAGATGGTTAGATATTGATATGCCCTCCTTTTCTTCGTGGTTCGACTGCCTGCAATGGCTTGAAGTTTGGAATGCTACTAGGAGTGATAAAGATAGAGTGTACGCCTTTATTATAGCCTTGTTATGGTGCATTTGGCGTTATCGAAACGGTGTTATTTTTCAATCTCACACGTCGAGGAAAAGTGACATTTTCGATTCCATTCGTACTTTTTCTTTTTCTTGGCTTAAAAGTAGATGGCGTAATGTTATTTGTTGGAACTCTTGGCTTATGAAGCCTTTGTAATTTTGTTCTAGCTCCTTGCTAGTGTTTTTTAATAATACCGCTTTTAAAAAAAAATAACATGCAAGATGACTGATTATGACGAATCAAAGTAATTTAAGTGACTTTTGTGTGTCTTTTAGACTTTTAGTGTTTGTGTGGTTAATTTGAAAATGGAATTCCCTTGGTGATTTATATATTACTCGTATTTCTATTTTAAATTTCATGTAAAATTTTATACCTCCCAATTTTATTTGTATTTTATTGTTATCTAAAAGTATACATTGATAAATTGATAAAGTTTCAGCATTTGTCGTTTCCTTGGTTCCATTAAATTCCTCACAATTTTTTTTTATACATTATTACCAGAACACCCGTCACAAAATAGCGGGGTATATATAATCTTGTAAGTTATACTAAATTAAAATTGAATTCTACGAATTCCGGCTAATGATTTAAATTTTTTCAAATTATGTATGCTCCGTTTCTTAAGTTCATATTTACATAGCATATTAGTCTATTAGTCTAGTAAAATTGAAAAGTGTTTTAATTCAATTATTAGTTGTATTAACTAATATGGTTGTCAATCAAAGAGTTCACCTATATATGTGCACTGCACATAAAAAAAACCATTCGTGTTTCAACTGTTAAAAGCAAACCAAAACCAACACATAAAACTAGACATCAGCTCATTTGGTTTTGAAGCGACAACACACACATATATACTAGCATTATACCCGCACAATGCAGCGGTGAAAGTGATGATGGTGAGTGAATGTGCGGATGAATATTTTAAAATAAAAACATATTGTACTCCGTCCGTGCAATATAAAATGTCCACGTTACTATTTTGGGATGTCCCATTATAAGTGTTCACTTTGATATTTAACTAATCAAAAAAGACTTTAGTGGGTAAATTATATATATTTGATTGATGGAAAGTGTAGTTAGTAGAGAATAAGTAGTAAGTAGGACCCACTTTACTTACTCTTCAAATTTTTTTGAACCCAATAAAAATCTAACAAAATGCTCGGAATTACAACAATAAGAAATGACAACTACTACCAAACGACCAACAACTATACCGATTCATTCCAAAACAATAGATGACCCAACTAAATTAAAACCGATATACGATTCATTCCAAATGACCCAAATAAACGACCCTGAAACTTCACTTCAACCAAAATGACCATAAGATTCGATCATTCTAAAGGCTACAACTACTCCAACCCTAAGATAAATCCAAACATCGAGTGACTAAACCCCATCATCCATACACAACATAACACAAAACCACCAAGGGCAGACACCCAGTATAGAGTGTGGAAACGGGTCAAAACAACCATGACCATGACCTTGTCCTTGACCTACACCTCGACCTTGACAAAAGAAAGGAAACCCATCGGAACCTCAAACCAACTGGTTCCGACCACACAATCAACTGAGTGGTGGTACCGTGAGATGTAAATACACCTAACGGAGAAAAGCACTCGTGATTATTAGACCGCCATAGGTTGGAGCAACTAAGCATATAACCCAAAACCACTTGAAACTACCTGAGCCATCGATCTGAAAAGAAAAGTCCATGACTAGCCAACAACATCCCAAAACACCAACACGAATACCACTTGAAATCACCTATTAAACCACACAAAACCTTCAAATTAATACTACCAACAATGACCAATAACCACTGACCACGTGCAATCGCATCACAGCATGACCTGAACCACCCAAAATCACAATGCGAAACCACCATTAACCACCCGAAAATACGACAGAAACACCACCAAAATCACCTAATACCGCGACCTTGAAACACGCAAAAACCACCAACACTGACCACCTATAACCGCCGAGATCTACCTGAAACTACCACATCCACCGAAGCATTTCCACCGGAAACCAACCATTGGAGCGACCACCTGAACTACTACACCGCTTGGACCCAACAATGCCACCTGAACTAACTACACGTGCAACAACCAACGAACAGAACCACTTGAAACCCTGAGGTGATACCACCTTTGCTACTCTGCCCGGAAACTCCTGACTTATAAACATCTATCCATGCTTTTAAAAATGATCACCGAAAACACCTGAACCATTTCACACGGATGTTGAAACGACCACTAGCGATTACCAAACTTTAACTTGACCAAGGGCTCGATATAACTGGATCTAAACAAACATGAAAACTGAGAGGTGGGCTAACAAGATCGGCGACTCGCTTTAACCCAACGAGTTTTGGGAATTAGATTTACCTGTGAAAATGTTTGATGCAACAAAGGAAAAAAGAAAAGTAAAATGGACGAAAACTAAAAAGAATTTGAAGAGAGGCCCTCCGGACCACCGATAAACATCCGGTGGCCGGAGGCTAAAATTTTGAACTTGGGTTGTGGGCACGAAAACCAAGTCAGAGGAAAAGTCTGGAAGAAGAAGAATGTATTATGATTCTCAGCTCAAATGTGTGGCCCTTACCTTTGATATAGACATGAGAATGATCTGCAGTACTTCGGTGACATGAATATGATCATGAGAAAAAAAAAAACTGTGAACCTAGCATTCACATATTCTGTTTTGCGGTTCCTGTCTGTTGTCTGTTATCTCTCCTACGCTCAACTGCATACATCTTTCGCAGATCATTAAGTTTATAAAGTATTTCTTGGAACGTTGGCCGGGATTGGGGCTTGCTGACAACAACAAACAAAGTTTTCCATTATTTTTCTATCACTAATTAATACACTTTCTATAGATACTCAAAAATCCTCATCAAATTAATTAGAGGTCAACCTGCACCAACAACTTTCTACAAGTGAAGCCCACAGTGGATCCACATCTTTTGGAATCTCTAGTCTTTTATTCATGAACCCAACTGCTGCGATAACCTGACAGTGTAAGCTTTCTTATAAGATGCTACATTAATCTTTATACTGAAGACTACTATAACTAGATTTCGGAGTTTAATTACGATTTACAGATTGGTTTTTACTTTATAGACCTCTATGTTGATCTTTATATGTTAATCCAACGATATTGAGTCATACCTGCATTGCGTTAAGATCATCCCAAGGGATCTTTCCTGTGATGATTTCCCACAATACCACACCAAAGCTGTATACATCAGACCTAGAGATTTCCAACAACGAAACAAATATTGGTTTTTCTTTTTGTAGCCTCAACCCATTTTTTACGTAGGGGTAATTAAGTGTATGAATATGTATCTATGACCCAAAGTCTATTGTGTATATCCACCTTCATTTTTAATCTATAGTGTCAGTCAAACTTTCCCGTTATTTCTATTGTGTCTACATACCTCTTATAACTTGCAATAGTTGATGTGGCACCCGTTTTTGATGATGTTGTGTCACATCATTATGAAAATCAGCTACGGATAAATAAGTCACTTGATACACAATAGACCAAAATAAAATTATATACACATAATAGACTTTGAGTTATAGTTACATACATTTACCTATCCCTCCTACATATTCAGGAAAATTTAAACTAAAATATATAGTTTTACGGTTATGGGCTTACTTTTCATCTGCTTGCTCATTACGAAGAAGTTCTGGAGCCATCCATTGAGGCTACAAAAAGAAAAACCCAAAGATCACTATTGATCGACAAGCAAAAGCAAAAGCTTGTCTTTTGAAGTCACATCTAGCCTGTTTGACCATAACTTTTATACTCAAGTATCTTTTTTCTTGCTTACTACACTTTTTGATCTCAACATGTATCCTATATTAGAAAAGAAGATTGCAATACCGTTCCTTTCCCCGACTTTGTTTTCAGGTACGCTTGATGCTTGATACGAGAGAGACCGAAGTCACCTATCTAAAAGGTGATACTTTTAGTGGAATAAACTTACACAATAGCCACACAAACACAAAGAGAAGTCAGAGCATACCTTCACAGACCAATTTTTATCAACAAGAAGATTTGAAGACTTCAAATCACGGTGAATAATGGGTGGATTGTAATGGTGAAGATAAATCATGCCTCTTGCCTAGGGAAAATTGATGATTAAGAGATGGATAAACTCACAGAAAATCATGATGGAATAGATCACTAACATGCATGGTAATGTACTTACAATATCCATAGACATCTGAAGACGACGCCTCCAATTTAATTGGTTTGAATTTCGCTGAAGTATTCGGAACAAGGTACCGCTACACCACAGAAGTCGGTTTTAAACTAGACCGAAACCTTATACATCCATATATTGAGACTGTTATTGCATATATTGTATTGACATTCTTTTGAACTCTACCAAAAAAATGAGACCCTTTCTTTAGCTGACTGTTGTGACCGATTAACCGAGCATATGACTTAAATCCAGGGGCGGAGCGACACAGAAGTTAAGTGTAAATTTTTTTCAAAAAGATTTGATATTATTAACAATGTTACGGGTGCAAACAAATTATGCTACCGGTTCAATAGATGCTTAGCCCAATTTCTATGTTATTTACTAAAAAAAATACTAATTAGAGCCATTTTCTATGGAATCGTACGTACCTGTTCATAAAATAAAATTGTTTACTTGATACTATATATTATGCTACGGACCCTTTAACTTCCAGATTTGCCACTGCTTATATCCGCAACATGACAAATGGGTATAGAATAAAATTTAGCTAAACATGTAATGGATTGAAATTACCTTAAAGTTTATAAATGGTTAATACCTCCTAAATCATATTATAAAGGATAAAATTACATTATTATATATCAGTATAGTGATCCTAACCTATATATAACACATTAACTATCTATAATTTTACAAACAATTATATTGGACAAACTAAAAGTGTTAACGAGGAACCAGACTTATCATACCCGTACTAACGATTATGGTGTGACCTCTACTCTTTGGATCTGAACGTCTTTGTATACAACATGCACTAGCATTTCGCAAGGCACTTGTTTATGTATTATAATTAGTACAGTAGTAATTAAACTGAAAGAAAGATTAATTACTAGCTTTTTCATTAATGTGTGACACTTTCAAGAGCTTTAGTAGCATGAGTGAATGGTGCATAGATGTGTTTAAATTGCAACATATTCAATTTACCCCTTCTCATCATTACAAGAAATGTACCGAAATTAATAAGGGCCTAAACGCTCACTTATTTTGTCATTAGTATTGACATTTATTTTACACTCTAAGTAAACAGATCCAATTAAATAGCGATTGTAAGACCTACCGGGGAAGAAACTCGGTGACAATGCATAGATGCGGAGGTGAAGTTACTGCGCCCATGAAGAGCAATATATTTGGATGCCGAAGCCTTTTCATGAGAGATACCTGTAAAAAAGGAAAAAATGCAAATAGATATTATTATCAATGTGAACAATCCAATGGTTGAACTGAAAGGTCGGTGAAAAAGTTACCTCCTGTTTAAACGATAGCATCACATCATCTGAATAATCTTGATATGTAAATAGCTTGATCGCAACGTCCTACATGAGTTCACATTTTATATTTTTAGCATCCATTTCCTAGATAAGATGAAATTTGGTGCAGCAATTACAGCCTTCTGTACTAAAAACAATCAAACCATACGCCTTACGAGAAATAATAACAAGCGTGAGATGTGGAACATACTGATCCATACCATAGACCATGATATACAGTTCCACATGAACCTGCCCACATATAAGTGAAATTATAAAGTATCAAAAGATTTCACTAAAACCATATGTATGTTTATAATATGTCTAAATAAATACCCTTTTGATACCTTGCCCGATCTGTGCTTTAGTTATTAAATCTGCCCACAGGATTTCATAATCCATACTATCAATCTTCTTTTCAACTTTGATAATGGCATTAGTTTTTATGCTACTTGTGCTAGTTGTGCTATTAGTTCGTGATGCAGAGAGACACATCCCTGGAGCCTCGATCTTATTACTGCGTAAGTTTGTATTTTTCCACAGTTGACAGTTGAACTTTGCAGAACTTATATGTGGATCCAGCTTGTGTTCTTGATCGACTTCTAAACGTTGCCAACCAAAGTAACCAAGTTTAGCGTTAAGCGACTCTACTTCTCTTTCAATTCCTTTCCATGGCCAAATGGTTTTCTTTTTACCCGTCCATGCTTCTGATTTTGAAGAGAAAATCTTAGAGATCCCAGGCCTGATTTCACTCTCATGACCAGAGTTTGTTGTGGAAGTAAATACTCCATATACGAATGAACCCAAATGCCCCCTTGGGGTGCTTGCTTCACATTCAAGTGCATCCTCAGAATGATCCGAGGTAACAATATCACTCCCACCTTGATGATCCATCTTCATTTTCAATTTCACCTTTGAAGCCTGTTTTTGTTTTCTCATTGTAAGAAATATACATTCATTTGAGACATCTCATTTGGTGTAGGATATGATGTAGGTTTTTCATTAAAATAATATCAATAAATAAAAACTTCGCATCTTTATTTTTTTAAAAATTTACAACATACAAACCAAATTTGATATTTTTAAGGCAGTAAATTCCGTGAATCTGAGAACAACTTTATGTTGGTTCATCATATATAGGGACGTAAAGTCTTACACGGATTCTCTTAAGTCAACTTTATGTTGGTTGTCTCAGATTTTTGTTTAACAAAAGCTAAGTGTAAGAAATTGATACTAACCAAATTTGATATCTTTGAGGCTATTGAAGTCTGTGGAGGTTGATGTCGAGAATCAATCCTCGTTGGCAGACCAACGCTCAGCCTGGGCTTCATTCTTTGATACGGACGTGAATCACTGGATATACACATACCACCAATTAATCTTCTATTTTCATCACGAAATGGCGTATTGGTACAAATAACCACAAAGTGTTCTCCTCTCTTATTTGTTATAGGAAACTCCCCTGACCAACTTTCTCCATTAACAGTCCGTTCCAGCAAATAATCAGCGAATGCAGCATCTTTTGGATCCACTAGGATCTCTGTTGGAGTTTTCCCATAAACTTCATCAGCTTTAAGACCATAAATTTCTTCTGCAGGTCGGCTCCTGCATGATTCACGTATTGGATTAACCAAATACGTTAATAAAATTATGCCTGTATATATCTTCTTTAATTTAATCTCACTTGACATGAGGAATTATAATAAACTGCATGAACAAGTCTGAAAAAACTGATTGATTCACATGATTGAATTGGCTCACCAAAAGAATATACGATGTTTGAGATCAAATACATGTATAGCCTGGCCCATTGACTGCATTATATTCAGATACTGAATTTCTGTAATCTTTGTAGCTAAAGGCTGCATGACCTCACCACGGTTAAGTGGTTCACCAATGGCTCGTGGGTGAGGAGATGGTGAGTTAGACCTTTGGTGGTCAGGTTTTGGCCGATTATTATTGAGTTTTGATATTTCTTGTTTGATATGAGCATGGCGTGCTTCGAGATCCAAGATCTTTCTTAACAGCTCATCAGCTGTTGGTTGTTGTTCGCTTTTCTCCATCACTACACCCTTCAATTCCACACACACACACACACAGTGATCTATGGATTGAAAAAAAGGTTCTTTAAACCTCAATATACGATTTTGGAGGATTCCCTAACTAACAAACCACCGAAATCCTCACATAAGATAAACACCATGATTATTTGAGCAATCATTTCATCGATCATCTTCCAGCTCATTCATGCCGGCCAAAAAGTTGTTATCTTTAAAAAGTGGACACATGTGTACATCGAATTATCTAAACACAACCACCATTAAAAAAATATATATACTACTTCACCGTTATCACAACTAATAGTGAGGTCACGAGTGTAGATGGGTTTAGGTTTAAATGGGTTTGAGTTTAGATGAGTCATTTAGGATGATGGGTCTAAACGGGTCCGATCTCGAGTTGGGTCGACCCATCAAGTTTCCATCAAATTTTTTTATCTGAGTGAAAAATGAAAAAAATGAAATAAGGTGTTCAAGAACAAATTTGACCCACTAGACCCGTTGATTCATTATTGTAGAACTGAAGGATATATTAAATACTCATTTAAACTCATCTAAAAAAATAAAGGAGACACAACAAACTCATCCATTTAAAACTATTAATCCATCTAAAATTGCCACTTTAGAACAAAATCACTTACTCTGGTTTATAGATCAATAAGTGGATTGTTCTTTGTTAAGGAAGAAATTTTCCTACTAAGGAAAATCCCAAATCAAGAAACTAACATAAAGCCAAAGTTTGACATTGGGACAAAAAACTCACACCATGATATATGGACAATTCAAGTGATTTATCAATTATCTTTTGGGGTAAGTTTAAAAAGGAATGGTAAGAAGATAGAGAATTGAAAGAACCAATATGATTGATCAATTTCTTTACAAAACTCACCTCCATTTTTACCTCTTAAATTAAATATCTCGTAAACCATATCTCTATAAATTTTAAAAATTACATATTTATAATCAACACCTTTTTCTCTTCGATTAGACATCTCACAAGTTATATTTTCAGTGAACTTTTTTTTCCTTTTTTTGTGGGGTTTAACAATATAATCAAATGTAATTTATGTTTAAAAAGTTAAAAACTGTTCATGGTTATTCATGATATATATTAATTAACACGTGATTACAGCTTAATATTCATATATTTTAATAATGATTATAAATAATAATTCTAAAAATTGCATTTGTTTTCGTTAGAAATGAAATGTAATTGCTAATCGTATATTTATTCACATGTGATTGTTATATGATCACATATGATTTTGTAGATAATCACATATAATTTTATTTAAAAATTGATATTTGATGAGCAATTTAATGATATGATAATTCATGTATGATTTCAACTTGATATAGAGCTAATTCCGAATTTGTAATTTTTATAATTTATAGATATACTATTTATGAAACATTTGTATTATTAAAATGTGAAATTGAAATTTTAAAATGGAGCAATCTTGATTCTTTATTCTTACTAGCAGATACCCGCGCAAAGCAGCGGGATACTTATTCTGTTTAATCTCATTATATAAGGGTGTAAGATATTACATTACATGAACCAAAATAGAGTTTGTGTGTTTGACGACACAATAATATTAACTTCATTCCGATAGGTAGATAATTTATGTTAAAACATCAAATGGTAGTTTCTAAAAGGAAATGTGTTTATTGATGGACAAATATTATAAATTATAGTTTCTATAGTTAGATGAGGTTAGTTTGGTGTATTTGGTCAAATATAAGGATATTTATGTTATTTGTATTCTTTAAAATTGTAAGTCAATAAAGAAAACAACTAAACAATTTATAAAGGTGTATGATTATTTTTTTTCCTTTCCTTTTTAAACTTTTCTCTTGTCCTTGCCCTTTTTCAAAGGATCGAAGAAACCAACACAAAATTCATAGTCACATGTTTGATCTACGGAAATGAAATACTCCGTATTTTTGTTGCTGTAGATGATCATTAGAATAACATGCAAAAAGGTTGATTATAATTATGAATCGAGATAAATAATTTATGTTTGTGTGGTGTGTTTTCGTGACACATGAAACCCATTCCCCAAATATATGTTGTTCTTCAACTTTTATTTATATATTAGGTTCCCTCTTTTTGGTTTGTTTTTGACTTTTTCATTTATATATAACTAGATTTTTAACCCGTAATGCACGGTTGCTAAAAAATACAATTATTTATTTATTTATTGTAGTTCAATTTAAAATGTGCAATTGTCATTGAGAATTGAAATAAAATAGTAACACAGACGAAACTATATAATAAAGTAATGAAACTATTATAATTAATTGTTGAAATTAATATATGGAGCCAAATAAAGCACAATGAATTGTAAGATAAATAATTAATAAGTATTACATGTAATCGTAAAAAATTGTAGGTCTTTAAACCCGTGATCGTACAATATCATATGCAAAACCATTATATATTATGAATTTTTTATGAATGTCAATATTGTAATTGAAAACTATAAATATGTCATTGAAAATAGAAAAATAGTATACAACAACCTAAAAATATGCAAATAAAAACTTCAAAGTTTTTGTGAGTAAAACATGGGAAACAAATACAACATATTTACAAATGCTAACGTAAAATATTACAATTACAAATGTTATTTTACTTTAATATAAGCAGCATATATGTAACAGTTTCTAATATTTTTGTCTCAACTCAATATTTCAATCTACCAATATGTTTAACTCGTGAAATGTGTGCATATAGTTGATGATGAATAAAATTTGATTATTAATGAAATAAAATCAATGAAACAATGACAATAAGATAAAGGGTGCACTCGACTCTGTGTAATCAATGCAAAAGATACCTACTTAAAATAAACTTAAATTATTCAATTTTGGTCAACCTATAAGTTAAGGTGTTTAAACATTTAGATACAAAAGTTAGAAGGTTTAAAACGGAAAAAAAAGTGTGATAATTAAAGTATTATTAATCCTTATTAAAATAATGATTTATAATAATAATAAAATTATTTAAAATGAAAAACCATGTGGTATCTCTAAAATTTGAAGAATAATTTAGACGTAACTTTATTTAGACATGTCATTATATAATGATTAAAAAGATTACATATAAGCAAAAAGAATATTTGTTTATTAAGTTTCACGCTACGAATAATAAATAGTATAATATTATGACAGTTGATGATGATAATAGTAGATAAGTTAAGAAAAAATCTTTGTTTATATACATAGATAGATATAATAATAATAACTAGCAAAATGTTCATACAATTGTGCGGAGTAAGCTTCTCTCTATTATTATGTCTATTATAATCAAGATTTATATATTATATTACTTTATTTTATTAAATAATTAATTACTCATTTACCATTTTAACAAAAAAAATAACAAAATACTCCAAAAAAAGATATATATATATATATATATATATATATATATATATATATATATATATATATATAAAAGAAATGTCAAGATATACATAAGAAATGCCCTTGCAAATGATGCTCGGAATGTGAGCTGATACCATCAAATTTCATGTTAATATTGGACGGGTACAAGTTGCTATGTCCGGAATTGTTGGTTGGATCGATAGTTCAACCATTAAAACATATTTTTTTACTTGAGCAATAGACATTATGTATTATTTACTTGGAATTGACATTGTAAAAATTGATATAAAAATTCTCGAATATAGGAATTGAATGTATAAATACAATATTAAGAATGTAAATAAACACATAAATTTATAATTTAATTAATAAAAAACACTATCGAGAGCTTGTTTCTAGTTTTTTTTAAAACACATAAAACGTGTGAAATTGGGAGAAATTGATTTTTGGAGGTTTTGGAGATGAAATTTGATCACAAAAAGTAGACAACCCGTCTTTGGCAGATGCTAGAACAATCGTCTCATTCACACCTTTCTGTTGATAATTGACACGTCATGTAACTCTTTACTGTAAAAAGTTATGTCATTTATTTATTTGCTTAAGTTTTAATGATTGTATTATAAAAAAATATTGTAATCAAATACTTCAATATATGTATGTAGGTATATATTTTTCAAGTATGTTTTTCAAATATTAAAAATAATGCAATTGTAAATTAGTAAATTTATCATAAAAAACATTGCAAATGTATTATATATTAGTATAGATAGATATAGAAAAGTTATGATTAATTAAAATTAAATGTCACATGTTTAATACTTTAAAGTTTAATAGTGATGATATTAATGAGATTTAAATATATGTATGGGTATGTTAGTAAATTCAAGTTAGTTTTTTAAAATATTATTATTAGTAATTTTAGGGTATATTGTTAATTTCTCTTAAAAACATTCAAAATGTGTTATATATCAATTATTTATAGATAATATTATACTTTGGATTTGGCTTGCATCTGAATTTGAATCGGGATGTCAATTATCAACTATAATATCCGATTTACTATGACATGAATGAAACAAGTGAATATGATAATACATTAATGAAATTAAATTCCTAGATAAATAATATAAAAAAGCTACAAAATTGTGAAAACTTGTAAGATAAAACGCCTAGTGTTCGTTTAATTTTTAAAATTAGGATTTGGATCTAATATAATATATGTAAAAGAGATTTTAGGTAGCTGAAGATATAGGAAAAAATAATGAAAGTAACTATCACATTACTTATAAGTACCATGTTAGCTGACCATCTGTCATAGTCCTACCTATCGACGCTGAATTATAGTTGTCATTGTCAGTCTGAAAATATATTATTATGATGTACTTGATTTTTGATTTTTAACCATGTTACACCCGACTTTTAACTATGAAGCACATTACTTTGAAATACGATGTTAGCTAACCACCGGCCATCGTCAGACCTATCGATGTCAAATTCTAGCTGCCACCCGTTGTCGCTATCAAATTCCGACGACTAGGAAAATGTATAATTTTGATGCACTTGATTTTTAACCATGATGCTCCTGACTTTTACTATTATGCACAAAACTTTCAATAATGATGCACCTTCTTATTAACTTCCTTTCTTCCTATCTTCCTAATCGACCTCCTTTTTTTCTTCTGTGAATCACATCCTTAAAATCATTAACTAATAATAGATAGTTCTTTGCGATCCCAATTTATATGATCCGATATTTTTAGCACTAATATTTAGTTGGTTTTAAACATTCTTTATTATATTTATATAAATTATGAAAAGATAAACAAAGCTCGTTACTTTAAAAGAATTTTCTGAAATCATCTATGTGTTTGTTTCATAAACCATGTTCCGTCCTTTTAATTTCAATATTGTCAATAAACGTCCTGCATTCATTAATTCGTTTCTTTGGTCATCCCTTAACTTAAGTAACATCGTTAATAAATTATGTTATATGAAGGCATTCACTTGAGACTATATATTTTCCTATGTCTTTTCCTTCATCAATCATCTATAAACACCTTCTCAAACACACTAACAAAGCCAACCAAACCCTAATTCTTCAGAAACAAACCACAGCCTTACCTCTATCTTCTTTCGATCTCTAGAATGAACCAAATTGATTAAGGAATAATATTGGATAACAACCCCCCATAGCGACCTGCTTATATCCATGCGGATTTATCAAACACCTTTTCAAAACGGAACACTGATATACTTTTACTTACAAATATTTAAGTAAATTGCAAGGAGATTTAATCTGCTTCTCTAAAGTTGTGTGTTTTCATCAATGTTACATGCCAAGCATCTTCACTATCTGATAAATTAGGCGTTGTAATTGGAACTTGCTAGGATCGCTACCCTTAGGACCTCCTTTCCCCATTATCATTTTATGGTCGGCATCATTATAACAACTTTATTTAGATGTGCATACTACACTAGCTAACTCGTTTCCTCTAAATTCACAATTGCATTAAAATATACTAATAATTACACCAATGATGTTATGGTGAATGGAAAAAGAATGTTACTTATTTTGCTTACTTGAGTTTTACATCGATGGTTTTAAACGTTCAAATACACTTCAAGTATTTTTTTTTTTTCTTTTCTTTTCGCATTCCATTTTGTTTACCTTTGTTAAAGTTATGCTTCACAACAATTAGTAAAACTCAAAGTTCGGTTTCACAAGATCGTTGTAAAGTTACTTCTTTTTTATGATTTATTTGCAAAATTTATTAGTTCCGTCTAGAAACTAAGTATCAAAGGTTGTTGGTTTAGGACATTATGATTTATCTACAAACATAGCGTACTTTCAATTGTTAAATTTTTAGTTCCGACATCGTACATTTAGTTCTTGTTTCCCCGAAATGTAACATATCTATTACTTTTACAAGTCATTTCAAATTTTATTTATGATTTTGAAAGGACATGTAAAAGTAAAAATATGTTATGTATTGGTAAAACAGGGACAATAACACAAAGTATGATAAAGATCAAGTTGGGACATAAAAAAATATGTCGGGGACAAAAAAGAAAAAATTAAAAATACGTTATATATTTAGATAATTAACGCTAAATATCTATCTTTATAACTAAGGGAGGAGACCCTTAATTATTTGTCAAATATATACACATGCCACATCATACAAATCCTATGCGTTATCACCATATAAAAAAACTTGATGATGTGAATTTTCCTACACCCTTATTCCAAATAAGGTAATATTCAATTAAAATTTATATTATAACTATTTTCATTTAATAAGGTAATTAATAAAATTAAATTATACTATTTTAATTCAAAATAATGTGTCAATAATAACATAATAACACTTATAACTTTTTATTATAGTTTAAACTCATGACATTCTTTAATCTATTTTTTCCTTCTAATTTTAATCTTTTAGTTTTTTCATCTTAATCTTAACTCTTATTCCTCTAACTTTTTTTTTTAAATAAATAGACAAACTTTTAGTAAATTATGAGAACTTACTTTGAATATAATTATATCTTTCCTTAAAGTTTTGTTAATTTGATTTTTTTTTATCATCTTACAGATTAAGGGAATTCAATTTCTATTATTTAGTAAACTGAATACAAGCTATATGGATAGGCAGATCAAGGTCATCATCTATTTTTTAAAGAGTTTTTTTCTATTTTTTTAATCTCACACAACTTAATTACAATTCAGTATGCGAATGGTAAAACGTGTACTTCTATTAATTCTATATTACTTTTCAAATCTATATAATGTAGGTATATATTCGATTATTGTAGAATGATTTATATTTTGTACGTATATATATGTACATTAGTTATTCAATAGAATGTCTAAATTGTTATATTAATTTTTACAATTTATTTTTTCCAAAACTATTAACGTACACATTGTTTATCAATTGTTGCAAGGTTAACATATTATAACTATAGAAAATAAAAAGGTCACAATGACTAGATAATTTTTGTTAGCTAGAAAAATGTCAATTTATAACATACACATCTTTTTTAACCTTTCCATTTCATTAATATATTTTGAGAAAAATATGTTGTTATTAATTCATTTTGAGGGGTTAAAATTTATAAAGTATCACTTATACCGATAAAAAAATTTCTTTTATAATTTTGAAAGTTTTCACCATTTCATATATTATTTTGACTTGTAATTCACATATTACGATATTTTATAATGCTGGCCGTGCATCGAACGGGTTTAACACTAGTTGTATTATATCTTAATCTTAAGTTGTAGAAAACATATGCTTTCTTGAGGCTTTCTCTACGTGACACCTCATCAACTTGAATTTTTTATTTTTTATTTTTCTTATGTCAAAATTATTTTAAAAGAAAATAATAATAATAATAATAATAATAATAATAATAATAATAATAATAATAATTTATCTCTTAATATTATCATATTCATCTTACAATTTTAACGTACACCTATAACTTTTGTATTATTTTTTTCAAACACCTTCCTTTTCTCATTATTTGTTTTTGTAAATTCTAACAAACTTTATTTAACTTTAACCTACTTTAAAATATCTTTATGTTATTCATGTCTTCTCCATATGTACAAATCTTATCTTACATTTCTTATATCAAATATTCTTACTTATTTACGCTAAAACGTACTTCAGGTTTTCATATTTATCCTACTATTTTTGAGACTTGTATATATAAAATCTTTGTTTGTTTGGATACATTTCAGTTTTCTTTTTTAGAAATTAGACATTTAGTCACTTTTTTATCAACATAATCTAAACCGACAAAACTTATAATCAAAATAACTTTTAAATTAGTTACACACTGAATATAATTTCCATTTCATATGTAGAGAAGAAGATATAAAAATCTTTTTTGTTGTGATTAGGGCTGTTAACGAACCGAATTGAGTCGAATATCAGGATGCTCAAGTTCGACTCGTTTGCTAGTTATCCGGTTCGAGCTCGACTCGAGTTCGAGTAAGTTTTAAAAATTGTGTTCGAGCTCGAGTTCGAATTATTTGTTGTTGTTCGAGCTCGAGTTCGATGCTCGTTTATTTGATTGGAAAGTGTCTTTATAAATCAAAATTTCAAGCGCAATTTTGCTTGTTTATGAGCTCGTGAACGCTAAATTCATTCCATAACTCAAAATCAAGCTCGAGTAAGCTCATTTATACTTGATGTCTTATGTTTAAATATATTAGTTACATACATTTAAAGTTCCAAATAGACAAATTTATTATATAAACTCGACTCGTTCGACTCGAATAGCTCGTTTGACTCGAAACTAAACGAACTTTCGAACGAGCCGTGCCGAACATCAATTTTTTATGCTCGGCTTGTGAAATTAATCGAGTAGTATTTTTCGTTCGAGCTCGACTCGTGTTCGAATATTATCAAACTCGAATTCGAGTTAAACGAGCTCGAACTCGAGTAGCTCGTTAAATGCTCGACTCGTTAACACCCCTAGTTGTGATTAAACTCCAATTTTAAAGATGATATATATATATATATATATATATATATGCAAAATCGTAAAAAGTAACCATAATCTTTCTGAGTGTTGGCCGTTTTAAGAATAGTTGAGATGAAAATATAGCCGTATTTTTATGTAGCAATTAACAATCAATCTTTAAAATAATATACATAAAATATTATAAAATAATCAACATTAACCATTCTAAGTCCGAGTCATGCGTCGCACGGTCAATCGATTTACAAGTTAGTTATATTATAAGAAAAACCTAAACCCCTTTGACTCCTTATACATTGAAAACGTTATCATCTATTAGAAGTGAGAAAATTTTAAGGAAAAAAATAAAAAACATAATTTCACCATCAATTACCTTAGTATTTTCTCATCAATCAAAATGAATTTAAACTCCAGATTCACCTTCTTAATAAATTAGCCGTAACACTCAGTTTTTTGGGTCTGAAATTAAATAGTATTTCAATATGTTTTAAAATGGTTGCTTTGAAAATAAACAAGTAAAAGAGCCTCAGATTTTATAGTGACTAGTAAAAAGTTACTTGTTTTAAATTATTAAAATTGACAGTAAAATAAAAATATTTTGTTTCGCGGGTATTTTCAGGTTCCAGACAATAGAATTATTAAAAAGCCTAGTTACATACATTTAAAATGGTTGCTTTGAAAGTTTTTTTTTTTGTTACACGTTGTAAGTATTAAAAAGCCTAGTTATAGTTTTGTCAAATGTTTGGGACTCGCGCTTATTATAATATAAATATGTTTGTAGAAATATCGGGTGTTACATTAGCACATCATCACACACGATGAGGAAGACAATCAATATAAAGACTATTAGTGGGACAATTAAGATTAAAATTGGGATCTTAAATTAATGATCAATCGATAACAACATTATGTTTCATTGTATCATATCATATCTATACATTCTAAGGCTTCATTAGACATTTGCTTAGATTCTCAACAATAGAATTAAGCATATTCATTTTTATTTATACAACAATTTTTAAGATACTATACGAATAGCATTGGATAAATTCAAAACGTACTAATCGTTTTTAAGGATTGACTGTGCGATGAGCATGGATCATGCATCGATCATGCATCACACAGCCTAGAAGTTTTCCTGGTAGTAATATACGTGGTATAAGGAAAACACCAAAATATTATGGTTAGTTCATATGATGTGATGTTTTATTCCAAGTGACAAATAATTAATTATGTAACAGATTATGAGTAATGCTCATTAGATTGCTTATAATTTTTTTCTTCGTTTTTTGAATTCTTATTTTGAATCAAACACACTCTAACTATGTTATAGCTCTGGAATCAAAACTATTATTCTCACTTTTAAGTATAAGAAAATATGGTTTGTAATTTAGACAAACTAAATCATTTTTATTAGAAGGTCAAGGGCAATTGCTTGCTTCTGTTAGTATCGACGTGATCTAGAATTCCAAAATTTTAAATCCCGTCACATGTATATAATTATGTGTGAATACTTGTAGTAAAAAGTTATTCTCATCAAGTACATTCACTAAAAAGTCACTAAAAATAAAGTTACAAAAAAAGGTAATGTTATGAGGGGAAATCCTCAAATGATGGGAAGAGTGAAAATAGTTAACACTAATGAAAACGTACCAAATGCCTTGGAGGTTTTTTTAGAAAAAAATATAGTTTTCTGGTTTATCTTATCATTTCAGTTTAGTTTCAGTCATTTTTCGTCTTTTTTTTCATGATTGATAATTTTGCTAATACTTACAATTTGAACTTTTATTTATTTTTTATCAAGATTTTATCAATAGTTATTAACAAACTTTTTGACGAATTGTATAACTTCAAATTTCATGGTGCAAAATTTAAAATTCAATAGATTTAAATTAATAAATGTGAAATATGATTAAATTAAAATGTATACAATTGAAATTGTTGACGCGAAAAGATATAAAAGTTCATAAATAAAGAAATAAAATTGTATTAAATATAATTTAGTAATTTACTTCAAATTTAATTTTTATAAAGAAAGAAAAAAGTGAAAAGTAAAATAAATAAACATAAGTAGCTTATAATAAATTTCAAAAGAATGTTTTAAATCATTTTTAATCTTTAACCAGTTTAGACTGATTTCAATTCAGTTTTTAATCAGTATTCTGATTGAAAATAGAAATGAATTAGGACTGTCAGGCAATTCTCGAACCAGTCCAGTCTTTTTCCAGTTCAGAGTACTTTTTTATGACTGATCCCAATCTGATTCATGACTAGTTTTTATTTGAGACAGTTTTGTTCGCTCCAAAGAAGAGCATACTTTTTTGGTCAAAAATAGTTGTTTCGAAAAGCGTGGCTACATAAAAGTGAGATGAATCCACCCAAATCAGGGCATGGAAAATTGTTCCCCCAAAACAAACCTTTTTTACCGTATATAGCAAAATTAGCATCTAGCACCCACCTGTATTTGCTATTAAAAGCAATTTTATTTCTGATGTTATTATATGGATATACCTTTTCATGAGTAACTAAAATTTTATATCCAACTTCAAATATAAAATATACATTTCATCGTTCTTCAAGTAAAATATGATACGTTGATTTTGTATCGTATTATTATTATATTTCTAAAATTAAACTAAACCAATTTAGGTACTTATTTATAATTACAATAAAATGATAATGATAACTCGTAGGGTTGTTAATAAAATAATTATAATGCATTAACTGAACATGAAAGTTTCTTTTATAAGAAAAAAATTCACTTAATACATCACTAATAAATGAAAGTTACAACGAATCAAATGCAAATCGTTATTGTATTAAATATAACTTTGAATAAATAAGGGAACTTATAAGTGTATTATTATAATATTAAATAAATAAGAAACTTTAACTTAAATAAATGCAATATATACAATCTAACGAAATTCTATATCATATTTATTAAATGATTAAATTAAGGTAAAGAAACAGAAATTAACGAATAATACATTTTACATAGACATGAGTGTATGAATATATAATTATCTACATTCTCAAATTTATAGTATGTATACCTCATAACAAAGTACTTAAAGTTACTGTGTAAAATTTTAATTTATTGTTATTGTATTTATTTTAATGAATTTTCAACTTCTTTTTTGGGGGAAGAGAGAGGGAAGAAGCTGCAGAGGCACTTCACAAACGTCTTACTGGAGAGTACTACAGGCATTTTTGAGTGTTTGGACGTAAGTCAAAATATTACAAATTACATATGATATCAATTTAGTCGGACGTCAACATTTAGAATTTCAGAATCCAGTTAAGTAAGCGCACACAATATAAAAGAAACTTTGAAACTTTGATGATTGGAAATATTTATCGATAATTAATGATAAATCATAAAAGGAAAATTGGAAAATGTAGCTAAATTAAGGGCATATATATACACGTAATATACGAGTCTGTTGTAATTAATAATTGTAGCATATAAATGTGTTAGTTATAAAATAAAATGCATATATAATTGGTCAGTGTAAAAGATTTTTTAGGTAGTGTTAAAAACTCTCGCAACAATTGTGAGCCATGTACGATTGTACATTAAGAGTCGTTTGGGCCTTCTCCTTTGGGCTGTAAACTTAATTTGTTATATAATTTTCCGGTTGAACCCAGTCTGTTTAGCCTGGTTTTTCCCGGGCTTGACCACTCTAACTTTAACCGGTTTTAATCATGGGTGAGCCAAGATAACCGAAACCGATAACCGCTTTAATCGACAAAACCAATCCATATTAACCGACCCATCTTGAAAATCGACTGTCCAGTTTTATAGAATTCAATTAACCGACTGTATATAACGGTTCTTTTACGGTTAATGGTCACCAATCCACCATTAACCGACCCACCTTAAGTATACTTTTAAAAATTGTTTATATATTATTATAGTGATATTTATATCTATATTTAGTTATTGTAATTGTAATTTATATAAGCCATGTCAATATGATTATATTATAGTTATGATTTACTTTTTTATTTGTATCTATTTTATTAGACCTTAAACCCGTGTATACACATGGTCCGTCAAATTTGTACTTTGATTTTTATAAATATGCAAATGTTTTATATAGGTTAAAAAATAAGGAAATGATAATGACAGCTCTAAGAGCCGTTAATAAGAATTTAGAACATTCATTAATACTTGTATCTATACCATAATAAAATCTCTGATCCCCCTGAATTTTAGTTGACCCTCCAAAAATATCCCTTGAGTACAACCAATTAATGCACGTTATTGACAGCCCCTAAGACTGTCATTAACAATACCCAAAAAATAATTAGTGAAGATGTAAGTTAATCTTATTTTTAAGGTAATATGCATATAAAGCGTGTTGTTGGGTCATAATAATATTAGTTTTTTTATATACTAAGTTGAGTTGGTAGCGAGTAGATTGACAATATTTTTTAGAAAAAATAAAAATAATAAATTGACAATAAAATTAAGACGGCGAGAGTATAGATAAACTATCAAGAAAAAGGAAGAAGAAAAATGGTAATAATCTACTCTCTTCTCTCTTAAAAGATAGTGGATATTAATCAATCTTAGTGTTAAAAATTAATCCTTACCATTCATGTTACTTGTTAAACTAATCTAGACCATTGATTCAAAGTAGCTTAATGATTAATAAAACTTGAAATTAATTTTCATCTAAATCTCACTAATACCCTTATTAATTACATATTTGGATTTGGATTAGTCAACACACTGATTTAGTACATTTAATTTTAATATTTAATGTCCTAATTTAATGGTGTTCAAAATTCATCCTAATTTATCGTCAATATTTTGTTTGTTGTTTTTTTATAGAATATACATCCACAATTTTAGAAGCTGATAAAAGTATTCAACTTAATTTCAATGGATGATTTTTTTTCAACTTAATTAAATTTACTCTCATCTATTAATCAAAATGAGTGATTTTATTCATATAGCCAAATTTACAGTCCTAATAGTTTAGTATAATACATCTATATATCTATATAATATATGAAATATCTCCATTGTTGAAACTTAAAGTTCTTAAAAATCAAAGTGACTAAATTACCCCTATTAATTCTAATTGTTGAAAAAGATTATTCACATACCTTTCTAACAATGAGACATTCCATTATTTAATTTTCTTATATAAGCCAAGTCAACTAAAATAAAGTCTCAAATAATTGAGGTTTTTAGTACAAAATATAAAAATATAAAATAACTTCATAATTATGAACTTTAATACGAATAAATGTATGTATATATGGAATAAAAAACTTGCATAAGACAAATAAATGTATGTATATATGGAATAAAAAACTTGCATAAGACATTACTGATATGATAAATATTTATAGATCGACGTTAACGTGTTTTTGTGTAATTTGTCGCTGCTTCGCGCTGGTTTCATGCTAGTCCTTTTAAATATACCTACATATGTAATACCATTATATACATATGCAAAAATTCATTGATGAACGTGAACCATATTTAGAATTGCATGGATATATTCTTATGAAATAAAGTAGTTATTATTGTTATTATTATTATTATTATTATTATTATTATTATTATTATTATTATCATCTATTATTTATCAGATTAATATAACGATTTAAAATTTGAATACCCAGTTAGTTTATATTATTTATAGACGTTGTAGGTCTCCTTTTGTCACCATATTCTACGAACATCAAACGTGAAAACGGTTATGAAAAGCAGTCAATGCAGTTTGAACTGCAGGATATCAAGTAACATTTGTATATTATTAAATATTATATATTATCTCTAACACTATTCATTGTAGGTTGAAAATCTTGCGTTGATATGTAAATAATCGTAGGTAACATAATGTGCTACTACCTTCGTCCTAAAATAATTGTCCAGTTTCGACTTTTTGAAGTCTATCTTTCGTTTTCAACTTTGACCTTAAATATTTTTGTTTGTGTTATATAATACTTGCTTTTAATAATAGCAATGAAAATACATTTATAACCGAATCCATTCAAATATTTTGCATCAAGTATATATAACACAAACAAAATATTTAAGGTTAAAGTTGGAAAAAAAGACTTCGAAAAGTCAAAAGTGGACCATTATTTTGGGATGAAGGTAGTATTATTTAAACATTGTAATTCTTATTTTTTTTTCTAATGCTATAGACTCTCATGGTGTTCATGAAGACCAATTCATGTTAGCCGAACAAAAGGTACACATAAAACCGTTAAGCTTTTACAAAGAAATATCGTGGTGCAATTACTTTTATTTAACTAATATACACTGATCTATAAAGAAGAAAAAAAGAGAGGTGTGCACAGGTACTTAAAGATGTGAAGATGTGCCATTTTGAAAAGAAGGTAACCTATTTTAGTCATTCCACCTTTACTACTTTACTAATTTACATTTTATTCTTATATATTTTTGATAATATGGATTATAAAAACCTTAAGTTTGTTTATTATGTTTAATTGTTATCAATCTTGTTATAAGTTGTTGATGTTGTAGAATTGTACCTATGTATTTTAAAAAAATATTTAGGAATATCACAGTCATCTGGAACAAAATAAAGTAATTCGAGCAACTTAAGGAGCAGGTCCATAAAAATGAAAGAAGGTTAATTTCTGAATTTTTGTATCATTAAAATAGTTTCTTTAGGGTATATTTTTTCAGGGTAATTTGATGAACATAAGTATTGAACCGGATCGACCTCATAATTATGACGGTATACTCCCTCCGTCCCAAATTAAATGTCATGTTTTGACTTTTTGAGTCTTTCTATTTCAATTTTGACCTTAAATATTTTTGTTTGTGTTATATAATACTTGATGAAAGACATTCTACAATCACCTGCATTCAAACTGATCACCTTTTTTTGTGCTTAGCTTGCCAGTTAGTGTTCGTTTTCGTATGCAAATTATATGAATGGATTGAGTTTTAAATGTATTTTCATTGGTACAATTTTCATAAAGTAATATTAACACAAACAATATTTGAAGGTCAAAGTTGAAAAGGAAAGACTTCAAAAAGTCAAAACTGAACAATTATTTTGAGACGTAGGTAGTATTATTTAGAGTTTGTAGTTCTTATTGTTTTTGTTTGTAGGCATCGTCAAATGAATGCATTAATTTTAATGCTACAGACTCTCATGGTGTCTCATGGTGTTTACGAAGATCAATCAATGTTAGCCGAACAAAAGGTACACATAAAACCATTAAGCTTTTACAAAGGAATATCACGGTACAATTACTTTAATTAACTAATATACATTGATCTATGGAAAAGAGAAAAACAGAGTCGTGCACGGATACTTAAAGTTGTGAAGAGATGCAATTTTGGAAAGAAGGTAACCTCTTTAAATATTTAGTCATTCCACTTCTATTAATTTATATTTTTTTGTTATATATTTTTGATAATATGGATTATAAAAACTCCAACTTTGTTTATTATGTTTATTTATATTGTTATCAATCTTACTATAAGTTGTTGATGTTGTAGAATTATACCTATGTTTTTAAAAAATCTTTAGGATTATCACAATTATTTATAACAAAATCAAGTAAAATTTGAGCAACTTAAGGAGCATGTCCATGAAGAATGAAAGAAGGTAAATTTTTGAATTTTTATATCATGAAAATAGTTTCTTTAGGGTAAATTTTTTCAGGGTAATTTGATGAACATAAGTATTGAACCGAATCGACCTCATAATTATAAGGTATACTCCCTATGTCTCAAATTAAGTGTTTTGTATTGGCTTTTTTAGTCTTTCTATTTCAACTTTAACCTTAAATATTTTTGTATGTGTTATATAATACTTGATGCAGAATATATAAATGGATTGAGTTTTAAATGCATTTTCATTGGTACAATTTTCATAAAGTAATATATAATACACAAAAAATATTTAAGGTCAAAGTTGAAAAAGAAAGACTTCAAAACCTACTTCAAGACACTTAGTTTGGGACATATGGAGTATTTTTCATCATACTAAATCTATATAGTGTTAAGTATCAAACTTTTGATGAAACCTATAAAGTAAACATAATCATACATTGTATCATTAATAAATTTTTCATTGAAAGTGTTGTTTTCATAGTTTTATAAATTTATAATTAATGGTGTTATGTTATTATGTGTCTACTATACAGTGTCATTGGAATTCTCCACAAGTTATGGTTGTCGGTTAAAAGAACACTTTATATACTAACAGTCTAATTCAACTACTCCTTGAAAAAACAGTTGCTAAAGGTTATGTGAAATGTTTACGACCAAAAGATTAGTTGCTAAAGGTGATTTTTATCATATCGTATATGGAATGTGGATATCACTTGGTGAAGGTTGTATTATATATATTGGTGGGTTCCGCCCATCAGAAATAATAAAGATACGATATTATTTGTTATTGGATCATTTTTCTCAATTTAGATTAAAATTAAGTTATAATTTTGTAATCGTTTTAAACTTTTATGACATTGCTTATTTACTAAAAGCATAGTGTTTGTCACTGAGTAATAGGGTACATTGTGCTAGATTATTATTTGGTTTAATTTTTGTATCAGTTAATTGAGAATCAAGTCGAAACTATCTGAGACGCAGTTGGAAAAAATATATGTCTCAATTGATTAATAGTGTAATAAATTCCTCCAATTCACCAAATGTGTCCACTTACATTTCTCAAATATCTAAGGCTATGGATAAATTAGTAGCGATGGAGGATTACCTACATCAAGTCTTACATAACTTAATTAATTAGACTAATAAATTTGTTTATTTTTTTTCATAAACTATGTTATTGTTTATTTATTTTACTTAGTTAAAAAAGTGTCATTTATATTCAAAACTTAGACTGAATATTGTATGATATGTAGTATCACATGTGTAGGTTGATTCTTTTCGAGATAATACATTAAAAGGAATTCATGCAATTTTGACTACTCGACAATCTACGCTGACACGGCTTGAAATATCATACTACTTCGATAGGCTTCGGGCTGTGAGTATAGGTTGAAGGCCGCGAAATCCAGTTATCAATTTGCTTAGTGAAATTAAATAGACGAAAATGATTTTATTTATACCTATTTGTGTGATAATAAAACCTAATAAAAGAAAGCTAATTTGTTTTTTTTATGTACTTTCTTAATGCATTTTGCAACTCATTTTTTTTCTTGAATAAAATTTGGAAAAAGAAACCGCTGGGCCGCAAATATTCTTTCGTCCTTCTTTGCCACAACCACCACGATGACCGGCGAGCATGGAGTCCACTCTGACTGTTGTATTGTCGTCCCCTCTTCACAAGACCCAACACAAGTCCACTCCGAAGGGTCTAAGAGGATTGTTGAGCAACTGATCGGCCATTATTATTATTATTATTATTAAAAAATGGGAATTTCTAACTTGTACCCTAAGGGCACATGTTAAGTGGTGAATATTCTTCTCGAAAATTGGAAAAGTTGAAAATATTCTTTTTGAAAAATGAAAAAGGTATCAAGATTCTTCTTGAAAAATGCATTTCTCATTTTTCGAGAATAATATTCTTGTCTTAACATATGCCCTTAGGGCACACGTTAGACGGACCCTTAAAAAATTTAAAAGAATAAATTTTTTTATACACATGGTCCTTATTAACAGAGAGTTAACAATCGTTTGTGTAAAGAACTACTAACGTAACAAGTTTTAAAAGAAAGGACAATATGTGTATTTAAATTAATTAAATGACTACAAGTGAAATTTAGATTAGACCATAAGGACGATTTATGTAATTTTCTCTAGTTTCAGAAAACTCACCGAAAAATGGGAAAAAAAAGTTCGTTGAAAATATACATTGTTACATCTCCAATTTAAGAGAATAAAACGCAGGTTTTTATGGTGCAATTTTTGTGATTTTTCGACTTACCGTTTGGGATATTTTTAAAATTTTAAATCTTAGAAGAAAGTTAATTTAGTGACACATGACGCAAAACTATTGGTTATTTCACTCTCGCATAGAGTTGTTGTACTACTCATTTAAACTTTACTCTATTATGATGATGAGTATATCTGACATACAAGTAGTGATGATAAATGTAATCAATTTTTAGGGGTGTTTGTTTTGAGGTATTAGAAGGTGGAGGATGAAAAAGATAACCATTACCATTTCTATTCTTACAGATGAACCAAAAGCCCCTCTAGTGACAATCGAAGAATTGTGTTTACCATTCTCACAACTAAAACAACGGAGTAATTTGTACAAATGTACCGAGTGTTTATCTTTCGATTTTAATTTTTATGTGCAACACACCCACATGGAAGATGGGCAAATTCGCAAAATTTCACTTGATGGCACCACTACTAGAATAATTGCAAACAACGTAATTTTATCAACGGCAATAGCTCCGTTGTTAATTTCTTGTATTATCGACGGAATTTTCAACGGAATTACCAACGCATACATTTTTTATTAGAAGCAGCGGAATTCCGTTGTTAATACCATTACTATTTAATCTAATATATGTAAGAAAAAGTTAGCATCGGCAAATTTCTGTTGCAATGCCAAATAAAATTTAACAACAGATAGTTGGCGTTGATAATAATGCACTAGTTTGACCGCTCTAATTAAATTCTTTTCATTTTACCGTTGACTGTATTTAAAACTGACTTTCTTAGTTTGACAAGATTTAACCTCAATTGAAGATGACTTTTACATCTTTTCCCCCAAATTGATCGATTGCACCTCTAGGTTAATTTTGTGATCATCAACATCTTCAACCGCAAGCCATTTCAAGGCCACCATCTACAACTTGTTAATCATCACCATCTTCAACTTGTTCGCCGGAGTCTCTCGGTGATGGAGAGCAAGTGTTGAAGAACGGACCCTTATGTTTCTGGAGGTTCATGATTGTTACATAAATAGGGCTGCACGAAAAAGGCCATAACTTGAGCTATAGGGCTCCGTTTCAGGCCCATGAGCAAGCAAATCGAAGCCTGAAGCGAAGGCCCACCAAGTTGTTAACAGTCATAGGCGGTTAAGCCCATCCTTGAAGCCCAAAAACAGTTCCGTTTAGAAGATATGGACCATTTTATATTTTTTCAGTTGCATTTGGACTTTTGTTTTGGGCTTTTTGGCCGGCCCGTTATGTTTTTTAAGACCCATTCAAAAATATGCTTGTTATATAGGGTCCCTTGACATTGTAAATAATTCAGTTTTTATTTTCAAGATATTTGATGTCGCTCCCAATTTTGTGAATCAAATCATACCCATCCACTACATTTCTTGTGAATCAACGTGTTTTGGAAGAGATTTTTCCTGGTATTCCAAGGAATCAACATGTTTAATCTTATTATCTCAATTTACCCCTACATCACTCGGTCAATCGGTGAATTTCTCGGTCAATCAGTTCTTCGAATAGTGAATCTCTTCGCTAACCGTTGCTTATTGATTCGCCACTTGCTGCTTATTGATCTCCGAATCTCACCTCTTATCATCCAAGTTATTTTGTGATTTTCTTTAGGGGTATTGAAAATATCCGAATATGAAAATCCGATCCGACTTTAATTGGATTCGGGTAAAACGGATTGGATTATTCGGTTAATCGAATCCAAATAACCCGAATCCGAGTAACCCAAATCTTTTTTGGATTAGATTACGAATAAATAATTTTGAATTCGGTTGATCCGAATAATCCGAATAACTCAAAGAAGGAACTAAATATAGAAATATAATTTTATATATATGTTATAAATGATTTATATGAGTATATTTATATACAATCAACGTATACATCACTTATAATGATTTATATAAAGCTTTTAGTATTATTTTGTGAAGTTTTAGATTATGTTAACGTTAAAGACGTGAAAGTTTAAGAAATTCTCTAATTTGGATAAAAACGTAATATCCGAATCCAAACCAATCCAATTCGAATCCGAATAAACCGTAACCAAATAATTTAAATCTTATTCGGTTTTGATTACGGATAAATTATAAACTTGAAAAATTCGAATAATCCAATCTGAACAACCCGAAACCCGAACAATTTATCTGAACATCCCTAATTTTCTCCTTAGAATTTCTACCGGCTATCATCCAAGTTAAAGTTGTAGCATCTTCTTTGAAATTTAACTTGTTATCTTCATCTCATTTTAATCTATTAGCGTTGTTTTACTCAATCATCAGTGTTTTTATATCGACTTTAACTGCTAAAATTGTGCACTTGTAGACATATATTTAGTTGGGAGCTGATTTTGGAAAGTAAGTTTTTACTTGTCACAAGGAAACAGTACAACTGTTTATGCCTAAAGTACAACTGGTTAATGCACTATTTTCTTGTGACAGGTAAAAGTTTACTTGCCAAAATCAGCTCCCATTTAATTACATACTACGTATCTCATTGAGAACTTCTACTTGAGCTACTTGCTAGCTAACTAAAATATGTTAATTTAATACTTCATTCGTCCGAAAATAATTGTCCACTAACAAAAAAGACGCAGTTTAATAAAAATATAATAATTATTGATTTCTATTTCTTACTTTTTGCAGAATAACAGTTTTAACCTTAAGCAATTAATTACTGTTTCCTTTTTTTTTTTTTTGAAAGGCAGTCGTGGAATTACTGACGGACCTTTGGCCCACCCAATCATCTCCACAAGCGGTTACTCCTTTGGGATCGAATAACCGCCCCCTGTGTTCGAAGCCAAGGTGACGCCCTAAAGGGGTTGCTCTCCCATGTCTTGGATGGGTATAGCATCGCAGGAGTCCCCCTCACAACAAGGCTCGAACTTATCACCTCTAGGAAGAAACCTTATGGCATATTCCCTGACCACTGGGTCAAGACCTCAATGGAATTTAAATGTCCTTTGTGTGGGATTGAACCCACGACCTTGTGGTTTAAAACCACGTGCTCAACCAACTGAGCTAGGATGCAAGGACTAATTACTGTTTCCTTTAAAGTTTGTAATTATAATTTCAAGCAAGGGTAATATGGTAATCATGACCAAAACTACGTTCCTATTTTTGGAAGTGAACAATTAATTTGGGACGTACAAAAAAGGAAACGTGGACTATATTTTTGGGACGGAGGGAGCAAATAAAAGCTAATTATGCTTGTCGCGGTTCCGGCGGTCAGTCGGGTTTTATCTCGGTCGTTGATCTGGCTAACTAGGACGCATGATGGTGTTTTAAATTTTGTAAATAGTTGGGGACCTAAGTTCTACTAGAGCAATAGCAGTAGTATGACTTAGGGTCTTTCTAAAGAGTTAACCGTATTGTGAAACGACTTGTCAGGACGAACAACTCGGTTTAGTGATTGTCAGGACGATGTATTACTTAGGTCCTAAATTAAAATTAACTAAATAAGCAGAAATTAAAATATAGCATTAAATCAATTATGGAGAAGATTGCTTGTTATGACTTCCTAGCTTATACGTGGGTGATGTTTTATTAAGCTTTTAACTAGAAAACGTATTTTAAAGATATGGGTCTTTCTTTCGCGTAGATATCTTGTAGTGTAAAGACTAGTACCCTATAGATCGGATTAATCGATCATATTTCATGGTGCAAAATTTAAAAATCAATAGAAAAAATCAATGTATGTGAATTACGATTAAATTAAAATGTATACAATTGAAATTGTTAATGTGAAAAGAAATAAAAGTGTATAAATAAAGAAATAAAAATGTATAATAAAATTATAAGGAAAGAAAAAGTGAAAAAACAATAAATAAACATAAGTAGCTTATAATACATTTAATCTTTTTGCCAATTTTAAACCAGTTTTAGTCTTTAACCGGTCTAACTGATTTCAGTCCAGTTTTAGCCAGTCTTCTGACAGAAAGTGGACTGAATTAGGACTATCAGGCAGTCCTAGCCTCCTAGGACTAGTCCACGCTTTTCGCAATCCAGTTTTTTCTAAGACCGGTGCTAGTCCGGTTCAGGACCAGTTTCATTCTTAGACTGTTTTGCTCATCTCTATCTAAGTAACGCGTAGATTGAATAGATGCTGAAAGATTACACGGACAGTGCTCTGAAATATCCCAAACAATATTACAAAAGAGACCCTCAAAGAACTCCAACTCTATTACAAAAGCTACCCTCGATCCGTTAGTTTTAGCTAAATATTAACCAAGATCTAACTCTAAACTAAATTAAAACTAACAAACTAACTAGAGAGAGAAAGTAGAGAGAGTGTGTGAAAGTGAGAAATGAGAACTGAGGGATGAATGAATTCATGAAATGGTGAAATAAGGTGGGTATTTATAGGTGAAGGAGTGGAGCTCTTGTACAAGCCTTGAAGTTCACAAAACAAGCACCAAAACAAAATTGAGGAGTCACAAGCACAAGGGTGGTAAACAATTGGCCTCAAGTACCAATTATAAAGGTAAATGAGGCACCAAATGGCACCCTAGTTGCCGTATACAGTACCTATAGGACCATATAAGACCCGGGGTGGTTGGTTTTCATGTTCAGTTTGCTTGTTACGTTGCTTGTTTTGCCCGTATCTTCTTCGTTTTATGCCCGATTTGCTTGATTCTTGTGCCGTTGGATCCGTCTTTCTGTTACGTTTCTAATGACACTGAGTTTTCCCAATTTGGAGGTGTATAGCTTTTGCATGTTTCGGAGGACGACCAGTTAGCTTCCAGGATGCAGATCTTCTCCGTCTTTCAACTGTTTCTCTTGATTCTTGCACCCCCGGTCTTGTATTTTCCTACAGAATTATAAAATATGAATTAAAACTTATTTCTATAAGATAGTTAAGAACGGAAAATTCAAGGTGATATAATTTGCCTCGTTTTCCATTTTATTTGGATGTTTTTGATGATTTTTGCAGCAATGCTTATAATTGGACTGCTTTGGTGATTTTTAGTAAATAATGATTGTTTTAAGATGTTTTCACTAAATATAAGTCTAATAAGTACGAAATAACGTACGTAAAAATATGATTTTTTATGTTAGATCAATGCTATAATTGCATGCTCTGAGATGATAAATCTTATTGTTTGATAATGAATATCTTGTTTTAATTTTTAGGTTTTAAGTAATGTTATATATTTTACTCTGCTAATTTAGGACACTAAGATGATATAACGATGTAATTTTAGTTGTAGTTGAATTATCTGTAGTGAATATGTTGGTGTTCTGAAAACATAATGCTTAGAAAGTACAGTGCTAATGTATGCTCAATCATATAGTGTGTATACATTTAAATAATGCTTAGGTTTTCTAATTTAAGCTTTCGATTTTTTAGATCCTAGTCATGTTGAAGTATTGTTGCATTATTCTTTAACTGTAGGTTCATAGGTCCAAAGAAAGAGCTAACTGAACAAATTCCAGGTGAATTGATAAAAAAAAAGAAGGTTCTCTAATTAAAATATATTATATTTTATTTGCATTGCTATTATAATTTCTTATGTTAACTTATGTGCAAAAGGATATTAAAATAAACCAAAAGACATGATATCATAATTGTTTGGTTGGACATAACTTTTTACTATTAATTAACAGGGTTTTATGGAATAAGAACGCAGAAGAGACCAAATACATTGGTTTAGAGTCTAGGATTTCACCTCTTATTGAAACTAACTTATTTAATTTATTGTTTGTAAAGCATGATATTAAATTGCAGACCACTTTTAATAAGCCATTAACCATAATATATAACTATCAACCATTCTCTTTAGAATTATAGTCCATGTTTAATTGGTTTTGTTTTATATTATGCAGCTAGAGGAAGCTATTGGGACAAGGCCAGATCCTGTTGAGATTTTTAAGAGAGTACTTAAAGGGAAAAGGCCAAATCCTATCGAGCTTTTCAAGAGAGAACATATATATAGGATGGAGGTTATTTGTAATCCAAAGAAGAATCGTGTATATGGACTAAGACTTACCCAAGAAATTGAGTAGAAACTCATGTTGAATAACTTTCGGTGAAAATGCAATAGGAAATGCAACATGTTAAATCTTCGATATAGTTCCATTAAGCTGTTAACACATGTTTTGAGCAAAGGTTATGTAACACCTGCATTTGTGGCTTGAGGGTAATTCGGTAATTTTCTTTACTTATATATTATTATTTGTTATATTTATATATTGTGTTTTATATGTTTTGGATTATAACTTAAAAAATTCGGTTAAAGGATTAATTGTGACTAGTAAAATGTTAACCGTTTTAAATAGTTATAGTTCACAGTAAAATAAAATACTTTTTCTGCAAATGGTATTTCGGTTCCAGACAATAGAGTTAGAACGAGTATAATAATTATACTGTGATATAGAAATGGAAGTGTGCATAACCCGACCTTTACCTTCTTCCCTGTAATTTTCATTTCCTTTGCAAACCTTGAAGTATGATATGAAATTGATATCCAAATCAAGTTAGAAATTCTTAACAATCCTAAGCTGCGATTTTTGGAACCTACATCAGATTGAATCATCATCTTTTTCCCTCAAATTTGTAAGTGTTTGATGTTTTATTCATATATATAAGTTTGATTGAAGTTAAGTTAGGTTAATGTGTATATTGTTATAGAATTAGTGTTTGAAGTTGTTGTTGATGATGGGTTGGTGTTATATGAATTCATTATAGCTTTAGAATGATTAAAACCTGAGTTTGAAGTTGTATAAGTGTGAAATTAGTAGTTAGGGTTCGTGCACTAGCTAGTTGCAGGTTGTTGGGTTTCTGTGTTGAGGATCCATAGCCGATCGGCTAGATTAAATGAACCGATCGGGAATGACTATATTAGCCGAACGGGTAAGATTAGATGAACGGATAGGCTAGTACAAATTGATTACAGAACTTAACGTTGGAACAAAGTCTTGGAAAAACTTCTATGTAGCCGATCGGCTATAGCTAGTGAGCCGATCGGTTAAGGCTGGTTTAGCAGATCAGGTAAAATTAGCCATACGGCTGAAATAGAACAAAACTTAAACAGAACTTGGCATTTAAATGAATGTTTTGAAAATTAGTTATGCTAGCCGATCGGGTCAATGTGAGCCGATCGGGTAAAGTATTGAAGCCGATCGGCTAAGGCAATGTGAGCGGATCGGGTATGGAACAAAAACAATAATAAAATCAGTGTAATTATATTGGTTGTGCTTTTGTGCGTATGAATAAGTATATATGTACTTGTATTAAGTAAGTTGAATAAGTTGAATTGAGTTATTAATTAAAGTGTTTGTTGTATTGACAGATAACTCGAAGACTCAGTGATTTAGTCAGCTGAGTAATTGGAGCAAAGTTGACAGGTGAATAGACTTGGAACTTCGGTTCGGTTTAGTTGTAACATATTGGTTACAACGAAATAAACATAGTGATTATTGATTGTTGTTGATATATATATATATATATATATATAATTGTGATGTATTGTTTAGATGAATTGGAGGTCAACGATTGTTGGACTGATTGTTACAGGTTAGTCAATGTGAGATTTGTGATCATGTGTTGAGAATGGAACACATATTGACTAAAGGTAGCAATCAGTTATCGGTAAATCACTGTATTGGCCTGCAGTGATTGTAAGTGTCGCTTGGTGGGCCACCGCGGACTGAGGGCGCCACAAGGACCACCGATCCTCTTGATGATGTTGTGTCTATGTGTTATTTGTTGTTAATTAATATCGTTGAGCTAAGTCAAACTGTTAGTAACAGGTTTATTCACTTAGTTTCGTGCTAATTCCGTTAATTACTCCTTGCAGGTTTTGAGATGAATTGGGCTGGGCAAGGAATGATTGAAGAATGTTTGACCATAGTCATACTCTGATGTTCTTCAAAACTTTGATATATGTTTTGATATATATAATGTTTAGGGTACAATTAGTGTTTTGTAAACATTAATAACTAGTATATATAACATATGTAAATTTTGTAGATGACGTCATGTTATCTATGTTTATAATGTAAATGGGATTTCGCTTCCGATTCTTTAAAATATATATATATATATTTCATCCATATATATATATATATATGGATGAAATATTTGGTGTGTTATAGGTTAGTACTTATACCTTAGAATAATGGCTAATGAACCATATACACCTTTCCTGTTTATCTTGAATATATTTGTTACAATGTTAGAGAGTGATTTCTAGTATGGTATATACATATCAGATTCCACTTTGATATTAGTATATATGGGTAAATGTTAGATGCATGATACTTGTTGAGTGACGTGTACTTTAATTAACAATAAATAACACATAGACACAACATCATCAAGAGGATCGGTGGTCCTTGTGGCGCCCTCAGTCCGCGGTGGCCCACCAAGCGACACTTACAATCACTGCAGGCCAATACAGTGATTTACCGATAACTGATTGCTACCTTTAGTCAATATGTGTTCCATTCTCAACACATGATCACAAATCTCACATTGACTAACCTGTAACAATCAGTCCAACAATCGTTGACCTCCAATTCATCTAAACAATACATCACAATTATATATATATATATATATATATCAACAACAATCAATAATCACTATGTTTATTTCGTTGTAACCAATATGTTACAACTAAACCGAACCGAAGTTCCAAGTCTATTCACCTGTCAACTTTGCTCCAATTACTCAGCTGACTAAATCACTGAGTCTTCGAGTTATCTGTCAATACAACAAGCACTTTAATTAATAACCTATAACACACCAAATATTTCATCCATATATATATATGGATGAAATATTTGGTGTGTTATAGGTTAGTACTTATACCTTAGAATAATGGCTAATGAACCATATACACCTTTCCTGTTTATCTTGAATATATTTGTTACAATGTTAGAGAGTGATTTCTAGTATGGTATATACATATCAGATTCCACTTTGATATTAGTATATATGGGTAAATGTTAGATGCATGATACTTGTTGAGTGACGTGTACTTTGGTTGCGATTTTGCGGGTTAGATTTAGTTATTAGCCAATTATAAAGTTTAGTTTTTACTATAAAGTGGCAACGGATGTGTTTGTTCGTAAATATTATTACCAATAGGGATATATCTGATGCAAAATCCACCAATAGCAACGGATTGTGGTCGTTGTTAGCCGTCAAATGTCAGTCGGAGATTTACTAATTAATTTAGCAACGGAAAATGTGAATTCTGAGCTATCTAATAAGCAACGGAATGAATTTACATAGCAACACCCTTTTCCGTTGTTATTACAACAAAGGATTCTTGTACATTTGATGTTAATTTGAATTTAGCATCACGCATATCATCCACGCCTCAATTCCGTTGCTAGTACCGTTGTTAACTATATTTTGCAACAGAAAAGACCTGTTTTGCATCGGATTAAGGCCGTTGCAATTTGCTGTTTTTCTAGTAGTGATATAAGCTCATGAGCTACTCTAGAGGTGAGCAAAGACCAGATTAAACTGGTATCAGTCTAGTTTAATACAGTCCAGTTTAATACAGTCCAGTTCTTTAACAGAAAATTAAAAACTAGAAACAAATTAGTCTTTTCTAGAACTGGTCCAGTTTTTCTTAGAATTTCAGTCAAGTTTTCAGTCATTTCCAAATTTTTTTCATGGTCGATAATGTTGTCAATACTTACAATTTGAACTTTATTTATTCTTTATCAAGGTTTTATTGATAGTTATTAACAACAAACTTTTGACAAATAATATAACTTCATATTTCATGGTTTAAAATTTAAAAATTAATAAAAGAAATCAATAAATGTGAATTACGATTAAATTAAAATGTATACAATTGAAATTGTTGATGTGAAAAGAAATAAAATTTCATAAATAAAGAAATAAAAATGTATCAAATATAATATACTCGAAATTTAAATTTTATAAGGAAAGAAAAAAGAGAAAAAAATAATAGATAAACATAAGTAGCTTAAACTACATTTTAGTCTTTTTGTCAGTTTTAAACCAGTTTCAATCTTTCACCAGTTTAAATTGGTATTAGTCCAGTATATAACCAGTCTTCTGACTGAAAGTACAACTGTCAAATAGTCCTAGGATCAGTCCAGTCTTTTCTAAGACCGGTCCCAGTCCGGTTCAAGACCAATTTCAGTTTTAGACTGTTTATAACCCATCTCTAGGCTACTCCATCTATTAACAATTGGTTTTAGAGTGGAACCTCACTGGACTTATATGTGGGACATGTTGTTGGGCTAAATTATGATGAGTTTATGACAATACTGAATAAGGTTGGATTTGGACTATCGTTGGAGGGGAGTTCCAATGGACTTGGGTTTAAGGGGAGAATTGTTGGGTGCAAACTCAATCCCACACCGCAAAATTAATGAAATATATGTCTCATCTCTGTATATAAGCTCCCTCTATTACCAATTGATTTTAGAATAGAATCTCAATGTGTTTATATGTTGAGCATGTTATTCAACTAAATTATGATATTAACACTATCATCATGTTAACATGGAAGATAACTTAGAATGAATTGATTAATATATATTTATGTGTGCTTGTCTTGAAACTCCAATAGAACATATATATATAAATATAAATAAATAAATATTATCTCCCAAAAATCTGTTGTTGAATTGTATTTAGTTGATCGAGCTTCCTCATTTTGGAGTCTTGTTTTCTTTTCTTATTATTTCTGAAAGTTGACAAAGTTACAACGTTTGTCTTCTTTTACACGATTAAATAAGTAATTGTGAAATATTAGCCCGCTTTATCTATAGGTGTCACAATGATCTTTCAACCATGAAGTTAGGATTCGGATGTGAAGATGAGACAAATGTATATATTCATACGATGTGCATGTAAGTATTTATAATTCTAAATAAAAATAATAATTTATTCACTAAAAGAAATACAATTAATTTCTTAGGATGGAGATAACGAATTGCTCCGTGACCAAATGGAATGCACCAGCAAACATGGATGATGGATGCAAATGGTCAACCACGGAAAAGAATGAAGTTGAGGATTTGTCTAATACGTGTGGATGGCTGGATACGATGCATGGAAGATGCGGGTCCACTGGAAGATGCAAACGCCTTTCCCAATGCAATTGTAATTTCAATTTCATTTGTCATGAACTAAACATAACCTAAAATGTACCAAGTATAGATTTTAATGATAATAGTGACACTCCCTCCGTGTCAAAAGAGTGAACCTTTCAATATTCTTATATATTAAATAAGTTTTGACTTATAAATTTGAAATAAAGTTATTGAGAGTATATAAATATATATATATATATATATATATATATATATATGTATATTAATTTTTATGAGTAGACACGTATTTTTGTAACAAACAAATATAGTAATGCATGTAAACGGGTAAATTCAGACGGATGAAATATATATTTTAGAAGTGAGTTATCTAACTATATTATTAGTTCCACTGCTAAGAGAAGGGAAAATTGCGAATTTGCCCCATCTTCCACGTATAGGGATTGCTAGCTTATGTTCATACCAATAAATGAAAAAGTCAGTGAATATCAAGAAATGAAGGTAGGGATGATCATTAGTGTACCCACAAGGTTCACCTCTGATCTTGATTCTCAACAACATCTAAAGACTTCAATTGCTCAAATTTATCGAATTCGGTTAGTATATCAATTGCCTCTAGTTAAGATATCGAATTTAGTAAGAATTTTGATCACTTTAACGTGCAAATGAATAAGTGATGGTTGAATTGCATAAAATGGTTGATCTGGTTTCTTCTATGGTAACAAAGTTTATTTTTAGCCACAAACGGCTCAAACTTTAAGAAGATTATATATAGGAATATCTGTAAGTTAACATGTTTTACTAGCCACAACATATTAAATTAAAGTCAACATCTCCTAAAAAAATATTCCATGTCATATCACCTTAGATCAACATTTTTGAGATCACGGTGCTTGAAAAAGAAGTATAGAAGTACACTGCATTTTTCGTTCATATGGTTGACTACATTTGTCAATTTTATTCATAAATATTTTGTATTCCTATTGCTTGTCCATGAATTGGTCTTATTTTGCATGTAGTCCTTTTAAATATGCAACGTTAAGTTTCTCTATTAAATATTAAATGACAAAAAGACCAAATACCCTTATATTTGAGGTTATTTTTCTGATTTTCAGATATTTTTTATAGAAGTGTTGTCGGGTTTTCTAGGGGTGTTCAAACAATTTGAGGTTTACCGGCTTTACGAGCCACAACATAAAAAAGTCAACATCTCCAAAAGTATATTACATGTTATATCACCTAAGATCAACATTTTAGAGATCATGAGGTTTCCTATCAAAAATTTTAAAATCAACTTTCACAATGAATATTATATGAGAAAATGATCTGAAAAGGTAATCAACTTATTAAAATTTGATAATAAAAAGAATTCACTTATATAGATAATCAAAAGGATCTACATTTATAAATTGTGTCATAAAAAATTTAGGGTTTTGATAGATGCAACAATTTTTTTTAATATATGTATTCATGCACCAAATATATGCATCAAACTATTGTAACAGATTAATATGCATAACATTTAGTGTATGTATCGAAAAATTTATTGTATTTAACAACACCCAAAGATTTAACTTGTCAAAAAAGTTCTATTAAATGTGTAATTATGGTTTTAGTTGTACTCTTCAAATTTGATTGGTTTTAGTTTATGTCAGGTTTAAATCTCATATATTCAATAAATACATGACATTTTTTACCTACAAAATATACGATATAAACACTAATTTTACTTTTTGAGTGTTTAAACCCGAAATTTATTTTGAGTGGTTAATCCGTTTTTGACACACTTTCAAAATGTTTAATTCTTTTATGACATGATTTCAAAATACTAAATCATTTTATGGTATGTTTTACAAGATAAAACAATAATTTTACCCTTAATTGAACTTTTATGACAACTCAAATCTTTTATGTAGCGATTTTTAAAAATTTAGGTCCTTTTTGGGTTCAACAAAACTCATATTTCCTTTATTGTTAAATTTTTACAAGTTGGTTATCTTTTCGGACCATTTGCCCATATTATATTAATACTTTATGTTGTTTTTTGAAAGGGAGATGATTCGTATACCACTAAAATTATCCGACCACTAATTGTGCTTTAAAGTGTAGTACAGTAAAACACTGTAAAGCACAATTAGTGGTGTGTGGATATGTAACACCCCCAAATTTTACTGATGCGCGGAAGCAAGCTTTGGGTGTTACTAATCAAATATCACAGCACAAAGGTAAAGTAACGACATCTATATGAAACATTATACATTAATACTTAAAAGTATTACGTTAGTTGTAATTAAAGTACAAGCTCGGAGTTCAAATATGTTATCCTAGAGATTCTATTACATAACTCTTATAGCAAAATAATGTGACAGAATCTCCAAATTTGTATGCATGTGACTCGAGCTATGGTTTCCCCCTCGGGGTAAGCAGTCCTACTGCTGTGGTGTACCTGAGATATAAAGCTAAAACAGGTCAACCAAAATGGTTGGTGAATCTCACAGGTTTGTAAGTAATAACAGTTTTGAACACAAGATTTTATCATCAGTAGTGCCCGAAGGCGTAAAATCGTGCCTTTGCCATCCTGCAAAGCAAGTAAGTTTACCATTGCCATGAGGCTCATAATCGAAGCTTAACCCGTAAGTAATGTGTTTGCCCCCGAGACATGCCCGAACGGAGCAAGCTGAGTAACGAATTAGTAGTCACCCGGACCGCGGGCGGGGAGGGTCATTTCCCTAATGGATCCATTAACTATTGTTCGCGCTTAAGTACCATAACTAACGATATATGATGGAGGGACTTCCCCAAATAAATGGTGAGAAAACTCATGCAATTCCGTTTGGTAAATATGTAATTCAGTACTTGTGTTCATAAAAGCAAGCAATATATCTCACCCCAATAGTAAAACAGTAAAAAGTGGGGCTGTAAGACTCACCTGAGTCGAGCCAGCAAGTGTTTAATTCAATAAATGTGGTGTAGTAGTCCGTAGGTTCCCTGAACCCGCAACCCTCTAATGCCCTAAGCATATAAGGTTGTGTAAGTAGATGTCTCGTAAGACCATCCATGCTAGTGTTCATTCCACTAGTTATGTCCAAACACTTTGATTTGTTTGCATGTTCTGTCTATAGTTTGGAAACGTGTACGGCCCGTTGGTGATACGTTTACTTTTAGTTGTAAATTTTCCGTAAGGTTTTCTTATGGTCATACATATGTTTGAAGAACAATGTGTGCGACAATACTTATATATATGTCCGTGATTATCTAATTGACGATACCATGCGACAATAAGGTTTACTTATGTTTATTCATCCGACAATGGCTAAATACTCCGTCAATTACATATACGACATTAATAAGATTATCCGAGAATTAAGTTATCCGACAATTAAGTTTTTATCCGACAATAGTGTTTCACGGAGTACTATTCATGCGACAATAGGTGTGATTCACGGATGATTGTTCATACGATAATGATATTCACGCATTTCTTATCCGACAATGTGGTATTCACGAAATACTTTATTCACGGACAGAATGTCAAAGTTTTTGGTCTGATTTGAAGTAATTATTCGATTAAGTAAAACTTAACAATAATTCATGGAATTTTTATATAATGTTCCCTTATGTCTTAGATTTCCAAAACATATTTTTACGTTCAAAATGGTCAAACGACACTCGAGATATAATTTTTGAAAGGGTCGAGGGTCAAATTGTTACTTTCAGTGATATGTATTCAATTAAAAATTCATAACTTAAATTCTACCAAACTTCACAGAATGTGTGAGTAGGGGTTTTAAAGGTAACAAGATTATCTAACTTTTCCATGTGGTTTCATCGATTTTTAATGGGTATAACTCGAGATATACCATTTTCAAGTTGACCAGAGTTTCTGGTCAGATAGTACAGACCTGCTATTGTACTTTATTTGACTTATTAAAAATAGAAAACGACTGAGTTGGATCGTAAGGCTTACATATTTGTAAAATAGACTCAAAATAATTTAATTTAGAGCTAAGAAACGTTAGATTTCATCAAGTTTTGGTTCGGTTATGACCGATCTAAATCGATCTAAATTATTATCCAGGGGGTAAAGCTTTTATCCAGGGGTTATTAGCATGTTCTTCACGATTTTTAAGCAATATTTTGGACATAAATCAGTAGGTATGAAGCACCATCATGTTCATAAGCTTAATCCAAGTGAATCTAAAGAAAAGGATGAGTTTATACCAAGTAGAAGTTGATCTAGAGGTGGAATGGTGAAGATGGTCTGCTGCTGCCTCGGTTCGTGTTCTCCCTGCTTCACCTTGCTCAAAACGTGAATGGTGATGTTAGATGAGTAATGGAAGTGTTTGATAGTCCTTGGATGGGGTTGGAGGTCGTGGTGATGGTGGTATATCAGGTGGAAACCGATAGAAAAGGGAGGAAAGAGGTGGAGATGAGAGGATGGGTTGGTGTGTGTGTGTTGTTGATAATGAGGGATTAAGGCTAAAGGTGTATTAGGTAAATTTAGGTGGTTTGGGTCAAGTGTGGCTGATCTCAGCCCTGTTGGTCGTGGGTCCAAGTGGGCTCAAGCCCGTGACTTGCGTCCTCGGACTCGTGTCTCATTGGTTTGTTGGTTAGACGTTAAATCGCGCGGTTTAAAAGTTAATAATTAACGTTTGATTCTTCGTGTATATTCTTGATATGTAAATGGTATTTGGGATGATTAAGTATTTTTAGAATACTTTCCTTAAATATCTAAGACATATTTTGGATCTCATTCAGGTGTTGAACTCGATTTGCGTATTTTCTCGCGTACGTCATGTTTTATATTACACGTAGAATGTTTTCACGTATTATATTATATAATAATAATACCAAGTAAATAATGACTATTTTATCTTTAAAATAGGTTTACAAGTCATACGAAAAAGGGGTCACCAACAGCCGGAGTTTCGGAAATCCATCCGAGAAAATCGCGTAATATCAATTTATTACGTACAGGTGTATATCCAATATACGTTTTATTACAAGTAACTTAGTTCTATTACACACTAATTACGAGTAATTACACACAATATTAGGGTATATTAATACGCCTAAGTACGAGTTGTTACAGGATAATTTTAGGTGGTATACGAACCACTTCCCTTTTTGAGTGATGTTACCGAAAGACTATTGATGGTTTCTATCTTGATTGTGAGTTTCTGGGTCTGTATTGTAGGAAGCATATGAGGATATTTGGGTGATTTTATGTGATTTAGAGGAGAAATTTAACATCAGTTAGTAATAACTTTGCTAAAGTTGATCGATTAAGGGACGGTCAGTGCGGAAAAAAAAGTATAAGGACAAAATCAGCAAAATTGGTCATCGAGATAAAATGCAATTTAATTACTTGCTTGAAATGTATAAAAATGAAAGCGTGTTAAATTATTATGCAATCTGCGGATTAATAAGCCATCAAAAAGGCTGTCAATTAAGTGAAGGGAATTTAATCATGAAGGTTAAATTGAAAAGGGATAAGTATCTGAGAATGCACTCAATTTGTTTCAAATGTTTATTGTGTGTACCTAACTTACGGGTGCCCTATTAAATGCACCCAACTTTCAAAAATGGTTATTGTGTGTACTTTGCTGACGCGTCAATGACGTGTCATCTTCTAAGGATGCCATGTGGCAGCTTAAATGGACGACACATTAGCAAAGTACACACAATAAACCGTTTCTGAAAGTTGGGTGCATTAAGTAGGACACTTATAAGTTGGGTACACACAATAAACATTTATGACAAGTTAAGTGTATTTCCAGGTACTTATCCCAATTGAAAATGCAGACTACTGTAGAGAACTACATAGATATTAAAGATGATAGTGATCAAAGTGAATCAAGCACCCCAAGAGGACATATTGCTCCGTCACCATTTCGAGAATTCTTTTTTACAGACACAGGAGAGCATTTCAACGGAAAACTCGATGGTGACAAGAGTGAAAGCAAATTAAGAATATACAAGATGTTGCTTCAAAAACGAAGACATGGATGGGTAAAATTAGGAATTTCATGGCCATGGAAACTAAGTGAAAGAAACAATGAGTCTCTTGATGCTAAATTTGGTCATGTATGTTGGCATCAAATTAATGTGAATCAACTACAAGAACCTGGTACAAAAGTAAGTTCCAGTCCTACAAACATAGACCGTAAATTGTCTGTAAGTTACAACTTGAACAATAACAAAATTGAGGCTACAAGATTGTGGATTTCTACATTACCTATTAGTAGTGGCAGAGGGAGCGTTAAAAGTAACACAAAGTAACACCATTACGCCAGACATTTTGGACAATGAAATGTTGTGGGATGACTTGTTAATTAGAGCATGCATTGGTGATGCATAAATGATCATGAACTATCAATAACCTATTTAAGATTCTTGATTAGTTTGGAAAATAAATTTATCTATGCTATTTCAACTATTTATTCCTACTTTGAGTGGAATATTTCTAGAACCAAACAACATTACATGCATGTATTTTTATAATTATGATAATTAGTACTATAATTGTTTTCTTTTAATTTTTTCTTTAATTTTCTTCAAGACTCTTGATTAGTCCTAGACTTTTGGTATTCCGTGATGTATTATCTTCTTTTAATATACCACTATAAGGCTTAAAATTTGTAATAGAAAGGAAGTTTTTAGTTGATAATTATATGAAAAAGTGAACGTTCTCTCAAGTTGCGTCGGTCAATTGAGTTGAATCTATCCTAACCGTGTTATTCTTGTGAATCAACGTGTGTTGGAAAAACCTATTTCGCGGTATTCTTTGTGAATCAACGTGAATTAGAAGGAATTATTCTTGGGTATTCTTAGAATCAACAAGTTTAATTTGTGTTTGTTATTTTCACCCTACATCAGTTGGTATCAGAGCCGAAAATTCATGTTCGAAATGGTAATCTACGATGTCTATGAAGAGCTAGAGAAACGTAATGAAGAGGAGATTCTATTTATAAGTAATGTTCTCAATGGTAACATTGGGATTTCTAGTTATATTGAAATGAGATACATATTCCATATGAGTTGCACTAACAAAAATGGTAATTCTGATGTCATTATTGATGAAGTAAGTTATGAAGATGTTACTTCATTGAATATGGTGAATAATTTTCAATTGGAGGAGAAAGATTATACATATCATTATAATCAATCTTTACTTAGCAAAGAAAAAGATGTTCACGGTGTCACAAAAATATTGGTTGTTCTACATTATTGGTAAATAATTATGAATTTTTGAAGTGGGAAGGTGATCTTAAGAGTATGCAACGAACATATATGTTTCCAAGAGGGGAGAGTCTTTTAGACAAAAATATGAAAATGTGTTATTTGTCTACTACTACCCTTGTGCTTGTAACACCCGCAATTTGAGTCTAGTCATTTTATATTATTTCCTGGTTTTAAATAATTATTTAATATGTTAGGAAATAATATTGTTTGGTTTATTGAAAATAAATAGGTAAAAGAGTCACATGATTTATTGTGACTAATGAAATATTACTTGTTTTAAATTATCGAATCTGACGATAAAATAAAAATATCTTGTTTCACGGGTATTTTCGGGTTCTAGACAATAGGTCTAGAATGGGATTAAAATCATATCAAATATGTTAAGTCGGTTGAGTTATGAACCGAGCTCCATTTCCCTAACTTTCTTATCTTCCCCAAATTGCTTAAACTCTTATTTATTTCATAACCTAAAAATCAAATAATAAAATAAAGACATAAGTCACTTCAGTGTTTTGGATTCAAGAGCATCAAAAGTCAGATTATTAATATCATCTTGTTTCCTCCATTTTATAGTGTAAGTGTTCTTATGTTTATTGTTATTAACCTATTTGATGAACTTGAGTAATTTATGAAATTGAAGCATGAAAGGTTGATATATTGTTGTGAAGATGTTGTTTATTAGAAGATGTTGTTTATTGTTGTGCTATGTTTATGAATGATATTTGAGGTAATTTGATAGATAAAATCATGTATTGTATCTGAATTATGTAAATTTGGGGTTTTGGTTCGAGCTGAGAACTTGCAGAAAGTTACAGGGCATCTGAGCTTAGGACAGACAGCCGATCGGCTAGACTTCAGCTTAACGGCTAGACTTCAGCCTAACGGCTGAAATAGAACAAACTGATTTCAGCATTTTATAATAGTCGTAAAAGATGAACCATAACTCCGTTTTTGAGTTCTTTATATCGTTGGAAAGGTAAAAGAGTCTACTTTTTGATGGTTATATCCTTGGAGTCTAAATATATCAAAAAAAGAATAAATTATTATTTTGGGAGGTCATTTGGGGACCAAAATTGACATTTTGGCGTTTTCAGACCTTATTTCGAGACTCTCTATGTTTCGGATTAGACTTTTGTTTTCTTAGATAATAGAGATCTCGTGAGTTGGGTAAATATGTTATGATTTGTAGTGTGATGTTATGTACCAGCTAGATGGTCATGTGTAAGTTGTTTTAAGATCATACACATATGTAAGTATATTATGAAGTAATATGGTATTAGTTGTTGTTAGAAATTGATATTTGTTATATATAATCGTTTATGTATCTCAGTTATTGAATTTGTGTGTAAACTCTCGGATTTAGTCTGAAACAGAGTTGCAGGTCGTCTGGTTGGGTTAGTCAGCTGATCGGCTGTGAGTATCCTAGCCGTTCGGTTATAGGCTTATTAGCCGATCGGGTTATTAAAGCCGAAAGGCTGAATTAGAACAAAACCATTACCGAAGCTTATAATAGAACGAAAGTCTCGAAAATGTTATGGTAGCCGATCGGGTAAAAAGGGGGTTAGCCGATCGGCTGTGTAGGGTGAGCCGATCGATTACGGGTTAAAAATGAAGCAAATCAGTTTGATATTGTATTATACTTGCAATGTATACATGTATGTTTAAGAAATTACGAAGTGGTACATTAATGTTATGATAACAAATTAGGAACTTATTATTGTGATGAAAACAGTATTTAGTTCCTTAATTCATGTATTAATTGGAGTAATGAGATGCTTACTTGTGTAATGTGGATTAATTAAGTAAGTAATATCATTTTGAGACAAGTTACTGACTTGTGTTATTCTTTCGTGTTTACAGATTTCGAGAAGACTCGGTAACATTAGACCACTGAGTGGACGCCTGAGGTATTGGTGAGTGGATCGATAACCCTCAGTTTGATTTAGTTGTAACAGGTTTGTTACAACGGGTAATTGTATTATCACTATTATTTTAGTTACCATGATGATTGTGGTATATTAGTAATAATACTGTTGATAGATTGATGACCTGATTTGTTGTCGTGATAAGTATTTGAAAATGTGATCACTTGTTGTATTGCCTTTGGGCTTTGTTGATTTAGGGGCCATCATGGGGCTGGGCTTGGGTTTGCTATTGGTTGGATAACACAGGGTCTTAGTACAAGTATTATTGTCGTAGCCTGTGTTGTATGAGTAATAGCACCAAGTAGTCGGTTAAACCTATGTATGGGCCTGCAGTTGGTTTTAAAGTGTTCTTTGAGGAAGTTACTCAAGAACCACCGGTCCTCTATGACGCCATTTGATTGTGATGTGATAAGCTGTAAACAGATGAGTTGTGTGCATATAATTATTTGTTGTATACAAGTTGTTATGCTAAGTCAATCTATTGTTTATTGATTTACTCACTTAGCAGTTGTGCTAATCCCACCACTTTAAATACTTCTTGCTGATTATATTTTGGATATAATTGATGGAGCAAGAAGCTGTTGACCTGGATGGAATGTTTGACGATCATTGCGTTTACTCTGATATCTGATTTGATAAAATCAGTAGTATTTAGATTTCTATAACACCTCGTTTGTAGTGCTTTGATTTTAAGAATATTTAAATATGGTGTATCAGGTTTGAAAAAGTTTATACACATTTTGGTGTAATGTATAATAATATATTTTAAATCTACGCTTCCGATTCAAACATCATTATTATAATGGTTATTAAATGAGGGGTATTATAGTGCTCGTGGGTTATGTTCTTTTGGCCTCTACATTGTTGAAGCTACTAATCTATCTCCAAATGTTGAAGAAAAAAAATTCAGTCAAGACTCGAGGACGAGTCATTTCTAACCCGGGGAGAATATGGGGGAAATGATCATGAGCTATCAATAACCTATTTAAGATTCTTGATTAGTTTGGAAAATAAATTTATCTATTGCAACACCCCTCTTTTACTACAATAATATTATATTATTTTACTCGGAAGCGTATGAATTTAAAATATATTTATATACTGTACATTAAAATAATGTACATACACAGTTACATATTAAAATATACCAACATAGAACTGTTTAAAAACTACATATGTCGGGGTATTACAGATTACAAAACCAGGTTTATAGAAAAACCATATCAGAGTTTTAATCTATCAGACATTCCCTGCGAAAGCATCCATTCCTGACACCCACATATATATCAAAAACCTGCAGGAAGTAGGATGAGGGATTAGCACAAAGCTAAGTGAATGAATTCATTACCCACAATTCAACTTAGCATAACCACCTGTTTACCCCAAACAACCGTAAACATATATTACAACTAGTCAACAATATAGTAATGAGGATCGGCGGCTCTGGGAATACCATAATACCCGGGTGGTTCCCAAGAACACTTATCCAACCATATCCGTTTGGCCATAACGGACGAGACCGATAACTAGTGGTTACTATACTCAGACACAGGTTCTATACACACAACAAATGAAGTAAGACCATGTGTCATTCACACAACAACCAACTAGCCCAACCAACCAGTTCAACCTGTTGACCTCATTAACAACTGATGCCCGAAGGCCATACATAGCACGTAGATTTATAATCAACTATGAATATTAGATATAACAACATATCTACGTTTACTTGTTGCAACCAAATAGTTACAACTAAATCGAATGGTGAGTTCCAAATCCACTCACCGATACCTTTGCCTTCACAAACTCAGAATCCAGGGATCACTTATCTTTTGGAGGATCTGAGAATCAACAATCAAATATAAGTTAGTAATCCGAATCAACAATACTTAACTTATATCAATTCATAACATTAGGAACTTAACATAATTGATATCCAATTTACAACTTCTTAATTATGTATTAAGAATTTCAATGTAGTTATCATTATGTACTGATACTAGTTTATCAATGTTACACCATATAACCAAGCAATTGACATTAACAATCAACTATTAAAAGAGATGCTGGAATGGCTCATGACCCGCCGGCTGGGGTCAAGGACCCGCCGGTTTGACCATACAAGCCGCCGGCTTCGCCCTTAAGCCGCCGGGTGAATTAGATTTTGAGCAAACAGAAACAATTCGAGTATTCAAGGCTGTAGGAGCCGCCGGCTTGGCCGACAACCCGCCGGTTCTCCAACATAATCAAGAACCCGCCGGGTAGGGTACCAGACCCGCCGGCTTGTTCTTCGTTTTTGCAACAGCAGCAGCAGAACAACAATTCTGCACGAACTAAACTTCAAAATCCTACCACTTTCAAGTGCCAAATCGACCAATTTAAGTTTCTAACCTTAAAGGAGTATCATACAACAACTAGTTATCATCAAACAACTTAAACAAACCTCAATCAATTCCATTTTAGGTCAAATTCATACCAATTTGATAATTCACACATTTGAGCTCAAATTTCCAATTCAAGAACAAAACATCAAAATTTACATATCATGTACACATACTCAGTTTCTAACATCAATTAGCATCATTGATATCAAAGATTATTACAAACAATCTAAGCAATCTTTCAATTTCATCAATTTTATCCTAACTAAAGCTTAAGCTCATAAATTTAAAACACTTACAATATGATGATGAAGATGATGATAGCAAGCTTATAAGGAATCACAATTTCAGTCTCAAGTAATCTTGTTTGAATCTCAATTTGTTGTTTGTACTCCTAGGCACACAATTTGAAGGTTAGGTTATTTTGGGAAAGTTGAGATGAAAGGAGGTAACCAAATAAGGAGGTCGACTCCTGCTTTTAATCAACTACACAATTTAATTATTTTGGGTATTTTATACCCGTCGTAAATCTATTGTCTGAAACCTAATTATTAATTGCGAGAAACTTATTTTATTGTACCGTCAACTATAGTAAATTAAAACAACTAACAATTTACTATTCACAATAAGTCCTGAGACCTATTTATCTAAGTTTCAAAATAAACAATTAATATCAAATAATTCCTAAATTAATTAAAAAATCAATTTAAATAGATTATTACCAGACCCGACGAGAGGATGTTACATCTATGCTATTTCAACTATGAATTCCTACTTTGAGTGGGATATATTTAGAGCAAAGAACATTACATGCATGTATTTTTATAATTATGGTAATTAGTATCATAATATTGTTTTCTTTAATTTTCTTCAAGACTCTTGATTAGTTCTAGACTTTTAGTATTCCATGATGTATTATCTTCTTTTATTTTACCACTAAAGGCTTAGAATTTGTAATAGAAAGGAAGTTTTTAGTTGATGATTATATGAAAAGGTGAACGTTCTCTCAAGTTGCATCGGTCAATTGAGTTGAATCTATCCTAACCGTGTTATTCTTGTGAATCAACGTGTGTTGGAAAAACCTATTTCGCGGTATTCTTTGTGAATCAGCGTGAATTAGAAGGAATTATTCTTGGGTATTCTTAGAATCAACATATTTAATTGTGTTTGTTATTTTCACCCTACATCAATAGTGGAAGGTATCAAAATGGTACTTGGACATTTGACAAACTAAAGAAGTATTTATATTTTTTTTATATCTTATTCATACAGTCTTTTGCTAGGTTCACTTGGGACTGTATATCACGGATTGCGGTACGGATGGGTATGTTCTCTATCTCCCACTTGTTAATATCTCTTGTGATATATATGGTCATTGGTTGGATGATTTTGTTTTTTGAGTTGATATTTAAATTAATGGTGCAGATTAGGCTACGATAGTTGTAACAATTTTCACCTCATAAGATGTCTATTTATGCAGGATGTTGTGGTCAAGCTATCTACATATAAGGAGTTTTCAGATAATGTAATGGTTTCGTTTAAACATGAGGTATTTTCTTTTATTTTATTTTACGATATTAGTTAGATTTGGCATAAACAACATGTAACTTAACTATATTCTTTTACTTTTGAAGATATCTATCATGAAAAGGCTGCTGTAACTTCACCTCCACATCTATGCATTGTCACTAAGTTCCTTCCCCGGTTGGTTCTTCATTTTTCTACCCTTAATTAGGTACATGAAAAAGTGTTAAAGATAATGAGTCGGTTTTTGATTTTGTATCTACATATATAGAGGTCTTACCTCACAATGAAATACAACTCAAAGATGTTTCCCCTTAAAACTTTCACGAACATACAATTTTCATGCATCATCTAGCTACCACACTTTCTGAGTTTGGTTCTGTAATGTAGTGGAAGTTTGTTTCAGATACTTCATAGAAATACAATTCGATTAGATTGGAGACGCCGGTTTCAGATGAATGTGGATATCGTAAGCACTTTATATAATACCATCATACTTTTTTGAGATATTTTTTCTTATTCATGACTCTTATATAGGCACGATGTATGGATTATCTTCATCAATGCAACCCACCTATTGTGCATAGAGATTTAAAATCTTCAGATCTTCTTGTTGATACAAATTGGTCTATGAAGGTAAGCTTTGACCTTTCTTTGTGCTTGTGTGGCTAGTATGCAAATTTCATTAAATAATGATATGATCTTTCAGGTTGGTCACTTCGGTCTCTCCTGTTGGTAAACAAAGACCAAAGAACAGATTTAAACTAAATGAACGTCAAATTATAGATGAAAATTGAGAGAATAATGACAAAGAAAAACTAGCTACGTTCATTGATATTTGAAGGCATATATATAGCCTTATTAGACAAAACAGAAAACAATAGAATACTCATAAACAATTGGTACTAACATTATCTTTAAAACCACATGCATACGTGACCCATTAATTTTTATTCAAACTCAAACACTATCTACTAAATAAAACAATACTAATAAAATACTAAAAATAAGTCAAGATTAATCTAACATTCACCCCCTTAATCTTGACGATCTCGACTCGTTTCTTCCTCATAGTAAAGTCGGTTCCTCGTCGTGGATCAAGTTTGCTTCATTCTCTTTGTCTTTCCATTTTGTACACTCATTAGCAAAGTTTCCAAACGCCCCACATTCATAGCATCTAAACCCGCTCTTATCACCTCGACCATTTCCTCTTCCTTGGCCTCTACCACCCCTTTCATAGTTCCTTCCACGTCCACTCCTTTCACCATACTTTTGTTCACTTGCCATCAAGAGTTGGTTTTGTTCTTCATCCTTTTCATCATAACTTTTGAGTCGTTCTTCATATGCTTTGAGTCTTCCCACCGCTTCTTCAAAAGACATGTTTTCAATCTCCGAGTATTGCTCAATGGAGGCAATGATTGGTAAATATTTATTCAGGGCTGAGTTGAGAAGCTTTCTCACAACTACTTCTTCTTCAAGATTTGAACCAAGACTTTTGAACTTTGCTACTATGCCACTGATCTTGCCTGAAAAATCATTGATGGTCTCGTTCTCCTTCATCTTTAGCATCTCCAACTCACTCCTAAGAGTTTGCAAACGTGCCTTTTGGACTCGACCGGTTCCTAAATATCGAACCCGAATCGCTTCCCAAACGTCCTTTGCATCTTTGTGTTTAGCCACTTGCAATAAAATATCTTCCGATAGGGTTTGAAAAATAATGGCTTTCGTGGTGTAGTTCTTCTTTTCTTCGACGGCTCCTCCCGTTACGGGATCCACCGACTCCCACAAACCGTATGCCCTTAACACCGTTTCAACCAAAATCGACCAAGAAGTGTAGTTCGATTCGGTTAGTTTGGGACATTGAAGTGGTACGTTGCCTTGCTCGCGGATTGTCATTGCTCCTGAGTTTTCTCCCATTTCTTTCTAAGCTTTCGATTTAACAAAAATGTCTTGATCTTCTTTCTTTCTCGACTCTTGCTATCTTCTTTCTTGCTTCTTACGTTCTTGTTTCTTGCTTGCTAACTTTCTGCCGGTACTTACTTGCTGTTGCTCGTTCTTGCTTGATAACTATTCTTGCTTCTTGCTTCTTGCTATAACTTATTTGCTGTTGGACGTTCTTGCTTTTGATCACCAATTGTGATCGGCCTTGCTACTTGCTTTCTTGCTCTCAATTTGATTGCATAGGGTTGCAACCGGCCCCTCCTACGAACCTTGCTCTGATACCAAATGTTGGTAAACAAAGACCAAAGAACAGATTTAAACTAAATGGATGTCAAATTATAGATGAAAATTGAGAGAATAATGACAAAGAAAAACTAGCTACGTTCATTGATATTTGAAGGCATATATATAGCCTTATTAGACAAAACAGAAAACAGTAGAATATAGAATACTCCTAAACGATTGGTACTAACATTATCTTTAAAACCACATGCATACGTGACCCATTAACTTTTATTCAAACTCAAATACTATCTACTAAATAAAACAATACTAATAAAATACTAAAAATATGTCAAGATTAATCTAACATCTCCGGCCCGTATCAAGCATCAAACATGCCTGAGAACAAAGATTTGGAAAGGAGCGGTATTGTAATCTTCTTCCTAGATTTATTCTTTCTTTTCTCTATCCTTCATTCTTTAATTGTTAAGTTGGATTCACAAAATCTAGATGCTAAAGGATCATTTGTTTTGACAAAGTATTTCCTCCACCAATATTGTGATATACTTAGGATCTCCTGTTTTTTTCTTTTTCTTTTCTTTATGAAGCCTCAATGGATGGCTCCTGAAGTTCTGCGTAACCAGCAAGCAGATGAAAAGTAAGCACGTGTCCAAATATCTAATAAATTATGTTTTTCAAAAATTGTTAAATCATCTTCGTTTATTGTCTATCTTTAGGTCAGATGTATACAGCTATGGTGTGGTACTGTGGGAACTTACGGCAGAAAAGATCCCTTGGCATGGTCTTAACGCGATGAAGGTACGTTGTCAAATTTAAAACTGTGAAAATAATACATGTTACATGTGTTGTCGTAGTTGGAATACGTTTATTTGACATCCAACTTCAGTACAATCGTGTGACATTTTGATTCTTTCAAGTTGTTGGAACCGTAGAATTTATGAATAAAAGACTAGAGATACCAAAAGATGTGGATCCACAATGGGCTTCGCTTATTGAAAGCTGTTGGTGTAGGTTGGTCTATTTGATGTCTGTTAACTGAATGTCTAAAATATCCTCCATAACATAATGAACAAATTACAAACAGCTTTTTTTTTTCTTGTTTTCTTAGCGAGCCACAATCTCGCCCAAGTATCCAAGAAATACTATATAAGCTTCACGATTTGGAAAAGAAGTTGGAAGCTGAGAATGGGAGATGATAACCAGGAAGGAACCATGAAACTTATGTTTGTAATTTTCCTTACTGGTTTCCTCTTCATAGATTGTACCTTTTATGCTTGTTCTTGAACGATTATGGTTTTTGGTACCGATTCAAGGATAACCATAATTCGTTGCATGTGCAGAAAAGTTAGGTGATCACTAAAGAAACAAACACATTCCAAACTGTTTTTTTTCATGGTAGTGTGTATAACTTGACTAGCTTATTCCAGATTTATGTTCTCTTTATCTGCATAAATTCATATCATTCATTTATATATCAAATAAACCTTGTATCATACTATTAAAGAACACTAAATTAACCAACAACTAATGGTAGGTAACATGAATAGGTGTAATTATCTGCTATTACTCATTTCATTTGTATGTGCATAAGTTATTTGAAATTTCAAGAACAAAGAAATAGATTGTGTATATATTATTAGTGAACCTGTAGTATAGATTACCTTTGAGTATACATTACAACAGGAAAGACCAACGGCGACGGACAAAGACCAACGGCAATGGGCATATACGTCACAAATTCATGACTATAGCCCCGTTCCGATGATTTTGCGACGTAAATTGTCTGAGAGTCAAAAGTAGGTGGCGAATGCATTTTTGCGATGACATTTGCTAGGGTGAGGCTACAAATATAGACCGTCACAAATCCGTCACAAGTGACCCTTAAAAAATAAAATACAATCTGCTATTTTGCTTCGAACTTGCGACATATTGCTTTTATGACAGATCTAACATGGTAATTGTTGGCGACATATTTGTGATATATTTGCAATGGATAATAAAATCTAATGCCTTGATAAAAAAGTTAATAAGCTGATTTTGTTAATTACCTGATTTTGATTTATGCCTTTTTCTATTTATTATATAAATACTAAGCATTGAGCCCGTGCAATACACAACCGTTTAAAAAGTGCAGTTATATAGTAATTTGTTAGTAGCCGAATATATTAATGGGCACATAGACAATGTTATCGATGACACAATTAATTTGTGATGTTTACCAATTACTTTACGTTTACTTCAATATTTTTCATATATATATCATTCATTTACTTTGCAGCATAAAGTTATAAACCAAAATTATTTGCAACCAATGTTCAAGAGTTTGTAAATTAACAACACGTAATCGTTAACTAATATTATATGCTCTAATAGCTAATTAAAAACTTTATTTTATATATAAAAACTACGAATTGAGCGAGTGCGATGCACGATCATTTATATAATACCATTACATTAGTTGTATGTTATTATGTTTAAGTTTGAATACAAAATACAATTAAGTTAATTTATAAGTTATTATGTTAAGTTTTAATACATTTGTTGAGCCTATGTAATGCAAGGTAATTAAAAAAAAAAAAACTAATCATATGTGTAACATCCTCTCCAGTGGTCTGGTAATTTCTTATATTAAAATGTTTATTTAATAGTTTTAGAAATTTAACTATGGATTTTGTGAACAAACTTCCACGTACATCTCGAAGTAATGATATGATTTGGGTTATCGTTGACCGGTTGACTAAAAGTGCACATTTTCTTGCTACAGACTACATCTTTAAGTAAGCTTGCCCAATTGTATGTTAATGAAATTCTTTCCCGACATGGTATTCCGTTGTTTATTGTATCGGATAGGGATTCTCGGTTTATATCACATTTTTGGCAAAGTTTACAACAAGAGTTGGGTACACGTATAAATCTCAGTACAGCTTATCATCCTCAAACTGATGGCCGATCGGAGAGGACGATTCAGACACTCGAGGATATGCTTCGAGCTTGTTTATGAAGTATGGAGGTTCTTGGGATTCGCACCTGTCATTAGTGGAGTTTGCTTATAACAATTCCTATCATTCCAGCATAGGCATGCCTCCTTACGAAATGTTATATGGGCTATAACGCCTACGTGTTGGTTAGAGGTTGGAGAGAAACAATTTGCTGTGCCCGACATTATTCAGATAATAGCAGACAAAGTGGCAATTGCACCCGAAAAGTTGAAAGCTGCACGTGATAGACAGAAATAGTATGCAGATCCACGTAGACGGCTAGTATCATTTTCTGAAAATGAGCTTGTTTACCTTAAAGTTTCTATGTGGAAAGGTGTTATCTGGTTTGGAAAGCGAGGGAAACTAGCCCCTAGATACATCGGTCCTTTCAGAATTAATCAAGTGGCTAATGATAAGTTAGTTACATTGGATCTTCCTCCAGAACTTGTGGGTATTCACAACACGTTTAATATTTGTTATTTGATAAAGTGCAATGTTGAAGATCAGTCTCAGATTCTTCCTCTACATGATTTGAAAGTCGATCAGAATCAGAAGTTAGTTGAAGAACCAGTTGAACTTCTAGACCGAAAAGTTACCAAACTTAGAAAGAAACATATACCTATGGTGTTAGTGAAATGGAAACATAGTCTAGGTTCAAACCTTACCTGGGAGACCGAGGAGAGTATGAGATCCAGATATCCTGGATTATTTAATCGTGATGAGATTTCGGGGACAAAATCTTCTTAAGGATGGGAGATTTGTAACATCCTCTCCAGTGGTCTGGTAATTTCTTAAATTAAAATGCTTATTTAATAGTTTTAGAAATTTCTTGATATTATTTATTTTATTATGAAACTTAGATAAATAGGTCCCGGGACTTATTGTGATTAGTGAATTATTACTTGTTTTAAATTGTTATAGGTGACGGTAAAATAAGTTAATAGTTCTTGCGAAAGAATTCTAGGCTCCAGACAATAAGTTAAGAAGGGAACTAATTAAATGGGTCGGGTTTGGAACTAGCCGACTATATGTTTTAACTTTCCCAAAATTGGGAAGTTACTTCCTTTCTTTGAAATCAAAGAAAACTAAACCTAGAAATCTTTAAATCTTAAACAAGTTATGATAACATCAAGGCTCCAAATTTGGAGAATTACATCAGATTCATTACCATCATCTTCTACATTAAAGGTAAGTGTTTTTGCCTCATGTTGATCCTAAATTGTTAAGTAGGTCAAATAGGAAACGGATGAATTGATTAGTTGTTTGAACATATATTGTAACACCCCTCAATTTAAATTATTTAAATATAATAAATCCGGAAGCGTTAGTTCAACTTTCAACAATACCAAGTTACATTACAATTTCAACCTAATTTAAACCATAGTTTATCAACATGGGTGTTATTTAAAAACCACAAGATAACATTAATTTGTATAATCAAATATCAGAATAACGCCAAGATGTCAAACATTCCTTCCAGTCCAACTTCTTGCCCATCCGATAAAATCTATAATCTGCAAGAAGTGTTAATATGGGGGATTAGCATAACGCTAAGTGAGTGAATAATAATCAACAGTACAACTTAGCATAACAACCTTGTGTACAACAACTAATCTTAAGCATATCAGTACACAATACAACTTGTCAACAATGCAACAATTCAACAACATCACATCTCAATAATGAGGATCGGTGGTTCTTGAGAAACCCTTCTGCCGCGGTGGCTCTCAAAGAACACTTATCCAACCATATCCGTATGGCCATACGGACGAGACCGATAGCTAATTATTATCATCCACCAACACAGGAGATGTGTTAAATCTTGGATAACAATTAGCCCAACCAACCATTTCAACTCGTTGACCTCATTAACAACTGATGCCCGAAGGCCAAATATCAAGTGATCACGTATTCACATATTCAATCAAGTCAATTTATCAGACTAACCAGTCTATCAACAATATTATTACTATTAAATCAAAATCATCATGGCAACAGAACAGTAATAATACGTTTACTTGTTGTAACCAAACCTGTTACAACTAAACCACACTGAGGATTAAAGATCCACTCACCGAATACCTCAGTCGTCCACTCAGTAGTCTAATGTCACTGAGTCTTCTCCACATCTAAGAATACAATAGAATAACACCAGTTAGTAACTTGTCTCAAAATTATATACAACATTCCGTAAATATATTTACACCCATCATTCTCCAAAATACTTAATTCGTATTAACAACAATTATTCATCATATACCACTAACATGATCTTAAAACTTTCATAATCATTTATCAACTAACATAACTACACCATTAACAATATTATTAACTTTCAACATCAACAATTCATCAAACTTCTCATAATCATCAATTTCTCAATTTTATCAAATTCATCATAATCATCATCACTCTCATGAGTATTTAATCAAGCTATAAATTTCTAATTACAATCATGTTTACCACCATCAATAATCACTACTAATATGATCATTAACAACAATTATCATTCACACATCACTAGTTTAAGCTTATAATCCATGATTCATAGTCAATCAATTAAACCCCCAATAATCATATCTTAATCTCTTCATTTCAAGCTTAGGGTTTCAAGTACAATCAAGATTTACTCATCAACTAACTATAGTATGCTCATAACAAGCTTCAATTTCACTTTACTCAACTTAATTCCATCAATTACTCAAAAACCCATTTCTAGGGTAACATGAAAATCATGAATTAGTAATTTCAACATGTTTATAATGATGATGGAATGATGAATACATGTTATTGAAGCTTAACTAACATCAATTTAATCATTTGAAACCCTAATTTCGGATTTAAGGTCAAGAACATCAAAACCCCAAATTCTAAGGTTCATATTTCATGAAATTGAAACTTACAAGTTGAATAGAAGGATTAGGAGATGATAATCCATGATCTTCAAGCTTGAATTCGATTTCTAGAGCTCCAATTTAAGATTTCTTCATGTTTTTGTTCAATCTCAAGTTTCATGTGTATGTATGATGCGTACGTATGTATGTAGGGGGGAAAATAAAACCGACCTAATTTATGATGCTTATCTTATAAGTATTAAACTTTATTCCCCGTATTTGTCATTGTCTGGAACTTAAAACCATTTGCGAGGAAACATTATTTTATTTTACCGTCAACTGAATTAAATTAAATTAGTTAATAATTTATTAGTCACAATAAATTATTCGACTCTTTTACCCATTTATTTTCAAATAACAATTGAAACTATTTTCTTGCACATTAAATAATATTTCACCATCAGAAAATATTAAAATACTTCTAGACCCGAGGAGTGGGTGTTACATATATGATGATTGAATAATGATATTGATGTTCATAGACTGAATTAGTGTAGTTCTAGTTGTGAATTCAAGTTTTTAAATTTGTGATTTTGAGTTCAAGTGAGTAAACCAAGAGGGTTTTATGAAATTGACATGAAAATGGAATTATTTGTGGTTACTTGATGTTACTTAAGGTTATAGGACATTTATGGTTGTTATTGTTGATAAATTTATGCACTAATTCGTTATATTACCTGAGTTTGAGTGAAATTATAGTTTGGTTCGAGCTATATGTGTGCAGGTATGTTTTTGAGCTGAAAAACAGCTCAATGCGATCCCCGTAATAGGTCTGGATCGCGTTCATTAGTTATAAAGGGTGCCAAACGTGTTTTGTTCTTGGGAACGTGATCCCAAGACTTCATCCGGATCGCGTTCATCAGTGAAAATCGTTAACATAAAGTTTTCTTAAAAAGAACGCGATCCTGGCTTTGTTTCTGGATTGCGTTGCTAAGTGTAAAATGGTGACAAAAAGTTTTCTAAAGGAGAACGCGATCCCACCCTTGTTTCCGGATCGCGTTGCTCAGTGTATTTTGGTAACAGAATGATTTTCAAAGGGGAACGCGATCCAGCTCCCCTAGTCAGGATCGCGTTTGCTAGTATAATTTTGATGAATATGATAACTTGTGAACTTATGCAGTTACCCTAATTGTATAGTATTGTTATTAATACTATTTGAATTGATTAATGATTAGCTTAAAGTATATTTGTATTTCAATTATGAATGTAGTTACTAACTTCTATTGATTTTATTCTCAGATCATCCGAAGACTCAGTAAGACAAGTTAACTGAGTAAGTGAACTGAGATTGACAGGTGAGTGGATCTGGAACTCACTGTTTGATTTAGTTGTGATTGTTTGATTTCAACAAGTAAACGTAGATGTGTTTATTATACTTGTTAGTATGAATTGTGACTAAGAATCTACGTGCTAATTGGCCTACGGGTATCAATGTTATTGAGGTCAACGTGTTAGTTGGGCTAGTTGGTTATTATGTGAATTACACAGGGTCTTGCTTCATTTGTAGTGTGTATAGAACCTGTGTTTGAGTATAATAACCATTAGTTATCGGTCTATTCTGAATTGACCTTACAGATTGACGGTAAGTGTTCTTGGAGAACCACCCGGGTATTATGGTATCTCAAGAACCACCGATCCTCATTGATTAATGTGTGTTTATGATTATTTGGTGTAAACAGATGATTATGCTAAGTTGAATTGTGTGTGACACTTTCACTCACTTAGCAGCTTCGTGCTAATTCCTCATTTTACTTCCTGCAGATTATGTTTTGGGTTATGGGTAGCAGGAATTGGATGCTATGATAGCAAGGAATGTTTGAAGCCGTCAAACTCTAATATGATTTTGATAAAATAACTTTGAAATTTCTATAATACCCCATTTTGTGTATGAAATGTAATATATGTACAATTACGTTGAAACTATTATGTGTTTATGATACGTAAATGGTTTATGTACAATTTATATAAAGAAATATGTTTTTTTTATAATATACGCTTCCGATTAAATAATGAGTAATATTGACTTATTGTAAGAGGGGTGTTATAATATGTTTTTAGGTTTTCAACTGTATGTTTAATATTGTTGAAAATTTAAAATTTATTACTGAAATTCAATAGTAATATATAACAAAATCTACATAAAAATAAATAATTTAATATATCTTTATCAAACCTAATATTCTTAAAACATGATAGTTGATAATGGTAATATTTGTTAATTGCAATGCATAAGATATGGATTAGAAAATGGATTTTTTTATGTAGGTAAATTAATAGCATTAAATTAATTTGTATGTTATTATGTTTAAGTTTGAATACATAATACAATTCAATCAATTTGTAAGTTATTATTTGTTGAGTCTATGCAATGCAAGGTAATTAAAAAATTATAAAATTAATCATATGTTTTTAGGTTTTCAACTGTATCTTAATATTGTTGTAAGTTTAATTTTATTACTGAAATCCAATGGTAATATATACCAAAATGTACAGAACATAATGAATTTCATATATCTTTATTAAAACTAATTTTCTTAAAACATGATAGTCGATGATAATAATATTTGTTAATTACAATATATAAAATATGGATTAGAAAATGAATCTTTTTTTATATAGGTAAAAATTGTTATATATTAACTACAATATAGAAATTTTAACAGCTCTTATAATAAAGTATAATTGATAAATAATAGTTTTAGTAATTATTAATTAAGGTTTTTAAGGAAAAAATAATTTGATAATGTGGCAACTTAGGAGGCTCTACAGAAAAGGAAATGTTGTGATGTAACATGTCTAAAAATCAAGGAAAAATCTTTGTTTTATATATATAGATAGATAAATATTATACTTCGTGATTAATATTAAATAATCAGCAAAATCACACCATTAAAACACAAAACTTATGAAATTGCATAAATATAGAACAATATTTAGCCGATGCAATAACTTTCTAAACTATCCTACAAGTATTTTACTATGAATAAATTGCAGATCTACTCATATAAGTACATAATAGATGCTCGTATGTGTCTATTTTTGGTGAAGCGTCTGCGACATCACAATTTCCATTTATTTTAAAAAAATTGTTAACAAAACACGAACACACATTTTCTTTCATAATACTCTATCCTTAAATAAGTCCGCGGAAAATATATAAAGTGAATGAAAATATAGATATTTTTTGTAGTTATACTAACAAATACTCCATATATAAAGTCGACATATAAGAATGATATACATATTTGTTAGTAGTTAGGGAGTCCATAGAATATATTAAAATGTAATATCTATATCGTATTATTAATTCGTTATTCTCATATAAGCAGATAATAGATGCTGGTATGTGCCTATTTATGGTTCTTTGATCAAGAAAAGGCAAAAACTTGAAAGCTTACGTAGCAAATCAGTTGCAAATATATACATATATGTGACATATATCTGCTACAACTCATTTCCTTTTTATTAATATCAACAATATTGTTTCTAACAAATACGCATGCTCACACTCATTTTCGTATATATATGTGAAAATTACTGCATAAAAAGTATATAATGGGTTAACAGATCTATATATAAGTAAACATCTATATCAACGTCGACATTTAAGACTTATATATGTTGCTAGTTATACCAACATACCAACAAACAAATTAAAATGTTTATATCTCTTATATCATACACTAATATTAACTAATAGTTGATGTGAGCATGGGTTTATTTGTTCTTGTCTTATCAAGAAAACACAAAACAAAACATTCCGTAGCAAAAATGAGACACTTTTATTATTTTGCGATGCATTTGCTACATCTTTAGAATCTGGTGTTACAATTATGAGAATCGTGCGGTTGCGACTTATTTGTGACAACCGTTTATTTCCATTTTTTTTTTGTTGTACTGAAATTTGGCGATGGAGTTGCTACATAATATTTTATATTAATAATTTTATATGGCATTTCGTCGCAAATATGACACTAATCCGTCACAAAAGTAATGTCTGCTAAGCCAGTACAAAAACACGAACAAGAATGACAATGTCAAATTTTAAAATCTAGCTTGTCGTAGCAATTATCAGCAATATCAAAGTTTGGGTAGTATCCCTGCATGCTTCCCAGCATTCACTATGATCGATACTCATTGATATCTAAAAGGGTAATTATTTAGCTAATTAACCTCTGTTTATTATATATTCCATCCACATGCATGTTATATATTCAGCTTGAAAACTGATTTACTAAATCTGATGTTCGAATTGTAATGATAACTTTATCTATGTTTTTATGTCATTTGAGTATGATTATAATGAATATGCAAAAAGAAATACCCATAACCAAAATTATAATGTATGAGTAACATTTAAGCAGTTACAAACTTGCAATCACTTAGTTTCATTACGTATTCCTTTATAAACGGCAATAAGATCATTAATTAAGTGCATTGTTAATCATACATAATAATTATTTACCATATTAAGTATAAATATAATTGAGATACATGTATTCGTAAATGTAAAACTTTTAGTGACGGTCGAAAGGCTGTGATTATCATTTGGTTAAAAACAACTGTGTAATATGTACAAATTGAGTTTTTTTCTAATGCATGTATCCCACGTGATCGCAAAAATTTCAAGAGATACAAAAGACGTCGACTATGGTGCCTTCGGGTGTCATCTCTGTCCTGGCGTAATGCACAGAATTGAAATACGAAATATTGAGATAGTAACATTTCGGGACATGATCAATTTCTATTTGTTATTGGTCCCATAGTAGAACGCGTTATGATATATAAATAAAACTAAATATTAAACCCGTGTATACATACGGATTATCGAATGTGTGTTTTATATTTATAATTAAGCGAATTATGTTTATGATAAACTTCTATCATTTCGTAAGAGTTAAAATCATGTTATATTAAATTTATTACCTTACTTATTTAAGTTAAAATCTCCTCGTGCAAGTCTCCTAATTAATTTAGGAACCTAAAATAACAATAAATATTGATAAATTAATACATAAAAATAAGTTATAATTCTACTTGTGCAAGTCTCCTAATGAATTTAGGAACCTAAAATAAGAATAAGTATATTGATAAATTAATAAGTAAATATATTTCAATACAAATTATGTATTTATGAAATCATATTATCTTAAATTTTAATTAGTTAGACAAAATTAACGAATTTAATTACTCGTAATTAATTGGGATTTGGTGAGGCTTCCTGTATATAATTTATATTTAAGATTTAAGATGAGAAAGCCATATCATTTGTTTGTAACCAATTACTTTAAATGTATTCTTCTTCAGAGTATATTAATAAAATGTGTAAAAGAAGACAAAGATCGAAACTTTATCAACTTCCAGAAGTAAATAAACAAAAAAAACAAGACTCCAAAAGGAGGGAACCTCTACTATATATAAAGTTCCAAGAACTACAGATTTTTAGGAGATATATACTCCGTATAGTATAATTTATAGATAGATCTAGGTGTTGGACTTTCAAGACAGACACACATATTAATAAATTAATAATTAATAATTTATTATATATAAAAAGAAGATTCATCGTCTCTGTTAATTAATGTTCTGTTATCGTTGTTGTGGCAAATCAACCTTAGATTTGTCTAATATCATGACATGTCTCGAATATTTGGTTCTTTAAAGCATAATCGCTTGAATTTTTTTTTTTTTTTGAAAGGCATAATCGCTTGAATTATCTATAGACCACACTAGTGTACGTTTTATGTTGTTATCGTACCAATAAATTTTTACCAAGAGACATCTTGTGTTTTTGTTATTTTGGTGATCTTGGTCTCCTCCAAGATTGTAACTTGAGGCTTAAATAACCAATTTATGTGTGTGTAAAAGAGTGTGTGAACATGGAGAATAGCAAAAAATCACCATCAGCCGAGGAGCTGTTAAGAAGGATCCTGGAGCTAGAGGAACGCCATGCTCACATCAAACTAGAAATTTCTAAAATCATGCTCTCGGCTATTAGTAGACCACCATCTGTCTCTTCATCTTTTCGGCTAGTTGATATAGAAACTCCTGCTGATGCGTTCATGGAGCCTTTAGCTATGACGCTAAGAGAAACTCAGTATTTGAATATACTGCAATCAATAAGTCAGGGTATACATATCTACGATCTTGATCATCGGATCATCTTTTGGTGAGCCGCTTATTATATTGTCCATGACCAATTAGTCATTATTGTGCTACTAGCTAGCTACTTTAGTACTCTTGATGTTTTGGTTACTCGAAACCGTGCAGGAACCGTGCTGCCGAAAAAATGTACGGTTATACAGCTGCAGAAGTCTATGGCAGATCACCAGTTGACGTTTTGGTTGAACCTAAAGACGTTCAGGCTGCCAAATTTGTGCTAGAAAGAGCGCTGAATGGTGAGAGTTGGTCAGGGGCGTTTCCTATAAAGAACAAGCATGGGGAAAGATTTGTGATTGTTGTTGCCAATACACCATATCGGGATGAGAAAAATAGGATAATTGGGGCGATGTCTATATGCAGTGATTCACGAAAATTTCAAGCAATGGACGTAGGGATGATCATTACTGTACCCACGACGTTCACTTCCGATATTGATCAATCTCAACAACATCTAAAGACTTCAGTTGCCTCAAAGATAGCGAATTCGGTTAGTATTCCAATTGCCTCAAAGATATTATATTTATAAAATCTCTTGTCACTTGGTTTCCAAATGAATAAGTAAGGGTTGAATTGCATGCAAAGGTAGCAAACTTGGTCCGATTTTTTCTTCGGATAACAAATTTTATTTTTACCTACACAAGGCTCAATCTATTAGAAAGAATATATTTAGGAACAAATTCAAGGTAACCGGTGTTTACTAGCCACATCATAAAAAGACAACTTGGTCAAATTTATCTTCCTAGTCATCATCTGGACCGCCTAACCATCATCTTAGATCAACATCTTGAATAGTTATGAGGTTTACTTTCAAGGTTTTACTATTGCATGTGAAAACGAAGATGGTTTCTTAATACAAATATAAAAAAAGTCTGTGTTTCACAGGTTTCTTTGATTCAAACCGATTCTTGTTCCAATAATACTTCTGAAGTAACCAACTATAATTAACCATTGTTGTTGTGCAATTACTAGCGATGAGTATGTATATGAATCGATAGAGGAATAATATGTAATGAACACCTATATAACGGAATGGTAGTTACTTACTTGTTTCATAGATACAGACGCATATATATACATGTTGAACAGACACAATGGAACGGTGCAACGCTTCACCCTAATCAGTACAGAAACATCACAACCCTTCTGTTAATAACTGCTATACCGGTTTGTTCCTACCTATTGGGTTTTTGGAGCATGCGGCCCAAAAACAGAAACACATAAACCAGGCTTTATTCTTTTACTAATATGTACAAACAATACTAACGACCTATTAACATATATAGACCCATAAGATATTGACATTATACGTCCAACAATCTCCCTCCTAATGTCAAATGGCCAAAAGTTTGTTGTCTTCCTTTACATGATGATGACATAGTCATCATCATCATTTATATCTTCAATCACTTGGTTAGCTCCTTTATGGTTTGCATCCTCTTCCATTGGTTCCTCATCATGATCTTCAAAAGATACAACCAATCTATCTCCATCTTGAAACTCTATCATATCCTTCCTAGCATTGCAATGTCTTCATCATTCTCGCATTCTCTTGCATCGTTTCCAACATGCTCTCGTCCCGTCTCTTCCTTTGGCAACTCTATTGCCTCTATATCACTTGTACCCGCGCTATCCATTGCCTTTGGTACATACGCATTGTAGGAATAATCTCAAGCCATCTCATAATAGGCTTCTAAGAGACTTAGGTGCATTCCATAGCACTCTTTTAAGCCACCCGCATGTTTTCCCAGATACCCCATTGCATAGGCAATTTCAGCCCTTTTTTCTTCCATTGTCACTCGGGCATGTCCACCCATTTTTCTCACCGCTACGTAAAGTTCTAAGAGACTTACCTTAATCTTGTTTAAACTTGGAGTCGTTGGTTGTTCTTCACATTCCACAAAATCTTCTAGAAACCATTTTACCAATTTTTCTAACAAAATCTTTTAGAAACCATTTTACCAATTTTCCTAAATGGTCTTCAACCAATTCTCTACATCCTCCCTTTATCTCTTTTTCGCTAACCAATTCAACAAAACCAATCAAACTTTCAAAGTCAAATCTTGATGGTACCTTTGGTTCTGTTTTACCATCCAACTTTTCTTCAATTGTGTTTTCCTTGAAACATAAAGAATCACAATAGCGCATCATTGCTTCCACGGCTTTCTCTTTGATCACATTTAATTCCTCTTGTTTCTCTATGCCATCCTCTCTTTCCAAATCATCACCGATGTCCTCACTACTCGTATCATCTCATAGCCTACTCACAACGCAACTTGTTGTCTTAAAATCCACTTTGAAACTTTGTTGTTCCAATTGACTCAAACTTAGCGTGTTTAAGCCCGCATTCGGTACAAAATATACCCCTAGTATTACGAAGTTTCTGTTTTCTGTTTGAAGTATTCACCAATTCCTTGAATATTCAACCTTTCTTCACCGCTTGCACTTATTCCATCAATTTTTGTTTTGAACTTGTAAAATGCTTCCTTGTTCGGAGTCATATGTCTTGGGCATGTATCATAAACGTACCAAATGTAATTCCATGAACCTTTGTCGGTTCCAACAACTTGCCAATTCGATGATTGTGTAAATATCTCGTGTTCCAGTCCTATGGCAATTGGTTTACAGTCTGTTTCATCCCTTTTCTTCACAAGAGTCTGTTTGTTATTCATGTTCTTCAACACCGAACACCCCCTGGTGTTCCCTTCTTGTGGCGTTTTCACTTGTTTTCCTTTTTCAACACCGAACACCCCCTGGTTTACAGTCTCATAAACCTTTGTCTGTTTCATCTCTGGTCTTAAAATCCACTTTGAAACTTTGTTGTTCCAATTGACTCAAACTTAGAGTGTTTAAGCCCGCATTCGGTACAAAATATACCCCTGGTATTACGAAGTTTCTGTTTTCTGTTTGAAGTATTCACCAATTCCTTGAATATTCAACCTTTCTTCACCGCTTGCACTTATTCCATCAATTTTTGTTTTGAACTTGTAAAATGCTTCCTTGTTCGGTGTCATATGTCTTGGGCATGTATCATAAACGTACCAAATGTAATTCCATGAACCTTTGTCGGTTCCAACAACTTGCCAATTCGATGATTGTGTAAATATCTCGTGTTCCAGTCCTATGGCAATTGGTTTACAGTCTGTTTCATCCCTTTTCTTCACAAGAGTCTGTTTGTTATTCATGTTCTTCAACACCGAACACCCCCTGGTGTTCCCTTCTTGTGGCGTTTTCACCTGTTTTCCTTTTTTGACATCAGCCCTCTTGTTCTTGTTCAGGCAATCCCGGTATGCATGTCCATGAATGAGACATATGTAACATCTTGAATGCCTCATCTTCCTCAAATTCTTCACAGTCATTCCTGTTAAATTGCCACTGCCTTTCTGATCCAATTGATTCAATTTTTGAATTACTTCTTTTCGTCTTTGATTCCAGAAATCGCCATCATAACGATTCTTCATGTGTCTTTGAATCAGTTTCTTTTAGGATTGACTCCTCCCGCTCTGATACCACTGTTTCACAGGTTTCTTTAATTCAAACCAATTCTTGCTCCAATAACCCTTCTGAAGTAACCAACTATAATTAACCATTGTTGTTGTGCAATAACTAACGATGAGAATGTATATGAATCGAGAGAGGAATAATATGTAATGAATGACTATATAACGGAATGGTAGTTACTTACTTGTTTCATATATACAGACGCATATATATACATATTGAACAAACACAATGAAACGGTGCAACGCTTCACCCTAATCGGTTACAGAAACATTAAAACCCTTCTGTTTACTACTATACCAGTTTGTTCCAACCTATTGGGTTTTTGGAGCCTGCGGCCCAAAAACAGAAACACATAAACCGGGCTTTATTCTTTTACTAATATGTACAAACAATACTAACGACCCATTAACATATATAGTATTTATATGACCCATAAGTTTGGCCCATATTGACATTATACGTCCAATAGTCTGTTACATTTTTATGCAATTTTGCGGATTAATAAACCAACAAAAAGCTTGTCATTGTACTGAATGGATTTTGTTATTTTGAAAACTTTAATCATGAAGGTGAAGTTGAAGATGAAGATGAAAATAGAAGATAACTACACAGATGATGAAGGTGGGAGTGATGTTACTGATCAAAGTGAATCAATGAACCCAATGGGAGATATTGCTTTGTCACCTTTTGGAGTATTCTTTTCCATGGACACATATGATCATTTCACAGGAAAACTCACAGTTGACAGGAGTGGAAAGAAACTCGGAATATACAAGATTTTGTTTAGAAAAGCAAAGGCATGGATGGGTCAAAAAAGAATTTCATGGCCAGGGCAACTAACTGAAAGAAACGCCGAGTCTGTCGATGCTAAACATGGTCATTTACGTCGGTGTCAGAGGATTAATGTGAATCAAGAACCCGAACACGCTCAAAAAATAAGTTCTAGCCCTTCTGCAAAACTAGACCGTATACCGTCTATAAGTAACAACTTGGACAGTAATAGAATTGAGGCTACTCGATTGTGGATTTCTACATCGCAGATTAGTAGTACAAGTTGTGACAGTGGGAGCATTAAAAGTGACGCCATCATTAAATTTGAAGACTATGAAATTTTGTGGGAAGACTTGTTTATTAGAGAACGGATTGGGCAAGGTATCAAAATGGTATATAGATATTTTACAAACTACAGTACTATTTATGCCTTTTCTCTTATTTATGCAATCATTTTCCAGGTTCACTTGGGACTGTATATCATGGATTGTGGTACGGATCGGTATGTTCTCCATCTCCCAATCGTTAATATCTCTTTTGATAAATATGAGTGGATACTATTGGATTTGGTTTAATTTATAAATAAATTATGCCAACACTTGGTACAGAATATGGTTATGATTGTTGTAACAAAATTTTCACTAATAAGATGTCAATTAATGCAGGATGTTGTGGTCAAGCTATTTGCGTATCAGGAATGTTCAGATGATGTAAAGGGTCTGTTTAAACAGGAGGTATCTTCTTTGAAATGTTTTAAGGCTAAGATATTATCTAGAGTTGGCATAAAAGACGTGTAACTATATTGTTTTATTTTTGAAGATATCTCTCATGAAAAGGGTTCGACATCCAAACATTTTGCTATTCGTGGGTGCTGTAAATTCACCTCCACATCTATGTATCGTCACTGAGTTCCTTCCCTGGTTGGTTCTACTGTTTTTTCTAGTTTCCTAAGTTATCTAATTTTCTTTCTGTAATCATCATGTTTCCTTTTCACGGCCTTGTATTCTACATATATAGAGGTCTTACCTCACAATGAAATACAAAACAAATACATATACATATTTTCCTTGTAATTTTAACAAATATATGTTGGAAATAACGTTTAAATCACAAGATCTTTATCAAACTAAAGATTCAATAAATCAGAGAAATTTCATACACAAATTTTCGTTTACATTTGCTTCCTATTTATACTAATTGAAAAGGTGCCTATTGAACCATTGTGATGGTTCGGTAGTGACCGTTGGTGGTGACGGTTGGTGATTAACTGCCGCCTAACGGTTGCTTCCAATCATCGTGACTATTCTTGGCAACCCTTCAAGTTTGACTTATTAACATCTAATCCCTAAACTAATCTATAATTACAATTTACATAATATGTTTAGTTTAATATTCAACATTCCCCCCTTAAACTAAACATAGTTTGAGTGAGGTCTTCAATCCTTCAAAACTCCTTTATAGCAATGTTGGACCAATTATCAGTTCATCATCATTATATTGGGCTAAGTTAGCCTCTTCTTCCTTCTCGGTGCATTCATGCTTGAAGTGTCCAAATTTGTTGCACTTAAAACATTTTACTTGACTTTTGTCTTGCTGGAATTGGTTACCATCTTTGTTCCTCCATGATTTCCAAATTCTTCCTCGGCCTCTTCCTCTATAACCACAACGTTCACAACTGTGCTCTTTGTCTTCTTCCTTTTCTTCTGTTTTGACATATAGAAGTCCATCAACTGTATCTTCTTCTTTGTTCGGCTTTTTAATGCGTTCTTCATACGGGGTGAGCATAAAAACCGATTAACCGACCCACAACCGAATTAACCGATTTAACCGACCCAATTTAACCGACCCAAAGCTTAACCGATGGTTCGGTTATTATAATTCCATTAACCGATTAGATCGGTTATGGTTACGGTTAAGACCCATTAACCGACCCTATTTAACCGAACCGACCCACCCTTAGTTTTTGTACTTATATTTTCATTATACAAATAAATATGTAATGTAAATAGGTAATATATGTTGAGCTAAACTTTTTTTAGAAAAGGCAAAAATTTATTAAATACCAACCAAAATATACAAAGATTCAAGCAGGGGATATCTATCTAAATAAATCTATCTATACAAACATAAAAACCACCATGCATGATAGCACAATACTATTTACATTTCTACTAAGGCACCAAACTATCAGATTGTGATAGAGCCGAATATAGCTTTTCAACCAAAACTAACTCCGTGATTTTCCTGGCCTTCAGAAATTAAACAAGCATATAGATGCATCCGAAAAACCTTTACCCGCATCAATACATCCCATGCTCACAGTAACACAAACTACCCATTTAACACCAATCTACTGCTACTTACAGTCATTGGATTAAATTGATAGATGCATACAATTTAATACTAAGTAGCATAATGACCCGTTAGGAAACTCTCAAACTTTAAGCTCACTAGTTAATTATGTAGTCCATTCCATTTTTAGGTTACATTTAAAGCCACTTTCTCTTCTACCCGTAAATACAACCTTTAGAAATAGTGATGTTCTTCGCAAGATATCGACAACACCACCACAACTAGGAGCTCGATGATTCCATTACTTCATAATTTTTCTTTTTCAAGCGGTTAACCAATAGTTAACGGTTAACCAATAGTTAACGGTTAACCGACCCAAAAACCGATTAACCATAACCGATTTAATCGAAACCGGACGGTTAAGAAATTTCCATAACCGAAATTTCGGTTTTGGGTTTGGTTAAGGGTCATAACCGACCCAAACCGACCCATGTTCACCCCTACTCTATATCTTCCAATAGCTTCTTGAAATGACATGGTATTAAGATCGGCGAATTGTTCAATTGCAGCAACAATCTGAATGAATTTTGCTGGTGCAGATCCTAGAAGTTTTCGAACTAATCTTTTGTTATCAATTGTGGATCCAAGGTTGTTTGCTTGTGACACAAGCTGACTAATTTATCCGGTGAATTCATCAAGTGATTCGGAGTCTTTCATTTTCAAGAATTCAAATTCTGATTCTAATGTTTGTAGTCTAGCCTCCTTGACTTTGTCTATACCCACGAATCGAGCTTTCAAGTCTTCCCATATATCTCTGGCGTTAGTATGATGAGCTACTTGTAAAACAATTTGTTCAGGTAAAGCTTGAAGTAGATATGTAATAGCCATTGTGTTTTTCTTTGTATCCACCTCTCCTTCTGGTTCGAGTGCTTCCCATATTCCATAGACATTAAAAAACGCTTTAATCTTCACGGCCCAAATAGTATAATTTGTAGAATTTAGAATCGGGCATTGGAATGTCATCGACATCCCTCCTTCATTTTTCTTTGATGTTTCAGAATCCATCCCTCCTTTATTTTTCTTGGGTGAATCAGACATTGCTTCTTCTTCTTTCTTATATTATATTTCTTTCTGATTAAAAAAACTTTTTTTTCTTGTTTGCGGGGAGAATCCACCAGCTGTCTCTAACAGTCCTTTGGTCTTCTGGATTCCCGGGCAAAACTGTCTTCCTCCTATTATTTCTTTCCTGTTTGCGGGGCGAATCAACCAACTGTCTCTAGCAATCCTTTGGTTTAATGTTTGAACACAGGCAAACTTACACTTCCAGGATAGTTAACATATATCAAACAAATATCATGTGTATAACAATCATCACTCAAGAATCATCATCATCAGGAAAACTAAAGAAAGTGGGTTGAACCCAAAACAAATATATTTACTTACAGAATCTGGGTTCTTCAATCAAATTTTCCAATCGGTGTTCACCCTTCAATCGATGTCTCTTTCTTCTATTGTCTTCTCTGGTTTCTTCCTCCAATTGATGCCCGGTATGTATTTCTCTTTACTCTTCCTGTTATCGTATTCCACCACCGTAAATTCCGGTTGGTGTTTTTATTTCCGGTCACAGTTTTTTTTTTTTTTTGGAATCAAAGGACCTGATGCTCTGATACCAATTGTTGGAAATAACGTTTAAATCACAAGATCTTTATCAAACTAAAGATTCAATAAATCGGAGAAATTTCATACACAAATTTTCGTTTACATTTGCTTCCTATTTATACTAATTGAAAAGGTGCCTATTGAACCATTGTGATGGTTCGGTAGTAACTGTTGGTGATTAACTGTCGCCTGACGGTTGCTTCCAATCATCGTGACTATTCTTGGCAACCCTTCAAGTTTGACTTATTAACATCTAATCCCTAAACTAATCTATAATTACAATTTACATAATATGTTTAGTTTAATATTCAACAATTTACCTATTCGGTACTGCTAAATGAGTTTCTGTTTTTTAAGTCCAATTTCATGCATCATCTCAACTGATCGAATACCATACGGCCTAAATTGGGTTCTGTAATGTAGTGGCAGTTTGTTTCAGATACTTCAGAGAAATACAATTCGATTAGATTGGAGACGTCGTCTTCAGATGAGTGTGGATATTGTAAGCACGTACTATTCATGATTGATGAGTGAGATTGTCACCATCATACTTTTTTGAGACTATTATACTTCTTATTAATGACTCTCCTATAGGCACAAGGCATGAATTATCTTCATCATTGCAACCCGCCCATTGTGCATCGTGATTTAAAGTCTTCAAATTGTCTTGTTGATAAGAATGGGTCTGTGAAGGTATGCTTTACTTTGACCTTTCTTGGTGCTTGTGTGGCTATTATACAAGGTTTATTTAATAAGAGTGTGATCTTTTAGGTTGGTGACTTCGGTCTCTCCCGTATCAAGCATCAAACATACCTGGAAACAAAGATTTGGATTGGAGCGGTATTGTAATCTTCTATCCAGATATATTCTTCCGTTTTATTATTCCAAAGTTATTGTTTAGTTGGATTCACAAAATCCATATGTTAAAGGCTTAGTGTCTCGGGAATGTATCAAACTTTCACCAAATCTCTATTGTGTGTATCCAACTTACAAAACTCAATATTAATGCACTCAACTTGTAAAAACCCTTATATTGATGTACTTTGATAACGTGTCACGCACATAGCATGCCACGTGGCACAAGGAGAGAGTGACATGTCATCAAAGTACATCAATATAAGGGTTTTTACAAGTTGAGTACATTAATATTGAGTTTCGTAAGTTAGATACACACAATAGAGATTTGGTGAAAGTTTGATACATTCCCAGACACTAAGGCCTATGTTAAATCACTAAAAAGGATAATTTTTTTACGGGTTTAGTACTCGAAAATGCAACTAACTTGTACTCGAAATCTATTGTGTGTACCCAACTTACGTATAATATTTTTAATGCATCAAACTTTCAAAAAAAGTGTTTTAATGTAATTTGGTGATGTGTTAATGTTTTGTCAAACTCTCCGAATGCCACGTGGCATCTTCAACGAGTAACACGTCACCAAATTACATTAAAACACACCCTTTTTGAAAGTTTGATACATTAAAAATAACATGTGTAAGTTGGTTACACACAATAGATATCGGGTACAAGTTAGTTGTATTTCCAGGTACTAACCCCTTTTTTTACTTGACAAAGTTCTACCAATTAAAATCCAAATATATTTAATTGTGAGGATGATATTTTCGATTTTGTCGTGTTTTAAGCCTCAATGGATGGCACCTGAAGTTCTTCGTAACGAGCAAGCAGATGAAAAGTATGCATGTGTCCACAAAACTAAATAATTCTTTTTTTTTCTTTTCATGAGCTGTTTATTTAACTGTTTGCTTGGATTGTTGACAATCTTTAGGTCGGATGTATATAGCTATGGTGTTGTATTATGGGAACTTACCACATATAAGGTCCCTTGGGATGGTCTTAACGCAATGCAGGTACGGTGTCAAATTCAAGGGATTAGTACAGGGGAATGTACTTAACTTTAGTCCGATATCTATAGTGTGTACTCAATTTCGTTTCGGTCTATTGTATATATGTATCAACCTCTCAATGTTGGTCTACTATGTGTATCCGACTGATGTGTTACCCGTTTTTAATTATGTGTCAATGACGTGCACATCATACAGTGCCACATAATCAAATTAGTCATTGGATACTCACAATAGACCTAAGTTGAAAGATTAATACACACAATAGACCAAAACAAAGAAAGGTACATACTATAGAAATCAGACTAGAGTTAAGTGCATTCTATCTGCACTAAAGTCAACGGAATAAGTGTTCCATGTAAGATTGTAGTTGGAATTTGTTTCTTTGATATCCAAATTCAGTACAACCGTGTGACATTTTTTATTTCAGGTTGTTGGAACAGTAGGGTTTATGAATAAGAGATTAGAGATACCGAAAGATGTGGATCCACAGTGGGCTTCGCTTATTGAAAGCTGTTGGTGTAGGTTGGTCTATCCGATGACTCTTAAGTGAATGTCTAAGTTATCCTCCACAAAATTTTGGACAAATTACTTACAACTATTTTTTTGGTTTTCTTAGCGAGCCACAATCCCGACCAAGTTTCCAAGAAATACTATCTAAGCTTAAAGATTTGCAAACGAAATTTGCAGCTGAAAGTAGGAAATGATGACCAGGAAGGAACCGTAAAAGTATGTTTGTAATTTGCATTATTGGTTTCCTCTTTCATACATTCAATACCGTTTTTTCTTGTTCTGCCACGATTATGGTATTATATGTTGGCACCGATTCGTTGCATGTGCAGAACAGGTAGGTGATCACTAATGATCCAAAGACATGCCGAACTGGCTATTTTTAGCATGGTAGTAAGTATTACTTAACTAGCTAATTGCCAGATTTATCTTCAATTTATCTACATATATTCGGATCAATCGCTAATCACTCAACTAAACCTTGTAAATTAAGAATATAAAAAGAAAACTTTTTAAGACTAAATAGATTGTAACAATAATCGAGTTAAAAATTAAAGCATGTGGCTAGTGGCAGGGGGGAATGTTCTCGGGGCTTAATTATAACTACTTCACACAATACGTACAATTACACTTAATAGATAATACCGAAAAGGTTCAACATTATGCCGATACCGAAATGAAGTCACGTTCAACCTTAGACGCCTATAAAGCGAGACTCTTGCGGATGATGTCAAACTTTCCTCTTTTCATTGGATTTGTAGTAGATGGAAAAAAGTGAAATATAATTGGGAAGTTTGGAGTTGTGAAACAACCCGAAGTTTTGAACCATTTTTTTTTCGTCAGACAACTCATATGTAATTTAATATGAATAAGACTATTTAATTGCTTATATCCTTACTTCAACTATTTACCACTTAAATATTCGAATTTCTGAAATTTGACAGCTCTCGTCTCCAAGACCTCTGCCTGGAGTCGAGAAGTCTAACCTTGCAATAGCTTATGAGAAGTACTTGAAACAACTTCAAATCTTTGATCACCTAATTACATAAACACATACGCATAGATTACGCCCTAAACAAGCTTAACTATTAATCATTCTACTTTCAATTTATTACTTTGGTGTTAATCTCATTAACACTCACAATTCAAAACACATTTTTTCTTACATTTCCTTCATATCATATTCATATACTAATGAATGTTTGGTTCTTTCTTTCACTTAATCCTTAACCTTTATTAACAATACTTTCACATAACACCAATTTCATCAAACATTCATATGTATATGAAACTAACTTCTTTATAAACTTTCACAAACACGAATGGGAGCTTAATTCCATTCACTTGTAAATTTATTACCTTCACTAATCAACCTTTATACTTACATAATCATCAACACCCATATGTATATGTTTATTTACATAGATAAATAGCAAAACAACTTAGAAAGTAGCTCAATAACATGTATGATACTTTCTTACATCGATTACATAACTTCTAATCATTACTAGCAAAAACTTAGGGTTTATGTAACTAAACCCTAACATCAAATTAATCATCATTAGAGATTGTTCATACCTTAAGAAGTATGAAATAAGGATTAGAGACTTAATTTAAGCAAAACCCTAGCCAATTTGATCTCTTTTCTTCTTGTCCTAGCTTCCAGTCGCCTTTCTCAATTCTCTCTTTTTTCTGTGTTTTGCTAAAAATGAAATGGATGGAAGAATTTATAAATTTTTACACTTTCACCCCTTCATCTTAGCTCATTAATACATATGGTCTTTCTAACTAAAATACTTTACATAGTTAATCCTACTAACTATTTCTAGTACACAATTGCATTTAAACATATTGCACATTTCAATATATTTTAAACACCTATAACTAGGCATGTAAGCGAACTGTTCGGCGAACTATTCGCGAACCGTTAGGCGGGAAGTTCGTTTATGTTCGTTCGTTTCGTTATACGAACGAACATGAACAAATTTTTACGTTCGTTTAATTATATGAATGAACATGAACACATGTCTCGTTCATTCATTTATTGTCGTGAACGTTCAGTTAAATGTTCGTTTATTAACTAATAGTTTAATTAAATTAATACATATTTGTATATGTTATTTTGATAAAGCTATATATCAAATAGAATATTATTAATATTTTGATATTTTCATTTGATAATATTAAACATCTAGAGATTTTTACCTCATATTTTCATATCAGATTTCCCTTCACTCCAAAAACACATCAACTCTCTCCCTCCACTAGTTCCAGATGTGCTACTCTTTCCAACGATCAAATCAAGCAAATGAATTTATCTTAAATCGTTTTGTAATGTTGAATAAAGCATCGTAAAGTTTCAAGTTATATAATATATATGTGTAGATGTCTGTGTGTGTGTGTGTGTATGTTCGTTTATGTTTGTTGAGGTTCGTTTAAGGTATTAATGAAGAAATACATTAAATTATGTGTTTATTCATGTACGTTCGTTTGTGTTCGTGAACAAACAAATTTTCTTAATGAACGAACATGAACAACAAAATCCGTTCGCCTATCCGTTCGTGTTCGTTCGTTTGTTCGTCAAAACCTTAATGAACGAACACGAACAGACTTCGTTCGTGTTCGTTCGGTTCGTTTACAGGCCTACCTATAACTTAAACACAAACGTATATTATATTGTATAACTTAAACAATAAAACATATTATATCATTTAAACTTACAAAAATATGCGGCGTTACAACTCTCCCCCACTTATTTAGGATTGTGTCATCACAATCCATTCTTGATGCAAAGCCGGATAATAACGAATAATTTCCTCCTTCAACTCCCATGTAAACTCTGAGCCCTTGCGATATTTCCATTGAACTTTAAATAATTTAATTTCTTTGTTCCTCAACTTCTTGATCTTCTCATCAAGAATTGCAATTGGTTGTTCAATTAGTCATTGATTTCGATCTCCTCCAAAGGAACATAAGCGGCTTCATCAACTAAATATTTCCTTAAGTATGACACATGAAAAGTATTATGAATACCTACTAACTCGTTTGGTAGCTTAAGGCGATAAGCTACCTTTCTCACTCTTGCCAAAATTTTAAACGGACCAATAAACCGAGGACTCAGCTTTCCTCGCTTTCTAAAACGAATGATGCCCAGATACTTTCTGGTAAGAATTGAAATTGTTCAAGTAGTTATGACTACGAATTTTAATATTTATAACTGCTAGTAGTTTGATGGTTATGACTGTGCGTACAATGTGTTATGACTGCTAGTGGAATTATAAGATTGAAGATAAAGAGTTAAAGCTGCTTGAAGAGTTATGACTGTTAGTATTGTTTATGTAAGTAGTTAAAACTGTTTGTGTAATTATAACTGTTAGTATTTCACTTATAACTGTCTAGCCAATTGTAGTTAAGAATGTTACAATCCTACAAGAATGTTAGTCAATCAATCCTACAATTGGAAACAAATCTATTCCATATACAACTCAAATACGTCTAACTGTCTAGCCAATCAATCCTACAAGAATGTTAGTCTTAATTATAACTGTTAGTATTTCACTTACAACTGTTTATATTATTATGGCGGTTAGACGTATTTGAGTTGTATATGGAATAGATTTATTTCCATATTTGTAGGATTGATTGTACAAGACTCTATACGCTATAAATAGAAATCCTTAGATACTAGATTAGGTTAACAAACGAACAAATTTTTATTGCAGCTTCAAGGTGTAAACCCTAATACAACTTGTGCATTCGTCTTATTGAATATTAATAAGATTGGAGCTTTTGGTTAATACGTGTTATACAAGTTATTGTTATTGTGTACTTAATTTTCTTGATATTGTTAAGTGTGATTCCACAACTTCTTAACAACTAATCAAAGCTTAATTAAGTTGATTATTAAGGGATTAACAATTGGTATCAGAGCGCGTCAAATCTATTCAAGATTTGTAAAGATCCAATCCAAGCAAAAGATTTCATATTGAAGAAACCCTAGAAGATTGAAGGAAACAAGTTTTTCTGTTCGTCATATTCTGCACAACGGTAGAAAAAAATCCGGATCTCATTCGTTAACTGTTCAATCATCGTGAAAATTGAACTGTTGGTTCTTAACATATAGACGCACATTCTGACTAAAGGAATTTTCGATCAGAGCTTTTGATTCAGAGATATTTAAATTCGAAATATGATGCAGAAACCGTATGGTTTTTCTGGACAGCTACAGTAAATCGATCACCGTGTCTTCGTTATTCAACGAAATTTCATGATTTTTGGATATTTTATTCAAGACACAGGTTTCTAAATCGTGTAAAAAATTTATTGTGATCGGATGTTTCTACATTGAGATACATATTTTTGAATTTACTACAGAAAGTTTGTGGTTTCTTTTCATGCAGCTGAAGTCAGAAAATTACTGTGTATTCGTGTATTCGTTAACTGTTGGATCGAGTTGATTTTTGGATATGAGGTTAATGAAACATTGATAGACTTCATGTAAAAATTTGAGCAAGATCTGAGTTTTCTACAGATAAAATCTTCATAATCTGCTGCAAATTTTCAGTTAATGTTGTTCGTCAAGTATTAACGATGTTTGTTAACTATTATTGTTGCTTGTTAATTAATAGTGCTGCTTGAACGAAGTTAGTACTGTTTACTCATATGGTTCAAAAGCAGACTAATATGACTTCAAACTTACATGATTTCAAGACTTAAATGAAGATTGATTCACATGAACTCAGACCCAAAGGAGGTCATTTCCTAATCACACCCAGCGAAACTTGGTGGACACCTCCACTATTTTAACCATTTTAAATACGAGCTTCAAACTGACATAACTTTTTACTCGTTTATAGTTAGGACACGAAACTTGGTGGACACCTCCAATATACTAAAATAAAGGTTTCCCTTTTTCACATTCTTCAAATTTCTCAAGGATCGCGGATTTGGACGTATGACTAGAAACAGCCATTTTTTGGACCATTTTTAGGCGACGTCCTAGTTTGTAAACCATATGCAATTAGGTTTGGACCTCTTGCACATTTTACAAACACCTAAAATGAAGTTTAAAACTCGCAACATATCAATCATATTAGAAATCCAACCCAATCTACCTCAAGTGCCCATTTACGACCCATATGGACACTTTTTGACCCGTATGATAATTTCACTCTTTCAACGCAAATTCCAAGATTATTTCCAACTCTCAACCAATATCAACAACTCATCAATAATAATGATCAAGTACTCAATAATATCAACATAATCAACTCATGAGAATTCACTAACAAAGGATAGCTAGAGATCAATAAGTACCAATTCAATCATTAATAACTCTTTAGCTCAAATGGTTAAATTTCATGTATCAAAGCTTATGCATCGATATTTCTCAAGTCTCAATACGGTCCTTGAACTTTCACCATTATCAACTATGCACATTGAGACACACTCAAGGGTCTCAATGACATTACTCAAATATACTCATTGGTTCGCCTCTCTGTTATTCTCATTATTTGCATACATAGTACGAATATTAGTATCAAGCTCAAGTAACCATCACTTACCTTACTAGGATGTCGGTTTTATAGACTTTAGCTCATTCCCGACAACTCTTGAATCACCTAAACACATTATAGCAATGTACCATCAATCACTACACAAAGTGTTTTCTTATAATTTCACAACCTCTCATTCCTCTTTATTTAAGCACATATTTAGCTAGTTAGTCACAAACCAACAACAATAACACATCTATTATCACCACTATTAATTTCTTCTAAGTTAATAATGATCAAAACTCAAGGATAAAAGCAAAATAGCATGTATGAACTCAAATGAGTTCATTCCCACTCCCTAATCACCTCTAGTTACATTAAACCTCAAAAATCATCATTTTCATCAAAAACTCAAAAGATTGGGTTTATCCAAAAATCATCAAATCACAAAATTGAAAGTAGTAATGTGTAGAGCTCAATGTTAACCGGATGGTAATTTCACTCTTTCAACGCAAATTCCAAGATTATTTCCAACTCTCAACCAATATCAACAACTCATCAATAATAATGATCAAGTACTCAATAATATCAACATAATCAACTCATGAGAATTCACTAACAAAGGATAGCTAGAGATCAATAAGTACCAATTCAATCATTAATAACTCTTTAGCTCAAATGGTTAAATTTCATGTATCAAAGCTTATGCATCGATATTTCTCAAGTCTCAATACGGTCCTTGAACTTTCACCATTATCAACTATGCACATTGAGACACACTCAAGGGTCTCAATGACATTACTCAAATATACTCATTGGTTCGCCTCTCTGTTATTCTCATTATTTGCATACATAGTACGAATATTAGTATCAAGCTCAAGTAACCATCACTTACCTTACTAGGATGTCGGTTTTATAGACTTTAGCTCATTCCCGACAACTCTTGAATCACCTAAACACATTATAGCAATGTACCATCAATCACTACACAAAGTGTTTTCTTATAATTTCACAACCTCTCATTCCTCTTTATTTAAGCACATATTTAGCTAGTTAGTCACAAACCAACAACAATAACACATCTATTATCACCACTATTAATTTCTTCTAAGTTAATAATGATCAAAACTCAAGGATAAAAGCAAAATAGCATGTATGAACTCAAATGAGTTCATTCCCACTCCCTAATCACCTCTAGTTACATTAAACCTCAAAAATCATCATTTTCATCAAAAACTCAAAAGATTGGGTTTATCCAAAAATCATCAAATCACAAAATTGAAAGTAGTAATGTGTAGAGCTCAATGTTAACCGGATGGTAATTTCACTCTTTCAACGCAAATTCCAAGATTATTTCCAACTCTCAACCAATATCAACAACTCATCAATAATAATGATCAAGTACTCAATAATATCAACATAATCAACTCATGAGAATTCACTAACAAAGGATAGCTAGAGATCAATAAGTACCAATTCAATCATTAATAACTCTTTAGCTCAAATGGTTAAATTTCATGTATCAAAGCTTATGCATCGATATTTCTCAAGTCTCAATACGGTCCTTGAACTTTCACCATTATCAACTATGCACATTGAGACACACTCAAGGGTCTCAATGACATTACTCAAATATACTCATTGGTTCGCCTCTCTGTTATTCTCATTATTTGCATACATAGTACGAATATTAGTATCAAGCTCAAGTAACCATCACTTACCTTACTAGGATGTCGGTTTTATAGACTTTAGCTCATTCCCGACAACTCTTGAATCACCTAAACACATTATAGCAATGTACCATCAATCACTACACAAAGTGTTTTCTTATAATTTCACAACCTCTCATTCCTCTTTATTTAAGCACATATTTAGCTAGTTAGTCACAAACCAACAACAATAACACATCTATTATCACCACTATTAATTTCTTCTAAGTTAATAATGATCAAAACTCAAGGATAAAAGCAAAATAGCATGTATGAACTCAAATGAGTTCATTCCCACTCCCTAATCACCTCTAGTTACATTAAACCTCAAAAATCATCATTTTCATCAAAAACTCAAAAGATTGGGTTTATCCAAAAATCATCAAATCACAAAATTGAAAGTAGTAATGTGTAGAGCTCAATGTTAACCGGACCGGTTCGACCGGTTCAACCGGCTCCGGAAAGTTTTCCGGTTACATTCTAACCGGTTATTGACTTTTTTATGAATCGGATTGAATTGTTGACTTTTTCGGTCGAATCGAAAAACCAGTGAACCGGAACCAGCGATAAACCGCTTTGTTTTTTGTTTTTTTTTGGCAGATCTATAACGTTTTGAGTCAAAAACAATAGAAAAATTAACGAAAACAATCAGGTCCTGGTTTACTTGATGTATCAGGAGAGAAGGAGAGAAATAATAGCGTTAATGGTAATACGGTTTCATTATCTTCATCAAAAGTTAATTTTTCCGGTGATGTCTCCGGAGGAACTAGCGGTGCCGGTGGAAATGGAGGCTTCGGCCATGGGGAGTGGCAGTGAGAAAACTAGGTTAATTTAGTACAACATGAGATGTATATAATCATTTAGAGATCTAGAGATTAGATATGAAAGAAACCAGAAAGTATTAATCGATTTTTAAATTTAAGGAAAAGTGATGGGTACAAGCCTTTGGGTGATGAAGAGTGATAAAGTAAATGATAGTGGAAAAATAAAATACTAATGAAAGTTAAATGGCTAAGGTGGATGAATAGTTGGATGCTCTGACACACTTTAATTTCTTTTCCAGCTTTTTTCTATTTTCTTTCTTTTCATTTTTTATTTTACTGCAGCCTTTTGTACTTGCACTGAAAGTTGAAGTGTGAATATACAAATATAAAATTAACTTTCAACGTTATTATACACAGTCTAGGCCATCCGATTGAACCGCCCGGTTAGACCGGTTAAACCGGAATCGGAGTTCTCACCGATTTAACTAAAAAACTGGTTTTTAAAACATTGGTAGAGCTTACCTCGTAGATCACGAATATATTAAAATCTAGTTAAAAACATCAAGAATCGAGGCTCAATCGGATCATTTTCCCTTGTTCTTCCTTCATTTCTCTTTTTCTCTCTTTCTTTCTGTGTTTCTCATAAGCCAGCACCAAAACAGAGGCCACGTATAACACCCCGCCCTCGAAGAGGCGGAATGTCACACTGATACAAAGCATATATATACCTAAAGGCAAATGCTAATCTTCACTTGGTCTCTAATGGTCTTCAAGTCTCAAATCCTAAGCATACTTCACTTATCCTCAAGCTATACCTGGTTACCTGCCGTGGAAAAGAAACACGGCTGAGCTAAATGCTCCGTGAACGGATAAAACAAATAAACAATATGATAACAATATTACGTATATGAACGAACCAAACATGAACCTGGTCATCAATAAACAAATAAGATCATATGGAATAAGACATATATCAAGCCAAACGAATCGGATTATATAGCGTACAATCAATGTCAAATGAGATATCGAAATGAAATGAATATCCAAACAATCATATCATATGGAGATACCCAGTGAGCTCAAACAAAACATATCATACAGAAAAATGTACATAGGACCGGCCGATCCATATGTACCAAAAAAAATGTGCGATGGCATGTGGGCACAACACAACCATCCACCAGAACATATCATATCATATAAGCTAGGGCCGACCCATACGCCTCCTAACAAATCAAAATAAAATGGCCAAGTGCTCTCGGAGCACAACAAAAGGGGAGACGCCGTGGACTAATCGCACCGCCACGGTGGTACGACGCCATTGGTGCCACAATGACGCCCCTATGGTCCACTCCATAGGTAGGGAAAAATAGCTCGGGTACCAGAGTGAATCAAACTTACGTAGCAATGTCATAACATATATATCAAAGTGGGCCAACAAAAAGGGGATCAAAGCGAATACGGTCCAAGATATACAGATCTAAGCATACGAATGATATGAAGCAAAGCATATATGAATCCTTATATAAAGGATATATATCAAATGTACATATAGACAAATCGAAGGCATCTTATAAATAAGATGAGAAATCCGTACATTGCATAAGAACAAAACGGATCAAAAAGCAAATGAACCAAGAGCTAACAAATCAAACCGATCAACAACAAATGAACTAAGAATCAAACAAATCAAGAGGTAACGACTCAAAGGAGCAAATGAGTCAAGAGCTAATGGAGCAAATAAATCAAGCACAAACGAAGCAAATGAAACAATAACCAACGAAGCAAAGAGCTAATGAGGCAACTGAATCAAGAACAACAAAGTTGTTGTATCAAGAGCTAACAAAGAAGATTAATCACGAGGCGAACGAATTAAGAACTAACAAGGCGTACGAATCAAGAGTTGATGAAGCAAACTAATCAGAACTAATGAAACAAACGAGAAGCAACGAATAAACAAATTCAGAATATGTGCAACTAATCAAAGGAAATACTATAACGGAACAAACCAACATATATCGAATCATACAAGATCTTAAAGTAAGATTAGAATATGTACAACTAATCAATGAATCACATAGAATAAAAAGAACTCGGATTTTTTATCAAGGGTTGACATAAATCAAAGATGGAATCCGTATAACCGAAAGCATGAACAAACAAACGCATATCGAATCATACGAGATCTTGATTAACAAGATTAAAATCCGTACCTGAACAAACTCAAAGCCTATTGCCAAGCGTACCTACTTCATTTCCACCGGATCTATAACATATAAGTAATCAAACCAATTATTAACTTATTTTATGGTCTACCAATACAAACACAAACTTGGACCTTCTAGATTTTATATACGATGGTCTAACACTTTATTCATAGAATTGTAAAGTTACTTGTTTATATTGATCACGATTAAAATATCTTGGTAATCATATTGTCATTATAATAATATTAATCCTTTGGCAGAGTGGATCGACTGAATCACAAGACCTTAATAGGTAAATACCCAATTATAATATTCAGCAGGTATTTATAGCTCCTGATTACATTTTAGATATTTATCTCAGAAAATATTATAATCTCACAAGTTGATAACGATATTTGATAAATCATACATTCTAACTAAGTAGATTTAGACTAATAGGTGAAAAGTTGATGCCAATCTTTATCAAAGACATATTCTTAAATCATTAATTTTACTGATCACATTAATGGAGTCAAGGCAGAATTATATATCTAATTTTATTCCTTCCAACTAAATAAGAGAGTTTTTACAAGATTAACTAACCCGAATCAACGTTAACCTGTTACTGACTTTAGTGACCTACTTCAAAACTAGTAGGCATTTGATCTCGTTCTTCTTCTGAACTCGTAGTAATAAGCGGTGACAATAGGAGACACATGGTTTGGCATGTGATCGGTTTCTAATATTTGGGTGTAGGCAGAAAAATAAATAAATAAATACAACAGAGTAATGCTTCTAATTTAAATGGGCCTAAACACATCATTGACGTTTTGTTTTACTAGTAACAATCTCAGCCCATTGTAGTCAAAGTGGACTCCGAATTGTAAGTCAAAGTGGACTCCTGATTGTAATCTGTGGACTAGGCATGAACAAAAACCGGGTTGGGCCCTACCGACCCGACCCGAATACCCGAACCGGGTATTGGTCAACGGTCAACGAACCGGTTCCAGTAGAACCCGACCCGGTTTTGGGTGGGGGAAAACCCAACCTTATAGTACCCGGTTAGTACCGGGTAGGAACCGGTTCGGGTTCAATACCCGGTTCCAAACCGGGTACTCTTTACCCGTCGGGTAATGTTTGTTCCAACCGGGTACTCACGCCTTCCCAGTGAGTACCCGCCGGGTATCCATAGTACCAGCCGGGTACCCCTGCTTGTTCCATTGGCTACCCCCTGCTTGTTTCTATGATCCACCTTTTTACCATTCACACCAACATTTATCTAAATCCAAGTATTTTGGGATGTCGTTGTACAAAAAAGTACCCAAACGTGACCCTAATCAAGTATTTCAAAATATGCAAACATAAAATTAAAAGTAGTTTGATAAACCGTTATCAGTTAAAAGTGTCTAAATCACATGAGGCACGCAAGCACTCAAAATGGGGAATAGTCATAGGGGAATCCACGCTCCTCTTGCTCTCTCTCCTGCTGCCTTCGATACTCTTCCTGCAACTCTGCCAAGGCGGCACTCTCGTCATAAACCGGTGGTGGATAGCTTGCTCCAGGCTGACCCCATATGGGTGGGTAGTTGTAGGCTGTAGGTCGGTAGTTGGGCACCACTTCAGAAAGTCTTTGGGTGTTGTGTGCCGACCAAGCGTTGTGGTAGCGCTGTGCTGCAAACTCATACCTGGTTTCCTGTGCAAAATCATTATGGCTAACCTGAATGCCCTGAATACCCTGCATAAGATCTAGCATGGATGGTAGTGCTGCGCCCTGTTGCTGGTAACCTCCCTGCTCCGGCTGCTCGTATGCAGCTTCTTCCTCTTGATGGCCCTGTTCCACTTGCCGATGTCTTCTTCTTCTGGGTTGTTGAGCCAATTGTTCCTCTTGATAGGGCACGTAAGTATTATTGACAACTGAAATAGCCTGTGCCCCCTGAAACTGAACTAACCCTACAGTTTTCGGTCTAGCCATCACTCGCTCTAAACCCTGAAAACTGATGTTGAAGGACTTGGCAATCCTAGTAACAAATTGTCCCCCACAGATAGGGGATGACCCTCTAATCCCGCTGGCATTATGATGTAAATACCAGGCAACAGCGTATGGCATATTGATATTCTCCTCCGCTACGAACTTCCTCAAATACCATAAGTCTTGGAAGCCGACTCTCTCTGTGTTCTCCCTTCTATGCGAAATGGTGTGCGCAAGACATCGTTGGATTACCCGCAACTGCATGTTATCCATGTCTTTGTATGAACTTCCACCTCTAGCATATGGTTTTGTTGAAAATTCGTGCCACACATCCTTGGGATAAAATTCGGTCTCGATCATCTCACTAGCCATCAAGTAATCCGCAAAATGATCTGCATCTAGCTGTTCTTGAGAATAAATGCCTAGACATGCAGCAAGGTCCATCATACTCATTTTCCTTGGTTGACCTCCCAGTCGGAAAGTCATGATAGTTTTATCAGTCGCCGTCTCAACATCCTCATTCATTTCATATGTGCAGTGGAATTCCACACATAGCTCCTTGTATACCTGCTCTTGAATTTGAAATATTCCTTCCCATTCTTCATATTCAAATGCTATGTGATGCACGAAATAACGTTGCCTAATCATATCCTTTATTCCATTGGCTACCCCTGCTTGTTCTAGTGGCTCCCAATCGACCACCCTTGATAAATCACATTCTTTCCCCCTCAACAAATTCAGTTTTTGACAGTACGTATTGTACTTTGTTAGCTTGTTACTAAATCTGAGCCATGGGTGAATTGTATCGGGAACAAGTAGAGCATCAATGCTCATCGGTTGAGGGCGGTCACCCTCTTCATCATTAGCAGTCCCAGATGTGGTGCCTTTTTGTCTCTTGCTTCTTCCCTACAAAACACAAATGAACAAATCTAAATTTGCCATGAACACTAAGAATTGCCATGAACACTAAGCATATCATTACATTAATGAACAAATCTAAATTTGAACACTAAGAATTGCTATGAATACTTCAAATTGCCATGAACAAATCTAAATTTGCAATTCTAAGCATATCATTACATTAATGGATAACAATTCTGAGCATATCATTACACAAAATTAATTTTCCCCAAAATATGTGTCAAGAACCCTAAATTTGCAATCTTGCATAATCATGTAAACTAAACACGAATTTATGCTATCATAAGGTGTGACCACATATAACACACAATATAATCAGAGATATAAACAACTAAAACTTTCCAACATTCAATTTTAAGAAAACCTAAATTTGAAAGCTTCAATCAATCCATGAAAATTAAGAGCATTGAATGAAAAAGTTGTTAATCATACCTTAAACATGTTGTAGAAGTGTTATGCGGGTTGAATTCACTAGTTTTTGCTTGAAATATAGTTGATTTGGGGGTTTGGTGGTGTTTCTCACGGTTTTTGGAGAGGTTTGGGTATATATGTTTTAAAGATACACTTGTAGTTAAGTTTTCAAAACCGGTTATTAGTTGAATTTTAGCATTTTTCCACAACTTAAGTGCATCACGTCTAAGGGTAAGACGACTTACATGATTATATCGGGGTTGAAGAGTATTTTGAATAACCTTAGTAAACCGAGGGTTGTCGAAGTGGTTGAACGGCAAAGCTTCTTGAATCACAAAGCCGGCAAATGCTTCTCGACACCGGTCCGCTTGGTATGTGAAAATGGCTCCATCCCGTGACATGGTTGCTTGACCCTCCTCCGGATTAGTTTTGTTTGCACTACAATACTTTAAAGTATGTTTATTCAATGTTGAGTTGGAGTCGGCTTTTAAAAAAATCCCACATCGTTTACAATGTGCCTTAGTCGAACCATCCGACAACAACACTTTGTCAAAGTTACACCAAATCTCCGGATTACATTTTGTTTGAAAAACTTGAACAATAGTTGGTGCATTTGACGAACCAACAAAATCGTTAATTGAAGAACTTTGAGTTGCCATTTTGAGAGCGTTTTTAGAGGATGAGGGTAATGTTTTGAGAGTTTCGTATGTAAATCGTAAGCGTTTTGAGTGTTTTTTCACTAAAATGAGTGAGTTTGAGTGTTGTAACAAACCCAAACTCAAGGTATCTATTTATACTAGTTTTAGGATGGCAAAATGGTAAAAAGTCAAAAAAACGGATATAAAACGGCTAAAACTTCAAACACAACGGCTAGTGAAAAAACCGGGTCCAAACCGGGTATTCAAACCGGTTTTTGGAACCGGTTCGGGTACAACCCGGGTACAACCCGATTTGAAGTGTCTGGGTGTGTACCCGGTTGGGTACCCGCCGGGTACTCATAAAACCCGAACCGGGTACTGCCTACCCGGGTTATAATCGGTTCGGTTTTCCGGGTTGTCACCGGGTCGGGTACACAACCCGGTTTTTTTGATCACGCCTACTGTGGACTAATTGCCTCATATCATTAATTCATTATCATTATGTTTGTCATACAGCCTCTTTATTATTAGTAATCATTAATTAGTAATTACTGTTGTAAATTCATGGGCTTGTGGATAGCCCACCTCTTACCTACTAGGTTATTAGGGTTTACTTCAATCCTTATATAAACAAGTCATTTGTAATCATTCTAGATGAATCACTGAATAATATTTCTCTCTTCCTCCCCACTTATTGTTCTTGTTCTTTCATTTTACAACACGTTATCAGCACGAGTTGCTCTAGAGAATAATAGGTAGGAAACTCTATATGTTTTTAATTTCATTTTCTTATTATCTTACAAACTCTTTTGTAGTTTACAAGAACAATCAATGTTCTATTGTGATTACAAAAGGAGAATTTTTATTTGTTATTATATTACAAGAACTATCAATGTTCTATTGAATCTACATAAAAAGAGTCTATATACAATACCTCAAGTTATTGTTATATTAATGTTTATATTATGATTCATCAAAAATGAATCAAATAACATAACCTCATGTTGATGATATTGTTAAAATCCTCAAGATCTATAATGTTTTCAATAACCTCATATTATTGTTATATATTTATAAGATCCTCAAGATCTACAATGATCTCCTTAAAAAAAAATAAAAAAAAATAGCGTACTCTTATGTTATTATTTTAGAGCCTCAAGTTCCATTATTATTTACTTTATTCATTTTATTTTTATGTGAAATTCAGTGTTTATTCTTTCTGTACATATGAACCCCTCCATATAATTGATATATTAGTGCCTTGAAAAAAAAGGGTCATTATTATTTTAGTTCACCGAAATACGCAGACTTCATAATCTGTTCATATATTTGTATGACATCTCTTTAATTTAATATAGATGTATGTTGTACACCATTTTTATTTTTATTTTTACCCAAATAAATTTCTGGCTATCTCCATCCATTTTATTTCCTTTCAAAGTTATTAGTCATAAATCAAAATATTGTATGTATAGAATATTCCACTTCATTTACTTATTTTTGCCAAACTTAGATTAATATGTATAAATTTGACAGTTATAATGTCAGATCTTACAAAACTGAAATTCACTGCTCTTGACATTTCTGGAAACAATTATCTCCCATGGACTTTTTATGCTAAAATCCATCTTACTTCAAATTTTTTTGAAGAATAAATTTATATTGGCAATAAGGTCTGTCTATATGACCATGCCAAATCAATGATATTCCTCATCTCAATGAGGACTTTAAAGGAGAATATTCAACGGTGAAAGATCCGTTAGATTTACGGCAACATCTAAAAGAATTATTTGCTGTCAAAAACAATTAACACTTACAAAAGCTCGCTTTAACTATATGCACCTCATGTTGCAATATTATAACAGTGTTAGCGAGTACTATTCGACAATGAAAAAAAGTATCACTTGTATTGTATTTGATTACGTAAATGTATTGAAAGCTCTTGAAGAGCTAATATCAAATAGCCATGAGAAATAATATCTAAAGTGATCATGCACTATTTTTTTCTCTCTCATATAATGGCTTGTATCACAAAAGATATGTGCAATTGAAACACATACGGTCATAAACTTCATGTTGAATGGACCTTGATTATTACATTAATTGGCGAGACCGGTGAGACCATCCCGAGTCAATAATGATGTGAAATGTATAATGAAACCTCAAGTTTCATTGACATAATAATTTTACATGTATTGCTCTCAAGAAAAAATTATACGTACTATTATCGGGACGCATTCCCTTAAAAGTTCTGAAATCAACAAGCGGGTATTTCATATATCCATATAATGAACCATTTAGAGTTTTTAAATCGATGCATCGTCTAAATGGTCATGAAATCCGCAACCTAAAATTTGCGTGACTAAGTAACTCAGCTAATGAGATTACGAGCACATATTTCAGAATATCAAATTTTGTTTTGATAATTTCGGCGAACGTATATATTGTTTAAGTTCATCAACTTTTCAGTTGATTATAGTAAGTGTTGAACATATATTAGTTCATACATAAATTGCTTTTGTTAAAAGGCTTAGTTGATTGCAAATCAACATCTATTATGAGAGCAATAATGCTATTTATACTCTGGGACCATGTTAACATGCATGCAATGATGTGAGTTCGCATTGCGCCAAAGGAAAAGATTTCTCCCCCCCTTATAATTCATTTTTGGTCATCAAAAGATATATCATAGATATTTTTATTTGTTTGTGCGATATATGCTCAACCATAACGCACAACTATTAGACCAAAAGGGAAAATCTTAAAACAACTTAAACTCAAAATGAATTATCAATATATAATATTTATCCTCATAGTATCAAGTATGAACTCGAAGTTCAAAGAGATAATTCATTTTTGATAGTTGTCAGACATATTTGTTTGAATGATAAGTTGTTAATGCTCCTTTTAAAATTGCTAATAAGTTTATGTCACGTGAAACGTGAGTCGATTCCAAATTATATCCTCAAAAAATAAAAAGGAGCAAGTTATTTAGATGGTGTAATCGAGGACTAAAGACCCCAATTCAATCTAACAAAACTAGACATGAAGGTTCTATCAGAACCTCTGGTACCCGAAAAATGAAGAGATTTCAATAAATGATATCATGTCTAGAACAGTGTGGAATCGATATAAATGAAATCGATATCGATAATACTATCATTATAATATAGCGCTACTATTGTGATTGAGCATCATGAAATTATTTTTGAAAATAATTGCAAATATTTTTTGGCCAATATAAAAGACGCAATAAATTTATGAAATCTCTTCATATGAGATTTTTGGACTTATAGTCCATTTCATAAAGGTGTAAAGCCTATTGTATGGATGGTCTTTACTCAAAAACACAATGAGTATATATAAGGCTAGAGTGTTGATACTAAGACTCTTTGCTAGTTATATGATAACTCACAAGTCTAGCTCATTTGCTATTTGGATCCCTCAAGGATATAAAATGCTTAAAGATGTTTCCACTTCAAAAAGCCTCAAGCTTTTTAGAAAGGTTTTTGAGATCATCATTTATTCAATTTGAATAAGATCTTATATCAAATGATTGGGAAGATATGAGAAAGACATGTCTCACTATTTATAATGCCTCATGTTTTTGATAAATGGCTCTCGAGGACACTGTCAAATCAAATAAGTCCTTATATCAATTTGGGCATCATAGATTCTTTATCAAATGGACATTTTAGCCCATATTTATATACATTCTTTATGAGTATTTTGAAATTCATACATCCTTTGAACTTTTTACAAGGTTCTAAAGGTGAATGAATATTTATAACTGAATATGAAAGAAATGTTTACAAGCATGTACAAAGAGTCATACATCCTCATGATGCAATGATTATTTTAATGTTGACAATCCTTCCGACTCTCGAAGGATGACAAATATCATTAGACGTTGATATTTCTCACTGGTCATAAAAGAGTTGAAAATCATTTACTTCACATTTTAGGTGAGGTAACTTATTATCTATGAGAGGACACTCACTGTCTTGCATACGTATAAAACATTTTTCAACTTGATCGATACATCAACGATGATGGATCAATAACTTATCTCATAAAAGTCAGTTTTTTATCATTAAATTCGATGTGATGATATTATTTGTCAACAAATTCACAAGTGATGTGATTATGAGGGGGGCAAAATAAATGTTGCACTATTTTTTTCCTTGACCATGGTTTTGTCCCACAGGGTTTTCCTGGCAAGGTTTTTAACGATGCAACATACTCAACACATTAAAAGAATTATGTACTCTTTTTTCTTAACTAGACTTTTGTCCCATCGGGTTTTATCTAATAAGGTTTTAACGAGGCATAATCATTATAACAATGGACATCCAAGGGGGAGTAATGTACACTAATGTGAAATGGATGTCCATACCTTCAAAATATTATCTATTTAGATATGTTTATGGATTCATTCCACCCCGGAGAAAATGATAAACAATCATTATAATATCTAAGTCCACTTGGGGCTTTAATACACTTTTAGATATTGCAATCAATCTCATATTGTGTCATTTTTGTGATACCCATGATATGAGATTATTTTACACAAAGAAAAAGCTAAATTTGGATACGCGGGTTTTTGTCTGATCCACATAAGGTCAAAAACATGATATGTTTTCACCTGTGGAGACACCATAATTTCTTGGAGGTCGTCAAATAATGTTAAATTTATTAAATTTTATAAATCCAATCGAGAAGTGTCTACTCAAGATCGACGATTCAACACATCCAAGAAGAATGCGGTCTCAAGACAATCAAGGAAATCCAACATTTTATATGAAGACAATGTGAAGTGTATAGCTCAAATGAATGAAGGGTATATCAAAGGAGATAAAACTAAACACATTTCATCGAAGTTTTTCTCAACTTATGATCTACAAAATGATGGAACAATTGTTGTTCATCAAGTCCGATCAAGCAAAAATTTGGCCGACTTATTTACAAAATCACTGCCGACAAAAGTTTTTGAGCAGCTAGTTCGGAAGATCGGTATTCAACGCTTGAAAGATATACATTAAATTTAGGGGGAGTATTATACACACTGCACTCTTTTTCCCTTCATCAAGCTTTTATCCCATTGGGTTTTTCTTGATAAGGTTTTTAACGAGGCAGTCTATAGCGTATTGTAAACGGTGACTATCCAAGGGGGAGTGTTGTAAATCCATGGGCTTGTGGATAGCCCACCTCTTACCTACTAGGTTATTAGGGTTTACTTCAATCCTTATATAAACAAGTCATTTGTAATCATTCTAGATGAATCACTGAATAATATTTCTCTCTTCCTCCCCACTTATTGTTCTTGTTCTTTCATTTTACAACAATTACTAATATAATCGTATACGATTAAAACAGGTTATTTAAAATTTTGGGATATTACACCATGCCTCTAAATTATTAGAGCTGGGATTTTTATTTAGCTGTATCCGACTTGGACTATTGTTATAATACACCTTTCTAGTCTTGGTTTTAAAGTTTTAAATCATAAAGCTCATTTTTCTAAATTTAAAACTCTTTACTCAATTAAAATATAAATACTTAATATCAATTAATATAAATAATTTACTTCATTGATTATGATGATTTCATGGAGCAATAAAATTATTAAGTGGTTGAAATATAACAGAATAAGCAATAACGTGGTTGGTATTCATACAAATTATCACATCAAAACAATACATACAAATAGCAATAATTGAAAATTAAATACATATAATAAAAGTTCTAAAAGTTCATACACTAAATAGATTTTTGATAATGGTTTGTTAAATTTCAAGATATTTACCTAAACAAGTTGCATATTGATCACGCTTCGTGTCGGGGACAATTAATATTTAAGTTGATCAGTTTGCATTTTCTTTATATTGATCGATAACTTAGTTTTCAGTTTTGATTGTTAAGACTTAAAACAATATTACTTATCGATATACTTCTGTTATTTTATAATAGGGATAAGTATTTTATAATATATATAATTATACGTTGACCTTCATAGTGTATACGTAACAAAATTAACTATATATTTTTGTATATTGTGTGTATTTTGGGACGTGTTATCAGTTATAAGATGACACATGACATCTTTACAAGTTGACAAGTCACCAAAATACACACAATATACAAAAATAAATAGTTTTGTACATACAATGATAGTCAGTTTTTTTATGTACACACAATGAAGGTCAAACTTTTCACTATGGAAATTGGAATATAAAGGATAATTTATAATTATATCACATAGCCTAAGACTTAGAATGATCACATATCGATACTATTTCACTAAAAAGTAAATGCTAATAGAAGCTTTCAAAATAAACGATAATTTATAATTCATATTTTGACCTTACTCAAAAAAGAAAGTTTCCATATAATAAACGATTATATTTACAAGTTCAATACATATGATAGAAGCTTTCAAAAATTCAACTTATACAATAATAACATATATAATAATAACATGTGTAAATTCAATCCATAACAAAATAATGAATCCTTTACGATTTCTTGTTGAGGCCTAAACTCTAATAAGTATAGCCTAAGGTACTACATACAGAAAATTCATATTTTAAGGTAGTGGATATAGCAAATTCATTCATATTTTATTAGTATAGAAAACTTATAAATGTGAATAACTTAACAAATAAGTTAAAATAATGTGAAGAAAAAAGTGTGAAATGTGTGTTGAACATCTTAGTAACAAAAGAAACAAACAACCCTATATGACTTAATCAGTTTCAGTATTCAGCCACTAAGTCAAAGTAAAAAACAAACTGGGCGTTAATGCTACTACTTTTAGTAATATAAAATGTTTCATTATGTGCAACGCCTCACTGTTAACATTTTTGACGCAACATATGACATAACGACTTTTGGATGTATTATCTTATTGGATATATCTTATAATAAAGTGAAACTACGCACCTACCATTCACCAATTATTTAATCTGTAAAAGTTAACAATATTATAATAAGGTCTCAAATTGGCCGACCGCCGGATATTAACATACTCTTTCCAATGTGTATGATTATCATTATTTATTTGCGGGTATCCAAATTTGATTTTTTTTAGATAAGGTAAATTTTCATTATAATAAAAACCAACAGATACGTAAGTGCCATATCAATATTAAGACGGCATATTTTAACATGTAACAATTTACATAATGAGGTTTTTTTTTTAAATAACAATAAATAAATATATTAGGGCGTTTCATTTTATGGGAGAGAGGGAGTATTTTATAGTTAGAAGAAAATTTTGGATTGATGGAAAAAAACAAGTTTTTGGATAGACATTTTGGGAGCTCATTTCGCATCCACTAGAACAACTAGATTTCTTATTTAATGCAACAACCACTTTAATAAAAAAAAATATCAAAATATATGTTTCTTTAATTGTGTGCAACGCATCTGTTAAACATTTTTGACGCAACATATGACATAATTACTTTTGGATGTTGTCTATATCTTATAATATAATAAAGTGCAACTACACAACGTACCAAAATTTGAATGTGTAAAAGGTAACAATATTTATATTAAGATCTCAAATTTATTAACATATACTCTTTTCAATGTGTATCATTATCATAATTTATTACCACAATATAAACAGATTCATAATTTTAAGGGATAAGTATCTCAGAATGCATTCAACTTGTCCCGAATGTCTATTGTATATATCATATTTACGGGAGGTGTATTTAATGCATTCAACTTTCAAAAACAGTTATTGTATGTATTTTGCTGATGTGTTGTCATTTTAAGATGCCACGTGGCATCCTAGGAAGATGACACGTCATCAATACGTCAGCAAAATACATACAATAACCGTTTTTTAAAGTTGGATGCATTAAATATATCTCTCGTAAGTATGATACATACAATAGACATTCGGGACAAGTTGAATGCATTTTCAGGTACTTAATCCTAATTTTAATGTACATGAGCAAACCTGCTTCTTTGCCTACTCTGAAACATCCCCAGCTCCCAAAGTCATCTCAGTCCTCCTCTGCACCTCCACTCATATATATAGCTCTATGCAAAACTCGGTATGTACCGAAAGAATCAGAAAACCGTATCAGTACCGTACCGAACCGTCCCGAACATACATGTTTCGGTTCGGTTCTCGGTTATGTGTTTTATGCATTTTCGGTATTCGGTTCGGTTAGGTTCGGGCCGGTTTGGGCAATTTCCAACGTGAAAACCGGTACCATACCTGAACCATACCGTCCCATACTGAACCGCTTCTCAACGGTATGGTTATCGGTTCTTATATTAGTAATTTCTCGATTCCCGATTCAGTTTGGTACGGGCCGGTTCTGGCACTTTGCGCGCGCGCGCGCGCGCACACACACACACACACACACACACACACACACACACACACATATATATATATATATATATATATAACTTTCATTTGTTTGAAACTACCCGCTCGATCATCACCAAAAAGCCTCGGCTCATTTAACCATTGTGACTATTCAAGTTTGACCGTTTTCACTCTTGTTTTCATCCAATAAATCCAAATTTGATTTACTTGTAATTTGTAATTTAGAACTTTATCCGGATGTTATGTGTTAAAAGTATTTTAGGTGTAGTATAATATTATAGTGTAACTATAACACCCGCTTTTGTGATCTGAGAGTAATTCGGTAATTTCCTTTACTTATATGTTGTTATTCGTTATATTTTTAAATATTGAGTATTTATGTGATTTGGTTTATGACTTAGGAAATTTGATTAAAAGGATTAATTGTGACTAGTGAAATATTAACCGTTTTAAATAGTTCTAGTTCACGGTAAAATAAAATAGTTTTCCTGCAATTGATATTTAGGTTCCAGATAATAGAGTTAGGACGCGTATAATAATTAAAAAGTTTGGGTCGGTTTTGGGTTGTGAGGTGCTGACCTCTTATTCCCTAACTTTCCCCAAATATTTACAAGTCTTCTAACTTTGCTAACCTTTTCCCTAACCTCTCACACACTTAGGATTTGAACTTCAAAGATAATAACAAGCTGTGATTTTGGAATTTCATTTGCATCTTCATCATCTCATATCTTGTTCATCTATTCCAACTTGGTAAGATATTCATTTAAATTCTCATGATACTAAGTTGCTTAAATTGTATAGGTTAAGAGCTTTGTTGAAATTAAGTATATGCTTGTTGATTACTTCAGATTATATGATGATTCTTGCTAAGTTGTGTTGGTAATAAGCTAGACTAATTGTTGTTCTTCCAACTTGTTAAATTGTGAGGGTTTGGATATAAATTAGTTAGGGTTATTGATTTTGTTGGGAAATTGAAGTGAAAGATGTTATATGATGATGTTTGAGCTTACTTATGGTAGAAATGACTTTAGGAACAAAGTTGGTATGCTTGGATTTGGTAATTTGAAAGTTGAGTTCGTGCAGAATTGTTGAACAAATGCAGGTTTGCTGCAAATGATGAACAAGCCGGCGGCTCAAGGAGCCTAGCCGGCGGGTCATGTGTTTGTGTAAGGCAGACGGCGGGTTAAATACCCAAGCCGGCGGCTTGTAGCCATTAACCGGCGGGTTGTTTACCCCAGCCGGCTGCTACCAGAAGCTTTAATATTCGACTTGGTTCTGTTCTCTCAGAAACCATAGTACCCGGCGGCTAAGGATGCTAAGCCGGCGGGTTAAGGACTGAAATCGACGGGTCGTAGACCCAAGCCTGCGGGTCCTCTGGCCTGCACAGGATTTTAGTTTTTGTTTTACTATCATTCTTAAAGGTGATATAAATCGTGTTAAGTTTCTAATGTCATGAATTGATATAATTTGTGTAAATTATATAGAGTATTATGATTATGTTTGATTATCAATTTAAAAGTTGTTGAACATATTATTGACCTATATTTGATAGTATTTTCATATCCACCGAAGACTCAGTAAAGTTAGAATTCTGAGTGGGAACTGAGACAGTCAGGTTAGTGGACTTGGAACTCTCAGTATGATTTGGTGGTAACATATTGGTTATATTAAAAGCTGTAATTGTTGATGATATATTGTTGAGTTAACATGATATACGTGTCTATGTGATGAGATTGCCTTTTGGCATTTTGTGATTAGAGGTCAACGATTGTTGGACTGTGTTGCTACAGGTTAGTCAACATTGGAGTTGTGATCATTTGTTGAGAATAGAGCCTATGTTGACTAAAGGTAGTAAACAGTTATCGGTAATATCACTGTATTGGCCTGCAGTTGATTATAAGTGTCGCTTGGTGGGCCACCGCGGCTGAGGGCGCCACAAGGGCCACCGATCCTCTTAGAGATGTTGTGTTTATTTCTTATTTATTGTAAACAACTGTGTTGAGCTGAGTTGAACTGTTAGTGACAAGTTTATTCACTTAGCTTCGTGCTAATCCCCCACATTACTCCCTGCAGGTTTACTTGGATTTGGATGGTTGGGCAGGAGTAAGGTTGAAGAAATGTTTGATAAAGTTATAAACTCTGATACTCTTTTGGACAGTTAGGAGATGTTTAATTATATAATATCCAAATAATTATGTTTTGTAAACCTATAACTTAGACGTGTTTAACAAGATGTTGACTTATCATCTTTAGTGTATATGTATATTACTTTCGTTTGGACTACACTTCCGAAGTTATAAAAAAAATTATTTGCGTGTTACAGTAACCATGAATTAGCTATACATATTGATGAGGACGCGATTAATGAGTTAGCAAAAACATTTATAGATAAGTTTGAGCGGGAAAAACGAGTGAAGAATCGTGAGTAAATGTTGTGGAATATATATGATGTCATGACTAGTAGTATTGAAAATCAAGTGACATCATCTCCCAAAAATTCTAAGTGCCATACTGAAAAGTAAAGTCTCAGAATCGGATGAAATTCTTAGTCACTGAAAAACGGTCTAACTTGCAAAACTCCTCGCTTTGCTAGGACTCGGAGGCAATATTAGCCTTTGGAGATGGGTCTAAGGGCTTAAAACAACATTTTACTGTTTTATTCATTTTTAATTATTTATTTGTCTAGGATTTGTTTCCTAGTAAAATTAGGGTCCTAGGTATAATAAATAAGGTTTTCTTGCTCCGCCAGGCTTGTGAACCTTATATATACTAGGCTTGTTTTCATTATTCATCGCGTTTAATAATATTAGCTTTTAATTACGAATTTAATTTTCATGCGAAGTTTACTTTCGTTTCCGTTCTACGTCACATATTAAGTCGTGTGAAATAAATACCCGTCTTAGGTAATAAAATTCGAACTCAACTAAATAATGAAGGTCAAGGGTGGTGTCCCCGGCGGGTACAAGGGGTGGAGCTTGTGATGGACAATGACGGTCTCACTAGCCCTTGTGCGGTCCGGGGAAGCACACAAAATAACAACAAAAAGTGACTAAGTAGTGTGGTGAGTTTGGCCCGAACTAAATAGTTTAGAATGGCTAGTATGTTTGTTTTAGTTATATAGAGCTTAACCTTTTTAACTTGTTAGCTTTAGAAACATTTTTTAGCAAGCCTAAAATTTTCAGCTTCACAAAATTGGACTTTAATTTTACCACGAATAAGATAAAAAGCTCGAAAGTGTTTGGCCCAATAAAAAGATAATGTAATAAGGTAAAAAGCCACTCTAAAAATATAAGCCAAACAAAGTGTTAGTCTAGACATACGAAGATTGAACTGAAGTATGTTTCGTTGTTAGTTGAAACTTTATGGGAGAGAGCGAGTATTTTATTATTGAAGAAATTTTAGGAGCTCATTCCGCATCCACTTGAACAACTAGATATATTATTTAATTAATGCTACTACTTTTAATATAAATATTAAAATTAAAATATTTTTTCTTTACGTGCAACGCATCTGTTAAACATGTTTGACGCAACATATGACATAATTACTTTTGGATGTATTATCATGTTGTTTTATATATCTTATCTTCTACGGAGTAATAATAAAGTGCAACTACACAACCACCAAAATTTGAATGTGTAAAAGATAAGGATTTTTTTGTCAAAAAATGAATTAATAGTTCTATTTTTTACATTTTCGGATATCAATTAAAAACTTTTCCGAAAAATGAACCACTAATTTAAAATCAATCATTTTCGTGTATATGCTAACATTTGAAATGGTCGCCGAGGATTATATAGCAATTTAAACGCTTATGATCGATTCAAAATACATCTTTTAGAAAAAAATCTACATCTGTATAATCCTCGCCGACCGTTTCAAATGTTAGCATATTACATACGAAAATGATCGATTTTAAATTAGTGGTTCATTTTTCGGTAAAAAAATTAGTTGATATCCGAAAATGCAAAAAACTGAACTATTGATTCATTTTTCGAAAAAAAACTCAAAAGATAACAATATTATATTAAGGTCTTGGCCGACCGGATTTTCACACTCTTTCTGATGTGGTATCATTATCATTCTTTATTTGCCGGTATCCAAATTTGTTACGTTTAGAACTTAGAAGTACTTTAAGTGTAGTATATTCTAATGTGATGATGGATTAGCGTTACAAATTATTTGATGCGGAATATATATCTTAACTACTAAATTACGGACTCAACTAGACATTAATTTAGGGTCAAGGGTTATGTCCCCAGCGTGGTACAAGGTGCAGGCGGTCTCCCTAGCCCTTGTGCGGTTCGGGGAAGCACCCAAGACAACGATAAAAAGTGACTAAGTAGCTAGAATGAAGTTCGCACAACACAAACTAATTAAATGGTCATTATCATTCTTTATTTGCCGGTATCCAAATTTGATTTACTTGTAATTTAAATTTAATAACAGGATGTTACGTTTAGAACTTAGAAGTACTTTAAGTGTAGTATATTCTAATGTGACGACGGATTAGCGTTACAAATTATTTGATGCGGAATATATATCTTAACTACTAAATTACGGACTCAACTAGACATTAATTTAGGGTCAAGGGTTATGTCCCCAGCGTGGTACAAGGTGCAGGGGGTCTCCCTAGCCCTTGTGCGGTTCGGGGAAGCACCCAAGACAACGATAAAAAGTGACTAAGTAGATAGAATGAAGTTCGCACAACACAAACTAATTAAATGGTCACTTTGGGGACAATCTTAATAGTTTACAATGCTACTCAGTTTGGGCTTAAGAGTTGTTTGCCTTAGTTTTAAACAAGTGAGCTTAACCTTTTTAACTTATGAGAATCAAAAACATATTTCAATAAGCCTCAAATTTTCAGCTTCATAAAAATGGACTTTTTACCATGAATAAGCTTAAAAAACTCAAAAGTGTTTGGCCAATTAAAAGATACATAGCTAAAAAGCCACCATAAAAATCTAAGCCAAACACACTCTTAATCTCAACTTACTCATTTTGAACTGAGTTGTTGTTAACCGATAGTAATCGCTCCTAAATTCTGGAGCACGGTTTTCACACAGTTCTAACCGTAGGTAACTAATAGATTTTGTTGGGGAACTTTATATGCATATTTCATAACAACTTTCAGTTTGGATGACAAAAATTTCTATTTATGTTTTGTGTGCTCAAAACATATTTATTCTTTGATTGTTATCCCAAAGCCAATTTGGTAAACTCAAACATGGATTAGAGTCCATACATCTCTTTTGTAAAGTGATATATAAACGACACATAGAAGTACTGTAATCTACGACGTAGTAGGGGAATATGTTGTTTCGGCTACTACATTAGCATATATCGATCGCTCCCCTTTTCTAGGAAGTAGTCGCTACCCGAGCCAGATAACATGCTTTACTTTTCACTTCGAAAAGTTGGTCAGTTATTGCAAAATTATCAAGTAATTCACTTCTCATATATTCGGGTCTTGTCATCATAAACCTTCCGATATTGAAACAGAGATCATCAAGTCAATTAAATAATTGCATACTAGGTATATTATATTACATCCTGTTTTTGACTGTTCTGCATCCAATATTTCCATCGAAAAATTATGAATGAGGGTTGACTAACTTGTGTCCTTAGGGCAGAAGGTAAGCTTCATCAAATGCAATAAAGTTTTTAAATATATAACAAAATGTTTATTAAACTTACTAATTTCCAATTATAAATCATTATTGATTACTCGTATATAATAAGGTTAAAATAGGCACTATCAACTTTTTGTTAGAATCAATGAACCAATAGAAATGAATCACGTGTCACTAAACCTACTTTCCCCAACATTTTTTATTATTTAATATCTCTCAAACGATAAGTCGAAAAAACACAAAAATTGCACTATAAAAATCAGCGTTTTATTCTCTCCAATTAGAGATGTGACAATTTATATATTCGAGGAACTTTTTTTCCATTTTCTAGTGGGTTTTAAAAACATTTAACACGCATGTTAGAAGCTGATAACACATGTGTTCCCGGCGTAACACATGTGATACATACTAGTAACATATGTGATACCAGCGAGCAAGGTTGAAAAAGTCGGAAGTCGGGGCCGAGTCGATCGGGACCTCGGAAGGACTAATCGGGACTAGTCAGGTTTTGACTTTGTTGACTTTTTATACATCGAAATAATAAATTTGAAAATTATGTGTAAATATATGTGAGAATTATATATATTTCAAAGACAAGGGTCTAAAATATAAGTTTATATAAACTTTTTCTTGGAAATGACAAAACTCTCTCTCACTTTTCCCTATTCCCAGATCTGAAAAATTAGATCTCATCCTCATCTTCTTCATCTTCTTCATCTTCTTCCTACTCATCTTTTTCATCCTCATCTCCATCATATTATACTTAATTCTACCACTTTTTTCACTTTTTTCTCTTATATTTAGCAACAAAATCAATGACGAAACACACCCGAGCCATAAATTGAACGATTCCGGCCTTCTGATCACCGTTGATCGTCGTTGACCGGCGTTAACTGACTTTTTCGAGCGTTTTTCACCTAGCGAGTCGGGAGCCTTCCTGGAACCGACTAATCGGCCAGATCGACCGTCTTTTACAACACTCCCAGCGAGTAACACATGTGTCATTAATTTTGTAGAATTTTTAAAACCAAAAAAAAAGTCTCCGAATTTATACCTTGTGAGATGCCAAATAAAAGAGAAAAAATGCTGATTTCTATGGTGTAGTTTTATGATTTTTTGACTTACCATTTTGGGAGATATTTAAGTTTAAAAAACGCGAGGAAGATGAGTTTTGTAACACATAACACGTTCTAGTTGATTTCTCTATCCTCACAAAAAAATTTAGGAAAATAATTGATAGGCCTAAATATATAGGACTAATTTTAGACCTAAAATTATGATTGATGAGTTTGAAAAATTGATTGGATGAGATTAAGAGAGAGATAAAAGTAACTAATCAGAAAATAAAGTCTATTTATAGATCTACATAAGTATGCCTATTTAGCATTATTCAAAAATTTATCCTCATTTGAAGCTTATTCAATTATAATATTTGCCATAAGGCACATGTTAGATTTTCCCTCATTATTATTATATTATCATAGTTGTATTTAATATTTAATTTAATTAATATTTAATACTGGTAAGGAAAAGTTAACAAATAGCAGAGGGACTAAGTATATATAAAATAGATATATTAAATAGCAAAAGGCAAACGGTCTTGGGAGTGAAAACAGCAGCTAAATATGCGTCGGTATGAATTCTACAGAACAATTAAAGAGAGAGAGGTATAGATATATATATAAAAGATATAGATATAGATGATAATTAGTTTAGGATAGGAGGGGAGTTTAAAGCACCATCAATTGATCAATGGAGGAATACAAGAAGATAGAAACACCAGATGAGCTATTGAAGAAGATACAGAATCTAGAAAAAGGCCATGCCTTCCTTAAACAAGAGATCTCGAAGCTGTTGATGATTTCCGGTGACCGGGAAACTGGCGGTGGTGCAGCCGGCGTGAATGTGACGGAAACTGAATGTGTGAATATATTGCAGTCAATGGGTCAATCGGTGCATATTTTCGATCTTAACCGTCACATTATCTACTGGTCAGTCTTCATATCACTCAATTAGTCAATTGTGTTTGTTTCTTCGGTTGAATTTATCATATTTTGCGTTTGGTTTTAAGAATAATTTGTTTGTTAAGTTTCCTCAATTGAGTACATTCAGTTTAGATGAGGTTTTCCCCATTAAGATTACCCGGGAGGGCGAGTTTTTTTTATTCAGATGTATGCGGCCTAATTGGGTTATTTGGTGACCGTTTCTGACCCTTTCCTTGGCCACCTCAAAATGTGCAGCTAAGTGAGGTTTGAACCTGATGATGCCAAGCACTAGGCTATCGTGGTGATGGTTCAGGAAAAAATTGTGTGGAATTGTGTGATTTTATCTAACTTGATGAAATCACCATGATTTTCCCCTGATCATTGGAATGATATATTAGTTATCTATCTATGTATATATTCATGATGATAATACGGTCAACAATTAGTTAATGTAAACAGATCATTGGATCTGCACGAAGACGCTATAAACACTGTTAGTTTGCAATAATCATGGCATAAAACATCAAATTTGAGTGAGGTGGTTTGGTTAATTGGAATTGGAATTGTGCAGGAATCAAATGGCACAAAACCTTTTTGGCTATACTGTTGATGAAGCTATAGGGAGAACTGCTCCTGACATTATCATAGAGCCTAATTATGCGGAATTAGCTACTCTTATTATACAACAGGCCGCAAAAGGTGAGAGCTGGTCTGGAGAGTTTCCTGTTAGAAATAGAAATTGGGAAAGGTTTACTGTTATCACTACCCTTACACCATCTCGTGATGAGAATGGAAGAATTGGCGGAGTTTTATGTGTTTGTACCGATGCTCGCGTATTTAGAAATTTGAGGCCACGATCTAGCAATTTTTCTTCCGCTAAATTTGAATTAGATCCTCAACAACCTCTACACCCTGCAATCGTCTCAAAGATTTCAAATTTGGTTAGTTATGCAAGTATTTTTCATATTATATATCTGATGATTAGCATTTTAGGCCATTGTACTTCATATACTCAAGAACATGTAAGTAGTCAAATACACCTATTAAACTATCTTTTTCAGGCGCATGCTGCATTTATTGCGTTATGCAAGGTTGTCTTTTCTTTTTTCTTTTCAACAAATGCAAGGTTGTCTATTGATCCTTAAAAACACAAAGACAGGCTTCCAAGGTTAACTCAAGAATGAAGACAGGTGGGAACATGGATAATGACGACATAAATGGTGTTTATCATTATTCCAATGTTGCCCCTTTTGATCATGGCCATGATGCTACAACAACAGGCGAGCATCTTACTGGAGAGGCTACAACAGATTCTAGTGGGGTGAGTGAAAATAGGCGCACGATCCATGAAGTTATATCTTCAAAAGCAGAGTCATGGATGGGCAAAAAGGGAATTTCATGGCCATGGAAAAGAAATGAAAAGGGAGGTGAGGGTTCTAATATAAGAATGGGTCGATATGCTTGGCCATGGATACATAATGATCAAGAACAAGAGTCTGGTCCACAATCGAGTTCTAGTGCTTCCTTAAAACTTGAAAATCAACTGTATGAAAGTACAAGTTCTAGTAATACTAATGAAGCTCCACGTTCGTGGTCGTCTTCTTGTGGTCCAAGTAGCTCTGGGAGCACCAACAGTAATTATGTACATAAATTCGACATTGACGTCGACAACTCAGATGTTGAGATCTCGTGGGAAGATTTGATAGTCGGAGAAAAGATTGGACAAGGTATAGCAAGTTGCCTTGGACTTATTTCATTTTTTATCTTAATCTTTTGAAAATGTCATTCGTTGAATGGAGAGATCTCCTTTTTAAAGGTATCAAAATTACCTATTTGCTGATAGACATCATCACAAAAAATGATGAAATTTATCTGATTCCATCAGACTCCCACATTTTATTGTAATTGAATAGGATTGGGTATTTGACATATAGGCCACATAGAGTCTATTAGTGCTGGAAATTTTTCTCACAGTATTGCTGTAGTTTCCATTTAGGGAAGTCCATGGAAAGTGTAACATTCCCATGTTTGCAACCTTTGAACCATCTGCAATTGTGATGATATTCAATTTGAGTTTGTAAGATTCCTTTATCTATCGTTGTTGAAGGGTTTTCCCAAATATATTAGTATTACGCAAAAAGTATGGTGAAAGTTAGTAGTTTTTCTTGTTTTTGTTTTTTGACTTGCTACTCACAATTTTACAGGTTCATATGGGACAGTATGTCATGCACTGTGGTATGGATCAGTATGTTTTCCTTCCTTTCCTAATACATTTTGCTAAAAGTATCCTTAAGTGTTATTGTTTTCTTGAAAAAAATAAAGTCTGCTTGAAGAGTTATGATGCCCACTGCAAATATAATACATGTTTACGTGTCATTGTTACAGAGTTTTTTAAAATGCTAATTATTTAAAGGACAACAATTAAATAAGATGTCGCTTTATCTTCTCTTATGCAGGATGTTGCTGTCAAAATATTTACGAAGAAAGAATACTCTGATGACGTCATACTAGCCTTTAGAAAAGAGGTAATATTCTTATCAATGAATCACTTCAACCATTTTTTCAATGAATTTGAAAAGCCGGCCTGAATTTAGACATTCGTTATAAAAATTTAAATGTGAAATAATTATGTCGTGCTGATTGAAGGTATCCCTGATGAAACGGCTTCGCCATCCAAATATATTGCTCTTCATGGGTGTTGTAACTTCACCTCAGCATCTATGCATTGTCACAGAGTTCCTTCCACGGTTGGTTCTTAAATCCTTATATCTAGTCATTTCATGGAAATTGCAACACATAGTACTATAGTAGACCTTTAATGAGAATGTTCTAGTGTCACCAACTGTCTTAATTATTCTTAAATTATGACAAATGCTGGTATTGTGGAGTGTGGACCAAGTTCAATGTCGTAAGTTTTTTCTTCTCTTTCAATCGTAGTGGAAGTTTGTTCCGATTGCTTCAGCGAAATACAACCAAATTAGATTGGAGACGCCGTGTTCATATGGCTATGGATATCGTAAGTACTTCAACAGATTATTTTTGTTGACCAATCATTTTGCCTAAAAGATCCATTGATCAGCTAGTACTAAATTGTTGTTTGTTTTTTAGGCACGGGGCATGAATTATCTTCATCATTGCCAACCACCTATCATTCATCGTGATCTCAAGTCTTCTAATCTTATGGTTGACAAGAACTGGACTGTGAAGGTGGGTTGTTTCATATGATTCTGTAAATTCTTGTCTTTTTTGTTCTAGATAAGATGATCTCAAATTGCTTACAATTGAATAGGTCGGTGATTTTGGTCTTTCCCGAATCAAACGAGAAACTTACTTGACAAGAAAGACCAGAAAAGGAACGGTATTGCAATTTTCCTACTATATTAATGTCTTTTGTGTTCCAAAGTAAACAAGTTTTTGACTTTTAGCTTTTGTTCAACTTCAAATCAGCCTTTTGGCTTCTCTTATTAAGCAATATTTCCAATTCTTTGGTATTTTCCTAAAGAGTTTTCTGTTCTGAACTCTTTTCTTAAGAACATTATTCTGATAATCATGTGTTTATATAATCTAATAACCACTTTTAGGTCTTTCATTGATTGTAGCAGTTGATAATGATCATTTTAGTAAAAATCTTCCTTTTTCCCTTATTTGTTTTTCTTTATTGGTTAGTCTCAATGGATGGCTCCAGAAATTCTTCGTAACGAGCAAGCAGATGAAAAGTAAGCCAGTATCTTGTTTTGTAGTCATGAAATGAATTTTCGATTTAATACTTGGACAACCAAGTCAAATCGAAACACAAGTAGAATGTTATTTACCCGTGGGCCAATATGGGTCAGGTTTGAGTTGAACTTTTCTTGGAGACTTATAGGTCCGATGTATACAGCTATGGTGTGGTGTTGTGGGAACTTACCACCGCAAAGATCCCTTGGGCTACTCTAAACTCGAATCAGGTATGTTTTTCCTTCCATCTCTATATCTACCCTTTCAAACAATGCTAAACTTCAACTTTAAGGTCAAACATAGCTATAAAAATAACTCATAGATGGTATATGTATATGTGATGTATTTGACATCAAAGTGTATCCACCTTATTTAAAATTTTAATGACCGAATGAAAACAATTTGATTCTTCTTTGGAAGCTGAAGTTTTGTTCCACCTCAAAATCAATGAGGTATAAACTATAATTATTATTTGCAGCTTTGTATTTAATAGTTACCATACTTGCAGGTTATTGGAGCAGTAGGGTTCATGAATCAACGGCTAGAGATTCCGAAGGACGTTCATCCACAATGGGCTTCTCTTATCGAAAGTTGTTGGTCCAGGTTGATTTATTGTTCAATTGTTTTGACTAATAAAAATTCACTTCTAGTTTACTACATTTCTTTTACCCCTCGTGCTGTGTAACTGGTAGTACTATTTACAAAAACAACTCCTAAGGTAAAATAAGTAAAGTGTCATTTTGCATCTATATGAGCATGAATATCTACTTTCCTCCTATTTATACTATCAATACCCAACAATACTTGAAGTGAGGTTATTAGCTACAAGTCAAACTAAAAAAACCGCTTCTAGTTGTTGGATGCAAGTCATATTCCAACAAAATGACATAATTAAATGATCTGAATGAAAGGGGTATGGATTCAATTTCATTATCTATATATCTGGTATGTATATCTCGAGTAAATACAAAAAAATTATATCTACAGTTAAATTAAGGAAATTATTCATCAATATGTCAAAATATCGTCGTTGGAGCAATCTAACCACTTGTTTGATGTTTTTTTCTTCTTTGCAGCGAACCACAATCGCGTCCAACATTCCAAGAAATACTAACTAAGCTGAAAGATTTGCAGAAGAAGTTTGTGGTCCAGCGTAGAGATATTAACAAAGTGACATAGAATGGGTCAGCATTGAAGATGCTGAAAAGGTCTTGGCTTTAATAATTCTGGTTGTTGGTTTATATAGACTCCAGGTCTCTTGCATAATCCTTTGAGGTTGGCCACTCCCTTATAAGGTGAATGAATCACCACTTATAGATTACTTGTATATGATACATGCAGTGTCTTCTTTTTGCAAGATTAGGCATGAGGCTGATTCTTTCAAATTATTTACTTCAATCCGAGCAACTGAAAAGTGACAGTGGATGGCAGTTTGTTGCCGTTGGGCTAACTTAGATCGAGTTCTCATATGAATCACTATTTGTTTAGAAGGATAGTATGGGCAGGATACATTCTCATTATCCCTCACTTAGAGTTTGTAATCTTTTTTGCTTAGGTATACGCCCTGATTCATTGTGTACGCGAATGCTACTTGATACGATTGCTCACGAAAAAGAGATGCAATAAAGCCTGGTCAATGTTTGTGGTTTTGCCAAGTCAGCTTTCTGTCTTGTTGGCAGTTCTGTATTTTGTTGTCATACTAAATTCAGTTAACCATATGTTTTTCTTTGATGTTATTATTTCTAACTGAATATGGAAGTATAATATTGGTGAAAGTGACGGGAGATAGAGAAAAAGTTATATCTAAAATGGAAGTATAACAGGATTGTGGGGTTGAAAACTCTTCTAGGCCACCAGGAGTGACAGCTAGTTGTTGGGCAACCAAGACCGTTCCCAACAGATTACTGAAACTGACTAAAATCGATGTATTATGTCTGCGTCATGTCATTTTTTTCACAAAATTGGCAGACCCCTACAATCAGTGTTTTGTCACTTTTTTCCAGAGACCCACTAACTAATTATTTAACTATTTAAAACACAATAATTTAAATTAAACATATTTCATTAAAATAGAAGACATTACAATAATGTAAAAAATATATTACAAACAGAAAAAATACAATAATTAAATAAAAAACATTACATCTATTTGACGAAAAAAACGATTACGAAAATTTGGTGAGAGTTGCGAAATGTGATCGATTAGAGCATTGCGAAGTCAATGATGAACCCCGGTCGCTTAATTCCTTGTCTATACGTAATTGAGTTTCAACCCTTTCTTGCCACGAATCTCATGGTGGGATTTCCGGATATTCCTCCCAGTTATCACATATTTCATCGGTTGTCCTCGGTTATCATGTTGTTTATAATCACACAAGCATACATGATTCTTGATATTTTCTTGGTGCTATATGGTCTTGTCGGGTTCTTGATGATTTGTCAACGGCCCTGAAGCACACCGAATGCGCGTTCCACATCTTTTCTTGTAGATTCTTGATATATTTGAAAGCGCATCTCTTATTGCGTTAGTGGATGCTTAAACGCCTTGACGATAGTGGACCATACCGGATAAATCCAATTGCCTAGATAATAGCCTTTGGTGAATTCTTGAATGACAATCATGAAATTTACTAAGGGAGCTATATCTTGTAGCAAATCGCTGAACAAATCTGATTGATTTAGTACGTTGATGTCGTTGCTCGAACTTGCTTGACCAGAGAAAGCGTGCCAAATCCACAAATCGTAAGAGGCTACTGCATCGAGCATGATAGTTGGACAACCTTGATCACCTCTAGGGTATTGACCTTGCCATGCTATTAAGCGGCCAATGCGTACAATCGATGTTTTCGAGGAAATTCATGCAACTCGGCATGATGTTGATGTAAGCGTTGTACATCTTGTAGTGTTGGTTTTCGTAAATACTCAGTAGAGTATAAATGAAAAAACATTTATAGAGGTTATCCAAACGATCGTATGATATTTGTTCACCCATTTATATAAAAATCATTTTTTAAAATGTGACATACTAAGAAATGAATGAAACCATTTATATTAATATATATATATATATATATATATATATATATATATATATAGAGAGAGAGAGAGAGAGACTTGGATCCTGAGAACAAGGGGATTCCGTGAGAACGGTGAGACACTTTTGTAAATACTTTGAAGTTTGATTTTGAAGGGTTCACATAAGGATTGTTAGGTGAAGTTTAAATTTTTTTGTTTCACAATAGTTTTAACATGGTGAAGTTCTATTTAATTTTTGTTAACAACAATATTTGAAGTAATGAATTGATATGTATAAACATTAATATCTTTAAAAACTAATGTTAACAAAAAAAATATTTACTTAATCTCATTAAAACTATAAGAACCTATACAAATAAAAATTTATAGCATCATAACCTTATCTTAAGAAATAAAATAAACTTGACCTCACAAAATGATGTGAAGCTAAAAAAACTTCACATAGCAAAATGATGTGAAGCTAAAAAGTTTAGCTTCATATGAGCAAAATGATGTGAAGCTAAAAAAAAAACTTCACATGAGCAAAATGATGTGAATCTAAAAGGACAAAAATAACTTCACATGAGCAAAATGAAAATGATATGAAGCTAAAAAAAAAAGCTTCACATGAGCAAAATGATTTGAAGCTAAAAAAAATCACCTGAGCAAAATGATGTGAAGCTAAAAAAAGCTTCACATTAGCAAAATGATGTGAAGCTTAAAAAAAAAAAAAAACTTCACATGAGCAAAATGATGTGAAGCTAAACAAAAAAAAACTTCACATGAACAAAGATGATGTGAAGCTAAACAAAAAAAAATTCACATGAGCAAAGATATAACACCCTTAATTTAATTGTCAATTAAATATAATATATCGGAAGCGCAAGTCCAATTTAAACATTTATTTATTTAGTAAATAGAAAAGTTCCACTATTTTAAAACAAAGTTTATCAATCTGGGTGTTATGTGACAACAAGAACAGCACTGATTTATAAAATCAGATATCAGAGTAAAACTCGGTAGGTCAAACATTCTTCAGTCCCTTCCCTGCCAGACTAAATCATCTCAAGACCTGCAAGGGTAAATAGTGGGATTAGCACAAAGGTAAGTGAGTCAACCTGTCACTATCAGTACAATTCAGTATAACAGTACTGATTATCAGCAAATATCACATAGACACTGACACAACATCACCAAGAGGATCGGTGGCCCTTGTGGCGCCCTCAGCCGCGATGGCCCACCAAGCGACACTTATGATCACTGCAGGCCAATACAGTGATTTACCGATAGCTGGTTACTACCTTTGGTCAACATAAGTTGTACTTTCAACAAATGATCACAAATCCCATGTTGACTAACCTGTAGCAACCCAACCCAACAATTGTTGACCTCCACATCACCAAATGCCCGAAGGCGACTCATCACATATTACACGTGTATTTCATCAATCAACAGTCAACAATCAACAATCACAATAGCAACTATGTTCACTTGTTGTAACCAAATATGTTACAACCAAATTACACTGAGAGTACGAGTCCACTCACCGATACCTCGGTCATCTCACTCAGTATTCTAATGTCACTGAGTCTTCTGCTGATCTGAGAATACAACAGAATATCACAAGTTAGTAACTCATCGTCAATAATGAACTTATGATATAATGCTATAATTTATCACAATATCACATTACACAATGCCCCATTTCAATCATGATAAACAATTATCAAATGATAACCGACACTTATGTCATCTCATTTATAATTGCAACTTATTTCATAATCATACAACATATCTCAAAAGTATAGTATCAACTAGCAACAACAATCAAGTTGTAATATTAATAATACCAGTTTACAATTATCCATTCATCAATTCATAACTCAAGGAACTTAATATAATTCGCATAACAACAATAAGTTCCTAATATCAACAAACCAATTTTACATGTTTACCTCATCCATATCCATTAGCTAAAGTACTCGACTTTTACCAACATACTCACATTACTCATAAACATATAAATTATAATTCATGTATATACAATAAGGCACTATGATTCTACATCCTTATCATTATAACAGATTATAATATAAACCTTAAATTATCATTTTGCTGCATATTTAGGCCACTTTAAGTTCTACATTATGATCATGTTGAAAATGATCATATGTAATCTACATTTCTTTTTATCATCAATCAACTACAACTTAGCATCATATATGAGCAATTTACATATAGCCTATAATTCCAAACAGGAAGCATAATCAAAATAGTCCTGTACAGACACACATCGCGTCGCAATATTACCCAATCGCGTCGCGATTCTATACTCCATTGCGTCGCGATCTTTTGTGGTCGCGGCGCCACTATTACCTAATCGCGTCGCAATATATATAAATTGCGTCGCGACCTGGTTATTTCCAGCAGACCTGCGAACCAGTAACAACAGCCCTAAATCCGAATCAAAACACACCCAAATCAATTGATTCAGCTTCCTAATCGATTATATACAGTAACAACTCTCTTTAACACTAACTAACATCAAATAAAATCATCAATTTACATATTCATCACTATCCTAACAATTCAAATCAAACCAAGTTATTATATATACAATAACACTTACAACTTGGTGAAGAACAAGGATGATGGTGATGAATTAATCAGTTTACAAGCAACGATTCTCAGACTCAATTCCTCTTTTGCTTTGTTCATGTAATTTCACTTCTAAATTGTATTTGGTTTTTGTATCAGGGAGTAAAAATAAAACAAAAATAAGAAATAAAAGGGAGTAACTCGGCTCCCCCAAACCGACCTTCAATTATACGGGTATAATTTAATACCCCTTCTCAACTTATTGTCTGGAACCCAAAAACCATTTGCGAGTCCAAACATTTTATTTTACCGACAACTTTATTAATTTAAAACAACTAATAATTTATCTATCACAATGGAATATTTAACTTCTATTCTAATTATTTTCAAGCAATTCAACAATATTATTTCTTAACACCTTAAATACTTATTTAAATCGGGAAATAATATAAAACCTCTAGACCCATTTTTGCGGATGTTACAAAAGATGATGTGAAGCCTCCAAAATTAACTTCAAAGTATTTACAAAAGTGTCACCTCCAAAATCAGGTTTTTTGATCAAAAAATGGATGACTAAGATGTGTTCTCACCGTTCTCACGGAATCCCGTTGTTCTCACCAAAACCAAACCCTATATATACATATATATATATATATATATATATATATATAAATAACTAACATTTAGACTAAGGACATTTACTGATTTATTTTTTACTTTAAATTCAACAAATTATCATAGTTAACTTTACGACCAGACACACTAATCTAAAATGTTGATGCTTGAAATTAGTGTAGAGTATATATAAAAGAAAATATTCATCTATTATCTATTATCTATTATCTATTACTACTTATAAAGCATCTCCAACGTTGAATCTTATAATACTTGAAAATAATCGAAGTTCCCAAAATACCCCTATCACATTTATACCTATTAAATAATGCATATAATTTATGACCAAATAATTTCCATTAATATGTAAATTACTATAAACAAATCAGATTTCTTTATGAAGTATTATATTTATCATACATAAAATAATACATAACACAAGCATAGTACAATAAATTTTCAAAATATTTACATTTATTTTCATTTTGAAATCGTCACTCGTCGCTCCATTTACCGTTACCACTTTCACCGCTGCATTGCGCGGGTATCGTGCTAGTTTCAATAAAGCATCAACTTTAAATATAATATACATATAACAATGCAAAAATCGATATTAATAATTCTAGACGTGAGCCGTTATGTAAAACTCGCATTATGTGGAATATGTTCAAATAAACTCGATCGTTCTATAACATGCAAATTTGATCAACAAATTGTACGTACACTAGTTTGACAATGCCAAGATTTCGAGTTCACATTCCGAAACGGCAAGTATTATTATTATTATTTATAAATAAATAAAAAAGGATGTGAAGTTTTTATGCTTCTTACAGGCGAACCATTGGGACGAAGTGGTTCCAGGTTCTCCACAACCAATCACCAACCTCCACCGCCACAAAACCCATACTTCACTTGTTCCTTTCTCATTTTCTAATTTTCTAAACACACAAAAATTTATATATGTATACAAATTCCACTACCAGTCAGAATCAGAATCAGAATCCGATTACCCAGCAACCAAGTTGTGATCGTCCGTCGTTTTGTGTCCAATTACTCAGCTCGCCTATTTATGGCAACAATTAAGGTTTACATGCTTCAAGTACACATGCATGCTACCTCTGTATGATTGATTCATGGACAACAGCAACATTTATAATCTGTTAACAAGGATTCAGGAGCTTGAAGATGGACACGCTCACCTCAAACAACAATTCTTGAACCTCGCCGTCTCTCGTCGTGGTCGGAATCAGACTGCACCCACGTCATCCTTCCGGCAGTGTTCGTTGAGAGGTGTGAAGAAGCTAACTGAAGCTCAGTATTTCAATATTTTGCAGTCGATTGATGAGCCTATTCATATGACAGATGCCAACGGTTGCATTATTTACAGGTAACCAAATTACGTGGATATTGTGACACGTGGCAAATTTATAGGTTGTTGTTTTAGGCATGTGTATTGTCACTCTGTTGAATATCATCATATATATATTAACAAAACAATAAAAAAAAATTGTTAATTGTAATTGGAATAATGATTATGATCACAATGATTTGTGGTAAAAGGTTGATAACCGGTGACCGTCCGGGCGCACAATCGGTTGCCTATTTACAACGTGGGGTATACCTGAGTTGTGGGTATCCGGGCTCGACCCGTGACCGTGTGCTATTTGTGTCAAAGATGACCATTCATTACCAACTGAGCTATACGCCATTAATAATGTTTAAGAAATGTGATATAATTATGCAGGAACCAAGCGTGGGAGAAGTTTTACGGTTATAGTGCAGCTGAAAGTTTAGGAAGAGATGTTATTGAGATAATGATTGAAGCTAAGGATGCCGCGGTGGGTAAACTTATTGTAGAACAAATTTTAAAGGGGGACAGTTGGAGTGGTGAATTTGTTTTAAGGAACAGAAAAGGGGAAAAGTTTCTTTCTTTTGGTGTATCGAAGCCGTTTCGTGATGAAAACGGAGTAGTCATCGGGATAATAGCCGTATCTGGCTTTCCACGGCCGTATCAAGAAATAAGTGATGAGCCAAGCGTTCGTGCACCCACCAGGATTGATCCTCACCGACCTTTACAATCAGATTTGGTTAATACTTGAAGTTTCTGCTATCGTTTTGTTTGTTTTGCTTTTGTAGATTTAGCTTTTGCTAAAATGAATTATATATAAATAAAAGTTTGTTTCAACAGCATGGAGTCGTTCTATGTGAATACTATCATAAAACCGCCATTTTTGATTGTTGCAATATCTAAAACAGGCTACCAAGATAAACAGAGGAGAGAACTGCGTGTATCGTGATAAAGGTAAGAACAGAGATGATCATAAGGATGCACTTTCCGTGTGTCAGGCGGAGGGGAAGTCTGTGACTTTTTCTGACTACAACAAGCATAGCATTCGCAAGATTTTATCTACAAAAGCCGAGTGTATGGTTAAAAATGGAATTGCATGGCCATGGAAAGGAAGTCGTTTTTGTTCAAGAACTGGTCGGTTTTGTTGGCATTGGCTACATAATGATCAAGAACATGAATATGTTCTACAAATGAATTCTGTTATTCCTGCAAAGGAGGAAAGTCAACCATGGGTAAACACCAATACGACCTCAGGACTACTGTCTTCTTCACTTGACAGAGTAGATGAAATCAAGTGGGAGGACTTGCAAATCAGAGAACGTATTGGGAGAGGTATAAGATGTGGCATCTCACTTTGTATATCAACATTTCTAAAGAAGCGTGCGATGTTTTAAGCTTTACATATTTTGCTAGGTTCGCGTGGGACTGTTTATTATGCTGTTTGGTACGGATCAGTATGTTACTGTCTCTCCCTTCTTAATATAATGTTATCGGACTGTAATGTCGTATCTAACATTCTAACCTGTTGTCCGTTTTATGCAGGAAGTTGCCCTCAAGTTATTTTCCAAAAACGAATACTCGCATGATTTCATACTTTCCTTTAAGCAAGAGGTAATCTTACGACTTTAACAAATTTAAACGACCATTATGCTTCATGCCATCCTTATACATCCGCACAGGAGTAAGGGTTACTCCTGTTTGACTAGACCTCTTTGTGAAATGTAAGGGAAAAGTTATGTTCATGGAGTTCATCTCCAACCCTCCCATGAAAAGGCAATCAAGTAGGCTCCAAAACATGCATGTGTCATGTGTGGACACTGAACTTCGATTGCCAGACCCTTAGCCCTCCTACAGTTCACATCAATGATGGTCACTACAGTTGTTTACCATCCATGTTTGGGGTATCACGAGTAGTTAATTGCCTAACATCCCAACCAATGATTGTTGCTGGGACCACATTTGGTAGTCTTTTTCTCTGTGTATAAAAAGCTAGATGAACCCAAATTTGTAGCTTTGTGCGAAGTTTTGGTATTTTAAAAATATATATATATATATATATATATATATATATATATATATATATATTTTTTTGCAAAATTTTGACGTATTAGCCAAATTTTGACTTTTTGCAAAATTTGTGTTTTCATTTGCTTTACACCTTTTTTTCACTTCCTTCTTATACGAAAAATTGTATGCAAAATTTAGGGGTATTGGGGTGCAATTTTTCTTACAGCTTTTAAATATTCAGCTCCCATAGTTGATTGTCTGAAAGAGCATACATTTTCTCAACCAAATTTTCTGGTGGACAGGGCAAATTTTAATAGTCCTAAATCATCTGTCACTGCTTTATTGAGGAGTTTGGTTCTACATAATGCTGGCAAATTCTACCCATTTGCTCCACATCTGGGCAATTCTGAGTATAATGACATAAAGTTTGGGTTCTTATGGACTAGAGAAATTTTAGGAACGGGCTTAATTGGGTAAAACTCAAATCATGAATGAATCTAAATGAGTGGCCATCATGCTATATTTTTTATATTATATAGTTAAAAATGTATAACTTATTTTGTAAGAGATATATATCTTAGTGAATTAGAACATTTTTTATGAAATTTTTAAATAGCCCGTTATGATCCGAGCCCGTTTAGACCCGTGCCCGATTAGACCCGAGCCCGTTTAAACTCATGCCCGTTTTAACCCGTAGCCCATACCCGCCCAACCCGCCCATTTTGCCAGTTCTAGTCCTACATAATCTCTTACTATTACAGGTGATAACCAATTCTATTGACAGGCCTAATAAACTTCATTCAAAGACTTTCACCTCTTTTTTGCTACACACGCTATATCTTGAAATTCCATTGTTACATGGGGACACACCAAAATATCACACGCTATGTGAGAGTAGCTAGATAGTCGTGTATGCTAGATTTGATAGGATGACCTATTAGCAGAGTCTAACCGATGGTTACTGTGCATCTACTAATGGAAATTTGGTAATCTCAATGGGAATAAACAACCAATAGTTTCTCCCTCTAGTGCATAGTCAGAAGACTGCTACTATTCGTATGGGGTTTCTCTAAGTATTACCCTCTCTCGACTGTCTTAAACAAAAAATATATCAACTACAGAAATATTCAGAATTTGAGACTGGAACATCTGGATGTGTAGAGAGGTGTAGTTGCTATCAATGATGATTGTAATATATTGAGCTTGGGGTAATCTTAGAAGGATTTCTAAATGTCGACCGGTTCTTTTTTTTTCTTCTTACATTTTGAAGGTATATCTCATGAAAAGGCTTCGTCATCCAAATATTATACTCTTCATGGGTGCAGTAACTTCACCTCAGCACCTATGTGTTGTTACCGAGTTCCTTCGCCGGTTAGTCTTCCCATCCCCACACTGAATATACGCATACATTACACACACAACACAGTCACACATCCAAATCACATGCTTTTTATTTTAAGTACTTCATGTTATGCATGTATATAATATTAATGGGCTTCACGGGTTCCTTTTTTTGTGAAGTGGAAGTTTGTTCCAGTTGCTTCACCGAAAAACGGTCAAATTAAAATGGAGACATCGAGTTCATATGGCCATGGATATCGTAAGTACATGCTAAGGGTTATTTCATTGAAAATAGCACCATTGTATACGCTGAGGTACTTTGTTATCTAAGTCGTATACTTTATGTTCATTTAAAGGCACGAGGCATGAATTACCTTCATCATTGCCAGCCACCAATCATCCACTGTGATTTGAAGTCTACCAATCTTCTTGTGGATAAGAATTGGACAGTGAAGGTATGCTTCATTTGTTTTGACTACACCATGGTATATTATTTTCTGTTTTTGCCAATGTTATAATTTTCATTCAATAATGATCTCGTTTCGCTTTCAATTGAATAGATTGGTGACTTTGGTATGTGTCGTCTCAAGCGTGAAACTTATGTGACAACAAAGGAAGGGATAGGAGCGGTACAACATATATCCTTCTTGATTAATACTCACGTTTCACTATATTAAAGTAAAATAAGTTATGACATCAGAAGTGAAATAAGCTGTGATTAACCTTGCCTAGCTTCTATTTTTCTCTTATGTTGCCCAGAATCAATTTCTTGAGGTGACGGTTTTTTTGCTTTTCTTTTCCATTAGCCTGAGTGGATGGCTCCGGAAGTTCTTCGTGATGAGGAAGCAAATGAAAAGTAATTCTATATGTGCTTTTAATTATCTGTCATGCCTGAATAGTCTATAGAAATCAATGTTTAGTTTCGTAGTTTAATCTTTTTTGGTTATTTGTAGGTCCGACGTGTATAGCTTTGGTGTGATATTGTGGGAACTTGCCACGGAGAAGATTCCTTGGGATGGTCTCAATTCAATGCAGGTTTTCTTCCATTTAAGATTTGAACATACTCATTCTTGTTTCATGTTCTCATCTATTTCGAACCCACATAATAATATATTAGAAGATGAAAACATACTGGAGATGCATTTCAGGGTGAAGGTTTGATCTTGAAACTTGTTTGTAAATGACCTGAAAGTCGGTATCCACCTCTTTCATATGGGAACGGAAGGGCTTAAGACGAAAGAAGAAATTGTGACTTAGCCTTATGAATAATGGCGTATACATGAATACTTGCAGGTTATGAAAGCTGTAGGCTTCATGAACCAACGGTTAGATATTCCAAAAGATGTGGATCCACTATGGGCTTCTCTTATTGAAAGATGTTTGCACAGGTCCGTTTTTTCCAATCTGCATGACCCAATTACAACTTATTCCTAGTTATAAAGCATTTGCACAAGCATAGCTTCAGTGAACCTGAAGAATGTCATATTTGGTTTGACATACCCGATAAGGTCTCCGTTGTTCATTTTCTTGCTCAGTGTACCAGAGTCCAGGCCAACATTTCAAGACCTACTAGCTGAGCTAAAAGATTTACAGAAGCAGTTCTCAGTTAAAGTTGAGGCCTCCATGCTACCACTACATGAGTCAACAGCAAAAAGGGTTTGCAAACATGAAAATGATGAATGATCATTTGTTTGCTGCCATGGATTTCACTTGCTGTTAAGCTTTGATTATTATGCATACACATCTGGTATGCAGAAATCCATGGTAGTTAGATTATTAATATCAACAATCAAGTGTTTGGTGTAGAAAATGTGCATGCAAGCTCTATTGTACTTGTCTACATCTTCATCTTTTTGTGTTATCTGAAGCAGATGTGTGTACAGCTTTTTCGGATTGCGTGTTGCAAAATAAAGCAATACCAAGATTTTTTTTTAAAGGTTACACTAGTAATCATAGCTTGCCTTGAGTCGGTAAAATTAACATCTTCTCTATATTTATGTTTCTTTGTTTATTATGTAAATGACATTTTTAACATCATTTCAGTGGACGCGGCAGCCTTTGTTTAGCGAAATACAAGATCTAAATTACGAAAGTCAGATGAATACATTAGCAACTGATGCATCTTAAAGAGTAAAACATAATATAAGCCAACTCGTTTGGTTCCAAGATCATTTCCACAATTCGGATCAGATTTTTGACATGAATTTAACTGGTAAAGTTGGATTCAGTTGTCAATTTATGGGGTGGAGACCCAATCCGATCCTAAAGCTTCTTTGTAATCAGATATTTCCCATGGTCTGTACTAAATATCAAATGCATAATCACGGCCTTTATGTTCCTTATACTTCTTTCAGCCACTTTATTTATCCACCTGGAATAACAAAAAAGTTACCATCCATTTTTGTTTACCTTTTGTTGCACATAAACCATTGTTTAATGCTACAGTTTAACAAATTCAAGTAATTAAAGCATTTGTGAAAGTGGACCTTTCTTTTTCAAATGTTTAAGTTATTCAGGAAAGGTTGTAACAACTTGAATAGTGTTTTGGTCTTAAGCAGTGTATACTTATAAATATGAATCGTGGATCTGCCGCTGCCTTTGAATACCCAGAAACTGATTAAAATTTAAGACAGTGATGAATTGTGTTTGGTTTTCAGGTTTTTGGATTTTTTGGACTATAATGTGACATTAATATATGAGTGTAGATAGATACAACACATATTTTGTTTCATACAACACAGTTTTACACAACTAATGCATACAGTACAACATGTTAATGCTCAATTTTGTTGTTTAAATCAAAATCCATGTTGTAGTTATCACCTCCCTGAATATATGAATGGAGGATGGTATATTTATCCAATTTGAATTCCAATTAGAGAAGAGATGAGGATGGCAGAAGGGGGTGTACCGGAACCATGTGACATATACTTACATTCCAATCTTTATTTTTATTCTTTTTTTCTTGGAATGATTATCAAATTTGCAATCATTGTCAACAAGATATTTTTGAGTATTTGATGACCCCTAAGGGCTAAGGCATCAACTAGAATTGGTTTCTTCAAAAACTGGAAAGACAATTTGGTTGATAAAATAATCACATCTGTTTGTAGATATATATTAGAACATGCATGTGGAGTTTCAAAGACAAATTGATTGACAAAATATCATCAGACAGGCACAGGTGTGTGTCTTGTTTTTTTATAAAATTTGGTGCATGCAGTCCCTGCTAGTTTATGGATTTTTATATATCTTGAAACGGAACACGTTACTTTGATTCACACTGCATGCTTTGTGTGTAAAAATGGAAAACAACACCATTCTCAAGAATGTAACAGCACCACAAATTGCAGAACTTGTAAAGAGGATTCAAAATCTAGAAGACACCCATGCTCACCTCAAACGAGAGATATCAGATCTCATGATTTCTCATGACCCGCAAAACTCCAATCGCCAGAGTACAGTTGTTGCTGACACCTTGTCATCTTTTGATTCAACAACTCGTCATTTCTGTTGGCATTGGTTACACGGTGGTCTAGAACGCGAGTACGTTGTAAAAATGAATTCCATTGTCCCTGCAAAAGTAGTAGTAAGTCAGCCCCGGTCAAACAGCATATGTCATAGCGGTAACACTACTTTCTGGCCATGGTCTACTTCATTTAATATAGCAGATGAAATCAAGTGGGACGACTTGATAATAAGGGAACGGATTGGGAGAGGTATAAACTTTAATGTAGTGCATAACTTCTAATCCGCATTTTCCAAAAAAGCTAAAATTATATGATGTTAAAATTTACACACATTTTGGCAGGTTCATGTGGACCCGTTTATCATGCTATGTGGAACGAATCAGTACGTATCTTTCGGTCTCTTCCTCCATAATATAATGATATCTTGGTCATATTGTAATGTTGTATCTAATGTGGTTTGCAGGATGTTGCTCTCAAGACATTTTTCAAACACGAATACTCTTATGATTTAATGCTTTCCTTTAGGCAAGAGGTATTTTCAAAAGATTGGGTAATTTTGGAAGGATGTTCAATTAAGGGCTTTCTTTGAGGGTAAGCGATGTGGCCGACCGCACAAAGCCTCCACATTTTAGGACCCTCCACATTCTGGGATCCTCTATCCGAATATTATATACAATTAATAAATATGATTGACATAAAAATTGACTTGTTTATTTGAAAGATTTTGGCATAGTCCTCTATATAAAGTAAAAAATTAATACATTAGCAAAATAGAAACAGACATTAATGGTAACCAATTTTCTATTAACAACGTGTTAGTGTTAAGTAAAAGAATCACAAATTGGTGTGCAACGTATTAAGAACATATGATACAATGCCAACTATTGCCCCAATAACTAATAGTGATGTAGGTATATTATTCATCATTAAGAACCGTCTCCTTTGAAGCTTAAAGATCTGCTTATCTACTAGCATATATTTAGAGGGCCTTGTCTCTGTAGACAGACGGTCCTGGTTCAATTGTCTCTAAGTTCTTATTTTTATTTACGTTGTGAATTGAAGATATCTCTCATGAAAAGGCTTCGACATCCAAACATTTTGCTCTTCATGGGTGCTGTAACTTCACCGCAGTGTCTATGCATTGTCACTGAGTTCCTTCCCCGGTTAGTCATCTTATCACCTTCTTGGAATACATACTCATAGACACTTGTCTATATGTGGGGAAATATTATTTACACAGAATTTTCATATAAATTTCATAAAATTATTACTGGTGTTCTTCATTAAGTTGTTTTAATTTTTGTGAAGCAGAAGTTTGTTCCAGTTACTTCACCGAAATACAGCCAGGTTAAATTGGACGATTCGTGTTCAGATGGCGATGGATATAGTAAGTAGTATGGTAATGATAATTTCATAGAAAATAGTTACGATAATTTGCTAGTATTATCTTTGTTTTTCTACAGGCACTAGGAATGTGTTATCTTCATAATCACTACCCTCCCATTATCCACTGTGATTTGAAGTCTTCAAATATTGTTGTGGGCAAGTATTGGAGAGTGAAGGTGTGCTTCATCTGCTTTGACTATTATACCCAATGTTCATGCTCGTGCTTATTCGTATCATGTCTAATGTTATAATGGTTCACTAATAAAATGGTCTGGTGTCACTTGCGATTCACAGATTGGTGATTTTGGTCTCTGCCAACTCAAGTATGAAACTTATGTGACCACAAAGGAAGAGATAGGGAAGGTACTACAGTTATCCTTTGCGAAGTAATATTGATGTTCCACTGTATTCAAGTAATAATAGATTATGACCTGAAAGTCAAAAGGCAACTCTTGGTGACTGAAGAGTAATAAGCTTTTTAATTCACCTTGCATTCTCTTCTATGGCTCAGAATCAATTTCTTGACTAAAGGTTTTTTTCCCCTGTTAGCCTGAGTGGATAGCTCCAGAAGTTCTTCGTACCAAGCAAGCAGATGAGAAGTAAAAGCTAAATTTGCTCTTGTTTTTAATGTTTGAGTTACATATCTTGTAAGGGTTTATTGGGTATCTGTAGGTCTGATGTATATAGCTACGGTGTGGTATTGTGGGAAATTACCACGCAGAAGATCCCTGGGGATGGTCTCAATGCAATGCAGGTTTTCTTCCATCTATGATTTCAACATACTCATTTATTTTATACTCCGTATATGCAATGCAATGTAATGTATGAGGAGAAACAAATGGGCACCACACTGAGAATGGAAAACATATATTTGGAATTTTTCTCATGGGAATAGGATATAATCCTCTTGACTGAAAGAAAGTGTTTGGCTTTGCTCTTGATATAATTAGAATAAGGATGTGTATTTAGGTATCGTTTTGTTTGATGAGGGAAGAATTGAAGATGTGCATTGATGTTTGAAAATAGTAACGCATCCTGCGTCATACCATATTTGCATTCTTCACAACGAAGCACCATGGTGTGACTGAGGGATCCCATTATCAGCCCTTTCTTGTTTCTTCTCAACGCATATTTATCAAATCCACAAATTAAATATGTGAAGAAGAACCAGACGTAAAATATCAAAGTTCGCAACCTAGTATAAAAATAACAGTCAATGTTTGCAGGTTATGAAAGCTGCAAGGTTCACGAAGCAACAGCTGGATATCCCAAAAGATGTGGATCCACAGTGGGGTTGTCTTATTGAAAGATGTTTATCCAGGTTCAGTGTTGTGGTCGCACTAAAACTTGTTCTTAGTTGAAAGCATTTGCAGGACTTTTTAAACCTGTGCCATGCCAATGAACCTGAGTTCAATCTTGTTTGTGTTTTTTTCATGGTCAGTGAACCAGAGTCCAGGCCAACATTCCAAGAAATACTAGATGAGATAAACGAGTTACAGATAAAGTTTGCAGTTCAAATTCAGTCTACTGCAGGAGTCGAGCAAGCGCAGTATGAGATCAATGCATGATCTAAAACCTTTTGGACCTCAAGTATTTCACTTTTTGCAGAAATAAGTTATCTGAAATCTGTATGCAGACAGTTGTAAACGGAGCAATCAGTGTCGTTGCTTCATCTTTTGCGTTAAAATTTTTCCACACATAGCTATCATTTTTCTTGCTGCTTGCTGGCTTGTTGCAAAATGATGGAATTTCACATAGCTAGCTATTCATTAACACCTTGCAACAAATCCCAACAATTGACATCTTTTAGCCAGCCATGCTTTCAAGTTTATGTAATGAACATTCTTAGCTTCTGTTTAATAAGCATGACAAATCATCTTATTCTTAAAACACAAGATTCAAAGTGGAAAAAACGGGAGGGGAAAAATAAGCAGAAAGACAAGTTGAGTTTAAAACATTAGTAAATTGATGCATTGGTTCATTTTAGGTAATTGATATTTATATTTCAGTTTTGCAACATCACAATGGGGAAAGTCAGCTTCAGTTGCATGAAAACACAAGATACACCAACTTGGATGTTTTTACAAGATCTCTTCAACACCTAAGGCACTGTTTTGGGCAATGAATATAACAGGTAAAATTGTGAATTTTAAGGAGTTCAAACCGAATCCTAATTCATCTTGAATGTGGTTGTTGCATTCAGAGATTTCCCACTTGTATCAAGTGCCTGATAGCAGCAACTGCATCGCCTTTGTGCTCACGTAGTGTTCTCTCAGCCACCTTCTTATCCAACTGCAATAACCCAAAAAAGTAACGTTGATATGCACGTATTTATGGGCTTGAATAACCATCTATCCAAAGAGACTGACCTCAAGCTCGTTGGCGATTATGTCAATCTCAGCGGCATTGATCTTAACAGCAGCCAACTCTTTCTCCCTTTTTCATAAAACCAGCAAGCACCATCAATCAAAAGTCAACACATTCAGTAAACATACATTGGGGTTCAAAGTTACCAAAAGGTTAGATACAAGGATTGCTGATAACTTTATGCACAGATATTCAGTAAATAATAATTTAAGTTTTTCATATGCATATAAACAGCAAATTACTCGTAGTAAATTAAAAAAAAAAAATAGTTAGTTAAAATACAAACCTTAATCGCATGGCATTCAAATCAGCTTCTTTTGATGCAGCTATGGAAGCCATAGCCTATATACATAATAATGATTGTAACAAATCGTAAGTACTAAAATCAAGCGAATCAATTAACAATTAGAGTTAGATTAGTGGTATTGGAAAAGAGTACCTCTTGAACACGAGAGGAATCGAGCTGACGATCTTCGACATGATCGGTGAGTTTATCGAGTGCTTTGCTCTGTTGCTGTAAATCCTTTGAATCTTCAACTCGTGATTCGATTCCTTCATCTCCACCACCCTCCATTTGTATCTCAAAACCCTCTCTGCGTTTCTGTAAATCGCCGACTGTTTTTTTTGCCCTAAAATCGGTTTCTAGCGTTCCCCTTTTTTTTGGATTTGTTTACCAATGGGGCTCAAACCCATCTTTTGGCCCAGTAATTTATGGGCTTTAATTTTCCCCACTAAAACAGATCCAGTCCATCAAGTTTTCTTCAAAAGGAGACTGGTAACTATATGTCTATATATAGCCTTAAGAATTTATATGTACTGTTTTAAAGTAAGTTGAATTAATTACAAAAGTAAAAAACATTCCTTTTTAATATTGATTTTCCCTATTTAAATTTTGATAAAAATGTATATATTTATGGTAAATATGAATTACAAATACGGAATTAAACTAAATATGGTATGCTTAATCATAAATCTCTTAAAAAATATGTTTTGATTTTAATAGATAGAAAATCAAGCTTTGAGCAAATCAACAAACTAGACCATATGTACCAAATTAAATCTAAATTATTAGGACATACCTAGCTATGTAACTTCTATAATGGTGCAAAATATATGTGACGGATGCATGAATGAATGTGAGATATATAGCTATTAGCTAACATAAAAATTGTTGGCTATTGGCCGGTAACTATTAGTAGCAACCCATTATTAATTTACAAAATATCATACACTAATAAAATGTTTCATTCCTTCATGTCGTCTAATAATAAACAATCCATAACCTAATTTCAGTTATGGTACAACTAATCTACATTCTACAGCTCCATTGAACAAGCATTAAAGGTACGTACAACAAATCATGTAGAAGATTGCCCTGCTATCAACCATTTTTTGCCATCGATAAAATCTGTAGACAAAAAGGGTGCAGCTTCTTCGTCGCTAAGTTTCTTCAACCATCGAGCCCGCCCATCCGTACTAGACCCCGGCCCATGGCAATTGTACTCAGCATGATATAGATTCCTGTAGATATTGTTAAATCAATTAAAAACTATTTTTATTATGTTTAAATGTGATTCAATATGCCTATATACATTGACAAGGAGTTGATTAAGCTTACTCTAGACTGCCATGATGGTTCCAATCACTCCATCCTTCAGGCCTTACAGCTTTAGACATATAAGTGTTTGCGAAAACCACTCTCGAATGCTCACCTTGTGGTCGTCCTAAGAAAGAATGCCCAATACCGTAAACTCTTCCATTAGTGAAAACAAATCCAGTGTTTTCATTTATACTCGTTCGTGTATGAGCTGTAACCGACCCCCCAATCTCTATCCGTTTATCCGCAATCACAAATATCTCACATTCCTACATACGTATCCAGTTTTATTTATTTGAAGTCTGTAATTATCAAGAACTAATTAAAAGAAGACTATTATAATATGATGATAAAGATAGTAAACTTACGTGAAAGATGGAGCGAGCACGACCAAAAATGATATCGATAGCACCTTGAAAGTAACATCGGTCGTAGTAATGTCGACCTTTGTTATCAAGAAGAGTGTTATGAGTGCTATAAAATCCACAACTATAGAATGCAACTTTGTCACCACCAACATATGCTGCTACAGACTGATTATGTGAGGTATTAGCAATCCCTGTAGGTGCATCATTCTGTCCAAAACAAAAGCAAAAATTAGCTGCTTGTACATTGTGCAAGGAGGCTAGTACTGCAACTGTAGATAGATGTACCTTGAAGCTTATACCAAAGGCAATAAAATGGGATGCTTCAACCTTAAAGGTGGAAGATTCATAGTTGTTTTCAGAACTTTGTGACCAAACAATTGCTGTTTTAGTCCTCCCACTTCCCAGCAACATAATGTGACCTTTTTCTCTTGGAATGGTCACCTTTTCCCTTCAAATTACAAGAAATTACATTATGGGTCATATCTGATTACTTATATTATGATGATGATAAATTTCATAAAAACGACATATTAATTTGGTTTTTATTTTAAAGATTGGACTTTTGATATGCAAGATAATATATGGGTCATACAGATGAAATTAATTATGGACCAAAATTTTGTAGGTTACCTGTAAATTCCTTTTTTGACCTGTATGACGACCCATTCCTGGTTACCACTGGGAATCGAATCAATAGCGTCTTGTATAGACTTAAAATTATCTGAACCATTGACGTCGACTACAATAGTTTTTCGTGGTGCAACTTTTGAATGAAGAACGGATGCATCTACACCTTGTTGTGGCTTTAAGGTGATGATACTTCTGCCATTGACACCATTCAAGAATAACGTTGACGTGATAAATATGAACGCATAGGCGACGCTAATCGTCTTAAACATGATTGATTGCAATGGAAACATAGCCAAACATATAACTTATGGGAAGAAATGGAAGAAACTAAAGTAAAAATGTATGTTTTAAGGTTTTGAAGGTGATCGATTGTTTTACTTTTGTAAGGTGTTAGAAAGGGATTTATGCTCCTTCAACGATTATTATGTGGTTAATATTAATTGGTGTTCATTTTCCATTTCTAGAATACCTTCTAAATTAATGATCCAAGATGATATTCGTTTTCCATCTATTTATCTCTCTATCTATTTATCCGTACTTATAAAACAAAGTTTTAGATTGGTTAATTACATCCTACATATGTCATGTCTTTTATAACTTTTGACTTGGATAGAAAACAAAAAAAAAAAAAGTACATCATAAGATGGCTATTAAAATTCACTTCATAAGATCAAGTATATGTATCAAGTATATCATGTCGTTTTTGCCACAGAATCTTTAATTAATTGAAAAAACTCCCAAACTTTGTAAGAATTTGATTCGGTGGTCCAATTTTCCCCATTAATTCAATGATATATGCCCATGTCATGTGTCTACTCAAACTACCTCATGATCAATCTCTTGTTATTTCTGAGTTATTGTTAGTACTTGACAAGGTTGTTTTAAATTTCAATACATAGCATTTCTAGTCTAGAAATATTTTACCTTTAAAGTAGGTGATGATCGATTTGTCATTAATGATACGTGGTTCGTTGTGAATGGAAAAGGCAACTAGCCAAAAAAATATAATTAATTTCAATTTCAAAGTTGAGTTTAATGGAGAAAGAAATTTTGGTGGGAATAAAGAAATCAATATCATAGATTTATTTGCATCAAGTATAATAAAATCACAATTTTTCTCTATAATTTTAAAAATTAACTATCTCAAAAACAACTAACTAAAAAACTAAAACAATTGCATCATAAGAGCACAGGGGTCTGGGGTGTTTGGCGTCGGCGTTCATGGTTGAGAACGCCGTCAGACGACGTTCCCGACAACGTTCAGGCCTCGCCGTCCAATTCTCGATACCATCTCGTGCAACGTTTTCCTTTTTTTTCTGGTTTCAAACGTTTTTTAAAAAAAATAATTAAATATAGCCGTTAAACGGCTACAAATTAAAACAAACATTTTTTTGTTTAAAAATATTGAGCCAACGGCTCTTTCATTTAATAAAAATATATACACATCTCTATCTCTATATATACATACATATTTCATACTAAAAATCACACCTCAATCTCTTCTTTCTCTCAAATTCTATACAAAATACACATACATTTTTAACGTTAAAATGCCATCCGATTCATCCTCCGATGATGAAACTATGTACAAACTTCTTTTGCTTGCTCGTAAGTATCGTAATGATCAAGAAGATGCCGAAAGTTTCACGGCTCGGTCACGTCTTTCAAAGGTGGAATGAAGTGCACGCTTCGAGATCGGGACGGGAGCTGAAGTTGAAGATGAATAATTTTACTTGTATTTCATTTTTAATTTTTAGGATTTCTTAAATTATGTATTTTAATTTTTTAGGACTTGTAATTCTTTATTATTTGTTTTTAATGAATTAAATGTGTTTTATTTGATTTATTTGTTTTTAAATATTAATTTAATCATTTAATTACATTAAAAAAACAAATAAAACAAATAATAAAAATTTCCAGAACACTGTTCAGAACATTTTCACCACACCACAAAATTCTGACTTACAACACTGTCTTGAACACTGTGAAAACAGTGTCACCACACCCAGTGCTCTAAAAATTAGCGTTTTCTTCTCTTTGATTAAACGTCTCACACTTTTCGTTTATTGCTAACTCCATGCTTAGTGAATCTATGATAATCACACGCCACAAAACCCATTAGACAGACTTGAAAATTTATTTTTTAAATGCGTTGCATATGGGTTGTATTTGCATCAAACTTTTAGTATATATATATATATATATATAGTGGGATGTTCAAATGAGAACCACTCTAAACTTAAGAACTTTAAGAATCACTTTTCAAGGTGTAAGAGGTGTATGTATTAAGTTAGTTGAGTGTATTATAAGGTGTAAATTGTGTGTTTTGCAGGTTATTATTTGTTGTGGGAAATTATGAGGGACTATATATTTGTTTAAATTGGTGGTTGAAATTATTAATAATTTAAAATGAAGAGAGAGAGAGAGAGCGTGCGTAAAAATCTAGACATATCGGATGAATAATGCTTTTCGTATAAGAGTAAAGATAACAAAATTGAGTGACTTTTGGTTAACACTTGTGAAAGTTCATTTTTGTTAGAGAAAACAAAGAATTATTATTAAAATTATTAACCACACTTACAACCAACATTGATCCAAACTAGTTATTGATTGCTCGTGCGTTACACCGAAAAAATTCTAGTTTAGTTTGGAGTAAAATTGTTTAATTTTATTTCCATTTTATTAAAAATTTTGTTAGCATATTATATATATTGTTATATAATAATAATAATAATAATAATAAAAATAATAAGGAAAAAAACTAATAATGATAGTAACAATAAGTAGTAAGATGTAAGGACAAAGTAAAAGAAAAAAGCCAATCACTGAGCTCGAACCATGGTTGCTTCAATATAAAACTGGGCATCAACCACCAATCCAAAGCAAAACTTAATGTTGATTATGTTAAACATATTATATGTATTGTTATATAAGCCACCTAATAAGACAAAAAATACTATTCATAGTAGGTACTCAATTGATATTAAGGGGTAATATACCACAACCCCTAAAATACAATATAGATACCTTAAAAATACACAAAATAAAACTCAAATAACTAAAACATTCACCCAAGCTACCAAATACTGTTACCACTTTACAATCGACCAGGCCATCACCCTCACTCGATCACAACCTCTATTCAACCACTAGAGCTACCACAAGTTCCTGGACAACCCATAATACCCCTGCCTTTTTACAGCTACAGATTTTTAGTCGTTAACCCACTGTTCCCAATTAAAATCCTTCTGTTTCAGCCTAGCCTTAATCCATTCGAAGCTTCTAAGTTGTACCTCTTGAAATAACCCATCCCCTTGTAGAATCTTCTTCTCAAACACTTTAACATTTTTGTTTTCCCAAACCAAATATGCATAACACCCAGGCCCGTTCGGCGGATTTTGTTAGCCTTGTGCGGTAATTTCAAATTAGGCCCCTTATTTAAGCTTTTCATTAAGTTTTGTGTTGATCCGGAATATTATGTTACTTGATTATTGAATTGTAAAACAATCTATCTATATTTATAAAACAAAGATTTTTTCTTGATTTTTAGACATGCCACATCATAACATTTCCTTTTCTTTAAAGCATCCTAACTTGCCACATCATTATATTATTATTTTCTTAAAAACCTTAATTATTAATTACTAAGACTATTATTTATCAAAATTATCTTATTATAATAGCCTTTAAAATTCCTATATTATATTTAATATATAACTATTTTTACCTACATAAAAAAAGGATTTATTTTCTAATCCATATTTTATACATTGTATTTAACAAATATCATCAACTACCATGTTTTAAGAAAATTATTTTTAATAAAGATAGAAGTTGATTATTTTATGTACATTTTGATATATATTACTATTGAATTTATTTAATAAATTTTAAACTTTCAACAATATTAAGATACAGTTGAAAACCTAAAAAACATATGATTAATTTTTATTTTTTAAATTACTTTGCATTACATATGCTCAACAAATGTATTAAAACTTAACACAATACCTTACAAATTAATTTAATTGTATTATGTATTCAAACTTAAACATAATAACATACAAACTAATTTATTGGTATTTTATAAATGGTCGTGCATCGCACGGGCTCAATGCTTAGTTTTTATATATAAAATAAAGTTTTTTAATTACCTATAAAAGGGTATTATTTTTGTTAACGATTACGTATTATTAAATTACAAACTCTTGAACATTATTTACAAAGAAGTTTGGTTTAAAACTTTATGCTGAAAAGTAAATGAATGATATATATTAAAAATATTGAAATAAACGTAAAGTAATTGGTCAATACCACAAATTAATTGTGTCATCAATAATGCTAATTATATGTCCATTAATATATTCAGCTACTTAAAAATTACTATATAACTACACTCTTCAAACGGCGGTACATTACACGGGCTCAATGCCTAATGAAATTTATATATCAAATAAATTTCTAGTTCCATAAATTAATAGGATAATCAAATTAAAAACAGCAACTAATAACTAAGAAAAATATAATAGCTTTGCATTATCATGTAAAAAGTTAATGAAATGGCCACAACCACAAGCTGGATTCGAACTTGTGACATTCTATTAAAAGATAATACGCTTGTCAACTAGACTACTACATCATTTACTTGTTGGTTCACAACATCATTTATATATAATTTACAAGATATAAACAATTTGGGGCCAAAAACTTGGCCCTGTGCTATGGCCCAGGTTGCACCCCTTAGGCCCGGGCCTGATAACACCCACTCCCATATATCTGTCAACCGCTTATTGTTGAAACTAGTAGCACCCGACTCAAAAAATTTCCCAACATCCAAAAATCGACAACTACCCAAGATCCACCAACTAAACACCTTATCCCACACTCTAATAACATTGTGATACAATATTAAGCTATGATCAATTGACTCGGCACACTCTTCTCACCAAGGGCATAAAACGGAATGTAATCAATACCTCCCTTATCAATTTTCACTACAACCGACAACCGTTTCTTTCTCTATTGATTTTGCTAGGTACGAATCTGCTCCGCTTTGTTTGTTTATCTCGCAACCCGTTGTTTAGTAAGACCCCATCTATTTGATCCGCTACCAAACTAACTTCGAAAACCTTCTCGCCATCTGCTACCCATTCCCATCTGTCACAACTGTTCGGAACAAACCTAACCAGATTAAGCACGTTATTTAATTAATCTAGCATCCACACGCCCGACCCCTTGGTACTCGTGCCCAATCCAACATCCATACCCATTCGTTCTCAACCCAATTACCTCTATCTTTAATTATCACATCTTTCTTTTTGTCCAAATTATATAATTTGTTAAACCTCTCCTTAAGTGTGATACCCCATGCTCATCTTTTCTACCAAAATAATGTTTGTGATCCGTCCCCGATCCTTTTCTGGAAAAAATAAAATGGATGACATTTGTGAAGTTTATTACGGAGTATTATGTGATGATTTTGACTCTATTCGTAAATACAACAAAATACCTCCTAATCAAATATTTCTTCCGACTCAATTTAATTACCCATTATAAATTTGAATACAGTTTAAGAAAAGTAAATAAATGTATCATTGACCAATAAAAATGTAATATTTCTCACTAAACATCTTTTGATCAATAAAAAATAAAAATGGGACTTTAAATACTATTTCCGTTCAATAACAAGTGTTATATGACTATTTAAAATCTTTATTTTTCAACATTAACCTTAAATATATATTTTTTAAATAAATTTAAAATCCAATTTACCCATATTTTGCATTAACGGGAGAGAAAGGATTATTATATTACGAGCAAATATTAAATAACTCGGGACAAACGGACCGCATTTCAAAGAAAAAAACAGCTAAAACATGGATAGATCCATCTCTCTCCCTACCTCGTCATTCGTCAAGCTGACGCGATCTAATCCGGACCAAATTATACTGGGCCCCTTTACGATTCAATCTTGTTACATAAATGGCCCATTTCAAAGTTTAGTTTTAACTTTAAACTAGGGACCCTTTTAGCAGAACAAGTACCAAGTTTTTTTTTTTTTAATAATGATTATAAGATTGAATTAAAATAAGTAAAGAAAAAAATTTAAGATATATTTTATAACAGTGTTTTGATAAACAATGACTTCAAGACATTGATTAAGCTAAATACAAATAATTTCAAATACATTAAATGAATAGCAATGTTGTCATAATAAGATGTAATTCGTGATTATATTTAGTAAGTGACTATAATTAGTATAAACATGCAAAGTTTGAATTTTATTAAATGCTTTGACTGTAATAATCATAGTAAGTCTAACTATTATCCTAAGAGTATTGGTTACCAAATCCAATAAATGACAAATTATAAATTTGAGCATATTAAATCAAGTTGTTTGTGTGAAAATGATCGGATCCTTTGTTTGTTTCATCTAAAATTACATCGGTTACATCCTTTCATACATAAACTTATTATAAACAACAAAATGTACATGATCACAAAAAATTGATAACTTGTATTTGTTTATATCAATTACTAAAAATAGTAAGTTTATCCAGCCTAAACCATTCTATCCGTCCATATATCATTGGTCTAACTTTTCATTTGGTATATCCGTACCTAAAAAATTGTTCACTTTCAAAACTAATCAATCAAAATGCAGTTTAAAAAAAAATTGTTTCTTTGTAAAGTGATAATTAATTTTGAGACGGATAGCGTATGACATTTTTAAATATCCGAGGACCTTTTTTGACTGCTGGCTTAAACTTGAGGGCCTAACTTGTAGTATATATACATACAAATATTCAATCACCGTTAGAAAACCAGTTAACCACTCGCTCACGAAAAAACACTTTCCCACCAAATTAAAAAATAAAAATAAAAAATGGATAATTCGTCGCCGGAAAATCTGATCGTCGTGAAGAAAGATTCCGACGGGATAGCTTACGTCACCATCAACCGACCAAAGTCGCTGAATTCGTTGACGAGACCAATGATGGTGGATCTTGCGCGTGCATTCAAGTCCCTTGACGCCGATGAATCCGTGGGGGTGATCGTATTGTCCGGGTCGGGTCGGTCTTTCTGCTCGGGCGTTGACTTGACCGCAGCTGAGGATGTTTTCAAAGGAGACGTGAAGGATGTGGAAACCGACCCGGTTGCTCAGATGGAGCGGTGCCGTAAACCGATAATTGGGGCAATTTCGGGTTTTGCAATCACGGCGGGTTTTGAGATCTCGCTTGCTTGTGATGTATTAATTGCTTCCACTGATGCTAAATTTATTGATACACATGCCAGGTTTGTTTTTTTGTTTTTTTTTATATAATTTTTATTATTACTTTCTATGTTTTTATGCTGATGGTTTTGCTTTAATTATAAACCCTAAGTTTTTATTTGCATTATTCAACGGTTAAGCTTATTTCTGCATATGTTTATCGGTATTATGAATTGGGTTTATCATCAATCAAGTAATTATGTTGTAGTAACGATATCCAAACGGTTTGACACGTGGAAGTTAAAAATATGAAACTATTTTTTTTTTTTGATGTGGGGATGAAAATTTTGAATTGGGTTTTACATCAGATTTTGCCTATTTGGTTTTAATGTTATGATGTGGAAATGAAATTTTTGAACTTTATCAAGAATTTGCATATCTGACACACTTTGGGTAAAATTGGATGTTGACATATATGTGTTATGAATTGAGACACTTTTGGTTGTATAAAAGGTTTGGTAAATGTGTATTTGGTAGGTTTGGGATATTTCCATCATGGGGTCTGTCACAAAAGCTTTCGCGGATAATAGGGGTCAACAAAGCTCGAGAAGTGTCTCTAACTGCCGGCCCGTTAACTGCAGTGACAGCAGAGAAGTTGGGGTTGGTGAACCATGTGGTTGATGGTAGTGAATTGTTAAAGAAAGCCCGTCAAGTTGCAGAGGCTATCATGAAGAATAATCGAGATTTAGTGTTGAAGTACAAGGCTGTTATAAATGATGGTGCCAAGCTAGACCTTCATCGTGCTCTTTTACTCGAAAAGGTATGCGTTTCGTGTGCGTGTATTGTAATGAATTCCTGAGATTGCTGTTTGTTTTTGTTTTTGCTTATGGTTTATGTTTTTTTTGTAGGAGAGAGCTCATGACTATTACAATGGGATGACAAAGGAACAATTCAAGAAAATGCAGGATTTCATAGCAGGTAGAAGTTCAAAAAAACCTGCGTCTAAGTTATAATTGATTCATGTTTGTTTTATGTTACGTGTAAAAGTTGTACTGTGTGTTCCGAGTTGTGCAACTAAAAGGGGATTACCTACAATTCTATCCTTCCTTATATTACCCATCTATCATATTCATGTTGCTAAGTAAGTCGCTACAAGCGTATACAAATGAGTGTATGTGTGTAAACATCATTTAGGCTTTCCATGGTATGAAATAAAATTATAAACATCCCGGTTACCTAAATAACCCGCCCAAAGATGATAGCAGTAGTACATACGCAAATATACAGACAAGTCTTATCGAAAAGATTTCGTTTGTATACAAAGTACGCTCATAACTTGCCCTTTTTACTTTTTAAGAAACGTAAATATACTCTGTAGTGTTTGATTAAAGTTTGATTTATCATGAGATGGTTTTTATAAAGTGAATGTGTCACATAGCCTTTCTTCCCCCTGTCTTACACCAACCATGCCAGATTGCCAGATCTCACCGGAAACCGCCAATGAAATGCGAGAATCAAAAAACTGTTCTTGCGGATGTGCGGCGCCTTAAATTTAGGCATGTATCATGTTATCAGTGCATTATGCAATTGATTTGACTAGGGGTGTGTTTTGTACATATCAGGTTGGCCATTGCCAAATTGCAAATGTGACAATGGTATAATGAATTTGAAATTGTGAGATGGTAGTTCAAACTTATTTCAAAATTCGTCAAATTCGAGCAACTAAGTGGGACGACCAAATATATGATATTAACTTGTCATACGAAACCCATGACCAAGTATACAATATTACTAGGACGAACATTAGATACAAGGAATTCTAAAAATATGATATTACCTTACTAGCATGGTTAATGAACACAGACTAGTCGACTACAGAAAAACTGAAGTATACAAGATTTTTTATTTATTTATTTTTATCATCTAATTGGGTTGACCAGATAATTCGATACTAATGTCTGACTTAACTCTAACACGATTCCACGTTTGGTTTATCGAATTGGGTCACACAACCGTACAACATTATGTGACCATAATCAAACCGACCCTAAAAGGTCTTAGCGTGTTCGAGTTTGGGTTGTGTCGGGGTCGTCCCGACCTTTTTCACACCCATACATGTGACACATCAAAAAATGAAAATAATGTGAAATCAAATTATGACTCATTTTTAAGATTGTGTCATTTGTAGCTATGGAGTTTAAAATATATGGACGAAGGTAAAGAAAATTAATTTCCAAAAGGCGAAATAAAGTGATTAGTTTTTGAAGGTGCAATGATCTTTCCTACCAATCAGTAAATATATAATCCATTGCTTCAAATGATTGATGCTCTTGTAGAATAAAACAAAAGTCGATGCTTTTGAGTTGATCAATTTACAACTTTGATAGTTAAAAAAGTCTTGAAAAAAAAACAAGTGAAAACGTACAATCGCCCGAATCGCTGCTCTCCATTCGCCAACATGGACCGGCTAGTAAGTACCATCATACAAGACGAATCAGCAACATGCTACTTAAAAACTCATCATGATTCAACAAAATGTCGTTGGCTTCTTATATCGCTAGACCTAAATGGTCGAACCAACGACCCCATGAAGAATCGAGGGAACACAAGCCAACATACGACACCGAAAGGTCTAATATCGGTTGATTGTTCCCCGTTACATTCATATCCATGATGAAGCAACAAAAACAAAAGATGGCTAAAGCTTTTGCCAGCTGCTATATATCTTGGACCTCATGAATGAAAGGTGGGTAATATATGTATGTATGTATTAGGATTTAGGAGTAGCCCTACATGTACAAAGAATGAGCAGCTAAAATAAACAAGATTGAAGCAAGGCCCATATTTGATGGAAAGAGTCCCCAACATATAACTGTTTTTAGGTCCAATTATTATATGTGGATATTTCCTCTATGCATACATTTCCATCATGTTGTTTGTCTTTTAAGGGTTATTTGGGTGGGTTTATTTAAGCTCTAAGTTTTAGTGTTAATAAATTAATTTGTTGAGCTTATAAATTTTATAAAGTGAAATGCTAGGATCACATAAGTTTAACAAATGACTAGAGATTTTGATGACTTATTTGCTTATAGACATCGATAAACGTAAGAAATGATGACACTTAACCACCTCGAACCTCTACGCTTAGACGTTTACTAAACAAGTCTCTCTATGCACGGTACTATAATCAATAGTATCAATAAGATAATAAATTGATTTTGACATGGTTCGATACCATATGGCCGAATATCAAATTCCTGTCTTTTTCATTTAGTTAGCGAAAAGGTCATTGTTAATGAAAAGTATGGTAAAATTACCAATATATTTAAATGTTTAAGTCTGAATCGACATACCATGCATACATTTTACAATTTAATTTGTCGAGGCTCAATTTTTAGAAATGTATTAATCATATATTATTTTCAATGTGTGTACGTACTCATGCTAGTAATCCTCTTATATGTATAAAATTTCGTAATGTCTAATGTATATATTTACGCCAGATTTCGATACAAATTTTAGAAATTTTACTGTATGTGTATTAAACATCTTAAAAACTGATATACACAAAGTAGACTATTAAATCATTAATACATGCAATAGTAAAGTTAAAAATGTAAATTTTAAATAGGGTTCGTGGATCACGATAAAGTATGCTTGATAAGTCGATTTTTTCTTAAATGTTAACATTTGTGGGGATAAGTTGGAATGAGAATATTTTAGTGAGAACAGGGGAATCAATAGAAATGCACTATGTGTCATAATACTCATTTTTTCTCATGATTTTAAAAATCAAATTTCTTACAAATGGTAAGTCGAGAAAAATTATAAAAATTACACCATAATAATCAGCGTTTGATTCTCTTCGATTAGAGATGTGACAAGGTATACTTTCAACGACTTTTTTATTTTTGAGTTTTACAAATTGTACAAAATTAATACCACATGTGGTACTCGTTGGTACCACAAGTGTTACCCGCCAGTATAAAAAATGTAGGGGGAAAGCGAGGTTAGTGACACATGACATATTTCTATTAGTTCATCTATTCTCAATCAAAATTGATATACTCATTTGAACTTTACTCAATATTTGTATTTAATGCTCATTTATATAATAAAATATTTTTCTTTTTTATACGCAGTAAATGTGATATTTTAGAAAATTATGAGTTTATTAGACCCCTCCCAACAGTGAACACCAACTGACGCATCAGTTGGTGTCACATCAGCGCCACATCAGCTTTTTCTAAAACTGACACAAACTGACACTACCCTGCCAACAGTAAAACATCAGTTAACATCACTACTCTTTTTTGGGACCCACACACTAATTTCTTTATTTATTTAAAACACAAACTTAAATAAAACATTTTTATTAAAACTAAAAACATTACATTAAAATAAAAATAAAAGGTTACAATTCCTAAAAATTTTTAAAAAAATGTTACAATTCCTAAAAAAAAAATACATTTCTTAAAAATTAAAAAGATAACTAGTCGTCTACTCCGAATCGTCCGAACCCGCTCGGTCTTCGTCCGAATCGTTGACTTGAACCGAACCCGAAACTGAATCGCGACCAAAAACTATTTTATAATCATTTTCATAATTATCGACAATGGTTTTTCGCACCTCCTCGAGCATCTTTTTTTCCTTGTCTTTAAGGCCGCTCGGTATTTTTTTATACAACATCTTCCACGATTTTAATATAGTTTTTTTGACCGAATTTCCCTTGATCGTGGCCAATCTTTCTTGTTGTGCTTGCGCGGCTTGTATGTTGGCTAACCGTTCCTTTTCTTTCAAACTACGCGAAGCAGTAGCGACATCACTCGAACCCGAACTTTTTTGACTTTTGTTGGCTTTAGCTCGGCCGGGCGGACGACGAATAATGTCGTCTTGGAACAACCGTTCCATGTTAGTCGTGAGAGGCTCGGAAATAGGCTCGGAAGTAGGCATATCGTCACCAAGATTAATCGGTTCAAGTTCGGCTTGGCTTGGTTGTCGGCTCATGACTCCATCATTTTCCATAAACTTCGGACAAAGTCGTAGTACATTCCAACATTTTTCGTATATGAAGGCGCGGTTTTGTTGAGACTTAAACGCTTCGTGACACCCCTTCAAAATGTCGGTATCACTTGCCCCGCTTTGACGAGGATTGGTAAGATGTTTATAGATGACAATGAAAATTTTGGTGTCGCTACGAATTTTGTTCCACTTTCCTTGAAGTTGGCTCAAACTACGTTCTTGAGGTGCAACCGTATTGTAATCCTTTAAAACTTTATCCCAAAAAGCTTCGAAGCTTTGTGAAACCCCTTTCTTTGAAACCTCGGAACGGTGAATCCAACGTTCGGATAATATTAGCGCCTCTTCGTCGGACCATCTAACTTGAACCCTTTTTGGTTCTCCTTTTGCTTTTGCTTTTCCTTTTTTCGGCTTCGGGTTCGGCACGGGTTCGGGCTCGGCTTCGGCTTGACTTGGTGACTTGGGCTCGGGTGGAGTGTGGATGTTTCCGAATTGTGGATAATTTATTGGAATAGGTGGAAATGGAGAGAAAGCGGATGATGGTTGGGTTAAAAATCGTGGGTCTCCAAATGGTGGTGGAGTTTGATGGAATGGTGGTGGAGTTTGTTGGAATGGTGGTGGAGTTTGATGGAATGGTGGTGGAGTTTGTTGGAATGGAGCATATGGTGAGAAGTGTTGGTAGTTTTGGTAATTTTGGTTGTAACACCCTTCAAATTCTCAAGACTTTTTTTTTTTTTTACATTACGGAAGCGAACATTTAAAATATACATCATAGGATGCGTGTAATACGTTTCCATAGTGCATCCCAAAATACATACAACCTTTAATACCAAATTATCATAATTTGCTAAATACATACTTAGGTGTTATATTAAAATCTGATACAAAATGTTTAATCCAAACATAACTAAATCAGAGTAGGCTTGTCAAACATCTCATTCATCCCATACTTCAAGCTACCCACAATCAAAAGCTATCCCTGCAAGAAGTAATGAGGTGGGATTAGCACGAAGCTAAGTGAATAGATCCAAAATTATCAATCTAATTTAGCTTAGCAAATGTCTACAGCAAGCATTACACACAAATCAAAAAGGATCGGTGGTCCTTGAGGTACTCTCATATCGCGGTGGTTCCTCAAGTAACACTTAAAACCAACTGAAGGCCAAATCAGAGGTTAAACCGATAGTTTGGTACTATTACTACATACAACATAATTTCAGTGTTCAACACATGTACAAAGCACTTACGTTGTCCAAAGTAATAGTACCCAAACCTAACACATTAGTTGACCCCCGACAATTCAAATAGTTCACATTTAACATAACATATAGGACACCAATAATCATTCAAGGGATAACCATCATGGCAATATATTATCTAAGCAATCACTGTTATATATCCAGTTTACCAGTTGTAACCATGTTGTTACAACTAACTTAGACTGAGAGTCCAAGATCCACTCACCCTTGAAGATCATCGTCTCCACTCAAAGGTCTTATCTTATTGAGTCTTCGGTTTATCTGAGAACAAAATCAAAACCTGATGTGCTAAATCTAGTTTTAAAATTATCATTGAAAATATGAACAAGAAAGTACCGAGCTAGACCAAAACACAACCGGGCAGTGGACCCTATCGTGTAGTAGTATAGTTGGGTAAGTTCGGGTTCGAACACAGGGAATGTGAGTTTAAGAAGTTATATTCAAGTGCAAGTAATTTGTACAGTAAAGTAAATGTGGGGGTTTTGTGACCGAGTTGTCATGTTGCTTAAAAACTACTTTTAAACTAAGACTAGGCAATAGTAGACTCAGGAAGAGTCAGAGTGATTTTTATATAATTAGGATATTAAAAAGATACTTGCTTGGATTATTTCGCTAATGATTTCGGGGTGTTGAGTTATAACCAGTTTATACAATGCATTTGTAAATCTTAATTAAGCATAGGATTAACGTTCGCTATCACCTACAAACCTTAACTTTGATTTACTAACCATACAATTTAATCTAGTAACGGACATTCGTCATGGTTACCATCTTGCACATTTAAGCTCTAATTATCCCAACCCATTCCAAAACTACGTTCGCAATGTTTGTTCAATTACTTATAGACACATAATTGATGATAATCTACCAAGTAGAAAACGTTCGCTATATCCACTAGTAAATCACCAAACAAGTTAGAACAACGATACTAAGCTCAAATGCACAAGGTTCGCGATTAAACATAGAGTTCAAGTCTCACAAGTTTATAATTCATCCAAAATGAAAGACGTTCGCCATATTCATCAACTCATACGTTTTAGCTCATTTGTGTAACTCATACCAAATTTCACAACCGCAAACAATGGTTTATTCATACATCGACATACAAATGACAAGTATCATAACTAATAACAAACGTTCGCTATAATTACAAGTTAAAAACACCAAATAGTTCCACAAATTGATTGAGCTAAAATATTCAAGTTTCATGGAGGAATTGTAAACTCAAGCATAAAACCCCAAATTAATACACCCCTAATCTCTAGCTATTTCATCCAAGCAAGTAAATAAAACTAGCCACTAACAATCATACTCAAACTATCACAAATAATAAGTGAAATCAAAGGAAACATAATTATGTGTGAATAAAAATGCAAACCGAGTGATTACAATGTTTGGATGATGATTCTTCGTGTCCGAATGATATAATATGATGAGATATCTTCAAGGTGATGAAAATGGCTTGAAAACCCTAAAAAATCGCCATGGAGGCTGATATTTTCGGAGATGATGAGTTAGGTGAGAGATGAGGAAGAAAAGGTGTTTAAATAGTCAAAAAGTCTGCTGCCGACACTAGAACCCGGCTGCTCCTTACCCCGACCCGGCTGCTCCTCCAGCCTTAAAATGAAGGTTTCTTTCTGTTACCGATTTTTCATAAATGACCCGGCTGCTTCCCCCAAGAACCCGGCGGCTTCTCCTAATTTTCAGAGAACCATATTTTGCAGATTTGTAGATCTCTGAAATACGAACGTTTGGGCGCCTGAATCACCTCAATCCGAGTTCGTATGAGAAAGTTATGGCCAAAACGGTGCAGCGTGGTCAATTCAGCAAAACCTTCCATCTTTTCATCCTTTCTTCCTCAATCATCAACCTTAACACACAAAATCAATTTCAAACTAAATAAGTACCAAAAGTTCATGAAATTGCACAGAAACAAGTACCAAAATGATGATATCGCGAGAGATAAACATGTACAAAACGAGCGATATCAAATATCCCCACACTTGAACTTTGCTTGTCCTCAAGCAAACTATGATTTACAATTCCAAAACAAACTCCTCTTGCAACTGAGAATCAATGGTTAAGTTTTACAAAAGAATACCCATAATAATCACATAAGCATTAATCATAGGTTAGTATTAACATGTAAGTACCATAAAAACTTAAATGATTTGAATGTCAAGCTTGAATGCACAACTTAGCACCTCTCAATAGGAAATGTGTTTCAATCACTCAACTCTCAATTTGATCAGGATTGGGAATGGAATAGATAAACACTCAATAAGCCAAGTCGTGATGCGTTATTACCATAAGCTTGCAAAAGGATCAAATCTCCACCGACTAGGCGTGAGCACCAAGTAAAGTATCAAATGAGGTATTCTATCAATATGTTGTAACAAATATGGATGAAATTGGAATGGGTATGTTAGACTCGTCAATGGGTGTAAAGGTGGTAGTCAAAAACCCAATAAAAATGATGAAATGTTACCTAGAAATTTTATTGTGACTTGCAAATAAACTTAGGAATCTTATATGTTTACAATTGTTGGAACTTATTTTCACTTTTTAACTTAGTCAAGCCTCATTAGGCATATTCACAATTTACTTTATATTCCATGATTTTCATGGCTTTCATTTGGCTTTAATTAACCAAGCATTTGACAATTCAATTCAAGTTCCATATATTCCGAACATAACATATTTAATATTCCTTTCAAAAGATTTCAGAAGTCACATTTTCTTGATAGAAACAATTCAAAAATTCTGACCAAGTAACATTAATAAAATAAGGTTCGGGTAATGACTAACCAAAAACATGGCTAATATGATGGGTAGTGTATGTGGAAGTTTCTACGGGTTTCTAGCACCAAAAATGAGTGCTACGACCTGGGTGGACTGGATTAAATTGATTTCAAACAGAAAATTTCATCCTAAATAATTAAGATTCCTTGACCGATTAGCAAGTTCGTAAAATCCCTTAAAGATCAAACACAAACTCAATAATTGGTTAGAAAGTCAAAATAATTAGGATTATGCTCCAAATCCTAAAGAATACCTCATTATCAAACTTCACCTATATCACATTTCTGCGATCTCACAACGGTCTCAAAATGCATCAATAAGGCAAGTTCTAGAATAACTACAACCACCGGCACACTCATAGCAAACAATATATAAACACTAAAGATAAGTGTTTTTTCAATTATGGCTCAAGAATATCTCACTGTTTTTAGTATGGCTATAAGTGTGCTAGTTATGCAATTCACCCAATGAGGTTGCTTATTGACAAATTTCATGCAAGAGGTAAGATTTAGTTTACTTAAAACAAATATTTTCTATTACATTTCAAAGCAACTAATCATATGAGGACAAAGTGTTCTTAACAAATTATTATTCCTAAACCTGTTATTGAAATTCGTAAAATTCTATTGGATAACCAAAATTAATAACAGACTCAATAAGGACCTAGAAATAATAATTTACTAAGAATAAAGTTCAAGTGAAAAACCTCCCCACACTTGAGGTTTGCATTCCCCTCAATGCAACAAAACAATAATATTCAATAAAATCACGTGTAAAGAAGTTAAAGGGAACGAGTACTTCCCCGGGGGGTTTTGCTTGTTCATGGTTTTGAATAACCTTCGATCATGATTTCAAAATATCCATTTCTTTCAGGTACCTCTCGTTATCGCACAAAATTGTCTTCATCAAACATTCATCACTTCGAAGTACGGGTTACCTCCCGCAAAGTGCTTGGTTTATTATCGAGTCCCGAGCTAGACTCGACCCTTGCTTTCTCATGACCAATCCGCAATCACGCTACCACCTCCTTTCTCGTCATACTCACATAGGAGGATGTCTTTTTTTTTTTTGACATTTCGGTAGAATATCCTCCAACTACAACTTGTAACGTGAAAATAACCTCTCCATTTCTTGAGTGGTATAATGATAATCCGGATGATTTCCACCTTCAAGTATGAATGACTAGTTATCCTCACGTCTTCAGAAAAATCTTTGGCAAGTATACAAAGATAATCAAGTGGTTCTTCAAAATAGTTTAGATGCACACACTCAATACTCCTTTCCAACCTTGCCAACCTATCTACCTCAAGTGTCAAAGTGCTACTAGCTCGATACAAATTTTCAAATTCTGCGTCTAGAATAAGATCATCTCCAACTCCCTTTTTTACAAGCTCATCTAGCTCATGATCACTAATTCCCAGCAGTCCTTGTAATTCCTTTATATCGGCATCATAGTCAACAATGGCATCCTTAGTCACTTTAGGCTCTAGCATGTATGAATCCTGCAAAACAATTTGTGAAGTTTCATGAGGGTAATTAGTGACTTCATTCTTTTCTTCCACCTCATCCATTTCGTCTTCACTATCATCCTGAAAAACAAAGTTAGATGAATATGGAACATAAAGGTTAGATTCAAGATCATAAACCCCGATAGCCTCAATATCGTCCATATGCTCGTTTGCATTGGAAAATGTATCATAAGGCTTCTCGTAGTTGGGCTCAAAATTCCAAGCGAAGATTTCATCCAATTCTCTATTATGTCTCTCTGTTTGCTCTATAGCCTCTTTCAACAACCTTCCAAGATTCGACATTTCAGGTTGTTCCATCTCTAATGGCTCATCATCCCAAGATCTTGACTGATAAGGTTGGTTCCAATTATCTTGGTGGTGACCTTGTGGTGCGTACCTTTCGAGTGATATCACTGGCACATCATCATTATCACTCTCACAAAATAAAGGTTTGTAACCTTCATGATTTGAGTAATAAGACATCGAAGCTAAGTCACAAATCTGCTACAAACATCAAAACTAAAAACGGTAAAACGTAACCACTCAACACAATATAACAAACATTAAAATATACACTAACAAATACTAAAAACTATTTTAAGTAACTTTCCTTGAACTAAATTCCAAGAAGGGGTCAATTAACTACACTTAAATTAAATTCTCAATCAATCACATTCCCCGGCAGCGGCGCCAAAAACTTGATGTGCTAAATCTAGTTTTAAAATTATCATTGAAAATATGAACAAGAAAGTACCGAGCTAGACCAAAACACAACCGGGCAGTGGACCCTATCGTGTAGTAGTATAGTTGGGTAAGTTCGGGTTCGAACACAGGGAATGTGAGTTTAAGAAGTTATATTCAAGTGCAAGTAATTTGTACAGTAAAGTAAATGTGGGGGTTTTGTGACCGAGTTGTCATGTTGCTTAAAAACTACTTTTAAACTAAGACTAGGCAATAGTAGACTCAGGAAGAGTCAGAGTGATTTTTATATAATTAGGATATTAAAAAGATACTTGCTTGGATTATTTCGCTAATGATTTCGGGGTGTTGAGTTATAACCAGTTTATACAATGCATTTGTAAATCTTAATTAAGCATAGGATTAACGTTCGCTATCACCTACAAACCTTAACTTTGATTTACTAACCATACAATTTAATCTAGTAACGAACATTCGCCATGGTTACCATCTTGCACATTTAAGCTCTAATTATCCCAACCCATTCCAAAACTACGTTCGCAATGTTTGTTCAATTACTTATAGACACATAATTGATGATAATCTACCAAGTAGAAAACGTTCGCTATATCCACTAGTAAATCACCAAACAAGTTAGAACAACGATACTAAGCTCAAATGCACAAGGTTCGCGATTAAACATAGAGTTCAAGTCTCACAAGTTTATAATTCATCCAAAATGAAAGACGTTCGCCATATTCATCAACTCATACGTTTTAGCTCATTTGTGTAACTCATACCAAATTTCACAACCGCAAACAATGGTTTATTCATACATCGACATACAAATGACAAGTATCATAACTAATAACAAACGTTCGCTATAATTACAAGTTAAAAACACCAAATAGTTCCACAAATTGATTGAGCTAAAATATTCAAGTTTCATGGAGGAATTGTAAACTCAAGCATAAAACCCCAAATTAATACACCCCTAATCTCTAGCTATTTCATCCAAGCAAGTAAATAAAACTAGCCACTAACAATCATACTCAAACTATCACAAATAATAAGTGAAATCAAAGGAAACATAATTATGTGTGAATAAAAATGCAAACCGAGTGATTACAATGTTTGGATGATGATTCTTCGTGTCCGAATGATATAATATGATGAGATATCTTCAAGGTGATGAAAATGGCTTGAAAACCCTAAAAAATCGCCATGGAGGCTGATATTTTCGGAGATGATGAGTTAGGTGAGAGATGAGGAAGAAAAGGTGTTTAAATAGTCAAAAAGTCTGCTGCCGACACTAGAACCCGGCTGCTCCTTACCCCGACCCGGCTGCTCCTCCAGCCTTAAAATGAAGGTTTCTTTCTGTTACCGATTTTTCATAAATGACCCGGCTGCTTCCCCCAAGAACCCGGCGGCTTCTCCTAATTTTCAGAGAACCATATTTTGCAGATTTGTAGATCTCTGAAATACGAACGTTTGGGCGCCTGAATCACCTCAATCCGAGTTCGTATGAGAAAGTTATGGCTAAAACGGTGCAGCGTGGTCAATTCAGCAAAACCTTCCATCTTTTCATCCTTTCTTCCTCAATCATCAACCTTAACACACAAAATCAATTTCAAACTAAATAAGTACCAAAAGTTCATGAAATTGCACAGAAACAAGTACCAAAATGATGATATCGCGAGAGATAAACATGTACAAAACGAGCGATATCAAAACCCGAATTAGATTCTTGTATCAAGTTTATTACAATCTAACCATGCATATAATGTCAATTAATTGATTATACTACACTTTCATTACTAGTTAAATAACATAGGTACATAAGTCACAAGTTGTCAAATTCGTCGGATTATAACTAGCAAACGCGATCCGGGTTGGGAGTGGCTGGATCGCGTTCCACGGTACAAAACATTCTGTTACAAATTTTCACTTGACAACGCGATCCGGGCAAGTGGCTAGGATCGCGTTCCCAAGAGTAAACTCAATCCGTACTCAAAACCAACTGACCAACGCGATCCGGTGAGTCGTGTCAGGATCACGTTTGTAAGATCAAAACGTGTTGTGATCATTTTTCACATAGCAACGCGATCCGGGTAATTGAGCTGGATCGCGTTCCAAAGCTTTCCAGCAATGGTTCAGACCTGTTAAAACTCAGCACGAACACTAAAACCCAAATCCGCTACATACCATTGTAAAACACGATTTTGACAGAAAATTAACCACAAGTATCAACCACAAACATATTATAACAACAAACAATAATCATCCAAGTCCTAAATCAACACATGCATTACTCATTCAACCTAATTTAACCAAAACCCATTTCACACATTCAAACCTAGAAATTTGCATTCAAGACAAGAACAAGATGATGATTTGAGTAACTACAACTCATTTAAGCACATTGGATTATACATGCATGAATCTTTCTACTTAATCTCATCAATTGAGCTCAATAACACAAAACAATTACTTACAATGGAAAGGAAGAAAACTAGATGAACAAGGTGAAGAAAAAGATGGAGAATTCAGTAGCAAATACAAAATCACAGCTTCAACAAGATGAAAATCAGATTGAGAATTGTTTTCTTTTTGGTGTATGTGTTCTTGAGAGAAAGTGTGAGAGAGTGTAATATCAGTGAAATGGAAAATGGTCGACATTTCAATCAAAGTCCAATTAACATGCAGTGTAATCATATACCCATTCCAAATCTATTGTCTGGAACTCAAAAACTATTTGTGAGAAATACATTTTATTATACCGTCCACTAAATTAATTTAAAACAATTAATAATTCGACTAACACAATAAATCACTTGATCATTTGACCTATTAATTTAAATTATCCAAATAATACCAGTTATTTCTAAATACAATTTAAATACAAGAAAGTAATGAAAATACCGTATTTCTACTAGGCCCAAATCAGGATGTTACATTGGTAACCTTGAAATTGTGTAGCGTATTGTGAAAAACCGGGGGGTTGACTTGGTGACGAGTTGCTAGATTGAGCGGAAGATGTGGTCGTCAGTGAAGTTGGATTATGGGTCGTGTTCGGAATGGGATTGTTTATTAAATTGTTCCACATATCTTCACCGGTTGATTGGTTGGGTATCATTTTTTGATGGTAGAATTTGGTTTAGTTTGTGTAAGTAAAATGGTATTTTTTGATGGTGGAATATGGTTTATTTTGTGTTGATGTATAGTATTTTTTGGTGGTGGAATTTGGTGAAAAGTGTGCATGTGAAATATGGTGTAGACTGTGTTGAAATTATTGTGTATATATTGTATATATATTGAGTAAGAATGGGTTAAAATTTAGGGTGTATATGAAGTGTATATATAGTGGTGAAAAAATGTGATATGTGATTTTTTTTTTTTGCCTGCAAATCAATGGGCGCAGGCAGCGGATATCACCGCATTTCTCACATGTTATTATCGACAATCGCTTTCTGTAACTCGACTGAAAAACAGGTAGGACTAGCCTCAACCGCTCTTCGAGGGGCAGGGTATGCCGATGGATGGAGGCGGCTGCATGCTGCATCTAAGAGTTTAGTTCCATGAGACTGAATAACATGGCCTGAAACGAAGTCAACTCACTTTGCTTAACACAGGGCAGCAGAGCAAGACTTATTTCTCACCCTCAGCCGTCATCCAACATGGTTCGCACCAGCGTTATTTGACTCGCTTAGTCCATCGCTGCTTGGCTCTACTTCAACCACTACAACCTGATGGTTCCCTTGCAGTTAAAAGAATGCGATAGGACACCTTTTCTGACATCAGGAGATGAAAGCAGTCCTACTGCCCAACGGATACCTCATTCATTATTTTTTTTCTAGCCGTTTGAAGCAAAGAGATCAAAGCGACGCGGGCCTCACGAAATTTGTTTTTCCTTCGCTTTGCCGACGCAACCCACCGACGGAGGGCAACGGCATCGGTTGCGTCGCTCCTTCCGACGCCACAAACCGATGAAGCGTTGGCAGACCCCTTAAAGGAAAATCTATATGTACACATAAAAAAGTAGAAGTTTCAAATTTCATCCTTTTAAGTTTTCATAATACACATAATTGGTCCTTGGATTTTATGTCAGAGTACACAAATATCTATTGTTTTACACTACAAAATATATTTCCTTTATTATATACACTTTAACTTGTACCTCGTGAGACCCATTCTAATAAGGTTCAAGTAATAACACTTATTATGGTGAGAACGGTATGAACACATATTTTTACTTTTAACTTCAAGAGTAAATAATGTTTTTGATGAAAAATTTATATCAAAATTCTTAAAATTGTGTGCTCTTTACTATATTTTTTTTTAAAATGTGATACACATCATATATTTTTTTGTGTATCACATTATCACACATAAAAGGTTGTGATACACAACTTTAATTTGTGTATCATATATATATTTTTAGTTAATCTAATATTAAAGAGGATAAAATTTTAATAATTTTGGCATAACTTTTTTTTGCAAAACGTGTACATATGTTGAATTTAAAAGTGAAAAAATCTCGTTCCTACGGTTCCTAAGATAATAAGTGATATTACGATAACCTTCCCCTAATATTATTTTATTAAAGGATTTTGATAACAATTACCCTTGGTGCACTACTTAAGATTGCCATAAATAATACCTAAATATTAAATAAAACATCTTTCTATGTTTATAAGTAATTACAAAGTCACTTTCCATATATAATTGATAAATTGGTGATTATTATGAATACAATGTTATTTATTTAATGTTTAAAACTATCTTTAGTAGCCTTAACCAATACTTTAAGGGCAATAGTTATCAAAATCCATTATCAAAACTCTTACCCTTTTGTTAGTTGTGATATTTATAGTTTTGTATATATTGATATATAAAACCATCTTGAAAGTTGAATTTCAATTATAAAATTACCAATTTACTCTATGTTATATCTTCAACTAACAGATTATCATTTCAATATTAACTTTTTGATAATTATACTAAATATGTGGATCTAAATGTATGCTTAATAAAATTGATAGTACCTTTAAGGGTTAGTGCTTGAGAATGCATTATTGTGTATATCAAACTTAAAACTTTTTTCATTATATGTATCTGATAGCTTATTAATCTGGTACATGTATTATTAACGACATGACTGTCGTATAAATCGCCATGTCACCTAACACGTAAACGCCACTTCATAAAAGAAACCAGTGTCATGATGTCGATTACAAGTATCAAGAGATTAAATACACAATACCAATCATAATAGAACAAAATGAAGCTAAATTCCTTATAAAATTACAATTTTTGTTTGGTATAAAAGGTAGATTATGGATTATCCAAGAAATAATCCCTTAAAAGAGAATCCATTTTTTAATTATTAGCAATGTAGAGTAATAATATGTCGTGTCCATTTACGTCATTGTACACTCATAATCTCCAACCCTAACTAATTTGTCAAACACTTCTAAAAAATATAATCTCCAGCTCCAGCCCAAAACAAAAACTTCAGCTCCAACCTCAAGCTTCCATCTCCAACTTAGCTAGCTTCACCAAACACACCCATAGTAGATTGAGATTATGATGTCAAGAATCTCCATCCCCTACCATATTACAATATTTGTTTGGCACAAAACATATAATAGGGTTACAAAAACAAAATGAATCTCCTAGAAAATAATTTTCTAAAAGTAGCTTCTTGAAAGAATATCCATCTTCTACTTATCAAATTACAACATTAGCTTTTATTACTCCATCTCTCACTTAAAATTATATAATATGATGTCTATTTGAGTCAATTTATATTAATAAGCTTCATCTCCATCATTTTTGTTAAACGTTTCTAAAAAAATAAATCTTTAACTCCAGCCTTTGATATGAGCTGGTAAAAGCTCCAGCTCCACCTTTTAGCATCCATCTCACTGTCCATCTCCAACTCCATCTCTATCTTGATCTCTAGCTAATTTTACCAAACACACTCATAATAAACTTTATATTTTACCCCCTCCATTCCATTACAAGTGTCCACTATTGACTTTTAAAAGTCTTTCTTTTACAACTTTGAACTTAAATATTTTTGTTTGTGTTATATAATACTTGATGTAAAATATATGAATGAATTGAGTTATAAATGTATTTTAATTGATATAATTTTCATCGTATACTATATAACATAAATAAATATATTTAAAGTCAAAGTTGAAAAAGAAAGACCTCAAAAGGTTAATAGTGAATATTTGTAACTAGTGTTAAACTCGTGCGATGCACGGCTAGCATTATAAAATATGTGAACCAGAATTCAAAACGGTATATGAAATGGGGAAACTTTCAGATTTTAAAAGAAACTTTTTTATCATTATTAATGATACTTTATAAATTTTTAACCCCTCAAAAATAAATAATAACAACATTTCCCCCCCACGATATATCAATAAAATGAGAAGGTTAAAAAAGATATGTATGTTTTAAGTTGACATTTTTCTAGCTAAAATAATTGCCTAGTCATTGTGACCTTCTCATTTCTGTAGTTATAATATGTTAACCTTGGAACAATATGATAAACAATGCGTATGTTAATATTCTTGGAAAATTTTTTTGTAACAATTACTATAACAATTTAGACGTTTTATTAAACAACTAATGCATATATATATGTATAAAATATAAATCATTTTACAACAATCAAATATATACCTACAGATTTGAAAAGTAATATAAAATTGACAGAAATACTCGTCAAATATATATTTACATTATATAGAAATGATGAACTTGATTTGTCTATCCATAAAACTTGTATTCAGTTTACTAAATAATGGAAATTGAGTTCCCTTATTCTCTAAGATGATAATAAAAAATTTCAAATTAACAAAGCTTTAATGAAAGATATAATTACATTAAAAGCAAGTTCTCATAACTTATTAAAAGTTTATTTATTTATTTATTTTTATATAAAAAGAGAGAGTTAGAGAAAGTCAGAGAAAGAAGAGTTAAAATTAAGATGAACAAACTAAAAGATTTTATAAATAAAATCAGAAGGAAAAAATAGATTAAAGGATGTCATGAGTTTGAATTATAATAAAAAATTATAAGTGTTATCACATGACATATTATTTTAAATTAAAATGGTTATAATTTAATTTTATTAATTACCTTAATAAATGAAAATAGTTAAAATATAATTTTTAATTGAATATTACCTTATTTGAAATAAGGATGTAGGAAAATCCACATCATCAATTTCTTTTATATGGTGATGACATATAGGATTTAAATGATATAACATGGATAAATTTTTGACAAATAATTAAGAATCTATTCCCTTAATTATAGAGATAGATAGATGATAGATGTATCAGAGGTAGTAGTTAATATATTTCTAAGCAACAATTTAAGTATAACGCTCCTTATTACTTGAGCAAGAGATAGTAGTCCCCCAAGTTTGGTAAATTTACAGTAAGAGCCCTTTATTTGTATAACGCTCCTTATTATTTATTCACATTATAAATAAGAATGGTTGCACGTGCGAAGAGAATTAATGGTCGTGCGTAAAAAAACGCGTAAACAGGAGTGAGAGAGAGATCGAGGAAAGGAAATGATTGAAAGTAACAAGAAACAAACAACACCCAACAAAAACCTTCCTTTTCATTCTCCCCTTTTCCTTCATTCTTCTTCTTCTTCAAATTAAATTTTATTTATTATTATTATTACTGTGATAAATAATAATACTAATACAAAGTGAAATTCAAATTGGAATTGAGAATCAAATCAATTCATCATCAAAAACAAAATACATTCATTAGTTCATTATTACATTCTTGTTCCTTCACCACCCAACACCCCCTTTTCCCCTTAGGGTTCCACCTTTACCTTACCTTACCTTACCTTACCTTACCTTACCTTACCTTTCATTATATATAATAATTAATAAAAAGCTCTTTTTTATTTCAATTCAATCAAAGATTCACAATTACAATCCCCAAACAAAACCACCCAATTGTTTATTTTATTTTATTTCCCAGATTTGAACAAGTATCAATATCAAGATTCTCTATCTTTTTTATTAGATTTATTTTTTTTTTTAAAAAAGTCTCATCTTTTGATTTGGGTATCGCCGATTTTTATGATTTCTTGTTTGGGTGTTTCTTATATACCTTGCTTCTCAAGATTTGGAGTAAAAAGATTGAATTTTTGATAAATTCAAGATTTTTGTATTCATGGTTGATTGATTATGGTGAAGGTAATGTATTTTGGGGTGTGTTTAATTTAAGGGTATTTTGTGCAAGAAATGTGGGATGTTAGAAGATTTGATGAATCTGTTATCTGTGTGTTGGAAGCCATTCATTAAGGGTGACAGTAGCGAAACAGGTGCTGCTGTTGGTGTTAATGGTGGTGGTTATAATGGTGATGGTGGTGGTGATGACTTTGAAAAAGATGGATTGTTGTGGTTTCGAGATATCGGGAAATACGGTGGAGGTGAGTACTCAATGGCCGTAGTTCAGGCCAATCAAGTCCTTGAAGACCAGTGCCAAATCGAGTCTGGTTCGTTTGGTACATTTGTTGGGGTCTATGATGGTCATGGAGGACCTGCTGTTGCCCGTTACGTTTGCGATAACATATTTAGGAATTTTCAAGGTTTGTTGCCCTTTGATTCAATTAGTTTTGTCATAATTGTATTTGCTAGTAATTTAAGTTATATGATTACTTGTTCGGATATATGCATTGTGGAAGGGATCGTGTGATAGCAAATAATTAGAATATGAGAATTGTTGGAGATGGTGTTTAGAAGAGGTTTATTTCGTTTGAAGCTGTAACAATGACGTTTTATCAGGTGTTTGGTAGATGTCACTTAAGGAAATAAGTTATAAAACTACGGAAATTAGTAGTTTTACTGTACGATTTGATAATTAGCATTGTTGCAGCTGGTATGAAAATGATTAGACTGAGTAGTTGACCTGTGAATAGTCAGATAACCATAAGCAGACGTAGGTTACTAAACATTAGCGACAATAATTAGATAATCACTTCCAGAAGGCATATCTAAAAAGCTACTAAATGTGAAGTTGATGTAATAATGGACGTTCGGTGATACCTTAGAGGCTTAGTCGTAGCTTTCAAAATTACTTGAGTTTTATGTCGGAGGAGCTCTTGTTGATTGGTTGAAACCAAAAGTGAATATGTAATTTTTTTTCTATCCTAAAATATACAAAGGTTCCATATGGTTTTAAAATGTGCTTTGGTAGATTGATGTTGTGACATATTCTTTTTGATGTAACTCATCGAGTCTTATAAAGTAGGACTTATCAGTTAAGTTACTTTTATTTTGTGTAAGATTTGAATCTTAGCTCACTTTATTGATATCATTGATTTTGCTTCAAATTTAATTAATTTATTTATCATAATTCTCTTAGTTTTTTATTATTCTATTATTATTAGGATAGAAGGCTATTATGTATATTTATTAACAGAAAAAACTCTCATTAAATAGTAGAGAGATTACCTATTTTCCTTTTTTGTATTTTACGTTCATATTGCTGTTAGTGGGGTGACAATTGACAAATGACAAGTTTTGTTAGTTAGATTAGATTGAAAAGGAGATTATCCCTTTTCCTAATCAAAAGGGGTGGGGGTAAGATTAAACAGGTCAAAACATGATGGACTGACCCGCCAATATATTTGTCAGAGTATTTCTCATTATATATGTATTTTTTTCATTTCTGTAGTAAGTTGCTGTATTAAACATGATTATGAAATTTATATTATTAAAGAAGGTAGATTTTATCATTTTATATAATAAAAGACTTATGACATTGGAAAAAATTGAAAACATGTTAGACGTTTCTTTACATATCTAACCTGTTTCACTTTCAGCCAATTTTTATATTTGACCTGTTACCAATAAGATACAACCTGAAGTGACCCGGTTCTAGGCTTTATTACCTGGGATTATTCTTACATTTGGTGTTCATGCAGTAGCGTTATCTGTGGATTACGGTGTCGTGACTCCGGATACAATAAGAAATGCGTTTCTTGAAACCGAGAACGGATTTACTTCTCTGGTATCTGAGGTATTTAATGACCAGCCAAGCGTTGCAACTGTTGGATCATGTTGTTTGGTTGGGGTAATATATCAGCAGACTCTTTTTATTGCCAATCTTGGAGATTCTCGTGTGGTGCTTGGTAAGAAAGTTGGTAACACGGGAGGTATGGCAGCCATACAGCTGTCATCAGAACACAATGCGAATCTTGAGGAGGTCAGGTGCGAGCTAAAAAGTTTACATCCACATGATCCACAAATCGTTGCGTTGAAGCATGGAGTCTGGAGGGTCAAAGGCATTATCCAGGTTATTCTTAATTAAGTGTTCTTGTATATTTCATGCTTATAGCTTTTGTGATGTATTCATGTATGTGTTCATTTTTTTTAAAAACTTGATTGTGTGGCAAATTTGGTACTTAAGGTGCATAGCCGACTTACATCCCCTTATTTTTATAATATATTTTGAAAATGTTTGTAGTGCACTTTTGATGGAATATTTCTTGTTATTGTGGTATATGCACAATTTATATTTCCTGTAATGATTGTGGATGATTTGTCTGGGATCCACCACTAACAAGTAGCCGGATTATTAAGCTCCTATATGTGAATCTAGTATGGGATTATTGGACACAAATCAAACTTATTTAACATGGAGTGGGATGATTAAAAGTTTTCCCTTTTACGGGTCCTATGTATGATGTGAGAATAAATAAAGATGTGACGACAGCCCTACATACGTGTAGCAAAATGAAGGTGGGACCCACAAAATGGAGGAAATTGTGTAAACAAACTGATCATTAATAAATTGCAAAACTTTCATAGTCGAAGTTGTCGCTAGTATACAGAGTACAAAATAGTTAGTACATACCTTATTTTTGTATGACGATACAGGGTATCATTAAAAATTCACATAACAGTAGTAAGTATTTAATGAAAAGTTTGACTATGATGCCATAAATGCCCATACAGGTGATTACAGGGTACGAATAAAGATTCACATTTGGGCTTTTGGATCACCTTTTTTACATTTTAGGCGTTTCTTAAAGGTTTTGGTGGATATGTTAAACTGTTCTTGATTTATATTAGCTTCAGCCTTTGAACCATTGCATTCAATTATTTGGAACTACATGGACTCTTATACTATACATAAATAATTGTATGTGGTGCAGGTCTCGAGATCCATTGGGGATGTTTATATGAAACACTCAGAGTACAATACTGACCAAATTGCACAAAAATTCCGATTACCTGAGTCAACGGTTATGCCTATCTTGTCGGCCACTCCAGCAATACTTACTCATGATATCCACCCAAGTGATTCTTTTCTTATATTTGCTTCTGACGGTTTATGGGAACACATGAGTAATGAAGAGGCGGTGGAGATCGTTCACAATAATCCACGTGCTGTAAGAATTCTTGCATTATAATCTTTCTATTTTGAGCTATTATTCATTTCAATTGCATTCCATTGAACACCGTTATCCCTGTGGCTGTGCTTCTGCTCTTACAAGTTAAAACATATATAGTCTATGTTTAGTAAAAACGTGATCACATATGCCAAATATATAGACTAGACTAGATATACATATATACTTTTACACACACACACACGTTTTTGTATAATACAATAAAATTAAGCAATGGCAGTAATGCCATTTGGCCTTTTATATCTTTTGTTGGTAGTGTTTTAAGAAGTATGCCAATGTATATGAGAAACTGCACGTGGATTGTGTTGGGTGAGGCCATCCTAATGTAATATTGATCATGTGTGATACCTAAAATGCTAATTTTATACATTAGTTCTTCTTAGAATTGATGACACGTAATAGCAATGTACGTTACTTTCATAAGTGTGCCGTTCAATGGAACCTAATTTTTTTTAGACGTAATAAGTCATTGAGTTTTCCACAAATGCTCCATTTATGCAACGTACCCGTAAAGTGTCCCACTTTGGTAATCTAACTTATAATATGTGTTCTGCCTTGGTCAGCTTATTTCATTGAATATTCGAATGATAGGTCTAAAATCTTTACATTTATTAAACCAATTTGTACAAATAAGGAGTGCTGCATTAATCGTTACATTCATCAAAGTACTTTGCTATTCCAGGCCATTATCCCACTGTTTAAGTACATCAAAGTCTCAGGATCATGTACAGAATCATACATTAAAACTTATTCTTATGATTGGCTTAGTATCATACGAGGAGTACTCAAGTATTGACCACAAAAGCATATTCATTATCAAGTGAATACTAAAATGGTAGCTACAACATCTAGTACAAGAAGCAGTATCTATAGTATAAAAACTGTAAAAAATGTAAATGAATACAGACTATAAGTTTGATAAATACAAGATTAACCTAAAGACAAAATAGGCGGTAGAGAACATGTAGTGTCAATAGACTTTAAAGTTCATGATATATGGGTTGCATGATAGAAACCTTGTCATTGTTTCAGGGAATAGCAAAGAGACTAGTGAAAGCAGCTTTACATGAAGCTGCAAAGAAAAGAGAAATGAGATATTCTGATCTACGGAAGATTGATAAGAGGGTGAGACGTCACTTCCATGATGATATAACTGTAATTGTATTGTATCTAAACTATGATCAGATATGTAGAGGCCACACCAATGCCCCTAACGTCTCTCTTCGAAGTGCATTGGAACACTAACCGTGGTCATCGTTCTAATGTCGATATAGAGTTAAATTTTATCTACGAGGCGATAAAAAAAGGAAAACTTGGAATGTTGTTGAAACATAAGTTCTTTGTAATACCTTGATGTTATCATCCTTTACTATAACCATTCATAAATCTATTTTTGTCAAAATTTTGCCAAATCCTTCCCCTTTTTCTAGCTGTTATCCCTTTTGAACTAGAGATCGTTTTTTGTTTTTTCCTGGTAAGTTTTTGTAATTTTTAATTATGGTGAATTATATAAATCTTTCTCTGGACTGGTTGGAAAATAATTTTGTAACAGTTGCTGCAAGTATATCATAAAATGGCATCAGGTATTGGTTGTTTTGTTTCAGGTTCAATAATCAATTTGGCTTTGTTTTGGTGATTTACAAGCCCTTTGAAGTTGAAGGGTTCTTTGAATCTTTGGTGGTTATAACATGAAAAAATAATACCGTAATCAAATTGGGCTGAAATTATAGAGCTTTATTGTAGGTTAGGGATAATATTATATTATTGGGTGGTGATATTTCCACCATTGAATTTGATAAATCACCACATCAAGTACAAGTACTATTTACAAAAGGCGCCTTTCCTAAATAGTATAATGCTATTATATAATGTAGCATTTTTCAATTTAGATTTATTTGAGATATTCATTAACCCTTTTTCTTACTGCTAAGTCTAAGTGTCGTATTATTAATTTGTAATTGTCTCATTGTTTTAAGGGAAGTGATTCGTACATCATCTAAAATTATCCATACACCACTAATTGTATGTGCTTTACAGAGTGTTGTACTGTTCAACACTGTAAAACACAATTAGTGGTGCATGGATAATTTTAGTAGTGTACGAATCATCACCCTTGTTTTAAGCTTTTAATCACTCATATTTTTTAGTAATGCTAAATAAATTAAATTACATAGTAATAAGATTAATTTTCCGACTGATTGAATCTTTTCTTCTTTTTAATCTCATATCCTACGTAATCAATTTTTCAGATTTACAAAACACATCTTTAAGTCTATGTATTTAGGTCTACAAATTTAGATCCAACCAACGTGTGTAACACATTTTATTGCATATGTTTTATAATGTAAATAACTGAGTATCAAAGATATTTTATGAACATCAATCATTCTTCTTCTTTTCAAAAGCAATCTCACTATTTTTCAAAGCTCAACTTTTTTTACTTTGAAACAACTACGACTGATGTCGAAAACGAAACGACTGAAATGATTCTAGTTTCTTTAACACCATCAACAAGACGAACGTTAAGCATTATCCTTTAACGAAGGTTATGTTTCAACGGCGAAGTGCTCCGTTCATCACCGGAGGTTTGAGTTTCTGAACGTTTGCAAATTGTATGTCTCTCAGTCTCTCTATCTATTGTTTCTTCTGTAAACGTAAAGTTTTGTACTGTACCGTCTCTTTCATTAACCATTCATTCTATTAAATTCGATACATGTATATAAATAATGTCTGGAATGAAAAAATGGCAACACTTGAAAATACCATTTGAAGAGATAAAGTTAGCAACGAATAACTTTGAAACGTGTATCGGAAAAGGTGGATATGGTTGGGTGTACAAAGGACAACTTTCCATTTCCGGAAAACTTACTACGGTTGCTGTAAAGCGGTTAAACGAGAATCTTGGTCAAGGGTTAAAAGAGTTTTTAACAGAAATTGATGTGCTCTGTGGTCAACAACACCCGAATCTCGTTTCACTTCTTGGTTATTGCGACGATAAAAAGGAGAAGATTATCGTTTATGAATACGCAGAGCGAGGTAGTCTTGATAGATACATAACTACGCATCCTCTTACGTGGTCAGAAAGACTTAAGATATGTTATGATGTAGCTTGTGGATTGGATCATCTTCATAATCACGTTGGACAGCATCAAACTATAATTCATCGAGACATCAAAAGTGCTAATATTTTGTTAGATCATGATGGGGTTGCTAAAATTTCTGATCTTGGATTGTCGCGGTTAAGTTTAGCAGGTTTGGACAGAAGTCTTGTTATATCTCATGCTTGTGGTACACCTGGCTACTGTGAGCCTGAGTACATTATTAGTGGTACTGTAACAAAAAAATCAGATGTTTATTCGTTCGGTATGGTACTGTTTGAAGTTCTTTGTGGAAAGCTGTGCAGCTTTAAAGAGAAAGATGGTGTTTTGTTATCAGCCAAAGTGGTTAAACACTTCTACAAAAAGAATAAATTAGATCAGATCGTTGATCCTAGTTTACGGGAACAATATTTGAGGTCAGACTCAATGGCTAAATTTTCAGCAGTTGCATACAGATGCTTGCATGAGGATCGAGAACAGCGACCTTCCATAGATGTTGTTATGAAAGAGCTTCTGAAAATCCAGGTCTGTTCTATCATTTTTTGCGTTCTTAGCTTTTTATTAGTAGTACTTTACTTGATTAACTCAGAAGACAGTTAAAGGTGAATGATAGGTTAAAGGTGAGGCTGTGTTGTTTTAATAGGAAGAAGCGTACTCGATGAGAAAGTTATCACGAGGCTGGAAGGTCTTAGCTTCTTTAAAAAAGAGCACTTCATCTCTTCTTCCAAAGGGACTTTGGTTTGATCAAATTACCAAGGTAAATTTCAAACTTATCACTTGCATTTTTAACGATATATACTACATCTAAAACAAATATGTTAAACTACTAGCACTATGTCCGTGATAATCAAATGCAGAGTAAAAGAAATGGATGTTGACAATGATCAACGATCTACGCAGCTAATCAAGAAAATCATTTTCAAAAATCTGCACAAGTCTATTTAAATCGATATAAACAACTGATTCTACTTACTTTATTAGCTAATATATTGACTTACCCTGTCCTGCTTCAATAATAAATCATGCATTCCATCTTATTAACGGTGAACTTCATGTAGGATAATCTTACCAGCCTTTGAGGTTGGAGTGACAATTGTTACACATGTATACAATCATGTTGCAAGTTTTATGATGTTTGGTTTTGTGTCTTTGATAATATACCTTATTTTTCTAAATTTGGAGTTAAAGATTGAACCTTAAGAAATTTAAGATTTTCTTGAAGCTTGGTTTAATACGGTAAAGTCATAATATAATAACAATCATATTAAAATGAGGTGGTTTGATTGGGCGGAATTTGAGTACAAGAAATTGGGAAGGCTATAGCCTATATGTGTTGATGAATGTACTATCTGTGTTTTAGAATCCGTTCATTATGGGTCGCAGTAGTGAAAATGATGAGTTATTCTGGTTCCGAGATATTGGGAAATACGATGGCGGTGAGTATTCCATTGCTGTGGTTCAGGCCAACCAAGTGCTTGAAGACCAATGCCAGATCGAGTCCGGTTCATTTGGTACATTTGTTGGGGTCTATGATGGTCATGGAGGACCTGATGCCGCCCGATACGTTTGTGATAACTTGTTCAGGAATTTTCAAGGTTTGTTGCTTTGTGACCCCACAATACATACATACATTGATTATAATTAACATTTATCATCTATCATTATAACAACAAACATAACTTGTAATCAGTTATAATAAAAATATGGTGAGGTAGTATTAGCAGTGGCAGTACAACTGGAATAAGTCTCATCAAGTTATCGAGATGGTTTTTTATTAATTAGAAATCTACTTTCACTAATCATTCACATCATTAGTAGCGAGAATACAACTTAAATACGCAAGCTCTTTTCGAGTAGAATGAAAAAGAACATCCCTGTTCTTTTAAAAGGGATGGGGGTTAGAGACTAGGCTAACATGATAATCTAGTGAACATCGGGGCTTGACGTAGGGTTTTACCAGAGGTGGCAAAATGGGTGGGTCACAGAATAGATGAAGATGGGTTTGACCGTTTGAGTCAAAATGGGTCAGGTTGAACTGGGCCTGGTCGCCAATGCTGCTTTGTCCATTTCTTGAATACTTCAAAATTTTAAGAAACTAATGGATCGAACATGATTGCGGAAACCAGAACACTAAAGTAATAATATAATATCTGTCAAATCGTATGATTGAGGACATGCTAAGCATTAGAGTACACGTTATGTTAGGATAAAATGAACCCCCAAGTTAACTATTAGTCGCAAAGCGGATAATAGTAACGTAAAGAAGCTAGAAAGTATAATGAAATGATAGACACAGGATTTATGTCGAAGGTTTAAATAACTTTTATTAGTAGGTGGATACAATTACATGAAAGGAAAATACAAAGGCTAAAGGTTACAAGTATGTGTATAACACGAACAATACTAATGTACGTAACTCTTGCCAAAAGATGAGCAAAAGTAAGAAAACACAAGAGAGGATTAGTTGTGTTGGTGTGTTTTTTCCCATACAAATGAGCTCTATTTATAGGCTCCAAACCTCCAACTTGTTGTTGTCCAAAATCAATGAATCTAGATAGAAAAATTCCGTCTTGTCAAGAGCAATGCATTTGGAAACATGGCTACCATTTGATGTTATCCAAAGACAATGTATCTAAACTAATTAGATGATGAGAATCTAGTCCATATCTAACACGTTAGACGAAGTTTGAGTGGTTTAATCGGTTTCATATTTAGCAGAGTTATTAACTGTTTAACCTGTTTGACATGTTTAGGCAACTTATGTTTGGTATTCTTGCAGAAGCATCTGCGAAGGATTACGGTGTCGTTACCCCAGCGACGATAGAAAATGCGTTTCTTCAAACAGAGAATGGATTCACTGCTCGTGTATCTCAGATTTTTAATGAGCATCCACAAATGACAACCGTTGGATCGTGTTGCTTGGTTGGAGTAATATATCAGCAAACTCTTTTCATTGCCAATCTTGGAGATTCCCGTGTTATACTTGGTAAAAAAGGTAAAAGCGAAGTTGTGGTAGCCATACAGCTGTCATCGGAGCATATTGCCAGCCTTGAGGAGGTTAGACACGAGCTAAAAAGTTTACACCCACATGATCCGGACATCGTTACCTACAAGCATGGAATCTGGAGAGTCAAAGGCATTATTCAGGTTCTTCCTAATCTTTTCCTGGAATTAAGTTATATATCCTCGTATTTTCCATGTTAATAGTTTTTCTTACATGTATCTGTGTATGTATTCTTGGCCCTTATAAATACTTGATTTTGTGGTCCAGTGGATTACTCTGTGTGCATACCCGAGTGAGTTCTTGATGGATGTAAAGTGATGTATTTGTGCCCGGATTTACATACAAAGTTGTGTATACTCCTTTTCTTTTGTGGTAGTGCGCTTGGACATAACTATTAAGCTCTTGTATCTAGCAGTCATGTAGGATACAGTAACCTTATTAAGCTCTTGTATCTAGCAGTCATGTAGGATACAGTAACCTTGTTTAACCTTTTGGACTCTTAACGTTTTGATTTCTTCGGTTCCATTTATAAGATGTGAGAATTATCAAAGATGTGATCATCGACCCTACATATGTGTTGTAAATAGAAATGGAGGACTCAAAAAACCAAGAATTGAGCAAGGAAGCAATAACGTAACAACTGGAGCCATAACTTGACAAATAATTCTAATTAAGGGAATACCTTTTCAGTTCAAAATAATGCCAAACAATTGGTCTATGCCATTTCTTAGAATGGTGATTTTTGTACTAGCGTAAACGATTTAGATTACATCCGTAATAGTGAACTTCTACTATGAGTGCATTGTTAGTCATACAAGTGGTTACAAACTTGGGGCGTTCAGCTGTACTTTAGTAAAAAGGGGGGGAAAAATAAGTGTTTTTTAGAGGTTTCACGGTAAGTTCTTTGGCCTTTAAAGGATTAACGAACCGATAGTATCCTTTAAAAATGTGGAAAATGTACCTTATTCTAGCCAACGAGTTACTAAGGTGACATGCAGTTATTTTGTTTATCGGTTCATATGTTTGTATCGTTCTTGATGTATTTGAACTTCAGATTTTGAACTGATGCATTGCATTATTTGGAACTATTAGAGGATAGTATACTTGAATAATATTTGTACGTGGTGCAGGTTACCAGATCCATTGGGGATGTTTACCTGAAACACTCAGAGTACCAAACTGACCAATTACCACAAAAATTTCGACTTCGTGAACCAATTGTTAGGCCTATCCTGTCTGCCACTCCATCAATTGTCACCCATCATATCGAGCCAAGTGACTCTTTTCTGATATTTGCTTCCGATGGTTTATGGGAACACTTGAGTAATGAAGAAGCTGTTGAAATCGTTCACAACAATCCACGCGCTGTAAGTGCTCCTGATCTTGATTTCTTCTTTCTAATTTTACTTTTACTCCTTATAGGTACGAAATACATATGGCTGCAAAACTTCATATCCGTGGTTACAAAACGTCAAGTGATCTATGTGTAGTAAACAAGTAATTCACATTTTCTAAAATATTGGTTTGTGCTTAGATACAAACTTATACATGCACGTACTCGATCTAGTATGTGTGCCGATCATGCTATAAAAAAAAGCACGCACACACGTGGTGAACCAGCTGCATATGCATGTTATGTTGATGAGACGACCTTTCTTAAGCAATATTCATTGTACATGACCCTTGAAAGGATGATAAAATGCTGTGGATGGTTCCTTTGTTTCAGGGTATAGCCAGGAAGCTAGTGAAAGCTGCCCTTGACAAAGCTGCAATGAAAAGAGAAATGACATATTCTGAGCTGATCAGGGTCGAAAAGGGGGTGCGACGTCACTTCCACGATGATACAACTGTAATTGTATTGTTTCTAGACTGTGGTCCTCACAGCATCTCCCTTCGATGTGAACTGTAACATTAAAATCGGTGGTTCAAGAACGATTTTGTCATTGTATTGTTGGTATATATAGGATTTAAATCTCTATATATGAGGCGATAAAAATAACCTTGATGTTGTTGTATTAATATAAGATGTTTGTAATACCTTGATGCTATCACTTAACTAAAACTAGCTTTTTTAAGTCGATCTGTTCTTGTCAAAATGTTGCCATATCCGGCCTCTCTCTTTTCTGTTGATGCTCCAAGAAATTATATAAACTGAATACCGGCCGGCTTTATACATGCTTTTATATATAGAAGACATATATAATTGAGTGACCAAAGTACTTTGTGTTAATTTATGGATATGGTGTATCTTAATACAAAAATTGTTCTTGGAAAATACTACTTGGTATGTTTTTATTCTATGTGGATCAAGTATGTGTACCGCCGGCGACGGTGGACTTGATCCTCGTATATTAGAGGGTGTTTGGGGAGCTTATTTTCTGGGCTTATTTGCTTATTGTGATAGAACAAGCTTCGGATTTTGTGTTTGGATGAGTTTATTTGCTTATTTATGAGGAAAAATTTATAAGCTCAAATAAGCTATGATTTTTGAGCTTATTTGCTTATAAGCAATAAGCAAATAAGCTACAAAATAAGCTCCCCAAACGCCCCCTTAGTGACGGTGGCTAAAAGAAATGTTTGATCACAGATCAAAAATTTACAATTAAGTTGCTTATCATAGGACAGATCATATGTACCAATTAATGTTGTAAATTCTACGAAATAATTACTCTTGATATACGGGGTGTGTTTCGTAACAACTAATTGGAGTTGAAGATTGTAGCTGGAACTGGAGCCGGAGATTGTGACTGGAGATGGAGTTGGGGATTATTTTTCAAACTACTCAAAAAAGCTTCTCTAAAAAGGGATTATAGGGGATTCTTTTTTCAATAATCTCTTCTATATTTTTGTTGCAAAACATGGATGGAAGATTGAGATTCTTAAAAACTAGAAACTCAATATACTAGAATCCCCTAGAAGTGATGTGCCAGACACACCCTATGTATATGGTAATTGTAATGGGGAGCTGATTTTGACAAGTAAGTTTTTACTTGTCACAAGGAAACAGTACAACTGTTTATGCATATAGTACAACTGGTCAATGCACCGTTACCTTGTTACAAGTAAAAGTTTATTTGCCAAAATCAGCTTCCATCGTAGTGGTAATGGTAATGGTATTCTTGCATTTGTTTCTAGGTAGCATATATGTTTTTGCGACACTATAAGCAGCAAATACGACTTTTTACATCCTTAACCTTTTTTATTCTACATGTAAAATGTCGACACTTTAGTTTAATTAACTTTGTGCAATTGAAATTTATGTGCAATTGCATAGCGTTCGCGATCGGAGGTCATTTCGAGACTGATTAATTTTTTGTGTTTAGCTAAGGCACTTCGTAATTACAAATCGTGAGTATGTTCTAGAGATTTTAAAGCTCTAGATATTCATGTGTGTAATTACTTTTTGTTATAAAAAAAAAAGACGGGAATAGTGTCATTTGTAACATAGTCTTTTTAGCGAGTTTTGTCTAGTACCAATGTTTTGAAAACCTATCGAACCGGTCCGGTTCAACCGGTCGGATCGGATTCGGGCACAAAACCGATTTTATTTATATAGTACAAAATGAGTGGTTCAATCGGAAACAAAACCGGTTCAATCGGATTGGACCGGGTCCGGACACAAAACCAGTTCGCTCAAAAAACTGGTTTTTAAAACATTGTCTAGTACACACGAGATAATCCTAGAAGGTTTAGTTTCAATTTGTGCGTCTATACGGTTAATCAAAGATTTACAAACACTAACACTAATTGATAATTATATTCATGTTTTCATTTAAAAAAAATGTGAAATTTGCTAAATAAATCATTTACCCCGGGTGATCAAATAAATTGTTATTATTATTTTCAAAAAATAGAAATAAAAATAAAGATGAAGAGGTGTCAATGAATTTGATGATATGATGAATTTGATGATATGTGCTAGTATCTCTTTTATTTTGAATCCGTTTTGGTTTTAACGTTTACGTAGTAATTGTGGAGGTTAAGGGATGTTTGAACATTTTTTTTCCAATTTGTTGAATCAAGTTAAGTTTACTTTTTAAGATATTATATTTTGCAATTGCTGTTATTCATTTAAAGATGTTAATCGAGACAATAAGCGTGTGTTCTTAGACCATCCGCAATGGGACAAGAAAGAGGCGTTGTGCCTGGGTTGAACGCCCAGAACGCCCGCAACGCGGGGTTTTTGGGCGGCGTTCTGACGGCGTTCGTGCTCGAAGAACGGGAAGAGAACGAGCGTGGTGTGATTTTTTGTATTCTCTTTCCTTTTTCTTCTTTGTTTTTTTCTTTTGATTGTATTGTTTGTGTTGGGTTGTTGTGGAGAAAAAAAGAAAGAAGAAGAAATGGAGTTGGAGATTTGCACGCGAGAGAAGAAGGATGAGGAGGAGTATGTATAATATAATAATAATATATCTTCCCTTTCTTCTAATTGCCTATCCCCCGTATTATGTGTAAGCATTAGAGTGCTTACCTCAAATTAAATCCTAGGTGTCAAGCTTATGAGCATAATCTTCTAAAAGAAAAAATATAAAGCCCTCCACGTCATACATAATAAAAGCACTTTCAATTACTTCTCTCAAAATATCAGTTACGATTGTTCCAACTTCAAACACTTCTTAATTATTATTCATTATTAATATTAATTAATATTATTATTATAATTATAATATTATATGCTAGTGGGCATGGCCCGCGCAATGCACGGGTTTTGTTCCTTTACCGATCTCTAACATTTCTTGTAACTTCAACTTAAGTAATAGTAGTAGGTTAATTAGAACATAGATTAAACTTTAGCATTGCATTCACTAAGATAAAACAATAAAACCAAAAAGATCAGTAAGCCACATGACTTTTGCTGAATTTTGACTGTGAAAGCATATGATCATTGATATCCCAAATCAGTTTAATTGGGTTTTGTTATAAGTGTAAATTAATGTTTTAAAACCCGGGTTTTGGATTGACCCGGCTATAGAATTGTACTGGATTTATAGATTACGACTTTTGATTTCAGTACGTTGGGTCAAGACATTGCACTATACTATTGGTCAGAACTTTGACTAAATTACTAACCCAATTCTCATATATTTACTAATATAATCAAATTTATATGGTGGTGGTACTGTAATTATTTGCAAGACTGTAAATATTTAAAAAGAAACCTAGGTAGTAGCCATCTGTTAACTTGTGTCAGTGTCTTTGACCTTGTCTTTCTTAACCTTTTATTCCCCTTCTGCATTTTCATATAATCCGTATATCTCATCTCCATTCCCCAGCCTAGCCAAGAATAACAATAATGAAATCTAAAAGGAGATACCAAACCCAGATCTTAATTAACATTATTACCATCAACATGTCACCAAACACCCCAAATTTTCACCGAATGAACAACTCCTACAGCAGATTAAAGATGTCTCCTACAACGGAATCACCAACAACTCTTCGATTTTAGGTCGTTTTATTGTGTTGAGCTGTCTTTTGTTTTTCGATTTTAAAGTGTGGCTTCCAAATTGCGATTTAGGATTCTAATAGAGAAAGTTTCACAGTTTAATTTCGCAAGAACCAGTTTACTGTAAACGGGTTTGAGTTAAAATGAGGTTGGTGCAAAATTGACTATTATCCTTTTTCTTTTGTCGTGGGCTAATGGAAATCAATATTTTATACATAGATATTCTTAGGTTTTGATAAAACAAAATTTGTATATATTTTTTAATGCAACTAACAATTATTTATCTCTTAAAAGTTTTTGTATCTCTCTAAATTTCCTTTTGTCTTTCTAATACCTTACGAATTTGTATGTCAAAATTGAGAACCAATTGGTCTCTTATGAATAAGAACGGTAGATAAAGAACTGAAGGTGCAAAGATGAGTTGCAAGGTAAGAAAGAAAATTAATTTTCTTCTACACTGAAAAATGCATTGATAATTGAACATAGTATAGGAAAGGTAAAGTAAGAAGAATGTGATAAATGTGACAACTATGAGCTCTTTTCTTTAGCAAAAGACCCCTTAGATGTCCCCATGTACGTTGTTGAAAGCCTCCTTGTAGACAATGTTTCTTGTGTGGTCTTTCATATTGCTATCATTGCCTTCAATCATGAGAATCTTGAGCCCTTCGGGTTTTGTTACCCTAGATAATGCTACATAGAGTAGTCCATGAGTGAACACGGGTTGTGGCAAATAAAGGACTACAAAATCAAGAGATTGGCCTTGACTTTTGTTGATGGTCATTACGTAGCAAGGTTTTACGGGGAACTGTCTCCTTTTCATTATGAAGGGCCATTTTGATTAGGTAGATGTCAAAGTGATTCTTGGTATTAGAGCAGTGCTTCCTATGTTTGATCCCGTAATGATTTCTGCCTTAATAACAAAATCTCCTAGATGTGTGACAATGAGGCGAGTGCCATTGCACAAACCTTGGCTTGGATTCACATTACGTAGGAGCATTATAGGTAGCCCTATTTTGATGTTTAGGGCATGAGGTGGCATACCTTGAAAATCTAAGTCATTCAAAAACTCAACGGGGTATAATAATTCTTGGTCTAAAGTGTCAGTTGATGCCTTAGATATCTCATCTGAACTTTTGTAGGTCTTGGATGCACCTTGTAACTTGTTAAACATATATTCATTGATCTCACCAACAACATCATTTTTTGGGGTCAAAATGGCCCTTTCTCGTACACAGTCTGCATTATCTTGTCTGGTGGTGAAGTTTGGAAATGTTTTTTTGATAATATGTTCAATTGGAGAGTGTGACGATTTGATAATGAACTCTTATGGAATCTGAATCCATGTAGGCTCATTTCCTCCTTTCGCTTTTGCTGCTATTTTTCCATCTCCAACATCTAAAAGCCATTTGTTAAAGTTTTGTTTGTGAGTATCAATCTCCCTGTTCATAGTAAATTCATTTACCCTCATACTACGTGAAAGTTTGAAAACCCGACAACCTTTCCACAAATCTGATTTGTTGATGCAAGCTTGAACTACATCTTGCCTTTTTCCTTTTGGGATAACAGGTAAAATTTGTCTGAAATCACCACTAAGCAGTACAGTCACTCCTCCGAATATTCGATCCCTGTTTGTGGTATTTTTGTATCCTAATATATCCCTTAGTGTCTTGTCAAGTGCTTCAAAAGCAAATCTTTTAGTCATCGGGGCTTCATCCCATATTATTAATTTGACCTCGTGCATTAATTCTGCCAAATGTGTATTTTGTTTTATGCCGCATGTGCTGTTTTCCATTAATTCCAGGGGTATAACAAACCTGCTATGAGCTGTTCTCCCTCCAGGTAGAAGTAATGAAGCAATTCCTGTGTCAATGTGTGGATAAAATAATTAATTAAGCAATATAATTCATGTCATAGTTTTTGTATTGAATGCTAAAGTCATATACCTGAGGATGCAACTGCAAGTACAATCATTCTTTCCGATCTTAATCTTGAAATGATGGCCCTGTATAAAAACGTTTTCCCGGTTCCTCCAGCTCCATAGACGAAATAGAATTCACCTCTTTGTTGATGTACAGATGTGATGACATTTTCATAAATGGAACGTTGGTCAGGGTTTAGCAAGTCAAACAATTGTTGATGTTCGATGTTGACCTTTTTCATGTTGTAATTTAGCTCTTCTCGAATCAAGCGATTGTCCATTTTTGTTAGTAATGTTGGGTATGGCATCGGAAGATCATTAAAATCTGCTAACGACTTTCCATTTCTGTTTAAGATTTGCTGTATTTCCACCAAGTAGTAGTTCTTAAGTTGTTCCGGTGTGAGATCTAAATCAGGAAAGCTAAAGTCTTTTCGTTTTTTATACAATATGTCTTCAGACAAAGCTTCCCAATTCTCTTCCCATAACTCGAGGGGGCTGTTAACCTCACTGAATAATAGTATTGTGACACATAAATCTCGAAGTTGTGGTCATGTTGCCCACAATCTTGCTTCAGTTATAGCATGAGTCCATTCTTTATCATCATTGATCAGCCCATGTGCATAGCAAGCTTCTTTAAATGTTCCACATATCGTTCCATTTACTGTCCGGATTTCTTCATATGATTTAGGCCCTTTGACAATATTTAACAACATCCTTAAATAGTATCGTTCCCCGGATGCCGGGTTAGAATAAACAATGCGACCAATGCATTTTCTTTGTTGGCGCGACTCCCAAATTTTAGTTTGTGAGTTCCATACATATTCTCTTGGTATTTCTGCATATGTAAGTTTTGCCGCCTTTTCATCTCTTTTGTTTAGTTCAAACCACTGTGTGAACATTGTTTCTTTGATGCCCTCCGTGTGTAGTAGTGTTGGTAGAGTTTGTGAGTCACGTAATGTGATCATGTGTTGATTGGGTAGGTGAAAGCTCAATTTAATGACCGATGGGCAGCACTAGTGGATGTCAAAAGCAAACATACGCCATACTGCTTCACATGGAGATAAATATCGACAATCCAAGTAGTCCTTGATTTCATCAACTCGAACAATCTTTTGTAACGTTTGTTCCTCATTGGTACTGATGCTTTCTTGTATTGCGATCGTTGCTCTGTCTGGGCCTTTGTTTAAGTACTTAAAAAAGTACTTAATTGCCCTAGATCTATTACACCATTCCACATTGATGTGTGCCTCATATTTTACTAAAAGGTATCGATTGTAAGGGACAACAAATATGTTATCAACTGTGGATTTACCTTTAATGACATGCACTCCGTTGTTCCTACGACGATACACTGGGTATCCATCATCATCAATTGTTGTTTCTGCGTAAAATAACTTAGGAAATTGCTTAAAACATTTTCCATCGATGATGCATGGGGCATTCATGGCATGTTCACCGCAAGGTTCATGTATCATGTACTCAGTAACAACTTTGTATCCTTTAGGATCTTCCGTAGGAGAAGGTATTTCAGCGGAGATCAAATCATCTATGTCACTCGGGGTCTTGCATTTGGATTGATTTTCAAGCCATAATAAGATGTGTGAATGTGGCAAGCCATGCTTTTGAAACTCATTGGTGTACACAACTGCAACAAACATGATATTCTATTATTTAATATTTTGAACCAACCATAAAAAATGTAAAAATTAAGATGAATTAAAGTAAATTATTTTGAATTACTTGCTTGACATTCCCCAAAAAATTGATTATTCATAATATCGTCTTGTAGCTGAGCCCACTTCATTTTGAAAACTCTTGAAATAGTCTCTGCACGATCATGGGGTTTCTGGCCACCAATAATTGATATCATATAATCAATTTCTGGCCATTTTGGATTAGCAGTGAAAGTGATGAAAAGATCCGGATTTTTAAATTTTCGACATAGAGCCATCGCGTCTTGGTAATTCTGCACCATATATCTTGGGCTACCTGTAAAACTTGAGGGAAAAACTATTCTTTGCCCAATCGCTTCAGCTTTTGTTTCTCCTCTTGTAATAGCATCACATAGATTATGATAAAGATCTACAGGCAAGTCATTTTGGTGATTTCTCAACCATTTTAGCCTCTGTTCTTCGATAGCTGTGTAAGCATCCACTAAATATTGCTGAAATAGGCGTCCACCTCGAAGTAGAGTAGTGCCTTCATTAGTTCTGTGTTGAATTCTATAACAATAGTATTCTCTCATTGTTACAAAATCACGTTTAGTTTTTCTTTTTCCGTTGTTGCTCTGGTATGGTATCTTCTCATGGAATCCAGTTTCTCCATAAGGAAACAATAAAGGATATTGCAGTGCTATGTATAGTGGATGCAATTCAGATATTCTTTTTAGGCCAGAATCTTTGTTGCTTACAATAATATCTCTTGATGTTTTACTTTGACCAAAATCATTTGTGATCAAGGCTGCCATTTCGGACACACTTGGTGTATTATATTGCCTTGAATTTGCTCTTTCTCCAAGCAATCTAAGCTGAAAGTCTTGAGAATTATTTTGAATGCACCAATCTCTAGCCATTCGAAATGCTTTAGCGACAGAACTGTATCGATTCAACATGTCAATGAGGGCTACTATTACTTTTTCATCAGCTCCTTCTCTAGCATGATTATCAATGAAAGCTAAAATACGATTTTTAACTTCATTTTGAGTGTCATAGAAGTAGAGTTGAGCATACTTGGGATGAGTTCCTTCTCTAGGAAGTAGAGAGCCAATCATATGATAATTCTGCCCATTTATTCTAAATGTATATGGGTCCCTTCCTTGGTTAAAAGAGTGGTCTATCTTTGCTCCAAAAGATGTGAAGCAAAACATACTATTATACATTCTTATTTGTTCTCTAAACTTTGACGTTGTAGGATCATTATAGTCATGGAAGACATTTAATGGAGCAGGGGCTTCATTAAGTTTGGGCAAGAGCACTTTACCATCCTGGCAACAAAGCAAGAATGTTGGATTTACAGTCCTTGTTCCTTTGTTACTCCTCTCTTCATACCACATGGTTGCGTTGCAAGCATGACATTTATATGACGGAGGTCCAAAGTTAAGGTAAGAAACACATGCACCTTAGAAAGTGAGTCCAAACTTAATGAAGCTAAGAGAATGAGGCCAAGGGCTTTTATTTGGATGAGTCTGTCACAATTTAAATTGAAAAAAAAAAACTTAGAAAGGCTAAGAGAATGAGGCCAGGGGCTTTTATTTGGATGTTGTGCTAGTAAAGTTGGGCATCCACGATGTTCACCATCTTGATTAAGCTTTAGGAATTTCGTTGGTCTGATGTTCTTCATCCTGTTTTGCAGCTACTCCTTCCTCAACTCCCGTGTCAGATTCAGAATCATCTTCAATGTATCTATGAGATTATAGATGGTAGGGAACGTGTGAGCATTTTGAAGACATATAATTCAATTCAATGTTTAATAGGATTGGTACTTACACTTTTTGCTTCTTCTTTTCAGTAGTTTTGGATGGAGTAGAAACCATGGGCCCCCTCTTCTATCTCTTCAGTGACGATTCGGGGGGTAGATTGCTGGGAGGGGAGCTCGGGTTGTACCACGTTATAATAGTTGAAACTATCGTAAGTTTCATGCTCATAATATGTGTTTGACCTCATATCAAAGATATGAGTGGTGTTAATAAGATTTGTCAAAGCATAAGGCAAGGTGGGGGCATCAGCTGGAGCCTACAAAATTAAAAGACATCAGAATTTTAATATGAAGGTCGGTAAAAACTCGCACACTAATCTCATTTTGACACTCCAATAGTGCTTTAGCTGTTGTTTTACTATTTTTTTAGCTGTCTCGTCAAACATATTAATGACCGTATGTGCAGATTCATCCTCGACATCAACTCGAAGTCTGAACCTGCTTGTGTAGGTGTAAGTGAGGAAAACTACTTAACCACTTCTGTTTGTGGATAATGATTATTTCAACTTGTGCATGTCATATATTTGAATCGATAATACGTCACCTTGTCATTGGGAAACTGACTGGTTTCTCACATCCTTCACACCAAAAGCTCCCACCTTTTCGTGTAGTGCCTTTCTTTCATTTGCCACCTGAGCATGAATAGTAGTACCAATCATCATGTGTGCGAACATTTGTGATTTTCACCTTGCATCGAAATGTGACAACCTAGAAAGACCGACGGTTATTAATTAAATGGAGCAACACATTTTAAAATAGCAGAGAAGCTAATTAAAGATGATGTGTACGTACGTCTTCTTTTCTATCGGGTGCCCAACTTAACAGCTGTTGAATTGTTCCGACTTGTGCTTTACTTCGTGCTCCATTCTTTGGTTCGATATCCAGAATAGGTAAACACTCTTCAGTTGCATCCAAATCACTACATTGCATATTATGGTTAGATCTTATCGTATATTATGTATTGGAAATCATGTGTGAGACCATTATATCTATCACCTGTGGTGAGATTTATAGTTCTGGAGCACAAGAATTCTATCATCGTCGATAATTAGGGTTGATGAGGAACTTGAGATGCAAATTGCACCTGGAAGGTATGAAACGACATGTAAGTTTGTTAATTATATACGAATAAAAGTGCATGAATAGTTGTAGATTACAGTATAGTAAAAGGCTTGCTTACTGTCATAAGACTTGGCATTAACTGAGGTTAGAATAACGGTGTAAAGACCAAGATTTTCAGTTCTTTTCTTAAGCATGTCATCTCCTAAGGTTCCCACATTGTGACTTTGATTGAACGACCCCTATATGGAAAAAAATATTTTATGACTATTGAACATTAGGGGCGCAGAGGTAGATTAATGTCAGGCATAATGGATTGAAAGGGCTATGTATTTCTTCGATAAACAAAACAAAGGAGGTGGAATGAGATAGAGTGAATGTTACTTTTGGTTGGTAAGATTGAAATCAACTGTCTGTGAACCATTTCTCTGCTGCACTGGTTTTCCAACACTCATAACGTAACCAATGATATCTATAGTGATTTAATAGAACTTTTTATCCAGAGTAAAATATAAATTAATGTAATTTAGTGGTAAAATTGAAGGAAATAAAGGTGGAATAAATGACACTAACATCTACATTTACATGAATGAACTGATGTTGTTTTATTGGTAAAGTTGAGAGAAATGAGTTTACCAAATAAGTACTTGTTGTCGGTAGGTTGGATTTTCTCAAACTCAATGAATTCAAAAGGGTATCTGTTGATCCATCCAAATTCCTCGTACTTTTGCTCACATAGGTTGATCCATGTAGCTCAATCATGTAACTACTGTCCTTTATAATCCGGAATTCGTCTTTGTTATGCAAGACCGTGAAGTCTCTGATGAAATAAATGAAGCCTTCTTGTAGTTTGTCGACGAAATAATGTGCTATTTTGCTTTTTGCAGTGCAGTGTATAGTATCTTTCCTGTGAAAACCAGTTGTCAAATATTTCATTATGTATTGAAAAAGCTAAAAGTGGTGGCCTTACCTTCTCATCAAAAAGAACAAAGTCGGTACTCAAGACATCCCACTTACGGGATATCATTACCATAATGGGACCATGAAGATCCTCGTCTAGTTGGTCAAGCAAGATGTAAGACACTTCCTTTGGCTGCTGTGTTTGAGGAGTTTTACTCATTTGAATTTTGGAGAGTGAGGCTTGCTTAGAAAATGAGTGTGAATGAATTGTATGTGGGTATTTTATCAAGTGACGTGTTGAGATAGTTGCAAGGCTATCTATTATGCTTGAGTTTATGTTGTTATTATTAGTATTGATTACCATAATTAGGAATTAATAAATGTAAAAAAATGTAGGAATGCAAAAGCATCACCATTAATATCGAGTTTAAGGCAAGTTAATGTATGAATATGAAAGGATGCTTGTTAATATGATAGAGCTTTCAATTTGTAAGCATGATAGCTATTAACACTTTCATTTAACACAATCATATGAATAAATGTAAAAACTGAAGGATTCCATCATGTAAGAAGATGAAAGGATGGTGAGACCCGTGACCATCATTCATGATGAAGCTCAAATCATTCTTGAAGACCATTATTAAATGATGAAACTCAATTTTCTTGAAGGCCATTAGTAAATGCATGAAACTCAACTTTTAGATATATTAGATACTATCATTCTTGGTGAAAATCCTGACTGATCGTATCTGTTTCTTCTATATCATCACCCTCATATACTTCAAAATTTGAGAGCGGTACAATTTTAGTCTAATTTAATGCATGCAAATCACGTTCATCTTCCTCATTAACACTTGGGATCGTTTATTTAATTTTGTATATAAATTCCAAATATTGTATGATGATATATGATGATGATGATGATGATGATGATGATGATGATGATGATGATGATGATGATGATGATGTCTCTACTTAGAGGGAGTTGTTCGATTTTCTTGAAGCATACAAGGTATTTGATGAAATGACCGGAACAATTAAAGAAAATTGTTAATGTAATTCTGTAACTGATTTGTTCTTATGATTTTGCAGGTTGGGTTTTCTTCTTCAACCTGGCTATTTTCAATGATTTGAATGTGCGAATTGCCAAGGTTATTTATTGTTCTTTGTTTTCGTTCAATTTAACAAAACTAGATAACAATTCTTTAGCTTAATATGATGTATTTGTATTTATCTTTATATATCTTATATTTGCGTTAACTTTTTTACCACAAGTTCATCTCATATAGCATAACTACTAAAGATCTTTGTTATGTACAATACAACAAACAGTTTGGAATCATTCGATCAAAGAAAACGGATACTTGCAGTCATTGTACATGTATGGTCATTGAGTGCCTCCTTCCACATCATATCGACCCATATGGATGATATATATTTTGGTAAAGAAAAATAATTCATAATACTACTTCTTTAATGTGTGTATATTTAAACAAACATGCATGGAAATGAGGGAAAATTATGATCAATATTCTATAAACTTATGATCAATAGTTGGTGTTGGGGTTCAATTTTTCATACATACATATATACTAAAAGGCTTTATCCTATGTTACATGGCTACTCCATATTGAAAGAAGAAGAAACGATTCTACTTGGCAATCTCATATTTACTCCTCAAGTTTCTTTGGCATGTGTTATAATATGATGGACATAATGATATTTTGACAAAGAGTTATGGAATATAGAAAGGTTTGGTTGATAGTAATAGCAATAAGTATCATCACTAACAATTTATTTATTAATAATTACAAACTTTATATGAATTCAATAGTTTTCCTTTGTTTTAAAAGATGATAGTTTATTTTTGACTTTGTAAGTAGTTTAATTTTGACTTAAAGTTGTTGAATATTTTTAATAAAAATTTATGTTTGTCATTTGTGCCCGTAAAGTGTTATCATCAAACATGAAAATGAAAAATCTATTACTTACTTTTAGGGAGTATGTTCGTATTAGAAATATGTAATATTACCTTTTTTATCCTATTAACTTTGCAACATTGTAACTTAACATAATTTTCATGAAAAATTATAACACTTTTTAACTTTCTACTATACCTTGCTCAATAAGTATAATATTATGAACATTTGTAAAACTTAATTATATTCTATTTTTTATTAGCATGTATATAGTTGTTTATTGATTTTGAAGTTCAATTCTTTACTAAATTCTTAAAGAGATTTACTTATCTATTCTAAGTACGCTACTATTTAATTTTAATGATTCAAGTACACATTTAGTTGTCATATGAGAAACATGAGCATAATAACTCCATAGGTAATCATTGAGAAGTATTTCTTACAATTGATTAACTAACAATTTACTAATTAAACATTTGAAACTTTATTTTATTTATCAAAAGTGTGATTAATAACTTTCAACTGATCTCTAAAAATTTAACAAATATATTTTAGACTCACTAAGAATTTGCCTAAGTATTAATTACAAAACTATCGAAGTAATGATTTTTTGTGTATATGTCAGATTATTATTTTTATAATCGTTGTGGCATTCATTTTGTGACTCCCTAATCATATACTTCATATTTCTATTTACAAAGTTGTCGAACAGGATATACACTAGTTACATATATAGCTATAGCTATAGCTATTAGCTATTAGCTATGTATGTATAAAAAGATAAAAGTTAAAGGTTCTTTTGTTTTTTGACCGTTGATTGAAAAGTCTGGTTGAGTGCAATACAACTTGTGGCCACGATTTTAGGCGAATACTATTATTTTATTTTTCAATATAATTTTCCTTTAAAAACAAATTAAAAAATTGTATACTTTTTTATGCACTATATATATCATACATAACTAAATTGTATTTTAATTATTGAATTGTATTCCGTATTGTTTTTAATTAAATTGTAATTGTATTGTTAAATAAGTGAAAATTATGTGGAAATTAGGGGTTCCGAACAAAAAAAGGGCGTTATGGTATTATGATTGTGTGTGATGAAATGATATTGTGATATTATGCTAAGTGGCAAATTGAAAAATAGGCGTTATGATGTTACGATTGTGATGAGAGGTTTTACGGGTTGGTATATGAAGTAGCTTTTGATTAGAAGCTTTTAACTCCCAGCTTCATTCACAGACCACCGACCATGTATTTCTCACCATCTCCAAATACCCCTAGTTTTCAACTCCAACTTAACTCCATCTCCAAATAATTTTACCAAACCGATTTCTGACACCGACGCCAGATTCATCTTTCTTTAACCCCACCCAGAAAAACCAAACCCAACAGAACACACAAACACTCTCCTTGTCTTGCTGATTCTAAAAGTTTCAATTTTTATACTCGGGGTTTTAATTTCAATCACACCCACATCGTATGATCTATCGATTATAGCAAGTATTATACCCTTGTTTTAAGCTCAACAAATATTCCTGTTTCATCCATTACATTCAGCTACTGTTCAAGTTTGATAATTAGGTTTTAGAGTCATGGAATCCATACAGCATCTGATTGATGACGCAAAACTTCGTATTCTTTGGTGACAAGAATACACAAACACAGATGTTGTAACACCAGATTATTATAACCCAAATCACACAATGAAGCTGCCGGCGGTCAATCTCCGAACATCAAAACAACTCAACTCCACCACCGTTTACAAAACCAAATATCCCCGGGTCATAAAACCCCCGCACATCCAGTCGGTTACCCCAGAATCCCTTCTCAAATCCATCGCTTCTTCTCATTGGCATTTCGTCGAACAGGTGTCAGACACACTCACACCCACCACAATCTCAACCGTCCTGCACAACCTCCGCTCATCCCCTGCCCTAGTCCTCAAACTCACCGATTATTTCAACCCCAATAACATCGATATCGAATGCTATTGTACAGCTATCGCCATTATATGTCAACTCCCATCACCTAAGTCGTCTTTGCAGTTCATCAAAACAGTTATCAGCTCAACCAAGTTCAATCATAAGGATATGTTTGATGGGCTAGCTGATGCTCGTAAACGGTTAGGTATCTCGAGTTCGATAATGTTCGATTTATGGATTAAAGGGTTATGTGAATTGAAGAGAGCTGATGAGGTATACGAGTGTTTTTACTTGATGAAACGAAGCGCATTGGTTCCAAAAATCGAGACGTGTAATAGTATGTTAAGTTTACTCGTTAAATTAAACTACGTGCAGGCTACGTGGGTTTTGTTTGCCGAGATGTGTAAAATGAATATTGATTCGACTGTGTATACTTATAACATAATGGTCAATTTGTTGTGTAAAGAAGGGAAATTAAAGAAAGCTAAAGAATTCGTCAAGAATATGGAGGAATTAGGGTTAAGACCGAATGCGGTTACTTATAATACGATAATTAACGGATATTGTATGAAGAAGGATCTCGATGGTGCGAAGAGGGTATTGGATGGGATGAAAAGGAAAGGTGTTAAGCCAGATACGTATAGTTATGGTGCACTTGTTAGTTGTATGTGTAAAGAAGAACAGTTTAATGAGGCGTCTGAATTATTGCATAAAATGGAGGAATTTGGGTTAGTACCAACTGCTGTAACTTATAATGCTATGATTGATGCTTATTGTAATGAAGGGGATCTTGAAATGGCGTTTAGTTGTAAGAATGAGATGGTTAAAAAAGGTATACAGCCGTCTGTATCTACTTATAATTCGATAATTCGTGCTTTGGTTTTTGAGGGTAAGGAGTCAGAAGCCGAGGATATGTTAGAAGAAATGCGAAAGGGGGAATTGGTTCCGGATGATATTACATATAACATATTGATTAATGGCTATTGTAGGTCTGGTAAAGCGTATAAGGCTTTTAATCTTCATGATGAGATGATTAGTAAGGGCATTCAGCCTACACATGTAACCTATACTGATCTTATAAATGTATTAAGCAAACGAAATAGAATGACTGAAGCAGATAACTTGTTTGCCAAGATTGTTGAAAGAGGGGTGGTACCTGATATTGTAATGTTTAATGCATTGATTGATGGTCATTGTGCTAACAAAAACATGGAACGTGCACTTTCACTTTTAAAAGAGATGGATAGTATGAAGGTTTTTGCGGACGAAGTAACGTATAATACATTAATGCAAGGGTATTGTAGGGAGGGCAGAGTTGAAGAAGCTATTGAGATTTTTGATGAGATGAAAAAAAGAGGGATTAAGCCTGATTATATTAGTTTTAATACGCTTATTAGTGGGTATAGTAGGAGAGGTCATATGAAGGAGGCATTAATGGTTCGAGATGCTATGGTAAGTGCAGGTTTTAATCCTACACAGCTGACTTACAATGCTCTTATACAAGGGTTATGTAAAAATAAGCAGGGACCTCTTGCAGAAGAATTCCTCAAAGAAATGGTCAGTAAAGGCATTACTCCTGATGACAATATTTATTATTCTCTGATTGAAGGGATACAAAATGTTGATGAGTTTTTGGAAAAAGTATAGAGTATAGACCTTGTTAAACTAAATGTGATGGTGAAAATGATATACTTGTGTCAAGGGGAGACTGCATTCTAGGATTGTGTTTAAGAAATGATTTGTATGATTCTACTTGCCATTTGTGCTCTTACTAAAGGGTTGCTAGTTAGCTGAAGAATCTTGAGATAGTAGAAAGTTGAAAGTTGTTTAACTTTTTTCTTAAGGTAATGATTCTGATGTAACAAAATTAGTCACCTTGTCAATAATTTTATTGCTAGTACTTCATTGATATTGCAAAGTTAGTGCAGAAACGGGAACCAGAGAGAGAATGTAAGAAGGCATTATTGCTGGTTTTAATACAGATATAAATACAGGATTTTAATAAAGTTTTGTGTCGCAGAACATTATCAGTATTTTAATACAGATATTGCTGGTTTCATGGGAGGTATTGTGTTTGCTGCACTTGATGACTTTACTAATAATAATGGAACTATTTTTGATTTAGACTAAGGTTTTTTTTATCAGTGTTGTCTGAAAGTTTTTTGCAAATTATTCCGTTGGATGCGAATAAACTAGTTACTCGGTTACTTGATTGTGCGATTTCGAGTAGTGATGTAAGTAGTTCGAGTGTTGCTAGTAGTATGGATATTTTGAGTACTCCAACTAATGTAGATAGTAAAGGTGTTCCTTTTTTTGTTAAAGAGGAGTCTAAAATTTTGATTGATCTTTTATTTTTCTAGTCATGTGTACTATTATTATTTTTTCTAGGCTAATCTCATTGGCTAAAAGGCTGACTTACCCTGTCCTGCTTCTAAAATTAATCATGCATTCCACTAATCCTTAAGATGAGAGTAACATTAGTTATGCACGTATCAAATCCTATTTGCAAGTTATATGATTTTTCTTGGGTAACTTTAAGATATCTTACTTTTCTGAAGTTGGAGTTGAAGAATTGAACTTTATAAAATTTCAAATTTTTTGAAGCTTGGTTTAAATAATATGATAATATTATAATAATTATAATATATAATATATTGGGGTGGTTTGATTTGGGGAGATATGTGTCCCAGAAATTGGTTAAAAGGTTAATCTGCTATCCGTGTTTTAGTGTTCGTTCATTGTTGAGGATAGTAGTGAAAAAGATGGATTGTTGTGGTTTTGAGATATTGGGAAATACGGTGGCGGTGAGTACTCAATGGCCGTTGTTCAGGCCAACCAGGTGCTTGAAGATCAGAGCCAGATTGAGTCCGGTTCATTCGATACATCTGCTGGGGTCTATGATGGTCATGGAGGACCTGCTATTGCTGTTACGTGTGTGATAACTTATTCAGGAATTTTCAAGGTTTGTTGCTCTTTGACCCCACAATACATAGATGATAACTAGCAGCGGCGTTACAACTGGAATAGTGTTTTTATGTTATTTAGATGATTTTATTAATTACATTCTACTTTTACTAATCATTCACATTATTAGTAGCGGGACTAAAACTGTAATACGACAAGCTTTATTAGTTGGAGTAGAATGAAAAAGGATAACGCCCCATTTCTTTTATTTAGGATGGGGTGAAAGACTAAGCTAACACGAGAACCTAGTGAACGTTGGGTTTTATTAGAGGTGGCAAAATGGGTGGGTCACAGTCACACTGTCACACGTAGATCAATATAGTCAATACAGGTCAGGTGAAATTTGGGCCTGGTTGCCAATGCTGCTTTGTCCATTTTATTAAATTCTTTAAATAGCTAATGTATTAAACATGATTCTGGGAACTTTATTACTAAAGTAATACCATATATGTTTTAGGACATCCTAAGCATTTGAATACATGGTAGGCGACTTTTGAGCGGTTTAATCGATTTCAGTTTTAGCGGAATTCATCAACGTGTTACCTGTTTGACTTGTTTACCCAAAAAATATGACCCAAAAAACTGGTCTCTATAATAATGGGTTGAAATTGCCGCGACTAGGTTTACTACTTGGGTTTGAGAGTAAACATGAACGGATTCTTAAGTCAGTGTTCTTATGTTTGGTATTTATGCAGTAACATCTGCCAAGGATCACGGTGTCGTGACCCCAGAGACAATTGAAAATGCTTTTCTTCAAACAGAGAATGGATTCACTGCTCATGTATCTCAGCTCTTTAGTGCACAACCATCCGTTGTGACTGTTGGATCATGTTGCTTGGTTGGAGTAGTATATCCGCAAACTCTTTTAATTGCCAATCTTGGAGATTCTCGTGTGGTGCTTGGTAAGATAGTTAGAAACACGGGAGGTATGGCGGCAACACAGCTGTCATCAGAACATATTGCCAATCATGAGGAGATTAGACACGAGCTATAAAGTTTACACCCACATGATCCGCAAATCGTCACCTTGACCCATGGAGTCTTAAGGGTCAAACGCATTATTCTGGTTATGTCTAATGTTTTCGGGTTAAGTTCTTGCATCTTTCATGCTAATATTTTTTTTTTCATGTATTCTCTGTCCTTGATAAATATTTGATTTTGTGTTCAAGTGGATTACTCTATGTGCATACCCGTGTGAGTTCTTGATTAGATGTAAACTAATGTGTTTGTGCCGATTTTCATGTGAAGTTTTGCGCCTAGATATCTTTTGTGTGAAAAAAAATGTTTATCTGTCTGTTGTGGTAGTGCATACCCAAATTTCTATTTGACTCCTGGATCCACCTCTACCGCGTGGACATGAGCATTAAGCTCCTGTATCTGTCACTCATACGGGACACAGATAACCTGGTCTGTATAACCATTAGGACCCTTTAACATTTTGATTCTGTTAGTTATTTATATATAATGTGAGAGTTATCAACGATGTAACCATGGGCCCAACATAAGTGTTGCAAAGATAAGTGAAGGAAGGAGTGAAGGACCCACAAAACAAGGAATTTAGTACAGAAGCCAATGCTATTACGTGGAGCGTGCAATGAAGATGACATGTACATCACCTTTTGAGTTTAACCCACCGTAAGATTGCCAGCTATTCATACGCATTAACATGCGTTCGTCTTTGTACAAACTCACAATTATACTTTAAAATGTGTGCTCTTCCTCTTTTCCTTTAATATGATCCACTAGTAATCTGGTGGGCCCTTACCCTGCACTCTCTTACTTTTGTAGGTAATATGAATATAATACAAAATAATATTTAAACATTTGCAGATTAAAATTTTGTAAAAAGTTAAAAGGTTATGATGTGGAAATGAAGTGTCACTTTACATCTTTGAGAGTTGAAAGCATTGTGGGTGCTCTAACTTGATGATGTATTTATTAACTGTAGCACCTTTTCAGTTTCAAAATAGTTGCTAATATTCATGAAATGCCAAACAATTGGTCCATACCATTTCATAAAATGATGAATTTTAGAACACTATAAACGTTTTTGATTATAGGAGTAAGATGTCGACTATGATTTCGATGTTACTCGTACAAGTGATTACAGAGATGGGCTTTTAGGTGGTTTTAGAAAGAATATATTATGTGTTTCTTAGAGGTTTCAAGCTAGAGTTTTTTGGACTTCATTGGATGAACCAATCAACCAACAGTAGCAAGTAGCCCTTTTAGGAATATGAAAAGGGTAGCTTATTAAGCTAAATAATGATAGTTCCTGACTCCCCGTAATAAAATTGGTCACGTACAGTGATATTGTTTATTGCTTCATATGTTAGTACTTTTGTGTCATTCTTGATGTATATAAATTTCAGATCTTGAACAGATGCATTGCATTATTTGGAACAATAATATATGTATGTGGTGCAGGTTTCGAGATCCATTAGAGATGTTTACTTGAAACACTCAGAGTACAATACTGACTAAATTCCACCGGGATTCCGACTTCGTGAGCCAATGGCTAGGCCTATCCTATCTGCCACTTCATCAATCCTTACACAACATATCCACCCAAGTGGTTCTTTTCTTATATTTGCTTCAGATGGCTTTTGGGAACACTTGAGTAAGCAAGAAGCTGTGGAAATCGCTCACAATAATCCACGTGTTGTAATAGTTCCTCATCTTTGCGTGTGTTTGTTTTTCTATTTCACACTAATCTGCTTAGTCGTTTTCCCGATTATACCAAATTAAGTGCTGTATGTTTAGTACATAGGCAATACATTTCTTAAATGCTATTTTCATGTTTAGTATATCATGTTTTTCTGCATAAGAAACACGTAAACACCTGGTGAACCTTCATGTGGCCTGAGTTGAACAGACCTTTCATAAGCAGTATTCATAGTGTGTGATACCTAAATGCTATTTTCATGGTTTTAATATAAGTCGTTTGTTCTAAATATATCAAACAGTTTAGGATCATGTATGGAAGTGTAGATCTAACATCACCTTATGTGGGAGGTTGTCTTATTATCTTGGTATTCTATGAAGAGGACAATTATTATATACCAAAACACTCAAAATTGGTAACAGCATCATTTTTTAAAAATGTAAAAGAGTGCTAATATTTGTAGTTTCAGCAAATACAATTTTGACTTCTAAAGTCAATGTACAAACAACTGCATAGAGAGTTGGTATTTGCTAGTTACAATATGTGCAACGTGTTGTGCGTGACACAGCACATGATAAAGATAGAACTATCTTGACTGTCACATGTATGTTTCACATGCTAATGCTTATGTTGTTGGTTAGTGTTGGTGCATTTTGTTGTGTGTCAGTCAGTTGGTCAAACGTTTGTACTTGTCAAAGTCAATTAGTCTGCATATGTATAGTGTTTAGTGTGTATATGCGAGCTTGTAAACGAACAGTGAAATAGAATATATACAAAAAATTAGTGTTTATGCGACACTTAGCTAGTGTCGCACGGGTCGGTTTATGCGACACTTGGCTAATGTCGCATGTAGGTCAGATTACACTATAAATAGAAGAGTTAAACTTAAAATTAGGGTTAGACATTTTGTGAGAGTGAGAGAGACGTTTTCCTGAGAGGAAGGAGAGAAACGAGTTTGTATCTTGTAATCTTTATTATTCAATTGTGAATATATACAAAGATTATATAGAAATCGTGTGTTCGTGAATCAATTATCAATTGTTTGTTATACCGCACTAGCAATTGATTTAACGATCCGATCAGATCTGACATACGGGATCTACAAGTGGTATCAGAGCCGTGAATCAAGGATTCGATGGTTTCGGATCGTGTTTAAAACGTTTTCGGCTGATTCGTGAAAGTATTAATCGATTATAATTCGTTTCTGGGTTATTTGTGTTGATTATATCGATTTTTGGGTTGATTTTTGGTGCTAGATCGTCGGCTGTTCGTCAATTTTCGTTAGGGCTTTGAAAATTTTCGTTTTTAGGGTTTTTGGAGCTGACAGCCGCGATATAGCGTCACTTAGTGCGTCACTTCCTAGCGTCACTTAGTGCGTCACTTCCTAGCGTCACTTGATAGCGACACTTGGCTTTCAGCGACACTTATCCTAGTGTCGCCATCTGATATTGTGCGACACTTATATAGCGACACTACTTGTTAAGCGACACTTCTTAGCGACACTAATCTAGTGTCGCTCTAGAGTAAAAAAAAAAAAATTTTTGGCGAGAAATTTCGAATTTTTTTTTGTGTTTTCAAAATTTTTTATAGGCTTAAAAGTGTTCAATTTTAGCTTGGAAAAAATTTGATTTTACTCGACCGTTTTTTTGACGTTTTCGAACAAAATTTTAGCGGGAAAACCGCGAAAAATTTTGTAATTTCAAATTTTGTTTTTAAGTTTAAAATAGCTTAATTTTAGTGTCGGAAAAGTTTCGCTATACTCAGAAAGTTTTCGAAATTTTCGAATTCAATTTTGGAGGGAAAATTCGAAAATGGCTTTCGGTACGAAAATGTCTCGTTCTACATTTTTATTCTATAGTGATTTTGCTAACTGGAAGATAAAGTTATGAAATTTCATTGAACACAAAGATCCAATGTTGTGGAACTTGTTTAATAATATTGATCGATATGAGCAACCAAGACTCGATGGGGTCCTTAAGTCAAGAGCACAAATGTCAGCCAACGAACGAGAAGAGTTTGAAAATGACAATAGAGCATATGAGATGATTACCATGTGCTTGCCATAAGTTGTGATAAATAAATTCAAAAATCAAGCAACTTCTACAGATTTATGGGACGCTCTTATAGAGGCTTATGATCAAAAGAAAAGGTTGATAAACGAAGAAGAGGATCAACACACTGCAATGGTGGCTCAGATAAAAGATGTTGACTCTAATGCACATGAGGTACATAATGAACCTGAGGAACCCGTTAATTGTATATCATGTATTAAGCTTGATGCTTCTTTAAAATGTTCTCAATTAGATAATGAAGATTTGAGAGAAAAAGTTGTTAAACTCACCGAGTCAAATAAATTTCTAAAAGCTAATGAGAGACTTTATGATAAGCAAATTGAGGCTTATAAGTTAGACACTCAAACTTATAAATCAAAAGTTTTTAGCCAACAAGATGCTATTAATAGCTATCTTAAAGAAATTGAACTTTTAAATAAAGAACTTGATGAGTTAAAGTCTAAATCTGGGTATTTTGATAGAAAAATCTCAACTTTTTCACAGTCTTAAGATGTCTTCGATGAAATCGTTAGCAAGCAAAGGACTGATAAGAATAGTAAGTCTGGACTGGGTTACTTCCCTCCTCCTACTAACTACTATCCTTTGCCTGTTAAGGAGGGCACTGAAGATCTTGTAGCTGACTACTCAACATGACCAGCTACAAAATCTAAAGAAGCTAAAGCTAATCCCAAAAGGCAGGCAAAGGAGAAAATCAAACGGCCAGAGTATCCATTGCCTACTTTTGTCAAGTCTGATTATTCTCTTTCAGTTACTGTTGAGGAGGTCGTTGAGGTAGAAGATATACCTGAAGAGTCTACCATTAAGGTTACAAATGTTAAAAGGGATACAAAGAAAGATAAAATGGTTGATTAAATCTGAAAATAATAAATGCTCAACATCAACCAACTCAGCCTCAGGAACATCTACTTCAACATATACACCAAAGAGTGCATGTTCAACAAATGTTCCTGTTCATAGACCTTCTGTGTATTGTCCTCCACCGAAACGATTTGAGGGAACTCATTGAAATACATCTTTTGTAGAGCGTCGTTCTTGTTATCGTTGTGGTCAACAGGTCCATATTATTAGGAACTGTAAGTTATTATCCCTAGATAGGTTTGGTAGAGGGATGGAAAGAACTTCCTCTTTCAGGAATTTTTTTTCTAAATCTTTTTCAAGGCGTCGTTCGTATTCGCCTGTATCTAGTTGTGCATCAAACTCTCCAAAACCTATGGCAAGAGTAAACAAAGTTGTGCCTAGTAGACCTCAAGTTCAACAACACAACATTGTTGAAAACAAATCATCTGAACCTAAACAGGTTTGGAAACCCAAATCCACAAACAACGCATCAATGAAATCTTCTGAGTTTTTAAAATATCATAAACTCATTGATGTGATGATTATGGATGACCATGGACAACCCAAGTCTATCAAGGCTTGGGTGTCCCATAAGTACTAACGTTTGATTGTTTGTGGTGATGTAGTCAGTTTCTTGTAAACTAATATTTTTTAGTGACTACATGAATGTGGATATTGTTGGAAGAATATTATGATGATTTGTGATTGGATGAAATTTCTGAAGTTTCGTGGTGGTAAAAGTGCTAAAAGGCATTTGATTTGACTTGATATGTGATTTTGATACTTTTCTTTTCAATTTTATTATTAATGCAACAGTCATTCTTTGTACTTTTTAGTATCAAATAAATGCAATTTTGTGAAATTATTAAATTAAAAATACAAAAATATGTTTTGTGTTTCAGGGGAGTGTTTTTGGGTTGGAAATAAGAATTTGTTGTTCAATGAGAGTAATTTTAAATATTAAAAATTATGATTATTTAATTCAGAAATGTGAACAGCAAGATTCTTAATTCTAGAAAAGACGTTGGGTTGTGTCTATAAATAACTTGGGAAATGATAGTACGTCAGATGACATGCATAAAATGGAAATTTTAAGGTTTATGTTTGATGTGTCAGTATGTTTATCTGACATATTTAAAACAGTTTTTATGAAAATTAACTTCATCATACGATGTATTGGTAGGCGTGTTACAAAATGGTCTTTGAGTACTTAAGAAGCTTAATAAATACTTGTTTATTATCTTGTAAGAACAGCATGTGATATATGACAAAAGTCTTAATACCTTAATTAAGCTAGACATACTTCTATGCATGAGGTTTATCTGAAATCATTTAGGGGTATATATTGATAGTTTTCTTTGTTATACGTGAGTATAGACCTGGTCTCTATTTTGTGCTAATCCCTCGTTTTACTTCCTGCATGTTATATTTTGGGATGTGGGTTGCAGGAATATGATGCTCTAGTAGCAGGGAATGTTTGATGTTGGCAACTCTGATAAAGTTTGTTATAAACCATGTTTTGTATTATATAATATCTCGTTTTGTAATAAGTGACCAGTATCTTAACTAGTTGTTAAAATGTTGTATAAATAATGTGAAAAAGTTGTATACATCTTATAATGTATTATAAGAAAATATGTTTTTATAAACTTGCTTCCGTGCTAATATTATAATATTGTTATATTTAAATGAGGGGTGTTATATTTATTAATATATTATTGTTACGTCTGTAATAAAATTAAATTCAAGTTTCACTTGAGATTTGAGAAATACAATCTAACTTAAAGTTGAATAAAGTATACAAGTGAAATATATCTATTACATAGAAACCTATACGATTCGAATGTCGATGAGTCAACTTTGAACGATTAATCTGACTGCCGGTGAAATATTATACAATATTTACAATTTTATAAGTATAACTAAAATCGATCAACCTAAAGAAAGATTACTCTCACATATAATAACATAATAATTGTATGCTTTTTAAAACCCCACCGTAACGTGCGGGTCAAAAAAACATATGATGAAAATATCATCCAACTTTCTAATAATAAATAAATACTACCTCCGTCCCAAAATTATAGCCCATCTTTCCTTTTTGGGATGTCCTAAAATTATTGTCTACCTCTCATTCAACCAATAAGAAGAGAGTTTAATGGGTGCAGATTTTATTTGAGTGGTTGAAAACTGTTAGTGGTCCCATTTTTACTGAACTGAGTGTTTTTTGTTGGAAGACAATAATTTTAGGACAATAAGTGATTAGTTAGTAATAGAATGATAGATTTTGATCTCATTCTGTTAGAAGCATTCAACAAACAAAGCAGCACACTCTCATTCTTTTCCTTAAATCCCCAATCCTTGTTGTTCGTGCATGAATTAAGTTGTTGATATTCAATTAATAATATAATGTGGTTGATTCTTCGAAGCACATGTGTTATAATCGTAATTATACTGAATTTAATGAAAGTATCAGAATCAAAACCTTACACAAGAGATCCAACAGGTCACTCTCAATGGCATCACAGTGCGTTTCAAGACGTTAGCGATACCGTACGATCAGATGTTCATCGCATGCTCCATTCTCGCGCTGAGGTACGTACTATATTCTTAAGTATATAATTATGTATTTTCCTTCGATTCCGTGCAATTCATCATTTCATATGTACTTACTATTACTACACGTTAATACATTGATTGATAATGTTTACTATAATTCTCTATGGATCAACGCCGTTTATTGATAATTAGTTGCGTATTCATGACGTTCCAATTATTGTTATTTTGTGTCCTATTTGCATTTTTAAAGTTGGTGGTAGATAATATTATTAGCACTTATTCTGGATTTTGGCTATTATCGTAATGCCTCAAACACTTTGATGTTAGATTCCCTTCCAAGTCCCACTTGAAGTCAATGTAGTCCTTGTCGGTTTCAGTGGAGATGGCGGTTATAGATACACTCTAGATTCTCATAAATTGCAAGACTTTCTTCAAGTTGGCTTCCCTACTCACAGGCCTTCATGTTTGGAGACGGGTGAGCCCCTGGATATTGAGCATCACATGGTGTTTAATGTAATTCAGGTAAGCGGTTTTTACATATCTGTTTTTAGGGAGTGTAATCCACAGCTCACATTGGCTTAATTTCAAAACATTTGCACTTATAAAGTTGATATTCAACGTTAGAAGCTTTAGCAGGATCATCTCCCCCTTTCAAGTATATATGTCAAGGACAATACGTGACACTATTGGTTCTCATCGTTGCATTTATGTTTTTACTACTAACAGGCTGCTCAGCCAGAAGTGATAGCACTAGAAAAAGCTCTGAAAGCAGCCATGGTTCCTTCTGGTACTGCTAGAGAGGTAAGGTTGATTGCTTTTTACGTTGGGCTTGATGGTTATGCTTAATGTCAATTTCTCACTTTGCATGTTTTCTTGTAGTCTGATTTTGGAAGGGAGGCGCCAACATTCGATATTGATGCAGCTGCTGTAGAGCCTGAATTTCAGAAGCTATATTCCTATCTGTTTTACTTTGAGAATATAGGATATTCTGCTGAAGAGATTGACAGACCCATGCCAGCTGCTATATTTATTGTGAATTTTGATAAAGTATGGTGCAACACATCGATCTCTGACTTTGTTTGTCCACTATTTACCTAATAGAACTTCCTTGGACCTACCTTCATCTTTACCTTAGGTGACTCGAATTATTCCATTCTTCTTTCTGGAACAAATAGCAAACATTGTTGGTTGTGATATGAATGTACATTGTTTCTTGAAGATATGCCTCAAATTTATGCTTTGAGCCCTGATGAGATTGAAATGTATCAGCTGGGAAATTATTACCAGATATGTTCTTTGTCACAGTCGTTCTTTATATTGAGCTGACCTATTTCAAATTTGCTTGGATCTTGTGTTACAGGTCAGAATGGATCCTAGGAATAAGGATATTGATCTTGATACTTTTATGTACAAAAGACTTGACCAGCTAAGTGAAGAAGATATTAAGAAACAGGAGGGAGGTTACATTTATCGTTACCGTTATAGTGGAGGAGGAGCATCTCAAATTTGGCTTGGTTTCGGCAGGTAGATATTGCTCAAGTCTAATGTAATTTGGGCTGAACATTGATTTACGAGTTAGTAACTTTCTATCCTCTTCAATGTCCCAACTGTTTAATCTAAGTCATAGATATCTTTTCTTTTTCCTTACACATAGGCTAATGGTGTTATCTCTACCCACAATTTCCCACACCAGAGAGAGATTAGTCTAGTGGTCTGAATTTGACACAAAAGCATCACCGGATCAAATGTTGTATCAGCTAGAGTTCATCAAGAAGCCAAAAGCAAGATGATTGTATATTTAAACCAACTCAATTCTGATAATCTATTACATTTATATGTATGATATAAATTAATATTTTCAACGGGCCTCTAGAAAACTTTACTTTATTTTATATTAGCCCATGGATGTGTGTGAGTAGTAAATGTGGTGGAAACCTAACACTATGGCACTCTGAAATGTCACTACTATGTGAGATCAATGAAGACATTCTTAGAAACTATCTCTTGATAATTCTGAAGTGTCTCTGCATGTGAATCTGTCTGCCAATCTTCGAAGATTACCTACTTTGACTTTCTAAAATGAGTTGAATTTACCTTTATCTTGGCTTTTCTCTTATGTTCAGGTTTGTCGTAGTTGACATCTCAGCAGGCCCATGCACGTATGGGAAACTTGAAACTGAAGAAGGAAGTGTTAGTTCAAAGACCATACCTCACTTGCGAAGTGTGATGTTTCCTCAAAGCAATGCTGATAAGTTTACCACACGTGACAACTTTGTCGGTCAGCTTGCTGCTTTGATTGTGATCATAGTTGAGCATCTTGTTGCTCCGGATGTCAGGTCTGAATTTGATACACTATCTTCTACTTGTTCAATTATTGATTATTTGATAATAATACTATATAGGCTATTCTATATTTCAAAATGTTGTTCGGGTCAAAGGAGTGTAGTTATATCACCTAGGTACGTCTTGAAGATACAACCACAAAATAAAAAATGTAAAAATAAATAAAAATAAAAGCATTATTCACTGTATACCTTCATAATATTTGATAGTGGACTTGTGCATGTCGATGAAATAATTTTGTTAATTAACTATTTGGTGGATTCAGGTTTGAAACTGTAGATGTAGCAATGAGGTTGCTTATACCGATAATCGTCCTACAAAATCATAATCGTTATAATATCATGGAAAAAGGCAAAAACTACAGTATAGATGTTGAAGCGATTGAGGCGGAGGTGGGCTTTTCTTCTACAAAGTAATATGACTTATTAATTTATTATGTGCTTTCCTACAACTTGGGAAGAATGGTCTAACCCTTTCTTTCTATAAGTAATATTGGGAAGCTGCCGGATTTTTAAGTGGATAATGAACAAAGTTCTATTCTTGATGTTTTTGTTAACTGATTCAGAAAGTGGACTAAAAGATATTTTAAGATTTTTAAGCCAACTCATGACTGAATATGAGTCCTTAGTTGTTTCTTTTCTCATGCTTCCTCTCATTCCATTTCAGGTTAAGAACATGGTGCACAAGGGAGAGGAAGTAGTGATTGTCGGGGGTTCGCATTCGTTACATCTCCATGAGAAATTGGCAATTGCTGTTTCAAAATCCATGCGTGGACATTCCCTTCAGGAAACAAAGAAGGATGGGCGTTTCCATGTGCACACAAAGATGTATCTGGATGGTGCCATCCTTAAAGAGGTGCCACTCCTGTCATCCTTTACTCCACAGATATACAGCTAGTTTACTAGTTAATTTTTTGGGATTATATATGCATTTTCACAATCAGGGTCACCAAAGATTCTCTCATTTTGTAATCGATCCCTCATTGGCTCATAGATTGGTGGTGATCCACTCTAGATTGGCATTTATGTACATGCCATTTTTCGGGTGATTAATAACATCATAACCTGAAGGATTAGTTTTATAGGATGGTGGTAAGAAAATAATTTTATGATTTGCGAATACTCACTCATAGCCATTAAGTTTTCAATACATTGCTTGATCTAAGTTTATATTGTAGGAAATGGACCGAACTGCAGATGTACTAGCTGCCGGGTTACTTGAGGTTTCTGATCCATCACTTTCTGATAATTTTTTTCTCCGCCAGGTCAGTAATTACGTTAACACTTAAACACTTTCTGGAGTTAAACAACTAACTGATGTATGCCTGCTGATTTTTCCTGTTGGCTTGGCTATCAGCCTGTGTGTTGCTCTGTAGTGTTTGTTTCTCCTTTCACTTTTACATCTAGTTTTTACTGTCCACAGCAATCGACGGATGAGATGGATGGTCTGACTGATTCATATTTGAAGCACAAACCTCCACGGGCTTATAACCTTAAAACTAGGGGACAAAAAAACAAAAGAGTGCAGAAGAAACAAGGAGACCTACTCCGGACTTATGGAACTAGAGTGGTCCCTGTGTGAGTGAAACCTTCCTTGTTTCCTGTTACATATTGATAATGTGTATCTCATTATGACTGTCGTTTGGCAAATCCATAAAAAAACACACGCAATTGTTTCTATTGATGTAGATTAACATAAGTATCTAAATTCTCTCTTCAAGAGGTATCATCTTCTTTATGTGATTTCTACATTTTCACCCTCTACAGAGTTATAGGAATGCGTTCTTTTACGTATCTGAAAGTCAGTTGTCACTTAATAAGTATTAAAAATCATATTTAGTTAATAAATGGCTGCATGGAAGACTCAAATTTCATTTCTTACGCTTGAAAACTGTAGTCGTCACTCCATTCAGGTGATTTTGATTAAATATCAACCACTGAGGTCAACTTTACTTCAGCCATTCCCTAAATTATATTGAAGATGTTAGAACTGTAAAGCACCTTAAGTTTTCTTAATAATGTTCACTATGTTATCAATACTTTTGGTATAGAACTTGCTCTTCTCCACTTATGTTGACACCTGTTTGACTACCCTGAACTTTAGCAATGAGAATAGTAGATGTATCCTGTTAGTAATGTAGGGTCTACCTTCTTGTATAAAGAATCTAAATTGGTTACGCGTGTTACAGAAGTAATCTTTCACAATGGTGTTTACTTCTTTTTTTCCTTGAGTATGTAAAACCATTGAAAGTGAATTACTTGTAAACTTTTTCCCATTTAGAAACATTCATATGGCACTGTATTGTCTGTCAGCTTTGTTTTGTCATTAGCTGATGTGGATTCACACCTTATGATGGAAGATGAAAGCCTTCTGTGGACTAGTAACGATGTTGTGATTGTACTTCAACATGGAAGTGAGAAGATACCTTTAAGGTAAGCATACCATGAAACTAGTATAACCATGTCATGGTATTTTCCTTTTCCTCATCATGATGAATCATATCTACTCATCTTTCAAGCTTCTTGTACCTTCTTACAATTTGGATTTACGAGTACAAGAAAATTTAATACGTAATTTGGTGTATCCTTACAGTGCTCTTTGCAATTAGATTCGAGTAACTTATTTGGTTTTAGTGTTCCCAAAATTTTATCCATCTTACAATCAATTGCATTATCATTATTGTTATTATTATATATACCAGAATGCTACTGTTTTACAGATTCCAACCTTGAGATATGGATCCAGGCTGTTAGTATATTATAATACTAATTAAGAAACATGTAATTCTGAATATATTCTATTCTGGTTGTGGTCTTAATTGCACAGTTATGTCTCCGAAACAGAGAGGGTACATGTTGTTCCATCCCAAGTGCAGCGTCATATAGTGGCTGGAGTAGCATCTGTTGTGGGTGGATTGAGTGCACCATATGAGAGGGTTTCTCATATTCATGAAAGACCTGTTGTGAATTGGCTCCTCGCAGTCGGTTGCCATCCATTTGGACCATTCTCTAATGTTTCCAAGATTAGTCAACTGCTTCAGGATGTTACATTGGTAACTAAACATCACTTTTTCTCATATTTTGTGTGGATATTAAATGATCTTTATTAACAACTTCAAGGTAAACTAATAGAATCATGTCTTAACTACTGTCATATTACCAGCTTTGTCCCATAAAATACAGATATTACTTTAAACACTTACATCCCCATATTGTAACAAATCCATACACCCACATGGATTATCTGATTTATCTCCTTAAGCAGAACACTATTCCAAAAATTTTGTCATACAGACCAAGATGGAAAATGATCAGATCACAAAGTCCTGCGCGGGTGTCTAATTTCTGCATATCATTTTTTTGACAGTCTTGCTTCAAACTTAAAAATGGAGACTAAGCACTCCTATAACCAAACAATAGGAAAATGGGACAAAGGTGGTTTTGTAGCCTAATTAGCGTTACTACCTGTAATTTAGTATTCCCTTGGTCCATGAATCATAATCATTGTAACAATTTCCATAAACTATATTGGCATGAGTCACTATATTTTTATATTCTAGTTTTGGAAAGTGTCCAAGTCAAAATTATGTAGTTTGATTTTCACTAGTTTCTACCTCCACCATATGAATATTGCAACAAAAAACCGAAACTCTGTTTGCATTACAACAAACACAAGGAAATATAGAAAATTGTGCTACCAAACAAGACATCATACTTCTTAAAGTGATTGCTGATCCTTGTATTTGGTGACAGAGAAATACAATATATGCACGTGTAGATTCTGCTCTTCGAAGGATTCGAGAGATGTCAGAGGTAAATACGGTCTTGATTGACTTATCCTTCTTGCTGCTTTTCTCCAAGATAGGTATTTGATCCGATTTCTTATAGTCTGTTGAAGCTTTTGCTGGGGAGTATCTAAAAACACCTCTGGGTGAACCAGTGAAGGGTAAGAAGAACAAGACAACCACTCAGCTATGGCTCGAGAAGTTCTACAAAAAAGAAACAAATTTGCCTGAACCTTTTCCTCATGAATTAGTGGAGCGGATTGAAACATACTTGGATGTGAGTTTTACCTTAATATGAATATATATATGCATGTAACACGAAGTAAGTATGTATAATGCGTTGTGGTTTATATTGAATTAATGGTAGAGCCTTGAGGAACAGCTTGTAGATTTATCTTCACTCTTGTATGATCATCGTTTACAAGATGCATACATGAACAGTACTGATATTCTTGAAAGCTCCATTATCACACAGCTGTAAGTTTCTTCCTCTATGTACTTAAAATGTTCTTTTGTGCTCATGAGTTTGAGCTGATGGTGATTATAATCCTGTTCTTTTTGCAGGTACGTTGACCATGTACTAGACAGTGAAAGGGAACGAATGAAGTGTTGCACTATTGAGTATATGGAAGCACCACAGTCTTCTCAAAGTCTCTTTTATGTCGTGATCTTCCTTGCAGGTTTCTTTGCGTATTTTGTTGTCATTTTCTTTTCATCTCCTGTCAGGTGATTACAGTAAGTAACACCCGAACTTTTATATTCAACCGCAATAATAAAGGCTCAACTGCACCTAAAAGGGCTAATCTACAACTTCTGATCATTCATACTGATTTATATATGTTTGCTGCGTAGTGCCTACATTTTTCTCGTGTCTATCTCTTTACGTGTGGAAGCTCAGATCCTAGAAGACAACTCATAGAAATCAAATTTGAGCTCTAACAGAGGACTATCAATGAACTTAACTTAATGGTTTAAGAAATGGTTGGAGCCTTGGAGGGAGCATTTAGATATGATTCGGTTAGTGATTTATTTTAAATTTTTTGTAACTGGTTTAAAGTACAACCACAGAAGCATGATAGTTATAGCACTAGTGATACCTATATACTTGCCAATGCTAATGTCAAGTGTTTGTGGGCCTGGTTTGTTTTGGTCGCAGGGAATCACAAGAGGCTGGTAGTACGACGAGCTAAATACACCGGATCGTGCTTTCTGAAGATCAGTGAGCTGCCCAAGGTCATTTGTTTCCACATCTAGAAATATATTTTGTTACATAAGAGTAGCATATTTTCTCTCTAGCCATATACATTTTTAGCTTTTGTTTGTGATTCTATGAATCCCAAATTACTAACAAATATTGACACCGATGAAAATCATATGTTTTCTATCCTTGCAATAGTGTATTAGCAGTTTGACAATCAGCATACAGAAATGATTTGTTGAATGCTAGTTTTATTCGTATTGCTGCTACCCAAAATTGATAAACTAACACGACACCCCAAAAACGACATACAAAAAAAATTGTTAATTACATGCTTATATCATCTTTAAACTAATCTCATTGTGTAATGTCAAATTACTGTTGAATTAGTTGAGATCAATGAACAATATATGTATTATGGTTTATAACGAACCCAACACGAAAATAAAAACAATCCAAAGAGATTCGAATATGTTTCAGGATACATGAGTAAATTGTTTAAATCGAGTTATCAAGAGAACTAGAAGGGTACAAGTATACATTTTTTGAATCTTTATGGACCAAAACAACAAAAGCAAAAAACTTCAAGGGTACAACAAAATCATATTTAATAAACACGTGATGCCTCACTCTAGTCACGTGTCCTTTCCAACCTATAATAACGTCAACTCTGTTGCATGTTTCCAAGTTTCTCCGGCGAACCATTTTGTTTAACTTATTTATAATTTTAAATTATATTAATCGCCAAAAAAATGAGACCTTGACTATGTGTCCAACTAACGGAACGTCCATACCACCGGCGGCCGATTTACGATCGGCATCTGACGTCCTAGACGATACTTTACCCCGACGTCGGAGACGACGTCATCAGGACGATGATGACGGTAGCCGATGCAAACAACGACGGTTACGTTGATATAAAAAATTATCTTAAAACTGTCGGACTTCAAGTCGACGACGACGACATCAAGGTGATGATTCGTTTAGGCGCTGCCGGAGATGACAATGATGGTGTGCCGTTTGAAGGTTTCTTAAAATATTGGCAATTTCAATAATGTGTACGTTGTTTTTTCAATTTTGTTTTGCTAGAGCTTGTGATTTGTAAATAAAATTGAATTTCGAATCGAATTGATTCGATTGGTTGTACCTTTTCGTTTTCGTTTTGATTTTGAAATGGTTAACCGTGTGAAAATGCTATTATTGACATTCGTATTGTCATAATGCTCAAATACTTTGTGACTAAAAAACTTGTAATTTGTTGTTAATCTATGTACTTTTTGTGTAATTTATATATCTTTTACAAATTGACGCTTCGTCAGAGCAAGTTTTTTAAATAAAATATACATATGAGTAGTTGGGTACATAAAACAACAAATGTAATACCTTATTTAAAATAGTTAACCATTTTGATATTACTAAATATGCTATTAGCCGGAGACATGGATGTCATATCGAGTGAAATAGAGTGTCGTTTTCTACTATTCATTAGGGGTATTTTAGACTTTTTGGATAACAAAAAATATTTACTATATATCTATTTTGCTGAAAAATATAACCAAAGTGTTTTAGAGCACCTCCCATGAAAGGTTTATGTAAAGTTATTTTGTGTAAAAAAGTGGTTGGTAAAACTTTTGATCATTGGAGCAAAAACTTTTTATATGAAAAATTTGAGATTTATCAAGCTTTGGAGTAAATATTTTTTTGCTATTTTATGCTATAATATTTTCATATCAGTCCCCACCTTATATCTAAAAAAGTTTTCCAAAAACTTTTTAACATTGAACTAAAAAGCTTTTTATAAAGCTTCTTATTTACGTGGTTGGTTATTTTCTCAAAAGTCAAAGAACATGGGCGGCTATGCAAGGGTTTGAGACTTAGGGGGTGTTTAGTTGTGGAAAAAAGGGGGAGTTTTATAGAAAAATTTTTCAAGAAAAGTGGAAAACTAGAAAACGCGTTCAAAATGAATTTTTCTGAGAAAATTTTCTAAGAAAATGAAAAATTCACTTTTCTAAAATATAACTTTAAGGTGGAAAACACTTCCCCCACACTTTTCCAAATTTTCCTTTATACAATTCCCCCACACTTTTCCAAATTTTTCAAGATATAACTAGTTTTCCAAAATCTACTTTTCCAACATTTGAACGCATCTTCTAATTTTTCTACACTTTTCTGGAGAACGATTTTCTTTAGAAAATTGGAAATGGAAAATTGTGGAAAATTTTCCACAACTAAATACACCCTTAGCAACTACTGTACTATTTTTTTTATTTTTTTTTAAATAGTTGGCTTTTAAATTTAGTAGCAATATTTAGCATCTTTTAGACTGTACTTACTATTTACTTTCATATTTAATTGTTTTAACATTTAGGTGTAATTCATTATTTAGCATATTATATAGTTGTCATATGCTTTTACTCAACACTTACTTAGCATAAACTAAAAGTAAATTTTATCCAAAAACATTAAAGAAAATGATTTTTTATATAATCTTATAAACTATTAAAAAGTTAGTTACTTATAAATAACTTTATTTGAATATAATAAAGAAAAATGTACATACTCTTAATCACATATTATTTACACGTGTTTTTCATATGAAGATTAAATTCCTAAATCGATAACTATTGAATCGTTTATTTTGTTCGCATTTTAATTGTTCTAATCAATTGTAGTAAGTGTTCAAATTTTTGTATTCTAAAATGTGTTGAATTGTTTTTCTATGTGATAATATAAAGCTTATTTCGTATAGTCATTCTATTATACATATCGATGATTTCATAAATAAAGATATACAATATTACCCGTAGCGAAGCGCGAACATTTATTCTCCTTGTTATTATTTGATGTTAGCAAGGTTTATAATGTTCATATTTCGCGTTGGGAGCATATTGTTTATTCTATCAGTTTTTACTCACACTTTATTTTCTTACTCCATTTTTTCTATAAGCTAATATCTTTATTTTAAAGCTATTTCTCATTAATTTGATATTAATAGGTTACACTTTTTTTGAAAAATCTACATATATTGAAAAATTCTTTTCATTCCAACTTTTGTTATGGTATTGAATCATTTTCTAGTTAGAGATGGTCAATATTTTTGAATCCAACTTTCTTAAAATATTATCATTTTAATTACATTAAAAAGTTATGCGTAGAATTTTGAATGATGGGGAATAAATGATTAAGATAAGAGAAATGCTACAATGTACCATTATTCTTAAAATAAAGATTCAACTCTTTTTAATGTGCTTATTGATATAAACGTCACTAATAAGCAAGTAAGATTATCTAGTCCTATATGACTTTTCATCTATAAAATATTATTTGGTAATATAACTTTTTTGATAAAATAATATATGAAGTTACTAATAAAACATAGAACCACTAAAGAATTTTAAAAAAAATTGTGAAGGTTGTATTAATTTTCATATAAAATTTATTTCAATGTAAGAAGTAACAAATTATAAAAATTCATAGTGAATTTATTCATTAAATCAATCAAATGCAAGTCGTATAATTTGTAAAACTTGGTAATGTATAAACTTGATAGATTATAATAATTAAGTGGCAATATATTTTAGTTATTTATATACCTTTAAGATCTTTTGTATCAAGTTATATAGTAAAGTTTAAGAGTGTTAAAGAATTTAAATAATCATAAGATTTATTCCCCTAAAATATTAAAGTTCAATGGTATTCAAAGGAGTTAAATAAGTCTGGGATCTTCTCCATCAAGTTATTAAAGTACGGAGACTAATAAGTGAATCTTGAAAAGTAAGACTTAGAGAAGTTAAATAAGTTAATGATCTATTCCAATAAATAGTAAAGTTGAGGAATTAACATGTGAATTTTTAATAAGTCAACTTTAAATATGTACACTCTTGATATCGAACTCGGATGGCATGATCCAAACACCACAATACTTACCAATCCATCTATCATGCTTTATTGTACGGCCTCTATATTATCTGCAATTTATATTTAATTATATTTCAGAAAAAGATAAAAAAAAAAAAAAAATACTATTCGTAATTCTTATCCAATTCAATTGATATTATATGATAATAATATATGAATTGGGCTGCTCTTAGGAAAAAAAATTATGTTTTGGCTGTTGGTTGAAATGGGTCACTGTGGCCGTTTATTAGTGACATTATGGGCCTAAATGGGCAGCTACACTCTTGGGTTGACGAGTTAGAGTTTGATCGGCCTATAATAATAAGATAGTATGAATGATTGAATGAACTGTTGACGATAAATAATAAATGAATGGTATATTCATATATTTGTATGAATAAACTAAATACATGTACATATCGCATCCTATATAAATTAGTTAACCCCATCTCATTCATACCTCATAAAAATGTATAGAATAATCATATTTATTATTTTTGAATTTTGAATGTATATATGATACAACTGGGGAAGGGCATATGAAAAGAGTCACTTTTCAAATGTCCCACATGTGGGCATCCTGCTCAATCATTTGGGGGTGTTGAATATATGGATCTTCAAATGATTATCACTGTTTCCATACTTGCTAAAATACAATTATAAATAAATACATGATTATACATGTATGTAGATTGTAGTATATAAATTTGAAGTTTAGTAGGATCTATATATCATGGTGTATATTAAGTGCTAGAAATGTATTCTAACTAACTAATAACATAATTCTACTTTGTGTAAGCAAAAGGACAGAAAAAAAAAGAATGTTTTGTTGTGTGTAATTAAAGTTAAAACGTACATTATTTTATATATCATTAATATATTACATGTATCTAAAATTTTATAACTTGTATATAGATGATGAGGTATAACCGGTTTGATGATGTAGCGATGATATAACAACATATCTAATTGTCATGCGTAGGTGAAACAATCTGGTACATGTTGAAAAAAACCATCGAATGCTTACAATTAATTACTATTACAATTACAATACAACATAATTAACTTCGCTCATTAGTTGAATACAATTATCTATACATGAACTCTTGTTTAACTTAGGTTTATTGTTTCGTTATGTATTAAACTTTACACTTTTTTACTATTGTATACAACATACTTTCACTTGTTCTATTGTATGTAGTGAACTTGTAAATATGATCAATTGTATATATTATTTCCATTTTAGGTAAGGTCAAAAATGTATACTTTCCTATTTGGGTCTTACCCAGAAAGAAATTTTACATACAATCGACCATATATACAAACTCAATACATACAATGGAAGTTTCTAAAGTTCGACTCATACAATAGTGAAAATTGTAAAGTTTAGTACATAACGAAACAATAAACCCTTTAACTTATTCAGGGTAGGGTTCGGAAGAGAATGTGGTATTTGAGGAGAAGAAAATAGAAGATTTTTGACCAACCAGCATGCAACACCTCTCAGTACATGTCACCTCACCTAAGGGCAATTCTGTACTTTCAATAAATTGCCCTATCTGCCCAAAATTACTCAAGATATTCACCACCAGCCACCATCTTCTGTCACCACCGGCCACTTACCGGTAGCCGCTGGCCGTCGGATTCCGGTGATCGGAATTTATTTTTTTGTTTTTTTTTTGTTTTTTTTCAAGATGAATATGAATATAAAATGCAGTACACTTCACACGAATTGCATTTAAAATGCAGTAGTATAAAATGCATTAAACTTAACTACAAAAATATTTTACAATATGAAAATATATAAAATGCAGTAGTATTAACATGTAGTACATATATATAAAAATGCAGTAGAATTAACATTGTACATATATATAAAATGCAGTAAGACTGCATTTTGTGTTTCACCGCATTTTGTGTTTCTCTGCATTTTACGCTACTGAATCTCATAAAATGCACTAGATCTATTTTTTCAAAGATGTACTTTTGTACAGATCTACTTTTTCGCATTTTTACTTTTGAGAGATCTACTTTTTTATAGATCTATTTTTTCAAAGATCTACTTTTAAAGATGTTTATTCTTAGATCTACATATTTTCCAAAGTGAAGGAGGGTTTATCGATGACGTCATGGTGGTTGATGGCCGGTTTTTCAACAACTGTGGTGGTCCGAAAGTATGTCGGTTTCGCCGGTGACAACAGTTAAACGAACACGCCGGTAACATCCGGTGAAGACCAATTCGCCGACGATTATAATGGCGGTGGTGGTAACGTGTGGTGGTAGAGGTGTAATGGTGTTTCGATTTTTTCATCATCACCGGTGAAAAAGTATTTTGATCGGAAAGTAGATCTTGAGTTTGTGTTGATAATGTGAGTGAGTGAGTGTATGTGTGTATGAGTTAATATGTGTGAATGTGTGTGAGAATTTTCGATGTTGTAAGTAATTGTGTGTGAGAGATGTGTTTTAGCTTGTTTGAAAAAGAGAAAGATAAAGTAATCTTGACCATACCGATCAAATTGATAGATGGGTGTAGCACACAATATTATCAATATACCCTTCCACCAAATATAACACATTACCATATAACACCCTGAGTTTTCTATATTTACGACCCCCCCCCACCCCCCCACCCCTCGCGTGGATGTGACGGGATCTCATCCGTTAAAAGGAGGAATGAAGGGTCAAGATCAACATTCTCCTCCTTCTTCTCAAAAGGAGTCTTCCGCTATGATCCTCCATTTAACTTATTCATGATATAATGAGTTAGCTAGGAGTGAAAATCATCCTTATTTTATTAATTCTTTTTATTTTTGTATTTTAGAATTTCAGTAATAAGAATACCAACATAAAACATTTTAAAAATTCCTTTTAAAATATGAATTACTAACTTGTCTAATATCGGTTTTCAACTTACAGGCCATGTAATATTTTATGAGAGCCAAAGAAACTCGATCATTTATTGTGCGTTTTCATGTTTTATATTTTATTATATTCATTCATATATAATATTATTCTCACAAAACGAATACTTTAGCATTATTGATGATTAACTTCAAATTTTTTAGGATACACTTATCACGACTATATATAATACTTTAAGTGATGCTAGAAACCACAACTTCGTTCTTAGTAGGTGTTTGGTAGGTTCCATGCATACTATGAGTACGAAGTCGATATACTTCGGTGATGCTGATAATTAAGTTAGATCGATTAATTAGAAGAATTGATCATTATATTAGTATATGGTAAACTTGATAACTTTGGTTTGAAGGTCTTTGTAACCTAACTTAATTGCTGCTAATCCAAGTCTTCTTGGTGCTAACTTTTGATTGCTTGGGACCTAACCCTTCTTACCTTTTTTTTCTTTATTGAGGTCAATTCGTACTATACACATACAACAGGGCGGAGTCAGGAATTCTAGATAGTGGGGGCGAAAAAAATTTATTTTTTATTTCTGTAATAGTTTTGTGAGGGCGAAAATTTTAAAATGTAATTAATACCTTAAAAAATTTTCTTTTTTACGTAATTTAAATATTTTCGTGAGGGCGACTGCCTACGCTGCTCCCGCCCTGTCTCCGTTCCTGCATACAAACATATATACATGTTTTTAGACTGCAATAGTCGATTAACTTTAACTATACTAAAATTAAAATGAGCATTGATATATTATGGTAACGGTTTTGAATCATGAAGTTATAACATTTAATTTGGAGAAAAACAAATTAAGGACCCTACGTAGATGTCTAGTAGGGCTTTAAATTCTAAATATATGTGATTAAATTACATTAAAGTTTAAATATCACTAAAAAATATCATTATACTACACTTTTTCCCTACGCTTCTAGAAAATGCATAAAACTTTTTGAACAAGTTAAGATTTTTCACACCTATATATGTAAAAAATAAAAACTCACACCTGTAAGTGTGGAAGAATTACAAATAGTCAAAACTTAAAAGTGTAGAATAAATTTTATAACGGTACGATTTTCCCACTAGAAAGTGTGGATAAATTGAGTGTTACAAATTGAAGTCCACACCTATAAATGTGGATAAGTTTAAATCTTTCTGCAATTTTAAATGTAAAGTTTTTTTTATCACATGTATATATACGAAGATTAATGTATGTAATGATTTTTACATTTATTGATGTAACAAATTCTTACACAGTAATATTCGTAAATAATTTAATATAACTTCACACATTTTCAAGATAATTTGGATAAATAATACTGAGTATCTTTATAGTAGCATTATCAAATCAAACTATAAATTTAAACCAACCCAAGCAATCATCAAGTCTACAGTTACACATACATTATGCTTTTATCTAATTTTATATCTTATCTTTCTTTCTTTAGATAAAATAAAATTTCAACATAAATTCAATACACCTAAAAAGGCTATGACTATTTTATTATCACTGGATGTCGACTAACTAATCCTCTTCAAATTTTGGAATATCTATACATTTAGCCTTTTTATTTTATATTTTTTTTGTCAAATTCTATACCTGTTAAATTCAACAAGTTGCTTGACGTACTATAAAAAATTCATCATATATAAAGATAATCCATAAGGTACGTAATTAAATAGTACAATTTAGCATTGTTGTTGATTCACTGCTAAAATGATTTTGTTTTCCACTACATTATGCGGTAATTAAGGAGTAATCCATAGTATTATGTTATGTTCATGTGTATATTTAATTTACTAATTATATAAAATATGGAGTATATATATTACATGTTAGTTTGGGTCCAAACGACATATATACTTCTACAAAATTATAGATAGATGTAATATCAAATTACTTAATTTTGTGTTGATTCGTAACTTACACATGAAATCAACAACTCATAAAATAAAATAAAAGGATAAACTACTTTAATTAATCAAAGGGAAGGGGAAATATAATAATTCCATGGTCATTTGTCATGGAATAATTTAAAAGTGTAGAAAGATAAAACACTCCTATATAACTAAATAATAATTTAGCTACAAAAGAGTAGGAGTAGTCAATCAATAGATAATAGATTCCTAATGGAGTAAACAATAAACTAAAGCTACATATATATCAATCAATAGATAATATTACATGTCTACATTGCACATATTCTGATGATTAAGGGTTAAAACTACACGTCGATAACGAAGTTTCAATTAATTCACTTCTAAATTATGTAAGTATAAGTGGATTCCATCACATGCCTCACATCATCCAAAAAAAACAAACATGTCCATTATTTGTGGGCTCTTACTATATTAAGCAAGCCCCTCATTTGTGTTGTCTTTTATTGCCTCACTCACATCAATACATACATACATAAATACTTTTTAGCTTCTAGTTATCTACAAATTATACCATTCTCATACATTTATATTTTGTTTTCACACCCCCAATACTTTCATATTTGATATCCTTTCCTGAATCTTATTTGACTGGCTTTTAGATTCGATTGATTATTCACAAAGTACATATAAAATCACGTGCTAAGATAAAAACGTAAAATCTTGAAATTTCACAAATCTTCTATTTTTTGGAATGTACGAAAATACATCTTTGTTCATGAAATCTGCTTTGCTATGATACTGAAGATTGAATATGTTTTGAGCACACGATTCAGATCCTGTGTTCTTTGCCGTAATCTGGTCATTTTTCTTCTTGGACCCTCCCCACAAGCTAGGGGGAGCGACCCCTTTGACCAGAACAAAATTTATTTAGCCCGTTGTATACTAACTTAGCAGTGTATATATTCCCTATAACCTAACTCGTGTTGACTAATTCACCAATATATTAAATATACAACATTTCTTAGCCGATATTTTTGATAGTACGTTAAAATATATAAGGTGTATCAAATATTATCGATTTCTGTTCATAACATTAATGCAACAATAGCCAATAGAGCGAGGAAGTCATTAAAAATAATAATAAAATGTTATAACTTTGATGAATGTTTAGGGGGGTAAGTGAATATTGTTGAAAGATAGTAATAATATAAATGGAAACTCAAAACAAAACAAAACCAAAAAAAAATAAAAAAAATAATAAAAAAAGAAAACATGTAACATGCCTTTTGTTTTACGGAGTAGAATTGAAGTCGAATCTTTTTACTAGTGACATCGGATTCATAAATGTGGTCTAAAATTTGCGTACTTTTTGCCTTTTTGGTTGAATGTGGGCATCATGCATCAACACATTTAGAGAAGGGTACATTCGTCATTTTGTTATTTCAAATATCTTACAACGTGTTATATACTCCCTCCATTCATAATAACTATTCACGATCAGATACACAAAGTATAACAAATAGTACAATGTGTAAGAGAAAAATGACATCTTTTATTTGGTTTTGTGTACATGTTTTTATGAATCAGTTTTGTGGAAAAGTAATTTCTGAATAAATCGATATAAATTACTAAATTAGTATATCATACTTTTAGATTTAAAAAGTAACTTCACAATTGTATAAATCTTCAAAGCAAGATAACAGCACGTATTCATTAATATCGTCATTACATTAACCTCTTTATGAGTTAAAATAATATATGTTAAGATTTGATATTTATTTGGATGGATCAGACTCAAATTTTAAGGATCAAAATTCAAATGAATACCAATAAATGAATCAGATTACATAAGATCGGTCTAAACGTACACGCTTACTTGAAACCAGTTAGTAATGACATTCGTAAAGCTGTTGCATTTTGTTCTATAGTGGATATCTTAAATAATGCTTCTTTATCAATAACGACATATATATTGTAAGAATGAATTAGTACAATAACGAATTGGTGATAACGGAGTTGACGAGGTAGATATTGTAGCTGCATAAACGCCGTCATGGGGTCCATGTCACCACTCACCACGTACTAATATATAACAGCTAAAGTCCAAATAAAAATTGTAGGGGTCATAAGTAAAAGTATATAAAAGTTTAGGGAGTAAAAGAGAAAATAACAAGAGCTTTAAAACAGATCGTGAGAGAGAAAGGGCCAAGGCGTGCTTCATCCTGTGATTCCTCCCACTTTCTTTATTTATCTTTTTCGAATTTCATCTCCAAATTCATAACCAAAAAAAAAAAAATTAAAATCATCCAAAATCCGTCATTTGTTGATCGAAGAAATCAAATTAACATCATCCTTCTTCATCTTCAAGGTACGAGTATTAATCTAATATCATTCGATTGATTGTTTGTTTAACGATTTCGTGTTAATTACTGTAGTAGTTTGCGATTCTCGTGATATTCGAATTTGGTTGCTGAACGAATAAATCGAATCATCTGATTATACGTTTGAATCTGCAGGTATATATATATATATATATATATATATATATATATAGATAGATAGATAGATTCAGTCACTAGCTAGCTATTGATCTGAAACATACAAAACGGAACGGAGAACGGTTAGTTTTATCGATGACGTTGATTTCGGATTCGATACCGAATAACACGGAAAGATCACGGAATGAATCCAAGAGAAGAAACAGAAAGAAGAAAATAGTAAATCAAAATCAATCTACCGATGAGAATAATAATATTACACCGTGGAAATCGGAAGCTCAACAGCAAGTATACAGTTGTAAATTATTACAGGCTCTTCGTCACGTCCGAATCGGCTCGGCGACGCGCCGCGGACGTGCGGTTCGCGAAACGGCTGATCGAGTCCTGGCCGTTACAGCCAAAGGACGGACTCGATGGAGCCGCGCGATTCTCACGAACAAAGTGAAGATTAAATTTATGAAAGGGAATAATAACAGAAGGAATAGAGAAAGTGTTGGTGCTGCTACAAGGAATTATATTAAGAAGCCGAGAGTGAGTATATTAAGGCTGAAAACTAAGAATTTACCGGCTGTTCAGAGGAAGACACGTGTACTCGGACGGTTGGTTCCCGGTTGCCGGAAACAATCGTTACCGGTTGTTTTGGAGGAAGCTACTGATTACATAGCTGCTCTTGAAATGCAAATTAAAGCTATGGCTGCTCTTGCAAACCTTCTTTCCGGCGGGTCTACCGGTTCAATCGCCGGCGCCGGTATCAATAATACACAGACACCACCGGCCTTGTAATATTGGCTTAACTTTTTTTTTTCTGATTTTTTTTTTTACCGTCCATCTTGTACTCCACTGTTTAAAATTCATTATCTTATCTTATCATTATTTTCTATATTTCTATTCCTGATGATAGTAAAATTAAATTACTATAATCATTTAATTTATCTTTAACTTTGTATTTCATTGTATAGAACAATATTTATGCTAACATATACAAAGTACATACAAAGATACAAAAACAAGCTTATATTTGTATGCTAACATATACAAAGTACATACAAAGACACTAAGGATGTAGATAAATGGTTCGAAACTACTAGAATTGTAATTACATTGTCCGGTTCTCGATTTTACATTTGTTGATTCGTGATCAGGTTTGATTATGGTTTGTTTTAGTCCAGTTCTTCGACCATGTACACTACCCCTAAGTTTCAGTTCAACTATCAATAGTTCAAGATTTTTAATCTTGATAAAAGAACAATTTAAGTCAAAATGTAATTACAATTTTGCTTATAGAGCTTAAGTGGATTTGACCTCAAATCAATAGTACATTTGAAAGGATAAAATCATGAAAATGCATGGTGAGAAATAGAAATAGAAATTGGTAGAAATAATCAAGAATTAGTGGATTTGTAGTTGTTGCAAGTTTCTGGACTTTTTTTTGAAGCGATGTGAGAATTGAAGGTGGAATGTGTATTTGCTTTTTGTAGCGGCTAATGTTGAACCATTGCTTATTGTATAGTGCTAATTTAACTTTTCTTGCTAGACTAGCCACTTGAATTGCACAATATATATTAAAATAATACTTTACAACTCAAACGTTTGTGTTTTTGTGTTAATCACCATTGGACTTTGAATTTTATACAGTACTATTTATAAAGATAATTGAGTTGTAACACAATAATTGAGATTCCAACACTTTAATTAATATAATATATGATTAATCCTTAAGGCTTTGCTTCATGTGGTTGGTCTTGAATGAGGGGTTTTCTAACTTTTCTTGTATGTATTTGTGCAAAAAGAATGGGAAAAAAATGCTAAGTGGAGGATATGGTCTAAAGAGAGAGAGGAATTAAAATCTAAAGGGACCAAAGATGTAGTTATGGGTAAGACGAAGGATTAAAAGTGTAATTTGGATAAAAGTGAAAGCCATGTGGTTTTTGTCGTCAGAAATCCAACACCAACCAAAGCCTTTACTGCCACGTAAGCAACCAACTCGCAACTACCTTTCTTTTTCTAGTGTAGTCAAGTAATAATTTACTACTGGTTTTATTACAAATCAGTTTCTATAATCGGTGTATATTATGATAACTACACAAACAAACAATGTTATGTACTACTCCGTATCAGATATCTTAATTAAACTTAAACTCATTATGTGCAATGTCTCGTTATTTCAATCGGATATAACTGGATACTGGATATGTTTTATATATATATATATTCGATAACCCTGCACACTACCATCCTCCAACAAATATAACATTTTAAATAGAAACTCACCGGTGCCTGATCCAACCCATAGTTATTAGCACACAGACACACTGTCAAGCTTCACCATTACGGCATTACTCAAATACACAACCAAATAAATGTTCTTTAAGCACAGCGTAGATACACCAACAATGAACATCCATATTCATATCCTTCGACCACAACTACCTTGACAACATAATCAACACAATTAAATATGTTTTGAGCAAGTTTACAGACAATATGAAGCTTTTTTAACTCAAAATTCAGTGACTATCCAAAAAGGTATCTACAAAACTTGACTAGACTACGATAAGGATGTTTCAAAAGCTACGTATTCACAAGCATATAGTTTTTTTCCCTGCATCAGCCTATATTGCTTCGGGGCAGCACCACCATACACTGGTTCAGTCGAGAATATTGAGTTAGCACCACCCATAAACAAGATAAGATCATAATGCATGAAAATATAATTAGCTTCTTATACTGTAAAGTTACACGGAGTGTACCAAATGGGTTTTTCGTAGTGACCAGAACCCCTGAAAAGTGGGTGCTGGTAGTCGTAACCCCTACAAGAAATACCCTCAGCCCGATACACCATCCCGCTACGGGACTCATTGTCAGGATGAGACCAAACATCTGCAAGAAGACAAGTATATAAAATTATTAACCAAGTCGACGATACTATCACAGGTAGCAAAATTGGGTGGGACTTAAATATGCAATTTTTTAGTTGGGTTTGTTCGTGATTTCATATTGAGTTGACCCAAGAAGCACATATCGTCAATTCACAAATATAAAGTACGCATTGTGTTGCAATTCACGTAAGAACGTTCTTAAATTAATTAAGAGAATAAGAACACTGATAACAAGATTGGAGAAGAAATTTTGTATCTTTTCATTTTTTAACGCTTCTAATTTTTTTAGAATTCGTAGGTAGATCATTAAAATTGATTGGTTAACAATTTCGATAAACAAGTCTTCTTTTATAAGAATAGAGATTTATTAACGAAATGAGCAAGTTTTGTATCATGGTTTCTCGTTTATTCATTGATATGATACGTGACCCACCCAGACCCATTCACAAATAAATGGGTTGAGTTTACCACCTCCATGAATCATCTACAAATCAAAGACAAAAGTAGACAATAATGATATTCAGGATAAGCTAGAAGTACCTGGATTAGTGGTTCGACTGCAATCTGATGAAAAGAGCAGATGATGGCCCAGAGTAAGCAATTGATGAAGACCTATTGTAAAAACAACATATTAGAATTTACAACTCTTTCGAAAGGAAGTGGACAATAAATACGATTGTCGCAATTGACGATATTCTCCACTCCATTTGTATGGAGTAAATAGTCAATCGCTCAGCTTAAAGCCAGACGCTCTATTATTTATAAGGTATGAGTATTATCCAACGTTGACTCCTAACCTTTAATAGTATCAGTATGGAGCTCTAAAACGAGACGAAGTTTATGCATTGGAAAGCCTCGTCCCCTAGCTGTGGATCCATAAAGATAAAAGTGAGAAACCCTAAACAGGCTGACCCAGGTTATAATTCAAGGGGTCAATGCCATAGTTGTAATTATATAAAAGAGTGAGCACGACAGAAAACAAGTATGCATCTTAAAAGACAGCGTACCACAAGTCCTAGACGTTGTCACCAATGTAGCAAACAAACACTAAAACCCAAGTTTGATTTCCTCTAAAGGCACTGGGATTCTAATTTTACAAAACAAATACAACAAAAAGAAAATAAGATAAGAAAAAGTAATTTACCACCATCTATAACATCGAGTATTTTACTCAGGTCGCTCTTTTTTTCCTCGGTCACACCTGCACACAAACCCCATTGAAAGCAGAAAATTTATTCGGAACTCAATCCTAAAGTGAAAACAACATCACGCCTACAAAGGACACGACAACTGCCAAATCTCTGATTAACCTTAATAACTATGTATCAAAGGTAGATACAAAATAAAGCACTTAGAATCTCTGGTTATCCACAAGAAGATAGTTGGTGAAGAAAAGAAAATGTAACAATACATGGAAGACTAACCTTCCAAAGTTTTGCATACAAATCTCAGGAATGAAAAGATAGAAATTGCCATCGCTTTTGTGCCTGTAAGAAAGATAAGGCATCAACGTGTAAGACACCAAAGAAAATAAGACTGTAATCTATGTTAATCTTCAGGCAAATGTGAAAGAACCCAAATGATAGAGCATATTTGAGCACAAGCAGACCAAAACACTACTCCCTCCATCTCATTATGGTTGTCCAAATTACTATTTTTGTTTGTTCCTAAATAACCGTCCAGTTTGACAAAAAGATTTTTATTATCTTCCTGTTTACCTATTATAGCCTTAATTAATTACCATTGTTACAACTTTCCAAATCAAATATGCTTAAACTACATGGTAAATATGACATTTTATTGGCAAAGGAGATCATTAATTACAAACATCTTAGAACTGTAGTTTTTTTGTTTGTGGGCAAACAAAACCAGGTAGGGGCAGTTTTGGGAATTAATATACATGGTAAAATTGCAGGTAGGATGGATTTAGGAAATGGTCGAAAGGAGTGCCTATGTTTAAAACAAATAGTAATTTTTCTTCCAATAATGTAATGAACTAAATTTGATTGAAAAAACTATTACGCGAAAACAAAAATCATATGATTAATACTGGAGTAGGTTGTAAGAATTGGGTAATCCCCAATGTGTCCCATTACATTAAAAGCTAAGTTTTAAAGGTAGCCATGTATCCCATTGGAGAACAAAAATCAACACTTCTTTAGATAAATGGGTAAACACTGCCACATCTTGGAAAATGTCAACCTTATAAGAGGAAAAACTGTAATTAATACAGAATACTCACATGTTTGTAGCAACAATAAAGAGAGTAGCCATACAAGTTACGGTTATGGGTTCTGATAAAAGCGTCATAACTAAATCAAAACGTGAAATACTGCATCTAATCACATACCATTTGGTTTACGACCCGTAAGAACAAATTTAGTCAACGTTAGCATGTTGCCATCACTACTGCACACAACTTGGGTCTCATAGACGCCAAGATTACCTTCTTCAATGGCCTCTATGGTCATGTAGAAGTAATAAACCTCGGGAAGTCTCAGGTATTTACACTCCATAAATTCGAAATCATGGAGGTTGTTGTGTTCATCTCTCTTAACATGCTAACAACAACCAAAAAAATAGATTATATGTAAAACAATTAACCGAAAAAACAGCCTCAAGAGTTGAAAGCAAGTGAAACAGGCTAATACCATCTCACAAGCCTCGTTGAAAGCAGCAACGGCAAAGTCACCAATAACACTAACAATAGGATGATCAAGTCCAACTGGCCTTGCTAACTCCTTAGCAACCTTATAATCTGTTCCTTCAGCTTCAGGCTGTCAAACGCATGAACACAAACATGTAATTGTGTGTGTGGACATGTACATAAGCATGGAGACAAAAAGAGAGATGGATATCATTTACATACATTTCCCTTATCGAACTCTTTGAACTCCAGCCAGATTTTCTTCCCCTCTCGATTCAAGAAAAGGTCGACAGGTTGAGGGAGTTTTCTGTTTAGGTACCACGGATGTGGTATACATGCTGAAAGGAAAAACTTACCAAGTTACCAACCTAACTCATACGTGAACAAACAAACAAAGAGAATCAGAATCAAATACGGGCCGTAAAAGCTAAAAAAGACTTTGAATTCAAAACATTTTAGTCGATAATTATTATTTTCTGTATCTCGATTGAAGTTTTGGAACAATTTCCATAACAGAAGTCAAGAGATGCACAAATCCAGTCCATAATTGTACAAATTTGAGAATTGGTTGAGTTTAGTGCTTTAAATATCTACAGAACACTTCAATAGAGTTGTCAAGGTGTATGATTTGAATTCAAAGAATGGGTAGTTCTCACCAAACTCTGTTCTAAATTGAACCCCTTCCCATAAACAGATAAGCTCAGACACACACACAAAGAGCATTGGTTTGAGCACACAAAGTTTAGAACAACTTGGGTCCGCTATAACCTCCCACACCACTTCTGTTGCACACACGAGTCTTTTGAAACTTTAAAAATGCATACCATATGCCTTCACGGTCTTGCTTCCATGAGAATCAAGATCCGGAAGAACACGACCACACTCGGAAAGTTTGAACGCATTCTCAGCAAGCTTGAACGTGTTGTCCACGACCTGAAAAATATCAGATAAACTAAATTACGTTAGATCAACAAATAACTAAATTCCTAATCTGATTCTTTCGCCCCAAAAAGAAGCATTTTCTCGTTAATAATAACGACTATTAGTGTACACAATCTGAAAGTTGTGAGAATAATATCGACTATGCTTTCAGCGTTACTTGTATAGTTGTATTGAATGAGCCTAACTTCCCAACCCATGTTATATAGCCATAGTCTACACACCAATATTCCAACAGATTGCTGGAAGAATAATATGCTCTTTACATAAATCGTAATCGATTTCTCATCTGCAAGTTCGGCTTTGATGTTTTCTTATATATATTAATCTGATATTGATTTTCAGAATTTTTATTTTTATTACCTCCACATATCTTTGGCGAATCTGACACACATGTTCTCAATCTACTTGAGGTTGTTTCAGCCAAAATAATTAGATTTAAAGAATAAGCCGTGAAATTGCAACAAAGCAAAGACTTTCAGGATAATGTGAAAAATTACCTAACCATCACTAACATAACACCCTCAAGGCCTATAAATTAACTAATAGTTGATCATCACAAAAATCACATTATATTTAAACATAAATCCAGAGACCAAGTCCTTCTGTTATAGTTAGTTGATTATCAATCTCCTATAAGACACCATAACTCTATTTATATCTTTTATAGTAAATCTGATCCTGATTCTTAAACCTCACAAGAGTATCTCACTGATGAAAATATTGTGCTTTCAAATATCTTTTGTGCATTAACTAAGAAAACATGAAATGTTTACCATGTACCTACATGCGAGACAATTCAAGGAAACAAATAACCCTACCCGAAATCGCTATAATAAATAGGCTTACCACTTTAGCAAGCAACAGATAACATAACAATGAGAAGCATAAGAGCCACAGTTAACATACTTACTCTTACATCCTGAGAAGGAATCTTCAATCTCGACTTGGGAACCCTCTTGGGAAATTCCCTACTGCTCAACAAAGTCACAAATACGAAACAGATCACAATGATTGCATAACAAACAGAAACAAATAACATATATACGAAGAAGGATACAAAGTGATAGAAAGCATATGGTTATGTGCAATAGTGGCATGCAGCTTGGGTGAAGTCTTTTTTCGAATGAGTGGAAGACAAATAAATGTGGTTTACAGACATAAGATAATAATAATAATACAGTTAAAAGGGGGTAAGTATATACGTTTCCCAATTAAAAGGTGGAAGCTTGGTCTCGTTGCAGTAGGTAGAAACCATGTAAATCACGTATTCGAGAGAATGCAGCAAGAATTGAGAAAGATTGGAATTGGTGATGGTGTGTGTCTCGAGACGGTTCTTCATAGCAATTGCTTCTTGGGTGAGTTGATCTAAAGACTCGGGGAATGTAGATTCAACACCTACAAATCAAACAGCAAAAACGAGTTGGATAAAATGAGTAAGAGAATGAAATGAAGGATGCAATAGAAACATACATACCACCGGTTTTGGAGGGCATAAGTTGAAATATTCTGTCCTCCTCCTAAGCACACATCAGAACACGAAAAGTCATATATCCTCTAATAAGTTAATAACCTCCTCCTCCTAAAGCTAATTGTTGTATATTTGAACATTATAATAATATAATATAGTTGAAACACAACCAAAATTATACGACTCCGTAATTAAATTACTAAGACAAAAGAATGATAATAATAATAATAAAAGAGGATATTCTACCTTAATCTCGTCAATGTTGTTATTATCTGCTGCTGCTGTCGGGGAAATAGAACCGCTGTTGGCATAATTATTATTTCTCTTCTTCTTCTTGTTCTTGTTCTTGTTCTTCTTCCTCTTCTTGAGCGAGAGTAAACCCTTCTTCTCCTTCTCCTTCTTCTTACTGTTACTGTTGGATCAATTAATTAATAATCCCCAAAATCAAAATTAAACAAGTAATACTACCTACAATCAATCAATCAAAGTATGATATGAATAAAAGAAAAGGAAGTGGTGGGGTGGGTATGTACCCGTTTTTGATGGGGTTGAATTTCGGCATCTCCAAACCCTAACCTAATGCACAACTAACTGTCCCTAATTCTGTCTTGTTTTCTCCACTTCTTTTCATTCAAGCCCTTGGGAAGGTTTTAGTATTGATTGCCAAAGAACCACATCTATATATGGTTATCATTTAATCAAAACAATATACATGTATTTTAGCTCTCATATAGTAACATCAATTACTGGATCCATCATGTAATTCTTGTCTGTCTGCATTCTCATAATAAACTACATACAATACTCGTAATAAAAAGAAACGGAACTTGGAAGCAATAAAAATTACAACGATTAATATAATACTAAAAATTAATAGAACTTGCAACCAAGGAAACAGGGGACATCAACTACATACCCAACCGGAAATAAGAAAACTAGCAAGATCCCGTGCAAACATCTTCCACTACGTACGTACAGTCAAATAACAAACTTAGATTTCATCTACTACATGTAATTCAGAAAAAACTTCACAACTAACCTTACTCAATCCATGATAACCCCATCTTCCCACCATGAGTGTTCTTAATGATGCAATAATGCTCCTTTGGGTCTAAAGCAAGAGAGCAGTATCCAACTATCAACACAGCATGCCAGGTCTGTTTTTTCAACTTCTCTTGATAATCCAAGTCTGTTGGATGTTTAAAGGGTCTTGAACTCATAAAACAGTTATAAGCAAAATCGCCATCCTCCAGACGACCCAATTTCATGGCCCCAACCATCGGGTAAGGGTTATCTACTCTTCCACCACCAAACATCGCCGTTATTATTTCTTTGCTTGCAGCACCAGCATAGCCCCTAGCAATAGTATATCTCGGAGCTTTCTCGTTATATTGAACACCGACTCCACGTTTAGATGATCTTCTAACCAGATAATCCTGAATTCTTTGGAGCCCTCTCAATGGATCCAAAAGAATTGGGATAGCATCAGTATTACACCCGGCGTCAATGAGTGATTGTGGTGATAACACCAGCTCAACACCGTATTTAATACGATAACATGTACCGACCATGTCGGCAACGGCCATCGCATAACAAATAGGCTCACTCTTTTGGTTATCCACGTTCGGTGTATACTCTGAAAGATCAATTGACGACATCTTAAAGGAGGTAAAATGGTGGTGGTTAAAAAAAGGAGACGGTAGAATAATAAGATCGTCGGTTATGGATGCTTTTATATGCCAAAGATATATGAAGATTGTAGGTCTTTTCTTACTAGGTGGCACATTTGGATTGGAGCAATAAGGATCACACGGATTGGTAGAATATAAGGGTACTAGGTGGCACATTGTGATTGGAGCAACAAGGATCACACAGATTGGTAGAATATTAAATGGTTTTGTTGTGTGGGTACTAGGTGGTACATTGGGATTGGAGCAACAAGGATCACACAGATTGGTAGAATATAAGGGTACTAGGTGGCACATTGTGATTGGAGCAACAAGGATCACACAGATTGGTAGAATAGAGCATGTAAAATAGAGCATGTAAAACAGTCTCGATAGTTGCATATGGTACATTCTGAGAGAAGGGGGCTGAACAATTCATTAATTTTATGGGTATTTTCCTTTCTGTCTGTTGCATACAATTCATTAATTTTATGGGTATTTTCCTTTCTGATTGCAATTCTGTTTATATTCTAGGATCAATTAAAAGTGTCCGAAGTTACCCCTTGGATCATTTTAAGGCAAGTCAAATGCATTATTCACATGTTACAGGAACTTTTATCAACGAATTTTGGTAAAATCAGCAAATCATTTTAATTCAACCATACTGAATCTTTTATAAGATCGTTGACACCTGGAGCAAGATCGATTGCCTATGTTGAATGTGGTGATGTTGCAAATTTTACATCAAGGTATTCATAACCATTTTTTACCCAGATTACACTTTACTACATATTTATACAACAATTCAAGTTGGATTCGAGGCGATTGATGCACCAACATTGGATTCTTTGTTTGATCTTATGACAGGTGGTGTTGTATGGTTCACTCCTGCTTGATTATAAGCATCAACTTTTATAAATACCCTAGAAAAATTGTAAGTTCTACCTGTTTGGATCTTCATATTTGTAGCAATTATGGACACTTTTAGTATGTTATTGTTCTTTGAATTCAATTTACTAAATACAAATATATATTAACTGAAGTTAAATAGCAATTTAGCTTATTTGGAATTCACCTTGTGATAAGATGAGTGATCCTTGTGATAAGACGAGTGATTCTCAATTAATATACGGAACGTGATTGTGAGCTTATGCCAAGGTGCTCCTCATCATAATCTCTTTTTGATCTTTAGATAGCAATTTTAAAGGGCTAAACATGAAGCAAGTCGTTAACATAGTTGAGGTTTTTTTTTTTTTTTTTTAATGTGGCTATATTGACCCGTTTACTTAGGATTGGATCGATTTGTGGTATGTTTGATCTCGACCGGGACAAACTTCAACTATGATAGCAATGTCAAACATCTCTTTTGATTAATACATTTTTAATCTTGCATTTGTTAATTTACTGGAGTGACCCAAATTGGTTTTTATCCAATTTTTCTTATTAAGAAATTGTGTCAAATTTGTTAGCGTCTGTTTCTTATCCAATTTCTATTGCAAGAAGTTTTTGTCTACAAAATTTGTTCCTTATGGTATCAACTATCAAGTAGTGAAAGTGCATTTCAATTGAATACGTACTACATCTTGATTTTCTTTTTGTATTGAAATGATGTTTACATCCTTATAAGATACAAGTTTTGGTTGTACTTTTAGTATCATGTCACTAGAAACAATCTATGGCAATGGCAGGTTCAGCTTCGGCATGCATGTTTCGATCTGTATATGTTAGTAATATTTGTGTTTTCTTTATGTGTTTGGTATACGAAGGTGTCTCATTGCATTTGGTATATTTTTTCTTTAATTATCCAACGTGTTCAAATATGAAGTCTTTTTACGAAGTTTAGGAAGATAAAAGCTAAAGCACATTTTATTTATGCATTTTGTAAATATCCAAACTTTAACTTTTGAACTAAATTATATGTTTACAACTAAAATCCTTGAATTAAGTTGCCTAATTGCTCTTTTTAGTACAAGAATAAATTAATAATATCATAAACAATTGTCTTGCGAATCTGATTCCACCGAAGAAATCTAATGAGTAAAATTTTTAAAGGAATTGTAAATCGCAGTTTTTAAATGTAGGCACGAGTACTAATTGGGTAGGGGTATATGTAGTAAATTTTCCTTTTGTATTTTCTTTAGGTAAAACAATAGATATTGTTTGTTCTTCCTTTCAACATTTATCATATTAATTGGGCAACGCCCGAGTAAAATACTAGTTTGAATAGTACTAGTGTCATTGAAGTTTCTTTTTTATACATAAATAGTCCCTTTATTAATACTAACTGCACATTTGAAATGTGCAGTTGAACAGTACGGAACATTTACCCTAGATGTAAAGCATAAAACATAACGTGTAAGTGTAGAATTAATGGTTTGCATGGGTTGATATTCATTGATATTTTAATTTGATATTTAACTTTAATGTAATCACATTTATTGAAACCCTACTACACATGTAAGATCCTTTGTTTTCTTGTTCGCAATTTAAAAACATTACTATTATATATAAATGGTCATTTGATATATATACTAGTTTAGGACCCGCAAAATTTGCGGAATCGTCCATAGAAAACATTTAAGTATCTGTATTCATAGTTGTATAATTATTATTATTATATTTTGAATTTTATATATTATATATACAAAATATATATACATATATATATATCGTATATATAATAAGATAGTGTACAAATCAATTGGTTAACTTTATATCATATGCTATTATATTTGGATTTGCATGATTATTACATTTTAGTTTTAAATGATATGAAAATTGTTCATTATTTTGAATGTACCAAAACTTTGAATTAAATAATTAAAAAGTTAAGTTGTTAGATTTAAGATTTGAAAACTTTAATATACTAAAGTTTATGGTATTTTGGTATCATTTTTTTTTTCGTGTTTCAAATTTGCAATTTTCAATAACTAAACTTTTATTATTTGGTCAAAGTTACATACATGGGATAACAAAAAATCGCAAATAAATATGAAAAACCGATGGGTAATACTGATTAGATACCCAATGGCCCAACGGGTATTGAGTCGGGTATCGGTAAGAATATTCTAAACGGATATGTGTACAAATACACCAAAACCTTTTTGTAACCCGACCTGTTGGCATCCATAATCCAAGCATTGTAGATTAGAAATTGATAAATGAATAAAAAAAAGGCGGTGGTATGGGTACAAACACATTAAAAATCCGTTGGAACCTAAACCATTAATAAAAGGATTAAAAATAGGAGGTCGTATTTGAATTTAAATCAGTGGCCTACTTACACATAAACTATACAATCGTATTTTTTCAACGGTCGTGCATCGTACGGGCTCAAAGCCTAGTATGAATATAAAAAATAATGTCATATCTTTCATTGAATAAAAACGCAACAGACCCTATATGTAGATTATTTCTTTGGGTTTGTTGTTTCGTTATGTAATGAACTTTACACTTTTTAATATTGTATGCGTCGAACTTTATAAACTCCTATTGTATGTATTAAACTTGTAAATATGGTCTATTATATATAAAATTTTCCTTTTTGAGTAAGGCCCAAATAGAGAAGTTTTCTTTTTTCGACTTGCTCAAAAAGGAAATAATACATACAATAAATCATATTTACAAGTTTACTACATACAATAGAACAAATAAAAGTATATCGCGTACAATAATAAAAAGTATAAATTTCAACACATAACAAAACAATAAACCTTATTTCTTTTCTACTATATCATAATCATCTCATTTGTAACACTTGATTATATTATATATCTAGCTAGGTTAGTATTATATATTTAGTTAAGTTTGATAGTTAACCACATATATATACCAACTATTTTATTTGTCATATAACTAATGTATTTAGGTACCGTAATTAATTGACTCGTTGTATAATGAGCATCTACAATGAATGCTTTTTCTAAAGTTTTTTTATGAAAAAACCTTTTGGAAAAGCTTTTCTTCATTGGAGAAAAATTTTATTAACTAAAAGGTTGAGATTTCTCAAGCTTTTGATGAAAAACTTTTTTGATATTATTTGCTAGAGTATTTTCATATTAGTCCACTCCTTGCGTTCAATAAAGCTTTTCAAAAGCTTTTTTTATAAAGCTTTATACGGAGTATAATATAAGTGATGTGGATCGTAAAAAAGCTTTTGAAAGCTTTTTTACATTGGAGATTATAACCTATTTAATTAGTTCTTAAATTTTCTTTAATGTGTGAGGTGTCGGTACATTGCGAAGTACCATAGTATTTCTTTTATATGAGTATACAAAGGTTAACCAAAGAATTAGGTTGCACGATGATATGAGATACATCGATCATTATCAAATATTTATCCGTCACACCCATTACTTTTTTTGAACATCAAAAAGATTTAATTTAAAAATACCTAAAGTACTTGCAAATTGAAAGACTCACACAATGGAAATTAAAGACTACACAGCTACCTCCACACTATGTCATTCCATTTAATTTCCCATGTCATGATAATAAAGCTTGCCAAGTACCCACACAACAAAACCATTTAATGTTCTACCAATCTGTGTGATCCTTATTGCTCCAATCACAATGTGCCACCTAGTACCCTTATATTCTACCAATCTGTGTGATCCTTGTTGCTCCAATCCCAATGTGCCACCTAGTACCCACACAACAAAACCATTTAATATTCTACCAATCTGTGTGATCCTTGTTGCTCCAATCACAATGTGCCACCTAGTACCCTTATATTCTACCAATCTGTGTGATCCTTGTTGCTCCAATCCCAATGTGCCACCTAGTACCAACACAACAAAACCATTTAATATTCTACCAATCTGTGTGATCCTTGTTGCTCCAATCACAATGTGCCACCTAGTACCCTTATATTCTACCAATCTGTGTGATCCTTGTTGCTCCAATCCCAATGTGCCACCTAGTACCCACACAACAAAACCATTTAATATTCTACTAATCTGTGTGATCCTTGTTGCTCCAATCACAATGTGCCACCTAGTACCCTTATATTCTACCAATCCGTGTGATCCTTGTTGCTCCAATCCCAATGTGCCACCTAGTACCCATACAACAAAACCATTTAATATTCTACCAATCTGTGTGATCCTTGTTGCTCCAATCACAATGTGCCACCTAGTACCCTTATATTCTACCAATCCGTGTGATCCTTATTGCTCCAATCCAAATGTGCCACCTAGTAAGAAAAGACCTACAATCTTCACATATCTTTGGCATATAAAAGCATCCATAACCGACGATCTTATTATTCTACCGTCTCCTTTTTTTAACCACCACCATTTTACCTCCTTTAAGATGTCGTCAATTGATCTTTCAGAGTATACACCGAACGTGGATAACCAAAAGAGTGAGCCTATTTGTTATGCGATGGCCGTTGCCGACATGGTCGGTACATGTTATCGTATTAAATACGGTGGTGAGCTGGTGTTATCACCACAATCACTCATTGACGCCGGGTGTAATACTGATGCTATCCTAATTCTTTTGGATCCATTGAGAGGGCTCCAAAGAATTCAGGATTATCCGGTTAGAAGATCATCTAAACGTGGAGTCGGTGTTCAATATAACAAGAAAGCTCCGAGATATACTATTGCTAGGGGCTATACTGGTGCTGCAAGCAAAGAAATAATAACGGCGATGTTTGGTGGTGGAAGAGTAGATAACCCTTACCCGATGGTTGGGGCCATGAAATTGGGTCGTCTGGAGGATGACGATTTTGCTTATGACTGTTTTATGAGTTCAAGACCCTTTAAACATTCAACAGACTTGAATTATCAAGAGGAGCTGAAAAAACAGATCTGGCATGCTGTGTTGATAGTTGGATACTGCTCTCTTGCTTTAAACCCAGAGGAGCATCATTGCATCATTAAGAACACTCATGGTGAGAGATGGGGTTATCATGGATTGAGTAAAGTTAGTTGTGAAGTTTTTGTTGAATTACGTGTAGTAGATGAAATCTAAGTTTGTTATTTGACTGTACGTACGTAGTGGAAGATGTTTGCACGGGATCTAGCTAGTTTTCTTATTTCCGGTTGGGTATGTACTTGATGTCCCCTGTTTCCTTGGTTGCAAGTTCTATTAATTTTTAGTATTATATTAATCGTTGTAACTTTTATTGCTTCCAAGTTCCGTTTCTTTTTATTACGAGTATTGTATGTAGTTTATTATGAGAATGCAGACAGACAAGAAAGTTGTTTAAGTTAAAATCCAAACACAAAAGCGATATTGGTGGCCATCGATATCACCATCTAAAGAAAATTCAATAAGCCATGCTACATAGACTACTATTGATAAAGATATTGATATTTATCTAGATGTTTGTAATGAATAATCAGTAAAAAAAGATTAGTAGTAAATTGAAAGACTCCAAAAACATTTAAAAACCTTATTATGAGAGAAAAGGAAAACATTGGTGTATGGATTTTATTACTGATTGTGGAAATAGAATTAGGAAAATGTTAATTAATTTTTTTCTTTAAAATGGGGCAAGTGGGATGGAGGACTACATTCAGTGATTTGGTTCCTGTATTAGATTTCATTCTTACATTTCTTATTGTATTACAAACAAATACAACAATAAGAAATGGTGTGAATAGTGGCTCATCTTTATCGCCAGATTCCTTCATTATCTCTTCTTTAATCCCTCCCTTATTATTACTCTCTTGTTTATTCAATTAATCAGTCAGTCACTCAGATCTTGTTGTGTTTTGGGTTCTGTTCTTCTACTAGTAGTAGTAGTACCCAATACTAAAAGTAACTTGCTTTGTTTGCAAATACTTGTATTACATGATGGATCCAGTAATTGATGTTACTATATGAGAGCTAAAATACATGTATATTGTTTTGATTAAATGATAACCATATATAGATGTGGTTCTTTGGCAATGGAGTCACATATATTGATGATTCACCGCTTCTTTACAAGGATCATAGATTTATAGATAGATAGATGTCAGTTGCAACTGTTAGTATTATATATCATTTGCTTTACAAGGTCCATTATTTAAATAGAATTATATTCCACTAAAGATTGTTAGTTGACTGCTACCTTTAATCGCTTAATAGTTTCCTGTCCTCGCTACTGCGTAACATGAAATCCTGTGATTGTATTGCGTGTTATTTTCTATTCATGCCTAACGTGCCATATGTTTGAGACGTTTTGCCAATGACATCGTCATATGATTAAGTTGTATAGGGTGTATCCTAAAGAGTTGAGTCTATATACAATCTCGGTGGCTTAGGAATCTACAGAATGGCTAGCTTTGGTTTTAACTTCACCCTAGAAATGGCCCACAATGACTATTAGATGAACTTGGAACTCCTTATCAATTGTCTTTGCATAATAACTAATTCTCAGTGGCAGAGATTCTGATATCGACTTGGTGGAGTTGGGCAATAATACGGTGAAAGAAGATGATAGAGCTGTTTTGCTGGAAGGGGCTGGTCTCCAGTCGGCTTCTCCTAGAAGCCATACTTCATCTATTACATCTCCAGTTGTCAGGTTTCTATGCCCTCCCATTGCTTGTTTTTATTTCACTTGAGTGAATTATCATTTATCATGGAAGAAGACTTATGGAATCTGTTTTTTCATCAGGCTATTTACAATGGATGAGTCTTTCTTACTTGAGAATCGTTTGACATTGAGAGCTATGTATGTAAATTTTAACCTTAGAATTTCTATTTCCATGTATCTTACCTCAAATTAAACTTATTGATTTTTGATATTCTTCATGTTCTGTTACTATTCCTCCAGATCAGAGTTTGGGCTCCTATTGTTCTACTTCTACTTATGTGACCGTACAAACTTCTTTGGCGACTCCAAGAAGGTATTAGCTCTTCCCATACCCTTAGGGACAATAACAAGATCCTTGATGACATGTATTACCTTATTTCAATTCGAGCTGTTATCTCTTGGAAGAATTTGGGCTGTTATCTTAACATTATTCCTTTGGGTAGAAACAACTCGTCTTCTCTCAAACCTTTTGGGCAGGCTAAAAATGAACCCGAGTAAAGTGGTGAACTTGTTCATTACTGATTTTTACCTGGTGGTCAAACCACAGCAACATAACCATAAGGAGTCCTGGCACTTGAGATTGATATCTATAATCACAACTTTTGTCTAATCGTGAACTCCCGAATATAAGATAAGTATTGTTCACTAGCTAGTGCAGCTGTGGACATAGGTCATTAGCCTTTTGACGTAACTATGTTAATGCAACTTCTGTGTAGTATTTATCTTATGCGACCTTGCTGTGCATTTCCATTATTACCATGCTTTGGTCTGATCACATACCATATGCGGCTGTTGTTTTGTGCGCCATTTTTTGACAGAGCTCTTCTAGGGCCGAGGATATAAGTAACATTCTTTCACACTTTCATCTAAGATTCTAAGATCGACCCTTTTGCCCTCTCTCACATGCCCACTCACTTAGTCTTAATACTTCCAATGGTTTACTTTTTCATATGTTATTTATTCCCACTTGCCACTGTGAAGGGAAGAAGAGGTCTCAAATAAGGACAGAGCTAAATACATAGTAACGCAAACAACAGAAATTTCTTATAAAAGTAGTTAACTCTTATGCAGCCATAGTCCATATTCAAGAATTAACTGTTCAGTTTAAGGGTTGGTAAAATGTATTAATGCCTTAATAGTCGGTCAATCTCTCAGGAATTTCTAGCATTTTTTTGTCGCTTCACCATTGTTTTTGTTTGCAGAGTTACAATCGGGATCTTTTCTTGTTTCTCTACTTCCTTCTTATCATAGTATCAGCAATCACCTCTTTCAAGATACATCATGACAAGTCACCATTCTCTGGGAAAGCCATACTTTATCTCAAGAGACATCAAACTGAGGAGTAGAAAGGCTGGATGCAGGTAGATATGCAAAGTTTGTCCATAACATATGTTTTATGCCTTTTTGAAGAAGTTTTAGACATATGCATGTCATTTGCATAAGTTACACCATTGATGGTATCTGACTTTTTGTCAATTATGTACAGGTGTTGTTTCTAATGTACCATTACTTCGCAGCAACTGAAATCTACAATGCCATACGCATCTTTATTGCTGCTTATGTTTGGATGACTGGGTTTGGCAACTTTTCTTATTATTACATCCGCAAAGATTTCAGCCTTGCAAGGTTTGCTCAGGTATATACATATCTATGTATCCACTTGTTTAAAATTTAGTGGAATACTTATATGACTCTAAGAGTACAATATTATCTGACAGATGATGTGGCGGCTCAACTTCTTAGTGTTATTCTCCTGTGTTGTTCTTAACAACAGTTATATGCTGTACTACATATGCCCCATGCATACCCTTTTCACTCTGATGGTTTATGGGGCACTTGGTATTTTCAACAAATACAATGACAATGGAACCGTCATTGCTGCAAAATTTGTAGCTTGCTTTTTGACAGTAATTCTGATATGGGAAGTACCTGGAGTGTTTGAATTTCTATGGGCTCCTTTTACTTTTCTTGTTGGTAAGTACCTTCAAGTGTCAGAATACTTTCATTACTTTTTTTGTATTGATAGGTGAAGTGATAGATGATTAAATGCTAATATATATCTCAGGATACACTGATCCTTCAAAGCCCAAACATCCATGTGATGCACGAATGGCATTTCCGGTCAGGCCTTGATCGCTACATTTGGATTATAGGCATGCTGTATGCTTACTACCACCCAACAGTAAGCGCCGATGTCCTCTTGTGCTGATAAATAAAATCTGCCCTATATGTATACATACATACATACATGCATAAATATGCTATATTTAGTATTATGTTGCTAATTTGCTGCCGTAGGTTGAGAGGTGGATGGAAAAGCTGGAGGAGGCAGAAGTTAAACGTAGAATATCCATCAAGACAATTGTTGTGATAACATCCTTGACAGTACTTCTTTTTTCATGTTTTAACATCTATTTCATTAATAAATCTCTATTTTTATAATAGAAAACTTGTTTGTCGAAAATATTAACCAATCAATTTTAATGATCTCTCTACAAATTCTACTTAAAATTAAATGCGTTGTTAAAAATGAAAAGATACAAAATTTCTTCTCCAATCTTGTTCTCAGTGTTCTTATTCTCTTGATTAATTTAAGAATGGTCTTACGTGAATCGCAACACAATGCGTACTTTATATTTGTGAATTGACGATATGTGCTTCTTGGGTCAACTCAATACGAACAAACCCAACTAAAAAATTGCATATTTAAGTCCACCCATTTTGCTACCTGTGATAATACTGTCGACTTGGTTAATATACTAGTCTTCTTGCAGATGTTTGGTCTCATCCTGACAATGAGTCCCGTAGCGGGATGGTGCATCGGACTGAGGGTACTCCTTGTAGGGGTTACGACTACCAGCACCCACTTTTCAGGGGTTCTGGTCACTACGAAAAACCCATTTGGTACAAGCCATGTAACTTTACAGTATAAGAAGCTAATTATATTTGCATGCATTATGATCTTATCTTGTTTATGGGTGGTGCTAACTTAATATTCTCGACTGAACCAGTGTATGGTGGTGCTGCCCCGAAGCAATATTGGCTGATGCAGGAAAAAAACTATATGCTTCTAGATACGTAGCTTTTGAAACATCCGTATTGTAGTCTACTCAAGTTTTGTAGACACCTTTTTGGATAGTCACTGAAATTGGTTTGAGTTGAAAGTTTCATGTTGTTTGTAAACTTGCTCAAAACATATTTGTTGAAAGGTACGTGTGTTTATTACGTTCTCAAGGTAGTTGTACTCGAAGGATATGAATATATATGTTCGTTATTGGTGTACCTACGCTGTGCTTAAAGAACATTTATTTGGTTGTGTATTTGAGTAATGGTGAAGCTTGACAGTGTGTGTGTGCTGCCTACGGGTTGGATATCAATTCACCACCATTCTTCTCATCTCAATTCACCACCATTAAACATATCAGACCTACATACACTCTCTCAACAATATATATATATATATATATATATATATATATATATATATATATATACAACATGTTTAGATATTTAATCCAATGTTATATAAACATAATCATGAGTTAGTCCGCGAATTAGCAGGTTTTAAACTAGTACAATTTGAATATTGATCCAACCTGTAGGCAGCACACAGACAGTGTCATCCTTCACCATTACTCAAATACACATCCAAATAAATGTTCTTTAAACACAGCGTAGATACACCAATAACGAACATATATATTCATATCCTTCGAGCACAAATACCTTGAGAACGTAATAAACACACGTACCTTTCAACAAATATGTTTTGAGCAAGTTTACAGGCAACATGAAACTTTCAACTCAAACCAATTTCAGTGACTATCCAAAAAGGTTTCTACAAAACTTGAGTAGACTACAATACGGATGTTTCAAAAGCTACGTATCTAGAAGCATATAGTTTTTTTCCCTGCATCAGCTAATATTTGCATCGGGGCAGCACCACCATACACTGGTTCAGTCGAGAATATGGAGTTAGCACCACCCATAAACAAGATAATAAGATCATAATGCAAGAAAATATAATTAGCTTCTTATACTGTAAAGTTACATGGCTTTTACCAAATGGGTTTTTCGTAGTGACCAGAACCCCTGAAAAGTGGGTGCTGGTAGTCGTAACCCCTACAAGGAGTACCCTCAGTCCGATGCACCATCCCACTACGGGACTCATTGTCAGGATGAGACCAAACATCTGCAAGAAGACTAGTAAATTAACCAAGTCGACAGTACTATCACAGGTAGCAAAATGGGAGGACTTAAATATGCAATTTTTTAGTCGGGTTTGTTCGTATTGAGTTGACCCAAGAAGCACATATCATCAATTCACAAATAAATGAACACAAATATAAAGTACGCATTGTGTTGCGATTCACGTAAGAACATTCTTAAATTAATCAAGAGAATAAGAACACTGAGAACAAGATTGGAGAAGAAATTTTGTAATTTTTCATTTTAAACGCTTTTAATTTTAAGTAGAATCTGTAGGGAGATCATTAAAACTGGTTGGTTAATATTTTCGACAAACAAGTTTTTTCCTATAAAAATAGAGATTTATTAACAAAATGAGCATGTTTTGTATCACGGTTTCTCATTTATTCATTTATATGATACGTGACCCACCTCGACCCATTCACAAATAAATGGGTTAAATTTGCCACCGCTACGAATCATCTACAAATCAAAGACAAAAGTAGACAATAATGATATTCTGGATAAGCTAGAAGTACCTGGATTAGTGGTTCGACTGCAATCTGATGAAAAGAGCAGATGATGGCCCAGAGTAAGCAATTGATGAAGACCTATTGGAAATACAACATATTAGAATTTACAACTCCTTCGAAAGGAGGTGGACAATAAATACAATTGTCGCAATTGACGATATTCTCCACTCCATTTGTATGGTGAAAAAATAGTCAATCGCTCGGCTTAAAGCCAGACGCTATAATATTTATGAGGTATGAGTATTATCCAACGTTGACTCCCAACCTTTAATAGTATCAGTATGGAGCTCTGCAACGAGACAAAGTTTATGCATTGGAAAGCCGTATCCCCTATCTGTGGATCCAAAAAGATAAAGTGAGAAACCCTAAACAGGCTGACCCAAGTTATAATTCAAGGGGTCAATGCCATAGTTGTAATTATATAAAAGAGTTGAGCATGAGAGAAAACAAGTGGCATCTTAAAAGACAGCGTACCACAAGCCCTAGACGACGTCACCAATGTAGCAAAGAAACAATAAAACCCAAGTTTGATTTCCTCTAAAGGCACTGGGATTCTAATTTTACAAAACAAATACAACAAAAAGAAAATAAGATAAGAAAAAGTAATTTACCACCACCTATAACATCGAGTATTTTACACAGGTCGCTCCTTTTTTCCTTGGTCACACCTGCACACAAACCCCATTGAAAGCAGAAAATTTATTCGGAACCCAATCCTAAAGTGAAAACAACATCACGCCTACAAAGGACACGACAACTGCCAAATCTCTGATTAACCTTAATAACTATGTATCAAAGGTAGATACAAAATAAAGCACTTAGAATCTCTGGTTATCCACAAGAAGATAGTTGGTGAAGAAAAGAAAATGTAACAATACATGGAAGACTAACCTTCCAAAGTTTTGCATACAAATCTCAGGAATGAAAAGATAGAAATTGCCATCGCTTTTGTGCCTGTAAGAAAGATAAGGCATCAACGTGTAAGACACCAAAGAAAATTAGACAGTAATCTATGTTAATCTTCAGGCGAATGTGAAAGAACCCAAATGATAGAGCAAATATGAGCACAAGTGGACCAAAACACTACTCCCTCCATCTCATTATGGTTGTCCAAATTACTATTTTTGTTTGTCCCTAAATAACAGTCCAGTTTGACAAAAAGATTTTTTTATCTTCCTGTTTACCTATTATAGCCTTAATTAATTACCATTGTTACAACTTTCCAAATCAAATATGCTTAAACTACATGGTAAATTTGACATTTTATTGTCAAGAATGATCATTAATTACACACATCTTAGAACTGTAGTTTTTTTGTTTGTGGGCAAACAAAACCGGGTAAGGGCCGTCCTAGTTTTGGGAACTAATATACATGTTAAAATTGTAAGTAGGACGGAATGACGGATTTAGGAAATGGTCGAAAGGAGTGCCTATGTTTAAAACATATAGTAATTTTTTTTTCCAATAATGTAATGAACTAAATTTGATTGAAAAAACTATTAAGTGAAAACAAAAATCAAATGATTAATACTGGAGTAGGTTGTAAGAATTGGGTAATCCCCAATGTGTCCCATTACATTAAAAGCTAAGTTTTAAAGGTAGCCATGTATCCCATTGGAGAACAAAAATCAACACTTCTTTAGATAAATGGGTAAACACTGCCACATCTTGGAAAATGTCAACCTTATAAGAGGAAAAACTGTAATTAATACAGAATACTCACATGTTTGTAGCAACAATAAAGAGAGTAGCCATACAAGTTACGGTTATGGGTTCTGATAAAAGCGTCATAACTAAATCAAAACGTGAAATACTGCATCTAATCACATACCATTTGGTTTACGACCCGTAAGAACAAATTTAGTCAACGTTAGCATGTTGCCATCACTACTGCACACAACTTGGGTCTCATAGACGCCAAGATTACCTTCTTCAATGGCCTCTATGGTCATGTAGAAGTAATAAACCTCGGGAAGTCTCAGGTATTTACACTCCATAAATTCGAAATCATGGAGGTTGTTGTGTTCATCTCTCTTAACATGCTAACAACAACCAAAAAAATAGATTATATGTAAAACAATTAACCGAAAAAACAGCCTCAAGAGTTGAAAGCAAGTGAAACAGGCTAATACCATCTCACAAGCCTCGTTGAAAGCAGCAACGGCAAAGTCACCAATAACACTAACAATAGGATGATCAAGTCCAACTGGCCTTGCTAACTCCTTAGCAACCTTATAATCTGTTCCTTCAGCTTCAGGCTGTCAAACGCATGAACACAAACATGTAATTGTGTGTGTGGACATGTACATAAGCATGGAGACAAAAAGAGAGATGGATATCATTTACATACATTTCCCTTATCGAACTCTTTGAACTCCAGCCAGATTTTCTTCCCCTCTCGATTCAAGAAAAGGTCGACAGGTTGAGGGAGTTTTCTGTTTAGGTACCACGGATGTGGTATACATGCTGAAAGGAAAAACTTACCAAGTTACCAACCTAACTCATACGTGAACAAACAAACAAAGAGAATCAGAATCAAATACGGGCTGTAAAAGCTAAAAAAGACTTTGAATTCAAAACATTTTAGTCGATAATTATTATTTTCTGTATCTCGATTGAAGTTTTGGAACAATTTCCATAACAGAAGTCAACAGATGCACAAATCCAGTCCATAATTGTACAAATTTGAGAATTGGTTGAGTTTAGTGCTTTAAATATCTACAGAACACTTCAATAGAGTTGTCAAGGTGTATGATTTGAATTCAAAGAATGGGTAGTTCTCACCAAACTCTGTTCTAAATTGAACCCCTTCCCATAAACAGATAAGCTCAGACACACACACAAAGAGCATTGGTTTGAGCACACAAAGTTTAGAACAACTTGGGTCCGCTATAACCTCCCACACCACTTCTGTTGCACACACGAGTCTTTTGAAACTTTAAAAATGCATACCATATGCCTTCACGGTCTTGCTTCCATGAGAATCAAGATCCGGAAGAACACGACCACACTCGGAAAGTTTGAACGCATTCTCAGCAAGCTTGAACGTGTTGTCCACGACCTGAAAAATATCAGATAAACTAAATTACGTTAGATCAACAAATAACTAAATTCCTAATCTGATTCTTTCGCCCCAAAAAGAAGCATTTTCTCGTTAATAATAACGACTATTAGTGTACACAATCTGAAAGTTGTGAGAATAATATCGACTATGCTTTCAGCGTTACTTGTATAGTTGTATTGAATGAGCCTAACTTCCCAACCCATGTTATATAGCCATAGTCTACACACCAATATTCCAACAGATTGCTGGAAGAATAATATGCTCTTTACATAAATCGTAATCGATTTCTCATCTGCAAGTTCGGCTTTGATGTTTTCTTATATATATTAATCTGATATTGATTTTCAGAATTTTTATTTTTATTACCTCCACATATCTTTGGCGAATCTGACACACATGTTCTCAATCTACTTGAGGTTGTTTCAGCCAAAATAATTAGATTTAAAGAATAAGCCGTGAAATTGCAACAAAGCAAAGACTTTCAGGATAATGTGAAAAATTACCTAACCATCACTAACATAACACCCTCAAGGCCTATAAATTAACTAATAGTTGATCATCACAAAAATCACATTATATTTAAACATAAATCCAGAGACCAAGTCCTTCTGTTATAGTTAGTTGATTATCAATCTCCTATAAGACACCATAACTCTATTTATATCTTTTATAGTAAATCTGATCCTGATTCTTAAACCTCACAAGAGTATCTCACTGATGAAAATATTGTGCTTTCAAATATCTTTTGTGCATTAACTAAGAAAACATGAAATGTTTACCATGTACCTACATGCGAGACAATTCAAGGAAACAAATAACCCTACCCGAAATCGCTATAATAAATAGGCTTACCACTTTAGCAAGCAACAGATAACATAACAATGAGAAGCATAAGAGCCACAGTTAACATACTTACTCTTACATCCTGAGAAGGAATCTTCAATCTCGACTTGGGAACCCTCTTGGGAAATTCCCTACTGCTCAACAAAGTCACAAATACGAAACAGATCACAATGATTGCATAACAAACAGAAACAAATAACATATATACGAAGAAGGATACAAAGTGATAGAAAGCATATGGTTATGTGCAATAGTGGCATGCAGCTTGGGTGAAGTCTTTTTTCGAATGAGTGGAAGACAAATAAATGTGGTTTACAGACATAAGATAATAATAATAATACAGTTAAAAGGGGGTAAGTATATACGTTTCCCAATTAAAAGGTGGAAGCTTGGTCTCGTTGCAGTAGGTAGAAACCATGTAAATCACGTATTCGAGAGAATGCAGCAAGAATTGAGAAAGATTGGAATCGGTGATGGTGTGTGTCTCGAGAGGGTTCTTCATAGCAATTGCTTCTTGGGTGAGTTGATCTAAAGACTCGGGGAATGTAGATTCAACACCTACAAATCAAACAGCAAAAACGAGTTGGATAAATGAGTAAGAGAATGAAATGAAGGATGCAATAGAAACATACATACCACCGGTTTTGGAGGGCATAAGTTGAAATATTCTGTCCTCCTCCTAAGCACACATCAGAACACGAAAAGTCATATATCCTCTAATAAGTTAATAACCTCCTCCTCCTAAAGCAAAGTGTTGTATATTTGAACATTATAATAATAGAATATAGTTGAAACACAAGCAAAATTATACGACTCCGTAATTAAATTACTAAGACAAAAGAATGATAATAATAATTATAATAAAAGAGGATATTCTACCTTAATCTCGTCAATGTTGTTATTATCTGCTGCTGCTGTCGGGGAAATAGAACCGCTGTTGGCATAATTATTATTTCTCTTCTTCTTCTTGTTCTTGTTCTTCTTCCTCTTCTTGAGCGAGAGTAAACCCTTCTTCTCCTTCTCCTTCTTCTTACTGTTACTGTTGGATCAATTAATTAATAATCCCCAAAATCAAAATTAAACAAGTAATACTACCTACAATCAATCAATCAAAGTATGATATGAATAAAAGAAAAGGAAGTGGTGGGGTGGGTATGTACCCGTTTTTGATGGGGTTGAATTTCGGCATCTCCAAACCCTAACCTAACGCACAACTAACCGTCCCTAATTCTGTCTTGTTTTCATTCAAGCCCTTGGGAAGGTTTTAGTGGGGCTACGACGGTTGGCGGTGGTTGCGACAGTGTTGCGAATATTACGATGGATGCACCGGAGAAGAAGGTAGACGGTGGGTGGTGGCTGAAGAGGGCGGACGGCGGCGGCATACGATGTCAAGTGGCCGGATTTGGCCAAATCCTAATATTAGGGTTTGGGTTTGGTGGTGGTCTCAAGTTCTTAAGTCTCTGGGAGGAAAAAAGGAAATGTGGCTTGTATGTTTCCAAATAATAAAACCTTGATAAAAAAAGAATATAAAGAAAATTAGAAAAAAATAAATCCGGTTGAATCTGGTTTTCGATTTTCGGTTCAACCGGAATAAACCGGAAAAGTCAACGATCGAACCGTTTCTTCCAAAAAGTCAATAACCGGTTAGAAATGAACCGCTTAATATCCCGGAGCCGATCGAACCGTGTAACAACTCGCAAATTTAAACGTAATTACGAGCATTAAACATTTGCATTATTAGGCTAATTCCCTACTTGAGTGAATTCACAACTACACTAGAGATAAGTCTAGCAAAGCACAACTAGTTGTTACGCGTAGTATTACATATTTCGTAATTAGTATAATTGCGTACAAAACATTCGGAATCAAACGCGACAAAAATATTTGACCGTTGGTGAACAAATTATTTGATAATATAAAAATTATTTAATAACGATATTTATTTATTAGATATTATGTTGATAATATTTACACGTATTTTGTTACAAATAACATTTTTTCGTAGTGCCGAAACAATTTGAAAACCCATTTGTAAGAGTTAAAATAAAATAAAGTTAAAATTTTATTATTCAACTACATTATTTTAAATGAAATAAAACAACTAAAAGAATAATCGAAAACGTATTTAAAAACCTACCATTTAAAAACATTTTAACATTTAACGATCGGGTAAACAAACACGGGTAAAATACCACAAAGTTGGGACTAAAGTCCCCTCCCTTTCTCCCTTTTGGTCAGCTGACCCAAACACCCCAAAACCCCCAAATCCAACCCCATTCCCATTTCATTTTCATCTAACACAAACACACACACCCACCAAAAACTCTCTCAAACTCTCTTCAAAAACCACCACCAAAATTCATCAAAATCTAAACCTTCTTCATCATTTTCGGACTCCAACAACATAAAAACCGTCATCCTCATCAACAACACAAGGATTTAAACTCAAGATCTCCATTTCCATCTTCATCTTCATCACTCACCAAATTTTCGGATTACACTTAATTAGGTATGAAAAATCACTTTCTTTCACTTTTTCCTTGTTATTATAGTATATAAACATGTTACAACTCACTGCATGAAAGATTAAAACACATTTTAGCTCAGAAACTCGATTTTCGGATGAACAGACCGTTATGTCGCAGGGACTGAAAACAGTACTGCGACATAACGTCTTATGTCGCATAACCTTTCCTACGTCGCACCATGCGACATAACGATTATGTCGCACTTTGTGTCGTATACCCTAAACGACACAACCCTTATGTCGCTATTGATTTAGCACCGAAAGCTTATGCGACACAACCCTTGTGTCGCTAAGCTCTTATGTCGCATTCTTATGCGACACAACCCTTGTGTCGCATACCTGACCCTTGTGACGTATCTTATGTCGCGAAAAGCAGAAAAACTTTTAAATCTTTTTCACTAAGTGTCGGAACCAGATTTTACCACTTGATTTACTCCGAATTTGGAATTCGAATGCGTTTTCACCCCAGCCAGGGGCTCTGCCCCTTGGACCCCGCCAGGGGTTGCCACCCCTTGGACCCCGCTACCAGGGGCGCTGCCCCCGGACCCCCGTACAAAATTTCCCATTTTATGAAAATACAACGAAACTGCCAACACTACTTTGAAATGTTGATTTCAAACCAACACCAACGAATCGTATACATTTTCACAACTATGAAATACAAACGCAAACGTTAAACAGACACTGGAATGGATGGTTAAACTAAAACCTCCACATACTTACTAAATCTCATACGTTTAGGGCGTTAGGAGATTTCGACTAGACTTCTTGGGCTTTAGGCTTTGCTAGCACTCGAACATACTCGACTCATCAGGTGAGTTCACAGCCCCTACTTTTACTGTTTTAACTGCTTTTGAACAGGGGTGGAAAACATAGTCAACTGTTTTACTTATTGCCATAACTGCTTTTACTCATATGATTGTTTATCATGCTCGTTTGCTCACACGATTAGAGTGCTTGAACTGTTAAACTCATACATAAAACTGGAATTTATGATACCACATTTTCATACGAATGTCGTGTTAAACTTTGTTTGGTATACCGGAGAACGACCGGTACTTTTATAAAAACGCTGGAGAACGACCAGCTACGTATTTTAGTGCCAGAGAACGACTGGCCAAGTGGACGGGAGAACGACCCCTGCGTATTCTGGACCGGAGAACGACCGGTGCGTATTTCGCTGGAGAACGACCAGCAGTGTTTGGACCGGAGAACGACCCGTGCGTATTCTGGACCGGAGAACGACCGGTGCGTATTTCGCTGGAGAACGACCAGCAGTGTTTGGACGGGAGAACGACCCGTGCGTATCTAGACCGGAGAACGACCGGTAAACTGTTTTATTGGACGGGAGAACGACCCGTGCGTCTTTTGACCGGAGAACGACCGGTACTGTTTGTGTAACTTTAACTGTATTTGGGTAACATCCCACGCGAACTGTATTTTGGATAACATTCCACAAAACAATTACCTGACTATTATGGCAATAGCTATTTGTGCACGTAATGATTTTAACAACTGTGCTTACAAACTTGATTTAATTATTGCAAACATAAAACCTGTGAATTCACTCAACCTCGTTGTTGACTTTTAGTATGTTTTTCAGGGAATTAGCTGCGCATGTAAGAACCGCCTGCACGTTGGAATTTAGGCGACCCACGAAGAATATGATGCCAACTTTTGACAATTGGATTTCTTTTATATAACTGAAACTGTTTAGTCATATTTACGAAATCTACTTTTGTAAACTTAATACTTTTAATTTGTACGGTTCGAGAAATCGTAAACTTTGTAACTAATACTTTGGCATCTTAATATATTTGTTCTGTTGTAATCATATGCTCTGATGCGTATGCATGTTCAGTATATTGTGGCACTCCCCATACTTAACTAAACGCTTCACCTAATTAAAACCAACGAAATTTGGGGGTGTTACAAACCGGTTGAACCGGTCCGGTTCAACCGATTTTTAAAACATTGCTCCTAAGTAATGGGAACAAAAGGATGAGTTTAAAATGTTAGTAACTTACTCGCCAAAATTAATATACTTGCATATCTTTGATGACCTGTTTGTCGAGACAGTGTATTATATTTCATATTTGAATTGGATATGGATTTTATACTCTACGTTATAAACTAAATTATTAGCATCAAAATAATGGATTTAAATTGAGGTGTGAGAACATGTAATATTATTCACACTCTGAAATGATGATATTATTATTAAAGTATGAATTTGGTTAATATTCAAACGGAATGTAACTATTTTAGAAAAATGATTTAATAGCAAAGTGGTTGCTCAACTTTACATTTGTAAGGCGATGTACGTCTTTATCAATAAGATGACGTGGTTAATCAAAAAAACATTATAATAATATAATATAGTTGAAACACAACCAAACATATACGACTCCGTAATTAAATTACTAAGACAAAAGAATGATAATAATAATAATAAAAGAGGATATTCTGTAACAACTGTCACCAAACCGTTATCGCGGTTCAAACCGTAAAAACTCATTTTTATGTTAAGACTCATCTCATGGAATTCTTTACATCAAAGTATTCATTTTCGAAAAACGAATCCAACAATAATCATCGCAATCAGACATGCAATGAAGAAGATACAAGGCTAAACGTAAATGCGTTATTTATTGAAAACTATACGATTTATTAAAACTACGTGAAATACGAAAATAATTTAATTGAATCGGTTATTCTTAAACCGTGTGACCCGAGTTTTTTTGTGTGTGTCTTCCTTGTTTGGCCCAACATACGACCCAAACCCCCTCCCTTTTGGTGGATCATTCGGCCCAACCCAAGCCACATAACCCTAGAACTATAAAAGTCATCCTAAAACAAAACCCTAACTTTGTTGATCAAAAAAATCGTCCCTCATGCTGTCTCAAAATTTCCAGTCACGAAAAGGGCCGATTTGACCCATTTACATTCGTTTTTAGTCTTCGGTCAAAACTAGAAAGTTGTAGATCTCGATGTTTTACTTTTAATTCTTAAGTTTTGAGCCCGTGCGATATACAACATTGCCCAACATATTAATATTGTTAACTTAAATGTGCAATTATCACTGAAAGTAAAAAAAAATAGAATGATAAATCAAAATTCTTTGCCTTGTTTGTAAATCAAGATCATTAATAAATATTGATCCCTTATTAATGGTAACCGTTAAGCATACTGTCAGTGAGAATAACTAATGGGAACAAAAGGATGAGTTTAAAATGGTAGTAACTTACTCGTCAAAATTAATATACTTGCATATCTTTGATGACTTGTTTGTCGAGACACTGTATTATACATTTTGCGGTATATTTGATATTTGAATTGGATATGGGTTTTATACTCTACGTTATAAACTAAATTACTAGATTATAACCCGCGAATTCACGGGGCTAACATATAATTTTGATACAAAATTTTGTATCATATTTGTTTGTTTTGTATCATATTTGTTTGTATTTTTTTTTATTTTTTTTGTGTCTGTGTAATTTATTCATATGTTTTTTATGTTTATCAAGTATGATAGAAGTCAGAGTAAATGGAACAAATCTTTTTTTATTTATAATAATCGTACCTATATTTTGTTAATATGCACGGGAGTGAATTAACAAATAGGCCAATATTACATATTTTTCTATTTATTTGAAGAAGATTTGAAACTTACGTTTAAATACTTGCTTGTTTACATTGTAATAAATAATTATTTATTTGTCATACGCTTTCAAATATAGAGTAAAATTGGTGATGATAAAAGTGGTGGTGATAATTGGTATTAAAGTATGATACTAAACTTATGATTTACTCTTATCATATGGTTCGTTTATATACACTGATTATAGTATAGTTTATATCAATATATTACTCATTACTCATATTATTGTTAGAGAAAACATATCGTAATTAAGAACGCAACCTCTAATATTAATCAAAACATATAGATATATACTTCAATGTTTGAAAAATGTAAATCACAAACAAAAAAAGAAAAACTATCAAGTAATAAATTACATTTTATAACCCAAGGCTATAAAATGCATTTGCTACATCTTGAATTAAGAAGTAACATCACATGTAATTCATTTTTTCCAAGGCAAAATTGTATTATATATATTATGACTCAACACCAAAGCGTGGACCATTGACTATCTTTTGATCTAAAATATGAAACAAAAGTGTGGAGCAAAAAAAAAATCTCAACATATCTCTGAAATGTTTGTAAGATTCAAGACTTCTAGAATTAGCATCCTTTAACAGAAATTGGAAGTCCAACATACTAATTCACAAACATCTCTACCTATCAGCTTAACATCAAAAACCAGCCATGAGTATCGTGTTATACTTGAACCACTGGAATTTTAAAATACCACATGTTTCAAGCCAAATCAACCCATTTTTAGGAAAATGGGTCAAAGCTGCAACCTTTAGTCTTACAATATTTTTTGGAAGTTGAATCATGACCAAAAAACACAATTTAGACGGAATGATTGAAGGTTTCATTTACCACTTTGATGTTGCTTGTTAACTCCTTGTTCCAGTGGTTGTAGCTAGTGCAACACCTAAGGCTTACTTATGTACAATACGAAATTATCAAATTGGAAGTGGAAAATTATATAATATAAGGCAAAATTTTGTATACTATGGAAAACAAACTTACCTAATGTTGAAACACTCAGGTTCCTTCAGAAAATAAAAAATTATTCTGGTAACAATAACTTGGATTTTTGAAGCATTAAAATATAATTCAATGTAAAAATGTGAATAACATGTATGCAGCTAAAGATTACAATATCATTTGACTCATGGGATTGAGTTCTTAACTTATACACGGTAAAACTGCAATAGCATATAAATTGGACAAAACAAAAGACACAATCTAAGGAAGTACATTTCAGTCGTTTAGATCAAAGTGCGTAGACATCTTCTGCTGTAAAAAAATGTGACATCAGCACTTCAGAGTAAAAAAGTTGCAAGTAATCGTAAAACAAATTAGTCTACCAAATCATTGTCAAGATATTAATTTAATTAAGGAACATTGTCATGTGAACGTTTCATGCAGTGAGCTTCCCTGTTGTACTAATATCCCACATCACTTATTAGATATAAATTTTCAAGAATTTAATTAACCTATCTTATCTTATCTTAGTCTGAAACAAAATAACCATCAACTGCACTTCCGCGTGAATAAATAGGTTATACCTTGAAATAAAGTTAACATACAACTTAAACACCACTCCCACGTGACAGTGATTTTATGATATGAGGTTCCGGGTTCCTTTAGCAATAAAGAAATTAGAATCTTAAAATTAATCCATTATTAAAAGACACATTACCCGAAAATGCACCATGAAGATGAGCTTTATGCCATTTGCTTGTAGTAGAGATTTTCTATGTAAATGACTACAAAAGGAAAGATAAATAGTTAATAAGAAAGGACTTAAGTAAACACACTGACATATACGAAAGATGTGTCGAAATATCACTTAAATATCTTTAATGAAAAAATCACGCTCACATTGGTTCAACGTGTATATCCAAGTTTCCAAACCTGAAAACATATGCACAATTAACATGCTTACAATTTGCTATGTCTGCACCAACATTGAGTAATAACTAAGAAAGAAGAACAAAAATCAAGTTATATAAACAATTAACACGTTTTGACACCCTGTAAACTTTAATAAGTTACGTAACTAATCAAATTTGGTTCAAATGGACAATCAAGCAACAAAATAGCTAAAGTTAAGTATTCCGAAAACTTATTTGAACTTTGTTTCACATGCTTACACCATTAACATATTGAAATGAAAGAGGATACAAAAATCTTACGTAGGACTTTGGAGATCAGCAATCTCGACCCAGAAATTATGGGTACGGCCAGAACACATGTAGTGTGAATTTAATGCAAACTGATTACCAACCGCCTGCAAATGAATTTTTTATCAAGTGTGGTGTGGCTACAAAAGATAAATATCATCTTATATTTCATCGAAAAAATGAAAATAGTTGTAACACATCGATTTATAACTACTATTTAATAACTCCAAGTTTGAATGCTTCAAAAGTCAGATAAACAAAAATATAAATGAGTATAACATATGAGTAAACGACCCAAACAAAATATAGATTGTTAACTACCAATTTGTTAATATGCAATAATCATAACAGAAACTATCAAAGGTATAGTTAAATACACTTGATGCTAAATCTTTTTTAATTGTTCATCAGTAATTAGCTCATGAAATAAAAGGATGAAAATAGTCATATAAAGTTACGTCCAAATTCAATCAAAAAACCAGCAAGCCTATCATGTGTAACCATCAAATTAATCACCTCTAAGATTAGTGATGTCACTAAATGACTTAATATAAAAGATCTTATATAAATGCAACCATCTTCGAATTCAGGGATCATGTAATTCACCAAAATGTAAATCGTTTCATTAAAAGCAACTTTTTCGCAAACACTGAAGCATATATAAAACTATATGTGATTAAGTAAATACCTGCTTGGGAAGATCAATCTAAGAAAACACCTACATATCTTGCTTTGATTCACATTCTTCTTGAAATATGGGTTCAACTTCAAATGGTCATAAGAAGGATATAGATAAATCGATTGAATTTCTTATCTGAATTTTTCAAACTTTAGTAAAGAAGATTAGAAACTATTTATTAATAGCTATGGTAAAAAGTATATAAACAACTGGAAAGAGCAATACCCCTTGGCATCCACCTTTCCCAACATCGCTGAGATACATCAGAACAAAACTATCAACACGACCCTAGGTTGCTGATGTTGTTATTTCTGTTGTTGTCCTACTTGCCCTTACTCATCACCTCCAGTTCCAGCTGCAGAAGGACTCGATCCACTATCACATTCATACAAATAGACGGTTCTAATTTCAATTGTATAGTTTATTAAACCTGGTATAACAACCAACTACGTATACTAATTACATTTTACTAATCTTTACCAAACCTCAAGCTAAATACTATCAACACGACCCACGTTGTTGATGTTGTTGTTGCTGCTGCTGTCCTACTTGCCCTTGCTCGTGAGTCAAGAACCCGTTTCCATCAATTCCACACAATTACGATGATAAAATGGTCCCTGGCGACCTGACAGGTAGAGACCACGTCTGATACTTGAGTATGTGGTTGGTTAAAAAGCTGCTCTTCCTGCCTCTTATAAAGCTTCTGCTCCTCTGAACCATACCCTTTTTTTTAATGTGTTTGTCTAAATTGGGACATTTTAAAAAATAGAATAAATTAACTCATTAAAAATTTTGGTTAAAATAAACGGCAGAGTACTAAACACAATAGAAGACTCGCCGCATGCAACTAGTACAAGCGATATTCATTCAAATTTGAATACGGCACAAAATTAGCCTGCTTTCCGATGTCGGATCTAAACCTAGGGTTCGTATTACCCTTTCTGTGTCGATTGATCGATCGATTGTATTCTTCAATTGGTGTTTTTATATGGCTAGCGTGTTTTTATTCGTAATAATTAATCAGTATTTCTCAATTAGCTTGTTTTCGATTCGTAAGAATTAATCAGTCGTCTGGTAATATGTTGATTGATTGTATTCTTAATGGCTAGCTTGTTTTCGATTTGTAAGAAGTAATCAGTCCTCTGTTAATGGTTTCCTAACTCGCATACAATCGTTAGGTTTACAGATTCTAATAACAAGTGATGATTGTTTTTTGTTTATTGAAGTTGTTAGATTAAAGGTTGATAAAGTGAGATTGTTTTAGAGATTTCTATATATGTTAAGACAATAACATTTATGTTCATCATTATAAACCTTCATATGAAAATAGTGACACGTTCTTGAAAAGTACATTATTTAGGACGTAGTACATAATATCCTTCTTCAAATCAAACTGGTTTTAAATGTTACACTATATCAATGCACAAAGGTACAAGATTATGTTTTTGCCTATTATTTGTTATTCAAAGACTCAGTTTGATTAGTAAGTGTAAATGTTATGACTGCGCTTGTATTTTATGATTTAGTTACTAGATACATGTGTTAAATATCATTAGAACATGGTTTCTATCAGGTGTGCAAGAATCATTTATAAGCTTCTCTTTCCATCACTAGACATTAAAATCTGAGACCCCTTTTAGGTGGTGCAGTTGACCTGAGATAGGGACTTTATATGGGTGGTGACGAATCGGTTCAGCTTTTACAAGCAGCTACAACAGCTAATCATGCTCTATCAATCCTATGCAGATGTTTCGAGTTCTCCCAAAAAGGTACCTCTTCATATATATCAAGAAATTCAATGTATTGTTATGGTCTCAGATTCAGCTGCTTATTGTTCTCGAAAAGCATCTAACTAGATTGGTAAAGATTCTTGTCCTAACTATATGTTGAAGCTAAAATCATTAAAGACTCTATGATGACATCTAATGTTTTGACTCTAATTGGTCAAATGGGGTATGCTAAATGATTTAATTGAAGAAGTAAACTAAATGTTGTGATTGAAAAAGAAATCAATTTGATCGGATGAACAGGTAGGAAGTTATCTGAATTCTGAATGCATAAAAACCTTTTATATTGTTTTATGTGAAGCTTAAGTTATTGTTGTAAGTAGAATATGTAGCACAATATTAATCCATCTCATTCAAAAGAATGGATAAAGAAGTTGTTTCATGTTTGCCCAATCTGTAGCGGTTTCAATCTGAAACTTTTGACCCATAATCTAAACTCCAATTTCGTGGTTGTCTTTTAAGTTTCTGCTGATTGGTAATGGGTCAAAACGGTTCTGGTCAAATGGGCCATTTTAATGTAGGTTTATATGGGTCGGTTTTTGCTTATCTGAAACACCTATGCATTTTTATTTAAATTAGAGTGTCCAAGATGATTACAAAGATCATTTTATAATATTTTCTCAATGAAAATCTCCATCTTTTCAGATGCTGATTTAGGAGTTTTTATGCTCCATATAATAGATGGACAAATATGGACTCATGTTGTGGACCTGCTAGCATTTGTCTCTCCTTTTTCAATATTTCCTTATACTTTTGGAGTTTTGTAAACCGTTAAACATATAATTAAACATGATTTTTGATTTTTCAGGGTCAAATATTTGAAACTGTAACGACCAGCTTTGACACATGACTTAAACTCATTTGTATCTGAAGTTTTACCCATATGATTATAGTTTCCGTTAGCATACCCAAAACCCTGAACTGATATCTCAACAGTTGGTCTTTCCGGTTTCACTAATCGAATTTTGTTTGTGTTTGTTTATTACCATGTAATTACAATGCAGCTCATTGAGTTTTAACAAAGTGTATCTTACATTTAACTTGCAGGTTATCATTGTTGTGTTGTTGGGAACACTAGCAGCAGTAATTTTTTTCTTAATGTCACACTGATGTTACTATTATTTGATATGTGTAAATGTATGCAATTTTGATCAAGAGTGGTAATCAGTCTTTCAATACGAAAGTCAGCCTGTGACAACCTAATCTCAAACTAATTGTTTGTAAAAAAGTAGTTATTTTTAGTGATAAACATTGATAACCCATTTAGATCATACAAGCTGTTAAGCATAAGAATGCATTCTAAAGTTGACTTTTGGAAGTACTAAGTTTTGCAGTTAAAAAGTTTAGGATTTATCTAAACTCTAAAGCACTGATTTTGACATTATGCAGGTATAAGTTTGTGGATTAGAGGTGACTAAAAGAGCAACCACATGCGATGCTTTGTGTTTAGGCTTGCATTCAATGTATAAATATTTTTTACCTTCAATTGATCGTTACATCTCATGATAGTCTCAGTTTTAAAATGAAAGAGCCTCATATTTCCATTTATTTAAGTATAAATATATAATCATCCATGTTTTCAACTATAGTATTGTATTATGTAAGAACCGGATTTATTTAGGAAACTTCATTTTTTGAATTTTAATTGATCATTGTAGCTGAAATTGTTAAGAATTTGTTATAAACTATTTATACTACCTGCAGTGTCTTGGGTTTTTAACATCTACTCTTATATATAATTCTCACCATGGAGAAGACAGAGTATTTTACATGTGTTACCTCTGTGCCCATTACTTATCATCACCGTGAATATTTGAGTACTACTTTTAATGTGCAGGAATGCATGATATTGATGAGCTTCATAGGTTCTTACTTTGGTCAAGGAGCTTGGCCTTTATTGCATAGTTTTCCTCTTTAGGCTGGTCTTCAATTGGTGAGTCAATTCACTATAGTGTAATATACAAGTGACAGATTCCACGCATCTATGATAAATGGGTCGATTTGGGCCTACTTCAACTTCAATGATTCAAATGGGTGGCATTATGAAAAATGCTTAAATGAAAATGGGATGACACTCACCTAAGATTTATTCAAAATATAGGAAACCTTATAAATCATTTTTTGATTAGATAATTGTTGTAGTAATATACATTTCTTAGTCATAAGATATTATTACATTAGCAAATTTAAGTCAAGATAAGACAAAAAGATGGTTGCTCGAGAACAATAAGATGTTTGATAATCCGCATTTGCCTTATTTCTAAACTTTGTTATATATGATTAAAATGTTGCTAATATAAATGAGGTTAGTGTGTGCTTTTATCTAAATTGATGCGTCTAAATAAAGAAGGGTGTATGAATCAATACGAAAGAAATTACCGCTAGAAAAGAGTTGCATACTAATTAGTAATTCTACTAACATATATTTTTGTTTGCTTATAAACAAAAATACTTGAAGCAAGAACCCTATTCGTTGATATATATATATATATATATATATATATATATATATATATATATATATATACTAGATCATAACCCGCATTTTTGCCGGTGAGATCATTTTTTTCTTACATGGTATTGTTAGGTTAGAAACGCTACTTTGGATGTGATTGTGTTAATGTTGTTGTAATGCAAGGAATAAAAACTGTATGGATGTAAGTACGTAGATGAAAACATTAATAATACGTTGTAATTTTCTGTAGCTCCTAGAGTCATGTTGCGTTGGAAATTTGAGACATATAAGTGGACAACTTTGGGGATGTGGAGGAAGATGTCACAGTATCCCAAATCATTGTATCTGATATAGACTCCTGTAATCTTGTCATTCCGCAAAATTTGCGAGCTACGACATGATTTTATAGCCAAAAATGTACGTAGTATATTGTTATATAATTATAATTATGTTTTATAACTCTATAATCCATACATATCTTTTATATGACGTTGAACGTATGTTTTGTATTATAGCATATGAGATAACATACACATATATGCTTTACAATGTAACATTGAATAGAAAAATAAGTTCTTGGTAATTACTACGTATTATTGCAGTGTTTTAAATGACATACGATAGTGTTGTATAGAATGACATACAAGTATGATCATTTGACTTGAAAATAGCACTTACTATTACTACTACCTTATAGTTTATCATTATCACATGGATAAAAAATAGAAGTTGATAACATAATTTTAATACACATCTTATATTATATTTGCAAGCAATTATGTATTTTAAGTTTATCAGAGTAAGAGTAATTTAAATTGTTTGAAGTTTTGACCAGCAGATTCACGGGATTATTTATTGAAATTTGACGCAATGAAAGTAATACATTTAAAAATTGGACTTATCATTTATTTATCTACATGGTTTGTCATGAAGCATAAATTATTAAATTGTGATGAGACAAACTTAAATGAAGCTATAACAATCCGCTTTTTTATGAATAAAGCAATTTATAATGCTTCAAACTTTAGTGTTCACTTAAGTTGCGCCAACTTCAAGCTAATATTTAAATGTTAGTAATGAGCACAATATAATGAAGTTTAGTTACAACAGCGGTGAGCCCATATGAGATTAAATAGAACCCAAATTGACACCCATCTGTACGTAAAGCTAATAGTTAAAGGGTTAACTTAAAAACAGAAGATATTAAATGCTTCCAGAGTTATCACTATGTACAATAAACATATAAATAACACGAGTCATGTCAAAGAGATAGCGATAAGACTAAGCAAGTGCTGTTTTTTTTTCTTCATAAACTTAAGTTTAGTGATCAACTTTTTTTTGTCATTCTAGAGCAACCTTAGCACTATCTTTGGTTACAATGCCTCTTTTAGAGTTGGCAATTTCAAATACAAATCTCAAAGTGGGTCTATCAGGTTGTATACTAACATAATGGGTAAACAGGCCAAATATGAAAAGTAGCCGCAAATGAAATCGGTCGAATAGGTTAAACAGGTCAAAAGTCATCCTCCAGGCATTCAAATGATTGTGATGTCCTAATGTGTGCTACATGTTGATAATTATATTACCGTTTATATAATATAGCCCTTTTAATCTCAACCAATACATAACTATTACAAAACTCATATTACAAAAAATGATCTAGATGGCCAATTCTCCTGGAGTTGTTATGGCTCCCACTATCCAACCACCCGTTTCACCACCTCTATATCAGATTAAAAACTGTTAATTGAAATTAACTGTTAAAATGGTAAACACGAAATCAAATTATCTAGAAGGTAGCATTGGTACCAAGAGGAGTTCACTTCCGGCTACCATAGTATCTTTCACTTAAGCAATAATATAAACAGCTACATAGAAATTTCATAACAATGTAAAAGACAATCAAAATGTACTTACAGATTTTTAACCTAACATACATTATTTTTTCATATTTGCCCTCGAATTTATAGAACATCACAATCAAAATGCTCCCTATGGCCCTGTTAATGTTTGAAGAGCAAACTGAAACACATCATTTAACTACAAATTAAAAGGAACCTCGTTTTACGTATCAAATAATACAGGTAGTTACCTGACACTGTAAAACTGTTTGATGAGCTCTTCATTTAGTACTATTGTATTTCAGGAACAGATTACTTTGTATTACCGTATCTGTAACACCCCCAAATTCATTAATTTTGATTAGCGGAAGCATTTAGTTAAGTATGGGGAGTGCCACAATTCACAGTACATGCATACGTATCAGAGCTTATGATTACAACAGAACAATATATTAAGATGCCAATTGTAAGTTACAAAGTTCACGATCCATCGAATCGTACAAAAGTAAAAGTTATTAAGTTTACAAAAATAGATATCATAAATATGACTAAACAGCTTCAATTATATAAAAGAAATCCAGTTGTCAAAAGTTGGCATCCTATACTTTGTGGGTCGTCTATGTTCCAATGTGCAGGCAGTTCCTACGTGCGCAACTAATTCCCTGAAAAACATAGTAAAAGTCAACAACGAGGTTGAGTGAATTCACAGGTTTTATGTTTACAATAATAGTGGTAGTTCGAAATGTTTTACCAAATAGTTATCCAAAGAATGCAATTTATGGTTTAAGTGGGATGTTACCTAAAATATAATTTGCGTTTCGTAGAGAAGCAGTGTCCTATTGGTTTACCCAAGAAGTAGGGATTTACATTGTTTATCCAAGAAGTAGCGTTTAAAATGTTTGCCCAAGACGTAGGAACTTTCCAAGTGTGCCCAAGAAGTAGGAACTAAATCGTTTGTCCAAGAAGTAGGACCCATCAGTATTTGCCCAAGAAGTAGGGACTTCTATGTATGTGCCTAAGATGTAGGGACTTGTATAAGTTGTGTCCAAGAAGTAGGACTGGTATCCAAGATGTAGGACCCATCTGCTCAAGAAGTAGAGCCTTCATCCAAGACGTAGGATGGCACATTGCCCAAGAAGTAGGGACTTTCTGTTTGCCCAAGACGTAGGGACTTGTATAAATGTGCCCAAGAAGTAGGGACTTGCTGTGCGTGTGCCCAAGACGTAGGGACTTTTTGTGTGGGTGCCCAAGACGTAGGGACTTTTTGTGTGGGTGCCCAAGACGTAGGGACTTTCTGTGTGTTTGTGCCCAAGAAGTAGGGACTTTTCAGATGTTTATGAAAATGTTGTTTCATAAAAGTCGGTTTGTAAAAGCGTGCAAGGCTGGTCGTTCTACAATGTATTCCAAATTAGTTTTTGTATGAAATCACATTTCATAAGTAATAGTTATAATCGTTTGACCGCATTCACAAATAGTTAGCACAATGTATATCACAATAGTTATATAAAAGTTTGCTCACGTAGCAAAAGCGTTGACTATGTTTTCCACCCTTGTTCAAAAGCAGTTAAAACAGTAAAAGTAGGGGCTGTGAACTCACCTGTTGGGTTAAGTAATGTGCGAGTGCTAGCAAAGCCTAAAATCCAAGTATAGTCCGAAATCTCCTAACGCCCTAAACGTACGAGATTATAAGTATAATTATGTGGGTGTCGTAGTTGACCATCCATGTTGGCGTTCATCAACTAGTTATGTCCGATTAAGTTGTTCAAGTTCGTTTATTAAAACATGTACGACCTGTTGGTGAAAGTTTGTAATAATAATTCATTTAGACATTATTATTAAGTTTGTTTTGTTGTATACCATTTATTAGTACATATCGTATGTTGCAAACAGATTATTTAGTTTGTAAAAACCTTAAACCGTTGGTCAAAGTTGGTCAAACTTGGTCAAAGTTGGTCAAACTGGTCAAACTTGGTCAAAGTTGGCCAAAGTTACCAACTAAGTCGCCCAAACCCATTTTTGTTACCATTTTTCAAAAATAGTAAGTTTTTAAAAATCGAGTCATTTTTGTTGACTTGGTCAAACTTACTTGGTTTGACCCGAAACTTTCACCCAACCCATATATCAGTTTATAGAGTCCAAATAAATTATCGATTCATGTCCAAATTCACCAAAAGTGTCAGTTCTTATAAAAGTCCCAAATCTTTAAGATTTCACATTTTTGACTTTTTGTCGGTTTATTTCACCATGTGTTTTACCAATTTTCTGGTCCAAGTCAAGTCTCACCAATTTTACCAACTGATCTTCTATGTATCTAGTTTCTAACATATGCTTCCTAAGAATTTTAAGTCCCATATTCATAGAGAAACAAAATAAATGGCCATGCATAGCCCAGATTCTGTTTTCACCCAGATCAGTCCCACAAATCGACCATTAGAGAATAACGTGTACGTTTATGGAAAACGTATAAAACACGCAAGTTTTAGATCTTTTCAATACGCAAATTTTTTAAAAAATGCATCTTCTAAATCTTCCTAGAACTCGAGATATGACTGTTTTAGTGGATTGTGATTTTCTGGGCAGATTATGCATGTTGGTGTTTGCTTTATAAAAACGATTTTTAGCAAGAGTTTTGGACATATTCAAGTTAGATGAACAATATAATATCAAAATCAGTAATATGCAAGCATATTTCTAGAGAGAGAAAGTGGGTTTTCTTACAAAAAGATGGTGAGAAACAAAGGAATGAGATGAAGATGATGATGGATCTTGAGTTCTTGCTAATCAATGGTGAATTTTTGGTGATTAGTGGTGGTTGTATGGTGGTTGTTGGGTGATTTGGGGCAGCTTTTTCTCCAGATTTTAGAGAGAGAGTGAGGGGGTGTAGAGAGAGGTTGGAGAGTTTGATAAAAGAGTGAAGTGTGAATGAAGTGTGTAAGTGATGCATGTGAAAGTAGTGGTCTTGTAAATGGGAGATGATGATTGAAAAATGCATGTAAAGAGATAGGGGAGGGGGCTATCCATGGGGCCTCATGTTGGTGTGGGTTAGTGATTTAATCTTTGTTGTCAGATTGTGTTACGTATTTTGGTCATTTACCCATTATTCGTGTTAAAACGTTAAATCGTCTAGCGTTTATTTGCGTAGTTTTTGTTATCGATATATTTGAAATATTTTTCCATTGAAGTATTATTAAAATACTTTATTTTAAGTTATCAAACTATTTATTGACTTTCATTTGGTTTCCTGATTCGATTCGCGCATTTTTACTACGTTTGTTACGTTTTAATCAAAACGTCTAAGTTTTTAGTGTACTATTATATGAAAAATGATAATATAGGATAAATAACTTCCAAAAAATAGATTCAAGTTATTTATAGAAATGTTTTCACCAACGTCCGTATTTTGTCGGGTTCATTCCGAATATTTTATACGTAATTATAACTAATTACGAATTAAGTAATACTAAGCGTATTAAATTTTTGAGGGGTGTCACAGTATCAATGAATATTCGAGCGTCTATCCATAACGGATTCTCGCTTTCTACCAACTATTCTAATCAATCAAGTCATTGCAGTGTCATGCTTGGTCAGCGCCACGCTTGGTGTGGCAAAGAAATAAACTAAAATTACATAAATTAACACAGATGAAAAAAAGTAGTTTAGACCTTAAAGCTCCAATGCCATCAATGTCACACCACCACCAGCATCGTCACACCACCACCATCTTCGAACCGTCACCATCTCATCCTCCAATGCCTTAACTCTCCTAATTATCTTTCCTGCTGTCTGAATACATAAATCATATAATGTTAATATAGTAGATCTCGGGAATACAAAAAACTACATTTGTAACTAAATTAACACAGATAAAAGATAGTTCAAGCTATGAAGCGAATGAAAAAATTATAATTTAAACCAAACATTTATTGTCCTTGCTGCATCTTTCCCTCCATAGATGGTGCTCCAACTCCCCTCTTCTTCTTGGTCATGATACCGCTTTTCTTCAAACTGTAAAAAGGATAAACCTGATACTATTGGACCTACAAATTACATTTCACACTGATATATAATATGATTCAAATTACATTTCTATTTCAAGGAAGCTAGGAAAAACCTAGTGAGGTAGTTAGATTATCATTTTTGGTGTGACATAATAAGTGTTCTGCATCCACCTCAGCTTGCAGCTGTTCTTTGAGATAGAGTAGATTGTCACTATCAAAGGCTGCTAATTTAAACTTAAGGAACGCCCAACTACCAAATACAATAATGATTAGTTAAACGAAAGTAAATAAAACAACAAAAGGCTATATAAAGGGATTATTATACAGCCTTGGCCATGATGGTGCTTGAAATCAAAACCAGTAATCAAACTAATCACTTAGTTTTCATCACATAATTGTAGTAACAAAAAGGCTCAAACGGTAACTAAATACAACAATTAAAAATCAGAATATGTGTAAATGATAAAGTATTGAATTTTACCTTAAAATGGCATTGAAAAAGTCTATCAACATCATAACCATCACGATCCACCATGAACTACCACAAACACAAGAAGTTTATATATGTATATGTGTTTATATATGTTTATCCTACACACAGACACACACATAATAGTGTTAGATATACGCACATACATATACATAATATATACACTTATATAATATATATAACTGGACCTTTTTGACAAATTTGGTAAGATCGATACCATTAGCGAGAAATGGATTAGATTAAAATTCTCTAATTCATTAAGGGCCAAGATTAATTCGTAAGGTCCTACTTATGTGATTATTAATTAATATAGGTCTTCTTATATAATTAAAGAGAGAAGAGATTATTATATGGTAACTGTGTATTCTAATGTTAAGCAAAAAGACCAAAAAAGAGCAGTTGAGAAAGAAAGACTTGACAACTCCACATTCAGGCAATGACAACTTAATTTCATGCAAACACGAGTACACGACCCATGGTACATTATGATTAATACCAACTCACTACTGACAATCTAATTTAAAGAACTTGAAGTCAAACTTATGTTGGTGATGAGCTTCTAAAATTGCTTGTTCCCATGATTAAACGTATTGCACTTAATGTAACATCCTCGCGTCGGGCCTGGTAATTTTCTATTAAAATTGAATATTTTATTATTTTAAGAAATTACTTGTATTTAATTGTTCGTTGAAAAACTTAGGTAAATAAGTCTCAGGACTTATTGTGATTAGTAAAATATTAGTTGTTTTAAATTACTGTAGTTGACAGTAAAATAAAATAATATTTCTCGCAAGAGATTTTACGGTTCCAGATAATAGATTTGGAACGGGTATAAAATACCCAAACATTTGAGTCGGTGTAAATAAGGGGATTAAACCTTATCTGTTACTTTCCCCAAAAACTCAGTTCTTGAAGAATAGAAGCTCAAAATCAAAAAAAATTATAACCTAATCCAAAGAAGTTAAGAAGGAAATTGCTTGTGATTATAAGTTCTTCTTGCTAGCATCATCATCTTCATCTTATTGTTCATCTTTCAAAGTGTAAGTGATGTTAAGTTTATGAACTTAAACTTTGGTTAGGTCACATATGAAATTAATGAATTGAATGAGTTATATGTGTTTGAAGTTGATATATAGTATTAGCTAATGATAGTGAACTGAATTCTTAGCTCAAATTGTGATATGTTGCCATTGAAATGTGATTCAAGTTCATCCTTGATGTGTTAAGAATTTAGCTTGAAAATTTGTAGTGATTGATGCTTGAATAAGTTGTTTGATGTTAACTAGTTGATATGTGATACTTTCCTTGCGATTTGAAGTATGGTTTGGTTGATTTAGCACTTGAAATTTTGGGTTTTGGAACATATGGTTCGAGCTGAGTTAAGCAGAAACAAGTTGCAGGTTTACTGAGTTTTAAGCCTTAGCCGATCGGCTATGTTACTTAACCGATCGGGTATATACGTTTGAGCCGAACGACTTCTTTTAGCAGAACGGCTAATATAGATCAAAACCACCACAGAACTTGACTTTGGACTAAAAACATTGAAATATAAACGTTAGCCGATCGGGTAACGTTAATGAGCCGATCGGGTAAGCGAGTTTAGCCGAACGGCTAAAATGAGATGATCGGGTATTTTAGTTGAAAATTGTTACAGAACTTGACCTTGAACTAAAAACACTGAAATTAGTATGTTAGCCGATCGGCTATCTATGTTGAGCCGATCGGGTATAGGTGATTGAGCTGAACGGCTTCTTTTAGCCGAACGGCTAAGATAGATCAAAATGATCACAGAACTTGACTTGAGGAAAAAATGTAAAGGGGTGTAAAGGTGTAGCCGATCGGCTATGATCAGTCAGCTGATCGGGTATGGGCTAAAACATAATTAAGTCAGTTTTATTTCGTGGTATATTCACAAATGTATAAGTGATATATATATTCAATGTTGTGTGATTACTTGTATAACAACATGATTCATCTAAGGTTGCTGATTGATGACAAGTTATTAACTTATGTGTTTTGTGGTATTTTAGATACACCAAAGGCTCAGTGAATAAAAGCTGAGTGTGGAGATTTCAAGGGTATCGGTGAGTGGATTCAAAGCTCACCATTTGATTTAGTTGTAATCATTTGATTACAACTAGTAATCGTAGATATGTTGTTGTTGTTGATTATTTATTATACCTTTTTGATTATAAATCTATGTGCTATGTGGCCTTTGGGCATCAGTTGTTAATGAGGTCAACGAGTTGATGAATTGTTGGTTGGGCTAGTGGGTTGTTGTATGAATGATACAGAGTTGTCCTTCATTTGTTGTGTGTATAGACTCTGTATCTGAATGTAGTAACCGCTAGCTATCGGTCTCGTCCGTATGGCCATACGGATATGGTTGGATAAGTGTTCTTGGGGAGCCTCCTGGGTATTATGGTTATCTCCAGAACCACCGATCCTCATTATGTTGTTGTTGATTGTTAAGTGTAGTATTTGCGGATATTAGAAGTAATTAAGTGATGAAGCTAAGTTGAATGTTGTGTGATGAATTTACTCACTTAGCTTCGTGCTAATCCCATGTTGTTACTTCTTGCAGATTTTGATATTTTGTGGGTAGCAAGAAGCTAATGAAGCATGCAGGGAATGTTTGAAGATTATTGCTACTCTGATCATATTTTGTACTAAATGGAATTTGTTTTACGTAATGCCCCGAATAGTGAAGTGGTGTAATAGTTTTCATTTATAATAACTTAACTATAAACTGTTTTGTACATTTCACATATTGTGCAGTAATAAAATATGTGTTCTAAATATCTACGCTTCTGGTTTATTAATATAATATTGTGTTCTTAAAAGAGGGGCGTTACAAGTTGGTATCAGAGCATGGTTTTGGGATAATTGAGCATTGAAGAATGTTCAACCCCAAAACTGGAGCATGTTTAGTCAAACATTCCTGGTTTGGGATTTAGCATTGGTCGATAATTGTTAGTAGATAGGTACTAACGATTAACAAAGTTCAAGTGTTTTGTTGATTTCAGAAATGGCAGATAATGAGCAACCAACCGACCACCCGAATAATGCCTCTCGGATAGATGCTCCTCAGTCGAACACACAACAAGAACAACATATTCATGAAGGTACATCTGCTCATCACCAATATGAATCAGAAAGAGATGAATATGTACATGAGATGGAGGATGAATTGATTCTTTTGAGGGAATTTAAAAGAAAAGCCGAGGAAGCTGCGGCTCAACAACTTGTACATCAACAACAAACCTCTACTGTTGGTACTGGATCTTCTTCTAAATCTAGTAAGAAGTGCTCTTTTAAAACCTTTATGGCTAGTAAACCACCATAGTATCGTGGTAGTACAAATCCAACTGTAACATTGAATTGGTTACGAGATATTGAACGGAAATTTGAGGTGACAAGTTGTGATGAAGATTCTAAAGTAATGTTTGCGGTACAATGTATGAAAGATGAAGCCATGGTGTGGTGGGATTCGGTTACAGGTCATTTAGCTGAGCAACAAAAGAAGGCTATTCGATGGACAGAATTTCATCAAGCAGTTTGTAATCAGTATTGCTCGGATTTTGATATGGCACGGATTCGACGGGAATTTGTGAATCTTCAACTAACTAATAAGATGACAATTAATGATTTAATTGCCCAGTTTACTGACAAGCTTCGCTTTGTTCAACAGTGGGTCCCTGATGAAAAGACTAAAATTGAACAGTTTGTAGAAACTTTACCCCATGATTATCGTACTTCAGTTCGATTGGCTAGAGATCTATCTCAGGCTTTTGTTTTGGCAAGTGCTGTTGACAACGATATGAGAGGTTCTCGTAGGTATCCACCGAGAGATATTTCTATTTCTTCTTCTTCAAGGATTAGAAGCGAGTCTTCTGGTAAGGGTAAATCTAGGTGGCAAGGTAATAGACAAAATAGAAGGTCAAGTGGAATGACTAGTTCTTCTGGATCAGTTGGTGGACCTAGTTGGTGCAGTTTGTGTAGATCTAGACATGTTGGTCCATGTACTGCTCAAACTAATAAGTGTTTGAAATGTGGTGAGTTAGGTCATGAGATTAAGAATTGTCGGTATCCTAATTTTGTGTCTTGGACTTGTAAGAAAGAAGGACATCGGGTTGGTCAATGTCCAGGGGTAGGAAAGACGGGGTCGGGTACGGTTGGAAGTTCATCATCTTCCGGTCAAAAGCGAAAGAATCCTCCGCCAGCACTGAGTAGGGCTTTTCAGATGACAGTTGATGAGGCTGTCCACACAGATGATGTGATCACGGGTACTTTTCTTATAAACTCTGTACCAGCTCGTGTATTATTTGATTCTGGAGCAAATTGTTCTTTCATATCTGTGTGTTTCTGTGATAAGTTGAAATTAATCCCTACTGTGATAAATAAGCCCTTAGAAGTAGAGATTGTAAGTGGCAAATTAGTTCCTGTTACCACCTCGGTGACTGGAGCTAATATTGTGATAGATGGTCATACTTTTCCAATTTCATTTCTATTAATGACGATTCCAAGCTTTGATGTGATTATTGGCATGGATTGGTTAGGTCAGTTTAAAGCAAGTATAGATTGCCACAGTAAGTTGATTAGGATCCCAATTTCTGAAGAGTCATATGTTGTGGCTCGAGGAGAACAGGATAGGGGTTGTATTCCTCTGATTTCTATGATGAAAGCTAGGAAGTCATTGTCCAAAGGCTGTGAGTCTTATCTAGCATATTTTATTGATGCCAAATTAGAAAAGAAGTCTATTTCTGAGGTTCCGGTTGTTTCTGAATATCCAGAGGTGTTTCCCGATGAATTACCTGGATTACCACCGGTTAGAGATGTTGAGTATCAGATTGATCTTATCCCTGGTTCTTCAGCTGTAGCTAAAGCTCCCTATAGATTAGCTCCGTCTGAAATGTGTGAGATGATGAATCAGATTCAGGAATTGTTGGATAAAGGTTTCATTAGACCTAGTTCTTCACCGTGGGGTGCACCGGTTTTATTTGTTAAGAAGAAAGATGGGTCATTCAGAATGTGTATTGATTATCGGGAATTAAACAAAAGAACAGTAAAGAATAAATATCCTCTGCCTCGAATAGATGATTTATTTGATCAGTTGCAGGGATCTTCGGTATATTCTAAAATTGATTTGAGGTCGGGATACCATCAAGTTCGTGTTCGTGAGCAAGATATTCCAAAGACTGCTTTTCGTACCAGGTATGGTCACTATGAATTTCTAGTGATGCCATTTGGTTTAACAAATGCTCCGGCAGTGTTTATGGATTTGATGAACCGTGTATGTCGCCCTTTCCTTGATAAATTTGTGATAGTGTTTATCGATGATATTCTTGTGTATTCCAAATCCGAATCAGAACATGAAATTCATTTGAGATTAGTGTTGGAAACTTTGAAAAGAGAACAATTATATGCCAAGTTTTCAAAATGCGAATTCTGGATTCGAGAAGTACAATTTTTGGGTCATATCATATGTAAAGATGGTGTTAAAGTTGATCCTTCTAAGATTGAAGATATTATGAAGTGGAATGTTCCAAAGAATCCTTCTGAAATCAAGAGTTTTCTTGGGCTAGCTGGATATTATAGAAAATTTATTAAAGACTTTTCAAAGATAGCTGGTCCATTGACTAAATTGACTCGTAAAGATGTAAAGTTTGAATGGTGTGAACAACAGGAAACAACTTTTCAGACATTGAAACAGTTGTTGCGTCAGTCTCCTGTGTTAGCTTTACCAGATGGATCTGATGATTTTGTCGTGTATTGTGATGCATCTATTGTGGGTTTAGGTTGTGTTTTAATGCAGCGAGATCGTGTCATCGCTTATGCTTCTCATCAACTCAAAACTCATGAAAGAAATTATCCTACCCATGATTTAGAACTTGCAGCTGTGGTGTTTGCTTTGAAAATCTGGAGGCATTACTTGTATGGTACTAAATGTGTTATATGTACAGATCACAAGAGTCTTCAGTATATGTTTTCACAGAAAGAGTTAAATATGCGTCAGAGGTGATGGTTAGAATTAATCAAAGATTATGATTGTGAGATTAGATACCATCCAGGAAAGGCAAATGTGGTTGCAGACGCCTTAAGTCGAAAAGGTATTTCTAACCGAGTCTATTACTTGAAAGTTGATGTTTCTTCTGATTTAGTGGATCAAATTAAAGCTGCACAGTTGGAAGCTTTATTGGATCATAATTTAAAATCAGAGATTATGGTAAAAAGAAAAGACTTGTTGATTGATGATTCTAGAGGATTGAAAACTTTTCAGTCACGTGTATGGATTCCTTTGCTAGGAGGTCTTCGAGATGTGATTTTGACTGAAGCTCACAAATCTAGATTGTCTGTTCATCCAGGGAGTACTAAAATGTATAATGATTTGAAACCTTTGTATTGGTGGCCTACGATGAAAACAGATGTAGCCCAATTTGTTGGTATATGTCATATTTGTTCTCAAGTTAAAGCTGAACATCAGAAGCCGTATGGGTCGTTGAAACAGCTTGAGATTCCAGAATGGAAGTGGGAACATTTAACTATGGATTTTGTGACAAAACTTCCACGAACTAGAATGATATGATTTGGATTATTGTTGATCGTTTGACAAAAAGTGCTCATTTTCTGGCTACTAATGAAACTGCATCACTGAGTAGGTTGGCACAGTTGTATGTTAATGAGATTGTTACAACACATGGTATTCCATTATCGATTGTATCGGATAGAGATGCTAGATTTATTTCACGCTTTTGGCAGAATTTACAACAACAGTTGGGTACACGTGTGAATCTCAGTACAACTTATCATCCTCAGACTGACGGTCAGTCAGAACGTACTATTCAGACATTGGAGGATATGCTAAGAGCTTGTATCTTAGAATATGGAGGTTCTTGGGATTCTCACTTACCATTGATTGAGTTTGCTTATAATAACTCTTATCATTCGAGTATTGGTATGCCTCCCTATGAGATGTTATATGGTCGCCATTGTAGAACGCCTACTTGTTGGTTGGAAGCGGGAGAAAAACAGTTTGCAGGTCCAGACATTATGCAAATTACTGCTGATAAAGTGGCGATCGCCTGAGAAAAATTAAAAGCAGCACGTGATAGACAGAAACAATATGCAGACCCACGTAGACGACCAGTTACATTTTCCGAGGGTGAGTTAGTGTATTTGAAAGTCTCTCCATGGAAAGGTGTTATTAGATTTGGAAAAAGAGGAAAGTTGGCACCGAGATACATTGGTCCTTTCAAAATTCGACAGTTGGTAAATGATCAATCAGTTACATTAGACCTTCCTCCTGAGCTCGTTGGTATTCACGATACGTTTAATATTTGTTACTTGAGGAAGTGCAATGTCGAGGATCAATGTCAAATTCTTCCTTTGCAAGACTTGAAAGTCGACCAGAATCAGAAGTTGATTGAAGAACCGATTGAAATTCTTGATAGAAAGATTACTAAACTTAGAAAGAAACAGATACCGATGGTGTAGGTAAAATGGAAACACAGTTTAGGTTCTAATTTGACCTGGGAGACTGAAGAGTTAATGAAATCCAGATATCCTGGATTGTTTAATTAAGTTTAGATTTCGAGGATGAAATCTCCTGAAGGAGGGGAGATTTGTAACATCCTCGCGTCGGGCCTGGTAATTTTCTATTAAAATTGAATATTTTATTATTTTAAGAAATTACTTGTATTTAATTGTTCGTTGAAAAACTTAGGTAATTAAGTCTCAGGACTTATTGTGACTAGTGAAATATTAGTTGTTTTAAATTACTGTAGTTGACAGTAAAATAAAATAATATTTCTCGCAAGAGATTTTACGGTTCCAGACAATAGATTTGGAACGGGTATAAAATACCCAAACATTTGAGTTGATGTAAATAAGGGGATTAACCCTTATCTGTTACTTTCCCCAAAAACTCAGTTCTTGAAGAATAGAAGGTCAAAATCAATAAAAAATATAACCTAATCCAAAGAAGTTAAGAAGGAAATTGCTTGTGATTATAAGTTCTTCTTGCTAGCATCATCATCTTCATCTTATTGTTCATCTTTCAAAGTGTAAGTGATGTTAAGTTTATGAACTTAAACTTTGGTTAGGTCACATATGAAATTAATGAATTGAATGAGTTATATGTGTTTGAAGTTGATATATAGTATTAGCTAATGATAGTGAACTGAATTCTTAGCTCAAATTGTGATATGTTGCCATTGAAATGTGATTCAAGTTCATCCTTGATGTGTTAAGAATTTAGCTTGAAAATTTGTAGTGATTGATGCTTGAATAAGTTGTTTGATGTTAACTAGTTGATATGTGATACTTTCCTTGCGATTTGAAGTATGGTTTGGTTGATTTAGCACTTGAAATTTTGGGTTTTGGAACATATGGTTCGAGCTGAGTTAAGCAGAAACAAGTTGCAGGTTTACTGAGTTTTAAGCCTTAGCCGATCGGCTATGTTACTTAACCGATCGGGTATATACGTTTGAGCCGAACGGCTTCTTTTAGCCGAACGGCTAATATAGACCAAAACCACCACAGAACTTGACTTTGGACTAAAAACATTGAAATATAAACGTTAGCCGATCGGGTAACGTTAATGAGCCGATCGGGTAAGCGAGTTTAGCCGAACGGCTAAAATGAGATGATCGGGTATTTTAGTTGAAAATTGTTACAGAACTTGACCTTGAACTAAAAACACTGAAATTAGTATGTTAGCCGATCGGCTATCTATGTTGAGCCGATCGGGTATAGGTGATTGAGCCGAACGGCTTCTTTTAGCCGAACGGCTAAGATAGATCAAAATGATCACAGAACTTGACTTGAGGAAAAAATGTAAAGGGGTGTAAAGGTGTATCCGATCGGCTATGATCAGTCAGCCAATCGGGTATGGGCTAAAACATAATTAAGTCAGTTTTATTTCGTGGTATATTCACAAATGTATAAGTGATATATATATTCAATGTTGTGTGATTACTTGTATAACAACATGATTCATCTAAGGTTGTTGATTGATGACAAGTTATTAACTTGTGTGTTTTGTGGTATTTTAGATACACCAAAGGCTCAGTGAATAAAAGCTGAGTGTGGAGATTTCAAGGGTATCGGTGAGTGGATTCAAAGCTCACCATTTGATTTAGTTGTAATCATTTGATTACAACTAGTAATCGTAGATATGTTGTTGTTGTTGATTATTTATTATACCTTGTTGATTATAAATCTATGTGCTATGTGGCCTTTGGGCATCAGTTGTTAATGAGGTCAACGAGTTGATGAACTATTGGTTTGGGCTAGTGGGTTGTTGTATGAATGATACAGAGTTGTACTTCATTTGTTGTGTGTATAGACTCTGTATCTGAATGTAGTAACCGCTAGCTATCGGTCTCGTCCGTATGGCCATACGAATATGGTTGGATAAGTGTTCTTGGGGAGCCTCCCGGGTATTATGGTTATCCCCAGAACCACCGATCCTCATTATGTTGTTGTTGATTGTTAAGTGTAGTATTTGCGGATATTAGAAGTAATTAAGTGATGAAGCTAAGTCGAATGTTGTGTGATGAATTTACTCACTTAGCTTCGTGCTAATCCCATGTTGTTACTTCTTGCAGATTTTGATATTTTGTGGGTAGCAAGAAGCTAATGAAGCATGCAGGGAATGTTTGAAGATTATTGCTACTCTGATCATATTTTGTACTAAATGGAATTTGTTTTACGTAATGCCCCGAATAGTGAAGTGGTGTAATAGTTTTCATTTATAATAACTTAACTATAAACTGTTTTGTACATTTCACATATTGTGCAGTAATAAAATATGTGTTCTAAATATCTACGCTTCCGGTTTATTAATATAATATTGTGTTCTTAAAAGAGGGGCGTTACACTTAATATACAAAACAACCAACTTAAAATCAGTTTATATTGTAAATTTCATATTCTAACATCCGGCATATATAAGTATCTATTTACTACTTGAACATAAAGAAAATGTGCAGATGGAAAAATCATTGGATTCGGTAATTGGTCAAACACTTGGTGTGGGTTGCACCAGTTGGGTCGTAGTTGGGTTGTCCTGAAACGCTTTTACTTCAAAACGATATAAGATTTATTTTTATAAACGATTAGAGTGTCGAATATTATTACAAAAACTCAAATAGTTTAAATATTTTCTTATGGTGAGATTGATCTGTACGACCAAGAGAAGATACAAAGCATAGCCCGTAACTGACCGAGAGTTGTACGACTTCACTTATAGCATGTAAAACGATGACCAAAAAACTCTCAGTAATCTGAAAGATAAAAGGTCTACATAACCTTAAATCTCGTCATGCTCTTCTTCATCAGTTGTTGAGCTGAAAAAAGCGGCCCATTAGTCCGGTGTCATTACTTGATAGTACGTTTGCTTGTTCACCTCTTCTGTCTCTGAATTATTACCTCAACAAGCAAACACAGTACAATATGTTGACCTGCGAGTGACAATGAATTAAAAAGAAGTTATTTAAGAGCGAGAGAGATTTTGTTTCTCGGAAGTTGAACCAGCAGCCCAAGTAGGGTATAACTTACATATGCTCACTAATAATCTCAATTTACTTAATCATCGCATCCTCTACGCATCAATATGGTAGAGAAGTTATCTTATTTCTAATTATACAGATTATGTAGTCATATTTAATACAAAAAGTGTACGCATAATACGGGGAAAAATGGATTTTTTAGCCTATAATACGGGGGAAAATAGATTTTTTTAGCCTGTTTGACAAACAGGCCTGCTCCATTTCTACACACTTGAAATTGCCTTTTCTGATCTGTTCCAATTTTGACCCATTTTATTTTTGGCTACCTTTATTTTATACTCAACACCAATTGGATATGGATATTTTAACGACAGAAAAGCTTCTCCAATTTTTCATAAAAAGGTAGTATTCAACATCTTTAAACTCGGAAGCTTAATCAAGCACCTGTAAGAGAAGTCATACAAATTTTACTTTTGCCTAAGGAGCAAACATATGCATCAAGTTTTTCGTCTAAAATGAAAAAGAAGTACCGATAAAAAATATGCACGATCAGAAGTACATAAATATATCAAAGACATTCAATTATATATAGACATGCAATAGATTGAAGAAATGATAGGCTTATGAATTTCATGAAACGGGGATGTCTTAACAAAGATTTCATTACTTGGAAACAAAAATATATACAACAATGATGGTTCATACTTGAAATCTACCTCAAGACCAGCCATTGTTGTCCCATAATCCTTGTAGATTTGAGCATGGATTTTTGGTAATATGCTTTCGTCCATCATAATTAAATATTTTGGGATAGCTTCCACAAGTTAGCAAATAAGAAACAGTAAAAGTAAAAGTAAAAGTAAAAGATATAGGTGCTTAGCTAGTAGATTTGAGCTCAAAAACTTCAAGTTGTAATGTTCATTCTTTTTGGACTGTGTCAACATCAATATCAAGATAGGTTAAATTCAGCATTCTTGTAAGGGTCTAAAAACACCACTTGCTCAGTCACTCAGTCAGCATAACTCCACATATGTGGTAAATTAGCCACTGCACAAAAATAATAAGGTAAATAATTAGTGTTATATATTTTAATTAATACACCATAGAACTTTCCAAAACCATAAAGTGGTTAGACAGAAAACTCTCAAGATGAGTCAAGTAAGCAAACCTCAAGTAAAATGGTCAAACTTGTTGACGACATGCAATTCATAGAAGTAGCAGAATATGTGTAAATGATAAAGTATTGAACTTTACCTTAAAATGGCATTGAAAAAGTCTATCAACATCATAACCATCACGATCCACCATGAACTACCACAAACACAAGAAGTTTATATATGTATATGTGTTTATATATGTTTATCCTACACACAGACACACACATAATAGTGTTAGATATACGCACATACATATACATAATATATACACTTATATAATATATATAACTGGACCTTTTTGACAAATTTGGTAAGATCGATACCATTAGCGAGAAATGGATTAGATTAAAATTCTCTAATTCATTTGAAAAAGGAATTGGCTCTGCGACCGGTCGGATTTTACTTCGGTCGTTGTTCCGTCCGGCAAGGACGCGTGAGTAGTGGGTTTTAAATTTATATGAGCTGGGGCTCAAACTATAAGTACTACCTACCTTGGGAGCAAGCAGTAAGTATAACTCAAGGTCGTTCTTAAATCGGAGCGAATTGAAATGAAGCGGATCACCTAAGATTATTTTCAGTAATAGGATGGAGGTAGGTAGATTGAGTTTTGGTAGGTTTGGTTTTATAATTATCCTAAATGCGGAAAAGTAAATAACATGAAATAAAAGATAGGGTTTAAGCAGACAGGTAGAGATGTGATTGCTGAAACTTTGATGATTAGGGTTTCGGGGTGATGTTCATTATAAATTAGATTGGAGACTCATCAGATAAAAGACATACAGGCTTTTGGTGTAAACACTAGGACCCTACGTCTCAGGATTAAAACCCTAAAAGCATATGTCACTGGAATCCTAGGTTATCGTGATCGGGCTGCTTTCAAACCCCCCTTGAACTAGCCTTAGAGAAGGCCTCAGTAACCCTAAAGTATCTAGGGATCAGGCAAGAGGTAACATACCGCAATTGTATTTACTGACCTTTCTTAACACCTAATCGTCTATTTGGCTCTATCATGATAAGTACTAATTGTATCCTGTGTGTGTTAAACTATCGGCTTTGTAGAGTTAAGCGAATATGGCGGAACACTAGGCCCTCTTGGCAAAACCCTATTTTAATTATGTTTAAGCATGATTACTACCGTCATAATTATAGACCCTCCTTTACATTCAGCATTCATCCCTAGGAATAATCACGGTGTATAGTACGAATTGGCATTTTCACAGTGTTCCCGACTCTAGGCATACCCACGGTGTATAATACATTAAGTAAGTCCACAGCTGTACTTAAACCTAGGTGTACTAACGGTATACAGGGCAACGAAGCATTTCCACAGCTTTGATTCCTAGACCCGAGTTCTAGAAGGGTTACTTCTAGGTATTCCACGATGAAACAGTCCTACGACAGTTCCTTAGCTTCCACGTGGTATTTCCAACGTTATACGAAGTATGTCGTTTTACGGAAAGTTCATAGTTTCCTACTGTAACTGGAGATAACTGTATCTACGTAGTATTAGGGTTGATCAAGTCCTATCCTAAGGGCAACAGTCACGTGAAAGTCTGAAAAGGGTGTTGAGAATCTAGATCTATAATCAGGATAAGCTTAACATAAACACACAGTATAACAATTTCCAATCATATGAAATAAATATTAATATAACATCACCCTTAATCCTAATATCTACATTTCAACAATCACAATACTAAACTACTCTATTATCATGGCAATAAACAAAACACAAACTGAAATAACATAAAGTGCAAGCATTATAACATTGAGTAAAAGTTTAGATATCACCGGGAATACAGCAGTGTAATACTGAGGATTACAAATAGTCTGACTTGAAAAAATTGTTACAACAAGATTACCAAGCTAAACCTTCCTCTAGACTCGAACCGTAAGCTCAACCCTGACTTTCTCCTCTAACTCCTAAGAGTAGTGTCAGAGAGAGAAAGTGAAGAGTGAATGGTGAAAGGTGTGTGGAATGAGGAGGGGGTGACCCCTATTTATAGTGAAAGCCCTAAATCAGCCGTACAACTCGCGAAGCAGCACGTACAAGCAAACGAAGCAACAATTGGGCAGCAGGGGGCCGTATATGGCCTTGGCATGGCCGTATACGGTTTGTACAGGCCGTATACAGTTTGTGCAAGCCGTATACGGTTTGTGCAGGCCGTATACGGTGTTGTCTGATTTCGTTCGTTGCTTAAAATGCGCGTATCTCCTTCGTTGCGTCCGTTTGACTTGGTTCTTTTTCCTATGGATTCATAATTCCATTAGGCTTCTTTTGATACCAATTTCATGGAAATTGGGTGTGTAGAGCTTGGGCGTTGCCGGAATGACTTTATAGGTGTCTGAAATCATTGTGTCTTCTACGTTCTTTATCCAATTTACTTGATTCTTGACTTTTCCATCTCGATTTTACCTATATGACAAATGGTAGAAGTTAGTATGTCCGTCATGATAGGAAAATAAGTGCGGAGAAATCGGCTTGATTCAAAATGTCGTGATTTGCTCGTTATTTGGACGTTTTTGGTGATTTTTGCAGCAACATCTATATTTGGACCACTTTAGTGAAATTAAGTAAATAATGATCATTTTGGAATGTTTTCACTAAAGATGTGCCAAAAAAGTGAGGAATATCGCCCTTAAAAACATGACTTTTTACGTCACATCACTGCTTCACAAGCCAAAACTGTTGATTATAAACGAAAACTCAAGAATATCAACACATCTGCCATGGTCTTTACTGACATTCTTCAGACTGGTAGGACTAGTTCTAAGAATAAGTCCGGTTTTGATTATCACCAACAACCGCCTCCTTCTTTAGATTTTAATTTGCTTAAACCGTCTAAGGATGAAATTAAAGATTTTGTGCCTACTACTTTAATAGATACAAAGCCCATTGAAACAAGAAAAAGCTCGATCCAGTAACAAAGCAGCCAATCGTAAAGATTCATTATCCACCTGCTGATAGTCTGAGAAAAGTTGCTTTGGAAACGATTTCATTCAACTTGTTGAAGCGATTTCATTACTGGGAATTGGACGCTCATATCGGTGAAGCTGTACTTGTTTATGTTCCAGATTCTGAACCTCAGACAGGATCATTATGGGGTCTTCGTAAAGCCAAGTTCAGAATATTTGACCCTATGAGTTTGATAAATCTTTCACGAGCTGATTTGAAAAAACTCTTCGACAACCGTATTCGTTACAATCCTGGAAATGAGTTCAATACTACACTAGCGAAGCGGTTTCAGAAAATTGTCGACATCTTCATCACTTTTGGTATTCACGCTGGTGGCAAGTTTCCACCTGGATGGGTTTGAAGACCTGACATTTTGAAAACCTGACGTTTTTGAAGACTTTGTTTTGTTTTGAATACTGAAGTTAAACGAAGAAATTTTTTGAAGACCAAGCTGAAGACACGGGGGAGTTTGTTGGTACATCTATGTGTCTGTCAGTTGGTCTCAGTCTGTAATCGTGTCGATATTGTAATTACGCATTGTATAGATTTAGACTTAGTTTAATTACAATGTTTTGTCTGTATGCGACACAAGCATTGTGTCGCAGAGAAAGTTCATGCGACACAAGGATTGTGTCGCAGATTTAGTGTATACGACACTAGTCTTGTGTCGTATGATCATTCCATGCGACACAAGGCTTGTGTCGCATAAAGTCAGGATAAGGCTATAAATAGAAGCTTGCCAACTTCTGTTTGGTTAAGCCACTTCACACACATAACACTTCTGTTTTAGAGAGAAAATCAGTAGGTTGTGTTATTTTGATTATAGTGTGTTTGTCCAAGTGTATGTTTTGTTGCTAGTTGATATATATATATATATATATATAAACATACACTTTGTGGTTTGGTTATTTTGTGTGTTAATCTTGCATAACTTAGTGTGTTTGATTTCTGCTTAATCACACAAGTTTAACTACTCGATTCGGTCCGTATACCCGGAACCTACAAGGTTTTACAAGACAAAAGATATATAATTTAAAGTTATAATTGAAAATTAAGTTATTATAACTTAATAGTTCAATTAAGTCTCGAAATTATAAGATTAATTAATTGTAAATTTAAATATTTGGTGATTATGTTTATTCACAATGCATTAGAATTTAAGTTTAATTAATATTTGTTAAGCTTATTAAATATAAGACTTGGGAAATCTTTGATTGATTAAGGGTAATTAATAAAGATTTATAAGTTATATTTTATTACGTTTATAATATACAATCAAGAACACAAAAGAAATAATAAAGGAATTCTTAGATTGAGTCAGGGAAATCAATGGTTGAATTTATATTATTAATGTTTATTTGTGTTTGTGATTATCTAGGTCTGGAAATGCTAGATCTATTAAATTCAGAAGATGATTTTCTAGATGAGATAGATGAAGAAATAGATTTTGATTTATAAGAAGGAGAGTTTAAACTTCCAGAAGACTGGACTGCGGTATAAGAATCCGGGATAGATTAAGGTGTTTATCTGGATGAAAATATAGATCAATAGATGAACATATTGTGAATCCGTCAACGACCGAATTTGTTTTTGTGAACGATCAAGGAGAATCGGTAATTGACTTAGAAGCTTTTGAAAATACCTTTGAAAATCCAGATACTATAGTTGAGGAAACTGAAGATAGATATAAACATTTGGTTGGTAATCCAATGTTTATCCAAGAAATGCTAAAGAAGAAAAAGGAGAAGAGGCCGCGCATTTTGAAGGAAGTGGATATTATAGAAAAACGTACGCTTAAATCTGGCATTATTGGATGGTACTATGACTATGACTCTGACCTGAAGCTCTTCACAATCAAAAGGTTTGATGGAGTTTAATATTTTGAGAAGAAGCTTGCAATTTTTAGTTTGTTGCGTAGATATGAGATTCGAGACTTTGCTAGATTAGATATGATAAACCCAAGTAATGTTGAATATGCTAAGTACGTTGAGGGTATTATCAAGACTGAGGGTTGATCTATGAAGTTTTCAACGATTAAGCCAAGGGTCGGAAAAACAATAAAGCTGAATGAACGAAGTCAGAGAACAGGAAGGAGAAGAAGAAAGAAAGTTTACCCAGCGGTTAAGTGCATAAAGCAAATACTGATGAAGACCATGCCTCAGAATATTTTAGGAAAACTGAAATATTGGGGGGTAGATGCTGTGACTGGAGAAGCTTTTATGATTGAAGTTGATGATGACTATCCGGATGAAGAGAAGGAAATTCTTCGTGTCTATGATCATCGCCACCTGATGAATTTATCAAAAGCATATCTGATTATGTTATACAAGAACAAGATCGCGTCTACTTTTAAATGGGGTGATTTAGCACGAGATTATCATAGGATGGTAAAGACATGCATCAAGCTTAAGATTTTTGCTGAAAGTAAGATTTACTCCTGAAGACCAAAGACAACTTAAAGATAAAGACGCTAGAGCTATTGTCAAGGGGGAGTCTATTGGAACATGGTTTGTGATAACAAATATAGCTTGAAATAGGACTGGTGTAATTGTTATCTTGATTGTACATTGGTTTGAATTTTGTATTTGATATTGTTTTGTTATTAATATTCGTTAAATATATTATTATGTTAAAGTGTTAGAAGAATATCAAAATTAACAATATATATATTTCCTGCAAGTCGAGATAATATAAATTGACGTTTTCTGCGAGTCGAGATCTCAAGTCGCAAGACTTGGTCTTGCGAGATGAAATCTGAACTCGCAAGGATGACTGTGAATCCAACAAGGATCAAAGCGAGCCGAGCCATTAGGCTTGGGCTGCAAGTTGAGTTGAACTCGCAAAGCCCATGCGAGCCGAGACGAGCTGAACATATATATACATGTTTTTAGTTTAGACCATAAACGAATTTTGGCATTCTGATTTGCGACTCCATTGTTTCCATAGCTCTCGGTTTTAAGTACTAAATGCTAGGTATTGATTTTTTACTTGTTACGATTAGTACAAAGCATATTAGAAGTTATTATAAACGTAATATAATTAGTTATATTCTTATATAACAGGTATTAAGGGATTCCGCACCTTAATACTACAGATAACCTTGTTATCGATCTAAGAACTATGGACTTACAAATACTAATAAGGATGTAGAACAAATTAATCTTATTAATTAAAGGGGAAGATTAAATTCAAAACTCCTAACTATTTGGAGATTAACTAATTAGTATTTTCTTTTAATAGATAAAGAAGATGGTCATTTGATATATATATATATATATAGCCAAAGTTCAAATGAGAACCACAAAAGGTACCTAATTACGAGAACTTTTTGATTATAAGGATTTTCACATGTTTAATGATTCAATCATATGTGAACATTGTTTTATATTAAGGTTAAAAGAAAAATAGCTTGATAAAACCTCAATATAACCTTTAAAATTATATTTATATTTTTCATTCACATGTGCACATTTGATTGGTGAACATGTGAACAATTCATATATATTATAATTTAACATGCATTTTTGATTTTTTAAATTTTGTTTGACAATCATATGAACATTAAATATCGTTTATATGTGATTTGTTGCGTTTAAATATATAAAAATCATGTAATATAAAATTTCTCGTAGTTCTGTAACCTAACCCTTGAATCGATGATATTAAGATTATATTAATGAATAGATTTCATTTTTAAGTCATAACATTAGTAGATAAATATTTATTCAATAAATTGTTAATATTAATATTCATTACGATAAATGTTAAAACATCACATTATTTAAAAAATATTTTTAATTTTAATATTCATCACAATAAATATTAACTAACATTCACCGAGATGAATATTAACAATTTTGGGTCTAATATTTATAAATTGATGTTACAATTTACAAAATAATTTATCAAGGATGCTTAACATTTATAGCATCGATTATGATTAATATTTTCTATATGTCAGTTTGTTTGTTTTTTTTTTGAGATTTGTATGGGTGAAAGTAATATGCTTCTTAACGAATTGTAACGTTTTCCCCTTCCCTCAAAAAATGCACTTCTATATATATATATATATATATATATATATATATGATTAGGTCGTGCAACGCACGACCCTGTCTCAAAACGATTGATATTAATTTTTGTGATCAATATTAATATTTGTGATGTTATTGTTTTTAGGGATGATCATTGATTAAAATCAAGAAAAATATATTTATCTCTTAACCGTAAGTATTATCAAACACTAACACTTACATTAGTGGCTTCTACTTCTCTCTAAGTTTAAACCGCACGCTTTCAAATTCGTTACGCATCCTAAAAGAAATTGTGGTTACTACTATATTTACCTACGGGATAAACATTCAAAACTCGTAAACATCGTTTTAATCACTCATAACTTACTCTCTATACTTCTTTTGGTACATCAAAGTCTTATTGAAAAAACCGGAAATGAACTATTCTATAATTACTCATTTTAGAAAGTATATACTAGTAGTAGATTACTCGCGCAATGCTACACTATCAAATTAGAAAAACATGACAAAAGTCAATGGTGATAACTAACGGTGATATTAATGAGACATAAATGGGTTCATAAATGATATGTTGTTTCTTTTAATATTAAAAAGGGAAAATGTTCCATGTTTAAGTGCACATTTCAAATGTGCAGTTAGTATTAATAAAGGGACCATTTATGTATATTTCTAAAAGTTGGAGGATCAAACATATAAATTATTTAGAAGCTAATTGGTCAACATCACAAAACAAGGGTGCTATTGACATCTATTATTCATATTTGTATTAGTACTATTTTCGTTGTGATGCACATTTTATTGTAAGGTTAACTATAGATTCCGCAAAGATCAACACTATCAAGGTTCAAAAAATGTACAAAATATTTAACTATTGATGTTATAAAAGTTCAATGTTTATGTTATAGATAATGTTATTATAACCTATGAGTAACATACATATTTTGGTAATAGGTGATCAAAAACTTTGATTTATATATATTTTGTAAAAGACTCATAAACATCTTGAAATGTTACTAAATTAAAATCTTGGATAGACAATCAGCATATAATTTATGCATTGACTTTAATTTTGTGTAAGTGATAAAAATGGCTGTTATTGTATGTAAAAACTATTTATTATTGTATATTTGTGTATTTTGGTGACACGTGTCATCTTTGGTGACACGTGTCATCTTTGGTGACTTGTCAACTTGTAATATGACATGTGTCACCTTATATTTGATGAAACATCACCAAAATGCACACAATGTACAAAAATAATAGTATCGTATATTAAATGATGTTCAATTTTAACATATGTATTTATATATACTCAGAAATACTTAACCGTTTTGATAATGAAGGGACATGAAAAACATGATCATCAATGAAGATATAATTTTGAAACAATACCTTCTTGGCAAACATAGTTCAACAATAAATTAAGTCATACGGAATAACTTTAATAATTTAATGGTTTAATCCCTAAATTTTATCTTTTATAATGATTTTGCCATTTTAATTTTTTTTAGTTTAATCATCTAACTTTCATATTTTTAACAGTTTAACCCTTCAAAGGGTTAAACCAACAAATCAATGCAAACTTGAACGATTAGATCATTAAAAATAAACTTGAGTGGTTAAAACGAAAAAAAAAATGTAACTTTGAGGATTAAACCATTATCAACCCATTTTAATCATTTATGCTTACTAATATTTGTGTGCAAGCTAATATCTACACTTAATTAAATGACAATAATTTTCTCACTAAAATGTGTAAAGAAAAAAATCCACACTTACAAGTGTGGACAGATTATATATTCCATAAATGTAGAGAGAAATTATACATACTCGATTTTTCTGTTTAGGGCCTTATGGGTTTGTTTAGGGCCCGAATTTGGACTTCGTTTAGGGCTGTTTTGTTTCTGTTTATTTGAGCTTTTTGTTTATTTCCGTTTTAGAACTCGTTCACCCTATAAGGACGATTTTTAAGGTTTGTTTTCATTCAGTTTTTGACAGAATACAAATTTGATTAAATAAGAGATCTTCTCGGTTTGAAAATTTCAGATTAATTCTTGTGTTTGTGTGACTTATTAGTTATTATTATCGGTCTTCTTTAAAGACCATACAACATCTATCAAAGAAGTTATCGAGAGTACTTTTTTCCTTTTCCAAAACTACTTAATCAGGGCTTTTGTGACCCTGGCTTCCTCCAACAAATCTCTTTTTATAATTAAAAGAAAACTAAAATTAGATAGTCATTACAAAAATAGAATCCTCTAATCAAATCTTAACCCTTTAGTAATTAGACATTTTTAATCACGACCATTGATTAGCTTTAAATTAAAAGGACTACCTAAATAGTGGATTAGAGTTGGTTAAAAGACCTATTTGCCCCTAATTAATTAAGTCAAAATTATTTAAATTAACCATTCTAATTATATATTTAATATTTAATTAAAAATTCAAACCATTTCTATCATATATTTTTGAAACCGATTCAAATTTCAATAGTATATTCTCATCTAGATCATTAGTAATGATTAGGAATAATATGTAAATAAGTAACTATACTTTACGAAAATATTCATCAGAGTTACTGGATTTAAAAATGTTCAATTGAGTTATTGTGTTTTACAAATGTTCAATTAGATTACTAAACTTTTGACACAGTTGTTGTAGCAAAGATGACACCATTTACCAAACTTTAGACGTAGTTGCTATAACCAAGATGACACCGTTTACTAAACTTAAAGTTGTTCAATTGGGTCACTATTTTTATTAATCAAAATTAAGCAAAATAGGCGGGATGACACTGATGAACAAGTACAATAACTCATATGAACATTTTTAAATCTTAGTAACTCAGATGAACACTTTCGTAAAGTATATTGTGACCTTTTGTGTATTATCCATATTGATTATTGGAATACGTAAAATGAATGATTTAATCTTCTACACATAAAACGATTTAATTTAGTGTTAATTTGTTCCCCAATGCATTTTAATTAAAGTCGTTAGTAATTATTTTACAATCGTATAATCAAATTAAATTATTTATTAAATTATCTTTTCCAATTTTCAATTCCAGATCCAATTCTAATATAAATTTGTACTTAAAAGTATTTTTAGTTTAACCAGTTATATTATCACTAGCTTTCAAGCCCGTGTGTACACGAGTAGTTAATTATATATTTATTTTTAATACGTATACAAAAAATTTATATTTAGATTCTAACATTTTCTCTTTGTTTGGTTTTTACAATAGTGCTTGAAATCAAATTATTTATAGTTGTATGTATTTATTGTTGTTTAGTTGACATAAAGGAATTCAATACAAAAACGGTTGGCAAAAAAAGATAAAATTTTTATATGTAATTAATAAATTAACTTATGAGTATTTTCTACTCAAATTATAGTTAAGAATTGACAATTACTTAAATAATAATAGTATATTAACTCTAAATTATGTCAAAATTATATATTATCAAATTATTCGAATCATGCATCCTATAATTATTTAATGACTATTACTTAAAATTATTTTTATTTAAATTGATAGATTTGAGTTGTTAATTTTACATTTAAGTAAAACTAAAGGATTTTATTGATTAACCAAAAGTTTATTTAATTGATGATATGATAAAGATGATTCTTATATCATATTTTGGATGATAAATTGATTTATATAAAGAAAATATATCTCTTGTTTACATGTATTATTATGTAGCCAATTTCAAATACAATATCGATTTCAATTTTACTACAATACTAATACAATAAATATCAAATATGAAGGAACACAAACAAAGACTATAAACATCAAGTACAAATGATATTTTAATTACACAAAAAATCAATATGCTACATTCATTCACCTTAAAGTATTTACTTTTATTTATGGTAAAAAAAATGTTTTTTAATCAAAATTTAGTTATTAAATTTTACATACCATTTATAGGTTGGAAAACATTTACAACCCGTGTGCATACACGAGCAGTTAATTTTATATTTATTTTTAATACGTATATTAAAAATATATATTTAGATTATAACATTTTATCTTCGTTTGATTTTTACGATGGGGCTTGAAATTTATTTGTTATAGTTGTATCCATATATTAAGCTTTATGATCGATGATCGTATATCAATCCCAAATAATAGATTTTGTTGTTTAGTTGACATGAAGAAATCCTATACAAAAATGGTTGGCAAAAAGAAGATAAAAAATCGTTCATGTAATTAATATATTAACATATAAGTATGTTCTACTCAAATACTCCATCCGTCCCAGTTTTATTGTCCACTTTTGACTTTAGAGTCTTTCATAAATTTGACCTTGAGTATTTTCATTTGTGTTATATAATTTTTGATACAAAATATATGAATAGATTGGGTTTTGAATGTATTTCATTGATAAAATTTGCGTCAAGTATTATATAACACAAATAAAAATTTTCAATGTCAGGGTTGTCAAAGAAATACTCTAAAAGTCAAAAGTGAACGATAGAGGGAGTAGTAGTAATAGTTAAGAGTGGACAATTACTTAAATAATAAGATATTAACTATAAACTTATGTCAAAACATATATAGTCAAATTATTCTAATCATGCATTATGAAATTCTTTAATTATTATTATTTTAGTTCTTTTTAAAAAAAAATTGATAGATTTGAGTGGTGTTAATTTTATATTTAAGTGAAACTAAAGGATTTTATTGATTAACCAAAAGTTTATTTAATTAATGATATCATAAAGATGATTCATATATCATATTAATAATATGATATATTATTAATTTTACTACGATATTAATAATACCATGACTTCAAATACAATAACGATTTCAATTTTATTGATTAACCAAAACTTCAAATACAATAACGATTTCAATTTTACTACGATATTAATAATACCATGAATATCAAATATGAAAGAAAACATACTAATACTATAAACATTAAGTACAAATGATATTTTACTCACAAAAAAATATTAATTCAATATGCTACAATCATTCACCTATAATTTTTAAGTAATTTATTTACTTAAAAATTACTAAGTAATTTATTTACAAATTACAACTGCTTTACAACATCAAGACATTATATAATATCAAATACCTTATTGAGTAGTTAATCCAATGTTATATAAACATAATCATAAGTTAGTCCGCGAATTAGCAGGTTTTAAACTAGTACAATTTGAATATTGATCCAACCTGTAGGCAGCACACAGAGAGTGTCATCCTTCACCATTACTCAAATACACATCCAAATAAATGTTCTTTAAGCACAGCATAGATACACCAATAACTAACATATATATTCATATCCTTCGAGCACAAATACACACGTACCTTTCAACAAATATGTTTTGAGCAAGTTTACAGGCAAACATGAAACTTTCAACTCAAACCAATTTCAGTGACTATCCAAAAAGGTTTCTACAAAACTTGAGTAGACTACAATACGGATGTTTCAAAAGCTACGTATCTAGAAGCATATAGTTTTTTTTCCCTGCATCAGCCAATATTTGCATCGGGGCAGCACCACCAAACACTGGTTCAGTCGAGAATATGGAGTTAGCACCACCCATAAACAAGATAATAAGATCATAATGCAAGAAAATATAATTAGCTTCTTATACTGTAAAGTTACATGGCTTTTACCAAATGGGTTTTTCGTAGTGACCAGAACCCCTGAAAAGTGGGTGCTGGTAGTCGTAACCCCTACAAGGAGTACCCTCAGTCCGATGCACCATCCCGCTACGGGACTCATTGTCAGGATGAGACCAAACATCTGCAAGAAGACTAGTAAATTAACCAAGTCGACAGTACTATCACAGGTAGCAAAATGGGAGGACTTAAATATGCAATTTTTTAGTCGGGTTTGTTCGTATTGAGTTGACCCAAGAAGCACATATCATCAATTCACAAATAAATGAACACAAATATAAAGTACGCATTGTGTTGCGATTCACGTAAGAACATTCTTAAATTAATCAAGAGAATAAGAACACTGAGAACAAGATTGGAGAAGAAATTTTGTAATTTTTCATTTTAAACGCTTTTAATTTTAAGTAGAATCTGTAGGGAGATCATTAAAACTGGTTGGTTAATATTTTTGACAAACAAGTTTTTTTCTATAAAAATAGAGATTTATTAACAAAATGAGCATGTTTTGTATCACGGTTTCTCATTTATTCATTTATATGATACGTGACCCACCTCGACCCATTCACAAATAAATGGGTTAAATTTGCCACCGCTACGAATCATCTACAAATCAAAGACAAAAGTAGACAATAATGATATTCAGGATAAGCTAGAAGTACCTGGATTAGTGGTTCGACTGCAATCTGATGAAAAGATCAGATGATGGCCCAGAGTAAGCAATTGATGAAGACCTATTGGAAATACAACATATTAGAATTTACAACTCCTTCGAAAGGAGGTGGACAATAAATACAATTGTCGCAATTGACGATATTCTCCACTCCATTTGTATGGTGAAAAAATAGTCAATCGCTCGGCTTAAAGCCAGACGCTATAATATTTATGAGGTATGAGTATTATCCAACGTTGACTCCCAACCTTTAATAGTATCAGTATGGAGCTCTGAAACGAGACAAAGTTTATGCATTGGAAAGCCGTATCCCCTATCTGTGGATCCAAAAAGATAAAGTGAGAAAACCTAAACAGGCTGACCCAAGTTATAATTCAAGGGGTCAATGCCATAGTTGTAATTATATAAAAGAGTTGAGCATGAGAGAAAACAAGTGGCATCTTAAAAGACAGCGTACCACAAGCCCTAGACGACGTCACCAATGTAGCAAAGAAACAATAAAACCCAAGTTTGATTTCCTCTAAAGGCACTGGGATTCTAATTTTACAAAACAAATACAACAAAAAGAAAATAAGATAAGAAAAAGTAATTTACCACCACCTATAACACGGATTATTTTACACAGGTCGCTCCTTTTTTCCTTGGTCACACCTGCACACAAACCCCATTGAAAGCAGAAAATTTATTCGGATCCCAATCCTAAAGTGAAAACAACATCACGCCTACAAAGGACACGACAACTGCCAAATCTCTGATTAACCTTAATAACTATGTATCAAAGGTAGATACAAAATAAAGCACTTAGAATCTCTGGTTATCCACAAGAAGATAGTTGGTGAAGAAAAGAAAATGTAACAATACATGGAAGACTAACCTTCCAAAGTTTTGCATACAAATCTCAGGAATGAAAAGATAGAAATTGCCATCGCTTTTGTGCCTGTAAGAAAGATAAGGCATCAACGTGTAAGACACCAAAGAAAATTAGACAGTAATCTATGTTAATCTTCAGGCGAATGTGAAAGAACCCAAATGATAGAGCAAATATGAGCACAAGTGGACCAAAACACTACTCCCTCCATCTCATTATGGTTGTCCAAATTACTATTTTTGTTTGTCCCTAAATAACAGTCCAGTTTGACAAAAAGATTTTTTTATCTTCCTGTTTACCTATTATAGCCTTAATTAATTACCATTGTTACAACTTTCCAAATCAAATATGCTTAAACTACATGGTAAATTTGACATTTTATTGTCAAGAATGATCATTAATTACACACATCTTAGAACTGTAGTTTTTTTGTTTGTGGGCAAACAAAACCGGGTAAGGGCCGTCCTAGTTTTGGGAACTAATATACATGTTAAAATTGTAAGTAGGACGGAATGACGGATTTAGGAAATGGTCGAAAGGAGTGCCTATGTTTAAAACATATAGTAATTTTTTTTTCCAATAATGTAATGAACTAAATTTGATTGAAAAAACTATTAAGTGAAAACAAAAATCAAATGATTAATACTGGAGTAGGTTGTAAGAATTGGGTAATCCCCAATGTGTCCCATTACATTAAAAGCTAAGTTTTAAAGGTAGCCATGTATCCCATTGGAGAACAAAAATCAACACTTCTTTAGATAAATGGGTAAACACTGCCACATCTTGGAAAATGTCAACCTTATAAGAGGAAAAACTGTAATTAATACAGAATACTCACATGTTTGTAGCAACAATAAAGAGAGTAGCCATACAAGTTACGGTTATGGGTTCTGATAAAAGCGTCATAACTAAATCAAAACGTGAAATACTGCATCTAATCACATACCATTTGGTTTACGACCCGTAAGAACAAATTTAGTCAACGTTAGCATGTTGCCATCACTACTGCACACAACTTGGGTCTCATAGACGCCAAGATTACCTTCTTCAATGGCCTCTATGGTCATGTAGAAGTAATAAACCTCGGGAAGTCTCAGGTATTTACACTCCATAAATTCGAAATCATGGAGGTTGTTGTGTTCATCTCTCTTAACATGCTAACAACAACCAAAAAAATAGATTATATGTAAAACAATTAACCGAAAAAACAGCCTCAAGAGTTGAAAGCAAGTGAAACAGGCTAATACCATCTCACAAGCCTCGTTGAAAGCAGCAACGGCAAAGTCACCAATAACACTAACAATAGGATGATCAAGTCCAACTGGCCTTGCTAACTCCTTAGCAACCTTATAATCTGTTCCTTCAGCTTCAGGCTGTCAAACGCATGAACACAAACATGTAATTGTGTGTGTGGACATGTACATAAGCATGGAGACAAAAAGAGAGATGGATATCATTTACATACATTTCCCTTATCGAACTCTTTGAACTCCAGCCAGATTTTCTTCCCCTCTCGATTCAAGAAAAGGTCGACAGGTTGAGGGAGTTTTCTGTTTAGGTACCACGGATGTGCTATACATGCTGAAAGGAAAAACTTACCAAGTTACCAACCTAACTCATACGTGAACAAACAAACAAAGAGAATCAGAATCAAATACGGGCTGTAAAAGCTAAAAAAGACTTTGAATTCAAAACATTTTAGTCGATAATTATTATTTTCTGTATCTCGATTGAAGTTTTGGAACAATTTCCATAACAGAAGTCAACAGATGCACAAATCCAGTCCATAATTGTACAAATTTGAGAATTGGTTGAGTTTAGTGCTTTAAATATCTACAGAACACTTCAATAGAGTTGTCAAGGTGTATGATTTGAATTCAAAGAATGGGTAGTTCTCACCAAACTCTGTTCTAAATTGAACCCCTTCCCATAAACAGATAAGCTCAGACACACACACAAAGAGCATTGGTTTGAGCACACAAAGTTTAGAGCAACTTGGGTCCGCTATAACCTCCCACACCACTTCTGTTGCACACACGAGTCTTTTGAAACTTTAAAAATGCATACCATATGCCTTCACGGTCTTGCTTCCATGAGAATCAAGATCCGGAAGAACACGACCACACTCGGAAAGTTTGAACGCATTCTCAGCAAGCTTGAACGTGTTGTCCACGACCTGAAAAATATCAGATAAACTAAATTACGTTAGATCAACAAATAACTAAATTCCTAATCTGATTCTTTCGCCCCAAAAAGAAGCATTTTCTCGTTAATAATAACGACTATTAGTGTACACAATCTGAAAGTTGTGAGAATAATATCGACTATGCTTTCAGCGTTACTTGTATAGTTGTATTGAATGAGCCTAACTTCCCAACCCATGTTATATAGCCATAGTCTACACACCAATATTCCAACAGATTGCTGGAAGAATAATATGCTCTTTACATAAATCGTAATCGATTTCTCATCTGCAAGTTCGGGTTTGATGTTTTCTTATATATATTAATCTGATATTGATTTTCAGAATTTTTATTTTTATTACCTCCACATATCTTTGGCGAATCTGACACACATGTTCTCAATCTACTTGAGGTTGTTTCAGCCAAAATAATTAGATTTAAAGAATAAGCCGTGAAATTGCAACAAAGCAAAGACTTTCAGGATAATGTGAAAAATTACCTAACCATCACTAACATAACACCCTCAAGGCCTATAAATTAACTAATAGTTGATCATCACAAAAATCACATTATATTTAAACATAAATCCAGAGACCAAGTCCTTCTGTTATAGTTAGTTGATTATCAATCTCCTATAAGACACCATAACTCTATTTATATCTTTTATAGTAAATCTGATCCTGATTCTTAAACCTCACAAGAGTATCTCACTGATGAAAATATTGTGCTTTCAAATATCTTTTGTGCATTAACTAAGAAAACATGAAATGTTTACCATGTACCTACATGCGAGACAATTCAAGGAAACAAATAACCCTACCCGAAATCGCTATAATAAATAGGCTTACCACTTTAGCAAGCAACAGATAACATAACAATGAGAAGCATAAGAGCCACAGTTAACATACTTACTCTTACATCCTGAGAAGGAATCTTCAATCTCGACTTGGGAACCCTCTTGGGAAATTCCCTACTGCTCAACAAAGTCACAAATACGAAACAGATCACAATGATTGCATAACAAACAGAAACAAATAACATATATACGAAGAAGGATACAAAGTGATAGAAAGCATATGGTTATGTGCAATAGTGGCATGCAGCTTGGGTGAAGTCTTTTTTCGAATGAGTGGAAGACAAATAAATGTGGTTTACAGACATAAGATAATAATAATAATACAGTTAAAAGGGGGTAAGTATATACGTTTCCCAATTAAAAGGTGGAAGCTTGGTCTCGTTGCAGTAGGTAGAAACCATGTAAATCACGTATTCGAGAGAATGCAGCAAGAATTGAGAAAGATTGGAATTGGTGATGGTGTGTGTCTCGAGACGGTTCTTCATAGCAATTGCTTCTTGGGTGAGTTGATCTAAAGACTCGGGGAATGTAGATTCAACACCTACAAATCAAACAGCAAAAACGAGTTGGATAAAATGAGTAAGAGAATGAAATGAAGGATGCAATAGAAACATACATACCACCGGTTTTGGAGGGCATAAGTTGAAATATTCTGTCCTCCTCCTAAGCACACATCAGAACACGAAAAGTCATATATCCTCTAATAAGTTAATAACCTCCTCCTCCTAAAGCTAATTGTTGTATATTTGAACATTATAATAATATAATATAGTTGAAACACAACCAAAATTATACGACTCCGTAATTACATTACTAAGACAAAAGAATGATAATAATAATAATAATAATAAAAGAGGATATTCTACCTTAATCTCGTCAATGTTGTTATTATCTGCTGCTGCTGTCGGGGAAATAGAACCGCTGTTGGCATAATTATTATTTCTCTTCTTCTTCTTCTTCTTCTTCTTCTTCTTCTTCTTCTTCTTCTTCTTCTTCCCCTTCTTGAGCGAGAGTAAACCCTTCTTCTCCTTCTCCTTCTCCTTCTCCTTCTCCTTACTGTTACTGTTGGATCAATTAATTAATGATCCCCAAAATCAATTAAAAAAAAAAGTAATACTACAATCATCATCTAATAACGCATCAATCAAAATAAGAAAACAAAGTATTAAGTAGCTACGTACGTACCCGTATCTTTTGGGGCTTAATTTCGGCATTTCCAAACCCTAACTGAGGCAACAACTGTAAAAGATTAGGCAGGCTACCCGTAATTCTGATATTTGATTCTTGTTTTTACACTTCTTTCCATTCAAGCCCTTACAAAGTTTTAGTATTAAAGTACTTAATAACTAAGGTAAATAATTCTTTAATTCTTAAAGTTTCACTATTTTTTTTAACCACTTCAGTTTTTTTTCTAACGATTTAATACTTCAAGTTTGCAATGTGATTAAATTAGAAAATCTTAAAAAGGCAAAATCATTAAAAAAAATAAACTTTAAGGATTAAACCATCTAAATTTTACAGTGTAATAAACTTGAATGGTTAAACTAACAAAATTTTGAAACTTCAAGGTTTAAATTATAAGAAAAAAATTTGAGTGGTTCAAACGAAAAAAGTAAAACTTTAAGGATTAAACTATTATTTAGTTTTACTTTGTAGAAACAATTTTATCATGTAACACCCCAAATTTAAAGTTTTTAGTTTAGTACACGATGGTATATTTATTTTAATGTGGACTTATTTAAATGATACGAAATAATAAAATACGCAAATGGTTTCATAGTTCAAGACAATAGGGTTTAAAGGGAATAAAATTTTATACATAAACAGATAAATATGTATGTATGGTTTTATGTTTATCTCATTTCCTTTTCTCTCAAACATTCCATACGTTCCTGAAACATGAAGAAATCGCAGGAGCTTCATCTAAACCTAAAATCAGTTTTATTTCTTCAAATTGAAGCTAAAGAAACAAGATCACCTTCCTTTGATCATCCCTAACATCATGTAAGTGATTTCTCATATGTTCTTGGGGTTTCATGGGGTTTTAATAAATTGGGGATTTTAATCCGAAATTTAAGTTAGAAATCGACTTAATTGAATTAATTAATGATAATTAGTGTTTTTATGATTATAGGTAATCATATAACATGTTGAAAATGATGAATTTATGATTTGTGTTCATGGGTGACTTTAGGGTTAATGTCAAATCTTTATGAAATTAGTAATTTTATAATGAAGTAGAGGTATCTAAGATGTTGTATTGATGTTAGAAAGTGTTGTTATGATTATGGATAAACATAAATCAAGTGAAAAGTGAATAATCAATAAGAGTGTTCATGGTGAATTTTATGAGTTATGCTAGGTTGTATGAAATTATGTTAATAAGCTTCATGATGGAATTAATGGTGTTAATAGAATATGATTATGATAATAGAACAAAGATTAAAGAGTTAACATGGTCAAATTATGAGGATAAAAGGGTTAGCATTGATGATTAAAAGATTATGATGATTGTTCAGTGTTTGCTCAGTGGTTTTCTCAGTGGTTGTTTAGTGTTTATGTAGTGGTTGATATGATAAGTATTTATATGGTGTTAAGATTTATGTGTATTATGTGTTATGTTTATTAATCGTTTAACTGCCTATATGCTCACTAAGCGGTGCGCTTACCCCGTTGTTTATTCATGTTTTAGGTAAATGATTTTGGTTAAACTAAGTGGATGAATAGTGCTTTTAAGAAGATAGCGTGAAAAACGAGCTAGCCACACGATTAGATAATGATCCATCTCTTTGAATCATTGCTTTTGATTATCACTTGTGTAATTCGCTCAAACAAAGAGTTTATAAATTAAATATGTTGGTCAATGTGTATTAGTTGACTTTGAAAGTTAAACAGTGATGGGGTGCCTAGTGTATGTAGTTTTGAAGAATATGATATCATATGATTGGTTTTGGTTTATTAAAAATGAAAAAATGTGGTAAGGTGTCGAATGTCATTGGTTGGTCAAATTTGGAGTTGACAAATAGTCAACAACGTTGAAATAGTCAAACATGTATGGATTGGGTGGTGTTTTGGTTGAATAGTGGTTTGTTTCTTAAACGGGTCAAAAAGGGGTCAAAATGGATCTAAATGAGTCGTATAATGAAATAAGGATATGTTAGCATTATGGGTTGTTTGTTATATGTTTTAAGTTTGTTTTGGTGAGTCAAATGAGTTTGCAAAAAGTTAGAGTTTGAATGTGTGTGGTTTGTAAATTGAGTTGTCACTTAAAAGTGGTCAAAACGACCTCCAATTGGTGACACGTCCAAAATGGTCGTTTTTGGGAAATTTGAAAAAGTGTAAAAAGAGAAAGTTTTATTTTGTCTATGTGGGGTGTGTGAAAATTTTCAGGTCATAACTCTCAACGAGTTAAAAGTTATGCGCATCCAAATTTGGTCAAAAAAATTTGAGTCGATATGTGTTGGATTAAGTATTTGGAAATGTATTCAACTTGTCCGAATGTCTATTGTATGTATCATACTTACAGGAGGTGTATTTAATGCATCTAACTTTCAAAAACGGTTTATTGTATGTATTTTGATGATGTGTCGGCCGTTTACGATGCCACGTGGCGTCCCTAGAAGATGACATGTCATCAAAATGCATACAATAAACCATTTTTGAAAGTTTGATGCATTAAATACACTTCCCGTAAGTATGATACATACAATAGACATTCAGGACAAGTTGGATGCATTTTCAAATACTTAACCCATATGTGTTACCCTAGAAGTGGCTTCTTCTAGCCTAAAACAAACTTATTCTAGTTAAAACAATGTTGTTTTACCTTCCTGTACTACATACTTGATAAATTGCATACCCCGTTGTCTTCTTTTGGGTCAAAATGTAAAGATGAGAATACAGTATCAAATATAAGAGATGTGAGACCGAGATGTGGGAACCGGAAAAAAAATTCCTAAAAATTTGAGGCGTTCCATATCATGAGCTATGATATGATTGGTGAATTTCAATTTTAATTGATGATATCATAAATGTGATTCTTAAGGGAAAATCACAAATCTCGTCTTTTGACCTTACTCATCTAAAAAATTAACCTCTGACTTTAGTTTTTAACAAAGTATCTGTACTTTTCGCACCCTCAGAAGCGATAATGCCACACATGTATTAAATATTGCAATTACATTAATAATTAACAAAATATATTGTGAATGGCGCGCATGGATATATTCGGAGCGAAGTTAACAACCATACAAGACAATCATAATTTATACAAGACAATCAACCATACAAGTAGGTATTTAATGGCGCGAATGGAATGACAGGAGCGCGCGACACGTGGTGAAAAGGTGGTGGTGTATATGATTGACGGGAGCGCGCCACTATCGCTTCCGAGGCGCAAAATGTACGATTATTTTGTTAAAAACTAAAGTCAAAGGATTAGTTTGTTAAATGAGTATGGTCAAAGGACGAGATTTGTGATTTTCGCATATTCTTAATTATATTCACATAAGATAAGAAGATTAAGCGGAGTTAAATTTGGATATCCGAATATTCAAAATTTGTTGCTTTGAAGTTTTTTAAAAATCGATATTCACAATAGAAAATGAATTACGTATTACTAATAACTAATATGTGAGGATTAATTCGGTAACCCTTTTACATTTGGCTTGTATTTATCACTGATTCTCTTTTTAAGTTATATGTCGGGTTTGTATAACTTATAAAATTACACATAGAGATGACAATTCTAGATTCATTTATTATATAATGTTCAATTTGGGTAATATTTATTAGGTGACGAATTTTGTTGGGTCTTCTTATTTTTTAAATGAGTCTAAATGAGTATGGGATATAACCTTTAATTGTATAACAATTGATTAACGAGTCTAGCGAATAATTTCTTTTTTTAGCAAAAATTCATATCATCAATTCACAAAAATTCTTGGCTTAACTTATCCTTTCTTATTGTCTTTTGCAGTTGAAAGGGGTTCCAGATGTCTGTATACATGCACTATCACTGGACAAGAATGTGATTGATTCTTCTGTTTCAAATCCTTTAGCTTCAATAAATGTTATTGACTTTATTAGTCAATGTGCTTTTGGTAGTATTGTACTGTGTTGAGTCACTGATCGCTAAACTCAAGATGGTCACTGATTACAAAGATTAAGGGGGAGATCATAAGGATAATTTATAGGAGATTGTTGAGTCATTAATCGCTGACAAGTGAAGTCACTGATCATATCATATATTCACAGTCTCTGATCTACCCTATGAAGAACTCTCCATGAAGAAAATGATTCAAGTCAAGCTCCTGTTGCTGAAGTTTAAGTTCGCTGATCATCTTTTATTCTGAGTTACTGAAGAAGAATTACGCTCAACTTTGTGTATCGCTGATCAACGTCAGCAAGAGCATTATTCTTTGTACATGAAGAATGATCTAAGTTGAAGCTACTGTTGTTGAAGGTCTTCTAGTCGCTGTTCGTATCTTACACCAGCTGAAGTTGAAGAACTTATAAAGATCCAAGACTCAACTATATGTGTCGCTGATACTCATTTATCAGCGAGAGTCTCCAAGTCTTCTTAAGATCTTCCTTCTGCTGAATAAAAGAAGTCACTGAAGATTAGCTGTGAGTCCCTAATCACTATTAAGTTAGTGATTATGAATCGTTTACAGTTGATAAATTGTAGAAGGGGGGGTTGAATACAATTAAAAACTTTTCCTTATAATGTGTTAGCTTGTTTGGCAAGTTTTTAATCTTGTTTAAGTAACAGTGATATGAACATAAATATATGTATAAGCAGTAAACAGTTCAATCACTGAGGCAATGCTAGCTGAAAGATAAATTCTTTTATTGATGAAATTTATCTTATTGTTGATTGCGGAATACATTAGCCAAAGCTAATCTAAATCAAACAATGCAACTATTACAGACTGAGATGAGCAGTAATGGACAAACACGCTAACTTGCTCACTCGCTGAGATGAACTAATAGTGGACAGACACGCTACTAGTTCACTCACTGGTGTTACTTGTATCTTAGACAAACTAGTCACTGACAAACAAGTGACAATACAAGTAATCGACACAAATGAAGTACAACATACAACGCTATTTATAGACGCTGAAATCCTTAAATTCCGGATCTGGAAGGACACGTGTCGCTGCTTGATTGGTGAGGTAGTTGAGATGTGATATATTCATGGCTCGACATTCTGTCTTGGGAAATATCACCCAGTACCTGAAACCAATCAGATGCTTCCACGTTACTCTTTTCAAGTTACGAGGAACACGTGTTGCACCGTAATACCGCCGAATGTCAACTCCTTATTAAATGCGGCATTTAATGCCGCAGTCACTGATAGAGACAACACTCCTCCTCATTCTCGATGCGAGCTATCGTGCTCTAAAGAATGACTTGAAGAGATATTCTTCAGTGACTTCTTTTATTCAGCAGAGAGAAGAACTTAAGAAGACTTGGAGACTCTCGCTGATAGATGAGTATCAGCGATACACAAAGTTGAGTCTTTAATCTTTATAGGTTCTTGACCTCCACTGGTCTAAGATACGAACAACGACTAGAAGATCTTCAGCGACAGAAACTTCAACACAGATAAACCTTCATGTTCTTCAGAATAATACTCTCGCTAATGTAGATCAGCGACACACATAGTTGAGCATTCTTCTTGTGAAATAGAGGATGATCAGTGATCATAGACTTCAACAACGGGAGCTTGACTTGAATCATTTCTTCATAGAGAGATCTTCATTAAGTGGGTCAGAGATTGTGAATATAAGCCACAATCAGTGACTTCACTTATTAGCGACTAATGACTTCAACAATCTCTTTATAAATTATCCTGATGAACTCCCCCTTAATCTTTGTAATCAGTGACCATTTAGAGTTAAGCGATCAATGACTCAACAATCTCCCCCTAAATGGTTTAAGTCAATAGCTCCCTTAGACAAACTAGTTGCAGAAGAATTTTAGTCTCTGAAGATAAGTTGATCGCTCAGAGACTTGTGCTTGAAGATTTTTTATTGCTGAAAGATTTTTAGTCTCTGACGGTAAGTTGGTCGTCCAGAGACTTGTACTTGTAGATTTCTTTGATTCAAGCCTCATATATATCATAAAACCAAATATTTACAAGGAACTAACTATTACAAAATTTCTAAGTTATTTATCTCTCCACAACTTCTCCTCTTTCACAATGCCAAGCTCAGCTTCGAGTTCATACTTGTCTCTGGAGGGCAGGTATCTGAATTGTCTTGCTAAGGCTTCATCGAGAATTGCTTTTATGATCTTTGAATCTGTAGGAAGCATGCTTGCTGACCTGATCAGGTGTACAATTTGTTCTTGGTCAACCTTCTCAAGCTTAGCTTCTCTTTGAAACCTAAGAGCACCATTTAGGTCCCTGTATACCAGACCCTTCTCCCCCTCAGTGACTTCATGTCCCTCAAGCTTTGGCACACCAGCAGGGATAGACAGATTTAACCTTGAAGTGTTTGGGATTCGATAGATGCTGCTGGTACCTGACCTATACCTTGGGCTAGGTGGCTGAACAATTTCTTCACCAAGTATGACAGTATCTTCTGTTCTAAGAAGTTGCAGCGACACCATCTTTTGATATAGTCTATCAATCTCCTTCATGACATCAACCTTAGTTGCACTTGTGGAGTGGCTGATAGCAAGCCTTATCTCATTCCATTCTTCTCTGTGCAGCTTGCATACTTGATCAAGTAGCATAGATTGAGTCTCTGAACCTCTTTGTATAAGTAGCTGAGGTTGAGATTGATTCTTTGACTTTTTAAGCTTTACCTTGGTAATAAGTGAAGGATTTGATCTCCCTGTCATTCGGGCAGCATACCTCTTTCTATCTATTTCATCCCATTTCCTATCCACTGCTGTTCTAACAGCTCCCCCTTTCTTTTTGGAGCTCTTGCTAGCTGATGGTTCTTGTTTCAGTTGCTCTAGCTCACTCTCTTCAACCTCTGCGAGTACCTTAGCAATCGCGGCATCAGACTCTTCTTGATCTTGCTTGATTTTAAGAAGTCTGGCCCTATCATTTGCATCCTCAGTGCTCAGTTGCAGAAGGTAGGCTCGATCAGCATCAGATTGTTCTTTTAATTTCCTTTTTCTTTCTTGTTCCTCTCTTAACTCAGCCTGAAAGGTTATTTTTGCAATCATCTCCTGCTCCCTGTCATGTCTTACCTTTACTTTCCTGGCAATACGCTGATCATTACTTTCATCAGGACAGGGGGTATCTGAGACTGAGTCAGAGGAAGAAAGGCATGCTGTAGGGGAAGTGTCAGATGTGGTAGTGTTGGAGTGAGTTGCTGTGGAGATAGGTGTTATAGTTGTTGGTGTTGGTGTGGTTGTTAGGGTAAGGGTTGTTGTGGTTGCTGTTGTAGGTGAGGGTAGGATTTGGGTTGTTGGTGTAGATGAAGGTGCAGTTACCTCAGATATGACAGTATGTGGTTGAGGATCACTGACCTGTTGTTTCTTTGATGGAGGCATAGATGCAGGAGAGGTGTCACTGGTCCTTTTCCTTTTGATGATAGATGATATAGGTTGCTGATCTTCCATGTTTACATCATCCTCATCATCGCTATTTGAGCTTTCACTTTGACCATTCCCATGACCACCTCCCTAACCATCATCATTGTCATTGTCATCATCAGCAGCATCATGCATGATGGTATCATCCTCCTCATCATCAGATTCATCCTCAACAACTTCCCTGTTCATTCATTCCCAGCAAGCCAATTCGTAGCTCACTGAGGTACCCTCTATCCTAGCTGCCTCATCCACAGCCCATTGCTGTACTAACCCATTATAGTTCCTGAGTTCTTCAGCACAGAACTCAGGGAAGCATGCAGTGACATCCTCCATGTCAGTAGCTATTTCCACATCAACCCAATGCAGTTCAGCAACTGCAAGGGCTTCCAACTCAGGTTGCTCAGCGATTGGACGAAGTGCATAAGTTTGCAGCACGATGTCCCTGTGAGCCTTGTTTGACAGCGGATCAGTCATTTCACAGGGCATCTCAGGATCAGATACTGAGACATCAATATCATCTTCTTCTTCACTCTCCCCCTAACTGGTTCGCTCAAACCGATCTACCGCCCTAAGTATTTGTTCAGTGAAGTTCACATTTTCCTCTCGCAGGGCAGCGACCTCAGCTCGAGTATGTCCAAGCTGTGAGACAACCTGTGGAAGCACCTTAATGATTTTGTCAGTGCGATAAAGGTAGTTTGATACAGAAACAGCTAAGTCATTTTGGTTGTTGGTTAGTTTGGCAATGGCCTCAGTGTGGTTGGTGAAAGTTGAGGTGGAGGTAGAGGCAAGCTCAACAACTGCTTGGTTGATAGCAGCGCTAGCATCAGCTACTGTTTGGACCCTCTCACTGACAGACGCACTCCATGGTTCAATAGAGTTGTAGACATCAGTGAGAGCAGTCACGGCTTTGTGGAGTGTGGAGACATTGCCAATAAGTGCCTCACGGTCGTCAGTGAGCATCTTAATTTGGGTTTGGGAAGTGGCAATGTACTCCATCAGCAGCTTATCTGTGGAGGTGGAAGGGGTGTTTGTGGGGGTAGTTTGGGTAATAATAATGGGGGTAGGTGTAGATTGGGCCACATGATCAGTGGGTGGTTCCTGATCAGCAGCAGTGACTTGGATATTGCCACTAGATAGGGAGGTAGGGGATGTTGGATGGATGGGAGAGGTAGTGGGACGGGGAATGGGAAGGGTGTCATCAGAAGTGTCCATTGGCATGATTTCCTCATCACCAGCTTGTGATTTGGCTGATGGTTCATTGGAAATAGAAGTAGCGACCTGTATCTCACCATGAGTAGGTGGTGAGACATTGACAGTCGGTGCAGTGATAGAAAGGAGTTGGCCCGGGTCTGTAGCCTGTGGTGTGACATCAGCTATGAGTGTGTTATCACCCACTGATGCCACTAGCCCTTTGAGTGAAATGTCATCTTTTCGTGAAGATGACAAGTGGTTGGGTTGACTCAATCTATGGGTGTGGGATGCACCCGAAGCACTGCTAACAGTGGTTTGATCCACTGCAGCTGTCTGTAGTTTCCCTTTTGTAGAGTCACTGGACTTTCGGGAGTCCAGCGAAGCAGGTAAGGTTGAGGGTTTAGCAGTGGTGCCCTCAGCAACTGAACGTACAGTCACTGATTCACCACTGGCATCCGTAGATGACTTCTTTTTGCTATGTCCCTGATCCTTTAATGTCAGGGACCCTAATTTGGATTTTTTTCTTGGGAGCAGTTGGGGGTTTCTTGATTGGTGGTTGACCAATAGTAGTCACTGGGGGTGAGATCAGTGACGTGGTCATTGGGGGGGGGGGGGGGGGGGGGCAGCAACTGACATATGTACAGAAGTTACAGGCTGGGGTGGAAGGATCCCCGGGTGTTTCATAAAAGCGGGTAACACCGCAGTCGCTGGTTTAGCAAAAATTTGAGATCCTACCAGGGTCGGCTCAAAACCTTGAAAAGATACCCTATCGTAGGCATCAAACTGATCCCTGAAGATCAGTGAGAGAAACCTAGGGTAGGGTACATATTTGGCCCTGGAAGGCTCAGCAACTTTGGTGATCAGTTCGTTAAAGATCACACTTGCATAGTTAACTCGTAGAGAGTTGACTAGTGACCAACTGATCTGGGCCTCCAGGGAGCTGAATTGATCATAGCTCCCTGATTTTGTACCCAAGGATTGAATGAAGTTGGTGAAAATGGCATTCCAAACACCATCCATTTTTGTTTTGTGAACCGTAGAGTACTTACGGTTACCACTGCCATCGACTAAGTACTTACACTCAATCTCAGTGAGTTCGACGAGCCTTGTTTGGCGTCGTCGCTCTCTGGCAGTGATTCGTAAGACTCACAGGTTTGCAGTTGTAAAATGGACCGGATGGTGTTGGCAGTTATGGTGATGGGATGGGTACCATTGTCAATAAAACCCTGGAGTTGTGAGACACCAGAGACGACAGAGTGAGTGCAGGTAAACCAGAACTCACTGAGCCATTCTGGGTTCATTTCCCCAGGAGACAAGGTAAGAGCAGGGAGGATGAAGTGATTTTTCAAAAAGTTTATCACCTCCGCATACTCAGGTTTAGGGCAGTTTACATTTCCCAAATAGTTAGATTTGGGAACTGTAATAACCAATGTTTCACTGACTGCAGAGGCTCGAAGAGCTTTAATCTCTGGGGTCAGTGTGTAAGAATTGTTGAAAATTTTTGTTCTTGCCATTTTTATGAAAAAGTTAGGTTTCTTAGTTTTTGTTTTTGTTGCAGAGAAAAATAAAGAAGATGAAGTTTTGAAAATATGAGAGCGTAAAGAATGGAATGGAGGATGAGTCTCTGCTTTTATAGGTTTTTGAATTTACAGAATATGTGGTTAAAACGAGTATGTACTGGTCAAAAAGTGGTGGTTAGTGATAGGTGAACAGGGTGATGATGGTGGTGAGTGGTAGCATTAAATAGTGATGGGAGTGGGACGCCGGAAAGGTGCATAAGGTGTCAGAAAAAGTGCGCCTTTTCGGTGTACCATGAGATATTTAATGAGATATTTTTAAGGAATATAAATCGTTAATATTAAATACAGGCTGTATTAAATGTTAACGGAATATATGTCGGATTAAATGCCTCATTAAATAAAATGAGTCGTCGCTGATACTTTACTTTTATTTTAAAATTGTCAATAAACATGTTAAGCATGAGTATCAGGGAGCGAGACAAAAAGAATGAATATAAGTTATATCTTAAAATAAAATAAACAATATGCTCCATAACTGATTTCGCTGATCAAATTACAACTTAGAATACTAATTTAATCAGCTAGCCAAATTATAAATCATAGTGTGTATTTTATTTATGTGATATAAAGAGTATTCATGTGTATATACAGAGTGCATATTTATTAATCATAACTGTGCTAACTTATTATTCTTGCTAATCATATCAGTGAGAGTAATATACCAGCGAGTTAAGAAAAATAAATTATACGTTTTGTACATACCTTTTATTAAGCAAACAGGTTTAATCATTTAGATTCAGCATACCCAACTCGCTGATGAGAAAATTGAATCTTTTCTCATCCAATGGTTTTGTAAAGATGTCAGCGAGTTGGTAATCAGTTGAAATAAAATGTAGTTCAATATCACCTTTCATGACATGGTCCCTGATGAAGTGATATCTTACATCAATATGCTTTGTCCTCGAGTGCATCACAGGGTTATTTGCAATGGCTATGGCACTTTGACTATCACAATATATAGGGACATTGAGAAAATCAAAACCATAGTCAGCGAGCTGGTTCCTCATCCAAAGAATCTGAGCAGTGCAAGCTCCAGTAGCGACATATTCAGCTTCAGCAGTTGAAGTTGAAACTGAATTTTATTTCTTGCTGGACCAGCTTACAAGTTTCTCTCCAAGAAACTGACAGCTACCAGAGGTGCTCTTTCTATCCATCTTGCAGCCAGCATGATCAGAATCAGAATATCCTTTCAGTGAGAAATCTGAACCAGATGGGTACCAGAGACCAAGATTTGGTGTACCCTTCAGATATCTTAATATTCTTTTGACAGCGAGCACATAGACATGTAGCAAACATAATATCTGGTCTACTTGCAGTGAGATACAGTAGTGACCCAATCATTCCTCTGTAAGCAGTAATGTTTACAGATTTACCATCAGGGTCAGCATGTAGTTTCACTGCAGGTGACATGGGTGTAGCGATGGAGGAGCAGTTAGTGAATTCAAATTTCTTTAGTAAATCTTTAACATATTTTCCTTGATTTATAAAAATACCAGTTTTGGTTTGTTTAACTTGCAGACCAAGGAAAAATGTTAGTTCACCCATCATGCTCATCTCATAACTTTTAGTCATGAGATCAGAGAACTCCTTACACATGTCACTGTTAGTAGACCCAAAAATAATAACATCAACATAAATTTGGACTAGTATGACATCTCTTTTATCCTTTTTGATAAATAAGGTACTGTCAATTTTTCCTCTGACATACCCACATTTGATCAAGAAGACAGAGAGAGTGTCATACCAAGCTCCAGGAGCTTGTTTAAGTCCATATAAAGCTTTATCCAGTTTATATACATAACCTGGATGCTAGGGATCAGTGAATCCAGGTGGTTGCTTCACATACACTTCTTCCTGCAGCTTGCCATTCAAGAAGACACTCTTCACATCCATTTGATAAACTTTAAACTTCTTATGAGCTGCATATGCTAAGAACAACCTGATTGCTTCAAGTCTAGCAACTGGTGCAAAGGTTTCATCATAGTTAATTTCTTCTTGTTGAAAGTAACCTTGTGCAACCAGTCTAGCCTTATTTCTTATCACAACACCATCAGCGTCCATCTTGTTTCTGAACACCCATCTAGTTCCAATCACAGATTTCCCAGCTACTTGAGGTACTAACTTCTAGACTTTATTTCTTTCAAACTGAGATAGCTCATCTTGCATGGCAGCTATCCAGTGATGATCAGTTAGTGCCTCATCGATCTTCTTGGGCTCAATCAGCGACACAAAGCTTACAAACAAACAAAAGTTAGCAGTTGCTGATATGGTCTAGACCTTGGATTGTGGATCACCAATAATCAATTGATTATCAATATGTTTAGTCCACTTAGTCATTCGCTGAGGTCCAGCAGTGACTTGGTTATCCAAAGATGGTCCATCAGACACATCAGCAAGATTAATGTTTAAGCTTTGATTTGGACATTGGGTGTTATCATTTTGATGCAGATGGTGAGATGATGATGATGATGGGATATCAACAGGCAAAGATGATGTTCCTGAATCATTCTTAGCTGAAGTAGAGCCAGTAATGCCTTCAGGGACATCTTCTTCCCTTTCAGAATCTGATATATGAATCTCATGCTTGTCATCACTGATTGTATTAAAAATAAGATTTTCATAGTCTTTTGGATCAGTGAGTGATTCATCATAAGATTCATCAAAGGTAACATCCATTGATTCTTCAATACATTCCCTTCTTTTATTATAAATTCTGAAAGCTTTTGAAATGATTGAATAACCAACGAATATACCTTCATCAGCTTTGGGATCAAACTTTCCTAAGTGATCTCTTTTGTTTAAGACATAGCAAGTACTGCCAAAAACATGAAGAAAACTTATGTCAGGTTTTCTCCCTCTTAATACCTCATAGGCTGTCCTATCATGTCTTTTGACAATCAGGGACCTATTCTGGGTGTAGCAGGCAGTGTTAACTGCTTCAGCCCAGAAGTGGGTCTTAAGACCAGCATCTATGAGCATTGACCTTGCTAATTCAATTAAGGTTCGATTTCTCCTCTCTGTAACACCATTTTGTTGAGGTGTTCTTGGTGCAGAGAAGTTTTGAGAAATACCTTTTGAATCACAAAAACTTTCAAGGTCAATATTTCTGAATTCGGTGCCATTATCACTTCTTAAATGTTTAACAGAACAATCATTTAAGTTTTCCATCTTTCTGATAAAGGATATAATTTCCTGTGTTGCATCACTTTTGGCTTTGAGGAAGAATACCCAAGTATATCTGGAGTATTCATCTACAATCACCAAGCAGTACCTTTTACCACCAAGACTAGGAGAACTCACTGGACCAAACAGATCCATATGAAGTAGCTGAAAACATTCAGTCACTGAAGATGTTTGTTTGCTTTTGAATGAAGAGCTGTGATGCTTTCCCTTCTCACATGCTAAGCAAAGCTTGTCTTTGTCATAAGACAGCTTTGGCAGACCATTGACTAAGCCATTCTTGCTGAGCTTGTTGATGGCCTTGAAGTTCAAGTGAGAGAGACCTTTACGCTATAACCATTTTTCTTCTGAAACGGTTCTGGAATAAAAGCATGTTCCTGATTGTGCTGAGTCCATATTGACTACATATGTATTTCCTTTCCTTTGAGCACCCAGGACAGCACTTCCATTCTTGTTGTAAACAACTCCAGCTTCATGATCAAATAGCACCTTATTTTTGGCATCGCATAACTGACTGATGCTTAATAAATTATGCTTCAGTCCTTCAACATATGCCACCCTCTTAAACATGACATTTCCATAGGTCAAGACCCCATACCCTCTGGTCTTACCAATGTTATTGTCACCAAATACCACATCAGGACCTCTTTCATCCTGATAGTCGCTGAGCAGGGACTTACATCCGGTCATATGTCTGGAACACCCACTATCCAGATACCAGATTGTTTCTCTAAGAATGCCCTACATCAGGAGTAAAATGTTAGTTCAATTTATGAACCCATCCTGAGATGGGTTCATAGTGGCCAAGCCTTGAACTTGACTTCCACTGACCAGCGAGATACTTGAATCACTGCTGGTGGTTGGTTGGACACAAGCTTGTACTGATGAACAATCTGTTGACACATGTTGTCTATTTCCACATTTATAGCATTTTTTATTTGTGGCTTTAGACTTCTTTTGCTTAGTATGCTGATTTGATTGAGATTTAAAAGAGTTCAGACTTACTACCTCAGTTTGTTTCTTTGACTCCAAGTCACTGATGACAAGATCATCAGTCACTGGGGTGTCAGAGGTGAGGTTGCTGAATGACTCTTGATTAATAGCAGTAAAACTGATGGAAACTGGATTAGTTGTTAACTTATTTATGCTCAAGTCTTTCAGTTCATCAATACTTGCAGCTATATCACAATTATCAGTGACCAACGAGCTTTTAACAAAGTGATTTGGTTTAGGCTCGCTGAAGACTGACATTGGCTCAAAAACAAATTTTGAAAAGGGTTGATCAGGCTTGAATATTTGATCAATGCTTGTTGCATCAGCCAGAGAAGCAGCTGTATCATAATCACCTCCCAAAATAGCTTTCACTTGTTTTGGAATTTGATTATTGACACACTGATTCACGTTTAATGCAGATTTGCACCATGACTTTATAACTCCATTGAGTTGAGAAAAATTGGTTTCAAAATTTACTTTCTCTTGAATGCACATTTGATTTGCATGTATTTGTCCATCAAGTTCAAGTTTTAAAGTTTTCATTTTCAATAAACTTTCTTCCTGAAGTTTAAGTTTTGATGTTAAGTCATTAATCATGCATTCTTGCCTTTTCTGAGTATCATGAGCATTTGATAGATCAACTATCAAGGTCTCAAAGATATTCTCCTTCTCAGTCACTGAAGCTGATTTAAAGCAATGTACCTTGTAGAGAGTCTCTGGATCCCAGCCGGATGCTGAACATTTCTTAGCTACTTCCTTGATGTCTTCATGGAAGGTAGCATCATCAGCCATCAGGCAGTAATCCCGATCTAAACAAATCATGGCTTCTTCTTCATCAGATGATGAGGTTGAGTCAGAGTCGCTGAAGGATCCTTCTTCAGCGACGAACCCTTTTCCCTTCTTCTTGCCAGCTTTGGACAGAGCTTTCAGCTTCTTGTACTTTGACTTGTACTTGTTGTACTTGTCATTTCTGAAGCTGGGCCTTTGCTCAGGGAGAGGGTTGACAGCTTTGGATCTACAGTCAGCTGCAAAGTGACCAGGTTTGCCACATTTGTAGCAGTCGCCTTTTGACTTTGGGATATCACTTGATGGTGCACCATCAAATTTGTTAAACCTTGTGTTCTTTCTGAAATTTGCAACCATCATGGCCATATCTCTTTCCAGCTTCTCTAGTCCTTCTTCATAGCTGACTTCAGACTGACTGTCAGCAGCACAACCTTCCTCATCTGCAATCAGTGACTTTGAGCTCAACTTGGTGATCTTAGCAATCTGCTTTTGATCAATCTCTTCTAGCTCAGCTACAAGGGCATTAGAAATCTTTTGACTGCCTAGTGTAGCACGAATGTGCTCACTTTGATCAGCATGTTTCTCAGATTGTTCCCAATTTAACAATATACCATAAACTTGAGTTAGATTGAGAGAAGTATAATCGTTACATTGTCGAGTACATGTTGCAATGGTTCCCCAAACTTTTCTAGGCAACAGTTCTAGAAATTTTTCGATAACAAATCTTTGGTCCTTTCCTATATTAGCCTTTTCCATTTTATTTATTAAAGCTTGATATCTAGTATAGGTGGAGGCCAGTGACTCGTTGGGTTCCATGGCAAACAGTTCATACTGACGAGTCAGATTAACTTCTCTACAGCGAATAATATCGGGGGTTCCAATATATATATTTCTCAGAGTATCCCACATGTGTTTCGCTGTACTGCACAATCTAATGGACTCAAACACTTCATCAGGAAGTGACATACTTATGTATATTTTATCTTGTTTATCCAGCCTAACCATACGCCTATCCTCGTCTGACCATTGTTCCTCCCTTTTTGGCATAACCATTTCTGGTAATGCAGGAGTGGTTGCAGTAGCTGCAACAGCAGGAATAATGACAGTGGGAGTGTGAGGACCGTCAGTTATTATAGAACAAAGACGATCATCAACAAGGTCTAAGAACATCATCATCCTAGACATCCAGGTTTCAATTCTTGATGGGTCAAAAGCTGGAGGTTTTGTAGTGGAGCCATTTCCCTTCTGGTACTCAGAATCAACACAACTGTATTTAACGGATTCCATTGCAGATTTGGTTAAATTATATTTTAAACCAACTCCGCTCTGATACCAATTGTGAGTCCCTAATCACTATTAAGTTAGTGATTATGAATCGTTTACAGTTGATTAATTGTAGAAGGGGGGTTGAATACAATTAAAAACTTTTCCTTATAATGTGTTAGCTTGTTTGGCAAGTTTTTAATCTTGTTTAAGTAACAGTGATATGAACATAAATATATGTATAAGCAGTAAACAGTTCAATCACTGAGGCAATGCTAGCTGAAAGATAAATTCTTTTATTGATGAAATTTATCTTATTGTTGATTGCGGAATAGATTAGCCAAAGCTAATCTAAATCAAACAATGCATCTATTACAGACTGAGATGAGCAGTAGTGGACAAACACGCTAACTTGCTCACTCGCTGAGATGAACTAATAGTGGACAGACACGCTACTAGTTCACTCACTGGTGTTACTTGTATCTTAGACAAACTAGTCACTGACAAATAAGTGACAATACAAGTAATCGACACAAAATGAAGTACAACATACAACGCTATTTATAGACGCTGAAATCCTTAAATTTCGGATCTGGAAGGACACGTGTCGCTGCTTGATTGGTGAGGTAGTTGAGATGTGATATATTCATGGCTCGACATTCTGTCTTGGGAAATATCACCCAGTACCTGAAACCAATCAGATGCTTCCACGTTACTCTTTTCAAGTTACGAGGAACACGTGTTGCACCGTAATACCGCCGAATGTCAACTCCTTATTAAATGCGGCATGTAATGCCGCAGTCACTGATAGAGACAACACTCCTCCTCATTCTCGATGCGAGCTATCGTGCTCTAAAGAATGACTTGAAGAGATATTCTTCAGTGACTTCTTTTATTCAGCATAGAGAAGAACTTAAGAAGACTTGGAGACTCTCGCTGATAGATGAGTATCAGCGACACACAAAGTTGAGTCTTTAATCTTTATAGGTTCTTGACTTCCACTGGTCTAAGATACGAACAGCGACTAGAAGATCTTCAGCGACAGAAACTTCAACACAGGTAAACCTTCATGTTCTTCAGAATAATACTCTCGCTAATGTAGATCAGCGACACACATAGTTGAGCATTCTTCTTGTGAAATAGAGGATGATCAGTGATCATAGACTTCAACAACAGGAGCTTGACTTGAATCATTTCTTCATAGAGAGATCTTCATTAAGTGGGTCAGAGATTGTGAATATAAGCCACGATCAGTGACTTCACTTATCAGCGACTAATGACTTCAACAATCTCTTGATAAATTATCCTAATGAACTCCCCCTTAATCTTTGTAATCAGTGACCACTTAGAGTTAAGCGATCAGTGACTCAACATTAGCTTTTCAAGTTATTCTTTAGATCATGTTAGCTCGCATCAAGAATGAGGAGGATTGATGTATCTATCAGTGACTGCAGCATTAAATGCCGCATTTAATAAGGAGTTGACATTCGGCGTTATTACGGCGCCACACGTGTTCCTCGTAACTTGAAAAGAGTAACGTGGAAGCGTCTGATTGGTTTTAGGTACAAGGTGATATTTCCCAAGACAGAATGTCAGACCATGATGTATCACATCTCAACTACCTCACCAATCAAATGGCGACACGTGTCCTTCCAGATCCGGAAATTAAGGATTTCAGTGTCTATAAATAGCGTAGTATGTTGTACTCCATTTTGTGTCGATTGTTCGTATTGTCACATGTTTGTCAGTGACTAGTTTGTCTAAGATACGAACAACACCAGCGAGTGAACTAATAACGTGTTTGTCCACTATTGGTTCATCTCAGCGAGTGAGCAAGTTAGCGTGTTTGTCCACTACTTCTCATCTCCATTTGTAATAGCTGTATCGTTTGATTTAGATTAGCTTTGGCTAATCTATTCCGCAATCAACTATAGATAAATTTTATCAATAAAAGAATTTATCTTTCAGCTAGTATTGCATCAGCAATTGAACTGCTTATCATACTGTTATATACTTGTATTCATATTGCTGTTATTTAAATACGATTAAAAACTTGCTAAATAAATTAACACATTAAGACAGAAAAGTTTTTAATTGTATTCAACCCCCCCCCCTCTTCTACAATTAATCGACTGTTAACGATTCATAATCACTAACATAATAGTGATTAGGTACTTACATACTGTTTTAAAACTCTTTAAATTTGCATACTGTGACTTGGCCATTTATCTCCAAGATGATACATGTTAATAAAATGCAAGTCTTTGAATGTGTGTGAATTTTCATGGGATAGTTGGTTACTTGCAAAATTTCACGGATTACCTTTCCCCAAAACTAATAGTGTATCATCTAATCCTTTTGATTATTTGTTTGATTATTTATACACCTTAAAAATTGTTTGATTATTTGTTTACAGCCTTATAATATTTATGATTTATATTGGAAAAAAAAAAATCATTGTCTAGTAGACTACATATTACTCGTGTCTTAATATTATCCATCAACCAGTGTCACGTTTTTCTTATTTATTACCATTATATTGCAAGAGTAATTTACTAGTCTATTATTGATAATCCTAGTACATGATTTCTATTTCATTTCTAGTTTTTGCAATAACTTTGATCTACCAATATGAATAACTTAACTTGTGATGATGAGTGCTTAAAACGAGTTTTTATAGTAGTAACTAGGATGTTTTAGAAATTAGATAGAATGCGTAACGAAATTGAAACATGAAAGCGGGCGGTTAAAATAGAAGCCATTCATTGACTGATTCATGATTCATGGGATGGGGAGGGCAAGGGAATGACACGGTGGCATTAGTTGATCCCATGCATGCTGATGATGATGATGAAGTACTACAATCAAAGGACCACCGACACTCCATCGCCATTTATTTATTAACTTTAATTTAATTTGATTTTATTATTACACGTTTCCTTCTCGTATATACTCCACATTTTACTTATCACTTCACTTATGGAGTACTAAAAATCATCAAGCACACATATATATATGTATAGTTGTAACATTGGGTATCGTTCTGTTGTAGTTACTATACGTAACATTTAAATTTCAAATTCCCATTGTTGATTGTAATTAACGTAACCACTTCACAAATTTGGCTGGTATGAGTACGTCATCCTACTTGCTTATATGTCAATTAATTGATTCCTTAATTTTTTAAAACTTAGTTACTATAACGATATGTTGAAAACTAAACCTTAAATTCAGTTTTGGACATTGAAAATATTATCCAATGCCACACCAATTTGAATCTCTCTTCAAATTTATCGAACAACTTTTTAGCTTTTTTTTCTTTTTCCTTTTCACAGAGGGTAACATAATTTTTTTTATATAAATATTTCATTTTTGTAGTAACTAATTACAGGATATGTTATTTAATTGAAGGTGATGTTTAAAGTTGGGTTTTGGAGGTGTCGGTGCCCCTTTGTGAACCACATATCCAATATACCCTACAGCCCTACTCATATTTTGCGAATCCATCAATCTCTCTTAATAATATCCACTACTATATATACTTCTTTCGTAGAATATATAATTATTTTATTATTTTTTAGAACAAACTTACATTGAAATATGAATATTTACTTCGTGACGGAAAGACTAATAGTTAGAGACAGTATATATAAGTGTCTTTGTATGTGCTATGTAGTAGTTTTTTAATTTACTTTGTAACAGAAATATGTTAGTGAAATATGAATATTTACTAGTGATTATTTATTTTAAGTTTTACATTTCAACATGTGACCCTCCACCTTATCATTATGATCATATGAATTAATTGTAAAGTTTCAAACTAACATGAGAGTTTAACTAGCATGCATTTATTTGGTACTAGATATATTAATTTTCAAGAAAAGTATATAAATAATCAAACAAACTAGCTTTATATTCCGGTATTAATTGGGAACTACACTGTTTCGTTTAACACATACTCTGATACTCCATCCGTCTCAAATTGTTTGTCATTGAGTTAAAAATACACATATTAAGAAAATTACATTAAATGCAGCTTTGACCTTAATATACTAACAACTTTAACTCTTAATTATTAATTAAATTATTTTTTTTGAAGTATGTATGTGTTGTTTTAAAAATTAAGGGTAACATGAGAAATATAAACATTAATGCATATTGATTTTTAGAAGTAGACAATTATTTTGGGACAAGTATAACTAGTAAGATGGACAAATAATTTGGTGTGAAGGGAGTAATTTGATTAGTCTCTTTAGGTGAAGATGACCAAATATCTAAATATATACAGGAGTAACACGATATATATATATATATATATATATATATATATATATATATATATGAATGATTACACGGAGTAATAAAAATCGCATTCTGTATTGATATTGATATATATGTAGTTATGTACTATACAGAATAGAAACTGGAAAGAAAAATATTGATTAAAAGTACATTGCTAGGGAGTATTTTAGAACAGCTTACATACTAAAAAAAACAATATTAAATTGTAGGTAAGACAGATTGCGTTGAGTCATTAATGAAGTCATCCAGAAGTAAACTATATTTAACTGAATTCAAATCAAATGCTATTAAAATAAATTGGATTCAAAATAATGATATAAAAATGAATTCAAATCAAATGATATTATAATAGATTCAAAAAATATAAAATTTGAAAGGGAAAAAATAATATAGTGCAAGTACATAAGAAGGTCAGTTTCCGGGTGGTTGACATGACAACCCCCTTCTTCTCCCCTGATGTCTTTATAAGCTATCTTCACTCACCACTCACACTCTGAATTTCTCACCAATATAAATATAAATATAAATATAAATATAAATGTTCATCCTTTGATTTGATCACAATGAATTGACATCTCCAGTCATCAAAGGTAATTTCTGTAATTAACTATATGTTCATCAACTTCTTATCACTTTATGTGTTTGAGATGCTAGCACTAGCTGTATTGGTACTTTATTGAGATTTAAAGTCTAAGTTAATTTGAAGTGGGATTCAATATTAATGAATTTTTATTATTTATTTATGCATGTGTTTGAAATATTTGTCTTAATCTATCCATTGTTTTGTTCTTTTGATTTGTTGACCTTTTTGTTTGTTTGCTTGCATTTCATCACAAAATCTAACTTTATTAGTTTTGATTTAATTATAAGTACTATACTACTGTATTATGTTGATATTGATTTTGTGATGAATTTGTGGCCCACGTTTTTGATTTAAAAAGTCAACTTTAATTTGTTCCTTGCGTTGTTATCAAGGTTTGTTTGATTCATTTGTTCATTCTGGATCTTTTTACCTCAAATTTCTCTTCATCTTCAAGTAATGCCAACTAATTTATGTGTATAAATGACGAATCAATTAATGTAGTAGTTGTTAATACAATAATATGTGCTAATGTAATTGTTCGTTTTATTTTGTCGACCGCGTTCAGGATTAATCGTCTTCATTGCAAGCTTTTGGCTGTACGTTATGAAGGTGAATTGGGATTGTTATGTTCTGTATTAAAACCGAGTCTTGAAAAAAAATAGTTTTTTCTTACGTGTATGTCTAAGTTTGATAAACTTTTTTGAAAATTAAAGAAGGATAGAAAATCGAAGTTTTGATGGATCCTAATTCGGAACGAAATGTTTGTGTTGATCTTGAGACTGCAATCAATGATAACCAAGAGAAAAAAAACATTAATCTTGGTTTAATGAATATAAATGTGGATCATGATGATGATCCACCATTAGAAGGCAATGAGGAGATGAATATGAATAGTGTGATGGTGATCATAGACGGAGGAGAGAAGGGCGGTAGTACTGGTGGTGATTTTGTTATAGGGAAAGAGAAACGTAAAAAATCGTTAAGTGCGAAAAAACCACCAAAACCTCCAACAGGACCACACAGAGGTTTTTCTTTGGACGCTGCAGATCAGAAGCTGATTAAGGAGCTGGCTGAACTCGCTATGATCAAACGTGCAAGAATCGAGCGAATGAAGGCACTAATGCAGAAGAAAGCTTCAAAGGCCTCTTCTTCGTCATCAACCGGCAATCTGTTTGCCATGATCTTTACCATCATTGTCTTCCTAGTCATGCTTTTCCAAGGTATTAATTATTACTAAAAATTTATCACTACTGTACTGTTTCTCAATAGTCAATGATTATTGGTTATTAATAGAGATATGATGATGATGATGATCAAGTTATTTTGTTGAATTTGACTAGTTTTTGGCTTTATGTTGATTAAAAAAGAAAAAAAAGTATAGTTTGTGGAGCTACCTAACAATCTGGGGGAAATTAGAATTTTGGCATGTCACTACAGGTGCACCACAAAATAGAAGTTTTAGATGCAGAGTGCCAGAGTCACTCCAAATAAATAATAATTTAGTTTATTCTATTTTGGATTTTAGTTCATTTTTAATTTGGTAGTAAACCATCTATAATGAAACCTAGTCACTGATAATTATATCTTCACTTAAACTTATATATGAACTGCTTGTTATCAAACAATGTGTGCAATGATGAAGGCATTTTAATCTTTCTGATATAGATTCATCGTAACGATAAAACTAATTAACAGTTTGGTGGCAATATAATCTGCAGGAATGTCGTGCCAGATTACATATGGAACGTTCACTGATTCTCCTCCGACGACACAAACAAATGAGAATGCCTTGATATTCATACAAGAGGAGTTGAATCCATCTGCTCATGATTCTGTTTAACTTGGTTTAAAGTATTTCAAGTAAGAGGATTATATACTGTAATATTATCATTTCCCTTGAATTCTATATGCAACTTCTTCAATTCTACTCCGTTTTTGCAGTCTATACTCGTTTCATAATATGTGGATGGATGCCGAAGCCTGCAACAACTACTACATTGTGGCACTTGTCTTGTAAATGGTAGCTCGATCTCGTGGGAATGAATTAAATTTGTTTTGTTTTATATAGGTGTACGTCAGCAAAAATGCTATCAAGGTTGCAACCTCGGCAATCATCAAGCTAGTCAAGATACAATATCTTTAGTAGGTTATACTGTATGTGATAGTTACGTGATACTAGTGTCGTATACAAAGGTTTTCTCTCTGATTAATTAGTTGAGACCTTGAGTACCTTTGTAATACCATAGCGTTTTGTAAAACTCGAGAATAATGAAGAATAATCCCACATATTAATTAGCTCAAGTAAGATTTGTGCATCATCTATATCTATAACTACTTATGAAGCATATTACTATTCTATTTTTAGAAAATTTTAAGAAGTAAGACTCAACAATTCCTTTTATAATTTGAATAATTTTTGTTTTAAAATATAAACTATATAAATTTTACATTTTTTTCACTTTTTAGCTATTGTATCTCGAATCTTTAACTCTACGTATAAGCAAACTATCAACCAATTGTCACGGGTAATCATGTAACTATCTTAAAGCACTATTTACAATAAAATAGTATATTCCGCTGCATTGCGCGGGTATTATGCTAGTATTATATAGAGCGGATTGATCTGGTTCTTGTTATTGTTTATGTATGGTATGGTATGGTAGCATATGATATGATATGATGAATGGCGTAAAAGAGAGAGGATTGGAATTGGGTTAAGATTCAAAATTTGAATTTGAAGGAATTGATGAATGCGGCCATGTGAAGGAGATCCATAGTGTAGTATTTGTTTAGTTTCTTGGGATCTCAAGCATCATATCCCCCCATTGACTTTATTGCAACCTTCTAAATATACATCTGCCTAGCTACCTCTCTTGTTCATGTGATTTCTTAATAATAATAATAATAATAATAATTCTTCTTCCCTGAATATTTATTTGTACCCCTAGTTTAGATAACTATGATCTTAAAAAAACTTCGTATCGTTTTAGTTTTAAGGATGTGTCTAGTTATATAGGATTAAACAACTAGAAACAAATGTCTATTGAAAGTTATTCGAAATAGCCCAACATTCCTTTGTGTGCAAAATGTCGAGAGTTACTCAAAGCTGATGATTGGGAAGTAAGCTTGTTACCGGGAAGCTAATGGTGTGAGCAAGAGGAACGAGTCCTTATGTTTGACTATTCACCTCCCAATCTTGGTGGAATTTTTATTAAGGCTGTTATAGTGTCGCATGGCCATGTCGTAAAGGGCGGAGTTAGAATGTGGGCAGCGGGGGCAGCTGCCCCACAAAAGTTTTGAAATTACGTAAAAGATTTTTTTTTTTCAAGGTATTATTGACAATTTAATTTTTTGTCCCCTCAGAACTATTGAAAAATTAACAAAATAATTTTTTTTTGCCCACTCCATTTAAATATCCTAGCTCCGTCCCTGCATGTAGGGGTGAGTATGAGTCGGTTTAGGTCGGTTATGACCCAAAACCGAAATTTCGGTTATGGAAATTTTTTAACCGATCGATTTTGGTTAAATCGGTTATGGTTAATCGGTTTTTGGGTAGAATTCGGGTCGATTATCGGTTAACCATTGGTTAATCGGTTGGAAAAGAAAAATCATATGAGAGTTCATAAAAAAGTTAGATTTTGTATGAAAAATAGAGGCAAGTAGAATTAGAAATAGTATAATTTACAAATTTATAATATCGTATAAACTTGTCGTGAATGCTTAATAAAAATGTGGAATCACCACTGCTTTGATGTAAGAACCTTGATTATTACATAAGTACTATGTAAAAAATAGAGATTTAATTTCCAGAAGTTGTGATAATGAAACATAGAAATGGATAGAGGAAATGGAGTTTGGAGTGTAGGATTAAACAAAAGTACAAACCCCTATTACATTCTAGAGTAGTTGGGTTTAGACTCATTTCCCCTTGACTAGGTTCAAAGAGACAAATAGTTAGTAATTATTATGCATTAGTTTTTGGGTCGGTTCGGTTAGTTTGGTTCGGTTTTTTAGTGTTAACCGTAACCGACCCAAACCGATCGGTTAATGCGAAACTCAAAATCGAACCGTCGGTTATTTGTTTGGTTCGGTTAATATGAGACGGTTAAATCGGTTAATTCGATTTTGGGTCGGTTTTCGGTTTTCATTGCTCACCCCTACCTACATGTCGTATTAGTGGTTCTTAGACCACTCCCATCTGTGACTAGAACTGACTGAAACCGACTAAGCCATATCAGCGTCACGTCAGCTTTTTTAAAACTGACTTAAACTGACGGACCCCTGCCATCAGTTACACTGTCACTTTAATTTCCGAGTCTCACATTTACCAATTTACATTTACTTATATACATACGCAAAAAAAGAAAGAAAAAAAAAGAGACGGACGTCGGATATCCGACGGCCGAATTGACGACTTGGTGCTATCGGTGTCGGTTTCATCGGTTGGAACCGACGGAAACCGATTGAAACCAGTGGGAGTGATCTTATTTACACGTTAGCTATCATAATAAAAATATGTAAACAACCTTTAATTATATAAACCTAACCTTCTTTCTACTTCTAGACCATTTATCCAGTTAAAAGGTTTGGTTTTTTGTTTACTATACCTAATTTATCTCTCGTTAATATAAAAACAAGGACTTAATCGTTCTATTCTCAAGTTTAAAATTAGGCGAAAAAGAAGAGAAAGGAATAAGAAAGAAACAAAAGATGAGAGAATGATGAAGGTAAATAATGGAATTGTGTTCTTAAACAGGAAGAATGGAAGGAAAAGAAAGGAAAGAAAAATGTCCCTTCACATCTCTTTTATTTCCTTTCCCTTTATAAAAAAATTTCAGAACATAAGTTTGTTTCAAATCATTTCTCTTCCTTTCTTTTCTACTCAAAAACAAACTTAAGAAGATGGCGTAAATATAAAAAGTTACGGATATGAAGTGTAATTGATCTCGAAAACATCATATAAATCTTGTACTCTTGATATCATTTATGATATGTCATTTTCTTTTACCTTCGATTTACATTGAATTTTCACTTTTCTAATTTCAACTTGTATGAAAACAAGATTTTTATTTTTCTTCTTCTTTTGTTAAAGCTTTAGTCACTTTATATAGGGAAGACGCCAAATGAATATTGGGCAACTTTAAAACAATCAAGTATATGTAACAATCAAAGAGTGAAACTACCTAATCGAATTTAAAACTATGTCACATCACATGTACAGTGCACTCTTTATCCAAAACTGGATACTACAAGTCTACAACACTTTCTACAATGTCTTTGGTGCATATAAATTTGTACTCCTAATTATGACGAGAATTAAATACGACTTGACAAAATCTATTCATTTAGAAAATATTACTACGTAATAAAGTTTATGTTGATTTAGTCAACTAAGACTACTCGCAACGGGAGTCTTCGGTTGTAATCGGTTACCAATCAATTATACAAATGGTGTCATCCATTCAATCGGGTATCAATCACTTCCAATTCTAATCGTCAAACCAACTTGTAATCGGTGGAAAAATATGAGGGCGCATTACTTTTTCTTTTTAATGTATAGAAATGGTGGGATATTGATAAATGTGGGATCAGGAAAATGAAGTGATTAATCATTGATGACAGTGGATAATCAATTGTGAATTAATAGTGGAAAGCTGATGTGACGCTAAGGTAACAGAAGTGATGAAGAAGTGATGGGAAAATGGTTGGTAGTGACCTAAGTTTTCTAATTTTCAGTATAAGTCTACTTTCTTTTCAAGGGTATTGTTAATGACAACAATAACATGCATAAATTGGTTGTACTTCAGGTGATATTTACGGGGTCAATTAAAATTTAAGGGTGGGGGACAGAGAGTTTATTTAGGTATGGGCAAATATTAATGTGTATTCTGAATTCTTATTGACTATCTTGAGCTGTCGTTATCATTTTCCTCTTTTCAGTTCTGAAAGACAAACAAACTTTTTAATTCATACATACCTTTGAAGTTAACCTTTTACTAATTAATAATAATTAATTAATAATTGTGTTTTTAATTTGAGAGTAGTTCACGAATCACATGAGCACACGGTACCGCGTTGTTAAGTCCTTTTTATTATTACGTAATTAAAAAGAAAGATTAAAGAGGGTTTAATAGTTTTGATGTCAATGGCCCCATACTCAATTTCCTAAACTACAAGGCCCCTGATCCTAGCATATTTGAGCCCAACTTTTTGCCCCAATCTTCTAAGGCCTACTATTATATGGACTCAAAAACTTAGTACCAAAATAAATGTAGTAAATAAATATCATATTAAGTATTTATTTTTAATTCTACCTTCACAAAATAACATAATGTATGACATCTACCCATCACAGTCACTTTTTATTTCCCTCTCATGATTCTCCCTCTCCGTTTCAACACGCCACCTCATTTTGTAGATAAACTTTTGTGTATTCCGTTCGCTTAACCCTTTGTGCTTATTTATTTGTTCGATTAACAAACCAACACAAATAAGTCTCGTTGATACCCATTCTATTCACGTACAAGCCTTTTAGCCTTTTATATATTCCTGTCTTAAATTTAACACGAAAAACACTCTTTTTTGAAAGTATTGTCCCAATGCAAACAATGTAGAAAGTAACTTTGTGAATTTGTAATAATTCAAGTTTTTAAAGTTACTCTATTTGAAATATGTACTATCCCACTATCGGATGATCTTAGCATTCCACTGCATTAGAGCATATGGTGTGCTCAAACGTGGCAACAAAGTTCTCTATCCAGAACATCGAGCGACAGTGTTCAGGCACACCAGCCCGGTGTTCTCGCCAACGTTCTCACTCAAATTTGAAGTCGCCGTCCAATAACAAACATTGGAACTAGTTGCGTTCTTTTTTTCTTTTGTTTTCTTCTTCACTTTACAAATAAAACAAATAATCATATGCACTAGAACACTGTCCAGAACATTGTGAATAATTTTTTACCATACCACAAAATTCTCACTTTCAACATTCTATAGAACACTGTCCAGAAGATCATTCCCCAAACCCTGTGCTCTTATCACCCAAAATTACAATTCACCCACTTGCAAGGTTTTACATTATATGATTTTTATTACTACGTATTATACTTTATTTGATGATTAGTATAACAAACCTAATAAAAAGGGTGATGCTATTGCCTATCACTTCTTTTTAATAGACTCATCAAACTTGTACATCATGTACACATAATCTATACACAAATTTGATGGAAATCAAATGCGGATTAAGGAATTCAGTTTTGAAAGGACAAACTTAAAATATATTTTAATAAGGGAGGAATATCAAACATATCTTTAAATATAAACAAATTTGTTATTTGTAAAGAGGGCAAATATGATAATCACCATTAATTATTAATTAATAATACAAATAATTTACCTCGTATAAACTTTTTAGTGGGGTAAATGTGTATATTGTTCCGCCCTGTACACTAACGAAAATTCAACAATAAGCTATAGTGCCTAATATTACGGAGTACAATTTATAACAATCTTGATCTTTATCTAGTTTTTTTTTTTAAGTAAATACTAAATAAAAAAAGATTATTAGTGCTAAAGAAAACAAAAACAAAAACATTTAAAGGCTGTACAGATTTTTAATTACTGATTGTGGAAATAGAATTAGGATCAAATTTAGAAAATTGGTGGCAAGTGGGGATCGAGGACTACATTCACTGATTTGGTTGAAATGTGATGATAACGAAATTATTATTTTTAGTGAGTGAGTGAGTCCACATCTACAACAAGATTTTTAGATCCCCCCAAACCAAATCTCAGAGTGGTAGCAACCAACTAGATCTGCTGGTGTGGTGTCGGTGGATGCGGAAGGGTAGGTTTTTACATGATTTCAATTTCAAGAATTACCACCATTAAACAAACACAACACTTGGCATGCATTCCAATTTCTCCCCAATCTTGTCTTAGATTTCATTATATACATTTCTTTAATCACAAACAAATCCAGCAACAAAATGGTGATGATGAGTAGTAGTAGTGCCTCATCTTTATCTCCTGGCCAGGTTTCTTCATTTAATCCCTTATTATTACTCCTATTTATTCAGTTATTCAGTCACTCAGATCTTGTTTGTGTTTTGGCTTCTGTTCTTCTACTAGTAGTACCCACTACGAAAGTATCTTGCTTTGTTTGCAAAGACTTGTATTTCATGATGGATCCAATTGCTTTATTCATCAGGGTGATGCAATGCAATTGCTTTTTTGATAAAATTGATGTTATATGTGGTTCTTTGGCAATGGAGTTACACAAATTGATGATTCACTGCTTCTTTACAATGATTATAGATAGATAGATAGATGTCAGTTGCAACTGTTATTACTATATTTCATTTGCTTTACAAGGTCTTTATTATTTAAATAAACATTATACTCCACTAAAGATTGTTAGTTGACTGCTACCTTTGTTTTGATTAAAGAATGACTCACCAGTATGCATCTGGCTTTACAACTTTTCCAGGTGTCCTTTTTACTTGGAATTATCCCAATTTGTGTAGCTTGGTTATATTCAGAGTTCTTGGAGTACAAGAAAACAGCAGCAGCTTCCGTCAAAACGTGAGTTAAAACCTGGAATCCTTAATTGTTTTCTATCCCCTCTACTATGTAACATCAAGTCCTGTGATACTATTAGTATTGCTAGTTGTTTTCTGTCCATGTTTAACATGCCACGTGTTTGCCATGTAGCAATGACGTTGCTGTATGATTAAGTTATATTGGGTGTATTATAAAGACTTGACCTTATACATAATCTTTGTGGCTTAGGATTCTGTAGAAGTAGGGGGCATTGCATTTAGAATGACAAGTGTTGTTCTTATAAACTTGTTTACTTGAATGCATGCTTAACTTCACCTTGGACAGGGCCTACAATGATTTTAGATGAACTTGGATCTACATAGGTGTTCTCTTTTTTTAATAACTAATCTTCAGTGGCAGAGATTCTGATATCGACTTGGTTGAATTGGGCAACAATACGGTGAAAGAAGATGATAGATCTGTTTTGCTGGAAGGAGGTGTTCTCCAGTCGGCTTCTCCTAGAAGCCATACTTCATCTATTACATCTCCAGTTGTCAGGTTTCTATGTCCTCCCATTGATTGTTATTATTTCATATGGATGAATTATCGTATGGTAGGAGACTTATGGAATCTGTTTTTCCATCAGGCTATTTACAATGGATGAGTCTTTCTTGCTTGAGAATCGTTTGACATTGAGAGCCATGTATGTGATTTTAACCTTGAGTTTCTATTTCCATGTTTCTTGTCACAAATTAAAACATCACGTTCTCTTTCTTTAGATCGGAGTTTGGGCTCCTATTGTTCTACTTCTACTTATGTGACCGTACAAACTTCTTTGGCGATTCCAAGAAGGTATTATTAGCTCTTCTCAGCCCCTTTGGCAACAAGAAGATACTTGATGATATACTTCCTTATTTCAATTTGATCTCCAGTATTATCTTTATCCCCTTGGGTTGAAACAACATACCTTCTAGGGCTTATAGTGTTGAACTTGTTAAGTTGTGGAGATTGATGGTCCCTGGGTGGTCAAAACACCGCTACATTGCGGGAGTGGGAGCTTGAGATTGATATCCATAAGTACAACTTCAGTCTAATTATAAACTCCTTCAACAAGATTAACATTATTCACTAGCCTGTGTGGCTGTGCACCTAGGTCATTTGCCTTTCGACCGAACCATGTAATTCTGTGTGTTGTTTATATTATGTGTGTAAACTATCCATTGCCATTAGTATAGTTGGTGTGATCATGTATTCATATGCGGTTGCTGTTTTGTACGCTTTTTCTAAACACAACTCTTCTAGGGCTCCAGGACTTGAGTAACATTCTTTCACACACTACTATCTAAGGCCAATCCCCCTGAACTAAACTTGCATTTAGGAATAGTTAACTCGTATTTAAGTTGTCATCGATATTCAAAACTTGACTATTTCACTTGAGGCTGAAATCTCTCACTCTCTCACCAGGAATTTTTAGCATTTTCTTGTTGCTTCACCATTATTTTTGTTTGCAGAGTTACAATCGGGATCTTTTCTTGTTTCTCTACTTCCTTCTTATCATAGTATCAGCAATCACCTCTTTCAAGATACATCATGACAAGTCACCATTCTCTGGGAAAGCCATACTTTACCTTAACAGACATCAAACTGAAGAGTGGAAAGGCTGGATGCAGGTAGATACGCAAATTTTGTCCATAACATGTGTTTTAAGCCTTTTTAAAGAAGTTTTAGACATATGGCTGTCATTTGCATAAATTACACCGTTGATGGTATCTGACTCTTTGTCAATTATGTACAGGTTCTGTTTCTAATGTACCATTACTTCGCAGCAACAGAAATCTACAATGCTATACGTATTTTTATTGCTGCATATGTTTGGATGACTGGGTTTGGGAACTTTTCTTATTATTACATCCGCAAAGATTTCAGCCTTGCAAGGTTTGCTCAGGTACATACATATTTATGTATCCACTTGTTCAAAATCTAGTGGTGTACTTGTATGACTCTAAGAGTGCAATTTTATCTGACAGATGATGTGGCGGCTCAACTTCTTAGTGTTATTCTCTTGTGTTGTTCTTAACAACAGTTATATGCTGTACTATATATGCCCCATGCATACGCTTTTCACTCTGATGGTTTATGGGGCACTTGGTATTTTCAACAAATACAATGACAATGGAACCGTCATTGCTGCAAAATTTGTAGCTTGCTTTTTGACAGTAATTCTGATATGGGAAGTACCTGGAGTGTTTGAATTTATATGGGCTCCTTTTACTTTTCTTGTTGGTAAGTACCTTCAAGTGTCAGAATACTTTCATTACTTTTGTATTGATAGGTGAAGTGATAGATGATTAGATGTTAATATATATCTCAGGATACACTGATCCTTCAAAGCCCAACATCCATGTGATGCACGAATGGCATTTCCGGTCAGGCCTTGATCGCTACATTTGGATTATAGGAATGCTGTATGCTTACTACCACCCAACAGTAAGTGCCGATGTCCTCTTGTGCTAATAAATAAAATCTGCACTATATGTATACATACATGCATAAATATCAATATGTTATATCTGGTATTATGTTGCTAATTTGCTGCCGTAGGTTGAGAGGTGGATGGAAAAGCTGGAGGAGGCAGAAGTTAAACGTAGAATATCCATCAAGATGCTTGTTGTGATAATATCTTTGACGGTATAACTTTTTTCATCTTCCAAAATCTATTTCCCTTTTTGGCTCTTTCGAAGACGCTGAAAGTTCTGTATATCTTAGATTGGTTATCTGTGGCTCGAGTATATATACAAACTCCCCAAAATCACATACAATAAGTACCATCCTTACACCTCATGGATCCCCATTACGTACGTATACGCTTCTCAAATGTTCTTTTGTCATCTGGTATGTAAATTTTTTCACTTGGTCTTTTTTAACATTCCTCCTTATTTTTTGATAGTGTGTATATAAGCCTTCGGAACGTCACCCAACATTTCCGTAGTTACAGCCTAACTCTTTTTGCGTAAGTATCAATTCATCAAATTTTGTAATTATTGGCCCATATGAAAGACTAAAGTATATCATTACTTTAGCTTCAACATGGATTTCTTTTTATTTTTTAGATGGCTGGGAAAAATCACTTTGGAAACCTACATCTCTCAGATTCACATTTGGCTAAGGTATGTAAACTGTTATCTTAATGATGCTCAACACTTGGTGAGTGTTTTCTTTTTATCATGAGTGATAATCTTATTTGAATACAAGTTTTACCATAAATGTTGGATGACCTCACATAAAAGAAGCCAGTAACAGGAATCTGTTGTCCAATTGGAAGGACCCCACCTCATGGTAGGAAATATGTGTCATTTAGATGCACAAAAAGCTAAGAGAAAATGATGTTGCTCTAAAATAGTTGATTATACCATGACCAATGGCCCATTTCAAATTCCATTCTAACAATATTGCGATTCAACCATGACTTGTATGGTAAATTATTGCTGTTCAGATCAGGAGTGCCGGATGGTCAGCCTAAGTTGTTGCTGTCTATGATTCCTGACTACCCGATGTTGAATTTCATGCTTACAACTTCCATATACATTGCGGTAAATAAGTCCTATATATGGATTGTAGAGAAAATTGTCTGAGAAGTGAAGCGAATTATTTACCTTGTTTGGGGAAACTTGCAGGTGTCGTACAGGTTCTTTGAACTGACAAATACCCTAAAGATTGCATTTGTGCCAAGTAAAGATGATAAGCGCCTCATGTACAATGTGATCACAGCAATAGTCGTATCAACTGTTGTCTACACCTTATCGTTCATACTCCTAAAATTGCCTCAGGTGATGGTAAGAACTTTACAAAACTAGTTATCTCCGTTACATCCACCTAAAAAATAATGAAAGAAGATAACATTTGAGTTGTCACTATTATGCTTCTCATCTAATAAAGCATTAATGAAATATGTATTCACCATTTAAATATATGTACTTATGATATACTTATTAAAAAAGAATCCACTTAGGGACTTCCTTATGTTTACACGACACAATCGACACTTTAGCCTTAAAATGTACAATGAACATAAGTTAAGAGGAAAAAACTGTTGCACACATTAAACTACCAATAGTAGAGTTTGAAATCAACAATAGCTTTTTGAATCTATAAATGTTATTTTTTCATTTATAACTCCTACGTTAATAATAGGTCATACATCTTGTCTAGTTAATTTTAATTATCACATGTTGTATAGTAGTAAAAATGATGCATTATAAAGTTCCTAATTGACGGCGACAAACAAATTAACCATGGTGCTCCCGTTTGTGGGTTGTTAGGAAGTAGTCCGTGTACACTATCTTTGTCCTTACATTATGGAGTACTACAAACAAATAATAATAAATAAATAAAAATTAGAAAATTAAAAAAATTCATGACTTTTATAACTTTGTGCCTCTGCATATTCAATGTTTATTATATAATTGAACTGACTGCTTCTTTATCTACTTGAATCCACAGGGGTGAGTTTTGAAATGTATGCACCAGCCCCGAAATAACTCACTGTTCATATTACTGAAGATTCAGAGTCCATTTTTCAAGGGTTAGAGGGGCATATATAGTTGTATAGACCAAGATTGAACGTGTTCACTATCCTATTAGAAGGTCAGTTTTGATACAGAATCCAAGTACAAGTAGTTAGGTTTGTCCAATTATATTTGAACTTCAATTCAATTTGTCGTACACATACCCCCCTATGCCAATCAGGAAAATAGTTTATCCTTCAATAGGCCACTATATCACTTTTTTATCAAGTATTAAAGTGTAGGTTTCGTTTCTTTTTCTTTTGTTGAACGGAGCAAGGTTCAATTTCTATTAGAGAAGGTGCAAGTCATTACAGAATGTAGTGTCCGTCTATTTTGGAACTCCTTCTCAAGAACATTCACATGCCTGATTGTCTTCACTTAACAAACAGAGCAAGCTATATAACTTCCTAGACTGCATTGCAACGTAGGTATTGTATCTTGCGAATGTAGCAAGAAGTTTTATTACAAACATAAAACGAGCAATATAATAAAAGGTCAATCGTCTAAATTTCTCCCCGACTTCAAGTATTTTCTAGCGATTGTCCCATTAGCACCAGAAGGATAAAATCCACCAGAAATCTGTTCTTTTCCACTTCCATACACGATACGAAGTATCTCTTGTGGGTTTCGACCATATGACAACGAGTCTGTATCACCTATCAAAAGATTACCTGATATCTTGCCTTCAACCCCTAGTGTAGCTGGGACAATGAGGCCTTCATCTTTTTGGCCAGCATGAGCTAACTTATTTCGTAATTCTGAGATTTTACACGTGAATTCAGCTACTGTGAAACCATATGGTGCTACCTTTACTGTTGCTCGATTGTAAAGAAGTGTTCTAAGAACTGCATCTTGTCCCGACTCTACTCCCAAAAGACCCGCCACAAGCTGGTAGTGTTTTTTGCACTTTGTCAAAATATAAATTGAAAAGTATAATATATATCATTTATTTGAGAGATTAAAAGAAAGAACACCTGTTTAGCAGCAGCACTTTGTAATTTAGGATTGGCACCAACATAGCCGGTAAGACCAACGTAAGGGATCATGTAGGAAGCAATCATATAGTTGATATCGTTTGCATACGGATCAAAATGGGGAATTAAGGGCCTTCCAAATGCTTTGCTTATCGTAGTTGTGAATGATTTTGCACTTAAATCCATTAACGGCCTTGGAATACCACCACCTATCTTGCTTTTTATTGCTCTGCATGTATATATATGCATCAAAGAGTTAGAAAGAAGAATAAGATTTGTAATAATACCAGTAAAACAAAAGAGCCGGCTGGTGTTTCGAAATGAAGGATTGAGAACCTGATGTGACCAACTTCTTGGAAACCAAATTGGGCGATTATATTTCTAAGTAAAGGAGAAAGACGGGCCATCCTTACGCCGATGGGTGGTGGTCCACCACCTGTTAGATTTGGTTGGATGCGATCCAAACCCTTACCCATAGATCCATATAAAAAGAACTCCGCTTCTAAGTATTCTAAGTTCAAAGCAAACTCCAAAAGATCTTTATCAGCTTTCGGCACTCCAGATCTTGCATCCGGGGTGATGGGGTCATCGTCCTGCCCCACGATTACCAGGGGGAACAACAGTAGGTATACGGTGGTCATCATTATCATTGTGCTGATACTACTAGTCGCAGATGTTGTCATGAAGTAATCAAGGAGTACGTGAATTTGCTTAATCGCATGAAAGTTAGTATACATGTTCTGTTGATATTTGTAGACATACGTTGAAGTAGTGTGTCCAGGAAATGATGCCACGAAACATGGAAATGCAGTTAGGCACTTGATTGGTGTGGAGAATTTGATGTTACTAATCAAACTTTCCAAATGGATTATATTATATTACTATTGTAGTAAAAGAATCTCAAAATCAATCAAACACTGCACATATGTGGCTTTTAAGTAACTCCTTTATCTTCCATGTCTGAATACTTAGCTGCACTCTTTTGAAGATTTTGAATAGTAAATCAAGTATTTCCATCCAAACTAGCTTATGCAATGAAATTCAAATGTCAAAAATAAAAAAGGTTGCCAATATTATTGTTACAAGATATATATCACAAAGTATTACTAATTAATTAAGTATAAACGTTGACCGATCAAAGGTTATAGTATAGGGTACAAACATGATCATTTGTAATTTGTAACTTTACATACAATTTAGACTAGTATGTAAATAAATTTTCTCTTTCAAATCATGATCATGATCATGATCATTAGCATGTGTAGTCGTCAAGATATTTTCTAGCGATTGTCCCGTTGGCACCACAAGGATAAAATCCTCCAGGAACACGTTCGTTTCCAGTTTGATAGATAATACGTAGTATTTCCTCTGGTGTTCGAGCATAAGACAATGAACTCGCATTGCCTGACAAAATGTTTCCGGTTGTCCTTCCTTCAGCTCCTAAGTAAGGTGGGACTGTAAGGCCTTCATCTCTTAACCCGGCATGACCTAACTTGTTTCGTAGCTCCGAGATTCTATCAGTGAATTCAGCGATTGTGATGCCATATGGGTACACCTTAAGTGCCAGCCTTTCGTAAAGAAGGGTTCTAATAACTGCATCTTGACCCGATTCTATTCCCAAAAGACCCGCTACAAGCTGCACATCATAATTAACATATATGCAAATTTATGTGATAGATTAATATGGATCAGGTAGTTTAACTGTGCATAGGCCAGAGTACGTACTTTTTTAGAAATGGGATGAATGAGTAGTGGATTTGCACCAACATAACCAGTGAGACCGACATAAGGGATGATGTAGGAGGCAATCAAATAATTGATATCATTTGCGTATGGATCGAAAAGCGGATACAAGGGCTTTCCGAATGCACTGTTTATTACATTCGCAAACGCTTTTGTAGTTAAATTCAAGAGCGGTCTTGGAAATCCAGGTACCGTGCTTTTTATTGCCCTGTACGTATACATACACATAGACATATCTCATTTAACTAAAAACGTACACTTGCTGCAACTTTGTGACAAAAGTACTTAGTAGTAGAAATTAAAAGGTTTGAAATCAGGGATATATATGTATATAATCTAATCTAATCAATGAATTACCTGATGTGACCAACTTCTTGAAGACCAAACTGGTAGATTATATCTCTAATGAAAGGGCTAAGATTAGCCAATCTAGCGCCAATCGGAGGCGGTCCACCACCCGTAAGATTTGGTTGGATTTGATCCAAACCCACCCCCAAGGATCCCCATAAGAAGAACTCAGCTTCCAAGTATTCTAAATTCAGAGCAAACTCTATAAGATCAACATCAGACTTAGGCAGCTGCTTTGCATGTGATTTCCACCGATTCTCATTCGCACTATTCGAGCTTCTGCTACTACTGCTACTGCTACCGTTACCGTTACTGGTGGCAGCCACAAGTAGCAGCATGACCAACAACAACTGTATCGTGGTTACCGTTGGGTCCCTCATCATAATGGTGGTCGTAAGATATGATCGAGGGTTTAAGTAATTGTGCAGCTTGATTTAATTTATTGATTATATTTTTAAGTACGTGTATATATAGTAGATGTATTTGTTTTGATTTGATGACCCTGTGTGCATATATGGTTTTCATTTCTATTTATACCAGTCCTTCAAGTGCGTGGTAGTGCATGTGTTCGAGAAATGTTGCCACTTGGCATTCAGTGAGTGGTTAATTGAGACTATTGTATGGATCTATCGGAGTATCAATTTGATGCATGCAGACTACCGGGAATGAAAATGGTTGCTGCTGACGTACGTACTCGTATAATTTGTTGTATATTTTTTTTTTCACACAAATTCTTCTTAGACCACTCCCTACCAGATTCACACATCAGTGTCACATCAACATTTTTCAAAGCTAACACAAAACTGACACTACACTGTCAACGGTAGTTTTTTCTAGAACCCACATTTACATATATACATTTATTTTTAAGGGTTTTCTAAGGTATGCCACTATGACACACGTTAAGGTGCGTTTAATGAATTCGTAATTTTGTTAAATAACAGAATTTGTAATTAATATATGCATATAAAAGGTAAATGTTATATTGAATTAATGAGTATTAAATACAAATTCAGTTACTTAAGGATATTCCAGGTTTATTAAATGCACCTTAACGTGTGTCACGAGAGCATACATTAGCAAAACCCTTATTTTTATACACTAAACAAATAAAAAAAAGACATCCGTCAGTTAAGTGACATCCACCAAACCGACGTCAAAGTGACATCACCACTCTAACGACAGTGAAACTGACGGTGAAAGCCATTCCGTCAATCGATATTCATTTACTAATTTTAAAATTGATGTAAAAATCAAACAATGAGTATTATTTTAGCTAGCTTGTTTGAGTATGAATTGTTATCAAGTTATAATGGGAAATATAATTTGACAAATAAACAAACACTTTGATTTATTTGTATTATAATTTACGTCAACTCAAGTATACAGAAGAGGTAATTTGGTTGGATGGTATTTGAATCATATAAAGATAAAGTTTGGTTTTATAAAGTTATCTTAATTGTTTCGTTTATCTTTCTTCTTTACTCTTCTAGGAATTGAATTGAATTGAATTAGATGGATATACATACTAGAAGAAGGTGACGGGGGACTCAAATCAACCAAAATCAAAGCTCCAATTAATTCACGTTCATATACATATATAAATATTATCATTCTATTAAATTTGTTCAAAAAAACAAAAAAATCAATAAATAAGCTAGATTATTATTTTCAATGATAGAGTTCCATTTATAAGGACACAAACGTTATTGTAACAAAACCTTTCATTATTTCACGTTCTTTAAACTTCAATATATTAAAAATGATTATTGATTAGTCAAAAAATTATAAGAAATACACTATGAAAATTAGCGTTTTCTTCCTTTTTCAATTAGACGTTTTTCATGGTATACATTCAATCTTTGATCAAATTAAACAGCTCACATTAATTTCTTTTCGTTCAGGGTCGACATCATATCTGTTTATTTTGAGGGTGTTTAGATCGAGTTGTAAGGACTTTAATAACAACATTTTGTTTTGTTTTTTTCCTAACAATACTAGAAATATGCAGATTACAACACCCCAAACTTGATTAATGACGCATTTCTCATATCCATATATGCCTATGGTGCAACTCTCTGGATTGGTATATACATTTGTAAGTTCGTATTGCCAATGGTTTGAATTTTTTTCAAAAAATATACGTTTTTATCAAGTTTTATGAGAATTAAACCTTTTTTAAAACCGGGCTTCCTAAACACGATTTTACTTTGGTCAAGATTTGTAACCCGATTTTTCTTTTCAATATCAGAGAGAGAGAAGTGGAGTTCCTAAGCCCACTTTCACTTTTGCATGTGTAAGAAATGGGGTTCCCAAACCCACTTTCACTTTAGGGCATATGAATCCGTGAGCTTGATTTTAACTCATTGTTTTAATTGTTTGGTATTAGTTTTTTTTAATTGCTTGAGTTGTGTTATTAGGTAAATCAAAATCAAACTCATCATATAAACTTCAAACTAAACATATAATGCATTAAATTTAATATATACATAAATTTCTGAAACACTTGTTAAAACATAGACAATACAACATTGATAAATTTAACGTCGATGATGTGTACCGCAACTCGATCTTATAGTTTCAAGATGAACTAGATCATGCTCCTTCAAATATGCATGATATGGGGGGTCCATCAAGTACCCCAAATGTAGGGACTGATGGGTTTTCTATTCCCTAACTAGATTAATATACGCAGCAGAATTATAACAAAATAATTAATCTATGACAATTAGGAAACTAAACCCTAAGGGATATTAACTTGAATAAATAAAAGCAATAACAAATAGATAAAGAGGAAAATACTAACCTTTGAGAAAACCAATTTTCTCACGCGCATACGATCTTGCAGAGCTTCCTTACTTGGAGGCTAGTGTTCAAACCAGAACACCTCTAATGGTTCACACCCAAGAACTAAGAGAAATTCCCAAACTCCTAGTGTCATGGCTCTAAGTCGTGTAAATTCTCACAAGGAGTAGGAGTGAGAAAGAGAGAAAGAATTGAACTCTATTCAATTCTGAGAAGCCTTTGAAAGCATAGGGTAGGTCCCTATTTATAATGGAGGAGGAAGCCCAGGGTTTTATCCTCTGGCCGATGTGGGACAACATTCTAACCGGCGGTTGGATCTTCCAACCGGCGGTTGGATCGTGTTTCCAGAATCTTTTGCTACTCGTTCCACCGCCTTAACCCTTTACACTTCACCCGTCGGTTGAACATTCTAACCGGCGGTTGGATCATGCTTTCAGATTATTCCTTTAGTTTCAATTAATATTCAATTAATAAACTAATTATAATATTAATTCCAATTAATATTATTAATCTATTGATTTCTCTTACTGTTCATTGAGGACGACTCAAAAATGACTCTACTTTTAATGATATTCTTACCAATTAGTTATGATCTTGGACACTATTCCAATAGTCTCCCATTTGGACAAGTCATCAACTATTATTGGTCTCAAGTCTATCCATTAACTAAGTAGAGAGTGCCATCCAACGCAACTGCCGAACTCTGAATCTTATCTTAGAGTTAGCCCTTTAGATAAGTGATCAACTATTCCTTTGTTCTACTGATATCGTATAAATCGATACATAAAATTTAATCAATCTCAAGATTCATAATTTTGTTGTCTGATTTCCGATTATTTTGCCTATATGAGACTATTGAACTATCAACTTAGTTTCGACCAGACCTAACACTTTAGAGTCAATCTTTAATCATCAGAGGGCTCAAGATATCGCTTTTCCCATTTAGGCAAAAGGAACAAATAAATTTCGACTACATAGTACTAGTTAACTCATCATGTCATATTTAGCATACCCTTTATGACTGACATTTACGCACAACGTTTGAATAGACTAAAGTATAACAGACTTGAAAAACTAGAAACTCGATGTATCTCCATTTTAAGAATAGAGGATATTATCATCTTAAAATCACTCGTGATTTAATCCATGAAGTGATCTCCTTAAGTACGAGTTTCTCCTATACTTAAATCTTCATTAAGTACCCATGAGTGTTGCAACAATCTTCATGCAATGTCTAATCTCCATAGACAATCTACTAATACTCCATGACAGTCTTAATTCATCACTTACTTCCAAGAGTATGAACGACTGAGGAGGTTTGAGTAAAACTGTTTTACTTAGGAAGTGGGTTCTAAACATGCAAAATTGAAACACAATGGCAAACAATATTGAGAAGTATATTGTTGTTGAATCTAGAATTTTAATTTAATAAGAATCTATGAAAAAGGCTACAATTATATAGGTAAGAATTTAGCATTTTAACTTTAAGACAAGATTACCTTACTCATATAGTTTTTTTTAACTTTATTTACCGATTTCTTTTTGTTGTAACTTCAAAACCAGGTTTGCATGTTTGTTAAGCAGAGTGAGTTTGATTGTGTCAACGTTAATAGGTTGCTGGTCGTATCCTTTGAATTGTAGACTAATTTTTTTTAAAACGACACAAGATATATTGTTTACGTACACATTTACAATGACACTTACTTCACACTTGCTTAACAACATTGTTTTATCTATGTTAGTTGACTCATTACACTATTGTCAATTAGTGATTGTCATTTTTCAACTGTTATTAGGTCCACGAGATCATAATTTATTGCACCTCATTAACGATCATAGTATTACAAATTTCAAGCACGTGAAAGAAATATGTATGACAAGTTACATGTTATGGCTGACTCAGGTAAGATGCCTTCTTTTCTGTTGTATTTTAATACTTATCTATAAGTTGCATGATTGGTTGGTAAGGTCGAACGTGGTGTCGTTTTTTGATAGGGGTGAAATGGGTCGAATCAGCTTGTGTTAGACATGCAAATATTCTTGTTGGAAAATTTTCAAACTATTACAATCAATTATTAACTTGATTATATGAACAAAATCTGTGTTAGGTACGGTAGTAACAACTGATAGATTAGACAAATGATATTGATCGTGAAATTGATAATCTCATTGATCGACTCAAGCATACATATAATGAAAACTGAAAACCAGAAAACAAACGTGTGCAAACGTGCAGTACAACTACTGCCTAAAGACACGCCACAACCTAAAGACACGGTCAAAAACACAACCAACTCAACGTCACATGTGATTGACATTTATTCAAACCTAAATACGAGAAAAACCAAAAGAAGATCCATGCACATGCACAAGCCCACTTAGCACAAGCCCACTTGAAGTCCAGCAAGCTCACAGATCATCGGCCCATGCATGATACATTATCCAATAATCCCTCCCTCAAACTAGCCACTTGAAACTATGGTTAGTTTGTCTTCAACCTTGCACATCCCCAGTTTGTTCCTCAGATATTCAAACGCCTCAATCTTCAAAGCTTTAGTCATGATATCGGCCACTTGCTCTTTTGTTCCACAAAATTCCAACTTCACGACTCCATCTTCTACTAGATCTCACAAGAAATGAAATCTAACTCCTATATGTTTACAACGCCCATGGAACACAGTGTGTTTTGACAATTTAATGGTGGATGAATTATCGCACCATATGGTACTGCATCCTTTCTCCTTTATTCCGAGATCTTCCAAAACCCCACGGATCCAAATCACTTGACATGCACACGTAGAAGCAGCCACATACTCGGCTCCTGTTTATGATAATGTAACAATGCTTTGCTTCTTCGATTGCCAAGCAACTGCAGCTCCATCCCACAACACAACAAATCACGAAGTACTTTTGTAATCGTTCACATCTCCACCGAAATCACTATCGATATAAACTTCCATTGATCCAACTCCACCATATTTGTACCAAATTCCATAACTAGCAGTTCCTTGCAAGTATCTTATCACTTTCTTTACAGCGTCGAAATGAACAATAGTCGGATCAGACATGAAATGACTAATCATACTAACTGCAAACTGTATATCCGGACGCGTAGTAGTGATGTACATTAGGCTCCCCACCATTTGTTTAAAAATAGTTGCATCTGCCCTTACATCTCTTTCTTGTTTCAACTTGAACCCAGGTACAATCGGGGTCTTCACTGGATTGCACTCGACCATTCCGAACCTTCTAATTATTTCCTGAGCGTATCTTCTTTGAGAAATATGCACCCCCTGCTCAGTTTGCATTACCTCGATTCCCAAGAAAAACTTCATTTTTCCCAAGTCCGTCATTTCGAACTCGTTTTGCATGGATTGCTTGAACTCCCTTAGCATTTCCGAATCATCACCTGTATAAATCAAGTCATCAACATACACATTGACATAAAGAATGTTACCATCGTTATTTTCTTTGATAAACAACGTGTGCTCGACATGGCTTCGAAAAAATCCTTCCTTAATAAAATACCCTTCGATTCTACTAAACCAAGCCCTCGGTGCTTGCTTCAAACCATACAACGCTTTGTTCAGTTTGTAGACTTTCTTTTCAGCCCCTTTTATCACGTACCCTTGAGGTTGTTGGACGTAAACATCTTCTTGAATATCACCATGCAAAAATGCCGACTTCACGTCCATTTGAAAGACTTGCCAACCCTTTTGAGCAGCGATCGCAATCATCAATCGAATGGTATCCATTCTAGCTACTGGTGCATAGTCTTCCATGTAATCAATCCCATATTGTTGCCCGTATCCCCTTGCTACCAATCGAGCCTTGTATATTTCCACTTTGCCAAGTTCATTCAATTTCACTTTGTATAACCATTTAACTCCAATGACTTTCACATTTTCTGGAAGCTCCACCAACACCCACGTGTTGTTCCTTTCAATAGCATGCATCTCCACATCCATTGTATTTCTCCACTTCTCACTGATCACAGCTTTATCAAACGTATAAGGTGCACCTGTTTCATCAAATACACGTGCAACATTGACTTGATCCTCCATATTCGTGACATAATCTCTTAAATATGAAGGAGGTCTACGTTGGCGTCCCTCCCTGGCTAGAACATTACTTGGCTCTCCCACTTCGGACACCGTTGGAGCTTGTAACTCATTCTCTACTTCACTAACTTCATGCGTTAAGTCGTCAGAGGTATCCTTGCCTCTATCCCAAATCAATTCACCACCACTTTCATTTTGTTCTCAGTTCCAACTTTTGTCTTCTTCGAACACAACATCTCTACTAATCACTACTTTCATTGTCTTTGGATCGATCAGTCGGTAGGCCTTTGACTCATCGCTTCTACCAACCAACACGCAACATACACTTTTGTCTCCCAGCTTATTTCGCTTCTGTATCGGGACATGAACATGTGCCAAGCATCCCCACGTTCTCATATCTTTCACATCGGGTTTCTGCCCCACACCATACCTCGTATGGTGTCTTGTCAACAAGAGCCTTTGTCGGGCATCTATTCAAAACATAGTAGCTCCATACCGCCGCTTCACCCCAAAATATTTTTGGAACCTTCTTAGCCGCCATTATTGTGACCACCATATTCATCACGGTTCGGTTTTTCCTTTCCGCAACGCCGTTTTGCTGGGGAGTAAAGCTAGTCGTCAATTGTCTTTTAATTCCATGCTCCCTGCAAAATTCATTAAACTCTTGTGATAAATATTCCCCACCTCTGTCAGTTCTTAGGGATTTAATTTTATCTCCAGTTTCATTCTCAACTTTACTTTTGAACAATTTGAAGTAGCCAAAGGCTTCTGACTTTTCTTTCAGTAAGTACACCCAACATTTTCTGCTGTAGTCATTAATGAAGCTCAACATATACTTCTTCCCACTTTGTGTAGCTGGCACAATTGGTCCACATACATCCGAATGTATGAGTTCCAGTCGATTACTAGCCCTCTATTCACTACCTTTTGAAATTGAGTTTCTTGTTTGTTTACTTACACAACAATCAAGGCATACACTTTCCTTCACATCAAACTGTGGCAGACCTCTGACCATATTCTTTTGTAGAATAGTTCCCATGCTAGTAGCACTTATATGCCCATACCTTTCATGCCATAAATTTGACAAGTTGCTTTCACCACTTGAGTACAAGCTATTAAAGTCTACTTTCTCTTTTTCTTTTCCTCTCCTGTCACGTTCATTACCAACATCTTTTTCTCTTTCATTCAAAGATTGTTCATAAATAGGAAACATCCTATTAGATGTCATACGGCTTTCAAGAATCATACCCTTCTCATCATGAAAAACTTTACACACATTATTTTTAATGATGAAAGTCAAGTTCCTTTCTTGCAATTGCCCTATACTCAATAGATTATTTTTGAGATCAGGTATATAGTATGTGTTGTTCACCACATACACAATTTGATCAATGACAATCTTTACTTGACCTTTACCACCCACTTTCATATGAGTATTGTTACCCAACTTCACAGAATGATATGTTCCTTCTTCTAGGTTAACAAACTTGCTCTTGTCACCACACATATGGTTTGAACACCCAGAGTCTAGAAACCATATGTGGTGATTATTTGAGTCACCCGATTGAGCCATAAAGACACTGACCTTTTCAATGGCAATGACATCTGATTCGGTTAGCCCATCACCTAGTGGTTCAGCCGCTGCCATCAACATTACTTCCTCGTCCTCATCAAAATCTGCATAGTTTGCTTCCTTTTGCTCGAAACATTCGTATGCAAAGTGACCCAATTTATGACATCGATAGCACTCGATTGTCTCTCGATTGAAGGGTTGTCTTCCACGCCCTCTTCCTCTTCCTCTAGAACTCGAGCCTTCATTATGTTCCACTTTGAACATTTGCTCCTCTTGCTTCTCGGGTTTTTTAAACTTCTGCTCATGAACGAGAAGGGTACTTTGGAGTTCCTCAACTGACATTCTATTGATATCTTTTGATTCTTCGATAGATACAACCACGGACATATACTTCTCGGTTAATGTTCGAAGTATTTTCTCCACAATCTTTAGATCAGTCATGATTTCTCCATTGCTTCTCATATGATTGGCAATGGCGAGAACCCTACCGAAATATTCTGGTATTGTCTCCGTTGTACTCATCTCCAGCACTTCGAAATCGCGTCGAAGTTTTTGCAGCATAGACCTCTTAACCCGTGCATTACCTTCAAACCGTTGCTTCATGGCATCCCAGATAGTCTTGGATGTTCTCCTGTCCAAGATTTGCTCGAATGATACCCTGTCGATGGCTTGATACAGATAATGCTTCACTTGTAAATCTTTTGCACGTAGTTCTGCAAGTGTCTTCCTCCGTGCTTCACTTTGTGCAACACCTTCTGTTGGCTCGATGATTCCAGGTTCAATGAGATTCCATAGTTGCTTCGCTCGAAGCAAATTCTCCATCATCTCCTTCCAATGATCGTAGTGGCCATCGAACACGGGAACTTTCAGTTTCTCACCACTCATTCTTCAAGATCTTTTTCGCTCTGATACCAAATGATAGATTAGACAAATGATATTGATCGTGAAATTGATAATCTCATTGATCGACTCAAGCATACATATAATGAAAACTGAAAACCAGAAAACAAACGTGTGCAAACGTGCAGTACAACTACTGCCTAAAGACACGCCACAACCTAAAGACACGGTCAAAAACACAACCAACTCAACGTCACATATGATTGACATTTATTCAAACCTAAATACGAGAAAAACCAAAAGAAGATCCATGCACATGCACAAGCCCACTTAGCACAAGCCCACTTGAAGTCCAGCAAGCTCACAGATCATCGGCCCATGCATGATACATTATCCAACAACAACATATCTCTTTAGATAATAATATACAGGAAGTCGTTTCAATGAATTGACTCAGCATTATTTGATAAGAAAGTTTTATGATGTTACCCGTAAATTTTACGGGTTATGATCTAGTATTCATTAAAATAAACATAATTAAAAAGACGTACAAATTAAAAGACATGATAAAACATATTCTTGAGATGATCGATCACTCTTCTAGATATTTTCTAGCGATTGTTCCATTCGCACCGACAGTAAAAAATCCTCCAGGAACACCTTCATTTCCAGTTTGATACAGAATACGTAACACTTCTTCTGGTGATCGACCATATGACAATGAACTCGCATTTCCGGATAGAATATTTCCACTTGTCTTCCCTTCAGGTCCTAAGTGAGCGGGAACTATAAGGCCTTCGTCCTTTAAGCCAGCATGACCTAACTTGTTTCGTAGCTCTGAGATTCTATCCGTGAATTCTGCTACTGTGATGCCATATGGATGCACCTTTAGTGCTGCCCTTTCGTAAAGAAGGGTTCTAAAAACTGCATCTTGACCCGATTCTATTCCCAGAAGACCGGCTATAAGCTGATTCATTATATATATTGATCATAATTAAACTATAATAATGATTAATGCACGTGTTAACACACAATACTCCGTATTATATTCAGCAGTGACACATTATAAAAGTACGTGTACGTACAATCAAACTTTGTATAAATGTCCGTACATATAAATAACAGATTAACATTGAATAAAAAACAAATTGATCTTACATTACATTAGTAGGTAGATTAGAGTACCTGTTTTGCAGTGGGGCTTCTGAGTAGTGGAATTGTGCCAACATAACCAGTGAGACCGACGTAAGGGATGGCGTAGGAGGCAATCAAATAATTGATATCATTTGCATAGGGGTCGAAAAGTGGATATAAAGGCTTTCCGAATGCACTATTGATTACGTTCGCAAATGCTTCTGCACTTAAGTTCAAGAGCGGTCTTGGAAATCCAGGTACCGTGCTTTTTATTGCCCTGTACATATGCACGTACAAACACACATATATTGGGTTAATAATTGCCTATTAAAATAAATTTAACATATATCGCGCATCTCGATTATATTAGATTACTATAGTTGATAGTTGAAGCTAGAAACACTAGACATTCGTGACAAAAGATAAATACAATAGTACGTAGAAGCTATATAGCTAGGTTTGAAATATAATTAAGGATTCATCAAAATTCAAAATAATAACGTAACCTGACGTGACCAATTTCTTGATAACCAAATTGGGCGATTATGTCCCGAATGAAAGGACTAAGATTAGCCAATCTAACACCGATTGGCGGCGGCCCACCACCAGTAAGATTTGGTTGGATTTGATCCAAACCCTCACCCAGGGATCCATATAAGTAAAACTCAGCTTCCAAGTATTCTAAATTTAGTGGGAACTCTACAAGTTGTACATCAGATTGTGGCAGCTGCTTTGCATTTGAGCTGGTGCTAGCAGAGGCCAAGACTTGAAGGATTAACAACACTATGCATATGCTGCTTGTTACCATTATTCCTATTCCTATTGTTTAATTTTCAAGTGTATAGATTTGGTTTGTGTAATTGTGTGCACGTTTTCGGTCTACTTATAGGCGTGTCTCTAGTTATCGTCCCACTTGCATTGAATTGAATCAATTATTATTGGGTACGGGTTAGGAGAAAAAAGAGAAGTTAATTATGGGGTATTGCATAGTGTGCATCATAACAATACATTTTTCGGTCGCCGGAATTCAGCAGCGACGATGGCAGCCGGAATTCCATGTCGGTAGGCGGGGCGGTGGCTAGTGGTTAGCCAACATCGTAGTTAAAAAACTCATGTACATCATGGTTATAATTAAGTCGGGTACATATATCACAGTTCATTCCATTTTGTTCCTATCATCCTACCTAAAATCTTGCCATTTTGCATTAGATCCGATTCTATATATTACTAGTAGTATTTCATGTAAATACGTATTTTTGTCCAATGCAATATCTCATATATATAGACAATTAATTATAAATCTTTACTTTTAAGTTCAAATTACTCCTCTCGTTTATTTCGCCTTATAATAAAACCTTAGCCCAAAAAATTCAGGATTACATAATAAATTTTCATTTTAGGGAAGTGAGAAATCATGTACATGCATAATGATAACTTTTGATTATCACGAAAACTTAAATCTCATTTAAATGTGTATACATGAGTAATTTCACAAGTAATACTTCTTCCGTCTCAAATTTATAGTTCAATATTTTATTTTAAGTTATACCAAATTAATTGTCTACTTTCATAAATAGATAAAAATGATGAGATAAAAATTCTTTTAAACCTCTAATTTATATATGTAAGACAAAAAAGTAGTTGAAAGTAAACGGTAAAACTGTCATCTTAAAATGTAAGAGAGAAGTTGATATTTTTTAAAAATGCGTATTTTTTTTATCTTGGACAATTAAATTGAGACGGGAAGAGTAACAACTACAGAGTATGTAATGCATATATACATTGATTGATACAACGATAACTAATAAAAGATCTGTAGCTACTAAAGTACTTCATCCGTCCCAAAATAAATGTCTTATGTCAAAATGCACACAGTTTAAGGAAAGTCATTATCTACCAATAACATCTTATCTTTACCCGCTAAAGTCTTTTCTGATTGGCTGAAAGGGAATCTGGACACTTTTTTTGGGACATTCCAAAATAGTAAGTGAGACACTTATTATCGGAGTACGTACTCCAATTTGTTTGCACATGAATCAATCAATCATCAATAAAAACATGATATGACCATTTGGAACCAGATAGTTGATTTTGCTTTATTTATTTTTTTCTAATTAAAAGACCATTAATAGAATTTAACCAACAAACAAACACTTTTATGTCTATTTTACGTAAAGTCAAGTTACAATTTATTTCCATCATTTAAGAATAAACGTGAGTAAACTTTTTTAGTTTAATTTCTTGTTTAACTACTCTGCTAATAAAGCTTTTAGGGCTCACTTGTAGGTGACATGGATCGGGGGATTTAACCACAAAGATCCAATTAACATGTTTCATTTCATCAAAAAGAACATTAAACCAATTTTATCTTGAATGACACTACTTTCAAAGTTTAGAAATCACAATCTTTGTGACAACAAAAAGAGATTAGAAATAATTCTTAAAGTAAAAACCATTGAAAGTTGTTTAACAAAATAATATCATCTCGTAGTTATAAACTTACTATATTGCCCTTTTTTGTTTATTAAAAAAAATAAGGTTGTAAAATGTCATGTCCATTTATGTCATTATATATTCATAAGCTTCAGCCTTAACTAATTTGCCAAACACTTTAAAAGTTTAAAATCTTCTTATTCCATCACTAAATACAAGCTCCAGCTTTAAAGCTTCCATCTCCAACTAATTTGACCAAACTTAACACACTTTACGACAAGAGTACAAGACTAACAACATGAATTCTAAGTTTGATTCTGGTCATATTCACTTTCACTATCCGGTTTCCTTAGGCATTACAAATATTTCATCTACATGCCATTATACCATATTACCAATTGATTTTTAGAAGGTACTGAATACCATCGTTTGGTACGAATTAAGTAATGACAATGGGAAAGGTAAATGTATACTAAGGGAATGCAATGATTATTATGAAGTATTATCATTGACATTGATGTTGTTTGATTCATTCAAAATATTAATTATACATATTAATATTACATGTAAAGTATATACACTATATAAATATATATATTTGAATATTAAATTTATATACGAGTATTCATGTCACTATCATAATATAACTGATCGACATAATTTTTTTTGAATTATGTATTATAGTTTATAATTTTTATTTTGTATATAAGTGTTATTATATTGAAAAGTTGAAAGATAAGTAAAGGCATTACAATTTATTTTTAACTATATACAAGTATAGTGTTGTGCAACCGATAAGCATAATAAAATTGAATGCAAGTAATTTGGGACATTTACGTATATGCGAACAAGAATGATATGAGTGGACTGTTAGTAATGTTATTTTTTCTTTTTTATGTTACATTATGGACTAATTGTTTAACCGAATGAGAAAAAGTAGGGGTGTTCATTCGGTTAATCCGGTTTAAACCGAACCTAATAGATGAAATCGATCAGTTTTTGATTTTGAAAAATTGAAATCGAACCAAACCGAACAAGTAAAAAACCAAACCGAACTGAACCTAATTAATATTCGGTTTATTTGGTGTTTACTATTCGGTTTATGCTTTCATATATTAATAATATATATAAACATTCAAACAAAATCAAAAAATTATTTTTTTTGGGTAAAAGGGAGTTACCCTGGTAAATAAAATCAAAAATATAATAATTTGCAAGACAATATTAATGTATAGTTAAGAAATTTGTGGTAAACGATTAATAAAGTTAATAATGGTATAAATATGTAGTGATTAACCTGAGTAACTTATACATAGTTTGAAAGTATTACCAAAGTATATTACTATTCGGTTAATCTGGACTATTCGGTTTCTACATTGGTAACCAAATCCAATCCAAAAACCAAACTAAATATTCGGTTATAAACCAAACCGATCCAAAAAAACAAGTTATCTGAACCAAATAGTCCAATCCAAATTGTCTAATTGGACAATTCGGTTTGTCCATATAGTGAACACCCCTAAGAAAAAGTAGCTATCAAGAGGTTTTGCTATTACTTGATTCATTAAGGACTCTCGTTCCCATTCCTCACCTCCAAATACATCCAACCAAGCACACCTTAAGAATTAGTTTTTATCAGATCGGCTTTGATTTATATTACTAGTTTATTTCAACTGTGTTATTATTGGATAGAAAAATGTTTCACAAACAAAATCACTTTTATGACAAAATTCTAATGTGTACAAATTAAGAGTAATCTTCTTTCCTTACAGTTGTACGTACAAAAATTGTTGTACATTTTACTAGTAATTGATTACAAACATGTTATTCTTAACGATACATTATACATTGTGTGTAGTTGAATACGAGTAATATTTTGCATACTATATTTTGTGGAAGGAAGCTTGGCTACTTGGCTCTCTAACCCTCTGACCTACTATACCACCTACCGCTTTCGCTATCGCCATCGGCCGACCATCTTTCTGTCATTGTACCTCTTACCCAATGGTACATGGTACTTGGTTTAGTATCTAATTATCCACCCTTCCTTTCATCTTTTTACCAATGCAAGGATGTTGAATTTCAAGGATTGTAATAAATGTCATGAGACTTGGATTTTTCATGTTACAACCGTCATGAGAATGATAGGTTGAACAATTAATACGAATCAATTGTATATATGTTTAGAAAGGCTATATATAGGTTGAGAAAGTTCAATAATAAATAATTGTTGAGAAGTAGAACGTTGGGTCAGTTATTCAGACTTGAACTACTAAGAGCACTCGGAGTGGTGACGGCCTAAACACAATGTACATGACAGTGTTCTAGAGAATCTTGTGAGTGAGGATTCTGTGGAGTGGTAACAGTGTTCTGGAATTTTTTATTATTAGTTTTAATTGTTATTTTTAATTTAAAAATTGTATAAATTAATATTTAAAAACAAATAGATTCATTAAAACAACATTTATTTCATTAAAAAGATAAAAAACAAAAATTACAAGTCCTAATTTGTTAAAACAAATGTTCCCCCATTTAATAAAAAAGATAAATAACCCAATAAATTAGCCCATGTAGTTGGCCCATTAAAATTTTAAAACCCAATCTTCCCTAGCATTTTCCTACTGCCTTCATCTGCATCTTCTTGGTCGACATATACACATACAGTGCAAAACACACAAAATATACACACATAAAATATTACCTAGTTATTTACGAAATAAAAGAAAAAAGAAAAAGAAAGAAAAAAGGAAAACGTCGCACGATATAGCGTCCGAAATTGGACGTTGGCACTTGAACGGGGAGATGAATGCCGTTGGGAACGGCTTGGCGGAGTGGGGGAACGCCGATATACGGCGTTCTCATGGTGGACGGCGACGAGAATTAACCCACTCCGTGTGCTCTAATGATCTTTGAACTAATGCTCTACGTAGCTATAGCCTATAGCTAGTTAGCTGGTTTAATTTACGTAGTGCAAGTGCTAGAGTTGTACTACAATTGTAGCTAACTGTGTACGTACTAGCTTATCTGCGTATGTAATTAACTTGTTTGGTTCGTTTATTGGACAACGAATCTCATTCTATTTTACTATATAGAGTGCATAGATAGATATTAAAATCTAATTGATCTCAAAAGTCCCAAGTTGTTATTTTTAATCAATTTCAACGTCATTAAAAGTTATGGTTGCAACCGAATATCCGTGCCTAGGTCTGGGTAAGTCATGGATATAAATTCTTCTATCAATCAATTTTCTTGCATGTTATGTAGCTTATATATTTGTAGTCCTCATAAGGATCCTCCTCTTATTTTACTGTTTCAAAGTTTGTGTTATGATCGATGATCAGTCTGTATTGTAATCAAATAGTGCTATTGAATACTTTTGATGTATAACTTCTATCCATGCCATGCCATGCCGTATATAGATTTGTGTAAATACACACATTTATCAAACACTTTATCTAGCTTGCTACCATTCATGCATCATCATGTACACAATCGATATTTACGAATATCGGTCTCCAGATTTATCATGGGACTAAATTCTATACAGGGTTCTTAACATAAAAGCCCAGCCTCACCATTCTTATAATTAAGCAACTGTCAAGTGTCAACTGATGTATAAGTGATGAAATTGGTTCCGTCTCCACACACTACCCAGCCCCTTTGAGACAAGCAATTTTGTATGTCACCCACAATACCATATTTTACTGATAACAGAACAGATGGATTAAAATCAAAGATTTATATACCACTGGTCAAGCAGTTTGAAAGCCACCTAAAATATACCATGTTTGTGTTACAATAAATATGATATTTACAGATCATAAATTTGAGTAAAAATGAGGTTTGCGGGTCAACCTGACCAGTTTTGACCCATTATCCAACCCAACACCATACGATAAAGGGGTTTGTATACCGATCAGTTTGATTTAGAGGGTTAATATTTGACTACCATCCTGATATATGATGGGTTTTATCTATGATTATAATTAGAAAATCCACGGACGGACATTCTTTTACTTATGATTATAATTAGAAAATTCAAACTCCTCTTATTATAGCTAATACAGATACAGATATGGTAGACAGTCATTGACCCCGTTTCCGCTAAATTGAACATAATCTTTCAATATAGACCATGTCACTACAAACAAGTAAATAACTTATATACAATATTTAGCAATTTTCTTCAACTTAACTAACATAGTTCACTTAATTTCATTCATAGCATCTCCAACTGTACGAAACACAGTAAATCAGTCATCACGCACCTTCACGACATGAAATAATGGTGCCACGGAAAGAATGTGCAGAGAACCACAAAGGCATCGTAGAGTTATTTTTCACAGAATACATTTCCTTCCAAATTCTTGTTTTCCTTTGATATACCAATACCTGCTTATGTCCAGCAAGAAACACGTAATCACTCCCTTGACTTATTGGGAAAATTCCAGGCACCATTCCACGAATACAACGCAAACTCACCCTGTCAATCATATCCCACTGCCCCTTTTCATGATCTTGTAACACCCATATGTTCATCCAAACACTAGAAATCTGAATCACCGATAATTTCCCGTCTAATTCCAATAAATAAACCCTATTCCCGCTCCCACACCCCATTACATCAGGCAACAATATCCTTCTCCACACATCGAAATTCAAATCAAGCACGAGAATATAGGCAAAACTCTGTGTCATCCAATGAAGACAGCCATTTACAAACACAACCTGATTTCTATTCATATGTGTAAAACCATGATCATCTTGATCAGACACGTATTTTCGCCACTTGTTGGACTCGGAATCAAAAACCGAACATATAAGCTTACCCTCAGGCCTATGACCAAACATACGATGATAACCGGCCAAAACGACGTTATACCGATTGGTTAACAAATCACAAGAAACGCCCACAAGGGTTGCTTCACCATCAGGATAAAACCTAGTAATAGGTCTTTCTCGACTTCTGGGAAGCAACTTATAGTCTTTAGTGATGGGATTACAAACATAATAAACACCCTTGTCAGGAACACTAGAACAGCACAAAAGTCCATTGCAAGAAGCCCTAATTTTGAGTCTGTCTTTGATGAAATCCAATGAGAATTCAGAGACACCCTTTTTGTTATCAACAAGGATCAAACTTGATGTTGATTCTGTGGATGATTCAGTAACTTGAACAAGAAGCATAACATTCTTGACGGATAACTGATTGTAGAATTGGGTGAATGATTTGTGGGAGGCTAATTTGTACCAAAGTTTGCAAACGCACTTTGTTCTAAAAAGGGATTTGATGGGTAATCTTGCTAAGATTTCGAGGATGATGTCATCTGCGAAATAACCATAATTTGATTGGGGTACTGATACTATATCATCATCCATCTATTCTATCAATCTTCCTTTTATCTATCTACCAATAAATAAATAAATAATAAAATCCAAAATAATAAACATACACACTCGAACAATAAATGAGAAGGTCCAAAATCAAGAAATAAAAATGGTTATTACCGATTGGGATGAATCTTTGGGTGTTTGTGATTCGGTTGCAGTCTCTACACACACATCGTATCATTACATTTCACTCCCCCTTTGAGAACAGCACAAGTTTGTATTTCATACATCCGGGTCGGGTCATGTTTAATTTCTAGACTTTAGACCTTAGATGGTGACCGATTCTATAACGGTGATGATATATGCATCATAGTTTTTTATAATTCCACCGTTATTGTTAACGGTTAAGTTTTCGATACATAAATATAACAGATCTATGTAAGATAAGTTGTAACTAATTCAAAAAAAATGTACCAATCAAATATTTTTATTGTAAAACTAAATACAGTAGTAATGAGAATTTATGACCAATTTAGTTAAGAAGGGATAAACATATGCCCGTGCAATGCTCAAATTTGTCAGGCACATTTTTTATTTATCAGTCTAAATTGGATAAAGGTAGGGCTGTAGGAGTAAAAATTATATTATGTAAGTCCTAAAACTTCCAAATTTTGGTCTATCTTACAATAATAATATTTACACTCAAAGCTAGCGACGCAATTAGTTAAACTAAAATTATCTCCAATGATAAAGTCGAAAATCTATCTTAACCTTTACATGTAGCTTGTTAGCTAAAGCACTAAGTCATCTAAAAAATTCTGAGGTGTTTTTTTATTTATTTATAAGAATGAATGATTGATAATAATTAGTTAGTTCTAAGAGCTCTCAATAACAGAAATATATAATATACATAAATTAAACTTACGTTATTCAAAATTATTACTCCGTGCTTAGTTTACCGAAGCTTTAATTTTATTTGTAATAAATTATTAGCTAGAAACTTTGTTTATAATAAAGGAACCTTTAGGTTTTTTTATTTTATTTTACTGTAAGAAAAGAAAAGAAGTTTTGGAAGTTGTTTACCAAAATTTTAGCCTGTGGTTCTCAGAATCACTGTGAGTTCCTTGTTGAAGCAAAGGAGGAGGAGAGATCAGAGATGGTGAAGGTTCGGATGAACACGGCGGACGTCGCCGCCGAGGTCAAGTGCTTACGCCGCTTAATTGGAATGCGCTGCTCTAATGTCTACGACCTTTCTCCTAAGGTCACCCTCTAAACCCTATTTCACCTTTTTTTCTCTTAGGGTTTACCATAATCATCATCGACTTATCACTCCGCAACCAAATTCAAACTTTGGCCCCTAATAATAATAATAATAATAATGGATGCTTGCAGACATATGTATTCAAACTGATGAATAGCAGTGGAGTTACTGAATCTGGAGAGAGTGAGAAGGTTTTGTTGCTCATGGAAAGCGGTGTACGCTTGCACACCACTCAATACCTTAGGTACCTAACCCCTTCCAACGTTATCACTCGACTGGATGCTTATATGTGTCACATTTCGGATAATAGCAAATCCAGCTATCATCGTCATCTTCTTCTTATCAAGTGCATTTGACTCAACGTATATACTTACTACAGTAGAAACATTAGACGACATCGTATGTGTGGCCTTGTATGACATCATATAAGGTCTTCAGGATATAATCCTCTGTTCAAGAACCATATATACAGTTTCACTTCTAGAATTCAGAAGTTGAGGTCTTAACTGGCTTTAAAATGTTGTGAATTTGTATGTAGTAATTTTAAGATAGCTTATGAATTACAACACTGCAGTTGCATTTTCTCCAGTCAACTAGACTCTTACCAATCATGTTGACTGCCTATTTTGAAATTTAACATAGTATGTTCTATGTCTGTAATATTTTTATTCAAGTTAGCTAGAGTAGGATATGCCTACGTTCCCGTGCATATAAGAGAGGATCATAAACTAATAGTAGATAAATGTGTTATTGAATAAATGCTTCAAAAGTTGTATTTGGTTCTGTTGATATTTGCAGGGATAAAAGTAATACTCCTTCTGGTTTCACTCTCAAATTGCGAAAGCACATCAGAACTAGAAGGCTTGAAGATGTACGGCAGCTTGGATATGATCGGGTAAATCTTGGTTAATTTCTTTATATATCCTGTATTGATTATTGAAATCTGTCTGGTAGTATATTTCTCATTTACTGATTTGTGTGAGCAGATAATTCTCTTTCAATTTGGGGTCGGTGCTAATGCTTACTATATAATTTTGGAGTTATATGCACAAGGGAACATACTCCTCACTGACTCCGAATTCATGGTTTTGACTCTTCTGCGGTCACACAGGTTTAAAATCTAAAATTATGTTTTTCTTGTCTCGCTTTTATGTTATATCTGAACAGGTTATGTGTCCTTTAGTATTGCCCCTTTTTGTATATCAAACTTAACGTGCTATCTAACTTGATTTAGGGATGATGATAAAGGACTCGCAATCATGGCACGTCATCATTATCCAGTTGAAATGTGTAGAGTCTTTGAGAGGACTGATGTTGCAAAGTTACAAGCAACTCTTACATCCTTTAACAATAAGGAAAGTAATGAACATGTGGAAGATGGTGCTGGTGGGAATGACGCACCTGGTGCACCACAACCGAAAAAGGGTAACCGAAAGGCCTTGAAGCCCATTGATTCTGGTAAAAAGAAAGATAGCGCCCATGCAAAGCAAGCTACATTGAAGGTTGTTCTTGGGGAGGCTTTGGGTTATGGACCAGCACTATCAGAACATATTATATTAGATTCTGGCCTGACGCCAAACTTGAAAGTTTCTAAGGACCTGAAATTAGAGGAAAGTAGTATTCAGGCTCTTTCTGAAGGTGTTAAGCGGTTTGAGGACTGGCTGGAGGCGGTTATATCAGGTGCTAAAATTCCAGAAGGATACATCTTAATGCAGCAGAAGAAAATGGGGAAGGATCAACCCTCTGCCGAATCTTCTGCCACTGATCAGGTTACATTTAGTCTTTAACAATTGTGTACCATGTTATATATTTTAGTAGTTAACATAACCCCAATGTTTTTTTGCAAATGTGGTACATTTTATTAACATTGATCTTGTTATCACAATTTTCCTACAACATTAAAGAATAGGTGTTCATTTCAAAGTTGAGAAGTCGTAGGTTTGAGTCTCTAGTAAATATGTCTTTATTTCGAATGTTTGGCGTGTCTACTAACCTTGTGGGGTGAAATGTAAGCCTGTAACCCTATAAACAGGTCTATATCTATATAAATATGGTCAAATTCCATGGACTTATCTAATTTGATTTCTTATATCTTCTTTGTTAATTTTATGTAATGTAGTTAGACAAACAAATTAGCTCTTTGATAAAAACTTAATTCTTCTTGTGAGAAATTTTCTTTATGGTAATAACGACCATTCTTCTACACTGAGTATTGACATGCTTTGATCTCTTTATGCAGATCTATGACGAGTTCTGCCCATTATTGTTGAATCAGTTTAACTCGAGGGAGTCTGTAAAGTTTGAGACATTTGATGATGCGTTGGATGAGTTCTATAGTAAAATTGAGACCCAGCGATCTGAACAACAACAACAAGCAAAAGAGAGTTCTGCAATGCAGAAGCTTTCCAAAATTCGCAACGATCAGGTCATACATCATCTATGTAGACTCTGTTATCATCCTCAGCCTGTTGCTTCCCCATTCGGCTTATGAACAGTTGAACATATGCATCTAGTATTGTAATGATACACATAAAAAACCTAAAATTTTGTTACACCTGAGGTTCATGTTCCTTGGTCTTACAATTCATTGTGTGTGTGTGTCATTTGGTGGAGAGGACCAGGTTGTGCATCATGGCACTTTCCCAGTTTCCCCCTGTTGGCTTTATCTAGTTGTGTTAAAAGAAGAACGTACTTTTCACATTTGTTTGAATAATTTAACAGTCTGCTAGTTTTTTTTATGGTTTAAAATTGCTACACAATTGATGAGGGATAGATCAAACCTGTAGTGGAGCCAAAACAATCTGTGAAAGAGGAGCGGTTATTATCATTATTAGATTTTTTGGGTCAAAATTTATGGTTTCATATAGCTAGACTAGATATAACAGGTTTATAATATGCCCTAGTAAATAGAGGTACCTTAAGTCCTTAACAGTTGTTTATCAAAGATATCTTAAATTCTATTCAACTTATGCAAAAGTTTTATTACAGGAAAACCGTGTGCAAGTGCTGATGAAAGAAGTAGATCGTTCTGTTACAATGGCAGAACTTATAGAATACAATTTGGAAGATGTAGATGCTGCTATCTTAGCTGTGCGAGTAGCTCTTGCAAATGGTATGAGTTGGGATGATTTAGTTCGCATGGTGAAAGAGGAAAAGAAATCTGGAAATCCTGTTGCAGGTCTTATTGACAAGTTACACCTCGAAAGAAATTCCATGAGTCTGCTGTTAAGTAACAATCTTGATGAAATGGATGACGATGAAATAACTCAACCTGTTCAAAAGGTATTACTTGGATTTCTTATTATTCGTTTTCATAATCTAACATCTAATGTTGAATACTCCACTTGACATACTCCATTTTCAATATCAATGCTCTTGGCATCATATTAAGATTGCTTATATGCTAGTCTACTCACCAGTGCCAGCATTCACTTCTAATGATTGAAAAGTTTTTAAAGAATGACCGAGGATCATCTAGTTGCATTTTTAGTGTATTTAATATAAAACTAGATATATGAGATGCTTCAGCTAAGAATCCTTATAGTTTACAGCTGGTGTCTTCAATATTTCCTGCCTTAATACCTACTAATATTAACAATATTCATCTGCAATATAAGCTCAAGTTGCCAATGCATGTTCTTCATCTTCTTAGGTTGAAGTTGATATAGCACTTTCTGCTCATGCCAATGCTCGGCGATGGTATGAGCAAAAGAAGAAACAGGAGAGCAAACAAGAAAAGACTCTTACAGCTCATGCAAAGGCTTTCAAGGCTGCTGAAAAGAAGACGCTTCAGCAGCTGTCTCAGGTAATTTTGCATCATGTAGTTTAACTACAAATTACCAGCTTGTTACATTAGCCATATCTCACTATTTAACTTCTGTCATACTGTTAAGGTAATTTCTTTCCAGCTTTTATATTTCAATGCTGGATTACTAACTACCCTTACGATCAAATTGCCAGGAAAAATCTGTGGCCGCTATTTCACATATACGTAAGGTGCACTGGTTTGAAAAGTTCAATTGGTTTATCAGCAGTGAGAACTATTTGGTCATCAGCGGACGTGATGCTCAGCAGAACGAGATGATAGTGAAGCGTTACATGTCGAAAGGAGATCTGTGAGTGCATATTGTTAATTGTAACTTTCAACTGAGTGCAGCTTAGTGTTTTACAGTTTGTTCTTATTTACAAAATTTCCAATTTCGTTTCTCTGTATTATACCATTTGTTGGAGTTGCTCCTTGCCATATTCCTATACATATGTCATCATAATTAATAAATAAGTACTCATTTAATATTTTAAATGGAATACAGAATTATAATAATCTGCGAATCCTTCCATCTACTAATGCAACACTGGAAGAATAGAAGAGATTTATATGATGTAAATGTCTTTTATGCTATTGTAGAGTCATCATCATTCCAATTGAATGTGTTATCTATGTCTTTTGGTGATAATCTATGCCTTTTGGTGTTCAACAGGTATGTTCATGCTGAACTACATGGAGCTTCTAGTACTGTGATTAAGAATCACAAGCCTGATTACCCTGTACCTCCTCTTACATTGAATCAAGCAGGATCTTTCACTGTAAGTCAGTGTTAAACTATATATAGTTGTGTTTGTATTCGTGACATCTTGATGATCCAACAAAGTTAATCCTATGATGTAGGTCTGCCACAGCCAAGCATGGAACTCAAAGATTGTTACAAGTGCGTGGTGGGTATACCCTCACCAAGTGAGCAAAACTGCTCCTACTGGGGAATATCTTACAGTTGGTAGTTTCATGATCAGAGGGAAGAAAAATTTCCTTCCTCCTCAGCCTCTAATCATGGGCTTTAGCATATTATTCCGGTTGGATGAGAGTTCCCTGGGATCTCACCTAAATGAAAGGAGAGTAAGGGGTGAAGAAGAAGGGTTAAATGAAGCTGAAGACAGTGAGCCTTTTAAAGAATTAACTGATTCTGGTTCTGAGAAAGAAGCACCAGAGGCAGATTATCCAGTAAATGCTTCAGATTTGACAACTGATAACCAGAAATTGGTGATTTTATCCACTGAAGCTGATTCCACTCATGAAATTGGTTCATCTGATATCAGTATTTCCAATTCGAGAGAAATTTCTGTTGAAGAAGAGGGTATTCATGGTGGCAATGTTGTTGATATTGGTGTGGAGACGTCTGCTGCAACTGTGACTTCTGGACTTGAGGATCTTCTTGATAAAGCTCTTGAGCTTGGATCAGTTGCAACATCTGCTAAAAAATACGGGCTTCAAGCTTCACAAGCGGATTCAGATATAAATAATCACCAGGAGAAGAAAGAAACGGTGAGGGAAAAACCTTATATTTCCAAAGCTGACAGAAGAAAGCTCAAGAAAGGCCTTACACATAGTGAAGTTAGAGATACTGGCCATGGGAAAGAAGATGTGGAGAAAAAGAATAAAGTTGAACATCACCCACAAAAAGATGTTCAGACTGTAAGGATCGATGGTGGTGGGAAAGTTAGCCGGGGTCAGAAGGGTAAACTTAAGAAGATGAAAGAGAAGTATGCAGACCAAGACGAGGAAGAAAGAAAAATTAGAATGGCTCTACTTGCAGTGAGTAATATAAATTGCCTTACTTTTTAATAGTCACTAGACTAATATTAGAACTTCACAACAACTTTTGATTCTAACTTGCGAGTGCATTTAGTGACCTTGCATATCCTAAGTATTAAGATTCTCCCCTTAATTCAAGCATAGAACATTTTGGTGTGTAGCCATCGATTTACATTAGAGATTAGACTAACCAGTGCTTACTCTCAAAATACTGCAGTCTGCTGGTAGAGCTAAAGTGAATGAACAAGAGGCGCAAAGTGAAGCAATAACTACAATCAATGAGTCGAAATCTCTGGGCGGTATGTATATGTTTTATTTTATCTCGTCCTTGTGCAAACTCACTGCTGACTTAAACTAATGTACTTTTGTGGTTAATATTATCTTACTAGGAAGCAAATGCTTTCTAATTAATTGTAACCTTGCTAATACTATACATAATTGATGCATATTACATGCTACTCGTCTCACCATCTTTGCTTAACTATCTATTTGGTTGAGTTGTTAATTTGTCTGTCTTTTGAATGCAGGCAACGAAGATGCTCCTAAAAGATGTTACAAATGTAAGAAGGTAGGACATCTGGCTAAAGATTGTCAAGAACTTTCAGATAAAGTTCAACATGGTAGTGCAAATGGTAGACATGATGAGATTGATACACTTGATGACGCCGAGAGGATAGCAATGGAAGAAGATGATATAAAAGAGATCGGTGAAGATGAGAAAGAGAAATTAACAGATGTTGATTACCTCACAGGGATACCTCAGCCAAATGATATTCTTTTGTATGCCGTGCCTGTCTGTGCTCCTTACGCTGCTTTGCAATCATACAAGTATCGTGTCAAGATAATCCCTGGAACAGCTAAGAAAGGAAAAGGTACCCTTAACTTCGTAGTGCTAATTTAGTTTTATATTACGAAGGTGCTTCCGTCTATGTACAAATGTATGACCACGTTCTTCAACTTTTTTAATTTTATTATTTGGTCACATTTGTAAATGTCTTTGGGATTTTTAAAATTAAAATGTTGATGTAGTCTGGAGAGGATAACGTTAGACAATTTATGGTGCTGCTGGTCAATAATTTCTATCAGTGTTGATGAAAGTACAGGACTGAATTGTAAAATGAGAAAATTCACTCTTTTCTAATTACTGATGACTATTTTCCATTGGTTTGTAGCTGCGAAAATGGCGATGAATTTGTTTGGTCACATGCCAGAAGCTTCTCAAAGGGAGAAAGAGTTGATGAAGGCCTGTACTGACCCTGAGCTTATGGCTGCGATTATTGGAAACGTCAAAGTCTCTGCTGCAGGCCTCAGTCAACTGAAGCAGAAACAAAAGAAAGGAAAGAAAGCGGCCAGCAAACAAAGATAAGTTGTGTTTGATCGTTCCTCTTATGTCATATCTTACTGTAAATGTGAAAGTAGACTATAAAACTACAGAAAAGTTTGAGCAGTGAGACCTACAAATTTTTGTATTTTGCAATCATATGATATTTTTGGAGAACTTAAAGCGAGGCTGTAATAAGATTTTTTGTTGTTGTTGTCTCATCACATTTTAGCATGTTATGGGTATGTTTTTTCGTACCTTTTGATGAAGCCTTTTCTGTAACACATATCGATGCTCAATGGTTTTATAGCCGTTGCAATTGATATAATAGTTACAACCACTGATCTTAAAACTTATGTCACCTCCAGACTGTTACACCAACACCAGTTAACCTTTTGCGGTCTTGCCCACAAATGTCGGTCTCCAGTGAGAACAGTGATTAAGGATTTACTTTCTACTTATTAGATTTTTCTTTTTCTTTTATAAGCAAAACTAGTGTACAAATGTTGAAATAGGTTGACGAGCTCATCACCCGTCTCAGAATTATGGTCTATATTTTCATTAACAAAGGATGGTTTCCTGTTGTCCACATCCACTAGAATGTATTGCCATTAATTAAATCATACATCACACATACACGTTTATGATGGCCAACAGTTTATGTTTTCATGCAACGTGTATTCTAGTTGCATCAAATAGCTTTACCCTTGTTAGTTATATTATGATATCTTCGTACATACTTTTTTGTTTTATATAAATTAAACCATCAATAGAAAACACATAAAATCTTCGTACATATAACTTTTTTATCCATCAATAGAAAACACATATAATTTTGATTCAAATAAACCATAAAAAGAAAACACGCTATATTTTGATACAAAATAAACCATAAAATGAAAACACATTAAATATGATTATGCATAATATATTATAGTAATATAATATGAGTAAATAATAAATGCATTTAAGTTTATTTTAAAGAAGATTGAATGCTTGAATTTTATCAATTGATTATATCTCAACGGATCAAATTACATCAGCTAGCGTTGCAGATTACACAAACATTTTGATTCCTGATAAATTGTTGGAAATGACTAGAATTATATTGCATAAACCTTGCAATTTTATGCTAGCAAGCTTAAGTTGTGGCGGTCCTTGGACGCCTCTACCGAAGCTACCATCACACAAGCTAGCGTCAGTCAAAGCACCTGATACAAGTGTGTTCAGTTGTCCGTAGTCATGTGATTTCAGAGATTTCTTGCATTTCTTTAAGTTAGAAATTGCATCATCGTAGAGTGTTTTGCATTGTGCGTAGTTGCTGGAATGAATAATTCTTTTGGCAGCTTTGACGCTCTTTTGAGCGTTCTTGATGGAGATGTGGCCGAGGGTGGTGAGACTCGCATTCGTTGATCGGGGATCAGATCTCAAGGAATTGGAGCATAAAGAAGGATCAATGGTATGTGGGCAAATCTCATTTATCAAATCGCCAAATGTGACATTTGACGATGAAAGAAATATCAAGAACAAGATATAAGTTAACAAAAAGAATGGCTTCTTCATCTCTAGTTTTTTACTTTTCTATGATCGAGTTTATATGAAGGACTCGTCAACAATACAAACAACTTATATATTATTCTTCTGTTGGGGTATTGATTTCATTTTGAATATATTTACTTTTTATCTTTTAAATTGAAAACCATGTGAATTACTTTTATAATAGTTAATTAATATTATACCCAATGTAAACCAGTACTGCCATAAATGCATAATACTTTTATGTTGTAATCAACATGGAAATCATGATTGACCGTTACGATATGCATTTGAATCTGTATCTGTAATAACAATAAAATAAAAGAAGTAATATATGTTGTAATTAGCTTCCAAATATTTCTATTTAACCTTCAAGATTCCATATAAGATTTATCATTTTGTTAGAAGAGAAGATGGGTCATATAAATTGTGTTTTGCTAATATTTGTAGGTATAAATATGAATGTATACGTACATAATTCTTTTGTACATGAACCTATTTAAAAAGAAGAATGTGAATTATATATAAATATGTTTTTAACAAATTCGATCTTTTCGAGCATATCATGAGCAGAAGAAAAATATATATATATATATATATATATATATATATATATATATATATATTAGTAGTTAATTCATACTATTATGCTATGGAAATATCTTTAAAGCTAATTAAGGCCTAAGACCATTTTGGGTTAGTAAGTCAAACAGAAAACTTGTGTAAGAAAATATCGAGGGTAAAAAGGTCAAAGACAAAAATGATTAGAATTTTCTTCCAATATTTAATTAAGTTTCTGAAAAGTTGACTAAGGTCGTCTCCTCCTTTTGAAACAGCAAGTTTAATAAAATTATTACTTGTAGTATATTATTATTATTATTCTATTAGAAAGGTAACCATCAACTATCAACCTCACGTACTACCACAAATATTTACAAATAAATATTTACAAATTGTTTCTCATAAGAGTTGAACCCTCAACTACTAGATTCTCATACTCTTAAACAATAGACCTTTGGGTGTATCGTATTCTTATTATATACTATATATTATATATGGTTAAAACAGCACTGACCTCCAACTATTTATACATCAATGAGAGGCAGATTATATATCTATATCTATATGCTTATTGATTGATAAATGATAAAATTGCGCGATTTATATCATTCATTCAAAGAGCAAACACCGGTACACAATCACAACAACCTCTACCTCTCAACCAATGGTATCGCATTATTAAACTGCACATACATGTAAATATATATGAATCAAGAAGCAATAAATATATAACTAAATGACAGAGTTTGCACACGATCCATGGAAGCCATGAAATGACTTCTTAGTTAGATGTTAATGGGTTTATCATAAGTAGCCATGGCAGCCTCCTTCAAAGCCTCACTCAATGTAGGATGAGCATGACATGTTCTTGCGATATCTTCACTCGATGCATCATACGATATTGCTAATGCTGCCTCATGGATGAGTTCTCCTGCGTTTGATGACATTATATGCACACCCAATATCTTATCCGTTTCCTTCTCAGCTATCACCTTCACCAGTCCCTCTGCGTCATCTATCGACTTTGCTCTGCTGTTCCCAATCATCGGAAACTTCCCAACTCTGTACGCCACCCCTGATTCCTTCACCTGCTCTTCCGTCTTTCCTACCGACGCCACCTCAGGATGCGTGTACACCACACCTGGAACCTTGTCGTAGTCCACATGTCCTTCCTTCCCAGATATGAATTCAGCAACCGCAATCCCATCGTCTTCCGCTCTGTGAGCCAACATTGGTCCAGGAATCACATCACCAATCGCATACACGCCTTTCACATTCGTGGAGAACCTTCTGTCCACGGGGATTCTACCAATCTTGTCAGTTTCCACTCCAATTTTCGACAAGTCCAGTCCACTAGTGTATGGAGTTCTACCAGCAGAAACAAGGACCACATCAGCTTCAACTACGTATTGATCTCCTCCGGCTGATGGCTCCAGGGTTAACTTGACCACATCCGTACTGCTCGTGGTGTCAACCGATACCACTTTAGTCTTGAGCATGAAGTTCATGTGTTGCTTCTCAAGAGAACGTTGAAATTGCCTACGGATCTCACCGTCCATTGTAGGGACAATATTTGGAGCAAATTCAACAACGGTGACCTCAGAACCAAGTCTAGCCCACACAGACCCCATCTCCAACCCGATGTAACCGGCTCCAATGACAATCAGCTTCTTTGGTATTTGTGTTAATGCCAAAGCTCCCGTAGATGATACGATTCTCTTCTCGTCAATGGTGATTCCAGGTAGGCCTTTGACATCAGACCCTGTGGCAATAATTATGTGTTTGCCTCTGATGATTGTATTGTCACCTTCGATGGTGTCGACTGAGAGTTGAGAAGGAGACAGGAACCTGGCGGCACCTTTAACATAGGTGACTTTATTTTTCTTGAAAAGGGTTTCGACACCTTTGGTAAGATTAAAGACGGCTTTATCCTTTTGTGCCATCATGGCAGGAAGATCAACCTCCACATTATCACATTTGACACCATGGTTTGCAAATTTGGTTTTGGCTTCATGATACATGTGAGAAGAATGAAGAAGTGCCTGCGCGCAGATCCAACATAACAAGATTCAAGCTAACGTAATTTATATTATAATATGCAAATGCAGGCATATACAGTATGTAAGTCAAGCAAAAGTAAGTGGGCGGTTGTGATGCAACATCAAGAGTAACTATGGAACTTTAATTACCGATATAACAATGAATGAAAGCTGGGTAGCATCATGATGATGATGATGATGATGTAAAGAAACAAATAAAAAAAATGTGGAGATCCGGAAATGATAATGAGTTCAGTAGTGTGATGAATAAACAGGGCAGTGTAGATAACAAACCAATGAATGAATGGAAGAAACAACGGATTAATTTAAGTTAAGAATTGAAGATGGAATAAACTGGTTCTTTTGAAAGGCAGTGATTATATATACTATCAAAATATGGAGACGCTACAAGATACAAAACCAAAAAAGAAACCTCCTAAAAAGCACACACTTGACTTTTTGAAAGAAAACCAACACCTAAAATAGAATAGACTAAGCTAAAAATTCCTACAATCCACCTTAACTCGCACTAGACTTATCCTAATCAACACCAACAACTCGATCAGGTAATAATAAGTAGTAATATGTAACTGATCAGGGATGGGATGGGATGGTACCTTTGAAGGAATACAGCCGACGTTAAGGCAGGTGCCACCAAGAGCACCACGTTTCTCAATACAAGCTGTTTTAAGTCCCAACTGCGCCGCTTTTATTGCTGCAACGTATCCGCCTGGTCCACCTCCGATCACAACCACATCATTTTCATTTTCACTACTACTTTCTTCTTCACTTGCATATCCTCTACTTCTCAATGGAAATCCAAATCCAGATGATGATGAAAGACCAGTAGTAGTATCTGCAGTAGCAGATGACAAGTAATAATATAAATTCGCCCTTGACGACCTTCTCACCATATTCATCACCATCGCCATCTTTTTCTTCAACTCGATCTTAGCTTAATTAATATTTGATGATCTTCTTTCTTCTTTAATTTCGTGTTCAATAATAACTGATTCAACTTGGATGATCGATCAACTACAGTTAACTAATAGTAATATGTTACTCACTCCTATCCTAATACTAATACTAAGGAGTAATAATGTAAAAGCTAATGATTCTTTTTTTTTTTTTAATTGGAGTATTATTATTCTTATTTTAACAAATACATGAATAAATAAAATGTGTCTAGAAAGGCCATGACGTAATGTGAATGTAGACTTTTGAAAATTCAAACTCACCATTTCCATTTCCATGTCCAGCCGGTCAGGTCAAACTTGGCTTACTAGTCTAGACTTTTCAACATTATTTTATGCTTATTTTTAATTTTCATTTACCAGCTAAGATAAACAATTTATATCTATCTTCATTTATGATTTATGCGATATCTTATTTATACATATGTTTGATTAATTTAATAAAATTATTATTATTTATTATTAATTATTTATTTTACGTATATACACTAGCTCATAAAGACTTCCCCTTATACTTCGTGTTTCGACTAAAAATAATCTTTCACAATATTGTAATTGTAAGATAAGGGTGTGTTTAGCAAAACTAGCTGGTAGCTGGAACTGAAAGCTTATAATTGTAGCTGGAAGCTGAAGCTTATATTATAAGCCAAAAGGTGAAGCTTATGTGTTTACAAATGTTTGGTAAAACTAGCTTGAACTTATTGATGTAAATTGACATAAAATGATAAAAAAAATATATGATAAACAATGATATAAGGGGTATTTATGTAATTTCTCGTTTAATAAGCTTGAAGCTAATTTTTATAAGCTACTTCAAGTAGCTTCTTTTTTCGGAGCTTATTTTTTTAATAAGCTACTAAAGTTTTGTCTACCAAACGATACTAAAAGTTTAAGCTTGTGGAATAAATAAGCTTAAGCTCCTATAAGTTTGCGTGCCAAACATACCCAAGATAAGAGAGTAAGATTCAAACGAGAATGATATTTTTTTTTTGAATGAGGAACCAACCAAAATGCGCAACGTGATACAAAATCCAATTTCCCTTACCATAAAAAATCAACATTTTTTTTCTTCGATTTGCAATCTCACAATGTATACTTTCGACAATTTTTTTTTTTGAATTTTACAAATTGTACAAAATTAGTAACATATGTGTTACTTGCTGATATCACACGTATTACTCGCCGGTATCACATGTGTTACTCGCCAGTAACACATGTGTTACCCGTTTTCAAAACCCACCAAAAATCGGGAAAAAAAGTTCGTCAAAATTATTCCCTATCACATCTCTAATCGAAGAGAATAAAACGCTTATTTTTATGGTGCAATTTTTGTGATTTTTCAACCTATTGTTTTGAAGATATTTAATTTTTAAAAACATAGGGGAAAGATGGTTTAGTGATACGTGACACATTTTTATTGGTTCGCTTATTATTACAAGAAGTTGTTGTACTCATTTAAAGCTCTATCTAACATAGGAATTACTTCTTCCGTCTCAAAAATATAGTCCATGTTTCCTTTTCTGGACGTCCCAAATTAATTGTCAACTTTCAAAAATAGAAGGGATGTTTTGGTCGTGATTACCATATTACCCTTACTTTGAATTATTATTACAACTTTAAAGAAAGTAGTAATTAATTGTTTAAGGGTAAAACTGTCATTCTGCAAAAAGTAAGAAAGAGAAAGCAGTAATGATTATGCTTTTATTAAACTGCGTGTTTTTTGTCGATGAACAATTATTTTGAGACGGAGGGAGTATAATATTTGTAATTGTAAGATAAGGTTAAATGAATAAATAATGGAGTAAACAAGCATGGAGTATAAAAAACATTATTAAAACTCAAACTTTTTTTAGGTTTCAAAAACAAAATATCTCCAAAATGGCTAGTCAAAAATTATAAAATATGCACCATAATATATATATATATATATATATATATATATATATATATATATATATATACTAGCATTGTACCCGCACAATGCGACAGTGATATTTTATAATTCATATTTTACGATTCTATAGTTTTTCAGTCAAATTTGATGTTGTTAGTTCGTATTTTACTATTTTATAGTTTTTCAGCGTGTATTTTATGATTTTTAAGGTGCTCAAATGTGTGAGTTTAAGTTCGTATTTTAATTTTCATGCCATGCAACATAATATAAACTTGTAAAAACAAATGAAAGATTAATGAAAATCTCTTCTTTCTTCTCTATTAAAGGAGGATGTTAATTAATCAATCAATTAATTAATTTTCTTCTAATTCAACCTTCAAGAGTTAATCCACACCTTTCATTGGTTAAACCCTTTTAATTATACCCATTGATTGTCATTAGGGAACTGGTTAATTAATCACAAGATTTTTAGACCCCCTTATGACATATATATATATATATTTTTAAAGGCTAATTATATTAAAAGAAGTCTAAATAGCAAGGCGCTAAATAGACCCACAATGTACAAATGTACATACACCAAATACACCAGCTATCACTCCTATTCTTGATACACTTTGAGTCCAAGTCCGAACTAAGTAGATACTAAAATGGATGAAAAAAACCTGAAAATTTCAGGAAAAAATCCCCGAAGATAGGGGCCGAACCACCGGTTTTCACCCTATATCGTTTTTGATAGCATCCCGTGAGGACCTAGACTAAAGCCGCATCACTCCATACATGAAAACACCCCATATAATATACAAAATAAATATAAAACATTAAAATATAGTCTTCAAAATCTGGTCATCTCTTGGATCCTTTTAATGCAACATACTTTCCATGCAATCCTCCAGCTTGTGCCCTCTGCCCAGCTACACAAATGTGAAGTTTAACCACTGATTTTCCTCCAGAGTCCATTTGGAAACTCGATTCTTGATCCATAGAAATCCCACTGTTTTAATCTCCGTTACCATACCTGCTACATTAACTTTCGACCCGTTAAAAACACAATTGTTACGCACTTTCCATATTACCCAACAGGACACCATCAAAATTGATTGGATAAGCAGTTTTCGTCTAGCCGAGCCCTTCACTTGTTCATGTTGGACAATCAAATCTCTAACTGAGAATGCAATCATAGGATCCAACTTGCACCAATTTTCAATAGCGTTCCATACTTCATGCGTGATCCTACATCCGGTTACCAAATGGTCCATTGTTTCTTCCTGATCCCCACAAAAGCTGCAATCAGTATTTTCCAAGTGTATCCCTCTTCTCTTTAGTTCCAGCTTGGACGGTAACCTGTTTAACCACAAACGCCAACCAAAAATATTAACCTTACCTGGAAGAACATTATTCCAAGGAAAGGTTTTATCTTGTGTTTCCGAGATATCCTTATTCAAGATATTCCGAACAGCTCCAACTGAAAACTTCTTGGATCCTCTTGACACCCATTCCCAGCTATCTTGAACACTACTAAACCGAACAATGAACCCGATATTGAGCAGTTCTATCAGCTCATTTATTGCCGAACAAGACCATGATCCCGCTTTCCATTTCCAATTGAAACAACCATCCTCCTTTAACCTACTTGCCACATTGACATTCTTGTAGGATTCTAGACTAAACAAGGCTGGAAATATGTTGCATAGTTGCCCCATACCCGACCAATTGTCTAACCAAAACTTCAACATCTCCCCATTTCCAATCTTTCCGACGAAATAAGAGGTAAAATCAATGCCTTTGCTGTCAAATATTTTATCAATCGAACAAATTGCCTTCCAATTTCCTACAACCGATAACTTGCACGGAATTACTTTGGGCATACACTTCGAATCGTGTAAGGCAACAATCATCCTCCTCCATAACCTGTCATGTTCATTTCTAAATTTCCAATGCCACTTCGATAGTAGGCTAATATTGAATTCTCTTAGAGGAGTTAAACCAAGTCCACCCCGATCCTTAGGTGTTGTAACCACATCCCATGAAACCCAATTAATCCATTTCTTGATGCCATTACCACCCCATAAAAATCGTCTTCTCAATCCATCCAATTTTTGAATCAATCCCAAAGGTGCCTTGAATAGTGAGAAAAAATATACCGGTAAACTTTCAAATACTGAATTTAATAGTGTGAGTCTACCACCAATTGATAACGTCGATGCTTTCCATAAGGACAAACGGGCCTCAACTAGATCAATCACCGGCTTCTAATTTTTAAGGTGATTCATATTAGCTCCTATCATTAATCCAAGATGAATAAATGGAACTTTCCCAACATTACATCCCAATTTGTTTGCCACTTCTTTCACCACTTCTTCCTCACAACCAAAACCATAGATATGTGATTTGTGAAAGTTAATATGTAGACCCGAAATAAGCTTGAACGCCCGAAGGAAACAAGTAATAAAGTCAATATTTTTAGGCCTCCATTCACCCATTACCATGACATCATCCGCATAAAGTAAGTGAGACAAAACCGGTCCCTGATTTGGTGTTCGAACTCCTTTGAAAAGCCCCAACTTACAACCCTTATTCATAAAGAAAGTGAACGCTTCCATGGCTATTATAAATAAAAATGGGGAAAGTGGATCTCCCTGTCTCACCCCACGTTCATATTGAAATTCCTTTGAAGGAGACCCATTTATGAGTACCGAAGCTCTTGCCGAGGCAAGAACACCACGGATCCATAACCTCTATTTTTCCGAAAAATTCATCCGCTTTAATATCTGATCTATGAATTCCCAGTTAACTGAATCGAAAGCTTTTTCAAAGTCAATTTTAAAGAATAACATTTTGCTATTGCAACGTTTTGCCCAACTTATTAATTCATTAACAATTAGTGGACCTTCAAGTATATTCCTCCCCTCCAAAAAACCAGATTGAACATCCGATATAATCTTTCCAATCACACACCTTAGTCTGTTTGCTAGAACTTTTGAAATCAATTTCGAGACCCATCCTAACAGGCTTATCGGTCTAAAATCATTCAAGTTAGATGGATCATTAACTTTTGGAATCAAAGTTATGAAACTAGAAGACATACCTCTGTGGATATAACCATCCACGTGAAACTGGTGAAGCAGCTCCATGAAATCCTTTTCCAAAACTTTCCAGAAACGTTTAACAAAATTGAAGTTAAAAGCATCCGGGCCCGGTGCTCTATTACCGTCACAATCTTTTACAGCGTTAAAGACTTCCTCACTGGTAAATTCTCTTTCCAGCCATTCCCGATCCACATTATCTAATCTGTTAATACCCTCACAACTGAATGAGGGTCTCGAGTGTACGGCTTCACCAAAGCGATTAGCAAAGTGTTCATGAGCTTCTTTTTTAATTCTACTTGAAACCTTACACCACTCCCCATCAATCATCAGACTATTAATCCTTGATTTACATATGCGGTTTTTGATAAACCCATGAAAGAATGCACTATTTTCATCCCCCTCCACCGCCCATTTAACCCTCGACTGTTGTTTTAGGTCCAACACTCTCTCTGCTTCAATATCATTCAAAAACATACGACTTTCCCATTCGCAAGCCGGCTCTTCTTCAGTTAACATTCTTTCCTCTAGAAGTAGCTCATATTTTAGAACTTGTTCCTTGGCTTCCATTAACTTTCCATTCTGCTTCTTTTTAATCGTATCAATCCATATCTTAATTTCGTTTTTCATCGCCCTCAGCTTTCTTGCCAATGTTCTTGATGGGACACCACATGGAATTATTCTATCACAAGTACTCTTGATTACCTCCGGTAAATCTGGATGCCTTAACCATGAATCGAAGAATTTGAAAGGCTTAGGCCCGAAATCTTGCGACTCCGTAATCAGAATTATTGGCGCGTGATCCGACACACTAATGTTTAACGCAAAAAAGAATGCGTTTGGCCATTTGTTCCAGAATCCCTCACACACCAGAGCACGATCAATCTTACTAAGCTTCTGTGAATTTCCTGCCCTAAATGTGTATTTTCGTCTTCCCATTGCATACTCCATTAATCCTGCAGCAAAAATAAAATCATTAAAATACCGAGCCCCATTATGATTAAATATCGAGTTGAACCTATCCTCAGGAAATCGCACTTCATTGAAATCCCCAATTATAATCAAATTTCCAGAATAACTCCCTTTAATACCCATGAGTTTATCCCACAGAGTTCTTTTTTCAACTGGACTTTGAGGCCCGTATACATTCACGACTGTCAATGTGGAAGTATCACTAATTACCACCCCACTAATCAACAAGAAGTTTCTGTCCTTAACCACATCCATCTTTCTAAAACAACTCGAATCCCATATCACCGCATTAACCCATTCAACATCAAAAACACCCTTACCCCAAAATTGATTGAAACGTATTTTTGAACAATCCGCTAAAGATGTTTCCTGCATACACAAGAAATTGATGCTATTCTCTTTCTTAATCTCTCTAATCCAATTTTCTTTTCGACAATCTGCCGCCCCTTTTATATTAATCGATAAGAAATTCATTGTTCATGCTGAATTTGATCATCCCCATTTACTAAATTCCAAACCTGTTCTCGGTAATCGTTGAGATTAATACCAAGACTACCTGCTACTTGTATTGTTTCCTCCACCTCTGACCTGGAGACTTCCTCTGACATCGTCGTATGTCCATTACTGTATTCTTTCTTATCCAATTCCGCATTAATACCAAGCTCAGACGTGGAATCTGGAATAAAAGGTACCCTTACCCTTACCCTTGTCTTCCATTCTTCCCTTTTGTTTGGAATTAAACGGCCACACATAAAAAACATGGCGACGCAGATCAAATTTAAAAGGGCAGTCATCTAAACCTAAGGCTTCGAAGTTCAAACGGCACCAAATTCAAAACGATCATCATCTAAAAAACATGGTGACGCGATCATCATCCCGAATTCGACAACGTCAAGCGATTCGAAATAGCATCTAAATCTAAAGTCCGTTTCATCCTTCCTAGTGTCGATTGATTGATTGTATTCTTGAACTGGTAATTTTTTGGCTAGCGTGGTTTCGATTCGTTTGAATTAAGGAGTTATCTTGTGATGGTTTGTTAACTGACCTACAATCCTTAGGTTTAGAGGCTAATAACAGGTGCCTATTAATTAAACTTAATTGATTTTAGATGCGTTTTTTTATTCGTTTGAATTAAGAGTATTCTCGTAATCACAACAATAGATTTTGGTTTCATTGGTTTGATTTCTATTTATTTTATTTGTTAAAATAAAGGTTGATTAATTGATAAAGTGAGATTTTTATAAAATTCTGTATATGTTTGCCTAACATACTATTTGATTTAATTGGTTTGTATTCTATTTATTTTATTTGTTAAATTAAAGTTTGATACGAGGAAGAAAGGTTTTGCCTACATTATATGTTTTGACATTTTTTGAACGCACTCAACGTGTTTGATGTAATGTCTTTGAGAGGTTTTGACTTCTTGGATCATACCCAAATATCACTAATCAACTTTTACACTTGACGCTTCTTTCCTTTCTTCTATCTAATATGCTTTTTTCATAACTTCTTTGTTTGAGTGTCAAAAACAGAATTGGTACCACTAATCAGCTAGAAACGTAACATTCATAGAAAAATACTTCTTTGTTTGATTTTCAGCTATGATGACAGTTTCTCCTCTTATTTCCCCCCTGATTTTTGTATGCAATTACCATTTAATATGATATAATCAGTTTTAATTAAGATTATGATTTATGGCATTTCATCAGTTTACTTAGTTCAGTGAAGTGATTAAGATCGCTAGATTATTATGTTTTGTTAGATATTTGGTTTTTCTATTTCCGTCATGCATGAATCATTGTTTAAACGTATCCGATGCAAGCTAACTTTGTTTTAGAGTCACTAGTCAGATGCATGAGTAATTTTTCATTTTTGCTTCTTTCTTATTATTCATGTGTTTATGTTTATGTGGATGTTTTATTGGTCTATATGGGATATCTACGATTTCTCAAAGGCTCTTTTATAAAGGTTACTTTTTAATATGAAAGATAACTACAATTTTTTTAGTTTGGCAGCAAGAATAGATTACTGCTTTTATAGATGGACCATTTAGTTTGGCATAATAATTTTGGCTCTAGTTTTTAGTTTGGCAGCAAGCATAGGTAGAGCTTAACAACATGTGGATCCGCAGTCCATGAGATTCGATTAAACAAGGCATTATACCATGTAGGTATGTATACCAAATTAAATAGATACAAATTAGTGCTAGGCACTTATTTCGTAATAATTGAATATTTTGTAAGAATTACATCCCTACACTAATGCTCAAACACATAATTCAACATTTAATCACAATGATTTCAACAAGTTAAGTATAACAACAACAACAACAACGGTTATTTTTAGTACCCTCAAAACGGTTATGTTGGGTTGGGATCGCCCGCAAACACATATTTTTCTTTAGACCCCTTTACATCTTTATAATTATCCAAGCGCTAAATATGATTATTAATATAAGTCATCATAAGTAAATGCAATAAAGCAGATAATGTTATTAGCCTGCTTAATCTACTTAATCTGTTAGCATCATCATTACATTTGTTGTCCACTACACTATATTGCATTTACTAATGATAATATTTTGATAAATATTTGGTCTTGGTATGTTATGGTGTAAGTGCGATAATGTGGGCTTTGTTTTATCTCTAAATTGAGTAATGTAATGAGTTTGCTACAAATTTTTAAATGACTAGATGTGTAAAACAGGCTAAAAGTTGCCCGGGTGTGTATTGCTAATCCAGATAACTTTCTAAATAATTATTTCAAGATTAGATTAATACAATAAAAAATATATTGATATTCTAATTAGTACTAAGAGCAACTTCAACAAAGGGTTTATCCAAAGCTTTTTTATGTGAAAAAGCTTTTGAAAAGCTTTTTTTATCAATGGGTAAAGGCTTTTATTTTGTAAAGCTTGACATATCTTAACATTTTGAGCAAAAGCTTTTTCACCAAATTGTGTGTATAGGTTTAAAAAAAAACTTTGCAAAAGCTTTTTCCATTGAAGATAAAGCTTTTTTATAAAGCTTTTTTAAAAGTTGATGATGTGTCTAACAAAAAAAGTTTTGTAAAGGTTTATAGATTGGGCATGCTGTAACAACACCTAACTTTCATTACCTGTGGCCTAACCCATTTGATCCGCCCATTCTCCAACATCACTTTAAAGTCATTTAACAACTTTATGTCGCACAAAGAGTAGTTAGAAAACTTTATTAAACAAGTTAAATTTGAATAAAGATGAGCGATTTTGGATAAACAATGTTAGGTACAAATGACTTTTTTCCGTTCGCCCAAATCTACATTTTGTGAAAATAGGATGTATGTAACAGAAAATTAAGGATAGTAAATTGAGTAGTTGATCAGTCAATAATTGCTATTGTTTGTATTTAGTTTCAAAAGGAATCTTGGGAATTTTTGTGAGCTAAGCTTTAGTCTATGTTGAACTTGGGGCAACATATACGTTATCATTTGCATCTATTCATCAGTCTTAGGTTATTAGCACTTTAGAAAGGTTTTGCCTAGAAAGCAAAATCGTATCGATTTTTTTTTGGGTGTTTAGATTTGTGTTTTACTTGTGTTTAGACTTTGTATTCTTACTCTTTATAATTTTTTACGATTACTTTGTGTATTAGATAATGAAATTCTAGACCTTGGAGGGGATGAAGGAAGAAGACAAGGTCTTGGATTCGATTTTGTCGGATTTGGGTACTTTGTTCATTCCATTTGAAGTTTAGCTTTTCGTCTATTGTTTTAAAAGAAAACTTTGTTCCTTCGAATGTAAAAATCTGGCTGTATATTATATTTCATTTGGTACAGATACCAAAGTTTTCCTTTGGAAAATTCCAACCAGTGCTAACAACCCAGATGAAATCTGTTGGAGAATCTATGGCTGTAGGTCGAACCTTTCAAAATTCTTTCTAAACACAAGTGAGCTATCATGAATGTGGCTACTTAGGATGGGGTGTGCACCCAATCAAGGAGTTGGACTGGGAATGGAACTAGTTGAAATACAGACCTCGAGTCCGTAATTCTGACCTCATACATGCCATATATGCTTCAATGAAAAAAAGGCATGAAGGTGATGTCATTCATAAGTTGCGTTTAGTAGACAAATGGTTTCTTATACGACAATGTGCTATAATTGTGTGAACCCACATTTTTGTTATGTTATTAAGTAGTATATCTGTATAAGTGCCATGTATAGATATTTTTGTTTTAATATTGTTTACATAAGATGATATTTGAACAAATTATATTATATTAAATATATAGCTATTTTATAATGTGAGAAAATAGGGATGAAGATGAAGGGACGAGGGGTATAATTGTGATGTCATTAGAATTTAATTTATCATGATCCAATTTACTTACATCATACATACACATTTCAGATCAACTTATAACTTGACTAAAACGTTGAAACTCAAACAAGCAACAGTTCTCAAGTTAAAGTGAGGGCTACTATTAGAGTGTCAGGTCACTTCTTAGTCATCCTTCGCGACGTGGTTTAGGTAATCACTAACCCATTATACCGTGTTTACGTGGTTTACATATATTGTCATATTTTCACAAGTGCTCTTCGATCTTTACTATAAATCACATTGTTTATAAATACTCTACTCAACAATAATATTGGTTACACCGCCGATATCATAATCACACCTATAGTCAAGCAACTATTGCTAGTCCTTGGTGAAAAAAAGATGTTCAATTTGCAAAGTTGTCACGTTCCAAGCTACTCAACGATAATCTTGATAGTATTAATCACAGAGAACACTACAAATATTATTTAAATATACCTTTCTTTGTTGATATATATTTTTCAAATAATATATAATTATTAACTAAGACTAATTTGTTGTAGAAGTTTCTTGAGTTAGCCCGCGAATTTCGCAGGTTATGTGCTACTTATATATCTAGTAAAGATTTAATACCATAAAAATGTAAACCTTACATATCTTAATTTTAATTACGTAGTAATATATATTTGACTTTTTTGTTAAAAAGTTTAAAGGCATAAAAAAGTAGAAAATTTTTCATCATATTCCATAAATATGTAGAGTTAATTGAGCAAATAAGATATTATAATTATGTTTTTAATTAACTAATGAAATGGAAGGGGCAAGATAGTAATTTTGGATATTCCATACTCTAAGCATTAAGACTAAATACCAAATGCATTATATATAAAAAAAGTAGTGAAAACACATCTTCACCCTTCATCTAATCTAACATATATATATATATATACACAAAAGGGGTGGGGATAAAAAAAACGATGAAAACACTTTTTGATTCATAATTTTTTTAAGTTGTGAACTTTCATTTTTTTTGCTTCACATATGAATTTTTTGTGAACCCTTATATTTTTTTTGTTTCACATAAAAATTTTCGTCATGAACCTTTTTTTTATTTTTTTGCTTCACACAAAGTTTACAACATTTTCAATTGAACTTTATTTTTTCACATAATTTTTTTTTTAATTTTTTTTCATGAAAATTTGAAGTTTTTTTTATTGTGAACTTTATTTTTTTTTTAGGTTTACGAAAAGTTTTTAACTTTTTTAACTGTGAACCTTAATTTATTTTTTGAGTTCACGGAAAGTTTTAACTTTTTCAATTGTGAACCTTTTTTTTCCAGCTGTGAACCTTAATTTTTTTTAAGTTCACGGAATGTTCTAAAATAAATCTCCACCCTCCATCTAATCTAACTTATATATATATATATATATATATATATATATATATATATATATATATATATAAAAGGGGTGGAGATAAAAAAACGGTGAAAACACTTTTTTCTTCATAAATATTTTAAGGTGTGAACTTTTTTTTTTTTTTTTTTGAAGTAAACCAAAAAATTTAAGGTTCACACAAAAAAATATTTTTTGTAAAAAAAATAAAATAAAGTCAAATTCGAAAATCAAAACAAAAAAATTAAGGTTCATAATTAAAAAACTTAAAAACTTTCTGTGAACCCAAAACAAAAAAATAAGATTCACAATTGAAAATTTAAAAACTTGTTGTGAATCTAAAAAAAATTAAGGTTCTCAGTTGAAAAAAAAAAGTTCACAATTAAAAAAGTTAAAAACTTTTCATGAACAAAAAAAAATTAAGGTTCACAATTAAAAAAGTAAGAAACTTTCCGTAAACCAAAAAAATTAAGGTTCAAAAACGAAAAAGTAAAAAACTTTCTGTGAACTCAAAAAAAAAATTAAGGTTCATAGTTGAAAAAAAAAAGGTTCACAACTGAATTTTTTTAAAACTTTCCGTGAACCTGAAAAAAATTAAGGTTCACAATTGAAAATTTTAAAACTTTATGTGAACTCAAAAAAAAATTAAGGTTCACAGTTGAAAAAATTAAAAACTTTTCGTGAACAAAAAAATAATAATTAAAGTTCACAATAAAAATTTTTAAAAATTTTCGTGAAAAATAAAAATAAAAAAATTTATGTGAAAAAAAATAAGGTTCACAATTGAAAATGTTAAAAACATTGTGTGAAGCAAAAAAAAAAAAAATTAAAGGTTCATCACGAAAATTTTATGTAAAACAAAAAAATATAAGGGTTCACAAAAAAAATCATATGTGAATAAATAAAAATGAAAGTTCACAACTTAAAAAAATTATGAATCAAAAAGTGTTTTCACTATTTTTTTATCCCCACCCCTTATATATATATATATATATATATATATATATATGTTAGATTAGATGGAGGGTGGAGATGTGTTTTCACTTTTATCTCCTTGTTTTCACCAAAACCTATCCCTATATATATACATATTATATATATATATATATATATATATATATCATCTTCGATTAGACCACTCCCATTTGTGACTGAAACTGACAGACACCTGCATCACTTATACCGTCACTTTAATTTTTGAGTCTCATATTTACCAAATACTTATAGTTTTATACATTATAAAAAAAAAACCCCGAAGAGCATCGGAATAAAAGCGGCGAGACGAAGTGACGAGCCCCTCCCATCGGCGTCACTTCGTCGGTTTGTAACCGACGTGAGCTAAAGCTCACCATGGGGACCAGTCTTATATATCTCAATGATATACTTTTGACGAATTTTTTTGATGGATTTAAAAAACAACTATTACATGTGATAGCAACGACTATCACATGTAATAATAAATTGTACAATTTGTAAAACTCAATAAAAATATAAAAAATACATTCGTCCAAAGTATACCATGATTTATAAGTTTTCATTTAGCTATTTTTGCGATATTTAATTCTTTAAAAATGTAGTGGAAAGTTGGGTTTGATGAAAATGAATGGCTGAGATTGTTTTTACATTGTCACCAAAATTTCCATTCTCATTTGAACTAAGATCCATATAGTTATGTTTGTAACATATACGAGCAACGTCTAAGAAAAAATAATGTAAGGTTCAAAATCTATCAATGAAGAAAATATCACTTTTTCCATCGTCAAAAATGACTTTTTTTTTCCAAAGGTAACTGTTATTTATTTTTATTTTTTGTTGTTGTAAAAATGCATAAATTAAGGAAATCCTACCTCTAAGATAGGTACATTTATGATGTAGATAGGCTTGAGACCCAAGAAACAAATCTGCTAGAAGATTATCAATTAGGAAGTTTTATTATTTAGTATTATTATGTTTATTATTAGGAAAGTTTAGGTATTTTAGTTTATCTAGGATAAATCACAATATTTTCAATATCATTATCGAAAATGATGATGATGGGCCAAGTTCAGCTTATTCGTATCTTGTCCGCAAACTAGCACCTACAACTTCTGAGGAAGTGAAGAGACACAACGCCACAACATCTTTCACACGCGGGGCAAGATAAATCGTAATATTTTCAATATCATCATCGATGGAGGCAGTAGTGAAAATATTATATCTCAGGACATTGTAGAACGTCTTAAGTTGATCCCCATGAAGCACCCGAACCATACAAGATTGGTTGGATTAAAGATGTTGGTGAAGTACATGTGACCGAGCAATGTGAAGTTCCATTTTCTATGGGTGAATACAAAGATATAATCTTATTTGACATAGTAGACATGGATGCTTGTCAAGTATTACTAGGTTGTCCTTGGCAATTCGATTTGAATGTGTTACATCAAGGAAAGGAGAACACCTACACCTTCTCTAAAGATGGTCAAAAGTTCACTTTATGGCCTGTCAGTCCTAACTTGTAAGCTTTAAATAAGAATAAAAATATACTTTGGAAATTTCACAAGAAGTGGCGGAAACACACTTGTAAAGATTAGGAAGAACACATATTCTACAGTGATTGTAACATAATGATCTTTACAAACAATCTCACAATCAAACTCTCAATATTATTTCTTTGATGAAGATAATACAAATACACTTTTTGCTTGCATTTGGATTTCCGTAGAAACCTTGAGAGAAAACTACACCTACACTTGATGATGCATACTTACACACACTAACTGACCCATGCTTATATTTCTTTTCTAAGTCAAAAGATGCATTTAATGATTATGGAAAACTGTATTTTATAATATCAATAGAGTACCATTTACAAGTGAGCATTTAATGCATTACTACAAAGTTGTCTAAGTATGGACTGCTACAGTTGAGCACTCATGCTTTACAAGATGACAGGTACACAAGTTATTATAGTCGGGCCCACTGATTTGGTGCAGAATGATCCAGCAGTGGAAACTTTGTTAGAAGATGCATCGGTGTTAACTTCTGAATGGACGAGCGGTAGAAATAATGAGAACGGTATTAACAGATTGACTGGCGGTAGTAACTCCAGCGGTAGAAACAATACTTAGAGTATTTTCAGAATTTGCACTGGTGGTTATTTTGACCCAACAATCACCCCCTAAACTTGTGCTTCTTCCAGAAGCCACAAGTTTCATTTCTTCAAACCCTTTTCAATCAGTTTCCTCATTTTCTCTTCTGACCTTTTCTTCCTTTCTATTTCCTGATTCTCTTCTTCTCAGACATTTCAATATGGTGAACCAAACTGGCAGCAAGATTAACATCCCTACACTTTACTTTCAACTGCATCATATACTTCATCACAGTGAGATTGAGTGGATATTCTTTATCAGCTAGAAAATATCCAACAGTTGAATCATCTTGGTTTATAAAGTGTACTCCATTATGATCAAAACAATACCAGAAGATTACTTGTGAGAATGGTTTCTTAAAATACTCCATTTCAGCATTTGGCTCATACATTCTCTGAAGATATCCAAACAGTATCATATTCATTTTCTGTTCACTCCCATTTGAATATTTCCTTTTTCCTACATCCCATATCTGATCCACATCAGTTCTACTGAAGTTCTTTAACATTTTAAGAAAAGAATCATATACCTCAAATTGATTCCCTGCTCTAACAACTTTGTACACTGGCTGCAATTTCAGATCATGAATGATATACCAGTCAATGATAGGATATTCTACTGCCAGAGGAGTTGCAGTATTGATCTCAGTGTCACGAATGACCATTGATCTTAGTCTCCCCAAATCCATTTCATCTTCTGAATCATTCACATTATTATTTTCCTTTTCATCAGCAGGGTGCATATCAGTGGCACTACCCTTTTTTTTCCAGCTTGCCCCTCATCACTTCTTCTTTTCATCTCATCAAATGCACCTGATCCTGACCTTTGTCCACTTCTTTCAAATGCAATCAAGTGAGGATCCCTTCTGTCTTCTTTTTCTTGATTAGGAGGAATGACAGGATGATCAGCTTCATACCTTCTCTTCAGAACATCAAAGTCCCATCGTCTTACTTTGTATAGAGGTAGACCAGTTAACCCTCTAACATATCTAGCATAAAATATCCCTTAATTGAGCTTTGGTTTTAGGCTTTGCTTTCAGCTTTGCTTGTCTTTGAGCTGTTTCAAATGCTCTTCTCTCTCTTAGCAGCCTCTCCAATTCAGCTCGTCTCTCTTCTGCAGACATTTTCATCCATTGATACTCATAAACTCTTTTAGATAAGAGTTCATCAAAGTGAATTTGTTCCTCTTTGGTCAACATCAGTTCAACATTATCACCATATGTGAATTTGACCAGATTTTCTTATTCTGCCTCTGCATCAAGTTCATCTTGAAGTTCTTGAGCAAACCTTTCACTTATCTCTTCCAACTCCTTTTTCTTTTTAGGTTTATCAGGCTCCACATGTACACCTTTACCTTTCTCCTTTGCTTTCAACATCTCCTTTTCTTTGAGAGCCTTTCTCACAGCTTCTAGCATCACCTTTTCTGATCCAGGTTCTCTAAACGTTATTCCTAAATTTCTAGAGGTTGCAGTATTAGTAGAAGATTGTTCTTTTGCCACTTCAACTAATGCTTCTGCTGCTGTAAGCTCATCATTAATGATTGGAGTTGAGATGTTTTCAATATGAGGGGTATCCTGATGTTCATGCACCACCTTTTCCTGGATATTACCAGTTTCATCTGATGCAATATCCTCAAACAATCATGTGCTCAAAATTGGTCTTTCTTCATAGACCTCCTCTTGAGTATCTATTTCCACAGCTTCATTTATATATGTATCTCAGGCTCAAGTGGATTTTCACACACATTTTCATTTTCTTTTCTCAATTCATCTTCTACAATCAATGAATCAGCTTCAAGTTCACTAAACTTCATTGATCCTATACCCCTTTACCAGCTCCTGTGAACTCATATGGATTTTCTTTGTATCTGACATCATCACCAGTAGAAGAACATGAAGCTTCAGACATACTCTTAGCCTTGGAATTTCTTTCCTTCAACTCGTTTATCTCCTCTTTCATTTTCTCCATCCCTTTCCTCATCTCATCAATTGCTTTCCCTTGTTTTTCTATGATCTCACACAATTTGGTAAAGGTATCAGTTAAATCATTCAGTTTAGAACTGTCCTCACCATTTTTGAAAGTGTTAACCTCCTTTAGTGGATCACTGGAACCACCTTCTGTACAATGCTAGGCATGAATAACAGAGGCCCCTTTGTTCTTGGTACTGGGACCACTAGACTTGTTGATTTCCACTGAATCCTCTGCAATAGAGGAATCCAATGGTATCTCCAAATCTGGTGTTGCCATGGATTGGGTCCTATTGCCATTACTACTGTCCTGTACTCCTTCTAAGGTAGATACAGTAGTGGTAGACCTTTCCATATGGTCATGATCTTGATCATTGACCACCTCATTTTGTTCAATGGGCTGAGACATCTGAGAAAGAGGAGTCTCAGATGCCTGTTTTCTTGCCTTTTTGGCATTTGGATTGGTTGGTTTGGGGTTTCTTGTTTTTATTTTCTGTGAACCTGTAGCTCTGGGTTGAGAAGAAGTGGGATTGACTTCTTCCTGAACTACAGGTGTAGAAGTGGTTGATGGACCAGCTTCTGCAGTAGAAGGTGCACTTATCATATGAGCAGTTAAAGGAGTCACCTTCTCAGAAAATTGTTTTTGTTTGACCATCCCAGCTCTCTTCATATTTGAGAAAACCTTTTTTGAATGAGAAGAGAGAAAGAGTTTATTACCATCTATTGGTAAATCCTTTAATTCTTTGTTAAAAATGTGTTGCAAGAATCTAGGATACATTAAAAACATGTCATTGGGATGATCAAGGTTGTATAACATTCCATCAAAGATCAGTTTTGAAAAATTAAATTTTAAACCATTTGCTAGGCAGATTATTGCAGATGCAATATTACTGCCAAACTAATCAAAAGAGGTCTTTTTTTGTGAAATACATTATTGTAGGGTATGAATTAAGTATTTCCAATGTGGGCAAAACATTGCTTTGAAAAATGTTAATTTACCATTATTCTCCTCCTCATACCCTAACAACTGCAATTTTTCAAAAATTTGAGAAGGAAGAAAATAATCCGTACCATCTGCATCTTGCAGGAGCAAATGAGTGCGGATTGACTTCTCAGACACTTTGATTTCTTTACCAGCAACCTTTCCAACAATAATAGTTACTGATCGCGCCCAAACGGTCAGTCGGGTTTGTCACCCCGTCGTCAGACCTTCCGTCTAGACGCGGATCAGGAGGGTAAGTTTTTTTTAAAAGATTTTTATTTTTATGCTGGGCCTAAGTATACTAAAGCTATGGATAGGTATAGCGATAGGTATGACCTAGTGTCGTTCTTCAAACTACAACGAGCATGGGATCTAGGACTTTAGTTATCTACGGAAATTTAGCTGGGGTTTTTAAAAGAGGTTTTGGTTTGGTTTAGTTTTAACTAACTACTAATTATCTAAAATTTAAACTAATTAAAAGTAAAGTGGGGTGGAGGTGGCAACGAGAACTTATAGGTGAAGCGAGTGTTTACTATGATAATTACTCATGCTATTTAGGGGTAGTTAATGAGATAAAGCCTTAGTTAAGATGACATTAATATTTCCTAATGAGCCATAACCACTAGCCTATTATCTATCTAACGTAGAGTTGTCCGCAATCAGATAAATAATATGTCACATAGATAACAGTTATGGAATGTAAACTACACCGGAAGTTGTCCCAAATGTAGCAACCAATTTAACCAACAACCATCCTCGAGTCTTGTCCCCCAATCTCGGACATTTGAGATATCCGAATCATGGCATGAATTGTTGAATAAACAAAAACATGAACAGGGGTTTCCTACCGGGACAAGTTGGGATGGTCTGGTCTAACGGCCGATTAAATTGTTCATCATTATTCCATATAAATCATTCTAACTATTCTATGCATGTTAAACTGGCATATGCAATTGATAGATATTTGAAAACCTAATCATGTAACTAATCAGCATAACAGATACTAGCATGCAAACCCTAAGCAACAATCAAACAAGAACATGCAGAAAGGCAGCATAGCAGGGATCAGTTTTATGCAGAGTGACGGGGTACATGGTTAAGTCACAAGTGCCCCGAAAGTTCTCTCTAAGACACTTGTTAAATGGCTTGAATCTAATCTATCTCTAATCCTACGCTCCGTGTCTCCCTCCGGTAATATTTCAATTCATAGATTCAAATATATTTCAACCGCATACAAACAGAGTAACAACATGATTTAAGTATAACTACCCTAGCATGGCAACTGTCATAGCAAACACAGATTTGTCTAGCTAAGCATGGCAATAATCCTAGCAAATAATTCTAAACAAGTATAGCAACAGCACAACATTATTTAAAATAACAAGATAGAGATTATAATAAAACCTGACAAAGCTGTATTACAAATCGTGCGACACCGCAGTCTCGAAGCACCTCCGTTACAATTAAGCTACTAATCTACTAGCTTAACTAATCTAATTAACTAACTAACTAATTTAGAGAGAGAGTAGTGAGAGAAAGTGTAGAAGTGAGGTGTGAGATGTGTTGAAATGATGAAATGAGGCTAGTATTTATAGAGAACGCTCAACCGTATCCATAGACCGTATCCAAACCACAAAATGCACAACCGTATCGCAAGGGCAAATAAAAATCAGATTTTTATCGCCCAAACGCTCGATACGGCCAAGTTAGGGTGAATACGGGCAAACTGGACCGTATACGGCTGTGCACAGGGTGAATACGGGCAAACTGGGCCGTATACGGGTGGGCACAGGCCGTATACGGCCTGCACAGACCGTATACGGTCTGTGTCCAGCCGTATACGGCCTGGACCAGCCGTATACGGCCTGGTTCAGCCGTATCCAGCTTCTTCGGTTCTTCGTTTCTTCGTTCGGGCGTAACTTCTTCGTCGTTTTTCCGTTTTAAGCGTTCTTTATATCCACGCGATCGTATTTTCCTAACGAAGAAAATGACATAAGTTAGAGGTCATAATTCTTTGTGGAACTCAAAAAGTGCTAGAACGAGTGAACGAGAATGCTTGTGATCGTATTCGTTAGATTTATCGTGTTTTTTCGATCTTTTTAGATGACTTTTGAAACATTGTCTATATTTTGGCCCATGTGACGAGTTTTAATGATAAAGTATCTATTTTGATTAGTTTCGTCAAATATTGGGCCAAAAAGGTGAGATTAATGCACGCAAAAACATGACTTTTTGCGTGTTATCAAATATCCCACACTTAGACATTTGCTTGTCCTCAAGCAAACTTACCCTCTTACCATAGAAAATATTTGATTTCTAACCACAACAAAGAATTCACACAGATTGGAAACAAGCATTTGCCCATTAGATAAATAAGGGGTGTTCACATGACGTATCTAAAAGTTGTTCAAGATGGTTCACTTAGGCAAACTTTCAATTCTCAAATTTGTGGAATATACACGACTGGGCGATCTCACTGGTGGTCACTCAATTCACTCAAAGTGTATCGGGGTTCCTATTATCCTAAGCCAAATGAAAAATCGCTCAAATACCAGTCGTGCAGCATTCGTCGTCATAGGCTTGCCCGAGGATCAAATCTTCATCACTTAGACAGGGACGGTACTGATTATCCCAGGACATTCAGATGGGTTGTAATGTTTGGTGTGGGTTAACAAAGGGTAAGGATAGATTGGGGGGTATCTATGTTCCTAAGGGTGTTTGCTTATCTTGGCACTTTCAAAAAAAAGTTTTATCTAGATATCCTTTTTAATGAAAACGGAAACGGATAACTCATTTGGGGATAAGATAGCTATTTTGACTTCTATCTTTTGAAAACACAGAATGATATTTCTTTTGAAGAGTCGAGTTTTTTCGAGAGAGTCGAAGCACTTAGCTTCTTTTTTTTTTTTTTTTTTTTTTCAGCTGTTTTCTTTTCTTTTTCTATTTCTATTTCTATTTTGGGCTTAGATTTTTCTTGCCAAGAAATTTCTAAGGGATTTTCTTTTATTTTCCTTTTTGAGATCCCTTCTTATTTTCATTTCTCAATCCTTTGATGATTTTTGAGTTTACTTTGGTGCCAATTTTTTGCACCACATGACTCTCGATTTCTTTTATATAGATCAATAAAACGCACACGAGAAGTTTTAGTAAATATTATTTGTGATTTTTGGAGTGAAAGCAAAAAGGAATATCCAAATATCTCTTTTTTCAAAAATACTAAGATAAGTTTTCTGGTGGGTATGGGAATAAGGGGTTTAAAGATTTGGGTGAATGAAAGAAAAATAGGCTAAGGCTCAACAGGGTTTTCTAAGCGGATCATCAACACTATGATTGAGTGTTGGAAGGGTTTTTGGCTTGAAAAGATATGTGAAAAGGGGTTTAAATCCTAAGGAATGTCAAGGTCCTCTAATCGTACCTATGTCACGTATGACACCTGTCAATGTGATCTCGAAATGTATACCTGGGGCAAGTTCTAATTCAGAAATGCGTGCACCGGTCACACACAACAAACGAACAGTGAAGCATTTAAGATGAATGCTTATAAGGCTCAAATTCCTCACCGCAAAAATGGGTTATATGTGTCCAGTCGTGCGATGCCCCTCTTAGATCCTCATCTTAATTTTTTTTTGAATCCGTCATGATTTCAACCTTATCTTTACCAACTTTTGAAATACTTGTAAAAAAAAATCTGTATTCATTCTTGAAAACTCATTGGTCAACTGAATGAGTGACAATTTCACTGTCGAAGTAAAACTGTTTAGGTTTTACTGAATGAGTGACAATTTCACTGTCGAAGTTTTAACCAATTTGCTTTTATTGTGACTAAAAAGGGTTTAAAATTTTTGAAAATTTTGGCAAAATAAGGGTTTGACGATTTACTTTACTTTGAGGACTAGCATGTTTCTAGATCAACTTAAACAGATATTTTGACAGACGAGAGATATACCGCTATCCCACACTTAGAAATAAACATTGTCCCCAATGTTTCTACACTAAGTAGGGAGAAAATCCCACACTTAGGGTTTTGGTTTAGGAAAAATGTGAATTTAAAAGTTATAAGCGAGGGGGATCCCACACTTAGAGATTTAAGTGGTCAATAGGCATATCGAAGTTATATTAAAGTATGAAGAATGGGTTTAGGAGAGATACTTCCCTACGGACAGTGGGCACTGGATGTAGGACCATATTCGTGTAGGGTTGGTGTAAATAATTTGCTGGATTGTGAGGACCAGACTCTTTTCAAAGCTCATCCAATTCCTACGAAGATAAGGTCTGCAATGTCATATAATACCATCATAATCATCAGTTTAACAACATAATAAGTCTAATTAAAAATAAAGATAACTAAAGATAAAGATAAGCTAGAAATCGTCTAGTAAATCATCCATGTCTGGATCAAATGCTGCAAGTGCGTCAGGATCTGGATCTGAAGTGCGTGATACGGCAGCAGTGTGATCAGACACCATGGGTGCCTCAGTGGGATTCTGAGGTGGCCTAGAAGAAGCAACAGCAGTGGGAGGAACAGTCTGTGGTGGGGCAGCTGGGAAGAAGGACAACGGTGTGAGAGCTAGCCTGGGACCCTGACCAAGCTGATACGGCTGGTCAGCGAGTTTCGGCAGTCCCATCGCTTCTCTGATCTCGGACTGAGAGCTACGCTGAATCGAAAGCTCACTGAACATCGCCCAAGTCACTATCGGATCTGAAGTGGTAACTCCGAAATCAAAAAGTGGGGCAGATACAGGAGCAGCCTGAGCATGCTCATCAGTCGTGGTGGTTGTCTTCTTTCTTTTTCCTCTGCGGGTCCTCTTCTTTTGCTGTTTCTGATTTGCTTGTCCTGAGGTCTCAGCTGAAGCGTCCATCCTGAAACATAAAGATAAACAGGTAATGCTATAGTTTTAATATGGGTATACAAATGCAAAATAATCAGATGACTTCGAGAAATGTTTGTTTAGATGTTAAAGCTTTACGAGGTCATTTGTTCATTCGCGTTTGTATACTATGAATAAAACTTATCTGATGTATATGTAGGCGTGTAGTATTGTCAGATACTTGGGTTATCCTGCATCGTTAGTTTAGGGATGATAATACTAAAGCAAAAATAACTAAGAAATAAAATAAGATAAGCAATGGGGTGCCTCCCAAGAGCGCTTATTTAGAGAGTCTCTAGCTTGACTCTTTGTACCTACTGGTCGGCTCAAGGTGGTTCAAAGATATAGACTTCCTCACCAGGGGGGAAATCTTCGATGTAGTGTTTTAAGCGATGGCCATTGACTTTAAAATTACCGTCCGGGGCTTCTAGTTCGACAGCTCCGAAGGTAAAGACTTTTGATATAACAAATGGTCCGCTCCACCTTGATCTGAATTTGCCGGAGAATTTCTTGAAGCGCGAATTGAAGAGAAGAACTTTGTCTCCGGGCTTGAACTTAGAATATTTGAGTTTTGCATCATGAGTATTCTTTGTTTGTTCTTTGAAGTGCAGAGAGCTATCATATGCTTGGTCTCTTAATTCGGCTAGTTCATTCAGTTGCATTTTCCGATGTGATCCAATTGCAGAAGGGTCTAAATTACAACCTCTTAGCGCCCAGTGAGCTTTATACTCCAACTCTATCGGTAGATGACACGCTTTTCCGTAGACTAGTCTGTAGGGCGTGGTTCCTAGTGGTGATTTATATGCGGTTCTGAACGCCCACAGAGCATCGTCTAATTTTTCAGCCCATCTTTCCCTATGATTAACCACGGTTCGTTCTAAAATTCTCTTGAGCGCTCGATTCGTCACTTCGGCTTGCCCATTCGTCTGCGGGTGGTAAGCCGTAGAGGTCTTATGGGTGACACCATAATATTGTAATGTCCTCATAAACTGAGCATTACAGAAGTGCGTGCCTCGATCACTGATGATCGCTTTTGGAGTACCGAAACGTGAGAAGAGCTGCTTTAAGAATTTTACTACTACTCGGGAATCATTTGTAGTAAATGCTTGGGCTTCGGCCCATCTGGAGACGTAGTCGACAGCAACCAGAATATACTCTTTCCCATATGATTTTGGGAATGGTCCCATAAAATCCAACCCCCATATATCAAAGATCTCGCAAGCTTGGATGTTAGTAAGTGGCATTTCACTTCTCGATGAAATACTTCCAAACCTTTGGCAAGCATCGCAGCGTTTCACCAAGTCGTGAGCGTCTCTGAATATAGTAGGCCAGTAGAAGCCAGAGTCATATACCTTTCTTGCAGTCATATTTGCTCCGTGATGTCCTCCAGTTGGTCCGTGATGACTTTGGTGAAGAATGTTCCTTGCCTCCTTCTCGTCTGCGCATCTTCTGATAATTTGGTCCGGGCATACTTTGAATAAGTATGGATCGTCCCAATAGTAGTTCTTCACGTCTCTAAAGAATTTGCGCTTTCTAGAGGTGGGCAGTCCTTTTGGCACAATTCCTCCAACCAGATAATTTGCGTAGTCTGCATACCAAGGGTTGTAAGTGAATTGAGATCCCTTTTGGTATCCTCCGATATTCATGAGTTGTTCTTCGGGAAACTGGTCTTGAATCTCTCTCTCATCAAGCTTTTCCATCGATGGATTTTCCAGTCGACTAAGATGATCTGCTGCGACATTCTCGGCTCCCTTTTTATCCTTGATTTCTATGTCAAATTCTTGGAGGAGGAGAATCCATCTAAGCAGTCTTGGCTTAGCGTCTTGCTTTTTGAAGAGATACTTCAAGGCTGAGTGATCTGTATAGACAATAGTTTTGGACAATATTAAATAAGAACGAAATTTATCAAAAGCGAATACTACCGCAAGAAGCTCTTTCTCTGTCGTGGTGTAATTCTCTTGTGCATCAGTGAGTGTCTTGCTGGCGTAGTAGATTGGCTGAAACTGCTTCTCCTTCCTTTGCCCTAAGACAGCTCCAACAGCGAAGTCACTAGCATCGCACATGATTTCAAACGGAAGACTCCAATCGGGGGCGACCATGATCGGTGCATGTGTGAGCTGATCCTTTAAAATGTTGAAAGCTTTAAGACAGTCATCTGAAAAGACAAACGGAGTGTCCTTCTCGAGAAGGTGCGTCATAGGTCGAGAGATCTTAGAGAAATCCTTGATAAAGCGACGGTAGAATCCGGCGTGACCTAGAAAACTGCGAATGGCTTTAACAGAAGTAGGTGGCGGAAGTTTGGAAATGGTCTCAACTTTGGCTTTATCAACTTCGATTCCAGATTTTGATATTCGATGTCCTAAAACTATTCCTTCTTTCACCATAAAGTGGCACTTTTCCCAGTTTAAGACAAGATTTGATTCTTCGCATCGGGTTAGCATCCTTTCAAGGTTGGAAAGACAAGATGTGAAGGAATCACCGAAGACTGAGAAGTCGTCCATGAATACCTCCATACACTGTTCAATCATGTCATGGAATATTGCCACCATACACCTTTGAAATGTTGCAGGCGCATTGCATAAACCGAATGGCATGCGGCGGTAAGTAAATGTACCATATGGGCATGTGAATGTCGTCTTTTCCTGGTCCTTTGGATCGAGAGGAATCTGAAAATAGCCGGAGAAACCATCGAGGAAGCAGTAATATTCATTCCTCGATAATCTTTCCAACATCTGATCGATGAACGGCAGAGGGAAGTGATCTTTCCGAGTGGCTTCATTTAATTTCCGGTAGTCGATACACACCCTCCAGCTGGTGACGGTTCGTGTAAGAATCAATTCATTGTTTTCGTTAGCGATTACCATCATTCCTCCTTTCTTTGGGACAACCTGAACTGGGCTGACCCATGGGGAATCTGAGATAGGATAGATCAAACCAGCATCCAAGAGTTTGATAACCTCTTTCTTGACCACGTCTTGAATCTTCGGGTTTACTCTCCTCTGTCTCTGTATAGAGGGTTTGAATTCGTTTTCCATGAGTATCTTGTGCGTGCAGTAGTTCGGACTGATCCCTTGTATATCAGAAATCTTCCATGCAATCGCCTTCTTGTGTGACTTCAAAACCTGGATAAGTCTTGCTTTCTCTTTTGGTGAAAGACCACTGGCAATTATGACGGGTAGGTGTGAGGTTCCTTCGAGAAAAGCATATTCCAAGTGAGAGGGTAATTCCTTCAGCTCCAATTCTGGTGGTTCTTCGATAGAGGGTTTCATTCGAGCGATCTCGTCTCTTTGTAACTCGTCATACTCCTTTTGGAACTCTAATTCTTCTGGAGATGAGTCGGCTGTAGTGGCTGATGCTATTTCTACTAGTTCTGTCTCATTGGAAAGCACGTTCTTGGTGATTTCTGGATTTACTTTTGCACAACCTTTAGATAGTTGTGGCAAGGTACCGGAATCCATCTCCTCGAAAGATTTGAGAATTTCAGCTACAGACGGAGATGATTCGGGTATCGGAAAAGACTGATTTCTTCTTAAAAGTGGAATAGGGATGCCTTCGCCTAAAGGAACAGCAACAACAGAGTTGTTCGTGGAAGAGTAGTTAGGCGGTGCTAAAGGATTCTTCATTTCAGGTGAAGGAAATAGCAGCTCTCCGGAAGGTGCTGATTTGTCAGAGATAGCCGAGCAGAGTCCGATGTTGTTCGGGCAAAGTCTTCTTTTGGTGATGACAGTGCTGGAGAAAGGTTCGTAACTGCTGACTGCTAGAATCTCCTCCAAATGCTCATCATATATTTCCTGCATGGAATCCACAAAACCAAGATCCTCTCCCATAGGGTGCTTCATCAACTTATCAACATTAAAGGTGACTTCCTCCGCTCCGACCCTCAGTTTTAAAGATTTTTCGTTTACATCAATCACAGCCTTGGCAGTGTTTAGGAAAGGTCTACCAAGGATGAGGGGAACGTGGGCATCTTCCTCAATATCCATAATGACAAAGTCAACTGGGAAGATAAATTTACCGACTCGGACCATTATATCTTCAGCAATTCCTCGAAGGAGTTTAACTGATCTATCAGCTAATTGGATGGTCATTTGAGTTGGTAGTAGTTCACCTAATCCTAGTTTCTTATAGAGAGAGTAAGGCATAAGATTGACACTAGCTCCTAGGTCAGCTAAGGCGTTACTAACTTGGATATTTTGAAGAAAACAGGGAATAGTGAAACGGCCAGTATCTCCTAGTTTGGGTGGAAGGCCATGTAACATGATTGCTGAGCATTCAGCATCTAAGGGTAAACTAACTATTTGTCTCAATTTTTCCTTATTTGAAATGAGTTCTTTGAAAAACTTAGCACAGCTAGGCATCTCTACTAAAGCGTCTAATAATTTAACGTTTAAGTGCAGGCTTTTAAACATTTCAAGATATTTCCCAAATTGTGCTTCCTGTTTCTCTTTCTTAAGCCTACCAGGGAAGGGTATCCTAGTTCGCGGAATGATTTCTGGGGCTTTAGGTGATACTGGATCTGGTGCAGTGACAGGGGTGTCACTAGGCACTGGATCAGTGGTCGGTTCAAAGATAGGAAGTTGATTTGAAGAATTATCTGAAGACTTCTCATTTCTGGTTTCTTTACCTCCTCTAGTGATGACCATGATTCCTCCTTGGTTCTCAACTCTTAAAAATAGTTGTTTAAGACTGACTTCCAGGTTTTTGATCAAATCTTCTGATATTTTAAGTAAAGCATCAATTTTATCTTGAAAATCTATTACTTGTTTGTTTATGTTTATCTGATCAACCATGAAGTTAGTCAAAGTTTCATTATAGTGTTGTTGAGAATTTACGGGAGAATCTGACACATTAGAGGGTAAAGGTTGCAGAAAATGAGTATGTGGGTTATTGGTTGGCCGCTGAATGAAAGGTTTAGAATGAAAGTTCGATTCAGGGCTTTTAACAGTAACAAGAATTTCTTCCATACCTTTGCAAGGCTGAGGTGTAGAAGATTGAACTTCCTTGAAGACTCTGGAGAGATTGTCCACTTGAGCTTGCAGAGCTTCAAAGGATAGGCTTGAAGTACTAGTTACTTCCTTAGCCGGTTCGCCAAACTCCCAGTCATGTTGATGCATTGCTATCGTCTCAACTAGCTCCCAGGCTTCTTCAGAAGTATGTGACATGAAATTTCCTTGAGAAGCAGTATCGAGGGTTGACTTGTGCTGAGGAGTCAGACCATTGTAGAATATGCAGACTAGGTTCGTCTTACCCATTCGATGATTCGGACATCTGTTAAGCATCTTCTTAAATCGTTCCCATGCTAGATAGAATGACTCATTGGTTTCTTGTCGGAAACTGACGATATCATCCTTGAGCTTGGTTTGTTTGGAAAGAGGGAAAAACTTAGCTATAAACTTAGTAGCCAACTCTTCCCAAGTATGAATCGAATTGGGTTCGAGTTCATCAAACCAGGTTCGAGCACGTGAAGATAAAGAATAGGGAAAAAGATATAGTCGGGAGACTTCTCTCGGAATCCCTGATTGCTCACAGGAATCAGAAATATTAATGAATCTAACCAAATGTGAATTTGGATCATCGAGCGGAAAACCGTGAAATTGGCAGAAGGTTTTGAGTAACTTGAAAACGCTAGGCTTAATTTCGAAGTTTTCGTCGGGTAGCATGATAGGTCCTCCTCTTCCCTCCAGTAGTGGTACACAGGTCGAGGCGAGAGTAATACGATTCGTCATAGCTGAAGTTCGGGTTTGGTAGAAAAGAGAGTTTTGGAAAAGAAAGAACAGAAAAGGAACTTTCGGATGATATTGATCTTCCGAAAGGATCGCTAAATAACTAAGACAACTAAATTCCTAAATCGGTTGTTGTAGTCCCCGGCAGCGGCGCCAAAATCTTGATCGCGCCCAAACGGTCTGTCGGGTTTGTCACCCCGTCGTCGGACCTTCCGTCTAGACGCGGATCAGGAGGGTAAGTTTTTTTTAAAAGATTTTTATTTTTATGCTGGGCCTAAGTATACTAAAGCTATGGATAGGTATAGCGATAGGTATGACCTAGGGTCGTTCTTCAAACTACAACGGGCATGGGATCTAGGACTTTAGTTATCTACGGAAATTTAGCTGGGGTTTTTAAAATAGGTTTTGGTTTGGTTTAGTTTTAACTAACTACTAATTATCTAAAATTTAAACTAATTAAAAGTAAAGTGGGGTGGAGGTGGCAACGAGAACTTATAGGTGAAGCGAGTGTTTACTATGATAATTACTCATGCTATTTAGGGGTAGTTAATGAGATAAAGCCTTAGTTAAGATGACATTAATATTTCCTAATGAGCCATAACCACTAGCCTATTATCTATCTAACGTAGAGTTGTCCGCAATCAGATAAATAATATGTCACATAGATAACAGTTATGGAATGTAAACTACACCGGAAGTTGTCCCAAATGTAGCAACCAATTTAACCAACAACCATCCTCGAGTCTTGTCCCCCAATCTCGGACATTTGAGATATCCGAATCATGGCATGAATTGTTGAATAAACAAAAACATGAACAGGGGTTTCCTACCGGGATAAGTTGGGATGGTCTGGTCTAACGGCAGATTAAATTGTTCATCATTATTCCATATAAATCATTCTAACTATTCTATGCATGTTAAACTGGCATATGCAATTGATAGATATTTGAAAACCTAATCATGTAACTAATCAGCATAACAGATACTAGCATGCAAACCCTAAGCAACAATCAAACAAGAACATGCAGAAAGGCAGCATAGCAGGGATCAGTTTTATGCAGAGTGACGGGGTACATGGTTAAGTCACAAGTGCCCCGAAAGTTCTCTCTAAGACACTTGTTAAATGGCTTGAATCTAATCTATCTCTAATCCTACGCTCCGTGTCTCCCTCCGGTAATATTTCAACCAGGAGAACACCGGCCATGTCGAGTTCAACGATCATCAGACACAGAATAATTAGTGGCATACAACTAGCAATTGGCCAAGCCTAGAAGGATGTCCCTAACCACAGCATAAGTTGGATAGATAAACACTTGAGATTCAATTCATAGATTCAAATATATTTCAACCGCATACAAACAGAGTAACAACATGATTTAAGTATAACTACCCTAGCATGGCAACTGTCATAGCAAACACAGATTTGTCTAGCTAAGCATGGCAATAATCCTAGCAAATAATTCTAAACAAGTATAGCAACAGCACAACATTATTTAAAATAACAAGATAGAGATTATAATAAAACCTGACAAAGCTGTATTACAAATCGTGCGACACCGCAGTCTCGAAGCACCTCCGTTACAATTAAGCTACTAATCTACTAGCTTAACTAATCTAATTAACTAACTAACTAATTTAGAGAGAGAGTAGTGAGAGAAAGTGTAGAAGTGAGGTGTGAGATGTGTTGAAATGATGAAATGAGGCTAGTATTTATAGAGAACGCTCAACCGTATCCATAGACCGTATCCAAACCACAAAATGCACAACCGTATCGCAAGGGCAAATAAAAATCAGATTTTTATCGCCCAAACGCTCGATACGGCCAAGTTAGGGTGAATACGGGCAAACTGGACCGTATACGGCTGTGCACAGGGTGAATACGGGCAAACTGGGCCGTATACGGGTGGGCACAGGCCGTATACGGCCTGCACAGACCGTATACGGTCTGTGTCCAGCCGTATACGGCCTGGACCAGCCGTATACGGCCTGGTTCAGCCGTATCCAGCTTCTTCGGTTCTTCGTTTCTTCGTTCGGGCGTAACTTCTTTGTCGTTTATCCGTTTTGAGCGTTCTTTATATCCACACGATCGTATTTTCCTAACGAAGAAAATGACATAAGTTAGAGGTCATAATTCTTTGTGGAACTCAAAAAGTGCTAGAACGAGTGAACGAGAATGCTTGTGATCGTATTCGTTAGATTTATCGTGTTTTTTCGATCATTTTAGATGACTTTTGAAACATTGTCTATATTTTGGCCCATGTGATGAGTTTTAATGATAAAGTATCTATTTTGATTAGTTTCGTCAAATATTGGGCCAAAAAGGTGAGATTAATGCACGCAAAAACATGACTTTTTGCGTGTTATCAGTTACCCCATCATCTTCTGTTTTCTTCGCAGAGGTCCAAAAATCATTTATTTGAGGAATATATATAATAGGGTTTACTGTTAAAGCTTCATTAAGGTTGTTTTGGAGCAGAAAATTGATCATTCCATGATAATCATCTTAACCTTTTGTTTTCTTTAGAAAAGCAACTAAATTGTGTTTTTCAGCGATGGGAAGAGTAGTTGAGGATGAAAATGAAGCCATTTGACAGATGTTGATGACAATCGATTGAATGAAAATGAATGATGATGAACAACTTTGAGAGTTTGAGAGAGCGAATGATTTTGAAGAATGAGAATTTTAAAGTTTAAACCCGACACTACTAGCGGTATATACAAGCCCTAATTTTAAATAGCGCAAACGTACCACCGGTAGTACCAGAGGAAAACTTGCAGGCGGTGTTAAAAACACTAACGGTAGCGGTAGTAATCGAGAAAACGTGCAGGCGGTGTTAAACTACCAACGGTACTAAATGCACCTCAGGTTCACCACCAGCAGTAGTAACAAAGAACGGTGTTAAAATCATCAACGGTATTAAACATATCATACATTATGCCAGCGGTGCAAATAACATGACCGGTACTAATTTACAATCAGCAGTGGCGGTGTTAAAAACACCAACGGTGTTAATAATAATAATTTTAATTTTTTTTCAAACAAATACTAAAACAATTCAGGATCATTAAGATCAGGAAACTCCATATCATGTGCATAACGATCCATAAGACGATTACTATGACTAGAATAAGGAGGAATGTAATCAAACCGTGCCTCATTTGATGGATCAACCTTTCTTTTAATCCACAGTTTTGCCTTTGTTTTTGCCCGTTTCAATAAGTACTTCGAATGAGCCAACCTATCCTTGATGCGACGAGGGAGAGATCTTTTTGCAATCCTTCTCCTTGTTTCCGTTTCTCTGCACTCATTCATGATTGCCCAATTGTAATTGTCTAGTTGGTGCACTTAGTCGTGAAGATTTTCTACCACATGATCATGGTCCTGCTCTGCAATGATTTCCATTTGATGATGATGATCCATGCTGATCAGCTCAGAATCTGGTTCTTCTTCTAGAATTTCAGTATCTGAAGTTGTGTAACCAGAGGTGGAAGACAGATACTCTCGTGGAGTGTAGTAGTTGTTAAAAATGTAGGTGGTAGCCATCTGATTAAGATCCACAGTTTGTTCTGGTTGTTCCATTTCGGTTGAAAAAGAGTGGATTTTTGAATGAGATTTCTTTTTGAGCAAAAATATTGATAACAGCTTAGATGAAAATTTCATTATGTAGAAGAGATGGTTTAAGAAAGAAAGAGTGAATAAGAGTATCTTGAAAATTTTTAGAAAATGTAAGAGAATATTACTATTTATATAGAAAAGAGTGAGTAAAGAAAATTAGTTATAATATATTATAAATATATGGTAAGCAGCAAGGGAGACAAGAGAATCTTATGTCTAATATATAGCTGAGACCTGCACACAGTCAAACATAGAAATATATACAGACAAAAGTCCAACAGTGTTAATTTGACACCGGTGGTAGTTGATACCAGCGGTACAAATTAAACTGTCGGTGTTAATATATTACAATTATATATTAGCAGTACTAACAGTAGTATCATGATGCAGCAACAATTCAGTCACTTAAACAAAAATATACAAAAGGTGAGTGAGAGAGGTTTATTATGAATTAATTTTACCAATACTGGTTATCAAAAATGTAAATCTTACAACATCAAATGATTTGGTAAACAGATCTGGAAATTGATTATCAGTATGTACTTTGAAAATTTCAATTAACCTCTTCTCATTACAATCTCTTATAAAATGGTATCTGATTTCAATGTGTTTGGTTTTGGAATGTTTCACAGGGTTGCATATGATACTAATTGCAGAATTGTTATCAATAAACATAAGAGCTTTTAAGAAAGTCAGACCATAGTCAAGCATTTGATTTTGAATCCATAGGATTTGTGAGCAACAGCTTGCAGCTGCAACATATTCTGCTTCTGCTGTTGATGTGGACACAGTGATCTGCTTTTTGCATTGCCATGAAACAAGTCTTTCTCCCAAAAATTGATACCCTCCAGATGTTGATTTCCTATCCATGTTGGCACCTCCATAGTGACTGTCAGTATATGCAGTTAAATCAAATGAGGAATCATTTGGATACCAAAGGCCTAATTTTGGTTGACCTTTAAGATATCTAAAGATTCTTTTCACTACATGAATGTGAGACATCTTAGGATTTGCCTGAAACCTAGCACAAACTCAAACAGCAAACATTATATCTGGCCTACTAGAGGTCAGATACATTAGTGAACCAATCATAGACCTATACAAATGTTCATCAACATTCTCCCCCTCAAGGTCCGCATGTAATTTCCGTTGTGTTTCCATTGGGGTGCTAGCAACTTTCACATATGTGTAATTAAATCTCTCGAGAATATCACACACATACTTTCCTTGATGAATAACAATCCCATCAGACTTCTGCTTAACCTGAAGTCATAAAAAGAAGTTTAACTCTCCCATTGAACTCATTTTGAATCTGTGGTGCATGAGAGATTCAAATTCCTTGCACAGAGCATCCCTTGTTGATCCAAAAATAATATCATCAACATAGATCTGAACCAGTAGGATGTCATCATAAACCTTCTTGATGAACAGATTCTTATCAACGGAACCTCTTTTGAAACCATTCCTAACTACATAAGTAGATAGAACATCATACCATGCTCTGGGAGCTTGGTGCAAACCATACAATGCCTTTTCTAACCTACACACTTTGTCAGGAAACATGGGATCTTCAAATCCTGGAGGTTGGCAAACATATACTTCTTCATCAATAGTGCCATACTAAAATGCACTTTTCACATCCATTTGGTATACCTTAAATTTCTTAAAAGAAGCATAAGCTAAGAACAATCTAATTGCCTCAATCTTAGCTACTGGAGCAAACACTTCATCATAATCAATGCCCTCTTCTTGAGTGTATCCATGTGCAACCAGTCTAGCTTTGTTCTTAATTACAATACCTCTTTCATCCTTTTTGTTCTTGTATACCCAATTTGTTCCAATTGCCCTCTTTCCTTTTGGAAGATCCATTAATGTCCACACTTTCTGAATTTTGAATTGAAGAAGCTCTTCTTGCATAGCTTTAATCCATCTTGGATCCCTTAAAGCTTCACTAGTCTTCTTGGGCTCTACCTATGACAAGAAACAAGTAAACAAAGAAACATTTGTGTTATCAGCACTGGACTTTGCTTGTCTTCTGGTCTGCATTCCACTATCTACATCACCAATCACATTTTCCAATGGAAGATAGCTTTTGTGAGCTTGATAATTGGAGGTTGATGTCAGATAAGGATCAGACTCCAGATTTGTTTCATTTAGATCCAATGTGTTGAGCGGATCTTGATCTTCATCTGCAGTTTCATATGTATCTTTAGTTGTATTGTGAATTGCGTCATTTGATTCCAGTTGAACAGATTCCTCCTCTAAAGGTGTAGCAGTCTCTGATGATGTACTGCCATTAATGGGAGTGGTTGTAATTTGTTCTGAGTTTTGTGACAGATCTTGTGGAACAGAATGCATAATTTCAGATGGATCTGGGGACCAAAAAGGAAGAAATACATATTCATATGATTTCTTATTAGTTTGACCACCTGCAACTTCATGTGATGTTCCCGCACTATCATTTTCATTCATGAATCTGAAAGATTTGGTTAGTGCATCAATATCAAACAGAGATTCAGGACCCTTTCTTTCAACACAAGGTGTGTTTTCATTGAATGTTACATTCATGGTTTCTTCTACTACTCTAGATCTATGATTGAAAACCCTGTAAGCTTTGCTTTGAATTGCATATCCTACAAAAACACCTTCATCTGCTTTGCTATTGAACTTTTCTAAATGATCTTTGGTATTTAAGATAGTAACAGGACATCCAAATGGTTTGAGAAAACTGACTAAAGGTAGTTTATTAAAGAACAGTCCATAAGGTGTCTTGTTATGTGGTTTCACAACTAGAGCTTTTTTTTATAGTAAGCAGTGCTGATTGCTTCTGCCCAAATGGTCATGGGCAATTTAGCATCAGCTAACATGGTTCTAGTTTCCTTAATTAGTGTCCTATTCTTTCTTTCAACTATTCCATTTTGTTGAGGGGTTCTAGGAGCACGAAATCGTCTTTCAATACCCTTGAGTTCACTAAATTTATCCATCAGTTGATTTTTAAACTCTGTGTCATTATCACTTCTTATGATTTTAACCCTTTTATCCATTTGATTTTCTATCTTAGTAATGAATGACCTAAGTTGCTCACATGTTTCATCCTTACTTCTAAGAAAGAATACCCAGCTAAAACGGCTATAATCATCAATTATCATCAGACAGTACACTTTTCCTCCTAAACTTCTCACATTTGTAGGACCAAAAAGATCCATATGTAATAAATGTAAAGGAGTACAGATGTGTTGAGGATTTTGGATTTATAGGAGGATTTGTGTTGCTTTCCTTTTTGACATGCAACACAATGGTCATTACATGAATAGTTCTTTTCAGATAAACCATTTACAAGTTTTCCTTGAACCAATTTATTTATTGTTTTAAAATTCATGTGACCCATCCTTCTATGCCATAGATTTGATTAACTCACAGATGCTTTGGAGAAAAGACAGTTTAGACTTTCTTGAGGTATCATATTTGCTAAGTCACAGCAGTACATATTATTCTTTCTGGGAATTCTCATTAAAATAATGCTTTCATCAATTTTAAATTTATCAGAAAGAATAAAACATTATGTGTCAGTAAAATGAACTATATTATTTTTCTCAGTAATCTGAGTGATACTTAGCAAATTATACCTCAATTGTTCAACATAATAAACATCATTAAACCTCATTTTCTCACTGTTAATGACACCTTTTGTGACACCCGACAATTTAGGTTTACTTTTAAACTTAAATGAAACCCTAATTACGTGTATTTAGATGTGATTTAGGCTAAATACTTGTAATTACTTGTAACTATTTGTATATTATTGTGAATATACACCTACGTAATTGTTTTATATTACGCTTACGTAATTAGTTGTAATTACGCAAAATGATCGGACGGAGTCCGGAACAATATAAGATGTTGGTGAAAACATTTCTATAAATAACTTAAATCTATTTTTAGAAGTTACTTATCATATATTATTTTTTTATATAATATTACACGAAAACCTCGACGTTTGTTTAAAACGTAGCAAACGCGATGAAAACGCACAAACTGAACCCGACAACCAAACGAAACCCTAATTAATATTTTGACAACTTAAAATAAAGTATTTTAATAATACTTCAATGAATAATAGTTCCAAACATATCGTGAATTTAAACGACAAAAGAAAACGTTACGCGATTTAATGTATTAACGAATTAACGAGTAAACGAACACAGAACGCAATACAGTCTCACCAATTTTTTTTAAAACATTTTCAGCCCTATGGGGCCCCTAAATTTCGTTCACTCCACCATCTCCCCCGTTCCCCACTAAAATTTCATGCAAGACCTTGTTTCCTACAACCATTCACCTCATATGCATTCACCACTTCACTCTTTCATTTTCTCTCCATCTCTCTCTTTCTCTTAACTCATTCTCTCTCAATTGCTGAGAATAATCAGATCAAAAACCACCCTACCATCACCAATAAACCACCATTGACCACCATATCACCACCATTGACCACCACAAACCACCATACAACCACCACATCAAAACTCATCATTTTATAAGGAAAATCAAGCCACAAATATCATCTCCTTCTTCTCATCCCATTTCCAATGTTAGGAAACTCTTTCTTACTCTATTTCACTCTTATTAACTTGTTATTATGTTCACTCAAGAGTATATGTCCAATATATTGTACAAAAATCATTTTTCTTAACTTTAAATTCATAAAAATGCATATTACAGCTTCTGTCCAGAAAGTTCATGCTACTTCAACGATTTTTATAAAAATAACTCCTTCATGAAAATGGACATTTTTATAGTCTAAAATCTAGTTTAAGAAATTAGCTTTCAAACCCAACTAGCCTCATATTTTTCTGAGTCCATTTACTATTTTTAATAATTTTTAAGAGAAAAGTGTACAAGCTATTAGAAAAAGTCAGAAACTTTTAACTTAGTGTTTTGAGCATAACTTGAGATACAAAACTCAAAATGACTTGAAACCACCGCCAAAATCTTATAAATTTTGTTATCTACAAAAGTTATAATGATAGCTTTTTCTTGAAAAGTTGTAAATTTTTCTCAAAAACTCGATCTTCATGCATGTGTCCAGATTGGTCAACTGTTGAACCTCAGAGGACACATGCAATTTTGATAAATACTTAGACTACTCTAAAATTCATAGAAAAATTAATGAAAGTGGTTAACATGTGGGGGAATAACTGGTATTTTTCGTAGGATATAATTCGGAATGTACAATTTATTAAAAATTAAACAAACAAGTGCATTTTTCTGGAAAATGAGATAGTAGACTGATTTTAGTAACACTTTAAAAACCGGCACTTGAGGGCTTGCTATAAATGGACAAACTAACATTTTATGGCCCATAAACACTTATAAGGTTTGGGTAAAGTTTCGGGTCAAACCGAGTAGGTTTGACCAAGTCAACAAAAACGGGGCTCGATTTCTAAAAACCGACAAACTTACTATTTTTGGAAAATGGTAACAAAAATGGGTTTGGGTGACTTAGTTGGTAACTTTGACCAGTTTGACCAAGTTTGACCACCTTTGACCAGTTTGACCAGGTTTGACCAACTTTGACCAACGAGTTGACCAACTTTGACCTACGATTTAAGGTTTTTACGAACTAAATAATATGTCAGCAACCCACGATATGTACTAATGAATAGAATACAACAAAGCAAACTTAATAATAATGTCTAAACGAATTATTATTGCAAACTTTCACCAACGGGTCGTACACGCTTTTAACAACTTAATTGGACATACTAGTTGAGTGAACTAGCTTTAGGTGGACATTAACCCTCCACCTACACAATTGGTATAAGTGGACATTAACCCCCACTTATACAATTGCTATAGATGATCTTTAAGACATCTACTCATACACAACCTTATACGTTTAGGATGTTAGAAGGTTGCACACCGGCTTGCTTGCTTATTTGATATTTGCTTGCTACTTGCTAATCTAAGGTGAGTTTCATAGCCCTTTTTTACTGTTTTTCAACTGGGGTGAGAATACATACAACTGTTTATATAAACTGCTTTTATGACCACAAGTACTGGCAACAACTTTTCGTACAGATTGCATGAGATTTTATGATAATCCACTAAAGCCCTCTACCCATCATAGTTCATTAATATATGCGTGAATATTATTGGATGGTACTATCAGGGTTTGACAAACCTCGTTCGGGCTAGTCGCTCTAGCCAACCCACGGACGTAATATTATTTGTGAATTAGAAGTGTATCAGATTAATACACTTACCGGAGGCAAACAACGTTAAGCTCGAACTGTGAGACTCATGCAAATGGTATACTTATATTGAAATATGCAATACTTTTACTTATCATTGACGAATGATACAATTTTGGTAATCTTGTGGATCATACTTATAATTGTTTGCTTACAAACCTATGAACTCACCAACTCTATGCTGACCCTTTTAGTATGTATTCTCAGGTTTACAGACGCAGTAGGACTACCCACAGGAAATCAAGACATTAGGATGCTTTTGAAAAGCATAGCTCGAGTCGCATATTTTCAAACAAGAGATTTAATTGCATTACGATATTTTGTATCAACAACTATGTATTAGAAATCTCTAGACTATTTTTGCGAATTCCAATGTTTTTGGGTAACAGTTGTAAACATTTGATTATGGCAATGTAACTATTTTTCAAACGTCTCATGTAGAGGTCGTTTGTTGTAATCTTTGTGTGATGATATTTGATTTGGTCGTAGCCCCCGTGACACCTCCTACTTCCGCTGCCACGTGTTCTGGGGGTGCGACACCTTTTCCAGAAATTCTTCCTCCTTTGGGATTGCTTCCAAAAGCTACAAATCCTCCATCAAAGCTTTTAAAATCCTATAGCCTCTTACTCAACAGCAATCCGGATCCAACACAATCGAATCATACACTATTCTTCACAATTCTTTTCCTTCACCTTTACCTTTAAGCTAGTGACTTACTCTTTACTTAGCTAACATCAAGCTAATGAGAAAAATCACTACTTTTCTTACCAAATAATATTTAATCACATAACAATTAGAATGACAAGTAATTTAACACGACAACTAAATTAAGCAATAAACATAATAAACAAACATAAACAATTAACTTATTCCTGATTGTGTAAACCTCTAGCCCGCAAGGTAAACGGTACTACACAATCACATCACCTGTTTAACCCCCGTATCACTCACCACAATCTCTTACATGACAATTTTACCATCTTGATCAACATAAGCCTCCTTTTCTTCAATCCTTATCATAAAATACATAACACATAACAACATATTTAAACACTAATCAATCATCCACATAATCTCATTACTTCCTCCCCCACTTTGATTACACTAGTTAAATCTTTAGTTAATCACATTAAACTACCTCTTCAATCACTTTTTACTTTCACTAATCAAACTCTTACCACATAATATTCATCATCATAATCATACTCTATAAGTATCACTAGTTTCATAATTAAACTTATCATCTTAACATAATTTACAAAAATCACCATAAACACTCTTTTAATAATTCATCACTTATCAAGTTCTACCACATTAATTTATGTTCTATTCTCATAAAAATACTCCATTAACACTAATAATAACACTTTTAAGCTTAATTACCCCAATTCATACACTTTTTAATGGAACCCTAGAATTACCCATAAACACAATACTTCAATTCATCCATTTCAACATGTTATATGATTACAAATCATCACTAATTCACTTTCTAACAATAAGTCTAACAATTTAAAACCCTAATTTTTTAATTTAAAATCACATTTTTTCTAATACTCACTAAAACCCATTATAACTAAAAAAACTAGGTTAAAATCAAACAAGAAATCACTTACATAAGTTGAAGATGATGAAGAAGATCATGAATTAAGCCTTAGAAGAATCAAAATCAAGGAATTAAACTAGGGAATTGAAGCATGAATCGTCCCTAATGTTTCTCCCTTTTTCTCCCGCTCTCTAAATCTCTCTGGAACATATACGTATGTATGTGTAATATTAGATATAAATGATTTAATTTTATTCCCCTTTTTAAACCCTACAGTCTGGAACTGATAAAACCGTTTACGTTTTTCACTATATCTTGTTATCTACATAATAATATTTCGTAATAAAAATATATCCGTATACGATATTGATTTCCTGAAATTCGGGGTGTTACAATAGCAAGCTAAATATGACACAAAATTCATGAATTCATATAAGAAAATGACAAAAAATAAAAAATAAGTAAGTTATTATTATTATTATTATTATTATTATTATTATTATTATTATTATTATTATTATTATTATTATTATTATTTTGTGTTTATATAAAGATAAAACTTACTATGTATAACTAAAATCTCTAAGTACTATAATATTTAAATCATTAGTAAAAAAATCCTAATATCAACATATATAAATACAAACTAAATATCTGGTTTGTTAACACTATAGCAATTGATTAATAGAAATCCTAAATGATTATTTCAATTAAATATAAGTATCTATAATGGAATCGGGACTTGACAAGTGAATAGTTAAACTTTAAAGAATAAAGTAATAGTGTACGATTAAACTTTGAGCAAGTTATGACTTTTGTGTCTCGATCATCATCTTCTCCCCTTTTAGATTCCCCCAAATTAAAATGGGTATGCACTCTGTTTTCTTAGGGTATGCATTCTATGTAAATTGATATACTAATTTCTCTTGAAACAATTTTTAACACTGCATGGAGGATGGATAGGGTATGCAAGTGCATACCCTACCTTGGCTGTAAGTCCGCCCCTAGTTGCCTTATAATATTTTGTAAGTTTGTAACCTACGGAGTACGGAGAATCGCTAAAGACATCTATTAATGAAAAGTAACAGCCTTTAATTTACATCATGTCATTTAAGCAAAGTACAGGGTATAGATAGAAATATATACGTCTAAACTTTTTTAAAGATACAAGACATACAAATATTCATAACACTCCTGTCACAATGGCACATATGTCATTAGTCAGTGGCGTACTCACACATAGCATAGGCAGGGCCAAGGCTCACCCAATATTTTTTTTTGTAGTAATACTTTTATTGTTGTCTGGTAAAAAAAATGTAATATAACACTTTAGGCCCACCCTAAATGTTCACACTTAAAAGATTAATGGCCCACCATAAATGTCAAGATTGAGAAACGGCCCACTTAATTCAAAGGATTTTTATACATAAGTTATCAAACTACTAATAATAATCTTTTCCTTAATAAAGTTAAAATACTTACATGCTTGTCCCGTTAAAAAAGATCATACGGTGAAACTTCCTCAAAACAAAGTTGGCCACGACGTCTCACAAGTTCTTCACTTCTAACTAATTCTATTAATCCCTTTTGCAATTCATCCAAATATATTGTTAGATTTAGTATTTTGACTTTTCTTTGTTAACACATTAAGTAACAAGCTATTCTTCTCTAATTTTTTATTTTGTTCAAACGAATTTAATTATCATCGTTATATGAAGAAGGTTTCAATTATTATATGATATTGTTATCATTTCACAATTTATGTTTTGCTAATTATCAGAGTTAGTGATTTTATTGATATAATCAATAATAGTTTGTTAGGTTATAATTCATACTTTTCTATTCATAAATTATTTTAGCTCAATGGTTTATTGTTTTGGTGACTGTTAATGATTGTTCTATTTTAGATGAATTTAGCGATGTAAGAAAATGTCAACTGATGCTAAAACTATCTAATTATTTTTTTACACTTTATCATACATTTATTGAGTATTTTTGGTAGTGTTTTGATTTGGCCCACCCAAAATGAAAATCCTAGCTATGCCACTGTCATTAGCTCGTGTTGTCTTTCCGGTGACACAATTATACGTCTAAACTTTTTTAAAGTTCAATATGTAATGGTTCTGAAATAAAAATTTCAAAACAAATTGTGTCTAACAAGATGCTCAAATTTTACAAAGTTGTTTTTGAAATACCAATGGATAATTCTATATATATTATTACTAGTATATATATAATATGTAAATGGAATTTGTGAGCTTTTTTGTTCTCTTAAAAATAAAGTGCATTCAAATTTTAGGAGGGGTATGTGATTGAAAATGAATTGATGTTTCTTTGAAGATCGTAAGTGTTACAAAATTTATTTTGAAAATGAAATTAGTGTTTTATTTTTCTTTTTTAAGGAAGTACACTTAAGTCTTAATTAGAAAATATTAAATTGGTAAATAGTATACAAAATATTAAGAAAGTGTATGATGATGTGTCAACATTTGAAAGCATTAAAAATGGACGAGTTTTCTTTAGATAATAGTTAATGATACTAGTGTTGAACCGTCCGTTGAGTGATTAGATATAATAACTAATAATGATAATAACATATTAAATACTAAATGAAATGCTAATAAATTATATTCCAAAATAAAACGCTGAATAGTATTTCTGTAGTATAAAATAGTTTGTTTAAAGTTCTATTTATACAACTATTAGCTATATGTGTATAATATAAATTTTGAAAATTGACGTATCATGACAAATCAAGAAAAAAATGACAACAATTTTCATTAATTTCATATATACATGACGTTGAAATGATAATATACTACATTACTAACTTTGTATAAGATATAGTTGACTACTATTTGATGTGGTTGAACTAATAATATAAAGTAAAATCATTCTATTAATA